>JAYESD010000010.1:104974645-106294632 GCA_036927565.1 Tuctoria greenei
ATGATGGAGCAACCCCACTTATCAGTAACAAAATTTCTTTCTCTGGGTATAGCAAAAAGTACCTGCCTACTCGTCGTCTACACTGAAAACTGTTATTGGAAAACACCATGTTAACCATAAGAAAGGAGAAAATTTGATATTCTTACAATGGTAGTAAATTAGCAACAACTAACTATCTAATATATGCTATCATGTACTGTCACCTTCTTAGATATATAAACTGGATTGTGATTTTAAATCAAAACCTAACTACATTTGTGATTCTCCATGTTTCCAGGCCTTATGCATATCCAGCCTTCCTCTTCCTAAGAATATTGTAGTTCAACATTTCTTTCTGGAAATTTTGAGAACTTGCGAATCCATTCAGCATTTCAGCGTCTCACTGACATTTGGGGTCCTTGAGACATATGCCAGAGGCAGTGGGCTTTTCAGTCCAAAAATTAAAATGCTACGGATTAGGCGCCAAATCCTCTATAATACTGTTTTTATGCTGGATATGTTAGTTTGCTGTTGACTTGGATAATTCAGACAATATTTTGATTCTGAATTAACCTTGTTTCGTTTAATTTTGGGGCTCTTTGTAAATGATGACTGAGGTGTCAGTTTCTCCTTTTATATTCTTTATTTAATCTTGCATCTGTCTTTTATGGGTTTTAGTGCTCTTGTTGTGGCAACTTCTGGGGCTGGCTACGTACTTGGTAGTGGCAACATTGTGGACATTGCTGGACTTTGTTTTACGTGCACTGGTACAATGATGGTCGCAGCATCTGCCAATACCCTCAACCAGGTACATGATTAATATTTTTGGCATGCTAAATTAATGCTCATTGTATTCATCCACAAGGAAATCTTGTTTGTTCATGATCTTTCATTAAACTTTAATATCAATATGCTTCATTTGTGCTCCTCTGCATTTATGATGTTGGAAAACCGGACACAAAGTTTATTTTCTAATTTGATTGATCTGATTGTATGGGGTACCGACTTATTATATAGCCCCTTACAAATCTAAAATTAGCCTCAAATCTTTTTAGGTCTCTCTCTAAAATACTTGGACTCAAACTCTAACTCTTTACTTAATTAGGACTCCTAATCTAATTATCTTATATAAACATGATTAACTCAACAATCACCCCCTTAATCAAATTTTCTATGACGCGCTCACACTAATGTAGGATAAAAACACATATTCCATCCTTAACACACTTAGGGTGGACACTACACTCCAGCATGGTCACTTTATCCTGCACACACTAAAGGATGAGCACAACACCCCCAGAGATGGGCACTACATATACATCCCGGACACGAATTTGGGTTGGGCACTACAACTTGTTGAGGTGGGCACCACACCTCGAGGATGAACACATCATCCAACACGACTTTGGGACAAACACATCATCCCGTACACTGACACCTTTGAGACAAACACATCATCTCTGAGACGAACACATCACCCCCTCGAAACAAACACATCATCCCGAGCACGAATTTGAGTGGGACGAACACATTATCCACTAGGATGAACACATTATCTCAAGCAGTCTACTTCACACAGACACCTCTGTTGCCGTGAACTACATTGATCTTGACTTGCACTTGACTTTCCTTGACCTTCTTCAGATTCAGCCCGGCCCACTAGGCCCAGCTGGCCTTTTTTTTTTCATGTACAGTACTGCCCCAACTGCCAACCCGCAAGGCCAGTCTGCTCAACGATTCTTCTCTCAGCTTGCAGTTGCAGGCCGGCCCAGCCCTATAGCCCAGCTACTCTTCTGTTCGGTGCTAGGCCCGGTCCAAGAAATCCAACCTGTCTTCTTTCTCCCGACCAAACTCCTGGTCTCTCGGCAGCACGTACACCTGCGCGCTCGACTCCAAGGCGCCATCACCCACTTCTATCCGCCGGACTTCAGACCTTCTCCACCCATCGATCTTTCGCCTGAGCATTGCTGGCAGGCAACATCGCACTCCTCAGCCTTGCGACCTGCGTCAATGCCCCTAGCTGCACCATGTAGTGTCCGTCCTGCCGAGTCACCATATCTCTTCCTTGATCTCCGCCCTCGCGCTGAATACCCCGCCCCTGCGAGCTTCCTGTGCGTCCGCCGCTCGCGCATGTCTCTTCCAGCCCGTGAGCAAGCTGATTCCAGCGACCTTTTCCCGTGTGACCTGCGCGTTCCTGTTACCGTGCGCTAGCTCCGTCAATCGATTCAGGCCATGTGGTTGGATCGACCTCCCCGCAGGTGCGGTTGCTCCTCTTTCTTCACGTCCGATTCGCCGGATCCGAGTTTTGCACTGGCTCGATCTCCGCTGGATAAGACCGCTCCCGTCGAGTTCCATGGGGATTGTTCTATATCGTGGGCCCACGCTGTTTCACCGATCTGCCGAGGACCGCCCAACAACTGCCCCCCCCCCCCCCCCCCCCCCCCCCCCCCCCGCGGAGCACATCCTCCCTCCTGGGCGAAGCGATGAGGATCTCCACCTAAATTTCTGGTTAGCAATTGCTGGAAATCCAAACACAGTTTCTTTTTTTCTAATTTCATTGATCTGATTGTCCGAGGTGCCGTCTTATTTTATAGCATCTTACAAATCCTAAATTAGCCCAAAAACTCTTTAGGACTCTCCATAAAATACTTGAACTCTAACTCTTACCTAATTAGGACTTCTAATCTAATTGTCTTCTAGAAACATGATTAACTCAACATATGATACAGTTATTGGATAGACCTGCTTAATATTTTTGTAGTTGCCTACTTTTCAGAGGCCAGTGAACTTTATTGCTTTTACAATTCCAGCATAACACAGTATTCTCTCCGGTCATTTTGCATTTACTTTCAGGTGTTTGAGATAAAAAATGATGCTAACATGAAAAGAACAATGCGGCGGCCCCTGCCATCAGGGCGCATTAGTCCTGCACATGCTGCCATGTGGGCTACGAGTGTTGGAGCAGCAGGAACAGCTTTGTTGGCTTGGAAGGTTCTTACTATCTATTTACATTTTATACGGACATATTAGACTTTGATTTTTACTGTGTCCAACAGCAGAAGTGCATACAAAGCTGACACTGGAACTAATCATTGCATAAATTTGGCAAGGTTTGTGCAGGCTAATGGCTTAGCGGCTGCGCTTGCAGCTTCCAATCTGATTCTGTATGCATTTGTATATACTCCATTGAAACAAATACACCCTGTCAATACATGGGTTGGAGCTGTTGTTGGTGCCATTCCGCCACTTCTAGGGTATGTAACGTGTTCATCACATTTTGCTTCCATGCTCTATTGTGGTTTGAAGCAGTTATTTATATTTAGAACCACATGGCGTATTTTTCTAATATAAGCCCTGACTTTAAAGGGCACAAATAATTTTCGGTAATCAGTTGAGTTAGAACTTAGAAGGCAGGCTATTCGTTGTTAAAATATGAACATTGTTGGAATAAATGGGCTAGGCTCAATTAATATTCAGAAATAATTCCCAATAAATCTCAAAGGCCCATTAGTGCAAGAGAGGGTGGTGCTAAATGTTTAGTCCCACATGGGAAGTGGAAGTGAAGCAATCCCTACATATAAGGGAGGTTGTTCTTCCACTCCTTGTGTGAGAGAGAATAGGAGAAGAGAGAGGTGACCCACACGCGCTCCCCCTCCTCGCTCGCTCGCCACGCCCCGCCCCGCATACGCGCCCGCATGTTCGTGTGAATTTGAGCCTCGAGCTGAGCCCAAATTTTATATTTTTGCAGAAAATTTATTTGGGCTTTTTGGGCTTCCGAATTTTGGGGCTTCCGAGATCGAGTCCAAGTCGTTGGAGACGGACGCGTCTACGACTGCAGAGTCAGATCGGATGCGGATCCTACAGATCGCAGCCGAACCGCCTCCGTGGGACTATAAATACGAGCATCCGCGGCAGGGAAAATCATCCCACGATCAAATCGTTCCCACGCCCGCGTTCCTTGCACCGCCTTTTAGTCTACTCCATCCCGAGCGTCGGCGTGCACCGACGATCGGGAGAGCAGGTCTCCGGAACCGCTCGCCCTTGCGATCCTGCACCGGGAGAGGGCGAATAAAGTTTTTGGCAGTGTTATCCTAAACGGCCTAAATGGTCTGTTTAAACGCGTTTAAACGCTAAACAGGGGGCAACTGCACAGTTTAGCCCCTAAACGGTGGATTAAACGGTTGACCCGTTTAAACGGGCTAAATGAGCTAAACAAAACGGATTTTAAACATGTTTAAACGTGTTTAGAACCGTTTAGGCAAAGTGAACTTACACTTTTAAGTCAGATGCAAGTTTAAAATTAATATCACCAAATTTGTTAAAATCAATATATTTTCTAAGCTTCACTTAAACACTTAAACACATCAGAATTAATATTACTCGTGTTTCAAAAAATATAATAAAACAACCATTAGCAGTAGAAGTTTAAAATATTTGTTTAGGACACCACATGTACTTTTTTCAGTCTCAATATTATTATTTGATGGTGTGGTATTGTGATCGTCTCTTTAATTTTATATGATGTCAAAGTTAAATTGATCTTAAATATGAGTTTGAACTTGATTTGAACATCTACCGTAGCGCATGACAGTAAAAATATTTTTTCTTACTGCTACAGTATACACTGTTTAATCCGTTTAAACACCGTTTAAACGCCGTCTAAACCTTCTAAACTGTAAACAGAGCTCCACCGACTGTCTACCGTTTACCGTTTAGGATAACATTGGTTTTTGGGAAGCGCTCCGCGTGACTGCTCGCGTTCTTTACCACGGGTCGTCTAACGAAGAGATCGGGCGCTGCGGCCCAACGTCGTCACCAACGTCTGCAGCTGTTGTTCGCTGTCGGATCTATAGTAGTTCCACTGGCGTCAAATCGGTACGCGATATTACTCGTCCCGTCTGTCTGTCGATGTTAATCGCTGCTGTGTTTTTGCGTGCTTCTCCGGTATTGTTCATTAAATTGCCTCGTATTTTCTAACAATCCAAAAACCTTATTAGTCAATTTTCTGAGTTGAACATGATGACATTAGCTGATGCACTGAGGCCGGAGAAATTCTTTGGCATGCACTTTAAGAGGTGACAAGTTAAGGCCATGCTCTTGCTCCAGTCACTTAAGATCTTATGGGTAACCGAGAGCAGGTCTCAAGGTCCTTTGTCTGTTGAAACACAGACGAAGTTCGAAGTAGCCAATTCTGCCCTAAGAGGATGTATCTTAAGTGTTCTTGACAACAAACTCTGTGATGTCTATCTGACAGTCACAAATAGTAAGAAGCTATGTCTATCTGACAGTCATAGATGGTAAGGAGCTCTGGGATGCACTTAACGCTAAGTATGGTGCAACCGATGCAGGTGGTGAACTGTATATTATGGAGAATTTTCATGACTATAAGATGATTAACAATCGTCTCGTAGTTGAACAAGCTCATGAAATACAGTGCCTTGCGAGAGAGCTCAATCTCCTTAAGTGTCCTTTATCTGACAAGTTTGTGGCTGGATGCATTATTGCAAAGTTACCTCCTTCATAGAGGAATTTCGCCACAACTCTCAAACACAAGAGACAGAAAATATCAGTTGAAAACCTGATAGCATCTCTTGATGTTGAGGAGAAGGCTCGGGCTAAGGGCGCTACTGAGAAAGGAGGTGAGGGTCAATCTAGCGTCAATGCTAATATGGTGTAGAAACCCAGTGTAAAGAATAAAGGGAATAACAAGTCTCAATTCAAGCCAAATAAAACTACTGCTTTCAAGAAGAAGTCAAGCAAAGCCAATGATGGCTGCTGCTACACCTGTGGGGAGCAGGGATATTTTTCCAAGGACTGTCTTGAGAGGGCAGATCGCAGATGGAAAAAAAATGTCAACATCGTGACGTGTAGCAATGCAGATGGGTGCTAATGTTCATATATATTCTGACATGTCCATGTTTACTTCTTACCAGTTCGTTCGGGATTCCGCCATCCTAATGGAGAATGGGTTACATGCTTCTGTTCGTGGTGTTGGCACGGTCGATCTGAAGTTCACTTCGGGAAAGATTGTCCAATTGAAGAACGTGCATCATGTCCCTACTATGAACAAGAATCTTGTTAGCAGCACCCTTTTATGCAGAGATGAGTTTAAAATAGTTTTAGAATCCAATAAAATAGTTCTGTCGAAGCATGAACGATTTATTGAAAAAGACTATGAATGCGGAGGCTTGTTCCGCTTTTCTCTTTCGAAGTTTAATGATTAATAATAAATCAGTAAACCATATTTGTGGCAGTGTTACTGATGATGCGAGTGTCTCGTTTATGTCACGTTAATTTTGGTTTAATGAATCGGCTATCCAGTCTCAAATTAATTCCGAAATTTACCATTGCCAAAGGTTCTAAGTGCCATAGTTGTGTGCAATCAAACCAACCTCGAAAGCCTCACAAGGCAGCCGAGGAGAGAAACTTGGCACCATTAGAACTCGTACATTCTGATATATGCGAGATGAGTGGTGTGTTGACAAAAGGTGGAAAGTAATATTTTAGGACATTAATAGATGATTTTACTAGATTTTGCTATGTCTACTTGTTGCAAACTAAAGATGAAGATGAAGTTTTAGACTATTTTAAAATCTATAAATTTGAAGTAGAAACTCACTTATTGAGAAAGATCAATCTTAGGTCAGATCGTGGTGACGAGTATTTTTCCAAAATATTTGATGATTTCTGTGCGGAACACGGTATTATACATGAGAAGACGCTTCCTTATTCACCCCAATTAAACGGGGTAGCCGAGAGGAAAAACCGCACATTGTGTGACTTGGTGAATGCCATGTTAGACACATCCGGTTTATCTAAGTCATGGTAGGGGGAAACTTTATTGACTTCATGTCATGTCTTAAATCGCGTTCCAAACAAGAATAAAGAGAAAACCCCTTATGAGGAGTGGGTTGGGAGAAAACCATCATTTTCATACTTGTGTACTTGGGGATGTTTGACAAATGTCAATGTTCCAATTACCAAGAAACGCAAGTTGGGACCAAAGACAGTGAATTGTGTCTTTCTAGCCTATGCTCATCGAAACATCACATATAAATTTTTAATAGTTAAATCTGATGTACCTGATATGTATGTTTGATACTATTATGGAATCTCATGATGCAACATTTTTTGAGAATATTTTTCCTATGAAAGATATGCATAGCACTGTTAGGATCTCTTCTGAAATTTGTCCTGAATCCAACACAATTAGTGAGTTTCTTGATACACCATTTGAGAGTGTCCTAGAGGAGGAACACAATGAAATAACTCAATCGAGTAAGAGATCATAGATTGCAAAATCCTTCGGTGATGATTTCATTGTGTACCTTGTGGACGATACTCCTAAATCCATAGCAGAGGCATATGCATCACCTGATGCAGTTAACTGGAAAGAAGCAGTTCATAGTGAGATAGACTCAATTCTTTTCAATGGAACTTGAGAGTTAATTGAACGGCCGTACGAGTGCAAACCAGTAGGCTGTAAGTGGGTGTTTAAGAAGAAGCTCAGGCCTGACGATACTATTGAAAAGTACAAGGCGAAGCTAGTTACAAAGAGCTATACTCAAAAGGAAGGTGGAGACTATTTTGACACCTATTCACCTGTTGGCAGAATGACGACAAGTCGTGTACTACTTTCTTTGGCTTTCTTTGGCTGCCTCCTATGGTCTAATCATGTGAAGACAACTTTTCTTAATAGAGAGTTGGAAGAAGAGATCTATATGGAACAACCTGATGGGTTTATAGTAAAAGGTGAAGAGACAAATGTGTGCAAATTGTTGAAATCCCTGTATGGCCTGAAACAAGTACCTGAGCAATGGCATGAGAAGTTCGACAATATTTTAACGTCTGCGGGCTTTGTCATTAATGAGGCTGATCGGTGCGTGTACTATTGCTATGGTGGGAGCGATAGCGTTATATTATGCTTGTATGTGGATGATATACTCATTTTTTGTACGAGCATTAATATAATTTTTGAGATCAAGTCTTTTTTATCAAAGTGTTTTGATATGAAAGATCTGAGAGAAGCTAATGTTATTTTGAATATTAAGCTAAATAAGGATAAGAGTGAGATTACTTTAAGTCAATTTTACTATGTTGAGAAATCTTAAGCCGGTTCGACTTTATGGATAGCAAAATTTCTCCAACGTCTTATGATTCTAGTGTGATACTCAGAAAGAATAAAAAAGATTCAAGAGATCAACTTAGATATTCTTAAATGATCGGTTCACTCATGTACTTAGCAAGCGCAACCTGTCCTGATTGTTAGAGATATATGGGTTATTTGTATTTTCCCCTTTGCATAGGGGCTTTTCCGCATATTTGTAATCCTTGTACCTCTATTTATAGTGGCCTTTGGCCCTCATAATAATACAAGCCCTACATTCATAACATGGTATCAGAGCCATCTAAATAATTTTTTGATGGCTGCTCGTTTCGTGGCTGGCTTTCGACGCGGCGCAGCGTGCTTTTCTCTGCCGCCGGCGTCTCTCTACTATGTAGCATCGATCTTCATCCAGATCTGTGCGGCATTAACTACCTTGGACCTCTGTCCGATCTACACGCTTCCTCCGTCGTGGGACCTGCGCTGGACGTCCTCGATCACCGCGTCCGTGACCGAGCGTGCCCGCGGCTCCCGCCCTCGGCCTCGGTCGGCTCCCGCCATCGGCCTCGATTGGCGCCCGTTGACTCCACCGCGCCGAGCGCGGCCGCGGTTCTCGCCTTGGCCATCAGCTGTGCGTCCGCGGCTCTCGCTATCGCGTGGTGCGCGCGTCAAGTCTGCGGCCATGTGTGCTTGCCGCCGCCACTCGGTCGATTAGGGTTTCGTTAAAAATAGAAATAAAGAAAAAAAAAGAAAAAAAAGAGAAAAAAAATTGCAGCTTGCGTCGCTTATTTTCTTGCACTCTCGCCGTCGCCCGCCGCTACATATTTTGCGCTCTCGCCGTCGCCTGTTGTCCGATCAGGATGACTTCTTCTTCGGGTGGGTTTCCAGTCTCGCGTTGTCCGGTGCTTTTCAATGGCACCAACTATCACGACTGGGTTCCCCGCATGCGTCTACATATGCGTGGTCTACGTCTTTGGGAGTTTTTTACGGGTGATCTCAAATGCCCGCCTTGTCCTGCTGCTCCTTCACAGCCTGTCATTCCAGAGAAGGCTACTGACGATGAGAAGCAGAAGTTACTTGAAGATTATGAGACTCGTCTGACTTCCTATGAGTCTCAGTTCAGTGTGTACAGGACGTGGTTGGATGAGGATGCTCGTGCAGGTGCTATTCTTGCTGCTAGTATGGAGGATCGCTTGTCTGTTGATATAGTGGAGTTTGAGTATGCACATCAGATGTCGGCTTTTCTGCGTCGCCGCTATGAGCCGGTCAGTCTATCTATCTTGCTGCTATTCGTCAGGAGCAGCTTTTACGACAGGAACATGCCACAATCGATGAGTTTTGCCATAGTTGATGAGTTTTTCGCCCAGATGTCTGCTATTTGGCGTCAGCTTGACACTCTTGGTCCCCAGCTGTCACCGGATACCTGTTCGTCTTGTCAAAGTCAGAAGGATGCACTTGAGCTTCGTCGCACATATGACTTCTTGACTCGGCTTCGTGATGAGTTTGAGCCTCTTCGTGCTCAGCTGCTTGCTCGTCACCCTTTTGTCACTCTTATGGATGCTCTGTCTAGCGTTCGTAATGAGGAGACTCGTCTTCGTGCTGCTGGTCTGCTACAGTCTTCTTCAGTGTTGGCTGCTTGTTCCTCGACTCCTTGTCATATTGCTACTTCACCGACAATACCTTCTTCAGTTGTTCCTTTGCATCTTGGAGGCGTGGTGGTCTTCACTTCGAGAAGAGGAAGGCTCAGGTTCCTCCTCACTTTTGGGTTGAGACTGTTTCTACTGCCACTTACCTGATTAACATTCAGCCTTCGTCTACTCTTCAGGGTGAGATTCCATTTCAGCGTCTTACTGACAAGATGCCTGACTATATCAGCCTTCGTCTTTTTGGTTGTGTGTGCTATGTGTTGCTCGCACCTCGTGAGCGCACTAAGCTCACTGCTTAGTCGGTCGAGTGTGTTTTTCTTGGATATAGTGCTGAACATAAGGGATGTTATTGTTGGGATCCTATTAGTCGACGAATGAGGATCTCACGAGATGTTGTCTTTGATGAGACACGTCCTTTCTATCCTCATCCTTCTTCGGATACTCCTCCTGTATCTTTGGTCGATCCGATATCGCTTCTATTCCTTCCAGATACCCCCATTGTTAGTATACCTCCTTCACATTCGGTGTCGCATCCCACTGTGTGTTCTTTGGAGCCTTCTTTTATAGTCCCTGACTATACTATGAAGCCTCCTATGACACAAATCTTCACTCGACGAGTTGTGCCTTCTTCTAGTGAGCCGTCAACTCCAGTTGAATCTTCTTCGTCTGATGACCCATCTTCTCCTGAGGAATCATCTTCTTCTGATGAGTCTTCTCCTGAGCAGCCTCTTGGATGTGGTCACCCCTCTCGTCAGCCTCCTGACCGGTACTCTCCTTCTAGTTTTGTTGCTGCCATTCTTTCTGAGCCAGCTACGTATCGTGATGTTGTTCCTCATCCGGAATGGCAACATGCGATGGCTGAGGAGATTGCTGCTCTCAAGCGCACCGGCACGTGGGAACTTGTGCCTTGTCCCCCACGTGTTCGTCCTATCACCTGTAAGTGGGTTTATAAGGTTAAGATCCGCTCTGATGGTTCACTTGAGCGTTATAAGGCTCGATTAGTTGCTCGTGGCTTCCAGCAGGAACATGGTCATGACTATGATGAGACTTTTGCTCCTGTTGCTCACATGACCACTGTTCGCACTCTACTTGCTGTGGCCTCTGTTCGTCACTGGTCCATCTCTTAGCTTGATGTAAAGAATGCATTTCTTAATGGTGAGCTGTGTGAGGAGGTTTATATACAGTCACCACTTGGGTATTCTGTTCCTGAGGGTATGGTTTGTCGTCTTCGACGCTCTTTTTATGGCCTTAAGCAGGCTCCTCGTGCTTGATTTCAGCGTTTTGCATCTGTGGTCGCTTCTGCTGGTTTCTTTGCTAGTACTCATGATCCCGCGCTTTTTGTGCACACTTCGTCTCGTGGTCGCACTCTTCTTCTTCTCTATGTTGATGACATGATCATCACCGAAGATGATTCCGAATACATAGCTTTCGTAAAGGCCCGTCTGAGCGATCAGTTTCTTATGTCCAATCTTGGTCCTCTTCGCTACTTTCTTGGGATTGAGGTTTCTTCCTCTTCTGAGTGAATTTTTCTATCTCAGGAGAAGTACATTCAGGATCTTCTTGATCGGGCTTCTCTTACTGATCATCAGACTGTTGAGACTCCCATAGAACTCAATGTCCATCTTCGGAGCCACTGATGGTGAGTCTCTTGATGATCCTATTCGTTACCGTCATATTGTAGGGTACCTTAGTGTCACTCGTCCTGATATCTCGTACTTTGTTCACATTCTGAGTCAGTTTATTTCTACTCCCACCCAGGTCCACTATAACCACTTGCTTCGTGTCTTGCGTTATCTATGTTGGACTATCTCTAGATGCCTATTCTTTCCACGCCCTAGCTCTTTACAGCTCAAAGCATATTCTGATACTACTTGGGCTAGTGATTCCTCTGATTGTCGATCTCTTTCTGCTTATTGTGTTTTTCTTAATGGTTTCCTCATTGCTTGGAGGACTAAGAAGCAGGTAGCAGTTTCATGTTCGAGTGCAGAGATTGAGTTGCGTGCTATGGCTCTTGTGAGTGCAGAGGTCATGGTTGAAATGGTTGCTTGAGGACTTTGGTGTTTCTGTTGGTAATGCCGACTTCTCTTTTGTCTGACAGTACAGGTGCTATCAGTATTACTCGTGATTTGATTAAGCATGAGCTTACCAAGCATATTGGTGTTGATGTTTCTTATACACGAGCACAGGTATAGGACGGTGTTGTTGATCTTCAGTATGTGCCTTAGAGCTTCAGCTGGCGGATTTCTTCACGAAGGCACAGACACGAGCTCAACATAGTTTTTATATCTCTAAACTCAGTGTTCCTGACACACCTTGAGTTTGAGGGGGAGGTGTTAGAGATATATGGGTTATTTGTATTTTCCCCTTTGCATATGGGCTTTTCCGCATATTTATAATCCTTGTACCTCTATTTATAGTGGCGTTTGGCACTCATAATAATACAAGCTCTACATTCATAACACTGATATCTCGTTTGCTGTGAGCAAACTTAGCATGTTCATATCAACTCCTGGTATAGATCATTAACATGCACTTGAAAGGGTTATGCGCTACTTGAGAGGTATAATGGGTTATGAAATTCACTATACTGGGCATCCGACCATGTTTGAGGGTTATAGTGATTCGAACTGGATCTCTAATGTTGATGAACTATTTGCCACGAGTGGATATGTGTTCACTCTAGCTGGTGGCGCTGTATCATGAAGATCTTGCAAACAGACCATTTTGATGAGGTCAACCATGAAAGTAGAACTTATTGCTTTAGAAATAGCAACTGCAGAGGCAGAATGGCTGCGAGAACTCTTGATGGATTTGCCTATTATTGAGAAACCATTGCCGGCAATCCTTATGAACTGTGACAATCAGATGGCGATTGCCAAAGTGAGTAGTTCTAAGGATAATGCAAAATCATAAAGACATGTCAAGAGACATATGAAATCTGTCAGGAAAATGAGAAACTCCGGAGTTATTACCGTTTGTATATACAAACAGATAAAAATCTCCCCGGAGTTATTACCGTTTCGTATATACAAACAGATAAAAATCTCTCAGGAGTTATTACCGTTTCGTATATACAAACAGATAAAAATATGGCAGATCCCTTCACGAAGGGTCTATCACGTAATGTGATAGAAAGTGCATCGAGGAGCTGGGTTTGAGACCCATTGATGTGACACCATAGTAGTAAACCAGTCTATGTGGTCGGAGATCCCGAGAATTAGGACATGAGAAAACGAGCTAGTGGTTCATCGAGGAGAGTACTTTCTTTAGACCCTCTCTATGTGAAGATGCACACATGTACTCTCCAATTGTAAGGCAGGTTGGCGATTTGTCTTAATGTGTTTCTGTTGGCTATATGTAGTAAAGATGTCGTCCTACAAGTAATTTTGAAAGAAACACACCTATATGAGTTCCGACTGTCTAATGTCGCAGTCTGTGAGATTTGGGTGATCTCTGGAAAGCTTATGAAGAGACCAAGGAGTACGACGCATATGCTCCACCCGCGGGGTAGACTACTGGTATTCAAGTACTGGTAATGGTCTTTGGGTGAAGTCAGTTCGCACAAAACTTGCAATTCAAGGCGTAGTCCATTGTTCAAGTTGTGACCTGATGAAACTTGAGGATCTAGACAGAAGTTCAACTTAACAGTCTCTGCCGAAACACTAGTATAACAAGGAACGAGAATAACCTCTCTCCTAATGGCTTTGAGATCTGGTGGGGGATTGTTGGAATAAACGGGCTAGACCCAATTCAGGAATAGTTTCCAATAAATCTCAAAGGCCCATTAGTGCAAGAGAGGGTGGTGCTAAATGTTTAGTCCCACATGAGAAGTGGAAGTGGAGCAACCCCTACATATAAGGGGGTTCTTCCACTCCTTGAGGAGTGAGAGAGAAGAGGAGAAGAGAGGGGTGGCCCACGCACGCTCCTCCTCCTCCTCGCTCGCCTCACCACGCCCCGCCCCGCACACGCGCACGCATGTGTTCTTGTGAATTCGAGCCTCGAGCCGAGCTAAAATTTTATATTTTTGCAGAAAATTTATTTGGGCTTTTTGGGCTTCTGAATTTTGGGGCTTCCGAATCCAAGTCATTGGAGACGGATGCGTCTACGACTGCAGAGTCGGATCGGATGCGGATCCTCCGGATCACAGCCGAACTGCCTTCGTGGGACTATAAATACGGGTGTCCGCGGTAGGAAAAATCATCCCACGATCAAACCGTTCTCACGTTTGCGCTTCTTGCGCCATCTTTTAGTCTACTCTATCCCGAGCTTCGGCGTGCACCAACGATCGGTAGAGCAAGTCTCCGGAACCGCTCGCCCTTGCGATCCTGCACCCGGAGAGGGGAATAAGGTTTTTGGGAAGCGCTCCACGCGATTGCTCGCATTCTTCACCATGAGTCGTCTACCGAAGAGACCAGGGGCTGCGGCTTAACGTTGTCACCAGCATCTGCAGCGGCTGTTCGCTGTCGGTTCTACAACAGTTCCACCGGCGTCAAATCGGTACGCGATATTATTCGTCCCGTCTGTCTGCCGGTGTTAATCGCTGTTGTGTTTTCGCGTGCTTTTCCGGTATTGTTTAGTAAATTGTCTCGTATTTTCTAACAAACATGAACCAAACTGTAAAACAATACTGAACAAAATTGATTATAATTGTGAATAAGTGTTGCATGCTTCATCTCATATTCTTCTTTTCTGCACTTTTGGTGTAGTGAGTCATGGTTCTGGAGTTTTGTGATTGGATGCAACAAACCCCGCTAGCATAGTTTGTTTTTCTGGTGTGCATGAAGCCTTGTACTTTTTATAGGCTAGGCTGCACTTTGGTACAATCAAAATGTTAGATGCATTTGGAATGCTCTTCTTTGAATTGATGTCTGTTAGGTGGGCTGTATAACATGACTAAATTAAATTTGTTATCCGATGTGAATGACTCTATGATGTTTAAAAATTATCTGTACGAAACTGGCCTCTGCGGCCTTGACTACGGTCTATGTCTGACCTTGATCAACATCCATCCATCAACAATCCATGCATTCTTCATTAGATATTGTGAAACATTTTATGAAACCTTCTGGTGTATAATTTTGGTTAATATTGGTATTTATTTTTGTGTCACTATTCTGTTTCTATCTGTTGAGTATGAAAATCGAGCTATCTACTATTTTTTACAAAACGATCTACCTTTTTTGTCTTCTTCTGCAGGTGGGCTGCAGCTTCAACTGAACTGTCACTGAATGCTGTGATTCTCCCTGCTGCGTTGTACTACTGGCAAATTCCCCACTTTATGGCACTAGCATACTTATGTCGCAGCGATTACCTTGCTGGAGGGTAACTCACTGGCTCTGTACAAATAGAGCATATCTGTCAATGGTACATTTGGATGTTATCCGTGTGAACAAATCTTGTTCTGACTTGTAGTGGCTGGCTGCTTGATGCAGGTACCGTATGTTTTCATTTGCTGATCCTACTGGTACAAGAACTGCATGGGTGTCGCTCAGGAATTGTCTATACATGCTGCCCTTGGGCTTTTTCGCGTACAACTGTAAGTACTAAGTACTAATCATGATTTTCTAGTATCAATTTTTTAAAATGTTTCCATAAATTTGAGATATTACTTAATGGAGCTAATGCTTGCAGGGGGCCTCACGTCTGAGTGGTTTGGTCTTGAAGCATCACTACTAACGCTGGGCCTTACCATTGGAGCCATATCCTTTGTGCTAGAACCAAGTCCTAAAACTGCTAGGAGGATGTTCTACGGTAGCCTGTTGTACCTTCCCGCTTTCATGGCTGGACTTCTGTTACATCGGCTACCTAAGGATCAAAAGAAGCACAATTTGGATCAGAAAAGTAAGCTTGCCGGAGTTCTATATGGTGCCGATCTGCATGATGAAGAAAGAGCAAGACAGAAACGTGAAGACAGAAAACGTTCTCATGTGCAGTCACGCCCTCCAGTTGCTTATGCTTCGGTGGCTCCGTTCCCTTTCTTACCAGTACCTTTATACGTCCCTCCACAGGCTTACGATTTGTGAAACCTTCTCCAGTTCTTCGGGCAGTGGGGGCCTGTGGGAGTAGGGTGCTCATGCTTTTCGGCTTTTCTTTCATGAATTTTCCATCGACAAGTGAGTGGTTTGGTCTTTCTGTTGTTGAATTTATAGAATAAAGAGCAAGAGATGGAGCTTTCTTGCGTCTCGTCTGAATGTAAAAAGTGTTGTTGAGTAACTCAAATACGCTGATGATCAGGTTAGATCAGAAACATTGCGTGTTGATTTTCATCTGCATTTTTTTCGTTAACATTAGTTCTGCAGATTTCAACATTCTTATGAAGGATTGGTTTTATTTTTGTATTACGGGAAAATTCATAAAACTGCACCTAAAGGTGAAAACAGCATGATTTTGTACAATGTTTTGTTTGATGTTACTAAGGGCCTGTTTGGATTTCTTTAACAACTTAGCGCATCGGTCAATGCTGCAAGTTCGGCGAGCTTCCTCTCTCCCGATGGTTAGGCTCGTCACGCAGCTTCGCAGTTGTTTTATCGCGCCACATCGCACAGCAGTTGTGGCGCCGAAATCGGGAACAGCTGTTTAGGCGTCCTCGAAGGTTAGTTGCTGCGCGTTGATGTTACAATTCAAACACGCCCTAAAACACTATGGTTTCGTCTTATTTAGGAGATTGCAATGCGACTTCCTAGTAGGTAGAGTGACCTCGTGTACACAGTACACTCACGTTTTTCGGCTTGTGGTACTTTTTGTTGTTTTTTGCCAGGACTTATTCGCGACACTCGAAACTTGTGCCTAATCTGAGATGAGATCAAGCTTTGCTACGTACCAACAACAGAGCTTATAAGGGCATCATTACTAATTGCAGCTACCTCTGAGCCTGCGTCCTAGAAAGACACTTTATTTCTGGGTTCGGCCAAAACAATTTTTGATCAATATTTTTTTATAATTTTGGTCTTCTTTAGTAATATGTAAATTATATATTATAGAAATATTTTTCATGCTAAATCTAAAAACATAAGTATGATTTTGAATTTGATTGAATTTAGAGTTTTTTCAGGACAACGGGAGTAGCATAGCCAAATGTGTCCGCGACCCGTGACCATGCAGGTTTCATAAGGATGTCACGGAAGGCTGGCGTGCGATGAGTCATAGAATATCCTGCAAGACCGGTGAAGGATGAGTCATATACGATGTCTTATGAGATTGACTAGGGATGAATCATGTAGAATTTCATGTTAAGACTAGCAAGGTATTCGCCGCTAGCATTCTTTCTCCTCCCCTTTTCTTTGTTTGATAGAAACTCAGCTGGGTGTAGCTTAGCTGATTTGGTTAGTTATAGTGAAATCCATATTCCGTTGCAGGCGCGGAAAAGTTGCAGGCGCGGAAAAGAAACGGTTTGTAAGAAACGGGTGGACAAGCACGTCGGGAATGGAGCAAAGGTTGCTGCATTGGCCATCGGTGTTTACCCAATCGGTTGTCCTCTGGATTGGTGCTAGACTAAATAATTATTATTATATTCTGCACTCAATAAAAATATTATATCTTCTTCATGTTTGGAAGAAGGATACAATTTTATAATAAAGAACAATTGTTTTATTTCTATGAATGGTGATGTATTATAGGTGTTGTCTCGTTTTGAACGGAATTTATGTTCTTGACCTGGAGAGTCCTGAGATAAAAAATGTGAATGCTAAGAGAATGCTCGCTAATGACTCAAATTCTACGTACTTGTGACTTTGTCGTTTAGGCCATATAGACAAGAAATGCATAGAAAAACTCCATAAAGTTGGTTTTCTTGACTCGTTTGATAATGAATCAATTGAGATATGCGAGTCATGCTTACTTGATAAGATGACTAGAGCTCCATTTGTTGGTCAAAGCAAGAGAGTTATTGGGA
The DNA here is from genome assembly GCA_036927565.1 of Tuctoria greenei. Lineage (NCBI taxonomy): Eukaryota > Viridiplantae > Streptophyta > Magnoliopsida > Poales > Poaceae > Tuctoria > Tuctoria greenei. The sequence goes on from JAYESD010000010.1 coordinate 104,992,266, forward strand.
CTAATACATACTAATGTGTGTGGTTCAATGAACCCAGCCTAAGAGGTGGTTATCAGTACTTCATAACCTTTACTAATGATTTAGGTCAGTATGATTATATCTATTATTGATGAGAAATAAGGCAAAATCCTTTGAAAGGTTCTATCGGCACCCTGCAGATGGGGTACTCTCGCACACAAGGTGAAAACACCTAGGCACGTCCGGTAGCGCCACGTGTCCCGATGGTGCCAGACCCCGACCTTCCTCAAGGATGAGCTCCGACACTGCCACGTGAGCCTTAAGGATGGGACTCGGCTCCTCCGGTGAGGTGGGCTCCCGACATGCCACATATAGGGACGGGACCTTACCCAACCTTGGGGGAGAGCTCCGGTGCAGCCATGTGGCTCGGGGCACCGGGTCCAACACCCCCAGCAGGAAAGGACCCGGAGCTGCCACGTTCCCTGGAGAGCCCTGGAGCTACCACACATCATGAAGAACCAGGATGGGCCTACCCAGCAGAGGCTAGCCCCGATGCTGCCACGTGTCTCGCAACTTGCCCTGGGTGGTAAGATGCGGGAGTTAAGAGATGGTGCGCCCTGCCCAAGTCAAGCACTGAAGACGCGCACCCACCTGCAGCGCACAACATGGAGCACGCTACCGATTAGAGATCGCTATGACCAATCGTGTCACAGTGAAAGCGATGCAGGCCTATCTCACTTGGCCAAGTGGGTAGCTTGCAGCAACAAGACAGGCTGACGAGACACCTTCCACCATCGTCAGCAACGGCGCATGGGCTACTGACGACTCAGGCGGCAAGACGGTGAGTCTTCAAAGCCACGATCAGAGGAAGCTTATGCGAGAAGCCTTAGATCTTTAGGATAAGATCGCCCCGGGACCACCTGTCGAGCCCTATACCCCACTTGTAAGGCATCCGACCTTGTCTATAAAAGGATCGGACAACCACCGTTACAAAGGACCCAACATAGAATCCCCGGTACACACACTCATTCACACACACTAGTGAAAGTGCATCTAGGCATCCCTTGTGGGTTTTGGTTGATTTATGACAAACAAATGAGATCCTAACCAAATTGTTGAGATGAGCGCATGTCTTAAAAGAAATTATGAAGAAAGCGCAAAAAGAAAGGAGAATGAGGATCCACATGGAAAAGAGCTCAAGAGCTAAATAGATTAGATCATTGTGTATGGAGTGTGTTGGAGAAACACACCCCAAGAGCTCAATCACAAGAAAACTCACTCACTACACTAATTTATACAGGTCTGGACTAGTCTGATAACCCCTCTGTTCAAAATCAGACAAGTCCTCCCGGTGCGGACTTGTCTGCACAATTTGAGTCTACACAGACCGGACTAGTCCGATATCACCACGGACTAGTCCAATATCTTTCTGACTAAAATCGAACTAGTCCTCCCCAATGGACTAGTCCTCTACACTTCAAAGATTTGCACGAAATTGGACAAGTTCGAAATCACCACGGACTAGTCTAATAACCTCTCTGACTAAAATCAGACAAGTCCTCTAAATGCGGATTTGTCCCGTACTTGTTCGAAAATAATTGGACTAGTCTGACCTTTTCCATAGCCTAAATCGGACTCGTCCGCCCTAAGTCGGACAAGTCCGATCTTCCTGAGAACTTAGGGTTTCCTGCACGCCGCACACCGGACTAGTTGTAAGGATCGAATGCCCAAGAGGGGGGGGGGGGGTGAATTGGACTTCTTTTAAAAAATCTAAGCAATAAAACTTAATCCCTAAAAGCCCAATTCTCTATGCAAACAATCTATGCATTGAAGTAAATAGCAACTTTGCGGAATATAAAATGCATAAATGTAAGGGAGAGGAAGAGGATGCAAACTCCCGAGGAGACACAAGGATTTATCCCGTGGTTCGGCAAGATCGTCAAGATCTTCCTACATCCACGTTGTGGCACCCACCAAAGGGTATAGCCACCCCCAAGTCACTGAGACGAGGGATCTCCACTATTCTTCTCCGTTTGCCAAACTCGGCAAGGTGGAGCTCAAGCCTTGTACAACTTCGACCCTCCGGGCTTCCACAAACGCCTTGGCAAGCTCCGGAAGTCTCTCACGGTTACAAACACCAAGGGGCACTTCCTTGAGGCTCTCACTAACCTAGAGATTCCACTCACCCAGAATGGAGGCACACAAGCTCTCTCTCTAGCTAGCTCTAGCCTATCTCTTGGTGTGTAGGTGGTCGAAAATGAGGTAGAAGTGATGGCTCTTGGTCTTGAACGCTTGTGGATGTGTTGAGAATGTCTGGTGATCAAGACTTGTCGAAATGACAGGTTTAGGGGGTATTTATAGCCAGCCTCCACGAAATAGCAGTTGGAAAAGTAGGCTGACAGAACTTTTCCGCGAACATCGGATGATCCGATGTCTTCCCTTTAGTTATCATCGGTCAAGTTTACTTTAGCTGACGTCATTATGTGAGATATGACCGTTGTTAGACCGATGTTGCACCTGTCTTCTCATCGGATGATCCGGTGGCTATTCCTCCAGAATTGGCTCAAACTTGATGCTTACTGGAGTGATTGATCGATGTGTATATTTCTGTACATCGGATGATCCGGTGCTACACTTGGTCCAAGGATATTGCAAACTGTACTGATGGACCGATGTAGCTGAGCCCTTAACATCGGATGATCCGGTGAGTGCTTTGTTCTGAGGTCTTCTTCTGCTGAACCAACTCGACCGATGTGTTGTTCTCAGAAATCATCGGTTGATCGGTGAGTTGATTTTGTTTGCTTCGAGTTGTTTCTAAGTGATTCTTTTGTGTCTTGCTCGATTGACCTCTTAGACTTTTGTTGGAAATGTACTTCTGATGGTTGTCAAGCATTAAGTGTCATCAATTGTGGTTGAATGACTTTGACATAAGAGCTTTCACTTCTTGTCTTCATATCATTGATTTGATCTCATAAAGTGATTGTATATGGGTCTCCAATGACATATAGATTTCATTTGACTGAGTGATTATGGGGACCTTGCATTCACAAATTCATTAGTAAAATCCAATGGTTGTCATTAATCACCGAAACCGTACCTCATGGGGGCCTAGATGCTTTCAATCTCCCCCTTTTTGGTGATTGATGACAACACAACAATTAAAGCACAATAGTAATGAATTTGATAGTACGAAGCTTAAGAGGATATGAAATGAATACAAGATTATTACACTTAAAATTTGAAAGCTCAATCAAAGAATAACTCAAGTGAATAAGTGATCATAAGATAGGCACCAAATAAGCTCAATCGATTAATAACTTAAGAGTACTCAATAAACACCAAATGAGTAGCAAAAGTATCGAATTACAAAAGATGATATAGGTAAACTCCCCCTAAGGCTAGGACACTCCCCCTGAGACTAAGCTATCCTCCCCCTGACTCCTCTAACTCTTCTCCCCCTTTGGCATCAAGACACCAAAAAGGGATCCGAATACCTAAGGACCCTGAGTACTAGGCGCGATGAAGAACTGGTCACCGTCGGGAGTGCTGTCGTCGGAGCTGCTGCCTGGAGTAGAAGTGGAAGGAGCTGTCAGAGCCGTAGGAGCCGCTATCGGTGCCTGCTGAGTAGTAGCTGCTGGAAGAGGGGCACTGACGACGGATGCCGGTGTCTGCTGAATCAGTGTCGTGGTCGGCAGTGGAGAGTGAATCGGTGCGCCGGGAGCCAGCAGTGGAGACATGCTGATCGAAGGGATCGGCGTGGTCGGCACCGGAGCGGCAGCTGGAGCAAGGACATGTGGAGGTGGAGCAACTCCTAGCAGCTGCGACGGGAGGGCAATCCCGGTCTGGGTGTAGAGGTTGGTGATCAACCCCAGGATGCCCATCATCGCATGCTGTGTCTGCTGCTGCTGGTCGAGGGAGCGCTAGTGCATCTGGTCTATGAGCCCAGTCAGCCGGTCAGTGTCCTCACGCCTCTCACGGGCGATCTAGCGCTGCATCTCCTGCTACTGCTGCTGGAGCTCCAGAAGGCGTGCGGCCTGCTTCGCTCGGGCCTGCTCAGCTGCAAGCCGGTCCAAGCACTGCTGCTCAACCATCTGCTGTAGGAGGGATGTGAGCTCGGACGGCTGAGAAACCTGTGCCTCTGAGACGGGAGGTGGAGTAGGGGGTGGCACTGTAGAGCCTCCAGCCTCCGCGTCGTGCTGCCTGGGTGAGGGAGGAGGTGGGAAGTACTCCTTAACACTGTCATCTGTGTCGCTCTCGGACCATATATGCTGCAGGTCCTCACCCTGTGCCTCTGCCTCAGCCATCCTCTCATCCTCCTTCTCCAGATCAGACCAGTCCTCCTCGGATAGACGAGCCCTGACCTGACGCTCGACTGGACGGCCAAGGCGGCGGTCTCCAGGAGCTGGGGCACGGTAGTGATCGAACCGTGTGACACCCACGTCAGTGAGACGGTCATGCACGGCGGACTCCTCAGGGACCATCATGGAGAGCAGGTAGCTGATCCAGTGTTCATACACAAGCTGCCTCATCATGCCCACTCCATCGGTGATCACATCCTCCATCTCGCATATGAGGACGTCCACAATATCAAACTCCATCCCGTTCATGATGTAGAACAGGAGGGTCTGCTGTAGGCTGGTGAACCCCTCTAAGTATCCTAACCTCGGCAAAAGCGTGCGGCGCAAGGCAAGATGCACTGTGCGCGCAGCAGGAGTCAGTAGTGCCGGTACCCTCGGCTGGTCTGGAGAGAAGGTCAGTCCAAACAGAGAGCGGATCTCCTCCAGTGGTGGTGCCACTCCTCTAGTGAGCGGCCTCCTCGGCGGGTCTGCCTGTCCGTATACCCTCTCATGCACGCAAGTGTCATGCAGGTCCACTCCCAGCAGCTGTGCCAGCGTCTGCCTCATCAAGTGATAGTGCTGGCCCATGAACATGAAGTCTATCGATCTGCGGCCCTTAGAGACATATAGGATAGCGTAGAATACGCGTACCCAATCCTCCACATAAGCACTCCTCTCATAGGACATCAGCTGCTCCAGCCCGCGATACCTCTCAAAGTATGGGCGAATCTCTGTCTCTGCTGCCAGGGCGAGCTGATACCAATCCAGAAAGTTGTGCTGGAATAGCTTGTGGCCTCGGCATCTATAGGTCTCATAGAGTGACGCTGTGTCACAGTCCAGAAATGACTGTCCACAAGAGTCTCTCTGGGCTGCAGGTACCACTCCTCAAGCAAGATACTCCATCTGAGTCTTCGGAGGTGCTTGACCTTCATCTTCCGGTAATCAGTCAAACGGACACCTTCATCGACACGGACGGTGGTGTCCATCTCGTAGATGGCTCTCTGGGCCTCCCTGTCCTCACGACGATCGGCAACCGTCGGTCTCGGACGTGGTGCTGTCGCGGGACGCCCCCCACGGGTCAGGCTGAGCGTCGGCGGACGAGTGGCTCTTCTGGCTCTTCTTCGGCCTCGGACTCATCAATCACGGGAGGCTGCCTCGGACGAGCCTCGCAGATCCTCAGTGATCCTCCTCGGCCACGCTCTCGCTCCTCGGCGGCGCGAGCGGCCATCAATGCCTTCTTCTCCTCCTTTGAGAGCTTCCGCTTCTTTGCGGCCGGCTCCGCAATGGCCTTGCCCTTGTTCTTCTTGTCGCGAGCCATTGCGATCGGGCGATGTACGAGAATTAAGTATGATCGCGGCCGGCAACCCTAGCGATGAAGAGATGGCGACAGTGGAAGCACCACAACGGCGATGTGCTTGGGGCGCCTGTGGTGCATGGGAGGAGGCGACGCTTGGGTGCTGTGGTGGTGAGGGAGAGCGGCGGCAACACTGGGGTGGAGCGGCGGCGGCGACTGCGGCAGAGGCGAGTGGCGGCGGCGATTGCGGTGGTGGAAGCGAGTGGCGGCGGCGGTTGCTCCCGACGGCGGCGGTGTGGTGCAGCGACGGTCGGGCGGCGGCGGCGGCCGGAGGGCGGTGGCAATGCAGGGCGAGCGGGACAGCGATGGTGGAAGGTGAGGCGCGGGTGACGGGATCGGGAGAGAGAAGAGACGGGAGGCGAAGGGCCGTTTAAAAAGTGGGTCCCAAACCCTAGTTGAAATTTTAACACCGGATGGACCGACGTTAAACGTTAGAAGCATCGGTCGAATGGCACAATAAGGGTATTCGAAAAGGTGCCGTTGACACCAGATGGTCCGACGTGGAAGGGAATGGGCATCGGTGGATTTCAGCACAATTCTAGAAATGTGAACATCGGATGGACCAATGTTTTTCAGAATGAACTCGTCGGTTGATTTGTGTTGCTAACTGGTCTGACTCTTGGCTTTTGAACACCAACTTATCCGATGATGATCTAACCTAAGCATCGGATGATCCAATGACTATAAAACAGCAACATCCCATATATGTCCTTTGACCAAACAAACAAGCAATAAGAAACACATGTCTTAGGACCTTTTTGGGCAACCCCTTACCCCTCAAAAATCCTAATATGCCAATAACTTGGCTAAGCCTTAAAGCGAATAGAACACCGAAGAAAAATGGGAAGGAAATTATCCAAATAAAATGTAAGGCCCATGATTTGTGAGCTAGAGTATGAAGACTTCTATCTCTTTAAAGCATGTTCCTCTGGGCATTAACGCACCTAACATTTTGTTCTTTCCACCTTATATGAGAGATATTGCATTTCAAACAAGTCTTTTCCTCATGAGGTGGGTTCCCCTTTGTGACAATCTACCGTATGCAATGCCAAGCAATTTTATAGTGCAAGAAATTACAAGTCTATATGGCAGGCATCATGCAAGGCATAAAATAAATCTATCTTGCCAAATTTGAACCTTTCAAAGGCTTCTTCAGGGAGAGCCACTCTCCAAACCTTGGGGAAACCCAAAAGAACCTCCATCCCAAGCTAACCCTTGCTCACCCCTATCCTTTGAGAGTTAGGCAAGACCTATATGAGATGCATTCTTACATGACGTTCGTTGCATCTAGCACATTTAACTCACTTCTTGGCCTAGAAAAAGTTGTCTCATCTAGTGGTTTAGTGAAGATATCCGCCAATTGTTCTTCGAACCTAACACCTCGCAATGAGATGTCTCCCTTAGCTTCATGGTCCCTCAAGAAATGATGGCGAATATCAATGTGCTTAGTGCAGGGTTTTTAGCTATCTTAACCGCACTTTCATTGTCACAAAGGAGAGGCACACAACCAAGTTTAATACCAAAGTCCAAAAGGGTTTGTTCATATAAAGAATTTGGGCACAACATGCACCGACCGCTATATATTCCGCTTCCGCCGTGGACCAGGCGACGGAATTTTGCTTCTTGCTAGACCAAGATACTAGGGAACGCCCAAGCAAGTGGCACCCACCGGAGGTACTCTTGCGATCCACGCGACATCCGGCAAAGTCCGAATCCAAGTATCCCAAGAGTTGGAATTTTGCACCTTTAGGGTACCACAAGCCCATACTAGGGGTATGCTTAAGATACCTATGTATCCTAAATACCGCCTTCCTATGCGATTCTTTAGGTGCCGCCTGAAAGCGAGCACACAAGCATACACTAAACATGATATCGGGCCTAGATGCGGTAAGATAAAGCAATGAACCAATCATAGAACGGTAGTTAGATTGATCAATAGGTTTACCGTCCTTATCCGCGTCGAGATGACAATTTGTTGCCATTGGAGTGCTTCTTGAGCTACAATCTCTCATCTCAATTTTCTTCAAGAGGTCCTTGGTATACTTCTCTTGATAGACGAAGGTCCCCTCTTGAAGTTGCTTGATTTGAAATCCAAGGAAGAAGTTGAGCTCTCCAATCATTGACATCTCGAATTCCCTAGACATCATTTTGCCAAACTCATGGCTAAGAGCTTTGTTAGTTGAACCAAAAATAATATCATCAACATAAGTTTGACAAATAAACAAATCTCTGTTGATGTCTTTGGTGAAGAACGTAGTGTCCACCCTCCCGATCTTGAATCCTTGCATGATAAGGAAATCCCGTAGTCGTTCATACCACGCCCTAGGTGCTTGCTTGAGCCCGTAGAGCGCCCTTGTGCAACCTATACACATGATTAGGATTCCTCGGATCTTCAAACCCGGGAGGTTGTTCAACATAAACAAGCTCGTTTATGTAACCATTAAGAAAGGCACTTTTCACATCCATTTGATAAAGTCTAATATTATGATGTGAAGCAAAAGCAAGGAGTATACGGATGGCTTCTAGCCGGACGACCGGGGCAAATGTCTCCCCAAAGTCTAGTCCTTCAACTTGCGAGAACCCTTTGGCCACAAGTCTTGCCTTGTTGCGGACCACAACGCCATTCTCGTCTTGTTTGTTGCGGTACACCCACTTTGTTCTGATGACGTTCTTGTCCTTGGGTCGCTCCTCCAACACCCAAACTTCATTGCGGATGAAGTTGTTGAGTTCTTCTTGCATGGCCATCACCCAATTTGGGTCTTGGAGTGCTTCCTCAATATGAGTGGGTTCTACACATGAAACAAACGAGTAGTGCTCACAAAATGAAGCAAAATGGCGAGAACGTGTACTTACACCCCTTGACGGACTTCCAATGATTTGGTCCATCGGATGCGCCTTGGAGATGCGTCCATGCCTCATAAGTGGTTATGAAGCACTTGGCAAAGGTGATGCGTGTTGCTCCTCTTGTGGTTGGACTTGATCATGGACTTCTTCTTCTTCTTGATGTTGTTATGCTTGTGAGTCTTGAGTCGGCAATGGATCATCCTTCTCTTCTTCATCAACTTGAGGCGCCATTGAAGTGTTGATGTTGGAACTTGAAGCTCCCCCTTGATCGTGGCTCTCCTCAACTTCAGGCTTGATGTCTCCAATGGTCATGTTCTTCATGGCTTCTCGTAGAGGCTCATCATCTATTTCATCATGACCAAAACTCTCCTCTTGGGAGCCATTAGATTCATCAAACTCAACATCACAACTTTCCTCAACTAAACCGGAGGTTTGGTTGAATACTCGATATGCTTTTGAGTTTGATGCATAACCAAGAAATATACCAACATCACATCTTCTTTCAAACTTACCGAGCCTTTTCTTGCGGTAGATGTAGCACTTGCATCCAAAGACTCGAAAGTAGGAGATGTTGGGCTTTCTCCCAATGAGAAGCTCGTACGGGGTCTTTTGAAGTAGTCGATGGAGATAGACCCTATTTGCGGCATGGCACGCCGTGTTGATTGCTTCGGCCCAAAACTTCTCCGACGTGCCGTAGTCATCAAGCATTGATCGTGCAAGAGTGATGAGAGTCTTGTTCTTCCTCTCAACGACACCATTTTGTTGAGGGGTGTATGTGGCCGAAAACTCATGCTTCACACCTTCACGGTCACACCACTCCCCAATGTTGTAGTTTTTGAATTCGGTGTCGTTGTCACTCCGGACCTTGATGATGGGAAGTTGAAATTCCCTTTGAGCGCGGTTGGCGAAGGTCTTGAACACTTCCGGAGTTTCACTCTTGTCACCGCCAAGGCTTTGATATGTGGACGGTCCGAAGAGGTCCATGTGGAGTAGTTCAAGTGGCTTGGAGGTTGACACCATTGTCTTCATCGGGTGGTGTGAAGCAACTTGCTTCCCGGCTTGACAAGCGCTACAAAGCTTGTTCTTCTCAAATGTAACATCCTTCACGCCGGTCACCATCCCAAGCTTGAATGACTTCTTGAGTTTGCTCATCCCTATGTGCGCTATGCATCGGTGCCATAGCCAACCCAAGCTTGTCTTAGTGAAAAGACAAGTGGTCAAGCTAGCATTCTTGTTGGAGAAGTCTACTAGGTAGAGATGTCCATGCCGAAATCCTTTGAAGACTATGTCTTGGCTTGTTTCACTACTCACAACAACACCATTTTTGCTAAATGTGCATGTTAGTCCAGGATCACATAGTTGTGCAATGGAAAGTAAATTAAAACTAAGTAACTTGACATATAAAACATTGGACATGGATAAATCATTTGAAATAGCAATTTTACCTAACCCAATTACCTTTCCCTTAGAGTTATCACCAAAGGTGACTTGTTCATGATTGCCGGGATTTTCTATGGTGGTGAACATACCATCATTGCCGGTCAAATGTTGGGTGCACCCGCTATCGAGTACCCAATGCTTTCCTCCGGCTTTGTAGTTCACCTACACACATGAATTCAATTTTTAACTTTAGGCACCCAAGACAACTTTGGTCCTTGTATGTGTGATACAAGTGTCTTTGGGACCCAAAGTTGCTTGGGGAGCTTCCCCTTCATGCCCTTCATGTCTTTGCCGATGAACCTAGCCTTCACCTTGCCATCTACTTTACTTAAGAGATAATAATGATCATTGAAAGTAGATTTGTAATTAATAGGCAACTTTGGAGAAGGTCGGTTAGGAAGAGGACACTCCCTTGTGTGGTGATCGGTGACCTCACAATGTTGGCAATAAGAACCAACTTCCTTGATGAAGCTTGTTCTAAGCTCCGGTGAGGGCACCTTTCCTTTGTTAGGCACCGGGAAGGATCCAAGTCCTCTCTTGTTGAAGACCTTTGCTTGTTGGAAGAGTATTTCCTTGTGTTTGACTTCCCCTTTTGAAAGTCTAGCCACACTAGTGCGGAGATTCTCAATTTCTTCCAATAAGTCCTTCTCCCTAGCATTTGCTTTCAAAGGCAAAGACTTGTTCAAGGCATTAGTGACATGAGAAGTAATGGATATCCTATCATTAAGAGTTTGTTTCTTTATATTTTTCAACTCTTGATCAAGCACGTCATGAGCAAGGTTAAGTGTTTGACGTTCTTGAATTAGCTTGTTGTGCTCTTCCAAGAGTGTTTGGAGTGCTAAGTTAAGCTCATGATTATCTAACTTAATTTTAGCCTTATCTTCCTCAATTTGCTTGACGTGGGATTTGAGCGTGTCATGCTCTTTAAGTATGCTTTCATACTTGTCAAGCAAATCGAGGTTAGCACTCTCAAGTCTAGCACAAGTTTCTTCAAGAGCTTTAACCTTACTCTTTTCTCTCTTAATGATAGCATGATATTCATTTATCAAGGAAGTTAAATCATCGGGGGAAAGCTCATCATCACTAGAGTTGTCACATACCTTGGTGTTACCTTTCTCCATGAGGCACATGGGCCGTGGATGAAGAGGTGAGTCATCATTGTTGGCAATAGCGAGGCCGGCCAAACTTTCTTCTTCCGCTTCACTCTCTTCATCACTTGTTTCTTCGTCGGTGACCCATTCATTTGCCTCACACATGAACACCTTTTGTGGGCCATTTCTCTTCTTTGGGAAAAGTCTTGCCTTCTTGCCCTTGTCATGTTTCCTCTCCCCAAAGGATCTTGATTTGGGTTTGGCCTCTTATTCATCATCTTCACTCTCTTCAAGCTTGCGATGCTTGCTCTTGTAGTTCTCTCTTCTTTTGTCCGGTTTTGGACAATCATAGGAGATGTGGCCTTGATCACCACAATTGTAGCAAGTATTGTAATCATCTCTCCTTGGTAGAAACACTTTCTTCTTGGGATCAAAGGTGTATCCCTTCTTGGTAATCTTGGAGTTCAAGCGTGAGAACTTTCTCATCATCAATGCAAGCTCATCATCATCATCTTCACTTGATACTTGCTCTTCTTCACTTGAGCTAGGATCAACCACCTTCTTCTTCTTGAGGCTTGTTTTTTTGGTGGAGGCCTTTAGAGCAATTGTTTTTGAAGATGATTGCTCCATCATCCCAAGCACACTCATCTCATGAGCGTGAATTTCTACAATGAGCTCCAAAACTTCAATGTGGTCAAGAGACTCTTTTTGGAGCATGGAGTTGATGATGTTGTACTTTGGCTTGGGAAGGAGCATGAGGATCTTGCGGTTGATGAGTTCCTTGCCAAGAGAAGCAATGTCAAGAGCATTAATTTCTTCAATAAGTACATTCAAGCGAGAGAACATCTCATTAACATTTTCATGAGGTAGCATCTTAAATTCATCATATTTTGCTTTAAGAATGTGATATTTAAGTTCCTTCACACGAGAAGAACCCTCATGAATTTCTATCAAGCAAGCCCAAATTTCACATGCCTTTTCTTTGCTAGCAATCCTAGAAAAAACATCTTGACTAATGCACTCATAGATTGCATTCCTAGCTTTAGCATCCCATTTAATTTGATCACCAACATAGTTGTGTTCTCCAAACCCCGCGTGGGTCACTTCCCATACTTCGGGAGCAATAGCCTCTAGATAAGCGCGCATGCTTGCTTTCCAATAGGTAAAGTTCTTGCCCTCGAAGATAGGAATCGAACCCCCAACCTTGGCCATTTTAGCTCTCTAGCGGTGAAGCTAGAATGATCCTATGAGCAACCTTGCTCTGATACCAATTGTAAGGATCGAATGCCCAAGAGGGGGGGGGGGGGTGAATTGGGCTTCTTTTAAAAAATCTAAGCAATAAAACTTAATCCCTAAAAGCCCAATTCCCGACGCAAACAATCTATGCATTGAAGTAAATAGCAACTTCGCGGAATATAAAATGCATAAATGTAAGGGAGAGGAAGAGGATGCAAACTCCCGAGGAGACACAAGGATTTATCCCGTGGTTCAGCAAGATCGTCAAGATCTTCCTACATCCACGTTGTGGAACCCACCAAAGGGTATAGCCACCCCCAAGTCACCGAGATGAGGGATCTCCACTATTCTTCTCCGTTTGCCAACCTCGGCAAGGTGGAGCTCAAGCCTTGTACAACTTCGACCCTCCGGGCTTCCACAAATGCCTTGGCAAGCTCCGGAAGTCTCTCACAGTTAAAAACACCAAGGGGCACTCCCTTGAGGCTCTCACTAACCTAGAGATTCCACTCACCCAGAGTGGAGGCACACAAGCTCTCTCTCTAGCTAGCTCTAGCCTATCTCTTGGTGTGTAGGTGGTCGAAAATTATGTAGAAGTGATGGCTCTTGGTCTTGAACGCTTGTGGATGTGTTGAGAATGTCTGGTGATCAAGACTTGTCGAAATGACAGGTTTAGGGGGTATTTATAGCCAGCCTCCACGAAATAGCCGTTGGAAAAGTAGGCTGACAGAACTTTTCTGCGAACATCGGATGATCCGATGTCTCCCCTTTAGTTATCATCGGTCAAGTTTACTTTAGCTGACGTCATTGTGTCAGATATGACCGTTGTTAGACCGATGGTGCACCTGTCTTCTCATCGGATGATCTGGTGGCTCTTTCTCCAGAATTGGCTCAAACTTGATGCTTACTGGAGTGATTGACCGATGTGTACATTTATGTACATCGGATGATCCGGTGCTACACTTGGTCCAAGGATATTGCAAACTGTACTGATGAACCGATGTAGCTGAGCCCTTAACATCGGATGATCTGGTGAGTGCTTTGTTCTGAGGTCTTCTTCTTCTGCTGAACCAACTCGACCGATGTGTTGTTCTCAGAAATCATCGGTTGATCCGGTGAGTTGATTTTGTTTGCTTCGAGTTGTTTCTAAGTGATTATTTTGTGTCTTGCTCGATTGACCTCTTAGACTTTTGTTGGAAATGTACTTCTGATGGTTGTCAAGCATTAAGTGTCATCAATTGTGGTTGAATGACTTTGACATAAGAGCTTTCACTTCTTGTCTTCATATCATTGATTTGATCTCATAAAGTGATTGTATATGGGTCTCCAATGACATATAGATTTCATTTGATTGAGTGATTATGGGGACGTTGCATTCACAAATTCATTAGTAAAATCCAATGGTTGTCATTAATCACCGAAACTGTACCTCATGGGGGCCTAGATGCTTTCACTAGTCCGGACTCCACCACGGACTAGTCCGGACCCTCAAAACCCTAACGGTAACTTTTGGAGGCACCATATAAATAGATGTGCACGACCCTACTTTTATCTCTCTCGACCCCCTGCGCTGTCACACCCTCCAAGAGCTTAGAAAACACATCTCTCCACGCAATCCAATGCAAGAAAGATCAATCCCTTGAGGATTCACTTTGAATCAAAGAAGAGACACGATTCCACACGTTTGAGCTCTTGGGTTTGATTCTCTAACACACTCCTACTGTTTTATTGTAAATCTTACGAGTGTGTTCTTGGTGGTGTTCGATTTGTAATCTTGGGGAGCCCTCAACTTGTGAGAAGGCCCCTTGAACTTGGTGATTTACCCTTTGTGATAGTGGAAGAGAATTGTCCTTCGTGGCGATTCGACGAGGTTAGGGTCAGCGAAGACCCGGTCCTTTCGTGGGCTCCTCAACGTGGATGTAGGTTTCCTTTGTGAGAACCGAACCATGGGATAAAATCTTGTGTCTTCACTTTGTGCACATTGTTCTTACTTTTCATTGCCATCTAGGGTTTCACTTGATCTTGTCCACATTACTTTAAAATATTGAGTACAAGATTAACTTGTGCAAGACCCAGTTTCATAGAAGTATTACCTCTATTTACAAGTATATTTCCGCCGCATAGAGTCTAGGATCGAGATAATCGATCAAAATTGATCGACTTGTCCGCACGCACCGGACTAGTCCGCACTCTACCGGACTAGTCGGATATCTTGGGATTTGATCAGTCTATTAAGTGTTGCAGGTTCCGACCAAATTTTAAAAAGGCCTATTCACCCCCCTCTGGGCCACATTCAATTGGTATCAGAGCAGGACTCTTCGCAAGAGACTAATCGCTCGAAGAGAACATGTCGGACGTGAAGGATGTGCACAAGAGTCTCAACCAAGAGAAGGTTGAAGACGAAAAAGCTAAAAAATTGGAGAAGCTCCTCGACACCATCCAGGACTTCGAGGATGACGATGAGGAGACGCTTGAACTCAAGGCGCTCCTAAGGAAGAAAGCCCTCTCGAAAGGAAAAGTGAAGGTCGAGGACGAGAAGAAGAAGAAGGGGAGTAGTCACACCGACTACTCCCGATATCCTTTCAACTACGATTGTCTTAATTCTAACAATAACCATTACTTATCTATTCCTCTAGGAAAAGCCCCACACTTCGACAGCAATGACTACTCAATGTGGAGGCAGAACATGAAAATGCACTTAATCTCACTCAATCCCAGCTTGTGGCATATTGTGTGTACAAGAATAGATGTCCCGGACGACAATGAAGAGCTCACACCAAGCCAAGAGCAAGAAATTCATCGAAATGCTCAAGCCGCGGCAGTCATTACATCTTCACTAAGTCAGGATGAGTTCACCAAGGTGGATGGACTCGAGAATGCAAAGGAAATCTAGGACACACTGCAAACTGCACATGAAGGCGATCGTCATATGCGAGAGGCGAAGATCGAAATGATCGAAGTTGAATTGGGAAGATTCGCCACAGAAGAATATGAGTCGCCACAAGACATGTACAACCGGATAAAGATTCTCATCAACAAGGTTCGAGCATATGGAAGCAAGAAGTGGAACGATCACGAGGTGGTGAAGCTCATCCTTAGAGCTTTCATGCCTCGCAACGTCACCTTGTGCTCGATGATTAGAGAAAGCTCCGGGTACAAGAAAATGACCCCGGATGAGCTGCTTGGGAAAATCATCAATTTCGAGATGATGGAAAAGCAAGCAAAGCATGTCAAAGAGATTGCCGACCTCACCTCGGCAAAGAAGAAAGGGGTCGCTTTGAAGTCCACTTGCAAAACCTTGTCAAAATAAGCTCGAGAAGCTCAACAAGAAGAGGACAACGATGATGAGAGCAGCGACATAAGTGAGGAAGACATGATCCTATTTATGAAGAGATTCAATATAATGATGAAGAGAAGACAAGGGGGTAAATTGAGTGAAGGAAAACTCAAAGAAAAATCAAGACCGAAGTTGAGGTGGGCGTGCTATAACTGTGGTGAATATGACCACTTTATAGTTGATTGCCCGTATGGAGAAAACAAGAAGAAAACCAAGGAAACTAAGCCTCAACCCAATAATTCTTCAAGAAGAAGAAGCAAGCTGGACAAGCGCATGAGTGGGACTCAAATGATGAGTCCTCATCCGAAGAGGAAGAGGAGATGGCTAGCATAGCCATCGAGAAGACATCCAAGAAGTCCACCCTCTTCCCAACTCTCAGCGCATGGAAGGGAAACGACACTTGCCTCATGGCAAAGGAATGTAAATGAAAGGTAACAACCAAATCCTCTTCCTTGATAGTGAAGTCGCTAGTGATAATGAAGACATGCTCGTTGGCTTAGATAAGAAAGCAGCTGCGAAAATGAAATTTCTACTTGATCAGCTTGTTGAGAAGGAGAAGTTGATCAACCGTCAAGAAGATATGATTATCTCCCAAAAGGAGGAATATCTTGAACTTGACAAGCTTCTCGAACTTGTAAAGGAGCGAGGCAAGTAACTGGAGCTTGAGTTAGCCTCAAGCAAGGAATCTTGCTTGAAGTTAAGCGACTCAAATACTACCATCAAGGATGAACTTGCTAACCTATCCAAGGTTAACAAGATCCTCGAGGTACAAGTTGAGTCACTCAAACAAAGTGACCCCTCATTCTCTTCAAGCTCACCTTCTCAACCCCTTAAAACTGATGCTACTATTACTTGCTCATGTGCTAAAATTGACACTAGCTTGAAAGACAAGTCAACCTCTACCAAGGACAAGCATCCTTCCCAAAGTGGCATATTTTACAAGGAGAAGATCAAATATACACGTAGTGCATACTTGGCCACAAGACCTCCTAATGTCAAATATGGCATTGGGTATTCTTATGGTGAAAAGCAATATGCTAGAAGCCATAAAAATAACAAGGAGCGCATTGCCTTTGTGAGGGGAAACTCCTCTCAAGCTAGAAAGACCAATGATGCTAATAAGTCCAAGATAGTTAACACATATAATAACCGGACTAGCCCGATCCTTACACGGACAAGTCTGGTCCTCCGGACAAGTCCAGTTTCCCGGACTAGTTCTATTCATGAACAACAACAACTATTGTTTAGAACTTTCGATGCATCATACATTCTTGTGAAAAGTTTTGGTAAAGTTTATACTCATTATGTTGGGCCATGCCATGGGAACACCAAGTCTCATGTGTGGGTGCCCAAATCTCTTGTAACTAACCTCAAAGGACCCAAGCAAGCTTGGGTACCTAAAACCAAGGAATGATTTGTTTTTGTAGGCCTATTCCTCTGGTGGATCGAAATGGGTGCTAGACAGTGAATGCACCAACCATATGACCAGAGAAAGAATGATGTTCATTGAGTACAAAGAGAATGAGGATCCAAGCGAGGGCATCTATTTTGGAGACAATAGTCAAGGAAGGGTGCTCGGTACTGGTAAAATTACAATATCATCTCAACATACTCTTTCTCACATTTTACATGTTGATTCCTTAGATTATAACCTGCTGTCCATATCTCAATATGTGACAAAGGTTATAATTGCTTGTTTACTAATGAGGGTGTGACCGTCTCTAGAAGGAGTGATGACTCGGTTGCATTCAAGGGTGTGTTGAAGAGAAAGCTTTATCTTGTTGACTTCAACAAAGATAAAGCCGAACTTGAAACATGCTAGATTGCAATGACCAACATGGGTTGGCTGTGGCATAGACGTCTAGCACATGTTGGTATGAGGAATCTTCAAAAACTCCTTAAGGGCGATCACATCCGAGGTTTAAAGGACGTTGTTTTTGAGAAAGACAGGCCTTGTAGCGCGTGTCAAGCCGGGAAGCAAGTAGGAGCACCCCATCCCGCGAAGAACGTCATGACTACAACAAGACCGCTAGAGCTACTTCACATGGACCTATTTGGTCCAATTGCTTACATAAGCATCGGCGATAACAAATATGGCCTAGTAATTGTTGATGACTTTTCGCGCTTCACTTGGGTTTTCTTTTTGCATGACAAGACATAAACTCAAGGAACCCTCAAGAAATTTCTCAAGCGTGCCCAAACTGAGTTCTCATTGAGGATCAAGAACATACGAAGTGACAATGTCACGGAGTTCAAGAACACTCAAGTTGAGGAGTACCTAGACGAAGAAGGGATAAAGCTTGAGTTTTCAGCACCTTATTCCCCTCAACAAAATGGAGTTTCCGAAAGTAAGAATCAAACCCTCATAGAGATGGCGAGAACAATGCTCGATGAATAGAAGACCTCAAATCGGTTTTGGGCAGAAGCGATTAACACCGCTTGCCACGCCATAAACCGACTCTACCTTCATTGACTACTCAAGAAGACATCATATGAGCTACTCAAGGGTAGCAAACTAAATATTTCCTATTTTCGAGTTTTCGGTTCTAAATGCTACATTTTGAACAAGAAGCTAAGGACTTCAAAGTTCGCCTTAAAGTCCGATGAAGGTTTCTTGCTTGGCTATGATTCAAACTCCTACGCCTATCGTGTCTTCAACAAGACCTCCGGACTTATTGAAGTAGCACGTGACGTAGTGTTCGATGAAACTAACAGCTCTCAAAAAGAGCAAGTTGATCCATGTGTGCTAGATAGAGAAGAAGCTCCTTGTCAAGCACTGAGAAGAATGGCGTTGGGCGATGTTCGACCACAAGAGCCACCTCCACTTGTGCATGAGGAAGATGAACCACAAGTGGAGGCCAATGATCGAGGGGGATCTTCCACACAAGATCAACCTCAAGAATACGAAGATGATCAACAAGTCAATGAGGGCAACTATCTAAGGGGAGAAGAAGAAGATCATGAAGATACAAGACCGCAAGTGGCACACCCGAGAGTACACCAATGCGTCCAAAGGGATCGCCCAATTGACAACATCATCAGTGACATCCAAAAGGGAGTAACTACTAGATCTCGAATTGCTACTTTTTGTGAACATTACTCTTTTGTATCCTTTTTGGAACCGCGCAGGATGGAGGATGCGTTGAAGGATCCAGATTGGGTGGTGGCGATGCAAGAAGAACTTAACAACTTCAAACGGAATAAAGTGTGGGAACTCATCGAAAGACCCAAATTCAACGTTTTTGTCGGCACCAAATGAGTCTTCCGCAACAAACAAGACGAACACGGAGTGGTGATAAGGAACAAGGCCCGACTTGTGGCCAAATGGTATTAACAAGTCGATGGTTTGTATTTTGATGAAACCTTTGCTCCCGTAGCTAGACTTTAATCAATTAGAATATTACTTGCATATGCTACTCACCATGATTTCAAGCTCTACCAAATGGATGTGAAAAGCGCCTTCATCAATGGTCCAATCAAGGAGGAGGTGTACATGGAGCAACCTCCCGGATTTGAAGACGAAGAGTTCCCCGATTACGTCTTTAAATTGCGTAAGGCTCTCTATGGCCTCAAACAAGCTCCTAGAGCTTGGTATGAGTGTCTTAGAGATTTCTTAATTGAAAATGGTTTTAAAATTGGAAAAGATAATTATACATTATTCACAAAGCATTTTGATAATGATCTCTTTGTTTGCCAAATTTATGTTGATGACATTATCTTTGGTTCAACTAACAAATTCTTTTGTGAAGAATTTAGTAAGATTTTGACAGATAGGTTTGAAATGTCTATGATGGGAGAGATGAAATACTTCTTGAAATTCCAAGTGAGGCAATGAAAGGAAGGGATGTTCATAAGCCAAACTATTTATACTCAAGACATACTCAAGAAGTTTTGAATGGACAAGGCGAAGCCTATAAAGACTCCCATGGCAACAAATGGACACTTGGATCTCAATGAAGACGGACCAAGCGTCGATCAAAAGGTATATCGCTCCATGATTGGATCTCTACTTTACTTATGTGCATCTAGGCCAGACATTATGTTTAGTGTATGTTTGTGTGCAAGGTTTCAAGCCAACCCAAAAGAGTGTCATTTCACCGCCGTAAAAAGAATCTTGCGGTATTTAGTTCATACACCCAACCTAGGCCTTTGGAATCCTAAAGGTTTCACGTTCAATCTCATTGGATACTCCGATGCAGATTATGCCGGATGCAAAGTAGATAGAAAAAGTACCTCCAGTACATGCCAATTTCTAGGTAGATCTCTAGTTTCTTGGTCCTCCAGGAAACAAAACTCCATTGCCTTATCCACGGCAAAAGCGGAGTATGTAGCAGCCGGGAGTTGTTGTGCACAATTCCTTTGGATGCAACAAACTTTAAGGGATTACGGTTACAATATGAGCCGTATTCCACTCCTTTGTGATAATGAGAGTGCTATTAAGATTGCCCATAACCCTGTTGAGCACTCTAGAACCAAACATATAGACATCCGCCACCACTTTTTGAGAGACCACTCAATGAAAGGAGACATAGCTATTTCCCATGTCAACACCGAAAAACAACTAGCCGTTATATTTACCAAGCCACTTGATGAAAAACGTTTTTGCGAGCTCCGCAATGAACTCAATATCCTTGATGCTCAGAATGTGGCTTGAAAACTTGCATACCTGTATGGATTCTTCAAAATATGTTGATTGTGTTGTGAAAATCATCTCTCTCAATTTTTTCTCCAAAAAACTATTTCAACTACTTGATCTTGATGAATTATGGTCATTGCTTGATTATTGTATGCTTACTGATCATATTCATCAAGATTACTTGATTGTTTGTCCCCCATGTTTTCTTTATAAGAACCTTTGAATATATACGAATGGGCTAATTTAATTTGTTCTGGTGACCACAGACTAGTCTGTGGTTATCCGGACTAGTCCGCACACTGCAGACTAGTCCGTAGAGTGTCCGGTAGTCCGGACTAGTCCGTAGAGTGTCCGGTTGTCCGGACTAGTCCAACCAACCACGGACTAGTCCGATTTTTCGACTCCATAACCCTAGCCGCCGCCAAGACCTAGTCTTCTTCATCCTCACAACTTGCCCCATGCTCTCTCTCCTCACTCGAGTGCTCCCAAGGCGATTTCCTCTGTTCTCCATCGAATCCCTCCAAGTTTGGGTGGAAAACGATCTCCATTGCATAGGGATTGAAGACCACGGACTTGTCCGCATCTTCAACCCCTCCATCTCCAAGAATCAAGGATCTTCGGTAAAATTTCCTTCCAAAGCCTAGAAATCATGATTTTCTTCATTGTTGACTAAATAGCCTAGTTCCTCTCAGTTAATACATGCCTCCTTGTTGTATTACATTTATCTTGAACTAGTCTTGCATTGGGAATCACCATTTGTCGTCTAGTTAGGGTTTGTGGTGATGAACACCGGACTAGTCCGGCCCATGTACGGACAAGTCCGGTCCCCCGGACTAGTCCGTACCTGTACACCGTACAAGTCCGATTTTTCCACAACTCAACCCTAATTTCTCATTCCTCAATGCACCTCCTTGCCATCAATTCTTATCCATACATTATGCAATGCTCTCTTAGGAAAATGTCGAACGAGAACATCTCCGACTTTGAAGATGAGATGGAACAAGACTTGTTGCCGCGCGCTTCGGAGTATCGCGCTCAAAAGAGGCAAGAGCGTCCCTCCAAGCCTGCACCTTCCCCACCGCAGGTGCGGCGCAAGTTGCTTGCCAAGAAGCCTGCGTCCAAGGCAAAGGACGCAGCTAGCTCCAGCTCGGCGACTCTTCGCCAAGTGAAGGGCAAAGGAAAGGGGATTGCTTCAGGCCCAGTTAGCCCTCTCAAGATGCATGCTCCGAGGCAGGGAAACAGAGATCCCTCTGAGGAGAAGTTCAACGGCAAGGGAAGCGACACTGCTTCCAAACTCAGATTTGTTGATTGTTACAGCCGTTCCAAGAAGGCTGCTGATGCTAGGTTTTGGAGCAATTTTCCTGCAGACTTCTATAGCTCGGTTTACCTTACCATGAAGACTCCGGTGGTCCGCAGCCAGTGGATCAACTGGAATCACTTTGAGAGGAAGAGATGTTCAGCATTTGATGAAGTTATAAATGCAGTGGAGAGGCATGGACTGAAGGAGCTGTTTGCTTTCAGATTTAACTAGAATGATGAGATCATTGCCCAGTTCTATGCCACCTGTTTCTTTGCTAGTGATGATGAAGAGAGAGTGACTTGGATGACACATGGATCCAAGTACACTATCACTTATGATGAGTTTGCAAGACTTCTTCATCTAGAAGACACCGGCGACAACGAATTGACTATCCGCAACATCGTTGTCTTGGGAAAGGATAAAATGGACTTCCTCTATGACACTACCATGAAGTACAACCCCCCCTTCAACCAAGAACATGAAGCCCTTCTTCATGGTTCTCAACAGGGTGCCGAGGAAGACAATAGCACCAAAAGATGGGGATGCAGGAAGTGTCCAAGGTTACTTGAGGACCTTGATGAAAGTAATAAGCAAGAACAAGAAGTTTGACATCTTTGACTATATCTGGAATGATATGGTCAACATCTCCTGCACGCCGAACAGATCCTGTGGCTATGCCCCCTACTTGATGTTCATGATTGATAAGGTCACAGGGATCGAGTTCGTGAAGGACTTGGAGCACACTCCCTTGAGGCCCCAGAAGCCTCCCCAAGCAAATGTCCAAGCGGCCCCATCTCCAGTGTCGAGTGAAGAGGCTCCGAGGAGAGCTAGAGGAGATGAGAGGACTGCCCCCTCTGCTGGGGCCCCTCCGCAAAAAGGGTCTCCTAGTGGAATCTTGAAGTACTTAGCAACAATCTTTGCCTCATGCAAGAAGGCCGAAGTGAATACTCACAAGATGAACAAGGCGAGGAAGGCAGATATGAGATATGTCAAAGAAAATGTCAAGCATATTTGCCAGAAGCTGGAGATCGAGCCTATTGGATCCCCAGTCATCTCTGAGGATTCAACCTCTGATTTCAATGAGCTCAGGCCTTTTACTCCCTCTGAGCTTGCCTACTTTGGCATTGGGGGCACTTCGAGTGGGTCCACTCCTCCTCCTCCTCCTCCACAGCCGGAAGATGAAGAAGAAGATGAGGAGAAAACCGACAGCAAGGAATGAGCCACTAGATCCCTCTTCTCCTTGTTTTTGGTGTCTTGATGCCAAAGGGGGAGAGATTGAGGGGGAGTCACTAGTCCTAGCTGTAGGTTGGGAGATGAGAGCTGCTTCATTTGTGTATCTTTTTGTGTCTCTTGGGTTGTAAAACTTTAATACTATTATCTCTATCTTTGGTTTTGTGGTGTGATGGAATGACTTTGCTTATGTGATGAAATTTATGTTTTGCCTTGAAATTGACATATATGCTTGATATTGGTATTTCAATGTTAATCACTTCATTCTTATCATGATTATTGCTCACACTCACGTAGTTTTACACCCCACCATAAAGAGTGCACATATGACCTATGTTTTCATTGCTTAACTTATACCTAACTCATATGTGCACACTTTATGAAAATTTTGCATTTTTATCATATTTTGTGAAATCTCAATTGGTTGTCATCAATCACCAAAAAGGGGGAATTTGAAAGTGCATCTAGGCATCTCTTGTTGGTATTGGTTGATTTATGACAAACAAATGAGATCCTAACCAAATTGTTGAGATGAGCGCAGGTCTTAAAAGAAATTATGAAGAAAGCGCAAAAAGAAAGGAGAATGAAGATCTATATGGAAAAGAGCTCAAGAGCTAAATAGATTAGATCATTGTGTATGAAGTGCGTTGGAGAAACACACCCCAAGATCTCAATCACAAGAAAACTTACTCACTGCACTAATTTATACAGGTCTGGACTAGTCCGATAATATCCGGACTAGTCCGATAACCCCTCTGTTCAAAATCGAACAAGTCCTCCCAGTGCGGACTTGTCTGCACAATTCGAGTCTACACAAACCGGACTAGTTCGATATCACCACAGACTAGTCCGATATCTTTCTGACTAAAATCGGACTAGTCCTCCCCAGTGCGGACTAGTCCTCTACACTTCACAGATTTGCACGAAATCGGACAAGTCCGAAATCACCACGGACTATTCCGATAACCTCTCTGACTAAAATCGGACAAGTCCTCTAAATGTAGACTTGTCGCAATTCACTAAGAATATCACCACAACCGGACTTGTCCGAAAATAATCGGACTAGTCCGAACTTTTCTAGAGCCTAAATCAGACTAGTCCACCCTAAGTCGAACAAGTACGATCTTCCGGAGAACTTAGGGTTTCCTGCACGCCGCACATCGGACTAGTCCGGACTCCACCACGGACTAGTCCAAACCCTTGAAACCCTAATGGTAACTTTTGGAAACACCATATAAATAGATGTGCACGACCCTATTTTTATCTCTCTCGACCCCCTGCGCCATCACACCCTCCAAGAGCTTAGAAAACACATCTATCCATGCAATCCAACGCAAGAAAGATCAATCCCTTGAGGATTCACTTTGGATCAAAGGAGAGACACGATTCCACACGTTTGAGCTCTTGAGTTTGATTCTCTAACACACTCCTACTGTTTTATTGTAAATCTTACAAGTGTGTTCTTGGTGGTGTTCGATTTGTAATCTTGGGGAGCCCTCAACTTGTGAGAAGGCCCCTTGAACTTGGTGATTTACCATTTGTGATAGTGGAAGAGAATTGGCCTTCATGGCGATTCGACGAGGTTAGGGTCAGTGAAGACCTGGTCCATTAGTGGGCTCCTCAACGTGGATGTAGGTTGCCTTTGTGGGAACCGAACCACGGGATAAAATCTTGTGTTGTCACTTTGTGCACATTGTTCTTACTTTTCATTGCTATCTAGGGTTTCACTTGATCTTGTCCACATTATGTTAAAATATTGAGTATAAGATTAACTTGTGCAAAACTTAGTTTCGTAGAAGTATTACCTCTATTTACAAGTATATTTCCGCCGCATAGAGTCTAGGATCGAGATAATCGATCAAACTTGATCGATCTTGTCTGCATGCACCAGACTAGTCTGCACTCTACCGGTCTAGTCCGGTATCTCGAGATTTGATCAGTCTGTTAAGTGTTGCAGGTTCTGACTAAATTTCAAAAAGGCCTATTCACCCCCCTCTAGGACACATTTAACTAGCAATACAGTCTACCGTGGAGTAGGGTGTTATGCTCCTTGCGGACCAAAGCACGTAAAAACTGAATGTAGGCCTAGAGGTGGGGGGGGGTGAATAGGCCTTCTTGAATTTTCCCGGTTCCTGTAACACTCAACAACAAAGTCAATACCAGAGATATCGGACTAGTCCGGTAAAGTGCGGACTAGTCCGGTTTTCACGGGCTAAGTTGATCAAGTTCAGTCAATTTGATTGATTCGTTAATATTTGCAGCGGAAATATAAACTTGAATGACCGTTTAATAGTTGTATGTCAAATTCTATTACAATTAAGGCTCTTGTTCAACAATTTAACTCAAATTGAACAAAGAGAATCAAACCCTAGATTAAGTTGATCAATTAAGATGAAGAACACAAAAGGACAAGACACACAATTTATCCCGTGGTTCGGCTACCACGAAGGCAACCTACGTCCACGTTGAGGAGCCCACAAAAGGACCGAGTCTTCTCCAACCCTTCCCCGTCGGATCGCCACGAAGGCCAATCCTCTTCCACTAATCACAAAGGGTAAATAACCAAGTTGAAGGGGCGTTCTCACACGTTGAGAGCTCCCTTGATTACAACTTACAAAGCCACCAATAACACACTCGAAAATTATAAATTGAAACGCAAGAGTGTGTTAGAGAATCAAACCAAGAGCTCAATGATGTGTGCCAAGTGTCTCTCTAATGATCTAGAAGTGATATTCAATAGATTGATCGATTTTGCACTTAATTTCGTGGAGAGAGAGGTGGTTTTTGAGTCTCTTGGGAGGTGTGATGGCGCTAGGGTTCGAGAGTTTGTAAAAGAGGGCCGTGCACCTCTATTTATATGGGGTTTCTAAAAGTGTCCGTTAGGGTTCAGAAAGATCGGACTAGTCCGTGGTGGTCACCGGACTAGTCCGGTGTGCTGTGTGTAGCAAACCCTAAGTGTCAAGGAATATTGGACTAGTCCGATTGAAAACGGACTTACCCGATTTCACTACTGGAAATCTTCGGACTAGTCCGATTGCCATCAAACTTGTCCGGACATATGAAACCCTAAGTGTTTAGGATGACAAGTCCGCACTTGGAGGACTTGTCTGATTTAGATCAGTGTGTATATCGGACTAGTCCGTGTAGACACCGGACTTGTCCGAAGTGGATCAGAAAGAATATCGGACTAGTCCGGATCACAACGGACTTGTCCGATTTTGTGTGACTTGTGAATTGTGTTGAAAACTAGTCCGCATTGGGGAGGACTAGTCCGAAGTGGATCATAAAGATATCAGACTAGTCCGGTGGATACCGGACTTGTCCGATCTAGTGCAGAAAGTGATATCGGACTAGTCCGGCTGATATCGGACTAGTCTGGTCCTGTATAACTTTGTGCATTGTGTGTGTGTGCTTGAAAGTGATTGAGCTCTTGGGTGTGTTTCCTTAACACACTCCATACATAATAATCTACTATTTTCTTCTCCTTGAGCTCAAATTCACTTTGCTTCTCATTTCCCTTCTTTTTGGCATTTTGCTCATTTTTCATTATTTGCCTGCATTCATCTCAACAAAAGGATTAGGGTCCCAATTGCTTGTCATAAATCATCCAAAACCCACAAGGGAGTCCTAGATGCACTTTCAATCTCCCCCTTTTTGGTGATTGATGACAACCAATTGAGATTTCACAAAATAAGGCAAAAAATGAGATTTTCATAAAGTATGCACATATGACTCAAAAATACATCAAGCAACAAGAGAATTATCCATATGTGCATTCTTTATGGTGGGATGCATACTAAGTGCATGAATACATTGAGAATGACAAAATTTACATTAATCAACCGATACCAAGTGCATATGACATTCCAGGAGCAAAAATGCAGTTTTCATCACATACTCGCAAATAAATTGAGCAATTCATCACAAGGCCAAACTTAATATGAAAACAGTGTTAAACTATTACAATCACAAATAAAAGTACGGAGAAGGCTCTCTCTCCTCGCATCCTATTACAGCTAAAGCTAAGACTTGACTCCCCCTTAATATCTCCCCCTTTGGCATCAAGACACCAAAAAGAGAGAGAGGAAGGTCCTAGGTTCTCCACTCTTCGCTGTCTGTCCTCTCGTCATCTTCTTCG
This sequence comes from Tuctoria greenei, assembly GCA_036927565.1. Classification (NCBI taxonomy): domain Eukaryota; kingdom Viridiplantae; phylum Streptophyta; class Magnoliopsida; order Poales; family Poaceae; genus Tuctoria; species Tuctoria greenei. Next base: position 105,019,164 of record JAYESD010000010.1, read on the forward strand.
TCTTCTTCGCTCTCCGCTTGACGAGGAGGAGAGGGAGGAGGATATTAGGGTTTGGTGGCGGCTAGGGTTATGGACACGAAAAATCGGACAAGTCCGGACATGACCAGACTAGTCCGAAGTCATCCAGAGACCTATATCAGACTAGTCCGTGGTCTATCGGACTAGTCCGGCCTAACCGGCACTCTGCGGACTAGTCTGCATGGGCGGACTAGTCTGGGTAACCACGGACTAGTCCGTGGTCACCAGGAAAGAATTGCATAGCTCATTCATATATATTTGAAGGTTCAATAATAGAGAATAGAGAGGCAAAACAATTCAAGTAATCTTGATGAATTTGACCAGTAAGCATACAACAATCATACAATGATCAAAATTCATCAAGATCTAATAATTGACATAGTTTTTCGAGAGAAAAATGGAGAGGGATGATTTTCACAATTCAATCAACATTTTTGAAGCAATCATACATGTATGCAACTTTTCAAGCCACACTCCGAGAATCAAGAATATTTAGCTCATTTCGGAGTTCGCAAAAACGCTTTTCATCAAGTGGCTTGGTGAATATGTCGGCCAATTGTTTTTGGGTGTTGACATGTGAGATGGTTATATCTCCTTTCATGGAATGGTCTCTCAAGAAATGATGTCTTATGTCTATGTGTTTAGTCCTAGAGTGCTCAACTAGATTGTGGGCTATTTTAATGGCACTCTCATTATCACAAAGGAGAGGAATACGGTTCATATTGTAACCGTAATCCCTTAGAGTTTGTCGCATCCAAAGGAGTTGTGCACAACAACTCCCGGTTGCAACATACTCCGCTTTGGCTGTGGATAATGCAATGGAATTTTGTTTCTTAGATGACCAAGAAACCAAAGATCTTCCTAGGAATTGGCATGTGCCAGAGGTGCTTCTTCTATCAACTTTGCACCCGGCATAATCTGCATCGGAGTAACCACTGAGATTGAATTTGGAGCCTTTTGGGTACCAAAGACCAAGGTTGGGTGTATGAACTAAATATCTCAAGATTCTTTTTACGGCTGTCAAGTGACATTCCTTAGGGTTGGCTTGAAATCTTGCACACAAACATACACTCAACATAATATCTGGCCTAGATGCACATAAGTAGAGTAAAGATTCAATCATGGAGCGATATACGTTTTGGTCGACGCTCGGTCCATCTTCATTGAGATCCAAGTGGCCATTCGTAGCCATGGGAGTCTTTATGGGCTTTGCCTTGTCCATGCCAAACTTCTTGAGTATGTCCTACGTGTACTTGGTTTGGCTTATGAATGTTCCTTCCCTTTGTTGCCGCACTTGGAATCCCAAGAAGTACTTCAATTCTCCCATCATTGACATTTCAAACCTGTCTGTCATAATTCTACTAAATTCTTCACAGAAAGATTGGTTAGTTGACCCAAAAATTATATCATCAACATAGATTTGGCAAATAAAAAGATCATTATCTAGATTCTTTGTGAATAATGTATAATCTACTTTGCCAATTTGAAAACCATTATCAATTAAGAAATCTCTAAGACACTCATACCAAGCTCTAGGAGCTTGTTTGAGGCCATAGAGAGCCTTACGCAGTTTATATACGTGGTCGGGGAACTCTTCCTCTTCAAACCCGGGTGGTTGCTCCACGTACTCCTCTTCCTTGATCGGTCCATTGAGGAAGGCGCTTTTCACGTCCATTTGATACAGCTTGAAATCATGGTGAGTAGCATATGCAAGTAATATTCTAATTGATTCAAGCCTAGCTACTGGAGCAAAAGTCTCATCGAAATCCAAACCTTTGACTTGTGAGTAACCTTTGGCCACAAGTCGTGCCTTGTTTCTTGTCACCACTCCGTGTTCATCTTGCTTGTTGCGGAAGACCCACTTGGTGCCCACTATATTTGCATTGGGTCTTGCCACAAGTTCCCAAACCTCGTTTCTCTTGAAGTTGTTCAACTCTTCTTGCATTGCCACCACCCAGTCCGGATCCTTCAATGCACCCTCAGTCCTGCGTGGTTCCAAAAAGGAGACAAACGAGTAATGCTCACAAAAATTAGCTATACGAGATCTAGTGGTTACTCCCTTTTGGATGTCACCGATGATGTTGTCGATTGGGTGATCCCTTTGAATGCATTGGTGTACTCTTGGGTGTGGCACTTGGAGAGTTGTGTGTTGGTGATCATTTTCTTCTCCCCCTGAGTGGTTGCCCTCGTTGATTTGTTGATCATCTTCATATTCTTGTGATTGATCTTGTATCGAAGCTCCCCCTTGATTGTTGATCTCCTCTTGTGGTTCACTTTCCTCTTGTATTTGTGACGATGACTCTTGTGGTCGAACTTCACCTAGAGCCATTCTCTTCAATGCTTGATAAGGAGCTTCTTCTTTACCTAATTCACATTGATCAACTTGCTCCTTTTGGGAGCCATTAGTTTCATCGAACACTACGTCACGTGCCACTTCAACAAGTCCGGAGGTCTTGTTGAAAACACGATAGGCGTAAGTGTTCGAATCATAACCAAGCAAGAAACCTTCATCGGACTTCAAAGCGAACTTTGAAGTCCTGGGCTTCTTGTTCAAGATATAACATGGAGAGCCGAAAACTCGAAAATATGAAATGTTTGGTTTGTTACCGGTGAGTAGCTCATAAGGAGTCTTCTTGAGTAGTCGATGAAGGTAGAGTCGATTTGCGGCGTGGCAAGCGGTGTTAATTGCTTCCGCCCAAAATCGATCCGAAGTCTTGTATTCATCGAGCATTGTTCTTGCCATCTCTATGAGCGTTCGGTTCTTCCTTTCGGCAACTCCGTTTTGTTGTGGAGAGTATGGTGCTGAAAATTCGTGCTTGATTCCCTCCTCATCAAGGTACTCCTCCACTTGTATGTTCTTGAACTCCGTGCTGTTGTCGCTCCGAATACTCTTGATCGATAGTGAGAACTCGTTTTGCGCCCGCTTGAAGAATTTCTTGAGTGTCCCTTGTGTTTCTGACTTGTCATGCAAAAAGAACACCCAAGTGAAGCGGGAAAAATCATCAATAATGACTAAACCGTATTTATTACCGCCGATGCTTATGTAAGCAATTGGACCAAACAAGTCCATATGAAGTAGTTCGAGCGGTCTTGTCGTAGTCATGATGTTCTTTGCGGGATGATGTGCTCCAACTTGCTTCCCGGCTTGGCACGCGCTACAAGGCCTGTCTTTCTCAAAAACAACATCTTTCAAACCTCAGATGTGATCGCCCTTAAGGAGTTTTTGAAGATTCCTCATACCAACATGTGCTAGCCATCTATGCCACAGCCAACCCATGTTGGTTTTTGCAATCAAGCATGTGTCGAGTTCGGCTTTATCCTTGTTGAAGTCAACAAGGTAAAGCTTTCCCTTCAACATACCCTTGAATGCAACGGAACCATCACTCCTCCTTGAGACGGTCACACCCTCGTTAGTGAACAAGCAATTATAACCTTTGTCACATAATTGAGATATGGACAGCAGGTTATAATCTAAAGATTCAACATGTAAAACATGAGAAAGAGTGTGTTCAGAGGATATTGCTATTTTACCGGTACCGAGCACCCTTCCTTGACTATTATCTCCGAAGTAGATGCCTTCGTTTGGGTCCTCGTTTTCTTCATATTCCACGAACATCCTCCTTTCTCCGGTCATGTGGTTGGTGCATCCACTGTCTAGCACCCATTTGGATCCACCGGAGGAATAGGCCTGCAGAAACAAATTATGCCTTGGTTTTAGGTACCCAAGCTTGCTTGGGTCCTTGGAGGTTAGTTACAATACATTTGGGCACCCACACATGGGATTTTGTGTTCCCATGGCGTGGCCCAGCATAATAAGCATAAACTTTACCAAGATTGTTTCTCATTAATACATAAGAGGCATCAAAGGTTTTGAACAAAATTTGCTGTTGTTTATGGATCGGACTAGTCTGGGTGACCGGACTTGTCCGGATGACCGGACTTGTCTGGACCACAACCGGACTAGTCCGGTGTTCATGAGAGTTCGGGTTCTTAATTTTCGAGTTACCAGGTTGTGAGGGTCCTCCCTTCACAAAGGTAATCCTTCCCTTGTTATTCTTATGACTTCCAGCATTTTGCTTTCCATCATAAGAGTAACCAATGCCATACTTGACATTTGGAGGTCTTTGGACCAAGTATGCACTACGTGCATAGTTGATCCTCTCCTTGTCAAATATTCCACATTGGGTAGGATTTTTATCCTTTGTGGAGGTAGACTTTTCCTTCAAACTGGTGTTGATTTTACCACATTTGCACATATGAACAAGATTAGTTGAAGTGGGTTGAGAAGGTAGACTTGAAGAGGAGGAAGATTCACTTAGCTTGAGTGACTCAACTTGCACTTCAAGGATCTTGTTAACCTTGATCAGGTCATCAAGTTGATCCTTGATTGCAACGTTTGAGTTGGTTAACTCCAAGCAAGTTTTCTTGCTTGAAGCTAGCTCAAGCTCTAGTGAGCTATTTTTCTCCTTTTCAAGAACTAGAAGATTGTCAAGTTCGACATACTTCTCCTTTTGGGAGATAATCATATACTCTTGACGATCAATTAGCCATTCCTTCTCAACAAGTTGGTCAAGTAAAAATTTTATTTTAGCAGCAGTTTTTCTATCTAATCCAATTAACATATCTTCATCATCACTATCTAGTTCATCATTACTTGAGTAGGAATGCATGGAAGGAGTTTTGATGTTTACCTTGCGTTTACCTTCCTTTGCCATGAGGCAAGTGCCATTTCCCTTCTTTGTACCGAGCGTGGGGAAGAGTGTGGGTTTCTTGGACGTGCTTTCAATGGCTATGCTAGCCATCTCTTCTTCATCGGATGATGAGGACTCATCGTTTGAGTCCCACTCCTTTCCAATGTGTGCTTGTTCAGCTTGTTTCTTCTTCTTGAAGAATTTCTTCGGTTGAGGTTTGGCTTCTTTATTCTTCTTCTTGGTGTCCTCATACGGGCAATCGACTATAAAGTGGTTATACTCACCACAATTATAGCACACCCGCCTCATCTTCGGCTTTGTCCTCTCCTTGTACTTGCCTTCACTTGATTTTGTTCCTTGTCTTTTCTTCATTATTCTTATGAACTTTTTCATGAACAAAATCATATCCTCTTCGTCCAGCTCACTGCTTTCATCATCGCTGTCCTCCTCAAGCTGTGCTTCTCTTGCTTCTTTGGATAGAGGCTTGAGTGTGGACTTTAAGGCAACTCCCTTCTTCTTGGCCGATGTGAGGTCGGCTATTTCTTTGACGTGCTTGGCTTGTTTCTCCATCATTTCAAAGTTGATGATTTTGCCAAGCAATTCATCTGGAGTCATCCTCTTGTACCCGGGACTTTCTCTGATCATAGAGCATAGTGTGACATTGCAAGGCATAAAGGCTCTAAGGATGAGCTTTACAACCTCGTGGTCATTCCACTTCTTGCTCCCATATGATCGAACCTTGTTTACAAGTGTCTTCAATCGGTTGTACATGTCCTGGGGAGACTCGTCTTCCTCAATTGCGAACCTTCCTAGTTCGCCTTCGATCATTTCAATTTTCGCCTCCCGCACATGCAGGTCACCTTCATGGGCTGTTTGTAGTGTGTCCCATATTTCCTTGGCAATCTCCAGTTCGTCCACCTTTGTGAATTCATCTCGACTTAGAGAGGAGGTGATTACGGCTGCGGCTTGAGCGTTTCTGTGGATGGCTTGCTCTTGACTTGGGGTGAGCTCTTCGTCGTCATCTGGGATGTCTATTCCTGTGCACACAATATGCCATAAACTTGGGTTAAGGGAAATCAAGTGCATCTTCATATTTTGCCTCCACATGGAGTAATCACTCCCATCGAAGTGTGGGGCTTTTCCAAGAGGAATAGATAGGTAATGGCTGTTGTTTGAATTTAAACGATCATAGTTAAAAGGATATTGGGAGTAGTCGGTGTGACTACTCCCCTTCTTCTTTTCTTCAACTTTAGCTTTCCCTTTGGAAAGTGCTTTCTTTCTGAGGAGTGCTTTCAGCTCCAGCGTCTCCTTGTCATCATCATCGAAGTCTTGAATTGCTTCGAGATACTTTTCCAGCTTTTGGTTCTTGTCGTTGTTCACTTCTTCCTGGTTGTTGATTTTCTGAACTTCCTTCATGTCCGACATGATCTCTTCGAGTGGTTGCACTCTTTCTTGAAGAACCTGCTCTGATACCAATTGAATGTAGGCCTAGAGGGGGGGGGGGGTGAATAGGCCTTCTTGAATTTTCTCAGTTCCTGTAACACTCAACAACAAAGTCAATACCAGAGATATCGGACTAGTCCGGTAAAGTGCGGACTAGTCCGGTTATCACGGGCTAAGTTGATCAAGTTCAGTCAATTTGATTGATTCGTTAATGTTTGCAGTGGAAATATAAACTTGAATGACAGTTTAATAGTTGTATGTCAAATTCTATTATAATTAAGGCTCTTGTTCAACAATTTAACTCAAATTGAACAAAGTGAATCAAACCCTAGATTAAGTTGATCAATTAAGATGAATAACGCAAAAGGACAAGACACACGATTTATCCCGTGGTTCGGCTACCACGAAGGCAACCTACGTCCACGTTGAGGAGCCCACAAAAGGACCGGGTCTTCTCCAACCCTTCCCTCGTCGGATCGCCACGAAGGCCAATCCTCTTCCACTAATCACAAAGGGTAAATAACCAAGTTGAAGGGGCGTTCTCACACGTTGAGAGCTCCCTTGATTACAACTTACAAAGCCACCAATAACACACTCGAAAATTACAAATTGAAACGCAAGAGTGTGTTAGAGAATCAAACCAAGAGCTCAATGATGTGTGCCAAGTGTCTCTCCAATGATCTAGAAGTGATCTTCAATAGATTGATCGATTTTGCACTTAATTTCGTGGAGAGAGGTGGTTTTTGAGTCTCTTGGGAGGTGTGACGGCGCTAGGGTTCAAGAGTTTGTAAAAGTGGGCCGTGCACCTCTATTTATATGGGGTTTCTAAAAGTGACCGTTAGGGTTCAGAAAGATCGGACTAGTCCGTGGTGGTCACCGGACTAGTCCGGTGTGCTGTGTGTAGCAAACCCTAAGTGTCCAGGAATATCGGACTAGTCCGGTTGAAAACGGACTTATCCGATTTCACTACTGGAAATCTTCGGACTAGTCCGATTGCCATCGGACTTGTCCAGACATATGAAACCCTAAGTGTTTAGGATGACAAGTCCGCACTTGGAGGACTTGTCTGATTTAGATCAGTGTGTATATCGGACTAGTCCGTGTAGACACCGGACTTGTTCGAAGTGGATCAGAAAGAATATCGGACTAGTCCGGATCACAACGGACTTGTCCGATTTTGTGTGACTTGTGTATTGTGTTCAAGACTAGTTCGCATTGGGGAGGACTAGTCTGAAGTGGATCAGAAAGATATCGGACTAGTCCGGTGGATACCGGACTTGTCCGATCTAGTGCAGAAAGTGATATCGGACTAGTCCGGCTGATATCGGACTAGTCCGGTCCTGTATAACTTTGTGCATTGTCTGTGTGTGCTTGAAAGTGATTGAGCTCTTGGGTGTGTTTCCTTAACACACTCCATACATAATAATCTACTATTTTCTTCTCCTTGAGCTCAAATTCACTTTGCTTCTCATTTCCCTTCTTTTTGGCATTTTGCTCATTTTTCATTATTTGCCTGCATTCATCTCAACAAAAGGATTAGGATCCCAATTGCTTGTCATAAATCATCCAGAACCCACAAGGGAGTCCTAGATGCACTTTCAATCACCGTCTTATACTCTCTTATACGCGTGTATACTTGATTGAGGCCTAAGCCCCGCCGAACAAGAACCTCCGCGGGCTGCTCCTTAGCAGATCCGGGGGAAGTGTCGCATAAACACTTCGACATTTGGCACACCAGGTAGGGGCTTTTTCCCTAAAAAAACTGGTAGCATTTTCACCATCATGGTATTCATCAAGCCATTGAGTAGCGGCAAGATCAAACTACAAAACGTTGACCAACGTGTCGACGAAGATGTGGAGATGGAATTCCAAAGGCCGAAATGCGCCGTGGAAACGGTTCACCAGGCTGTGAACTCTGACCTCAACAGTGACCACGAGCATGGCAAAGACTCCACGTCATCTGTGGAGGATCTTGGGAATCCGCATCCAGGAATGCGGTCAAGACCCTGCGTCGAGCAATGGCTTCTACAACCTCTACTCATGCCCCGGCGCCGCATCACAGATGGATGGAGACGCCGATCAGCTTCGACACCTCCGACTGCCCCGAGAACATGGCAGGAGCCGGGTTGCTCCCCTCTTCATCGCCCCCACCATCGCCAACATGAAGTTCTACCACATCCTGGTAGATGGTGGGGCCGGCCTCAACCTCATCAACCGTGCGACCTTCGACAAGCTGAAGATTCCCATGTCCAGGCTCGCCTCATCGAGACCACTCTCGGGGGTAGGGCCGGGGAGTATTATCCCGTACGGTAGCATCCACCTCCGGGTGACTCTCGGGACACCCGAGAACTCCAGGACGGAGAATATCCTATTTGACGTCGTGGAGGTTAGCCTCCCCTACCACGCCATCATCGGCAGGCCATCATTGTACCGATTCATGGTTGTAGCCCACTACGGCTACCTCGTCCTTAAGATGCCGACTTCCTCTGGCGTCCTCAAGATCTGCGGAGATCGCGCTGCTGCGGTGACGGCTTTGGAGAAGCTTCGAGCGCTGGCAGCGGCCCCAATACCTGCCTCCAGCGATGCTGGATCGAGTCAGCCCCCGTCAGACTCATGCGCGCCCAGTCATCCCGCTGCTCCACGGGTGCAGCCCTTCGACAGCGACGACGTGCCCATCAAGACAATCCTGATTGGCTCTGATGCTGCTCACACTACTCGTATTGCGGGGAGTCTAGACAGCGAGCAGGAACCTGCACTCCCCACTTTCCTGCGAGCTAACGTCGACATCTTTGCCTGGCAACCGTGGCAGATGCCAGGCATCCCCAGGGAAGTGATCGAGCACCGTCTGAAGATCTACCCCGACGCCTGGCCAGCACAACAGAGGCCCCGTAAGCAGTCTGTCGAGTGGCAAAACTTCATCCGCGAAGAGATCAAGAAGCTGCTCGATGCTGGCTTCATTCGGGAGGTCCACCATCCCAAATGGCTAGCCAATCCTGTTGTGGTCCCCAAGGCCGGTGGTAAGCTCCAGATGTGCATCGACTTCACCAACCTCAACAAGGTATGTCCTAAAGATCCTTTCCCTCTCCCTAGAATATATGAAATCATAGATTCAACCTCGGGATGCGATATGCTATGCTTTCTAGATGCCTACTTAGGGTTTCACCAAATCTCAATGTATAGAGAGGACGAAGAACATACCACATTTATAGACGTAGATGGCCTTTAATGCTACTTCTCCATGCCTTATGGTCTTAAAAATGCCCTCCCCACCTTTGTACGTGCCATGCATAAAACATTTCGGGACCTCATTCGGGCCCTAGTAGAGGTGTATGTAGATGATATTGTAGTAAAATTCCAGACACATACATCATTGCTAGAGAACCTCGCCCTAGTCTTTGATAGACTGAGGACCACACACACAAAGTTCAATCCAGACAAGTGCATGTTCGGAGTCAAAGCTGGGAAGCTCCTCAGTTTCTTGGTCTCACGCCGAGGAACTGAGGCCAACCCAAAGAAGATCAAGGCGATGGAGCTGATGCGGCCTCCAGCCTGCATAAAGGACGTGTAGAAGCTTGCAAGTTGCTTGGCAGCGCTCAACCAGTTTATCTCTAGACTGGCTGAGCAGACCCTCCCGTTCTTATAACTCCTGCGTTAGTCCGGACCATTCTTCTGGACTGAGGAGGCAGAGAGGGTGTTCCACGAGCTGAAGAGCGGCTAACGTCACTACCCATAATGGTGGCACCAGAGCCCAGGGAGCCCCTGTACCTCTACATCCCCGCCACAACAGAGGTGGTAAGTATGGTTTTGGTTGCAGAGCGGGTCGGTCCCCAGCAGCCCTGATGGACGGAAGGGGCCCCTGCCATTGATTTTGAGCCCCAGGGCTTGGAGCTCGCAGGGGGCCCCAACAACAGGGTTGCCTCTGGGTCCCAGCCCCTAGAGGATGCTCAGGTCCCCCTAGGGGGCCCCGGAGAGCAAGGAGCCTCTAGGTCCCAGCCCCCAGAGGATGACTCGGTCCCCCTAGGGCGCTCCAGAGAACAAGGAGCCATTAGATCCTAGCCCCCAGAGGATGACCGGGTCCCCCTAGGGGGCCCCGGAGATCAAGGAGCCTTTGGGTCCCAGCGCCCAAAGGATGCACCGGGCGCTGGGGACATGGAGTCTCCGGGGCCAGAGCAGATGGAAGAGGATGCGCTGCTTTCTCCAAGGAGATGTCGGACCATCCAACGCCCGGTCTACTTCATCAGTGAAGTCCTACATGAAGCAAAAACAAGGTACCTTGAAGTGCACAAGCTTCTCTATGCGGTACTAATTGCATCGAGGAAGCTTCACCATTACTTTCAAGCACACAGAGTTTCGGTGGCGACTTCGTTCCCACTGGGGCGGTACTCCGCATCCCTAACGCAACAGGCAATGTCGCCAAATGGGCGGCCGAACTCGCAGAGTTCGAACTCGACTTCATACCGCGGCTCACAATCAAGAGCCAAGCGCTAGCGAATTTTGTCGCCGAGTGGACTCCCTCACCAAGCAACCCAGGGGGCCGGGAAATCAACAAGCCGGAGCCCATGGCACCAGTGCTTATAAGACCTCACTGGACACTCTTCTTTAACGGATCCTCGCCGAAGCAAGGGGCCAGAGCCGGCGTACTGCTCAGCTCAACAATAGGAGAGTAGTCCAAGTATGCGTTGTGCCTGGACTTCAAGGCGACCAACAACATGGCGGAATATGAAGCCCGCATCTTCGGACTCACAGCTGCGCAGGGTCTTGGTGTCCAGCAGATGCTAGTCAAGGGAGACTCCCAGGTGATCAGCAAGCAGGTCTGGGGAGAGTGCTGCTGCAACGACCCCAAGCTCGTGGCGTACCTGCTGCACGTCAAGAAACTAATAGCTAATTTTGAGGCCTTGGACCTCTGTTATGTGTCGCACACTGACAACTCCATCGTTGACACCCTGTCAACCATGGCGTCCACGGGAGCCTCAGTTCCTAAATGGGTCTTCGACAGGAGGTTGGTGCGGCTGACCACTAGGCCTGCGGGGCCTAACGAAGAAGGCGAGTCCAACAACACAGAGCTGGCGATCGCGGCAGCCCTGCAATCATGGGGCCCGCCGAGGTTCTTTTACATCGCCGAGGACCCCGAATTACCCGGCGCCCAAGATCCAGAAGTTCAGGAGAGTCCCGATGCATGGCTCACAGAGATCCAGGACTATCTGAAGGACAACATCCTCCCGGAGGATCCAGTATCTGCTAAGAGAATCGTGAGGATGGCGAAACGCTACATGCTGGTAGAAGGTGACCTCTGCTGACGCGGCGCCAATGGCGTACTGCTACAGTGAATAACTCGGGAGGAAGGCTACGACTTGCTCGCATAGATCCACGAAGGAGAGTGCGGGAATCACGGAGCTTCCCGCATGCTGGTTGGCAAAGCCTTCCGGCATGGCTTCTACTTGCCAACAGCACTACAAGACGCTGTCAAGCTGGTCAAGAGATGAAAGGCGTGCCAATTCCACGCCATGAAAATTCACACTTCGACGCAGACACTGCAGATGATCTCTCCCTCCTGGCCTTTCACAGTTTGGGGACTGGATATCCTTGGACCCTTCCCCAGGGTAGTCGAAGGGTACTGGTTCCTCTACATCGATGTAGATAGGAGAACCAAGTGGTCAGAGGCAGCCCCAGTGATCAACATCAACAAGGAGTCTGCGGTCAAGTTCATCAAGTCGATTGTCTACAGGTTTGGGGTCCCGAACAAGATCATCACCAACAACGAGACCCAGTTCACCAGTGCAGCTCTCTAGGACTACTGCGAAGACCTCGACGTCCAAGTTTGTTATGCATCTGTGGCTCATACAAAGAGCAACGATCAAGTTGAAAGGGCCCACACTGAGATCCTCAAGGGCCTCAAGACACGCATGTATAAAAACTTGGATAAGCATGGTGCCAAGTGGGTTGATGAACTCCCCTGTGCGCTATGGGCAAGCTGAACATCACCCAGCCGCGCCACTGGAGAAACACCTTTCTTCCTAGTGTATGGGGATGAGGCCGTCCTCCCCCCAGAGATTGCAGTGGGCTCGCTCCGAGTCCGAGCATTCGATGAAGCCTCATAGGACCAACTGCAATGAGAAGATTTTGACCTCATCAACAAAGCTAGGTGGCATGTCACCATACGAAATGCATGTTACCGACAGGCGCTCAGGCGCTACCAAGAGCGGTTCGTGCGGAGTATAGAACTCCAGAGGGGTGACCTTGTGCTGCAGCGTGTACTTTCTCGAGAAGGGTCACACAAACTCTCCCCCAGCTGGGAGGGCCCTTCTGAGTGACACAAGTATCCCACCCGGGTGTGTCCACCTGAACACAGAAGAAGGAGAGGCCCTCCTGAAAGTGCATCTAGGACTCTCTTGTGGGTTTTGGATGATTTATGACAAGCGATTGGGATCCTAACCTATTTGTTGAGATGAGTGCAGGCTTATGATAGGAAAATGAGCAAAATACCAAAAAGAAGGAAGGATGAGGAGCAAAGTGGAGATGAGCTCAAGGAAGAAGAGTAATAGATTATTGTGTATGGAGTGTGTTAAGGAAACTCACCCCAAGAGCTCAATCACAATTAAACACACACATTGCACAAAGTTACACAGGACCGGACTAGTCCGATCACAACCGGACTAGTCCGATAACCTTTCTACACCAGATCGGACAAGTCCGATATCTGTCAGACTAGTCCGATATTCTTGTGACTAGAGTTAGACTAGTCCTCCCCAGTACGGACTAGTCCTCAAAACACTTCACAAGTCACACAAAATCGGACAAGTCCGATCATAACCGGACTAGTTCGATATTCCTTCTGATCCATATCGGACAAGTTCGATATTTGCACGGACTAGTCCGAAAAACCCTCTGATCTACATCGGACAAGTCCTCCAAGTGCGAACTTGTCATCTAACTCACTTAGGGTTTCACATGTCCGGACAGGTCCGATGGATATCGGACTAGTCCAAAGATTTCCAGTAGCGAAATCGGACAAGTCCGTTTTCCGCTGGACTAGTCCGATATTTCGGGTACTTAGGGTTTGCTACACACATCACACCGGACTAGTCCGGTGACCACCACAGACTAGTCCAAACTTTCTGAACCCTAACGATCACTTTTAGAAACCCCATATAAATAGAGGTGCACTGCCCAATTATGAATCTCTCGAACCCTAGCGCCGTCACACCACCCAAGAGCCTCAAAAACTACATCTCTCCACGAAATTAAGTGCAACAACGATCAATCCTTTGAGGATTCACTCTAGATCATTGGAGAGACACTTGCAACACCACGTTGAGCTCTTGGTTTGATTCTCTAACACACTCCTGCGTTTTAATTGTAATCTTTTGAGTGTGTTTTTGGTGGAAGTTTGTGTTGTAATCTAAGGGATCTCTCAACGTGTGAGAAGGCCCCTTTAATTCGATTATTCACCGCTTTGTGATTAGTGGAAGAGGATTGGCCTTCGTGGCGATCCGACAAGGGTAGGGTTGGAGAAGACCCGGTCTTGTAGTGGACTCCTCAACGTGGACGTAGGTTGCCTTTGTGGTAGCCGAACCACGGGATAAAACCTTGTGTCTTGTTTTTGGTGTTCATCATTCTAATTCATCAATATAATCTAGGATTTCATAATCATTACTCATCTTACGTTGGATTGTTAAACATAAGATTTAATTGTGATATAATCTAGAATATAACTGTGAAACCTTTATTTGGTTCTATTTTTCCGCTGCACACATAAAAGAATCAATCTAATTGATCTAGCTTAATCAAGTTAGTCCGTGAACACCGGACTAGTCTGCACTTTACCGGACTAGTCCGATATCTCGGGTATTGAGCTTGTTGTTGAGTGTTGCAGGATCCGACAAAATTCAAAAAGGCGTATTCACCCCCCCTCTAGGCCCACATTCAATTGGTATCAGAGCTAGGTTCTTCAAGAAAGAGTCTAACCACTCGAAGAGATCATGTCGGACATGAAGGATGCCCACAAAATCAACAACCAAGAGGAGGTTAACAACGACAAGACCCAAAAGTGGAGAAGTACCTCGAAGCCATTCAATACTTCGAGGACGACGATGAGGAGACACTGGAGCTAAAGGCGCTCCTCAGAAAGAAGGCACTTTCCAAAGGGAAAGTTGAAGAGAAGAAGAAGGGGAGTTGTCACACCGACTACTCCCGATATCCTTTTAAATATGATCGTCTAAATTCCAATAACAATCATTAATTATCTATCCCAAAAAGCCCCACACTTCGATGGAAGTGATTACTCAATGTGGAGGCAGAATATGAAAATGCATTTGATTTCCCTCAACCCAAGTCTATGGCATGTTGTATGCACAGGGATATATATTCCGGACGACGATGAAGAGTTCACCCCAAGCCAAGAGCAGGCCATTCATAGAAATGCACAAGCCGCAGCTGTAATCACCTCCTCACTCAGTCAAGACGAGTTCACCAAGGTGGATGGACTCGAAATTGCTAAGGAGATATGGGATACACTACAAACTGCACATGAAGGTGACCGACATGTGCGTGAAGCAAAGATTGAGATGATCGAAGGCGAACTAGGAAGATTCGCAATTGAGGAAGACGAGTCACCCCAAGATATGTACAATCGATTGAAGACACTTGTCAACAAAGTTCGATCATACGGGAGCAAGAAGTAGAATGACCACGAGGTGGTAAAGCTCACCCTTAGAGCTTTTATGCCTCGCAATGTCACGCTATGCTCCATAATTAGAGAAAGTCGCGGATACAAAAGGATGACTCCGGATGAATTGCTTGGAAAAATCATCAACTTTGAGATGATGGAAAAACAAGCAAAGCACGTCAAGGAAATTGCCGACCTCACCTCGGCTAAGAAGAAAGGAGTTGCTTTAAAGTCCACCCTCAAGCCTCTATCCAAAGAGGCAAGAGAAGCACAACTAGAGGAAGACAATGACGAGGAGAGCAGTGAGCTAGATGAAGAGGACATGATATTATTCATGAAAAAGTTCAAGAGAATAATGAATAAAAGACAAGGGACAAAATCAAGTGAAGGAAAATACAAGGAAAAAACGAAGCCGAAGTTGAGGCGGGCATGCTATAATTGTGGTGAGTATAACCACTTTATAGTTGATTGCCCATATGAGGAGAACAAGAAGAAGACCAAAGAAGCCAAGTGTCAACCTAAGAAATTCTTCAAGAAGAAGAAACAAGCTGAACAAGCGCACATTGGGAAGTAGTGGGACTCAAACGATGAGTCCTCATCATCCGAAGAAGAAGAGATGGCTAGCATAGCCATCGAGAGTGCGTCCAAGAAATATACACTCTTCCCCACACTTGGCGCAAGGAAGGGAAATGGCACGTGCCTTATGGCAAAGGAAGGTAAACGCAAGGTAATCATCAAAACCCCTTCCGTGCATTCCTACTCTAGTGATGATGAAATAATTAGTGATGATGAAGACATGCTTAGTGGACTAGATAGGAAAGCTGCAACAAAAATGAAATTTTTACTTGATCAACTTGTTGAGAAGGAGAGGTTGATTCATCGTCAAGAGGACATGATTATCTCCCAAAAGGAGGAGTATGTCGAACTTGACAATGTAACACCCTCATTTTCATGCATCATGCCCTACATACACTCATATACATGTTTAACATTAACCCACAACAAGAGGAACGAGTTTAAAATTGATTTGGAACAAAACCGGACTTAAAACGCAGGAAAGTGCGGACTAGTCCGTTTTTGCTAAGGACTAGTCCGATTTCTCTCTGACTAAAAACGGACTTGTCTGATTTTGTGCGGACTAGTCCGATATTCCATGAATCCTTGAAAAATTGCTAAGTCCTTGTACTTTTCCAGACTAGTCCGGTGTTTCAGCGGACTTGTCTGATTTCCTCTCTGTTTAAAGTCGGACTTGTCCGATGTTTGGCCAGACTTGTCCCTCTGGACGACTTCGGACTAGTCCGGTCCTTTCTGGACTTGTCTGATATTTTCGACTCCGAGTTGATCTTTTGTTTTACGATTTGTTTCTTGGGTTTCACGTTAAGTGGGCCTAGGGACGTCGTGCCTAACTCTTTTAGAGCCCATGTGGGACTCTAAACCGGCCTCTACTCATCCCAAAACTCGAAATCCATCTAACCCTAGCCTCCACCTCTATATAAACAGCCCCACCCCTTGGATTGACATCTATTTGCCACTTTTCCACCCACCCAAACCCTAGTTCGTGGGGAGCCACCATCAAGGAGGGAGGAGAAGATCCCAAGCAAGAAGAAGAAGAGGAGGAAACGAAAGAGGATCAAGATCTCCACCAAGTTTTGTCCTTCACCACCACTTCATCCCCAAGTTCATCACCAACCCTAGATCACCAAGATCCAAGTGCTACCTCCAAGTTTCTTGATTCATTGGAGTCTTAAACACCTGGTATACCTTCTATTCTCTTTTCCTTACGTGAATTCAACCCCTAATCTCTGAATTTACGTCGATCTAGAAAACCCTAATCTGCTGATCTCGCAGAGTGCAGACTTGTCCGGTCCCTAGCGGACTAGTCCGATCTTTCTGGTTAAATTGTGTTGAATTAATTCTAAAATTTGATCTATCGAATCCAAACTTGTATAAACTTATAAAAATCTATTAGAACTAGTTATTTATCATTAAAAGCAATCCATTAACAAGTTTTACCTTGCACTTGCATCAATCTTGCATGTCATGTCACATTGAGTAATATTTGTGCACTCTTTGATTGTGTTCTTGTCTTGTATGTTTATTGTGTGGATTAGATGGATTTGCGCTAGAGAGTGCCACGGAGGATCTACAGCACCAAGAGTTTGAAGAAATTGATCCTAATCAACAGCAAGAGCAAGGCAAGTGTCCTTGAAGCATATTGATCCTGTTTTTAAAATAAAATGTTTTGTTTGCAAACTGCATGCTGTGTCAATTTGATGGGGAATCCTATGGTAGGAAGTTTACTAGATTTGTTAAACCACCCTTGTCACCTGGAATTTATGGTAGAGAGTGGGGAAGGGTTTTTACCTTTTGCTTTGCTTAATCAACTGGTACGGGAAACCAACTATACCACTCAATTTAATTATGCATGGATGAGATTATGATTAACATGAACTAGATAACATGACATGGTAATGGGTGATCTAAGCAAGCCTAGTATGTGGATGGGTTGGATGTTACGGTGGTTTTGCTTGCTTTAGATCTAAGGATCGGTTCATGCGAGAATAAGCCAGGACTACAGTGCCACCACGAGGCCAAGTATGGGTGCGACGTAGCTGATTAATTAGGGCTTTGCTAGTGCTATTTGGACCATTGTGGATGCTCGGGGAAGGGGTAGTCCGATTGGGTTTGTTGATGATTAGTGGGACTACCCTGGGATCCGAATGGCTCAAGAGGGGGCCCTTGGTTGAAGATGTGCTCTGCAGGAGACATCGCCATCGGTGAAACCTCAGTGGGGTCTAAATGAGCTAGTAATCCCTCTGTAAAGGCTATTTTGTGATCTCTTGGCCATACATCAAAGGAAGTGTAATTGGCATAGGGGAGGTTCTTTAGTCGCCGACGGGTGATGAAATCACAAAACACGTGGGTAAAGTGGTACAAACTCTGCAGAGTCTAATAAAACTATCATGATAGCCGTGATCCCGGTTATGAGCACCTGGACAACTTCCATGATTAGAGGGTACTTGGTATTGGGATGGTTTTTGGGATGGTTATGGTTTGGTAATGGTTATGGTTGGTTATGGATTTATTTCTGGTATTGAATATGGTTACTGGCAATGGTGAAATCTAGAATTATTGATGAGGAAGGTGAATTGTGGATTGGTATTATGATATTACTTATGATTATGATGGGTTTGATTCATATAAATATAATATATTGCTTTTCAAATGTTTTGATGTACTTTTCAGCACTTTGCCATTATTATTGTCGTCATATGAATAAGCCACATGTCATACTTTCCACACTTACTGAGTACGACATGTACTCACTCTTGCAATCCCCCACCCAACAGTTGCAGGTCAGGATTGGGAGTTTAATGGTGATAATGCAGAGTTCTAGGCCGTGTCTACCGTCAGCTTTTCCTGTGGTGTTTATTGGAGCTGCGCTATACCCTATTGCTTATGCTTCCTAGCTATTTAGTTTGCTTAATTAGTTATTTCCGCTGCATTAGTTGAACTTGTCATAAATATTCATTAGAGCTTGTATTCAAGGATAATATGGTTTGTGTAATAAAACTTGGTTAATTAATCTTGTTCTGTGGTAATTATCTGTATATCGTTTGTGATTGCACTCGTGTATGTGTGATGAACATCCTGGGCACACATATGCGTTAGCTTGGTTCATTTTTCGGAACCGGGCATCACAGATTGGTATCAGAGCCACAGGTTGACCGTAGGATGCAGCCTAGATAGAATGGACACTTTAGAGCATATAGGAGCACTCAGGAATCGATGTGTTTTTGCTTGGAGTGCTGCTTGCTATATATATTGCTTGCTTGTGTGCTTAATAGAGGATTTTGGGGTGCTTTAGCATTGCCATGTCCACCTAGGCTAGTGTAGCTAGTTGTTTAGCTTCATATCCCTTGATGCACATAGTTGGGGACGTTTTCTAATTCTTACCTATTGCTTTCCTTCAGATGGTGAGGACTCGCAACCAGAGGGATGGCAATGATGAGGAGGAGAACAATGGAGTGCCTCAGAACAACATCAAACAAGGATCTACTCAGGGAGCTATCAACATTGAGCAGCTATTGGCTATGCAAAACCAGCTCATGCAGACCATGATACAAACAATGGGACAACTACAGGCTGGCAATATCAACAATCAGCCCCACATGCCTCCACCGCCACCCCCACCCCCTCATAACCAATTGGGAGAGTTTATGAGGACTAGGCCGCCAAACTTTGCTCAAGCTGCTGACCCTATGGATGCGGATGATTGGCTCAAGTCCGTGGAGAAGAAACTTGCTATTGTCCAATGCAGTGACCGAGAGAATGTCTTGTTTGCTTCTCATCAACTAGTTGGAGCAGCTGCAGATTGGTGGGATGCTTATTGCAATGCTCATGAGAACCAAGAGAGAATTACTTGGACCGAATTCAAGGAGAATTTTTGTTCTCATTATGTGCCTGAGGGTGTTATGATCTTGAAGAGGCAAGAATTTGAGAATTTAAGGCAAGGAAGATCAAGCGTGAGTGAATATCTCAATAAATTCACTCAACTCTCAAGGTATGCGCCTGAGGATGTTAGTCGGGACAGCCGGAAGCAATACTTGTTCACGAGGGGCTTGAACAATGAGATCCAAGTGCAACTACTCAACTGCGATTATGCCAATTTTCAGAAGCTTGTGGACAAAGCAATTGTGGTTGAGAACAAGATCCGTGAGATGGAGCAAGAAATCAAGAGGAAGGCACCATATCAAGGACAGCAACAAGGAAGTAATGTGCGCCCTCGCCTTGCACCACCCAATGCTCCCTATTACAGCTCCTCTATTCCTGCTCAGCGCCCTGGTTATGCACCATGCCCAACTCAGTTTGTGCAGCAGCGCCCTGTTATGCAAGTGCCTAGGCCTCCAATGCCTGATGCACCTCGTGCTAATTTTCCTGCTGCAAATGTTCAAAACCAAGCTCGTCCCAATAATTCTGGTGGAGTTAAGAAGTGTTATACTTGTGGAGAAGCTGGACACTTTGCGCATCAATGTCCTAAGTTAGGCCTTGGTCAAGGAAGCAATGCGCCGAGGCAAAACCCAAGACCCAATGGAGGACAACCACAAGGGAACCGCGAACAACAGAATTTTGCTTGTGGCAACGTGAACCATGTCTCTACGGAGGATGCTCAACAAGCGGATGACGTGGTCATTGGTATGTTTCTCGCCAACTCCAACCCCGCGACTATGTTATTTGATTCTGGAGCATCACATTCATTCATTGCATCAAAGTATGTTGCCAAGTATAGTTTGCCTATCTCTCATATGAAGTTTACTCTATTGGTTAAGTCTCCTGGAGGAGAGATGAGGACAAATATAGTATGTCCAAAAGTAAGCCTTAGAATAAGGGGGGTAGACTTCTCCGCCAATCTCATTGTTTTGGATTCTCAAGGATTGGATGTTATACTTGGTATGGACTGGTTAAGGAAGCACAATGGAATTATTGAGTGTGCCACGAAGACGGTGAAGTTGACCAATGAGGAAGGGATCACCGTAGAATTTGAAGCATCTCAAACCGCACCGAAGCAATTGAAGTTGAATCATATGGACGATGCCTCAATTGAGGAGATTCCGGTGGTGTATGAATTTTTGGATGTTTTTCTGGACGAGTTGCCAGGTATGCCACCCGATCGAGACATTGAGTTTGTTATTTATTTAATACCTGGAACTGCACCTATAGCTAAGAGACCGTATAGGATGCCTCCTTTGGAATTAGCAGAGCACAAGAAGCAAATTCAAGAGCAACTAGAGAAGGGTTTTATTCACCCTAGATCTTCGCCTTGGGGAGCGCCCGTTCTATTTGTGAACAAGAAGGATGGATCCCAAAGGATGTGTGTAGATTACCGAGCTCTCAACGAGGTAACAATCAAGAACAAGTACACCTTGCCACGCATAGAAGACTTGTTTGATCAGATGAAGGGTGCTTGTGTCTTCTCTAAGATTGACTTGTGGTCGAGATATTTTCAAATGAAGATTAGACCATCAGACATACGCAAGACAACTTTTAGGACGCGGTATGGATCTTATGAGTACACCGTGATGTCCTTTGGATTGACAAATGCACCTGCGTACTTTATGTACCTCATGAATAAAGTCTTCATGGAGTACTTGGATAGATTTGTTGTGGTGTTCGTTGATGATATTATGATCTACTCGAAGGATGAGAAGGAACATGAGGAACACTTGAGACTTACGTTGCAGAAATTGAGGGAGCATCAATTATATGCAAGGCTCAACAAGTGTTAGTATTGGTTGAGAGAGATGTCGTTTTTGGGTCATATAATCTCAGGAGGAGGAGTATCGGTTTACCCGGGAAAAGTGAGAGACGTGTTGAAGTGGGAACCACCACAAAATGTAAAGGAAATAAGGAGTTTTCTTGGAATGGCTGGATATTACCGTCGATTCATCAAGGACTTTTCCAAGATAGCCAAGCCAATGACGGAGTTGCTAATGAAGGGAAAGGCTTTCCAATGGACTCAAGCTTGTAGAAATAGTTTTGAGGAGTTGAAGAAGAGGTTGACAACAACTCCAGTTTTGGTATTGCCGGATGTAAGCAAGAGTTTTGACATTTATTGCGACGCATCGAGACAAGGACTTGGATGTGTATTGATGAAAGAAGGCCAAGTGGTCACCTATGCATCAAGACAATTGAAGAAACATGAGCAGAATTACCCCACACACGATTTGGAACTCGCGGCCGTGGTACATGCATTGAATATTTGGAGGCACTATATTCTTGGACATAGGTGTGAAATTTATACGGATCATAAGAGTTTGAAGTATATTTTCACACAAACGGATCTGAACTTGAGGCAACGGAGATGGTTGGAGCTCATCAAAGATTATGATTTGGGGATCAACTATCATCCGGGAAAGGCCAATGTAGTGGCCGATGCTTTGAGTAGAAAGGGAGTAAGTCACCAACTCACAGTTCGAGAGTTACCATCCGAGTTATGCAAGGAGTTTGAACGGTTGAACCTCGGGTTTGTAAATGAGATGGAGATGATGGAGTTAAACCCAACCTTGGAGCAAGAAATTCGAGAGGCACAAACCGTAGATGAGGAGATCAAGGAAATCAAGGAAAGGATCGAGGAAGGGAGAGAATTCAGATTTGATGAAGACAAACATGGTACCTTATGGCTTGGAAAGAGGATCGTTGTACCTAATGTAAAGCATATTCGGGAGACAATATTAAAGGAGGCATATGACTCGCCTTACTCAATTCACCTTGGTTGTACAAAGATGTACAAAGACATAAAGACTTGCTATTGGTGGGATAGCATGAAGAAGGACATAGCTGAATACGTAGCATTGTGTGATGTGTGCCAACGAGTCAAGGCGGAACATCAAAGGCCAGCCGGATTATTGCAACCGTTGAAGATTCTGGAATGGAAGTGGGAAGAAATTGGAATGTACTTCATAGTTGGGTTACCAGGTACTCAGTCCGGGTATGACTCAATTTGGGTAATTGTGGATTGGTTAACCAACTCAGCTCATTTTG
The DNA here is from genome assembly GCA_036927565.1 of Tuctoria greenei. Classification (NCBI taxonomy): domain Eukaryota; kingdom Viridiplantae; phylum Streptophyta; class Magnoliopsida; order Poales; family Poaceae; genus Tuctoria; species Tuctoria greenei. The sequence goes on from JAYESD010000010.1 coordinate 105,041,523, forward strand.
TCCCTGTGAAGGCCAAATATACAGCTACACAATTGGCTGAAATATACATGGAGCATATTGTGTGTCGACACGGAGTACCGAAGAAGATAGTCTCGGATAGAGGTTCTCAATTTACCTCCAGATTTTGGCAAAAATTGCATGAAGCTTTGAGAACGAAGTTGAATTTTAGTTCAGCATATCATCCTCAAACGGATGGACAAACCGAGAGGACCAATCAGATTTTGGAGGACATGTTAAGAGCTTGTGCTTTGAAGCATGGGAAGAGTTGGGACAAAAGCTTGCCATACACGGAATTTTCATACAATAATAGTTACCAAGCAAGCTTAAAAATGTCACCGTACGAAGCGCTTTATGGGAGGAACTGTAGGACACCTTTATTCTGGAATGAGGCAGGAGAAACTCAAGAATTTGGTCCGGATGTGTTGCAAGAAGCCAAAAAGCAAGTCCGAATAATTTGTGAAAACATGAGGACTGCCCAATCAAGACAAAAAGCCTATGCGGACAATAGGAGAAGGAAACTAGCCTTTGAAGTGGGAGATTTTGTTTACCTCAAGGTGTCACCAATGAGGGGTCATAAGAGGTTTAACATAAGAGGAAAGCTCGCACCTCGTTATATTGAACCATTCAAGATTTTGGACAAAAGAGGAGAAGTAGCGTATAAGTTGGAGATGCCAGCTCATCTTTTTGATGTCCATGATGTCTTTCATGTTTCCCAGCTCAAGAAGTGTTTGAGAGTACCGAAAGAACAAGTGCCAATGGAAGAATTGGAACTAGAGGAAGATTTGACGTATGCCGAGCAACCGATCAAAATCTTGGAAACCAAGGAGAGAGTCACAAGGAGCAAGGTTATTAGATGGTGTAAAGTTCAATGGAAGCACCACACAGAATAAGAAGCAACGTGGGAATTGGAGGATGATCTCAAGAAGGAATTTCCCTATCTTTTCTCTTCCGCGTCGAATCTCGAGGGCGAGATTCATTTTAAGGGGGGTAGGTTTGTAACACCCTCATTTTCATGCATCATGCCCTACATACACTCATATACATGTTTAACATTAACCCACAACAAGAGGAATGAGTTTAAAATTGATTTAGAACAAAACCGCACTTAAAACGCAGGAAAGTGCGGACTAGTCCGTTTTTGCTGAGGACTAGTCCGATTTCTCTCTGACTAAAAACGGACTTGTCCGATTTTGTGCGGACTAGTCCGATATTCCATGAATCCTTAAAAAAATTGCTAAGTCCTTGTACTTTTCCGGACTAGTCCGGTGTTTCAGCGGACTTGTCTGATTTCGTCTCTGTTTAAAGTCAGACTTGTCCGATAATTGGCCAGACTTGTCCGATTTTCTCTCTGGACGACTTCGGACTAGTCCGGTCCTTTCCAGACTTGTCCGATATTTCGCGACTCCGAGTTGATCTTTTGTTTTATGACTTGTTTCTTGGATTTCACGTTAAGTGGGCCTAGGGACATCGTGCCTAACTCTTTTAGAGCCCATGTGGGACTCTAAACCGGCCTCTACTCATCCCCAAATTCGAAATCCATCTAACCCTAGCCTCCACCTCTATATAAACAGCCCCACCCCTTGGATTGACATCTATTTGCCACTTTTCCACCCACCCAAACCCTAGTTCGTGGGGAGCCACCGTCAAGGAGGGAGGAGAAGATCCCAAGCAAGAAGAAGAAGAGGAGGAAACGAAAGAGGATCAAGATCTTCACCAAGTTTCGTCCTTCACCACCACTTTATCCCCAAGTTCATCACCAACCCTAGATCACCAAGATCCAAGTGTTACCTCCAAGTTTCTTGATTCATTGGAGTCTTAAACACCTGGTATACCTTCTATTCTCTTTTCCTTACGTGAATTCAACCCCTAATCTCTGAATTTACATCGATCTAGAAAACCCTAATCTGCTGATCTCGCAGAGTGCAGACTTGTCCGATCCCTAGCGGACTAGTCCAATCTTTCTGGTTAGATTATGTTGAATTAATTCTAAAATTTGATCTAATCGAATCCAAACTTTTATAAACTCGTAAAAATCTATTAGAACTAGTTATTGATCATTAAAAGCAATCCATTAACAATTTCTACCTTGCACTTGCATCAATCTTGCATGTCATGTCATATTGAGTAATATTTGTGCACTCTTTGATTGTGTTCTTGTCTTGTATGTTTATTGTGTGGATTAGACAGATTTGCGCTAGAGAGTGCCGCGGAGGATCTACAGCACCAAGAGTTTGAAGAAATTGATCCTAATCAACAGCAAGAGCAAGGCAAGTGTCCTTGAAGCATATTGATCCTGTTTTTAAAATAAAATGTTTTGTTTGCAAACTGCATGCTGTGTCAATTTGATGGGGAATCCTATGGTAGGAAGTTTACTAGATTTGTTAAACCACCCTTGTCACCTGGAATTTATGGTAGAGAGTCGGGAAGGGTTTTTACCTTTTGCTTCTCTTAATCAACTGGGATGGGAAACCAACTATACCACCCAATTTAATTATGCATGGATGAGATTATGATTAACATGAACTGGATAACATGACATGGTAACGGGTGATCTAAGCAAGCCTTGTATGTGGATGGGTTGGATGTTATGGTGGTTTTGCTTGCTTTAGATCTAAGGACCGGTTCATGCGAGAATAAGCCAGGACTACAGTGCCATCACGAGGCCAAGTATGGGTGCGGCGTAGCTGATTAATTAGGGCTTTGCTAGTGCTGTTTGGACCATTGTGGATGCTCGGGGAAGGGGTAGTCAGATTGGGTTTGTTGATGATTGGTGGGACTACCCTGGGATCCGAATGGCTCAAGAGGGGGCCCTTGGTTGAAGATGTGCTCTGCGGGAGACATCGCCACCGGTGAAACCTCAGTGGGGTCTAAATGGGCTAGTAATCCCTTTGTAAAGGCTATTTTGTGATCTCTTGGCCATACACCAAAGGAAGTGTAATTGGCATAAGGGAGGTTCTTTAGTCGCTGACGGGTGATGAAATCACAAACACGTGGGTAAAGTGGTACAAACTCTGAAGAGTCTAATAAAACAATCATGATAGCCGTGCTCCCGGTTATGAGCACCTGGACAACTTCCATGATTAGAGGGTACTTGGTATTGGGATGGTTATGGTTTGGTAATGGTTATGGTTGGTTATGGATTTATTTCTGGTATTGAATAAGGTTACTGGCAATGGTGAAATCTGGAATTATTGATGAGGAAGGTGAATTGTGGACTGGTATTATGATATTACTTATGATTATGATGGGTTTGATTCATATAAATATAATATATTGCTTTTCAAATGTTTTGATGTACTTTTCAGCACTTTGCCATTATTATTGTCGTCATTTGAATAATCCACATGTCATACTTTCCACACTTGCTGAGTACGACATGTACTTACTCTTGCAATCCCCCACCCAATAGTTGCAGGTCAGGATTGGGAGTTTAATGGTGATAATGCGGAGTTCTAGGCCGTGTCTACGTCAGCTTTGCCTGTGGTGTTTATTGGAGCTGCGCTATACCCTATTGCTTATGTTGCCTAGCTGTTTAGTTTGCTTAATTAGTTATTTCCGCTGCATTAGTTGAACTTGTCATAAACATTCATTAGAGCTTGTATTCGAGGATAATATGGTTTGTGTAATAAAACTTGGTTAATTAATCTTGTTCTGTGGTAATTATCTGTATATCGTTTGTGATTGCACTCGTGTATGTGTGATGAACATCGTGGGCACACATATGCGTTAGCTTGGTTCATTTTTCGGAACCGGGCGTCACACCTTGGAGGTTAGTTACAATACATTTGGGCACCCACACATGAGATTTGGTGTTCCCATGGCGTGGCCCAACATAATTAGCATAAACCTTGCCAAAATTATTTCTCATTAACACATAGGAGGCATTAAAGGTTCTAAAGAGTAATCGTTGTTGTTTGTATACAAGGCTAGTCTCGGAGGCCGGACTTGTCTGGAGGACCGGACTTGTCTGGACACTTACCGGACTAGTCCGGTATTCGTGTGAGTTCAAGTTTTTACCCTTCAACTTACCAGTTTGAGAGGGTCTTCCCTTCACAAAGGAAATCCTCCCCTTGTTATTCTTATGACATCCAACATGCTGCTTTTCACCATAAGAGTAACCAATGCCATATTTGACATTTGGAGGTGTTTGGACCAAGTACGCACTACGTGCATAGTTGATCTTCTCCTTGTCAAATATGCCACATTGGGTAGGATGTTTATCCTTGGTGGAGGTTGACTTCTCCTTCAAACTGGTGTCAATCTTACTACATGTGCACATATGAGCAAAATCAGTTTTAGTGGGTTGAGAAGGTGAACTTGAAGAGGAGGAAGGTTCACTCAGCTTGAGTGACTCAACTTGCACTTCAGGGATCTTGTTAACCTTGATCAGGTCAGCAAGTTGGTCCTTGATTGCAACATTTGAGTCAGTTAACTCCAAGCAAGCTTTCTTGCTTGAAGCTAACTCAAGCTCTAGTGAATTGTTTGTCTCCTTTTCAACTTCTAGAAGTTTGTCTTTAACACCCTCATTTTCATGCATCATGCCCTACATACACTCATATACATGTTTAACATTAACCCACAAAAAGAGGAACGAGTTTAAAATTGATTTGGAACAAAACCGCACTTAAAATGCAGGAAAGTGCGGACTAGTCCGTTTTTGCTGAGGACTAGTCCGATTTCTCTCTGACTAAAAACGGACTTGTCCAATTTTGTGCGGACTAGTCCGATATTCCATGAATCCTTGAAAAATTGCTAAGTCCTTGTACTTTTCCGAACTAGTCTGGTGTTTCAGCGGACTTGTCTGATTTCCTCTCTATTTAAAGTCGGACTTGTCCGATGTTTGGCCAGACTTGTCCGATTTTCTCTCTGGATGACTTCGGACTTGTCCGGTCCTTTCCGGACTTGTCCGATATTTCGCGACTCCGAGTTGATCTTTTGTTTTACGACTTGTTTCTTGGGTTTCACGTCAAGTCGGCCTAGGGACGTCGTTCTTAACTCTTTTAGAGCCCATGTGGGACTCTAAACCGGCCTCTACTCATCCCAAAACTCGAAATCCATCTAACCCTAGCCTCCACCTCTATATAAACAGCCCCACCCCTTGGATTGACATCTATTTGCCACTTTTCCACCCACCCAAACCCTAGTTCGTGGGGAGCCACCATCAAGGAGGAAGGAGAAGATCCCAAGCAAGAATAAGAAGAGGAGGAAACGAAAGAGGATCAAGATCTCCACCAAGTTTCGTCCTTCACCACCACTTCATCCCCAAGTTCATCACCAACCCTAGATCACCAAGATCCAAGTGCTACCTCCAAGTTTCTTGATTCATTGGAGTCTTAAACACCTCATATACCTTCTATCCTCTTTTCCTTACGTGAATTCAACCCCTAATCTCTGAATTTACGTCGATCTAGAAAACCCTAATCTGCTGATCTCGCAGAGTGCGGACTTGTCCGGTCCCAAGCGGACTAGTCCGATCTTTCTGGTTAAATTGTGTTGAATTAATTCTAAAATTTGATCTAATCGAATCCAAACTTGTATAAACCTTTAAAAATCTATTAGAACTAGTTATTGATCATTAAAAGCAATCCAATAACAAGTTCTAACTTGCACTTGCACCATTCTTGCATGTCATGTCATATTGAGTAATATTTGTGCACTCTTTGATTGTGTTCTTGTCTTGTATGTTTTGTGTGGATTAGACAGATTTGCGCTAGAGAGTGCCGCGGAGGATCTACAGCACCAAGAGTTTGAAGAAATTGATCCTAATCAACAGCAAGAGCAAGGCAAGTGTCCTTGAAGCATATTGATCCTATTTTTAAAATAAAATGTTTTGTTTGCAAACTGCATGTTGCGTCAATTTGATGGGAAATCCTATGGTAGGAATTACTAGATTTGTTAAACCACCCTTGTCACCTGGAATTTATGGTAGAGAGTCGGGAAGGGTTTTTACCTTTTGCTTCGCTTAATCAACTAGGATGGGAAACCAACTATACCACTCAATTTAATTATGCATGGATGAGATTATGATTAACATGAACTGGATAACATGACATGGTAATGGGTGATCTAAGCAAGCCTAGTATGTGGATGGGTTGGATGTTATGATGGTTTTGCTTGCTTTAGATCTAAGGACCGGTTCATGCGAGAATAAGCCAGGACTACAGTGCCACCACGAGGCCAAGTATGGGTGCGGCGTAGCTGATTAATTAGGGCTTTGCTAGTGCTGTTTGGACCATTGTGGATGCCCGGGGAAGGGGTAGTAGGATTGGGTTTGTTGATGATTGGTGGGACTACCCTGGGATCCGAATGGCTCAAGAGGGGGCCCTTGGTTGAAGATGTGCTCTGCGGGAGACATCGCCACCGGTGAAACCTCAGTGGGGTCTAAATGGGATAGTAATCCCTTTGTAAAGGCTATTTTGTGATCTCTTGGCCATACACCAAAGGAAGTGTAATTGGCATAAGGGAGGTTTTTGGTCGCCGACGGGTGATGAAATCACAAACACGTGGGTAAAGTGGTACAAACTCTGCAGAGTCTAATGAAACTATCATGATAGCCGTGCTCCCGGTTATGAGCACCTGGACAACTTCCATGATTAGAGGGTACTTGGTATTGGGATGGTTTTTGGGATGGTTATGGTTTGGTAATGGTTATGGTTGGTTATGTATTTATTTCTAGTATTGAATATGGTTACTGGCAATGGTGAAATCTGGAATTATTGATGAGGAAGGTGAATTGTGGACTGGTATTATGATATTACTTATGATTATGATGGGTTTGATTCATATAAATATAATATATTGCTTTTCAAATGCTTTGATGTACTTTTCAGCACTTTGCCATTATTATTGTCGTCATTTGAATAAGCCACATGTCATACTTTCCACACTTGCTGAGTACGACATGTACTCACTCTTGCAATCCCCCACCCAACAGTTGTAGGTCAGGATTGGGAGTTTAATGGTGATAATGCGGAGTTATAGGCCGTGTCTACCGTCAGCTTTGCCTGTGGTGTTTATTGGAGCTGCGCTATACCCTATTGCTTATGCTGCCTAGCTATTTAGTTTGCTTAATTAGTTATTTCCGCTGCATTAGTTGAGCTTGTCATAAATATTCATTAGAGCTTGTATTCGAAGATAATATGGTTTGTATAATAAAACTTGGTTAATTAATCTTGTTCTGTGGTAATTATCTGTATATCGTTTGTGATTGCACTCGTGTATGTGTGATGAACATCCTGGGCACACATACGCATTAGCTGGGTTCATTTTTCGGAACCGGGCGTCACACAAGGACCCAAGCAAGCTTGGGTACCTAAAACCAAAGCATAATTTGTTTTTGCAGGCCTATTCCCCCGGTGGATCCAAATGGGTGCTAGACAGTGGCTGCACCAACCACATGACCGGAGAAAGAAGAATGTTCGTGGAATATGAAGAGAATGAGGACCCAAACGAAGGCATCTACTTTGGAGATAATAGTCAAGGAAGGGTGCTCGGTACCGGTAAAATTGCAATATCTTCTACACACACACTTTCTCATGTTTTACATGTTGAATTCTTAGATTATAACCTGCTGTCCATATCTCAGCTATGTGACAAAGGTTATAATTGCTTGTTCACTAACGAGGGTGTGACCGTCTCTAGGAGGAGTGATGGTTCCATTGCATTCAAGGGTATGTTGAAGGGAAAGCTTTACCTCGTTGACTTCAACAAGGATAAAGCCGAACTCGGCACATGCTTGATTGCAAAAACCAACATGGGTTGGCTGTGGCATAGACGGCTAGCGCATGTTGGTATGTGGAATCTTCAAAAACTCCTCAAGGGCGATCACATCCGTGGTTTGAAGGATGTTGTTTTTGAGAAAGACAGGCCTTGTAGCGCGTGCCAAGCCGGGAAGCAAGTTGGAGCACCTCATCCCGCAAAGAACGTCATGACCACAATAAGACCGCTTGAACTACTTCACATGGACTTGTTTGGTCCAATTACTTACATAAGCATCGGCGGTAACAAATATGGTTTAGTAATTATTGATGACTTTTCTCGCTTCACTTGGGTTTTCTTTTTGCACGATAAGTCAGAAACACAAGGAACACTCAAGAAGTTCCTCAAGCGATCTCAAAACGAATTCTCATCGACAATCAAGAGTATTTGAAGCGACAACGGCACGGAGTTCTAGAACACACAAGTGGAGGAGTACCTTGATGAAGAGGGTATCAAGCACGAATTTTCAGCGCCATACTCGCCACAACAAAACGGGGTTGCTGAAAGAAAGAACCGAACACTCATAGAGATGGCAAGAACAATGCTCGATGAGTACAAGACCTCGGATTGATTTTGGGTGGAAGTGATTAACACCGCTTGCCACGCTGTAAATCGACTTTATCTTCATCGACTACTCAAGAAGACATCCTATGAGCTACTCACCGGTAACAAACCAAATATCTCATATTTTCGAGTTTATGGTTCTCCATGTTATATCCTGAACAAGAAGCCTAGGACTTCAAAGTTCGCTTCAAAGTTCGATGAAGGTTTCTTGCTTGGTTATGATTCGAACACTTACGCCTATCGTGTTTTCAACAAGGCCTCCGGACTTGTTGAAATAGCACGTGACGTAGTGTTCGATGAGACTAATGGCTCCCAAAAGGAGCCAGTTGATCCATGTGAATTAGGTAAAGAAGAAGCTTCTTGTCAAGCATTGAAAAGAATGGCTCTAGGTGAAGTTCGACCACAAGAGCCACCTTCACACGTACATGAGGAAGATGAACCACAAGAGGAGACCAAAGATCAAGGGGGAGCTTCAACACAAGATCAACCACAAAGATACCAAGATGATCAACAAGTCAACGAAGGCAATAACTTAGGGGGAGAAGCAGATAATCATGAAGATACAACTCCTCAAGTGCCACACCCAAGAGTACACCAATGCGTCCAAAGGGATCATCCAATCGACAACATCATAGGTGACATCCAAAAGGGAGTAACCACTAGATCTCGCTTAGCTAACTTTTGTGAACACTATTCGTTTGTATCCTTTTTGGAACCACGCAGGGTTGAAGATGCATTGAAAGATCCAGACTGGGTGGTGGCAATGCAAGAAGAATTGAACAACTTCAAGCGGAACGAAGTATGGGAACTTGTGGCAAGACCAAATTCAAACATCGTCGACACCAAATGGGTCTTCCGCAACAAACAAGATGAACACTGGGTGGTGACAAGGAACAAGGCACGACTTGTGGCCAAAGGTTATTCACAAGTCGAAGGTTTCGATTTTGATGAGACTTTTGCTCCAGTAGCTAGGCTTGAATCCATTAGAATATTACTTGCATATGCTACTCACCATGATTTCAAGCTGTATCAAACGGATGTGAAAAAAGCATTCCCCAATGGACCAATCAAGGAAGAGGTGTACGTGGAGCAACCACCCGGCTTTGAAGACGAAGAGTTCCCCGACCACGTGTTTAAATTGCGTAAGGCTCTCTACGGCCTCAAACAAGCTCCTAGAGCTTGGTATGAGTGTCTTAGAGATTTCTTAATTGAGAATGGTTTTCAAATTGGCAAAGTAGATTATACTCTATTTACAAAGAATTTAGACAATGATTTTTTTATTTGTCAAATTTATGTTGATGATATAATCTTTGGGTCAACTAATCAATCGTTTTGTGATGAATTTAGCAAAATCATGATAGACAGGTTTGAAATGTCAATGATGGGAGAATTAAAGTACTTCTTGGGATTCCAAGTGCGGCAACAAAAGGAAGGGACATTCATAAGCCAAATCAAGTACACGCAGGACATACTTAAGAAGTTTGGCATGGACAAGGCAAAGCCCATAAAGACCCCCCATGGCAACAAATGGTCACTTGGATCTCAATGAAGATGGACCTAGCATCGACCAAAAGGTATATCACTCTATGATTTGATCTCTACTCTATTTATGTGCATCTAGGCCAGACATTATGTTGAGTGTATGTTTGTGTGCAAGATTTCAAGCCAACCCTAAGGAATGTCACTTGACAGCCGTAAAAAGGATCTTGAGATATTTAGTTCATACACCCAACCTTGGTCTTTGGTACCCAAAATTCTCAAAATTAAATCTCATTGGTTACTCCGATGCAGATTATGCCGGGTGCAAAGTAGATAGAAAAAGCACCTCCGGCACATGCCAATTCCTAGGGAGATCCTTAGTTTCTTGGTCCTCCAAGAAACAAAATTCCATTGCCTTATCCACAGCCGAAGCGGAGTATGTTGCAGCCGGGAGCTGTTGTGCACAACTCCTTTTGATGCGACAAACTCTAAGGGATTACGGTTACAATATGAACCGTATTCCTCTCCTTTGTGACAACGAGAGTGCCATTAAAATTGCCCACAATCCAGTTGAGCACTCTAAAACTAAACACATAGACATAAGACATCATTTTTTGAGAGACCATTCCATGAAAGGAGATATAGCCATCTCACATGTGAATACCCAAAAACAATTGGCCGACATATTCACCAAGCCACTTGATGAAAAGCGCTTTTGCGAACTCCGAAATGAACTAAATATCCTCGATGCTCGGAGTGTGGCTTGAAAAGTTGCATACCTGTATGAATTCTTCAAATATATTGATTGAATTTTGAAAATCAACTATTTCTCAAATTTTCCCGAAAAACTATGTCAATTACTAGATCTTGGTGAATTATGATCATTGCTTGACTGTTGTATGCTTACTGGTCATATTCATCAAGATCATTTGATTTAATTTTCCTCTCTATTCTCTATTTATGAACCTTCAAATATATATGAATGGGCTATGCAAATTTCACCTGGTGACCACGAACTAGTCCGTGGTTACCCGGACTAGTCCGCACATGCAGACAAGTCCGCAGAGTGCCGGTTAGGCCGGACTAGTCCAATAACACCACGGACTAGTCCAATGTTGCTCTCTGGATGAGTTCGGACTAGTCCGGTCATCTCCGTACTTGTCCGATTTTTCGTGTCCATAACCCTAGCCACCACCAAACCCTAATCCCTTCATCCTCCACTCTTGCTCATGCGTTCTCTCTCCTCCGCTCGAGCTCCCAAGGCAATTTCTTGCTCCCTCCATCAAAAATCTCCGCATTTGGGCGGAAATCAAGCTTGCCCTCTTGAGGATTGAAGCTAGCGGACTTGTTCGGCCTTCAACACCCTCATCTCCAAGCTTCAATCGATTTCTTTGGTAATTTTCATCCAAACCCTAGAAATCTCAATTTTCTTCATTATTGGTCGAATAGCCTAGCATCTTTCACTATATACATGCCCCCTTTATGTATCACGTGTATGCTAGACTTATTGTGCATTAGGAATCAGCTTTTGTCAAATCTCGTAGGTTTTGGAGGATGAACACCGGACTAGTCCGGTCCATGAACAGACAAGTCCGGTCCCCTCCACCCCCAGACTAGTTCGTGCCTGTGCACCGGACAAGTCCGATGTTTATGAACTCAAAACCTAACTCTTCAATTCCTTAATGCAATTCCTTGCTATCCTTTCATACCTATGCCTTGTATCATTCATTATCTTTCTTGAAACTCATTCTCAGGTCATGTCAAGCTCAAACGATGAGGTTTCCAATTTTGAGGCCGAGATGGACCACGAGGTGGCACCTCAGACCTCAACGAGTCTTGGCAAGAAGCACCAAGTGCGACCTACCGAGCTAGCTCCGTCTCCTCCACAAGTTCGGAGGAAAGTGCTAGCGAAGAAGCCGGCCTCCAAGGTGCCAGTTTCTAGGGCTACCGCCAGTGGTGGCCCTAGTTGCCCGCCTAGACAAAAGCAAGGGCAAGGGGATAGCGACGGGTCCAGTTGGACCATTGAAGCTGCATGCTCCCAGGGAAGGGGTCCGGGACCCCACTGAAGAAAAGTTCAACGGGAAGGGCAGTAACTCGGCGGCCAAATTTAGAAGCATCGATTGATATGGTCGATCGAAGCAAGCAACTGATGGAAGATTCTGGTGCAACTTCCATGCTGATTTCTACAGATCGGTGTATCTACCGATGAAGACACCAGTGGTGCGCAGTTAGTAGATCGACTGGGCACATCTTGAGACGAAAAGATGCTCTACTTTTGATGAAGTGATTGCAGCAGCTGAAAGACATGGCTTGAAGGACCTCTTTGCCTTCAAGTACAATTGGAATGATGAAGTGGTGGCTCAGTTCTATGCCACCTGCCACTTTGCAAGCGATGAAGAGGAAAGAGTGACTTGGATGACTCATGGATCCAAGTACACTATCACTTATGAAGAATTTGCAAGGATGCTGCATCTTGACACCTCAAGCAATGACAATGTGATTATTCACAATGTTGGTGTCATCGAGAAGGAGATGGAGTTTCTCTATGAGCCCAATTCAAAGCTCATCCCTCCTTCCACAAAGAACATGAAGCCGTTCTTTGTGGTGCTAAACAGAGTCTTGAGGAAGACCATTGCCCCTAAGGATGGGGATGCAGGGAGTGTACAAGGGTACCTCCGGACCCTAATGAGGGTCATAAGAAAGAACAGACAGTTTGATGTGTTCGACTACATATGGAACAATATGGTTAACATCTCCAGCACCCCTAACAGGTCCTATGGCTATGCTCCCTATCTAATGTTTATGATTGAGAAAGTCACAGGGATTGAGTTTGTCAAGGATGTGGAGCACACTCCTTTGAGGCCTCAGAAGCCTCAACCAGTAAATGTCCAGGCTGCTCCCTCGCCGGCCTCCAGTCCCGAGGCACCGGCAAGATCAAGAGAAGATGCTAGAGCTGTCCCTACTTCTAGGGAAGGCCCTCAGAGAGGATCAGCTAGTGGGATCCTCAAATATCTGGCTGCCATATTCTCCTCCTGCAAGAAGGCCGAAGTGAAGGCCCACAAGCTCAACCAGAAAAGAAAGGAGGACATGAAGTACATCAAGGCAAATGTGAAGCAAATTTGCCAGAAGCTGGAGATCGACCCCATTGGATCTCCAATGATTTCTGAGGACTCCGACCCGGACTACACTGAGCTCGGGCCCTTGACCCCATCCGAGCTTGCCTACTTTGGCGTTGGGGGCTCGAGCGTCTCTGCCCCTCCTCCTTTCCTCCTCATCAAGCTAAAGATGAAGAAGACGAAGACAACGATGAGAGGACCGACAGTGAAGAGTGAAGACCCTAGGACCCTCCTCTCCTTCTTTTTGGTGTCTTGATGCCAAAGGGGGAGAGATTGAGGGGGAGTCTTAGCTTTAGTTGTAGGATGCGAGGAGAGAGAGCTCTTTTTATGCTTCTTGTCTATTTTTGAGTTTTGCAGTGTTTTAACTTTGTTCTTATGTTAATTATGGTTCTGTGATGCAACGATTTGATCTTTTGAGTAGTGTTCATGAAAACTGAGATTTTGTTCTAAAATGACATATATTCTTGCCTTTGGTTGATTAATGTAAATTATGTCATTCTCAATGTCTCAATATACTTAGTTATGCATCCCACCATAAAGAATGCACATATGGATAATTCTTTCACCGCTTGATGTATTTTTGACTCATATGTGCATACTTTATGAAAATCTCAATTTTTATCATATTTTGTGAAATCTCAATTGGTTGTCATCAATCACCAAAAAGGGGGAGATTGAAAGTGCATCTAGGACTCCCTTGTGGGTTTTGGATGATTTATGACAAGCAATTGGGATCCTAACCTATTTGTTGAGATGAGTGCAGGCTTATGATAGGAAAATGAGCAAAATGCCAAAAAGAAGGAAGGATGAGGAGCAAAGTGGAGATGAGCTCAAGGAAGAAGAGTAACAGATTATTGTGTATGGAGTGTGTTAAGGAAACTCACCCCAAGAGCTCAATCACAATTAAACACACACATTGCACAAAGTTACACAGGACCAGACTAGTCCGATCACAACCGGACTAGTCCGATAACCTTTTTGCACCAGATCGGACAAGTCCGATATCTGTCGGACTAGTCCGATATTCTTCTGACTAGAATCGGACTAGTCCTCCCCAGTATGGACTAGTTCTTAAAACACTTCACAAGTCACACAAAATCGGACAAGTCCGATCATAACCAGACTAGTCCGATATTCCTTCTGATCCATATCGGACAAGTTCGATATTTGCACGGACTAGTCTGAAAAACCCTCTGATCTACATCGGACAAGTCCTCCAAGTGCGGACTTGTCATCTAACTCACTTAGGGTTTCACATGTCCAGACAGGTCCGATGGATATCGGACTAGTCCGAAGATTTCTAGTAGCGAAATCGGACAAGTCCGTTTTCAGCCGGACTAGTCCGATATTTCGTGGTACTTAGGGTTTGCTACACACAGCACACTGGACTAGTCCGGTGACCACCACGGACTAGTACGAACTTTCTGAACCCTAACGGCCACATTTAGAAACCCCATATAAATAGAGGTGCACGGCCCAATTATGAATCTCTCGAACCCTAGTGCTGTCACACCACCCAAGAGCCTCAAAAACTACATCTCTCCACGAAATTAAGTGCAACAACGATCAATCCTTTGAGGATTCACTCTAGATCATTGAAGAGACACTTGCAACACCACATTGAGCTCTTGGTTTGATTCTCTAACACAGTCCTGCGTTTTAATTGTAATCTTTTGAGTGTATTTTCGGTGGAAATTTGTGTTGTAATCTAAGGGAGCTCTCAACGTGTGAGAAGGCCCCTTGAATTCGGTTATTCACCCCTTTGTGATTAGTGGAAGAGGATTGGCCTTCGTGGCGATCCGACGAGGGTAGGGTTGGAGAAGACCCAGTCCTGTTGTGGACTCCTCAACGTGGACGTAGGTTGCCTTTGTGGTAGCCGAACCACGGGATAAAACCTTGTGTCTTGTTTTTGGTGTTCATCATTCTAATTCATCAATATAATCTAGGGTTTCATAATCATTACTCATCTTACGTTGAATTGTTAAACATAAGATTTAATTGTGATATAATCTAGAATATAACTGTGAAACCTTTATTTGGTTCTATTTTTCCGCTGCACACATAAAAGAATCAATCTAATCGATCTAGCTTAATCAACTTAGTCTGTGAACACCGGACTAGTCCGCACTTTACCGGACTGGTCCGATATCTCTGGTATTGAGCTTGTTGTTGAGTGTTGCAAGATCCGACAAAATTCAAAAAGGCCTATTCACCTCCCCCCCCTCTAGGCCCACATTCACCTCCCCAACCCTTGGAACATAGAGCACCTCTGTAAGTTCTATCCCTAAGCATATTGTAGGACAGTGTAGGGTGTCATGGCACAAAGGAACGACACTTAGGACAACCAATCTCTGGGGGGCAGGTCCAGAGTCTTCAACCATTTAGAATGGTCCCATACCCTAAGCATGAACACTCTGCCTCCCTTGCCAACCAGAGTGGGTTGTTGCCTTATTATAAATCCAGTCCCCTCCTATGAACGCCAATTCGAAAAAATCACTGTCTTACCATGTCAGTACCCGACATACCAGGTACCCTCACGCACAAGCTAGAGCCGCCTAGGTACCTCGCCTTCTGCAGAGGCAGGGTCCAAGGGCGCCATGTGTTAAGAAGACCCAGACCCGACGGCCTTAGATACGGGTTCCGGAGTACTTGCAAAAGACCATGGGGAAGAGTTCAGCTCCCCCTCAAAGACGAGCTCCCAAGCAGCCACGTGTCCAGCCGGGAAGGATCCCTCTCCCCCAAGAGACAGGGATCCTGAGCTGCCATGTGGTCCGAGATATCAGACATGCCATCTCCCATATAGGCGGGCTCCGATGCTGCCACGTGTCCCGCAAGGCGGGACCTGACCTCATCCGCGGAGGTGAGCTCCTGAGCTGCCACGTGGACCACAGGATGAGTACTGACCCCCTATGCGGAGGTAAGCTCCACAGCTGCCACGCGGTCCGCAACGTGGGACCTGACCTCCTCCGCAAAGGTGAGCTCTCGAGCTGTCACGTAGTCCAACCACTTGCCTTGGAAGGAGGGGCGTGGGAGTTAAGAGGGCGGTGCGCCTTGTCCCTATCAAGGATTGAAGATACGAGACTTCCCCAGATGCATGGAGCGACACACACCTAATGTCAGGTACTGCTACGACCAATCGCATTGTAGTGAAGACGCCGCAGGCCTATCCCACTCTACCAAGTGGGTAGCTTACGACGACAGAGATAGTTGGACGGGACATCCCCTACCACTATCAGCAACAACACATGGGCTACTGACGACTCAGGCGGCAAGACAACGAGTCTTCAAGTCCATGGTCAAAGCAAGCTTATGCTAGAAGCCTTAGATCTTTAGGATAAGATCGCCCCGGGACCATCTGTTGGGCCCTGGGACCCCACTTGTAAGGCGTCCGGCGTTTTCTATAAAAGGACTGGACCACCACTATTACAAAGGATGCGAAAATCACCAAACCAAACATTCAATCCCCGACACACACACACACACACACACGCATACACACATACTAGCAATACCATCCACCGTGGAGTAGGATGTTACGCTCCTTGCAGCCCGAACCACGTAAAAACCACCGTGTCACTCCCTCTTCCGCTAGAACACTTGATTGAAGCCTAAGCCCCATTGAACAAGAACCTCCTCGAGCTGCTCCTTAGTATATCTGGGGGAAGTGTCGCTTTAACACTTCGACATTTGGCGCGCCAGGTAGGGGTTTTTTCCCTAAAAAAAGTCATAGGACTTTCACCACCATGGTGTTAATCAGGACCATAGAAGGCGGCTTCTGCACCTATCGTCTGGTGACCAGATCTGTCGCTAGAGCGGCACTCTCTGGTCCATCACGCCCCCGTGCAGGTACTGCTGGCTAGGACGGCACGTCGGGACACGTCCCGGCCCAGTCAGCTCCTCTGGCACCACCAACAGCAAGCCCGGAGAGTGCTCTGGCAGCAGCCAGAGCTCTTCTCCACCACCCACCGTCGATGAACGCTTCCCAGGGAGCAGCTTAGCAGTGGGTCCAAGACATCGACAAACTCATCGTTGCGGCCATCAACTCTCCCAACAGAGGGAGGCATCATGTGCCGCTATCGTGCACACCGTCCATCGACCATCGCACCGTCGACTCCAGATCTACCAGGCCTACCACGCTGGCAGGATCCCAACGGTTGACCTGAGGGCTGAGCTTGACCATCATCAAGCTCAGTTAGATGGCCGCATCATCATCGAGCGGCAATGGGAGAGGCGGCGCAACCAAGATGCCGAGTACGTGCCTCGAGGGCCTGAACAGGAGGAGTCCTCCTTCTGAGGAGCACCTCAGGTAAACCTTCCACCGCTGCCGTCGAACCAGGACTACGTTGGTTCATCTGCACCCCTGCACTGCCCTGTGCACCAGGTACCGCAGCAGTACTTGTCACAACAGCAGGTCCCGCAGCAGCCACATGTGGCGCAACAAACCCCCCTAGCGTATGCTGTCCCGTACGCCTCTCCGGTGAAGCCCGTCAGAGGGTGCATGGCCTTGGCAGCATACCTCCGATTGGCGACGTGGTCGCGCAAGTTTCGGCCACACCTGCTGGAAAGGTTCAATGGGAGCTTCAACCCTGCAGAGTTCCTGCAGATCTACACCACGATGCTCCTAGCTGCAAGAGCAAATGAGCCGGTCCCGATGAACTACTTCCTCATCGCCCTGGTCGGCTCAGCTCGGTCATGGCTGATGAACCTGCCCGAGGGGTCCATAACCTCTTGGGATGAGCTATGTCGATAGTTCACTGTGAACTTTGGCAGCTCCTACACGCGACCCGACACCAAGCTCAACCTCCACGCCGTGCGCCAACAACCAAAGGAGACGCTGAGATCATTCATCCAACGCTTCTCCCAGGTATGCAAATCTATCCCCAACATCTCGAATGCTTCTGTCATAGTAGCGTTCCGGAAGGGAGTGCGTGACCGGAAGATGCTCGAGAAGCTAGCCACGCACAACATGCAAGATGTCTCCGAGCTCTTCTCCATCGTCCAGTGTGCCCGCGCAACTGAGGGTCGTGACTAGCACACCCAGACTTCCCCTTGAACGGGCGGAGTCAGCCAGATTGGCAATGGTGCCGTTACCCCGGGTAGTGGCATGAAGAAGAACAGGGACGACAGCCAGAACAAGCCGCTGCATGGGTCTCCTGTTGCTGCGGCAACCGGAAGGGGAAAACCCCCACGCTCTGACAAGCGCCCGTGTCAGCCACGTGCTACGAACAACGGCGTCGAGCCATGCCTGGTGCACAAGACTCGTGACCACACTGCGAGCGAGTGTCGGGGGATCAAGAGATGCGTGGAACACTACCAGGAGCAGGCGCAGTAGCGCCCGGACGGCGCCCCCTTCCACCAGCGGGAGGGCAAGCAGGAAGTCGACCCCAAGGTCGACGGTGATGAGGAGATGGAGTACCAGAAGCAAGAGCGGGCCGTCAAAGTGGTCCACCAAGATGAGGACTCCGACACCAGCAGCGACCACGAGCGTCGCAAGACACTCCACGTCATCTTCGGACGGTCTTGGGATCCCCATCCCAGAACACGGTCAAGACCCTCCATTGTGCAATGGCTTCAATAGCCCCTGCCACCACTCTGGTGCGGCACCACTGGTGGAAGGAGACGCCGATCATCTTTGATGCCTCCGACTGTCCCAAGAACATGGCCGAGGCAGGGGTTCTACCTCTCCTAGTCGCCCCCACCATTGCCAACGTCAAGCTCCACTACGTCTTGATAGATGGTGGGGCCAGCCTCAACCTCCTCAGTCGCGCAACCTTTGAGCAGCTGCAGATCCCGGTGTCCAAGCTCACCCCCTCGAGCCCATTCTCGGGGTTGGGACCAGGGAGCATCATTCCATACGGCAACATCCATCTCCGGGTGACCTTCGGGACACCCGACAACTACAGGACGGAGAGCATCCTCTTCGTCGTCGCTGATGTCAGCCTCCCCTTCATCGCCATCATCAGCAGGCCCGCCCTGTACCGATTCATGGCCGTAGCCTACTATGGCTACCTCATCCTGAAGATGCCAACCCCCTCTGGCGTCCTTGGGATCCGCAGAGACCGCACCGTTGCAGTGTTAGCCTTGGAGCAGCTCCAAGCCCTCTCAGCAGACCCGATACCCACAACGAGCGATGCTGAATCAAGTCAGCCTCCGCCGAGCTCACGTCAGTGCAAAGCACCCGTTGCACCCCGACTGCAGCCCCCTCCGGCAGCACCGACACCCCCTTCAAAGCTACGAGCTCAGTCCCTGCACTGCAGGGGCAGGAAGTAGGGACGCTCGCTCATCGCCCCTCTAGTAGCTGTGGACAACAAGGTTGCACCACAACCATCACAACTGCCTTTGGAGCTTTGGGCGCCCCTATTGTAAATATTAAGGTTAGTAGTACAGTGTAAAGGTTTTCATAGGACCTAGGAGCAGCATTAAGGACAACCTGTAAGTGCATCTAGGTCCCTTGTGGGTTTTGGTGGATTGATGATGAACCATTAAAGTGCTAATGAACTTGGTTGAGCATGAGCGCAGATCCGAAGTACGGAATGGAGCTTTGAAGAAAGACGGCAAAAGGAGAAAAGTTGTGACGAAGAAGAATAGAAATAGGGTTTTCTATTTTCTCCTTGAGTCGTAGGAAAAACCGTACTATTAAGAGGGACACGACGCGTAGACACTTAGTGAGTCATTCGGGTGCTCAACCCCTTAGTAGAAGATTTTAGTAGGGCCTTTGTGGCTTGGGCGGACTTGTCTGACTTGTGGTGTCAGACATGTCCGAATTCCCTCTGTTGGAAGTCGGACATGTCCGAAACTGTGAGTCAAACATGTTCGAATTGGCACTGGAAGGGTTCCAGTGAGAGTTCCAGTGAAGTTTCGGACTTGTCCGAACCTGGGGGTCGGACATGTCCGAGATGGATCTGTTCCCAGGGACTAAGAATAAATTTCTAAGTCCCAGTGAATTTGGTCAGACAAGTCTGAAGTGAAAGGCCTGACCTTTGAGGTCAGACATGTCCGACTCTATGTCAGACATGTCCGACGTGGGTTGTGTCAAACGGCTCTAATGACTTTTTGGAGTATAAATAGTGGGTGGTTTCGACCCACCAACTATGCCTAACACCCCTGAAAAGTTCTGAACGCCCATTTGAACTCAAGAACCTCTCTCCACTTGTTCTTCACCTCTAGAGCCCAAATTCGAGTTTTTTGGGAGAGTGAAGAGTGCTTTGTGAGAATCGGGAGAAACGGTTTGTTGAGGGGTTGAGCAACGTGTGATTCGCTAAGTTTCTTCGTGATTGCGTGTTTGTTGCTCTTGGGGTTCTCCCCTAGACGGTTAGGTGTCGCCCCACGATTTCTTTGTGATCTCTTGTAATCGGGGAGTTTGTAACAATCTTTGTGATAGTGGAAGATCGGGAGTTGGCCCTTGTGGCAACTCGTGAGGGAAAGGCTAGAGAAGGCCTGGTCCCTTGTGGACTCCTCAACGGGGATGTAGGATCCTTTGTGGTTCCAAACCTCGGGATAAAATTGTTTGTCTCTTGTTGTTCTTTCGTTCTCGCAAGTTTTGATTCTAGTGTTTTTCCGCGTGCTATCTCTCCCTCAGCTTTCTTTCCACTCCATACTTCGTGTAGAACTGCTAGGGATCGCTATCTCTCACTAGATCGCTTAAAAATTGGATTTTTGATCTGATCGTGCAGGTAATCTCGGACTTATCCGACCCAGGTCAGACTTGTCTGACTTAGGTCAGACAAGCCCGACTAGAAGTCAGACAAGTCCGACTTCTCTGTTTTCATAACTCTGATTTAAGTTTAAATGATCGATTATCGCCTATTCACCCCCCTCTAGGCCGCTTTCAATTGGTATCAGAGCAGGTTTCTCCGGAAGAGACTAACATCTCGGAGAATCGATGGCGGAAGAAAGGAACAAGGATGATACCTCATATGTCGAGGGTGAAGGCTCAAATGACAAGAACTACGACGTTCTTCTTGATGATCCGAAGGACGATGAAGAGACTCGCCAACTCAAGGCGAAGCTTTGGGAGAAGCTAGGGAAACAACCCAAGATCAACAAAGAGAAGGAGAAGAGTAACGATGACTATACTCAAACTCACTTTGATTATGATCGTCTTCATGCTAACAATCACTATTTGTCTATTCCACTTGGCAAACCTCCTCAATTCGATGGAAATGACTATTCAATGTGGAAACACAATATGAAGATGCATTTAATCTCTTTGAATCCTAGTTTGTGGCAGATTGTGCAAACCGGAGTTCATATGCCAAGGAATGAGGAAGACGTCACTTCACAACAAGCTATCCTACTTCATCACAATGCTCAAGCCGTGGGATTCATAACCTCATCATTGACTCGGTATGAATTCAACCGAGTCAAAGGTTTGGAAGTGGCCAAAGATATTTGGGATACACTCAAGACGGCGCACGAGGGCAACCGAGTCATCCGAGAGGCGAAGATTGAGATGATTGAAGGAGAGCTTGGGAGATTTACCATCATGGATGGTGAGTCGCCCCAAGACATGTACAACCACCTCAAGCTGCTCGTGAACAAGATTCGTGCCTATGGAAGCACTCGATGGACAGACCATGAAGTGGTGAAGAGGATGCTTCGGGCATTCATGCCTCAAAACATCGCTCTTTGCTCCTTGATCCGTTAAAGCCCCGACTACACCAAGATGACTCCGGAAGAAGTGCTTGGGAGGATAATCGACAATGAGATGATGGAGAAGGAAGCTATGTTCTACAACGATCTCCAAAAGCTTGCCTCATCAAAGAAGAAAGACATAGTCCTCAAAGCAACTTCCACATCCTACAATGAAGATGCAAGTGATGATGAAAGCATGGACTCCGATGAGGAAGAAGCTTTCTTCATCAATAAGTTTAGAAGGATGATGAGAAGGAAGAAGGGAGGCTATCACCAAGAAGGCAAGAGCAAGGAGAATCTAATGAAGAAGACTTGCTACAAGTGTGGTGAACATGGGCACTTCATTGCGGATTGCCCATACAATGAAAGCAAGAAGAAGGAGGGCAAGACCCAAGATAAGAAGCTCTTCAAGAAGAAGAAGCCATCGGGACATGCCCACCTTGGAAGAGAATGGGACTCAAATGAAGACTCATCTTCCGACGATGTAGAGAAGGTGGCAACCATTGCCATCGGAAAGAGCTCAAGTGCAAGCAAGCTTTTCCCCAACCTTGATGATTTCAAGTCCACATGTTTCATGGCAAAGGAGGGAAGGAGAAAGGTCAAATCTAAACCCACTCCCTCTATAACTTCTTATGATGAATTTGATAGTGGTAGTGAACTTGAATCCATGCTTAAAGGCTTAAGTAAGAGTGCCATGAGAAAGATGAACTTTTTTATGGATGAAATCTCCGAGAAGGAGGATCTCCTTGAGCGTCAAGAGGACATGCTCATCCAAAAATTGGAGAGATGTCAAGAGCTTGAGGAGCTCCTCAAGCGCGAGAGAGAAAGAAGCAATGCATTGGAGCATGACCTTGCCATGAGCAAGGAAGCATGCTCAAATCTTAAGGACAAGACCGTTGAGCTCAAGGATGAACTTGTTAACTTTACAAAGGTTAACAAGATTCTAGAGACAAAGTTTGAGTCACTTAAGATCAATGCACCTTCTTCCTCAAAGAGCTAATCTTCTCAAAAGATTTCATCCGAGGAAGTTCACACTTGCATGTGCTCAAGCTTGATCTTAAAACTTAAGGATGAACTTAACTTGGCACAAAACAAACAAGCACCGAAAGGTGGCATCTTTGACAAGGAGAAGGTGGCCTATGCACGTAGTGCATACACCAATGTGAGACCTCCCCATGTCAAGGATGGTCTTGGTTATTCTCGGGAGCGGAGGCAAAATGCCAAAGCCCCCAAGAATAACAAAGACTTGATTGTTCTTGTCAAGGAAGGTTCATCCACCCAAGATAAAGGAAAGAACATTGTCTCAACATCTTATATGCCTAAAAATGAACCTCATCCTTTGTTCCATGACTTTGATGCTTCTTATGTTTTATTGAGGAACAAATTTGGCAAGACTTATGCTAGATATGATGGGCCACTCCGCAAGAGCCCAAAGCCTTGCGTGTGGGTGCCCAAATGTCTTGTGACTAACATCAAAGGACCCAACTCCGTTTGGGTACCTAAAGGAAAGGCATAACTCTTTTTGTAGGCATACTCCTCCGGTGGGTCAAAATGGGTGCTTGACAGTGGATGCACTAATCATATGACCGGAGAGAGGAAGATGTTTGTAGAGTACAAGGAGAATGAAGATCCTAGTGAAGGAATCTTCTTTGGGGATAATAGCCAAGGGAAAATCCTTGGCACCGGTAAAATTGCTATCTCCTCAAAACACACTCTTTCTAATGTGCTTCATGTTGATTCACTTGATTACAACCTCTTGTCTATTTCTCAATTATGTGATAATGGTTATGATTGTCTTTTCACTAACAATGGTGTGACCGTCTCAAGAAGATGCAACAACTCAATCGCCTTTAAGGGCGTACTTAAGGGAAAGCTTTACCTTGTGGATTTCTCCACGGATAAAGCTCAACTTGATACGTGCTTAATGGCGAAAACTAACATGGGATGGCTATGGCACCGAAGGCTAGCCCATGTTGGGATGAGAAACTTGCAAAAACTTATTAAGGGGGATCATATCCGTGGACTAAAAATGTTGTCTTTAAGAAAGATAGACCATGTAGCGCATGTCAAGCCGGAAAGCAAGTAGGAGCTCAACATCCGTCCAAGAACATCATGACAACCTCAAGACCATTGGATCTACTACACATAGACCTATTCGGACCGATCGCCTACATTAGTATTGGCGGTAACAAATATGGTCTAGTTATTGTTGATGATTTTTCTCGCTTCACGTGGGTATTTTTCTTGCATGACAAAGGTGAAACCCAAGGAGTTCTCAAGAAGTTCTTGAGGAGAGCTCAAAACGAGTTCTCCTTAAGAATCAAGAAGATTAGGAGTGACAACGGGACGGAGTTCAAGAACACTCAAGTTGAAGACTTCTTGGATGAAGAAGGAATCAAGCATGAGTTCTCCGCTCCCTACTCTCCTCAACAAAATGGAGTAGCGGAGAGGAAGAATAGGACTCTTATCGAGATGTCAAGGACGATGCTTGATGAGTACAAGACGTCCGACCGGTTTTGGGCGGAAGCGGTTAACACCGCTTGCCATGCCATAAACCGGTTGTATCTTCATCGACTCTTGAAGAAGACCTGTATGAACTCCTAACCGGTAACAAACACAGCATCTCATACTTTCGTGTTTTTGGGAGCAAGTGCTATATTCTCAACAAGAAGCCTAGGAATTCGAAGTTCACTTCGAAATCCGATGAAGGTTTCTTGCTTGGCTATGACTCAAACACCTACACCTATCGTGTCTTCAACAAGTCCTCTGGGATTGTTGAAGTGGCACATGACGTAGTGTTTGATGAGACTAATGGCTCTCAAGTGGAGCAAGTTGATAAGTGTGTGCTAGATCAAGAGGAGACTCCACAAGAAGCACTTAGGAGAATGGCACTTGGAGATGTGCGACCACATGATCCAAATGATCTTCAAGCAAGCGAAGAAGATGCAAATCCCTCGCATGAACAAGATCAATATCCTCAAGATGAATCTCAACAAGATCAAAATCAAGGAGGAGGCTTGGATCAAGGGGGAGATCAAGAAAATGATCAAGATAAAAACAATGATCGAGAAGCTCAACCACCACACCCAAGAGTTCATCAAAGCGTTCAACGGGACCATCCCGTTGACAACATACTTGGAGACATCTCCAAGGGGGTAACTACTCGCTCATGTATGGCTAACTTTTGTGAACACTATTCCTTTGTTTCCTCTCTAGAGCCATAGAAAGTAGAAGAAGCTCTACAAGACCCGGATTGGGTAATGGCGATGCAAGAAGAGCTCAACAACTTCAAGAGGAACAAGGTGTGGGAACTCGTGAGGAGACCAAATGCAAATGTTGTTGGAACCAAGTGGGTGTTCCGCAACAAACAAGATGAACACGGGGTGGTAACAAGAAACAAGGCAATACTTGTAGCAAAAGGATACGCTCAAGTCGAAGGTTTGGATTTCGATGAAACCTTTGCTCCGTAGCTAGGCTTGAATCTATTCGCATATTATTGGCCTTTGCTACTCACCATGATTTCAAGTTATATCAAATGGATGTGAAAAGTTCATTCCTCAACGGTCCAATCAAGGAGGAAGTGTATGTGGAGCAACCGCCCGGATTTGAAGATGAAGAGCATCCCGATCACGTCTACAAGTTGTGTAAGGCTCTCTATGGCCTCAAACAAGCACCTAGAGCTTGGTATGAGTGCCTTAGTGTTTTTCTCACTCAAAATGGTTTTAAGATTGGGAAGGCCGATTATACTCTCTTCACTAAGCATTTTGATAATGACTAGTTCGTATGCCAAATTTATGTTGATGATATCATATTTGGTTCTACTAACAAGACTTTTTGTGATGAGTTTTCCAAAATCATGACGGAGAGATTTGAGATGTCTATGATGGGGGAGTTGAAGTTTTTCCTAGTTTTCCAAGTTAAGCAACTCAAGGAAGGGACCTTCATATGCCAAACCAAGTACACTCATGACATTCTCAAGAAGTTTGGCATGGAGAAGGCGAAGCCCATCAAAACACCTATGGGAACAAACGGGCATCTAGGACTAAACGAAGAAGGAGCGAGCGTGGACCAAAAGGTATACCGTTCTATGATTGGCTCTTTGCTTTATCTTTGTGCTTCTAGACCCGACATTATGCTTAGTGTGTGCATGTGTGCTCGATTCCAAGCCACTCCAAAAGAGTGTCACTTGACAGCGGTTAAGAGGATCCTTAGGTATTTAGTTCACACTCCTAATCTAGGTCTTTGGTACCCTAAAGGATCCAAGTTTGATCTCGTCGGTTATTCCGATGCGGATTATGCGGGCTGTAGGGTAGATAGAAAGAGCACATCCGGGACATGCCAATTCCTTGGTAGGTCCTTGGTTGCATGGTCTTCCAAGAAACAAAACTCCATTGCCCTTACCACAGCCGAAGCAGAGTACATTGCAGCCGAAAGTTGCTGTGCGCAGCTTCTTTGGATGCGACAAACTCTTAGGGATTATGGTTACAATCTGAGCCATATTCCTCTCCTATGTGATAATGAGAGTGCCATCAAGATTGCTCACAACCCCGTCGAGCATTCTAGAACCAAACACATGGACATCCATCACCATTTCCTGCGGGACCACTCTATCAAGGGAGATATCGTTATCTCTCATGTTAGAAGTGAGAAGCAATTGGCGGATATCTTCACCAAACCCCTTGATGAGAGACGCTTTTGTGACCTAAGGAGGGAGCTAAATATCTTGGATTCTCGAAACATTGCTTGAGTCGTGCACATCTGATTGCTATTAGTTTTCAACTTCAAAATGTTGTGTGTTTTCGAAAATCTCATTTATTTGTTCTTGAAAACTATGTTCTAAACTTCTCTTTGGTGAAAATGATTATAGTTTGATTGTTGGTTGCTTACTGATCATTTTTGTCAAAGATATTTGCAAAAACCTGTCCAAAATGTCCATATCTACTTATCTATATATCCCCAAGTGTTTGCACATTGCATACACTCAGGGGGAGTCGGACAAGTCTGACAAAAGTCAGACATGTCCGAAGTGGGTTTTAAGTCTGCAGAGAGAACTCGGACTTGTCCGAAGTAAAATTTCGGACTTGTCTGATGTGGGAAATCCGAACCCCTTCAAAGAGGCCGACGGTTTCCTTTTCTTCTCTCTCCCCTCACTTCAAACCCTAATCTCTCTCTCTCTCTCAAACCTCCCAAGGCGATCCACATTGATTTTGAGGCTTTTGTGAGGTGTTCTTGAGGGCATATCTCCCTCAAGGGTGGAGGATTCGCATTCCCTTCGGATTCTCTCAACTTTTTCTTCCTTCGAAGGTATTTTCCGCATCTTTCCTCTCAATTTTAAATCTAGCGGCAAGTTTGCAAATTTATGCCCTTGGAACTGTTCCTAGGCATGTTTGCAACCTTGGTGCAAAATTTGGTCGGTAGAAAAAATGATTTGCTTAGTTTTCTTAGCAATTAGGGTCAGTTCTGTACAGGTCGGACAAGTCTGACTCTGAAATTCGGACATGTCCAAAGTTCCTGAGTCAGACAAGTCTAACTTCCCAGTCAGACATGTCCGATCCTGTATAACTCTGAGACCTAATTTCTATCGAAACTATCAAGTTAATTGTTCTATCTCCCTTGCCTTGACTCTTACCTATCCTTGTATCTCTTCTTCAGCTATGGGTCACGACAAGAGAGGCAAGGAGCCCGCGGATCCCGATTCTTCGGCTCAACCATCAAAGTGACCAAAGAAAGTGACTGTCAAGCGACCCGCAAGCGGTCATCTCACTATTCACAGTGGTCAGGGGGGCAGCTCGAGCTCCCAAGGGCAGCAAAAGATCGGACCGTTGGTCGTGCACTCTCCAGTTGGTGACACTCGACGCACGGCCGATAGGGTAAACTACCAGAGGAACATCCACGACACCATCCACATGAGAGATGTGCGGTGTTATGACATGCCAAGGGAGAGCAAGGATCCCCGTTTCTGGTGCTTCTTCCACATGGATTACTACCGATCAGTCCTCACGACCAAGAAGAACCCAGTCACAGAGATGCAATGGGTTGATTGGAAGGCTGTATTGAAGAAGAAGGACTCCTATCTTCTCTTCAAGGGGGTGCTCGAAGCTTGCGAGCACCACAGAGTCAGCGAGATCATGGGTCTCCAATACCCATGGAACAAGGAAGTCATCCTCCAATTTTATGCAACTGTGTTCTATTGGGTTGACAAGCTCGGCTTCACCTGGATGACCAATGGGGTGAAGTACGAAGTCCGCTATGAGGAGTTTGCCCGCATTCTCGGGATGGAGGACAGTCTGCAGCACTCTCTGAAGATCCATGAGATGGATCTAGTGAACCTCCTGGAGATGGAGAGTTTTATGAGGATGGGTATCCAGCCGACCCTCCTCATATCCACGGCCTCAAGCCATTCCATGCCATGGTGAACCGTCTGATAAGGAAGACCCTCTCGCCCAAGGATGGGGATGCCAACAGGATCAATCACAACAGCAGAAATCTGATCCAGCTCTTGGCAGGGGAGCAGCAATTCAACGCCTTTGACTATATCTACAAGGAGATTTACCTCGCCTCGGAGACACCGGCTAGGTCTTGCTGCTACGCCCCATACCTGATGAAGCTAATTGAGACGGTGTCCGGGCAGAAGTTTGTGAAGGATGTGCCTCATAGGCGCCTTGTGCCTCAGAAAGCCTTCCAAACTTCACCGCCCGATTCAAGTAGCTGCACCGGCACCGGCACCAGCAGAGGGAGGACCCAGTTCCTTGAGGAGGAAGTCAGCTCAGCCTCCCAGTTCAGCCTCCGTGCCCCAGCAGCAGTCGTCTTGCTCCTCAGTACTGCTCAAGATCCTGAAGTCAATCTTTACCGTCTGCTGGTCGACTCAGCACTTGGCAAAGAGGAACCAGAGGAACCTCGCTGCCATCAGGGAGCACCTCCAGCTTCCTTCAGTCGACGACGTCAGCTCGGACGAGGAGCCACTGGAGTTTGCGGAGCTCACCGAGGCGGAGATGGCGTTCTTCATCGGCACCGGCGCCTCTTCCTCAGCACCTCCTGCAGCTCACGGCGACTCCGGCGAGGAGAGTGACTACGAGGAGGAGAGCGATGACGATGATGACGGCGACGACGACGAGGACGACACCGAGTAGACTAGGTCTTAGTGTCCACTTTTCTCCTTTTTGGTGCCTTGATGCCAAAGGGGGAGAAGTATTAGACTCTAGTGCTTATTCTTGGACATGGACATGTATCTAGTCATATTTTCTATCGTGGTGTGTCTTGTACTTATTTGTTACTCGTTTATGACTGTTAATGCTTAATGATGTTTATTGATGCCTTATGATGATCATTATGATGCTTCATTGATCTCGTGTGCATTTCTTCATTTGTATCACGTTATTGCACACACACGAGCATATAGGCACCCAACGACGATTGAGTGTATATGAGTTGTTTTTATTTTTATTCCAAAAGCTCATATACACTTGAGACTCAAAACTTCTATCAAATCTTATTTTTGTCGAAGACTTTAGTTGGTTGTCATCAATCACCAAAAAGGGGGAGATTGTAAGTGCATCTAGGTCCCTTGTGGGTTTTGGTGGATTGATGATGAACCATTAAAGTGCTAATGAACTTGGTTGAGCATGAGCGCAAATCCGAAGTACGAAATGGATCTTTGAAGAAAGACGGCAAAAGGAGAAAAGTTGTGGCGAAGAAGAATAGAAATAGGGTTTTCTATTTTCTCCTTGAGTCGTAGGAAAAACTGTACTATTAAGAGGGACACGACGCGTAGACACTTAGTGAGTCATTCGGGTGCTCAACCCCTTAGTAGAAGATTTTAGTAGGGCCTTTGTGGCTTGGGCGGACTTGTCTGACTTGTGGTGTCAGACATGTCCGAATTCCCTCTGTTGGAAGTCGTACATGTCCGAAACTGTGAGTCAGACATGTCCGAATTGGCACTGGAAGGGTTCCAGTGAGAGTTCCAGTGAAGTTTCAGACTTGTCCGAACCTGGGGGTCGGACATGTCCAAGATGGATCTGTTCCCAGGGACTAAGAAAAATTTTCTAAGTCCCAGAGAGTTAGACTTGTCCGAATTCTCTCTGCAGAACTTCAGACATGTCCGAGATTGTGTGTCAGACATGTCTGAAGTGACTTTGGTCAGACAAGTCTGAAGTGAAAGGCCTGACCTTTGAGGTCAGACATGTCTGACTCTGTGTCAGACATGTCTGACGTGGGCTGTGTCAAACGGCTCTAATGACTTTTTGGAGTATAAATAGTTGGTGGTTTCGACCCACCAACTATGCCTAACACACCTGAACAGTTCTGAACGCCCATTTGAACTCAAGAACCTCTCTCCACTTGTTATTCACCTCTAGAGCCCAAATTCGAGTTTTTTGGGAGAGTGAAGAGTGCTTTGTGAGAATCGGGAGAAACGGTTTGTTGAGGGGTTGAGCAACGTGTGATTCGCTAAGTTTCTTCGTGATTGCGTGTTTGTTGCTCTTGGGGTTCTCCCCTAGATGGTTAGGTGTCACCCCGCGATTTCTTTGTGATCTCTTGTAATCGAGGAGTTTGTAACAATCTTTGTGATAGTGGAAGATCGGGAGTTGGCCCTTGTGGCAACTCATGAGGGAAAGGCTAGAGAAGGTCTGGTCCCTTGTGGACTCCTCAACGGGGATGTAGGATCCTTTGTGGTTCCGAACCTCGGGATAAAATCGTTTGTCTCTTGTTGTTCTTTCGTTCTCGCAAGTTTTGATTCTAGTGTTTTTCCGCGTGCTATCTCTCCCTCAACTTTCTTTCTACTCCATACTTCGTGTAGAACTGCTAGGGATCGATATCTCTCACTAGATCGCTTAAAAATTGGATTTTTGATCTGATCGTGTAGGTAATCTCGGACTTATCCGACCCAGGTCAGACTTGTTCGACTTAGGTCAGACAAGTCCGACTAGAAGTCAGACAAGTCCGACTTCTCTGTTTTCATAACTCTGATTTAAGTTTAAATTATCGATTATCACCTATTTACCCCCCTCTAGGCCTCTTTCACAACCGAACTCTAAGAGGCCCAGGTCCAAAGTGTGCAGTTAGCTTGGCTTGGTCCCGAACCCTAAGACTGTACACCCTGCCCCCCTCATCATCCAGAAGCAAGCCGTTGCCCTCTTTTGTAAAAAGACTGTCTCCCCCTATGAACACTGGTAAAAAATCAGTGTTTTACTTAATGCTTTCTTAAAAACATCGCTCATTTAATTACGCATTAATTTTATGATCATACCATACTAGCCACGTTTATTGTATACTATCTTCATATACATGGTTGTATGCTCTGTAACTCACTCCTGCTTAAGTCATGCAGTCCTACTACAGGCGGCTTCGCTTGAGGTACCTACAATGTGTGAGGAGTTCTTCCGGCTTTTCTCGTCATTAGGGTCCTGTGGCGCCAGAAGGCTTCCTAGGAAAGGTTTGTGCCAAGCAGGAGGTCTAGGGGGTGAAAACTTCTTAGCCTGGTCCTGCACCCTAAGCATGCACACCTTGCGTCCCAGCGCTAGAGCTGAGTACTGGAGCCAGAAAGTTCACACCCTGAGGACGGCAGGAGCCAGACCCCAAAGCACCAACGCATCAAATTACCCAGGCCCCGTGCGTCAGTCCAGGACAGTAAGACATGACATAGCTAAGGAGAGAAATAGGTACGACCGACGAGCAAGACTAGTCCCCCCTCTTTCTATAATATGTGCAGGACAACCGAGCATCTAGCGTCGACACCTTGCAAGAGGCCGGCCGTCGAAGTCCCAACACGCCACGACAACAACAAGCGTGGATAAGTGAGTAAACTCTCTTTCCCCGCTCATGTTGCTAACAGAGTTCTCTTGTGATAGCCTGTACACCAGAGGCCTACCGTCGACAACTCTACAACGATGGTGGACGACACTAGAGCATCTAGCCTCAGCACCTCTCAAGGGGCCTGCCGTCGACGTCTCTACAACGATGGCGGGCGACGCCAGAGGATCCAGCTCTGGCACCTCACGAGGGGCCTGCCGTCGATGACTCTACGATGATGGTGGACAATGTCGGAGCATCTAGCTCCGGCACCTCACAAGGGTCTGCCGTCGACGTCCCAGCACGTTGACGACAGCGACAAGCGTGGATAAGTGAGTAAACTCTCATGTCCTGCTCTTGTTGCTAACAGGGTTCTCTTGTGATAGAATGTACACCAGGAGCCTGCCATTGACGTCCCTACGATGATGGTGGATGACGCCAGAGCATCCAGCCTCGACACCTCCCGAGGGGCCTACAATCAACATCTCTACGATGACAGTGGACGACGCCAGTGCATCCAGCTCCGGCACCTAGCAAGGGGCCTACCGTCAACATCGCATCACGCCGATGAAAGCAACAAGCGTGGATAAGTGAGTAAACTCTCCTGCCCTGCTCTTGTTGCTAACAGGGTTCTCTTGTGATAGCATGTACACCAAGGGCCTACCATCGACGTCCCTACAACGATGGTGGACGACGCTGGAGCATCCATCCCCGACACCTCCCAAGGGGCCAGCCGTCGACGTCTCTACGACGATGGCGAGCGACGCCGAAGCATCCAACTCCGGCACCTCCCTAGGGGCCTGCCATCAATGACTCTACGATGATGGTGGACAATGCCAGAGCATCCAGCCCTGGCACCTCCTAAGGAGCCTGCCGTCGATGTCTCTATGATGATGGCGGGCGACGCCAGAGCATCTAGCTCCAGCACCTCCCGAGGGGCCTGCCATTAATGACTCTACAACGATGGTGGACGACGCCGGAGCATCCAGCTCTGGCACCTTGCAAGGGGCCTGTCATCGACGTCCCAGCATGCCGACGACAGCAACAAGCGTGGATAAGTGAGTAAACTCTGCTGCCCCGCTCTTGTTGCTAACAATGTTCTCTTGTGATAGCCTGTACACCAGGGGCCTGCCATCGACGTCCCTACGATGATGGTGGACGACGCCAGAGCATTCAGCCCCCCCCCCCCCCCCCCCCCCCCAAGGGGCCTGCCATCAACGTCTCTACGATGATGGCAGGCAACGCCAAAGCATCCAGCTCTGGTACCTCCCAAGGGGCCGGCCGTCAACGACTCTATGACGATGGTGGACGACACTGAAGCATCCAGCCCCAGCACCTCCCAAGGGGTCTGCCATCGACGTCTCTACGATGATGGCGGGCGATGCTGGAGCATCCAGCTCCGGGACCTGCTGAGGGATCTGCTGTCGACGACTCTATGACGATGGTGGATGACGCCGGAGCATCCAGATCCGGCACCTCCCAAGGGGCCCGCCGTCGACGCTGTCGTGATGATGATAGGCAGCCTGAAGCATTCCAAACTCCCTTGCTCCACTTGGGGGCTGTAACACCCTCATTTTCATGCATCATGCCCTACATACATTCATATACATGTTTAACATTAATCCACGTGAAGAGGAATAAGTTTAAAAATTGATTTAGAACAAAACCACACTTAAAATTCTGGAAAGTGCGGACTAGTCTGATTTTGGTGCGGACTAGTCCGATTTCTCTCTGACCTCGGTCGAACTTGCCCGTTTTTGCTGCGGACTAGTCTATTTTTGCCCCTGGATAGTTTTAGACTTGTCCGGTCCTATGCAGACTAGTCCGATGTTCCAAGAATCCTTGAAAATTTGCTAAGTCCCTGGAGTTGTCCGGACTAGTCCGGTGTTCCAGTGGACTTGTCCGTTTTCCTCTTTGACTAAAGTCAGACTTGTCCGATTTTTGGCCAGAGTTGTCCGATTTCTCTCTGGACAACTTCGGACTAGTTCGGTCCTTTTCAGACTTGTCCGATATTTCGCGACTCCAAATTAATCTTTTGTTTTACGACTTGTCTCTTGGGTTTTACAATAAGTGGACCTAGAGACATCGTGCCTAAATCTTTTAGAGCCCATGTTGGACTCCAAACCGGCCTCTACTCATATCAAACTCGAAATCCATCTAACCCTAGCCTCCACCTCTATATAAACAACCCCACCCCTTGGCTTGACATCTATTTGCCACTTTTTCACCCCACCCAAACCCTAGTTCGTGGAGAGCCACCATCAAGAAGGGGGAAGGAGATCCCAAACAAGAAGAAGAAGAGGAGGAAACGGAAGAGGATCAAGATCTCCATCAAGTTTCGTTCTTCATCACCAATTCATCTCCAAGTTCTTCATCAACCCTAGATCATCAAGATCCAAGTGCTACCTCCAAGTTTCTTGACTCATTGGAGTTCTAAACACCTGATATACCTTCTATTTCCTTTTCCTTACATGAATTCAACCCCAAATCTCCAAATTCACGTCGATCTAGAAAACCCTAATTTGCTGATCTCGTAATGTGCGGACTTGTCTGGTCCCTAGCGGACTAGTTCGATTTTCCAGGTTAAATTGTGTTGAATTAATTCTAAAGTTTGATCTAATCAAATCCAAACCTGTATGAACTTGTTAAAATCTATTAGAACTAGATAGTGATCATTTAAATGCAATCTATTAACAAGTTCCACCTTGCATTTGCATTAATCATGCATATCATGTCATATTGAGTAATATTTGTGCACTCTTTGATTGTGTTTCTTGTCTTGTATGTTTATTGTGTGGATTAGACGGATTTGCGCTAGAGAGTGCCACGAAGGATCTACAACACCAAGAGTTTTAAGGCTTTGACCCTAATCAACCGCAAGAGCAAGGCAAGTGTCCTTGAAGCATATTGATCCTATTTTAAAATAAATGTTTTATTTGCAAAACTGCATGTTGTGTCAATTTGATGGGAAATCCTATGGTAGGAAGTTACTAGTTTTGTTGACGCCCTTGTCACCTGGAATATATGGTAGAGAGTCAGGAAGGGCTTTTTACCTTTTGCTTCGCTTAATCAACTGGGATGGGAAAACAACTATACCACTCAATTTAACTATGCATGAATGAGATTATGGTTAACATGAACTGGTTAAATATGATATGGTAATGGGTGATCTAAGCAAGCCTGGTATGTGGATGGGTTGGATGTATGGTGGTTTTCTTGCTTTAGATCTAAGGACCGGTTCGCGGAGCGACCATCCAGGATTTACAGTGCCACCACGAGGCCAAGTATGGGTGTGGCGTAGCTGATTAATTAGGGTTTTGCCAGTACTATTTGGACCATTAAGGATGCTCGGGGAAGGGGTAGTCAGATTGGGTTTGTTGATGATTGGTGGGACTACCGTGGGATCCGAATGGCTCAAGAGAGGGCCCTTGGTTGAAGATGTGCTCAGTTGGAGGCATCACCACTGGTGAAACCTCAGTGGGGTCTAAATAGACTAGTAATCCCTTTGTAAAGGATATTTTGTGATCTTTTGTCCACACACCTACGGAAGTGTGAGACGGCATAATTGAGATTCTACAGTCATCGAAAGGTGATAAAATCACGAACACGTGGGTAAAGCGGTACAACCTCTGCAGAGTGTGTCTAAAACTATCATGATAGCCGTGCTCCCGGTTATGAGCAACCTGGACCCTCACATGATTAGAGGGAACTCGGTATTGGGATGGTATTTGGGATGGTTATGGTTGGTATTATGGTTATGGATGGTTATGAATTAAATTCTGGTATTGAATATGGATATTGGTATATGATGATGGATATGGAATATGGACTGATATTATGATAACTACATGGCTTATGATGGGTTTATTTCATATACATGTAATATATTATTTTTCAAATGTTTTAATGTACTTTTCAGCACTCAACCATTATTATTGTCGTCATTTGAATCAGCCACATGTCATACTTTCCACACTTGCTGAGTACGACATGTAATCACTCTTGCAATCCTCCCAACAATTGCAGGTCAGAATTGGGAGTTTAATGATGATAATGCGGAGTTCTAGGCCATGTCTACCGTCAGCTTGCCTGTGGTGTTGCATGGAGCGTGCTATACCCTATCGCTTATGCTGCCTAGCTGTTTAGTTTGCTTATTTAATTTAATTCCGCCGCATTAGTTGAACTTGTCATTAATATTTATTAGAACTTGTATTTGTGGATGTTTTTAATTATGTAATAAAATCTGTCAATTAATCTTGTTATGTGGTAATTGTCTGTATATCCTTTTGTGATGCACTTGTGTATGTGTGTTGAACATCCTGGGCACACTTATACTGCACTTGGTTCATTTTTGGAACTGGGTGTCACAGGGGCCCGTCGAAGACATCCTGCGATCAAGTGGTAGATGTGCCCAGCCAGCTAACCACATCTACCAAGGGGCCTCTAAGGGGGTTCCATACGCAGGAAGTCAACGAACAACACATCGGCTAGATCAATTGTGCAATCATTGGTCCTCACAAACTAACGAGCTTGGCAAAGGTTTTGTAAACCCTTATGACTCTAAGGACTCAAAACAACAGTTGAGAAGCACAAAGACAAGCCAAGAAGTCAAACACAAATTAAAATTCATTAAGGAATATTTACAAAGGGGCGAACCCTGGATACAAAGCCGGGCTGCTAGCCTCACTCCCTGGCGAATTGCACGACGACATTTTTCACGACGTTCTTGACCTCTACCACTACCGCCTCCTCTCGCTCTTCAACAGGACCTTCAAAAACTAGCTCCAGGGGCAGATCAGGGTACTGGCTCCGGTAGCACACCAGGACATGGGTTTCCACCGTCTCTACCACCGCCCTACCCTCGGCTTCCAGGCGCAGTGCCAGCTGACGCTCCTGCAGATCGAGCTCCCGGGCGCGGTGCTCCATCGAGCACTCCTGGGCTTGGACGTTGAAATCGCATAGGAGAAGCTCCTGGTGTTCAGCTGAGTGTTGTGCCCGATCTCGCGACATGTCCCTCTCCCGGAGCTCAAGATCTTCAAGGCGGGACTGCAGCCTGTCCCGATCAGCCTCAGCCCAAGCCATCATAGCCTGGGTCGTCACCTCCTCGGTGATAGCCGCCTCTCGCTCAGCAGTAGAAGCTTCGCGGTAATCTAGGGCCTCTAGACTCTCCTCAAGGGCATGTAGATGGGCATCAGTCGTATCATTGGCCACCTTGGCGTCGGCCAGGATCTTCTGTGACATTGCGTCCAGGGCCTTCACTAAGCGGTGCCTCAACTCCTGCTCCTTGCTCTCCCTCTGGTACTTCTCCTTTGCCTCGGCGATCCTGGACCTCAGAAGGTCATCCCAGCCTTGGAGGCGCTCGCCTCACCACACAGCTTCTCCCATTACACGTGAGATCCCCCTATGCCCGGCGGAGGTTGGATTGCACATGGAGGATGCTAGACTACACCAAGTCCATGATGTCGGAGAGGCGCTCTAGCTGCACCGAAGTTATGGAGGGATGCACGACAATCATCTCGGGGACCTCCTCCTCCCGAAGCGGTGAAGGCGAGGCCACCAGTACCGGAAACCTTGTCCCCGGAGGATGGGTTGGAGTGGCAATGCAAACCGAGGCGGCAGCATCACCATTTCCTAGGGAGGCGCCCGCCATATCAGCAGTGGCGGAGGCCATGCCCTCAACCCCCTGAGCCGACTGCAACATAACCTCTAGCGTGATGGCCGAGGGTGCCTCCAGCACAATAGTCAGAGGTGCAACAGAAGAAGCTTCACTCCCCGCGTGGAGTATGGATGCTGGAGCAGCGCTCTCCTACACTGACTTGGCTGTCTGCTCCGCCGAAACAGCTGTAGCCTCCTGGGCCGACTTCGAAGCGTTCTGAGGCACTACCCCGGACGGTAAGGGTGTCACAACAGCCGATGTGGCCTTGCAAATCAAAATCAAGGCCTAATCAATCAACAAAGATAGGCAAGATAACAAAGCAAGAGTTGGTAATAATGCCTTATCGGCATCCTCCGAAGCTCCAGCGAGCTTCCACCTTCGGCGGCCCTAAAGTCGCAGGCCCTGACGACGGCGTGGTAGGTGAGGTCGCCCCAGCCGAGCCTCCACCAAATCCACAAACGACGCCACCACCTGCTTCAGCGTACCACCACCGGCCCCAATGGAGCCACTCCCGAAGCTTCCTCCCGAGCTGCCGCCGACGTCGGCCCGAGGCCTCTTGGCGTGAGGCCCCGAAGGCATAACGCTCTCGGAGCCCCCTGTGGCACCTTGGTCTGTGCTGACGACGGGGATGTTGGACAGTGTGCCCGCCACAGACATTGGTGGAGCCACCGCTTCACGGGCTGAGCCTCCCCCCAAAGAACTGCCGACACCCAATTCTGAGGAGGGGCGCGTCAGAGGATGTTGACTTGGAGCAAAGGCCACCTGAGGCGACGCCTTCAGCGACGACCAAGGGTGCTTCTCCTTCACAACCTTGATCGACGGCGACTTTCCCTTCCCCGTGTCAGGGACCGATGCCTTCCCCTTGCCCGAATCATGGACTAACGCCTTGCCTTTCCCTCCGATGGAGGGTGTGTCCACCCATGAAGCTTCGGAGCCTGGAGCGGGTGCGACTCCTCTGGAGGGTCAACGATGGACAACCCCCAGCTCTCATCACCAACCCGCCACGGTGCAAGACCGATCGCATCTAGGTTGGGAATCTCCTTCAGAACCTTCGTCCGAAGGTCCTGATCCGTGCAGAGCGGTGGGCAAGACCATGAGAGGACGAAGACGTCTTGTGAAAGTGGATCGTCGTATGCTTTGAACATTACGTCAAACACCTCTTGAGGGTTCGTCTCCATGTCACGAACCCTCAAGAACCTGGTGCCATCTTGAAGCCCGAAGTAGAGCCATGCAAGACAACAACGATGCTGGAGGGGGACCAGGCGTCGATGAACGAAGTCCGCCATCACCGCCAGCTCTGACAGGACATGGTCTGCCAAGAATCGAATCCTCTCCATCACTTAATCATACGCCAGCTCTAGCTCCAGACGTTCCTCCTAGGATGTCTTCCTAATCGTCGGCCAACCGGTGGGTAGGACCATGCGATCATGGGTGTCGGCGTGCACGATCACCCAGTCGCTCCTCTAGCCCAGCAATTTCGCCCAGGAGAGCGGAGTAATGTACTTGGAGGGGTTGTTCGCCTGATGCTGGAAGTAGTAGGCGTCGAGGAATTACGCCTTGTTCTTCTTCTCGTTTTGCCTCAGCACAAAGAACTGCCAGAACACCGACACGCTCGGGTACACCCCAACAAACATCTAGGAGAAATGCGAGAACACCACCGCGACCACCAGAGAGTTCGACGACAGGTGATGAAGCTGGAGCCCAAGGACATCCAGAAGTGTCACCAGGAAGGAGGAAACAGGAGGGATGAACCCTGAGTATGTGTACACCTGGAAGAAGATGATCTCCTTCTCCCCCAACTCTAGTGGCAAGGAGCCGAGACGGATCACATCCCGTCGCTCCTCGTCCTCCTAGCCAAAAAGCCGCCTCACGGATGAGACATCCTCCATCTGGGAAGGAGGCAGGGCTAAGTCCATTGGAGCAGGGGTCGAGAACCTCAAGGGTGACTAGACGCTCAAGGAGGAAGTCGAAGGCTCGAATTCTTGGAGCGTGCAGAAGGAAGGAACCTCCATTGCCCACAAATGTACCCCTTTAAAGCACCCTAGTGGTGTTTGGGCGCACCATGCAAATTAGAGCGGGCTCCGAATCAGTGGCTCGTGCCACGACGTCCATGACAAGCAAGCCCAGATCCCTCGTCAGAAAAACCGGCCCGGGTAGTTCTCCGCCTGAGAAGGCTACCCGGCGGTTCCCATAAAGACGGAAGTGAAAGCAGCGGAAGTGCAACAGGCGCATTGGAAACCATCGCGATAATGTCGCAGCAAGCAAAGATCCCGTCGCCACAACCCCTCAACCAGGGAGGGACGCGTGGTCACAACAGCAGAGGCGCGCATCGCTTCAGCTGATCAAAACAAAATTAAAAGGTCTCACGGGAAAGCAATATAGCGCTCCAGCCTCAGGCTTGTCACCTCCCCCCAAGGTGGAACCAAGGGCCACTATCGGTACACGACATACCGGGTACCCTCGCGCACAAGCTAGAGCAGCCTAGGTACCTCGCATTCCGCAGAGGCAGGGTCCAAGGGCGCCACGTGTTCAGAAGACCCAGACCCAATGACCTCAGATACGGGGTTCAGGGTACTTGCAAAAGACCATGTGGAAGAGTTCAGCTCCCCCTCGAAAGACGAGCTCCCAAATAACCACGTGTCCAGCCGGGAAGGATCCCTCTCCCCCAAGAGACAGGGCTCCTGAGCTGCCATGTGGTCCGAGACATCAGATGGGCCACCTTCCATATAGGCGGGCTCCAACGCTGCCATGTGTACCGCAAGGTGGGACCTAACCTCCTCCGCGGAGGTGAGCTCCTGAGCTGCCACGTGGACCGCAGGACGAGGCCTGACCCCTCTGTGGAGGTGAGCTCCCGAGCTGCCACGCGGTTCGAAAGAGGGGACCTGACCTCCTCCGCAGAGGTGAGCTACCGAGCTGTCACATAGCCCAGCCACCTGCCCTGGATGGAGGGGTGTGGGAGTTAAGAGGGCGATGTGCCTTGTCCCTGTCATGGATTGTAGATACATGACTTCCTGAGAGGCATGGCGCGGCACATGCCTAATGTCAGGTACCACTATGACCAATCACATTGTAGTGAAGACACCGCAGGCCTATCCCACTCCGCCAAGTGGGTAGCTTACGGCGATAGAGACAGTTGGACGGGACATCCCCTGCCATTGTCAGCAACGGCACATGGGCTACTGAAGACTCAGGTGGCAAGACAGTGAGTCTTCAAGTCCATGGTCAGAGCAAGATTATGCGAGAAGCCTAAGATCTTTAGGATAAGATCGACCCGGGACCATCTGTCGGGCCCCAGGACCCCACTTGTAAGGCGTCTGGCCTTGTCTATAAAAGGACCAGACCGCCACCGTTACAAAGGATCCGAAAATCCCCAAACCAGACATTCAATCCCCGATACACACATGCATACACACATACTAGCAATACCATCCACCGTGGAGTAGGGTGTTACGCTCCTTGCGGTCCGAACCACGTAAAAACCACCGTGTCACTCCCTCTTCCGCTAGAACACTTGATTGAGGCCTAAGCCCCGTCGAACAGGAACCTCCGCGGGCTACTCCTTAGCAGATATGGGGCAAGTGTGGCTTTAACACTTTGGCATACCATATGTTTTGTCTTATGTTCACTTGATTACCTATTAATTTTTTGATCGATCAGGCTAGTCTCGTTCTTTCGTATATTATCTTCATATACCTGGTGTAGTTTTTCTATATCACCCCTAGTAGAGTTATGCAACCCTACTGAAGGCGGAATTGTTTGAGGTACCTGCAAGGTGCTTCGGGACCTCGTGACTGCCCTCTTACTTGGGGTCTTGTGGTGCCAAATGGTCCCCAATGAAAGGCCTACGCCGAGCTAGAGGTCCAGAGCATGCAGCCTTCTTAGCCTGGTCTTGTACCCTAAGCGTGCGCGCTTTGCCTCCTAGTGCTACGGCTAAGTACTGAGGACCAGGACGCTCACACCCCGAGTAAGGTGGGAGCCGGATCCCGAGCGCTAACGCACTGAATTACCCAAACCTTGCGTACAAGCCAAGGACTGTAAGATATGGCAATACTAAACAATAGGAAAAGAACACCAATGAGCAAAAAATATGCACCACTGTTATGTGTGCAGGGCATACAAAGTAGGTTACGATGGCAGGCAACACTGGAGCACGCAGCTCCAACACCTCCCAAGGGGCCTGCCGTCGACGACTTTACAACGATGAAGGGCGACGCCAGAGCAGAGAACTTCGACACCTCCCAGGGGGCTTGCCGTCAATGAATCTATGATGATGGTGGGTGACGCTAGAGCATCCAGCTTCGGCATCACCCAAGGGGCCTGCCATCAACGTCCAAGCATGTTGACGACAACAACAAGCGCTGGTAAGTGATTACACTCTCCTGCCCCGCTCTTGTTGCTAACAAGGTTCTCTTGTGGTATCCTGTACACCAGGGGCATGCGGTCGACACATCTACGATGATGGTGGGCGACACCAGAGCAGCTAGCTCCGGCACCCCCCAAAGGGCCTGCTGTCGATGCTTCTGCAAAGACGATGGGTGACGCCGGAGCGCCCAACTCTGGCACCTACCAGGGGGCCTGCCGTCAACGCATCTACGATGATGGCAGGCGACGCCGAAGAATCTAGCTCTGGCACCTCCCAGGGGGCCTCCTGTCAATGACTTTACGATGATGAAGGGTGACGCTGGAGTAGCCAGCTCCGACACCTCCCAGGGGGCGTACCATCGATGTATCTACGACGATGGTGGGCGACGCTAGAGTATCCAGCTCCAGCATCACCCAAGGGGCCAGCCGTCGACGTCCCAACATGTTGATGACAACAACAAGCGCTGATAAGTGAGTACACTCTCCTGCCCCACTATTGTTGCAAACATGGTTCACTTGTGCTATCCTGCACAACAGGGGCATGCCGTCAACACATCTACAACGATGGCGGGTGACACTGGAGCATCCAGCTCTAGCACCTCCCAGGGGTCCTACCGTCGACGACTTTGCGATGATGGAGGGCGACGCCGGGGCAGCCATCTCCGGCACCTTCCAGGGGGCCTGCCGTCGACGCATCTACGATGATGGTGGGTAACGCTAGAGCATCCTGCTCCGGCATCACCCAAGGGGCCTGCCGTCAATACCAACACTCAGATAAAGCTCGGCGCTCCTGGAAGGGCCACACCGAGGTCAACCACTCATGCTCCCCCACTCCGCTGGGGGCCCAGTCGAAGATACCTTGCGCTTAAGTGGTAGGTGTACCCAACAACCCAGCCACACCTACCAGGGGGCCTCTAAGGGGGTTCCATAGGAAGAATGTCAACTATCAAGAAATCGGTCGTGTCAACTGTGCAAGCGTTGGTCCCTCAAAGGCTAACGACATCATCAAAAGCTCTTCAAGACCTTATGCAGAGAAGGACTTGGGGCAACAATTTGAAAAGCACAAGACAAGCCAACAAGCAAAAAAACATGGATTCAAATTCATTAACACTTGTTTATACAAGGGGGCCATCCCTGGTTTCAAAGTCGTTCCGCCTAGAGCCGCTGGCCTAAGACTGCTGGAACGAAGAGGCCACCTGCTTGGTAAGGTCCTGGACTTTGCCCCTTGCCTCCTCCTGGACAAGGGGGCCTTTCTCCACCGGCTCCAGCGGGATCGTCGGCTACCAGCTCTGGAAGCATACTAAGACATGGGAAGCCACTAGTTCAGCTAGCTCCCTTCCTTCGTTCTCAGTGTCCACTGACCCCAACGACGAGTAAAGGGAGTCCAAGGCGGGAAGCAGCTGGGCCACCCCCTAAGATGGCTCTCCGCGTGGCACGATACCAAGGCCGAGGGGTTCCAATACCGCCCCGTCACAAACCAGGAAGTCTCAGATCCCTTGAGCTTCAGTCGCGCAGGAGGCCTAGGGGCCTTCCACCTCCCTCCATACAGCTTCCTCCTGGTCGGCGAGCTCCCGAGCACGACGCTCCAGATCGTCCTCCCGGTGCTTGATGGTGAGCTC
Organism: Tuctoria greenei; assembly: GCA_036927565.1. Taxonomy (NCBI): domain Eukaryota; kingdom Viridiplantae; phylum Streptophyta; class Magnoliopsida; order Poales; family Poaceae; genus Tuctoria; species Tuctoria greenei. The sequence goes on from JAYESD010000010.1 coordinate 105,084,497, forward strand.
CGAGTCCTGCATAGGCCGACGCTTCTCCTCTAGCACGCTGAGCCTCCAGGAGACCGCCTTCTCCTTCACCACAAAGCCTCATTCCGCATCAGCAACAGCAACCTCGCAGCGGACCAACTCCAGCAGCTGATCCTCACACAGCTTCAGACGGGCATCGGCGACGACATGGGCCTTCAAGGCATTTACCTCGAGCTCCTTTTTTTTGGCGTCGACCAGTTTCACCAAGCACCGCTCCTCCGCAAGATGATCCCACTCTCAGGCAAAAGTAGTCTGCGTCTGGCGCAAGATGGACTGGGCTGCGACAACAACATCAACAAGAGGGATCGGCGTGACTGTCGCCACAGACGGCTGCCTCTCCGCCCCTTCTGCCGACTCTGGGGCAGACACCAGCGCCTGGGGACCAGATGGATCCCGGCTGGAGCTCCAGGAACCACTGCGTCGCTGCCCGGCGCTGAAGTCCCCTCCTCCATTGCAAGGGCATTGCCGGCCGCTAGTGGCGAGTCATCATCTTGCGCGCCAATGACATTAGGCGCCAGTGCAGCGTCAACGGCGGGTGGGTCAGTTCCGCCAAGGGAAGCTGCCACGGCCATGGTAGCCACCTCCTCGCCCGGTACCACCTCACCTGGCACCACCTTTGCCCCATCTGCCTCGACGGACGGGGGCACAGAGGCATCAACTTCACTGGAGGCCGGCGCACCTTCGAGCATAGGATGCGGTGCAGAAGACCCCGTTCCGGCTTCAGGAAATATAGGGGCTACCAAGCCCACCCCTGGAAGCACCGGGGGCACCAAGTCGGTTGTACGACGCCCTAAAAAGCCATAGATAAAAATCTGTCAGAGCGAAGAAGAAAATAAGAGAAATAGTAGGGGAGAAATTGTGACTTACTAGTGGGTCGGACCGCTCGAATGACTATGGCCTCCCACCCCACGAGGTAGACTGAGGTCGCCAGGACCTGACGACAAGGCCGGTGCCACCATCTCCAGCACCGACTCTTGGTTGACCCGCATCGGCATGGCCACCTGCGCAGACCCCTCTGTGCCTCCTCCAAAACCAGAACCGCTGCTGGAATCGGAAACCAAGTCGATGACGGGAGCTTCAGCCACTCCGGCTCCATCGCGATAAGAAATTGGGGTACCGTCCCCCTGCGTCAGCTTCCGCTTCTTCGACGCAGCGGTGGCGGAACCCATAGCCAGAGTGCTGGAATGCTTTCCCGGTGTAACACCCTCATTTTCATGCATCATGCATTGCTTAAGTTTATATACATGTTTAACATTAAGTCATATAAAAATGAGCAAGTTTAAAATGAATTTAGAGCAAAACCGCCTCAAAAGTTCTGAGAAGTGCGGACTAGTCCGTTTTTTGTGCGGACTAGTCCAATTTCTCTCTGGCCTTCTTCAAACTTGTCCTTTCTTGCTGCGGACTAGTCCGGTTTCGTCTCTGTACAATTTTTGGACTTGTTCGACCCATTGTGGACTAGTCCGGTCATCCCAACCTTGAAAATTTTGCTAAGTCTCTGGACTTATCCGTTTTCTGTCGAACTTATCCGTTTTCCTCTCTGACTATGTTAGAACTTGTCCGATATCTCTCTGACTAACTTTGTACTAGTCCAGCCTCTTGCGGACTTGTCTGGTGATTGCGATTCTGAGTTGATCTTTTGTTTCACGATGTGTTTTTGGGTTTTACCTTAAGTGGGCCTAAGGAAGTCGTGTCTGCCACTTTTTGGAGCCCACGTGGAACCCCACACCGACCTCCACCCTTCCCAAACTCGAAATCCATCAAACCCTAGCCCTCCACCACTATATAAACAACCCCACCCCTTGACTTTACATCCTTTTGCCTCAATTGAAAGACCACAAAGCCTAGCTCGTGGGTAGCCACCATGAAGGAGGGAGAAGGAGATCCTGAGCAAGAAGAAGAAGAGGAGGAAATGAAATAAGATGAAGTGATGAAGATCTCCATCATGTTTTTGTTCTTCATCAACAATTCACCTTCAAGTTCTTCATCAACCCTAGATCATCAAGATCCAAGTGTTGCCTCAAAAACCCTTGATTCATTGGAGTTCTAAACACCTGGTATACCTTCTACTTCCTCTTTCTCATGTGAATTCAACCCCATTGCTCCAAATTCACGTCGATCTAGAAAAACCGAGTTCACTATTTTTGCGAAGGGTGGACTAGTCTGGCCCTACAGCGAACTAGTCCGATTTGGCTATCTGTTTTCTGCTGAATTAATTCTAAATTGATTCGAATCATTTCCAAACCCATCCAAACTTATTAAAAACCATTAGAACTAGTTAGTAAACATCATTAACAACTCATTAACTAGTTTTTCTTTGCATTTTCATTAATCATCCATGTCCTGACATATTGAGTAGTGTGCACTTATTGATTGTAATTCTTGTCTTGTATGTTGGTTGCGCAGATTAGAAGGTTTTGCACAAGAGGGTGCTGCGGAGGACCTTCAACATTAAAAATTTGAAGGCTTTGACCAAAACCCAGCTCAAGAGCAATGCAAGTGTCCTTGAACATATTGACCCTGTTTTTACAATAAATGTTTTGTTCTCAAAACTGCATGCTTGTGTCAATTTGATGGGAATTCTTATGATAGGAAGTTTACTAGCTTTGTTTAACCACCCTTGTCACCTGAAATACATGGTAGAGAGTCGGGAAGGACTTTTTACCTTTTGCTTTGCTTAACTAATTGGGATGGAAAAACAAATATACTATTTAATTATGCATTAATGAGATTATAGTTAATATGAACTGGTTAATATGATAGGTAATGGGTGATCTAAGCAAGCATGGTATGTGGGTGGGTTGGATGTCTTGGTGGTTCCTTGCTTTAGATCTAAGGAATGGTTCATGCCAGAATAACCCAAGACAACAGTGCCACCACGAGGCCAAGTATAGGTGCGGCATAGCTGATTAATTAGGGTACTGCTAGTACTGAGCAGATGATTTGGCGCACCAGGGAAGGGGAGTCAGATTGGGTTTGGATTTGAGGCGGTACTCCTTGGGATCCGAATGGCACATGAGGGGGCCCTTGGTTGAAGATGTGCTCAATTGGAGACATTGCCACCGGTGAAACCTCAGTGGTTCCGTACATGCTAGTAGTACCTTTGTAAAGGCTATTTTGTGATCTCTTGGCCACACACCGACGGAAGTGTGAGATGACATAATAGAGGTTATAGTCACCGAAAGGTGATGAAATCACAAATACGTGGGTAAAGTGGTACAAACTCTGCAGAGTATTAAAACTATCATGATAGCCGTGCTCCCAGTTATGAGCACCTGGACAAGTTACATGATTAGAAGGAAATTGGGATTTGTTTATGGGTTGGTACTGATTATGGGATGATATTATGGTTTATGGCAATGGATATAGTCAATGGTAAGGGGAAATCTGGAATATGGATGATAGTAATGAAATATGGACTGGTATTATGATAACTATATGGTTTATGATGGGTTTACTTCACATACATATAATATATTGCTTTTCAAATGTTTTAATGTACTTTTCAGCACTTAGACTTTATTATATTCGTCATTTGTATCAGCTACATGTCATACTTTCCACACTTGCTGAGTACGACATGTACTCACCCTTGCAATTTCCCCACCAACAGTTGCAGGTCAGGATTGGGAGTATAACGATGATAATGCGGAGTTCTAGGTCGTGTCTACCACCAACTTGCCTTTGGTGTTGATTGGAGCCGCGCTACCCTATTTGCTTAGCTTCTTAGTTTGCTTAATTAGTTTATTTCTGTTGCATTAGTTCAAACTTGTTGTTAATATTCATTAGAGCTTGTATTTGAGGTATTATGAATTCTGTAATAAAAGTGATTAATTAATCTTGTTCTGTGGTAATTTTATGTATATCCGTTTGTGAATGCACTCGTGTATGTGTGTTGAAGGTCCTGGGCACACATATGCATTCACTTGGCTCTTTTTTGGAACCGGGTGTCACACCAGGCGCCAGAACCGGTGCTGGCTGGCCGTCCTTCACCGTGACGGAGGATGTTGGGGGCCCTACCTCTGCCCTTTCCAAAGAACGGGAGGAAGAACCCAACCTTGGTTGCGTCATAGTGCCGACATCGAGCTCAGCAGTTCGTCCCTCAAGCCGGGGGTCATGAAGAGCGGCTGGCAGTCGTCTGGGATAGAGATGTGCTCGTCGTCGACCGTGTCGTAGGTTACCACATTCAACATCCCCTGCAACATCTTAGGGGTGGGGTCGTCGAGAGCGAACCGACACCGATCATAGGTACTAGTGTAGTGCCAGGCCCTGTACATGCACTTTTGAAGAGGGGCGGTGCAGCGACGCTAGAAGTCTACCAACACCATTATGGAGGTCAAGCCTTTGCCCACAAAGAGCCGAATCCACTTCAATATCAGCGTGTACTCCTTCGTCAAGCCCTGGAAAGCTTCCCTGGTGGTGAGATCAGAAGTTGGACCTTCATAGGGCATCTTAAGCGCAGGATGGGCCTCGACCCGCACGATTGCCTAATCTTCCCTCCAGGTGCACCACTTGCCCCCTTTGAGCAAAGGGAGGTAGCTCGAGAGGTCTTGTCCCGGTGCATTCATCACGAAGAAGAACCGGAACATCTCCACTGTTGGCTGGCAGCCCACGAACGCCTCACAGAAGTGGACGAACACAACAATCACGACGAAGGAGTTCAGGGATAGGTGGTGAAGCTACAGCTCGTACTCCTCCAGCACTGCGAGGAAGAACTTCGATGGTGGGAGCCCAAGCCCCCCAGAAACGTAGGTGGCGAAGAGGACAATCTCGTCTTTGTGCAGGTCTTCGATAGTGGGAGATCCACAACGAATCATCCACGCACACTTTTCCACCAACCAGCCAAGCAGTCGCCTCATCGGCATCAAGTAATTGGCCGACTGGAAGCGAGACGGGGGCAGTGGGGAATCCATTGGAGAAACCAAAGGTGAGAGCTTTTGCTGAGGGGTGAAGGCTCGAGCGCTCGAGGAAGAAGGCGAAACTCAGGCTGCGGGGTGTGAGTAAGGAAGGAATTATCTCCTCTAACAAAGGTTTCGTTTTTGATCACCCACGCGACGCCTGAGTACTTCGTGCGTATCACAAAGATTCAGCGCGCACCACTTAACGCACAATACCCATGAAAATGGGCCCTATGCCCCCTGTCTGAAGCACTGGCCCAGGCAGTCAGCCACCTGGGAAAACAGCTCAAGCGGCTCCCATAAAGGCCGAGCAAACAAAAGTGCTGTAGCCGCATTGGGAACCATCACGGTTAAAGGTGCCGTAGAATACAGAGATACTACAGCAAGCAAAGATCTCGTCGCCATAGTCTCTCAACCAGAGGAGGACGTGTGGCGACGTTGCCAGAAGCGCCCACCGCTTCGGCTGTCCAATACAAAATTCAAAGATCAGTGTGGTAAAACATGGAAAGGACTCCACCTTCAGGCTCGTCACCTCCCCCAAGGTGGATCCAGGGGCCACTATCAGTACCCTGCATACGGGGTACCCTTGCACACAAGGTGAAAACACTTAGGCACGTCCGATGGTGCCATGTGTCCCAAAGGTGCCAGACCTCGGGTGTCGAAGTGTTAATGTGACACTTCCCCAGGATCTGCTAAGGAGCAGCCCGTGAAGGTTCTTGTTCGATGGGGCTTAAGCCTCAATCAAGTGTGCGAGCACGTGAGAGCGTATGACACAGTGGTTTTTACGTGGTTCGGGCCGCAAGGAGCGTAACACCCTACTCCAAGGTGGATGGTATTGCTAGTATGTTTGTATGCGTGTGTGATATTTTGGATGTTGGGTGTTCCATTGTAATAGTGGCGGTCCGGGCCTTTTATAGCTAAGGTTGAACGCCTTACAAGTGGGGTCTGGGGCCCGACATGTGGTCCCGGGGCGATCTTATCCTAAAGATCTAAGGCTTCTCGCGCTTGCTCTGACCATGGCCTTGAAGACCCGCCGTCTTGCCGCCTCTCTCTTCAGTAGCCCACGCGCCGTTGCTGACGATGGCAGAAGATGTCCCGTCAGCATGTCTTGTTGCCGCAAGCGACCCACTTGGCCAAGTGGGATAGGCCTGCAGTGCCTTCACTGCGATGTGATTGGTCACAGTGGTCTCTAATTGTTGGCGTGCTCCATGTTGTGCGCCGGAAGTGGGTGTGCGTCTTCAACGCTTGGCTTGGGCGGAGAGCACGATCCATTAACTTCCGCACCTTACCGTCCAGTGTAAGTTGTGGGACACGTGGCAGCATCGGGGCTGGTACCTGCTGAGGTGGCCAGCCCCGATCCTTTGTGACGCGTGGCAGCTCCGGGGCTCTCCAGGGGACGTGGCAGCTCCGCGCCCTTTACCCACAGGGAGTGCCTGGCCCGACGCTCCGAGCCACATGGCAGCATCGAAGCTCTTCCCTGAGGTTGGGTGAGGTCCCGTCCCAACAGGTGGCGTTTCGGGAGCCCATCCCACCAGTGGGGCCAAGTCCCATCTTCGAGGCTCTCATGGCGGTGCTGAGGCTTGGTCTTGAGGGAGGCCGAGGTCTTGGCACTTTCAGGACACGTGGCGCCTCTGAACGCACCTTGGTGTCTTCATCCTGTGTGCGAGGGTACCCCGTATGCAGGGTACCGGCAGTGGCCTCTTGGTCCACCTTGGGGCGGGGTGAAGAGCCCAAAGGTGGAGCCCTTTCCATGTTTTCCCACACTGTGCTTTAAATTCTGGCTTGACAGCTGAAGCGATGGGTGCTTCTGCCAAAGTCACCACGCGTCCTTTTCCTGTGGCGGGGCTATGGCGTTGCAATATTTGCTTGCTGTAATATCTTTGTTTTCTGCGGCGCCTTTAACCGCGACGGTTCCCGATACAACTATAGCACTTTTTCTTGCTCCACAATTAAGGGAGCCGCTTCAGCGGTTTCCACAGGCGGCTGACTGACTGGGCTAGTGCTTCAGAGCGGGGGCGTAGGGCCCATTGTCATGGGTGTCGTTTGTCGAGCGGTGCGGGCCGAGCCTTTGCGATACACATGAAGTGCTCAGGCATCGTGGGGGTGATAAAAAAGGAAACCTTTGTTAGAGGGATCGGTTCCTTCCTTACTCGCGCCCCACTGCCTGAGCTTTTGCCTTCTTCCTCGAGCGCCTGAGCCTTCATCCCTCAGCCAAAGCTCTCGCCTTCGCCTGTTCCGATGGCCTCCCCATTGCTACCTTCCCGCTTCCGATCGACCGGAGATCTGGTGCCGATGAGGTGACTCCTCGGCTGGGCAACTTCAGAGTGTGGATGGATGATCTGCTGTGGGTCTCCCGATCTTCGAGATCTTCGTGAGGAAGCGACTGTTCTCTTCGTCGCCTGCGCCTTTGTTGGGCTTGCACTCCCGTTGTCAAGGTTCTTCCTTGTAGTGCTGGAAAATATGGGCTGTAGCTTCAGCACTTGTCGCCAAACTCCATCGCCTTGGTCACTGTGTTCGTCCATCTATGTGAGGCGTTCGTGGGCTTCTCGCCGACAGTGGAGCTGTTCTGGTACTTCTTCGTGATGAAGACAAATGGAAGGAGTGCGATGACCCAGGTGGGGGCCTACTACTTCCGTCATCGAGAGAAGACCTCCCGAGGTTATATTGCCTCGTTCGAAGGGGGCAAATGGAGCGACAGGAGGGAAGACTGGGCAATCATGAGGCCTTCTTGTCAGGTTCTAGCGATGTTCATGGAAAAGAAGGATAAAACGTCGAGACTATGTGTGGACTATCGTCCACTCAACACTGTCATGATCAAGGACAAATATCCACTACCCCGTATCGATATTCTGTTCAATCAATTGGTGGGTGCTCGGGTATTTTCAAAGATGGATCTTCGCTCTGGATATCATCAGATCAGGATTTGACCAGAGGATATACCTAAGACATCATTCTCAACGAGGTATGGATTATATGAGTACCTTGTCATGTCCTTCGGATTAACCAACGCACCGGCCCATTTCATGTATCTCATGAATTCGATGTTCATGCCAGATTTGGACAAGTTTGTCGTGGTCTTCATCGACGACATCCTTGTGTACTCAAAATCCGAAGAAGAACATGCACAACATTTACACATCGTGCTTCAACGATTGTGAGACCACAAGTTGTACGCCAAGTTCAGCAAATGTGAGTTCTAGATCAGCCAAGTGCCATTTCTAGGGCACATCATCTCTGCTGAGGGAATTGCAGTTGATCCAAGTAAGATTAAACAAGTACTCAAATGGGAGTCTCCTAAGTCTGTGCATGAAGTTCAAAGTTTCTTGGGTTTAGCAGGATATTACCGGAGGATCATCCCAAGCTTTTCTAAGATAGCTAATCCAATGGCGGAACATCTGAAGAAAGGAAAGAAATATGCATGGACAAAGGAATGTGAGGAAGGATTTCAAGCATTAGTGAAGCACCTCACAACAGCGCAGGTATTAGCCCAACCTGACACAACTAGGTCCTTTGATGTTTATTGTGATGCATCTGGGATTGGTTTGGGTTGCGTATTAATGCAAGATAGAAGGGTGATCGCTTATGGATCACGGTAGCTTCAGAACCATGAGCAGCATTATCCGACTCATGATCTTGAGCTCGCTGCCGTGGTACTGGCATTAAAGATGTGGAGACACTATCTATGAGGCAACCTAGTACATCTCTACACCGATCACAAAAGCTTGAAGTACATCTTCACCTAGAAGGATTTGAATATGCGACAACCAAGATGGTTGGAATTAATCAAAGACTATGAAATTGAGATCCACTACCATCCCGAAAAGGCAAATGTAGTCGCAGATGCGCTAATTCGCAAGTCCCATATCAATAACCTTTCTATCGCCTTGATAAAGGAAGAAGAACCGAGTCTCTACTTGGTTCTGTATGGGGCACTCTACAATTTAGCTCTCATTCCTACCATAAGGGAAGAGATTGTGGAGGCTCAGAAGGAGGACAAAGGCATATCGCATATTCGCCAAAGAATGAAGAAGGGGAAAATGAAGTGTTTCCGATGTGACGATGACGGTACCATCTGGTTCAAAGACCGCATCGTGGTGCCCCACAATGTGGGACTTCGGAAGAAGATTTTGGACGAAGCTCATTTGTCCAAGTATTCTATTCATCTGGGAAGTAAAAAATTGTACCAAGACTTAACAACGAAATTTCGGTGGACTCGGATGAAGAGGGAAATAGAGAAGTATGTATCCAAATGTGATACGTGTCGGTGGGTGAAAGCCGACCATCTAAAGGCAGCCGAACAGCTACAACCTTTAAGCATACCAGCCTGGAAATGGGAGGACATTAGCATGTATTTCATTGTTGGATTACCTCTTACCTTTCCCAAGCATGACTCAATTTGGGTGATAGTCGATCGACTCACCAAGTCAGCTCACTTTATTCCAGTCAGTGTCAAATATGTGGCACGACAGTATGCAGAGTTGTATATTGCCAGGATCCTGTGTCTACACGGAGTACCCCCGCACTATCATATTAGATCCCGGAACCTTGTTCGTTGCTCGATTTTGGGAGCAGCTCCACGCATCTTTGGGTACCAAGTTGATTCGAAGCTCAGCTTACCATCCACAGACTCATGGTCCAATGAAATGAGTAAACCAAGTGCTAGAGGATATGCTCCGCGCCTGTGCCATCCACCATGGTAAGAATCGGGATGATCATCTACCATTGGCGGAGTTTTCATACAACAATGGTTATCAGACTAGCATCCAAATGGCACCATATGAAGCTCTTTATGGCCGGAGGTGCCGCAGACCTTTGAACTGGTGTGAATCCGGTGAACGAGTAATATATGGTATAGACTTGGTAAATGAAGCCGAAGAACGAGTACGAGTTATTCAAGCCAACCTCAAGGCTGCCCAGTCTCATCAGAAAAGCTATGTGGACGAACGATGTCGACCCCTTCACTTCGATATCGGAATCACATTTACCTTCGTGTATCCCCAATGAAAGGGATTCATCGCTTCGGAGTAAAAGGGAAGCTAGCTTCATGCTTCATTGGGCCATTCACAATACTTGAGCAATGTGGACCTGTAGCCTATCGGCTAGAGCTACCAGCGTCGCTTTCAGGGGTCCACAATGTGTTTCACCTTTCACAGTTGAGAAAATGTCTCAAGGTCCCAGCAGAGGTCCATATAGAGGATTTGGAAGCTCTCCAACCAGATCTTACTTACTCTGAGCATCCAACCCAGATAGTCGATGAGAAAACTAGTACCACAAGAAACCGCACCTTCCATTTCTACAAGGTCTTGTGGGGAAACCACACCGCGGATGAAGCAACGAGGGAAAGCGAGGAATATCTTAGAACAAACTATCCGGACTTGTTAGCGGCATAAGTTCATTAGATCTTTTCCTTTTATCCTTCCTTTTGTAATCTCGGGACTAGATTCTTTTAAGGGGGGAGGAATGTAAAATCCCACATTTTCCTTCATATGAGGTTCAGTTGTAAGTTGGTTATCAACTCTAATGGAGACCAATTATAGCTATGCTTATGAGCTTGATCTCATCAAATCTTTTCTTCCACTCATGCTTAAATTTTATTAACATGAGGAATAACCTTCACCAATAACTTTAGAATAATTTAAGTGACCTCTCTTCAAATTTTTGGAATTATTTGAATGGAGATTGCTAGGTCAAATTAATATGCAGTACCAAATATATATTATAATTAGTTACAAATTGAATATGCTACTGTACATTTGGCCCTGTCAAAAATATTCAAATCTGAGGCCATAAATTTTTCTATGGCTTCCTAATATTCCAAATAGACTTCCTGCAGAGTTTCATAAATTTTTAACTCTATTTGCTATTTTATTTGAGACGCTTAGGAAATTCAAACCATATTTAGAATTCAAATTTTGAATTCTGTTCAACTCGTTTGAACATCAAGATTTGAACACACCATCATGTTCAGCATGACTTGCTTGACTTATCCTCAAAGTTTCACAATTTTTGGAACTCAATTGCTATTTAATTCAGTGACACCATTGAATTTCATCCAATTTCAAATTCAAATTTGAAATTCAATTGAAGCTTGCTCCAATTCAAAATCCAATTGCAGAATCAAATTCCAGATCTTTACTTTGGCCTCCCCACAAAAATCTAGAATTTTTGGATCAAGTTTGGTAGGAGAATTGATGTTGCAGAGAGGGGAAGAGGATAAGAGGAGGTGGGACCCACTGTTAGCCTGACATACTCGAGTGAACCCACGGGGTGCTCTTTACCCGGCTCTCCCCGCTGATCGACGCTGGCAGCGCTCGACACCGCGACGTGGCATGCAAGCCATCGAGCTGCCTGCTTGCTTGCGCCGTGGCGAGCTCCCCTCGTCCCTCCGTCCCTATAAATATCCCCTTGGCCGTTGCCGTCGAACTCCACCTTGGTTTCGCGCCATTGCTGCTGCCTCTGTTCATCGAGTTTCCACCGACGATTGAAGCCATTTCTTACCGAGCTGTAAGTAGATAAAAGTCTTGTCACAACATCCTCTACGTAACCTATTTGGTCATTGATAGTGACATATCTTCTGCTTGGGGTATTTTGAAGTTTTCCGGTCGCCGTCGAAGAAGCCGCCGAGAACCTTCACTGTCTCACCGTCGAGCTCCAGTTCTAGGCCGTTTCCAGTCGTGATACCTTAAGAAAAACGGTTCGCAATCCTCTGTAATTTATGCTCACCAAATTTAAGCCTATGACATGAAGTGTAGCTCGAGTTTTTATTCGATAACCGAATGATTTTTCAATAGAACAGCAAGGCTTCGCGCTTAAATTGATTTCATTCTTGCAATCATCCTTTAATCTGGTTAGGAGATAGCTCGTATATGTCCTAGCGCAGCTCCCTGCCCAAAGGCCCTAAAAGTTATCAACCGAGCACCTTAGATTTTGAGATTTCGCGGCTGCCGGTCCAAAGACCGTGCTTCACCGTCGAGCTCATATCTCGTAGTTGTTCACTCTTCCTTAGTTCAGATTCTTGATCCTTGAGATTCCAGGAAGCTTTTGGAGGAGTTCCCGAGTTGTTTGAGCTTAAGTTGAGTGAGTTCAAGCAGGCCCGAGCCCTCACCGCCGCCGCCGCCGTCACACGGTTGTTGCCGGTGAAAGCATCTAGGCCCCCACGAGGTACGGTTTCGGTGATTAATGACAACCGTTATTTACTACTAATGAGTTTGTGGATGCGAGGTTTCATGTACAATGAATCAAACGTCTATCAATCAATCATAAATGTCATCTACTGCTCATTGGATGCAAAAGGAGACCCCTCAACGAACTAACCTAAGGGGTTAATCGGAAACAAATGAAGAACTCGTACAACGACGCAACCTTATCAAAATTGGCAACACAAGAAGCCTCATATCCATCAGAAGAGCCATACAAACAAGTGTTCAAGAGGTCACAAGTCCAAAATCCAAAAGATCAGTCCAACTCAACTCGAAGGAAACAAAATTGTATACACCGGATCATCCGGTGATCTGAAGAATGACTGCATCGGTCGATTTGGACTCAACAGAAGAAGAAGACCTCAGAATGAAGTACACACCGGATCATCCGATGTGTATCAAGTGAACATCGGATGAATACAACAGTAAGCAAATTTTCTGAAGTGTTCTGAAGGACTGAACACCGGATCATCCGATGTTGAAGGCAGATGCACATCGGTCGATTACAACAGAAGCAAATTATCAGCTCAACCAGATTGAAGATCTATTCATCGGAGCCTCCGATGATGAAGGAGGTGAAGCATCGGTCTAATAACGGTCATTTCTGACAGAATGACGTCAGCTAATCAAATTAGACCGATGCTCATAAAAGGGGGTCATCGGATCATCCGATGTACACAGAAAAAGTAATCAGCCTACTTTTCCAACGGCTAATTCGGTTGGGCTGAGTATTTAACCCCCTCCCACCAGTCATTTCGAAGAGGCTGAACAACAAGAGCACCACTACACATTCCCCAAGTGTCCAAGACTTAGAATACTCATTTTCACACTCTTGTAATCCTTTCACACCTCAAGATATAGGCTAGTTCCTCTTAGAGTTAAGCTTGTGTGCGTCCTCTCTGGGTGAGTGGAGACTCTAGAGTAGGGAGAGCCGTGAGAAAGTGCATTCTTGGTGATTGCACTCACCTTGTATCAATAGGAGAGTGAAGAGATCGCCCCGGAGCTTGCCGAGACCATTGTGGAAGCCCGGAGGATCGAAGTTGTACAAGGCTTGAGCTCCACCTTGCCAAGGATGGCGAACGGAGGAAGATAGTGGATTCCCTCGTCTCGGTGACTTGGGAGTGGCGATACCCTTAGGTGGGTGCCACAACGTGGACGTAGGTGGATCCTAGTGATCTCACCGAACCACGGGAAAAATCGACGTGTCCCCGTGTCTTCGAGCGTTTGCATTCCTCCTCCCTACTCCTTTACGATTACGCAATTCTCAATTCCGCACTCATTTCTCTTAATTGCACTGTTGGCTTGCTTAGAGAACTAGATTTCACTTAAGCTTTAAATTGACTTAAAATTTGAAGTAGCCCAATTCACCCCCCCCCCTCTTGGGCATTCGATCCCTACAATTGGTATCAGAGCGAGGTTGCTCATTGGATCATTCTAGCTTCACCGCTAGAGAGCAAAAATGGCCAAGAATGGGGGTTCGGTTCCTACCTTCGAGGGCAAGAATTTTGCTTATTGGAAAGCACGCATGCGCGCTTACCTTGAGGCAATTTCTCCCGAAGTGTGGGAAGCGACCCATGCGGGGTTTGGCAACCATGAATATATTGGTGATCAACTAAAATGGGATGCTAAGGCTAGGAATGCTATTTATGAGTGCATTAGTCAAGATGTATTTGCTAGAATTGCTAGTAAGGAGAAAGCTTGTGAAATTTGGGCTTGCTTGATTGAGATCCATGAGGGTTCCTCTCGTGTCAAAGAGCTCAAATATCACTTGCTTAAATCCAAGTATGATGATTTTAAAATGCTTCCTCATGAGAATGTTAATCAAATGTTTTCTCGCTTAAATGTACTCATTGAGGAAATTAATGCTCTTGACATTGCTTCTCTTGGCAAGGGACTCATCAACCGCAAGATCCTCATGCTACTTCCCAAGCCCAAGTACAACATCATCAACTCAATGCTCCAAAAGGAGTCACTTGACAACATTGAGGTTTCGGAGCTCATTGGAGAGATACATGCTCATGAGATGAGTGTGCTTGGAATGATGGAGGAGTCATCATCATTAAAGACCATTGCTCTCAAGGCCTCAACCAAGAAGACACATACCAAGAAGAAGAAAGTGGTTGAGCCTAGCTCAAGTGAGGAAGAACAAGCTACAAGTGAAGATGATGATGATGATGAGCTTGCATTGATGATGAGGAAGTTTTCACGTCTCAACTCAAAGATTGCCAAGAAGGGATACTCGTTTCATCCCAAGAAGAAAGCCTTCTTGCCAAGGAAAGATGAAAACAAGACGTGCTACAATTGTGGCGATCAAGGCCACATATCATATGATTGTCCAAGACCGGACAAGAGGAAGGACAAGGGCAAGCATCGCAAGCTAGAAGAGAGTGATGATGATGAAGATGCAAAGCCCAAGCGCACCTTTGGAAAGAAGAAACTTGACAAAAGCAAGAAGACCAAGCTCTTTCCAAAGAAGAGAAGAGGACCTCAAAAGGTCTTCATGTGCGAAGCAAATGAGTGGGTCACCGATGAAGAAACAAGTGATGATAGTGAAGTTGAGGAAGAAAACTTGGCAAGCCTCGCTATCGTCAACAAGGATGACTCACCCCTTCCTCCACCGCCTATGTGCCTCATGGCGAAAGGTAACACAAAGGTATGTGATGACTCAAGTGATGATGAACTTTCCCCCGATGAACTAGCATCTATGATTAATGAATATCATGCCATTATCAAAAGGGAAAAGGCTAAGGTTAAGGCACTTGAGCTAACTCGCGCTAAGCTAGAGGGTGCCAACCTCGATTTGCAAGACAAGTATGTCACCATACTTAATGAGCATGAAACGCTCAAGTCACACGTCAAGCAAATCGAGGAGGAGAAGGCTCAAATCAAGCTTGAGTTCCATGAGCTTGACTTAGCTAACTCGGCACTATTGGCTAAGCATAACGAGTTAGTTCAAGAGCATGAGACACTTAGTCTTTCCTATGAAGCAATAGAACTAAAATTGAATAACTTGAAGAAAGAAAATCTTGATGGCAAAACACCCGCTAGTTCACATGCCACTAACAATTTGCATGAGTCTTTGCCATTGAAAGCTAATAGGGAGAAGGAGCTAATGGACGAGATTGAAAGTCTCCGCACTAGTGTGGCTAGACTTTCCAAGGGAGAGGACAAGCACAAGGAGATCCTCTTCCAACAAGCTAAAGGCTTCAACAAGAGGGGACTTGGGACCTTCCCTACGCCCAACAAATGGAAGGTGCCCTCACCGGAGCTTAGGACAAGCTTCATCAAGGAAGTGGGATCCTATTGCCAACATTGTGAGGTCACCGGACATCACACTAGGGAGTGCCCTCTTCCCACTCGTCCTTCTCCAAAATTACCTCCTAACTATTCATCTACTTTCAATGATTGTCACTATCTATTGAGCAAAGTAGGTGGAAAGGTGAAGGCGAAGTTCATTGGCAAAAACATCAAGGGCATGAAGGGGAAGCTCCCCAAGCAACTTTGGGTCCCAAAATCACTTGTATCACACATACAAGGACCTAAGTTGGCTTGGGTTCCTAAACTCAAAAACTAACTTCATGTGTGTAGGTGAACTACAAAGCCGGAGGAAAACATTGGGTACTCGATAGTGGGTGCACTCAACACATGACCGGCAATGATGGTATGTTCACCTCCATAGAAGACCCCGACAATCATGAACAAGTCACCTTTGGTGATAACTCAAAGGGGAAGGTAATTGGTTTAGGTAAAATTGCAATTTCTAATGACTTGTCCATTTCGAATGTGCTTTACGTTAAGTCTCTTAGCTTTAATTTGCTCTCTATTGCTCAACTTTGTGATCTCGGACTAACGTGCACATTTGACAAAGATGGTGTTGTGGTGTCTAGTGTAGCTAGCAAAGAGCTAATATTCAAGGGCTTTAGGCATGGTCATCTATATTTGGTGGACTTCTCCAACAAGAGCGCAAGCCTAACCACTTGTCTTTTCACCAAGACAAGTTTGGGGTGGCTATGGCATCGGAGGATTGCTCACATAGGAATGAGCAAGCTCAAGAAGTCCTTCAAGCTAGGGATGGTGACCGGCGTAAAGGACGTGACGTTTGAAAAGAACAAGCTATGTAGCGCATGTCAAGCCGGGAAGCAAGTGGCTTCGCACCATCCGATGAAGACAATGGTGTCTACCTCCAAGCCGCTCGAACTACTTCACATGGACCTCTTTGGACCGTCCACCTACCAAAGCCTTGGCGGTAATCTCTATTGTCTCGTTATTGTTGATGATTACTCTCGCTATGCTTGGACTTTGTTTTTAGGTGACAAGGGTGAAACTCCGGAAGTCTTCAAGACCTTTGCAAAACGAGCTCAACGGGAATTCCAACTTCCCATCATCAAGGTCCGGAGTGACAACGGCACCGAGTTCAAGAACTACAATATTGGGGAGTGGTGTGACCGTGAAGGAGTCAAGCACGAATTTTCGGCTACATACACCCCTCAACAAAACGGTGTTGTTGAGAGAAAGAACAAGACACTAATCACCCTCGCGAGAGCCATGCTTGATGACTATGGGACGTCGGAGAAGTTTTGGGCGGAAGCCATCAACACGGCATGCCATGCCGCAAATAGAGTCTACCTTCATCGACTTCTCCAAAAGACTCCCTACGAGCTCCTCATTGGGAGAAAGCCCAACATCTCCTACTTCCGGGTCTTCGGATGCAAGTGCTACATCTACCGCAAGAAAAGACTTGGTAAGTTTGAAAGAAGGTGCGATGTTGGTATTTTCCTTGGTTATGCGTCAAACTCAAAGGCATATCGAGTATTCAACCAAACCTCCGGGTTAGTTGAAGAAAGTTGTGACGTTGAGTTTGATGAGACTAATGGCTCCCAAGAGGAGAGTTTTGGTCATGATGATATAGATGATGAGCCTCTACGAGAAGCTATGAAGAACATGACCATAGGAGACATCAAGCCCGAAGTTGAGGAGAGCCATGATCAAGGGGGAGCTTCAAGTCCGAACATCAATACCTCCATGGCGCCTCAAGTGGATGAAGAAGAAGACAAAGATGATCCACTGCCTATGCAAGACCAACAAGCCACACAACACCAAGAAGAAGATGAAGTCCAAGATGAAGTCCAACCACAAGATGAGCAAGATGCTTCACCACCACCAAGTGACTCACAACCGTTGATGAGACATGGGCGCATCTCCAAGGCACATCCAATGGATCAAATCATTGGAAGTCCTTCACGGGGAGTAAGTACTCGTTCACGTCATGTTGCATCCTTTTGTGAGCACTACTCTTTTGTGTCGTGTGTAGAACCCAAAAGCATTGAGGAAGCTCTCCAAGACTCCAATTGGGTGATGGCTATGCAAGAGGAACTCAACAACTTCACCCGCAATGAAGTTTGGGTGTTGGAGGAGCGACCCAAGGACAAGAATGTGATTGGAACGAAGTGGGTCTACCGCAACAAGCAAGATGAGAATGGCGTGGTGGTCCGCAACAAAGCTAGGCTTGTGGCGAAGGGATTTGCTCAAGTTGAAGGTTTGGATTTTGGGGAAACATTCGCCCCGGTAGCACGGTTAGAAGCTATCCGCATACTCCTTGCTTTTGCTTCTCATCATAATATCATGCTTTATCAAATGGATGTTAAGAGTGCATTTCTCAATGGCTATATTAATGAACTTGTGTTTGTTGAGCAACCTCCCGGGTTTGAGGACCCAAGAAACCCTAACCATGTCTATAGGCTAAACAAAGCACTCTATGGACTCAAGCAAGCTCCAAGGGCATGGTACGAGCGCTTAAGGGACTTCCTCGTCATGCAAGGTTTCAAGATTGGGAGGGTGGACACTACACTCTTCACCAAGGACATCGACGGAGACTTATTTCTTTGTCAAATTTATGTCGATGATATTATTTTTGGCTCAACTAACAAAGCTCTTAGCCATGAGTTTGGCAAAATGATGTCTAGGGAATTCGAGATGTCAATGATTGGAGAGCTCAACTTCTTCCTAGGATTCCAAATCAAGCAACTTCAAGAGGGGACCTTCATCCATCAAGAGAAGTACACTAAGGACCTCTTGAAGAAATTTGAGATGGGAGATTGTAGCTCAAGAAGCACTCCAATGGCGACAAATTGTCATCTCGACGCGGACATGGACGGTAAATCTATTGATCAATCTCATTACCGTTCCATGATTGGTTCATTGCTATATCTTACCGCATCTAGGCCCGATATTATGTTTAGTGTGTGCTTGTGTGCTCGCTTTCAAGCGGCACCTAAAGAATCGCACAAGAAGGCGGTCTTTAGGATACTTCGGTATCTCAAGCATACCCCAAGTGTAGGTTTGTGGTACCCCAAGAACGCTAGTTTTCATCTCTTAGGTTACTCGGATTCGGACTTTGCCGGATGCCGTGTAGACCGCAAGAGTACCTCCGGGGGTTGCCACTTACTTGGGCGTTCCCTAGTTTCTTGGTCGAGCAAGAAGCAAAATTCCGTGGCTTTGTCCACCGCGGAAGCGGAGTATATAGCGGCCGGTGCATGTTGTGCCCAAATCCTATATATGAAGCAAACCCTCTTGGACTTTGGAATTAAGTTTGGTTGTGTGCCTCTCCTTTGTGACAATGAAAGTGCGGTTAAGATAGCTAGAAACCCCGTTCAACACTCCCGCACTAAGCACATTGATATTCGCCATCACTTCTTGCGGGACCATGAGGCTAAGGGAGAAATCTCTTTGCAAGGTGTTAGGTCCGAAGAACAATTGGCGGATATCTTCACCAAACCACTTGATGAGAAAACTTTTTCTAGGCTTAGAAGTGAGTTAAATGTGCTAGATGCATCTAACGTCATGTAAATTGCCATGTTCATGTAAGGTTGCATGTCATATAGGTCTTGCCTAACTCCCAAAGGATAGGGGTGAGCTAGAAATAGTCTTTCCCTGAGGAAGCCTTTGGAAGGTTTAAACTTGGCAAGACAGATTTATTTTATGCCTTGCATGATTCCTGTCATATAGACTTGCATTCATCTAATATTTTGCATTATCTTGTTTGACATTGCATACGGTAGATTGTCACAAAGGGGAACCCACATCATGAGAAGGAGACTTGTTTGTAATGCAATATCTCAACTCATATGATGTGGAAAGAGCAAAATTCTAAAGGAACATGCTTTAATGAGATAGAAGTTTTCATACTCTACCTCTCAAAGCATGGGCCTTACATTTTATTTGGATATTTTTTTCTCCATTTTTTTTGGTGTTCCGTTTGTGTTAAGGTCTAGCCAAGCTATTGGCATATTAGCTTCTTGAGGGGTAAGGGGTTGCCCAAAAAGTCCTAAGACATGTGTTTCTCCTAAATTGATTGTTCGGTCGAAGGACATATATGGGATGTTTTCGTTCTGTTGCCATCGGATTATCCGATGCCCCTGTCAATCTCTCATCGGTCAAATAGGTGTTCAATCCTCAAAGCCCAACTCTGTCAGAACCTCAAATGATCCGACGCGTTCATCCTGGGAAACATCGGTCCATCCGATGTTCACTCTTCTGGAGTTGTGATCCATTCAACCGATGTCTACCTCCCTCTAACGTCGGATCATCCGGTGTCAATATCACTCGGTTGAACACCCTTACTGTGCTATTCGACCGATGTTCAAAACCCTAATCATCGGTTCATCCGATGTCAACAGCGATTCTTGAATATCCTTACTGTTGCAATTGACCGATGTTCACTGCATCTATCATCGGTCCATCCGGTGTGTAAAAAACGGCTAGGGTTTGGGCCCCACTATTTAAACTCGAGCGCCGCCGCCGTTTCTTTTTCTCCCCGATCGATCTTTACACCGCGCGCCGCCGCCGCCGCCTCCTCCCGTCGGCCACCGCGCCGCCGCACCCAGCCGCCCTAACCGCCGCCTAGCACCGCCGCCACCTGCAGCGCCGCCGCCGGCCGCCGCCGCCTCTCCTCCCGCTCACAGCGCTGCCGCCGCCGCCTCCCCAAGCGCCGCCGCCGAGCGTCCCCGGCTGCCACACCTCGCAGCGCCGCCATCAAGCGCCACCGCCGCCTCCTCCACCAGCCTCCAACGCCGGCAGTTCTCCCCGCTAGGGTTTCTCGCCCGAGCCATCGATCGTCGCCGTTCGTCGCCTTTCATCGATCTCGTGTCTTTTCGTCGACGAGGTTTGTTCCGTGCAGCGCGACGTCCTTCATTGTTCCCGTCATCCTTTCGCTTACCCTTGCTCTCGATTTTCTTGAAGATGGCCCGTGATCGCAAAGGCAAAGGCAAGGCTATCGCGGAGCCCGCCGCGAAAAAGCGGAAACTTTCGAAGGATGAGAAGAAGGCCTTGATGGCCGCTCGCGCCGCCGAGGAGCGTGAGCGCGGCCGTGAGGGTTCCTTGAGGATCCGTGAGGCCCGTCCGAGGCCGCCTCCAGTGGTCGACGACTCCGACGCCGAAGAGGAGCCCGTTGAGCCCCTCGTCCGCCGGCGCTCAGCCCGGACGCGTGGGGGTCACACCGAGGCTGCTCCTCATCCGAGACCGACGGCTGCCGACCGTCGTGAGGACAGGGAGGTTGAGAGGGACATCCATGAGGAGGACACGGCCGTCCTAGTCCGTGAAGGAGTCCGTCTTGTGGACTATCGGAAGATGAAGGCGAAGCAACTCCGTAAGCTCAGATGGAGTGTTCTTCTTGAGGAGTGGTTCCCACAGCCCCGAGAGCTGCTTGTTGACAGTCGCTTCTGGACTGTCACCCAGGCGTCTCTCTATGAGACCTACAAGCGCTGGGGGCACAAGCTCTTCCAGCACAACCACTTGGACTGGAGGCAGCTTGCAGTGGCCGCAGAAACTGATGTCCGCCCCTTCTTTGAGCGATATAGAGGCTTGGTGGAGCTACTGGACTATGAGAGGAGTGCGTATGTGGAAGAATGGGTCCGTGTCTTCTACGCGACCCTGTACATCTCAGAGGGCAGAAGATCAATTGCCTTCATGTTCAATGGTCAGTACTACCATCTCACGAGGCAGACTTTGGGGCACATCCTTGGCTTGGACCTGCACGACACTAGCATTCACGAGAAGGTCTATGGGCAGGCAGATCCACCGAGGAGGCCACTTACTGGAGGGGTAGCACCTCAGCTGGACGAGATCCGCTCCTTGTTTGGCCCCACTTTCTCTCCAGATCAGCCGAGAGCCCCAGCACTCCTGACCCCAGCTGCGCGCATTGTGCACCTCGCCTTGCGCCGCACGCTCCTACCGAGGTCAGGTTACTTGGAGGGGTTCACGAGTCTCCAGCAGACCCTCCTGTTCTACATAATGAACGGGATGGATTTTGATATCATAGACATACTTCTCTGCGAGATGGAGGACGTCATTACAGATGGAGTGGGCATGATGAGGCAGATGGTCTATGGGCACTGGATCAGCTTTATTTGCTCTATGGTGGTGCCAGAGGGACATTCAGCACAGGCCCGGCTTGCTGACGAGAGCGTGACCCGCTTCGGCCACTACCGTGCGTCCGCTCCTGGAGACCGCCGCCTTGGCCGTCCAGTTGAGCGCCAGGTCAGGGCGCGCTTGACTGAGGAGGATTGGTCTGACCTCGAGAAGGAAGATGAGCGTCTGGCTGAGGCAGAAGCTCAGGGTGGAGACTTACAGCACGTCTGGTCCGAGAGCGACACAGACGACAGTGTCGAGGAGTACTTCCCTCCTCCTCCACCTTCACCGAGGCAGCACGACGCCGAGGCCGGAGGATCAGCTGCTCCGCCACCGACACCACCTCCTGTGTCCGAGGCGCAGGTGACGCAGCCGTCTGAGCTGACGTCGCTTCTTCAGCAGATGATCGAGCAGCAGCGCCAGGACAGGCTCGCTGCTGAGCAGGCCAGGGCCGAGCAGGCTGCGCGGCTCGCAGAGCTTCAGAGGCAGCAGACAGAGTTGCAGCTAGAGATGGCCCGCCAGAGGCGTGAGGACACGGACCGGTTCACGAGTCTGGTGGACCAGATGCACCGGAGGACACTGGACCAGCAGCAGCAGACCCAGCAGGCGATGATGGGTATCCTGGGGTTGATCACCAACCTCTACCAGCAGACCGGGATAGCCCTTCCGCCACAGCCCACCGGTCTTAGTCAGCCTCCAGCAGCACCCCCTCTGGCTCCAGCTTCAGTTCCAGCACCGGCGTCGCCGATCCCGAGCTACAGCATGTCTCCACTGCTGGCTTCGACGGTGCCGTTCCAGTTCTCGCCTCTCCCGGCTGTGCGTTCTCCTCCAGCAGCTCCAGCTCCAGCGGACCCTCCAGCGCCTCCAGCTCCAGCCACGTCAGCACCTCCGGCTCCTCCCGCTCCAGCACCAGCTCCGGCGACGTCTACCTCGAGCAGCTCCGACACCGCCGACGTCGTCCGCTTCACCGTCGCCCCGAGAGCTCCGGAGTCCTAGGTACTCCTCTTCCCTTTTTGGTGTCTTGATGCCAAAGGGGGAGAAGAGTTAGAGTTAGGGGGAGTGTCTTGGGCTTAGGGGGAGTGCTAGTTATCTATTTGCCTTCAGCTTGTTATTTGCTTCTATTTGAGACTTGATTGTTATCATTTGCTACTATTTGTAATTCAGTATGCTACTTCACTCTTATGATTTATATTTGATCACTGTTTGAGCCTTCGAGCTCCTTGTGTTGCATATTGTTCCGATTACATTTCTTTATGAGCATTGCGTTTGCATTTCAAATTTCATTACCTTTATGCTCTACTCGTTGTGTTGTCATCAATCACCAAAAAGGGGGAGATTGAAAGCATCTAGGCCCCCACGAGGTACGGTTTCGGTGATTAATGACAACCGTTATTTACTACTAATGAGTTTGTGGATGCGAGGTTTCATGTACAATGAATCAAACGTCTATCAATCAATCATAAATGTCATCTACTGCTCATTGGATGCAAAAGGAGACCCCTCAACGAACTAACCTAAGGGGTTAATCGGAAACAAATGAAGAACTCGTACAACGACGCAACCTTATCAAAATTGGCAACACAAGAAGCCTCATATCCATCAGAAGAGCCATACAAACAAGTGTTCAAGAGGTCACAAGTCCAAAATCCAAAAGATCAGTCCAACTCAACTCGAAGGAAACAAAATTGTATACACCGGATCATCCGGTGATCTGAAGAATGACTGCATCGGTCGATTTGGACTCAACAGAAGAAGAAGACCTCAGAATGAAGTACACACCGGATCATCCGATGTGTATCAAGTGAACATCGGATGAATACAACAGTAAGCAAATTTTCTGAAGTGTTCTGAAGGACTGAACACCGGATCATCCGATGTTGAAGGCAGATGCACATCGGTCGATTACAACAGAAGCAAATTATCAGCTCAACCAGATTGAAGATCTATTCATCGGAGCCTCCGATGATGAAGGAGGTGAAGCATCGGTCTAATAACGGTCATTTCTGACAGAATGACGTCAGCTAATCAAATTAGACCGATGCTCATAAAAGGGGGTCATCGGATCATCCGATGTACACAGAAAAAGTAATCAGCCTACTTTTCCAACGGCTAATTCGGTTGGGCTGAGTATTTAACCCCCTCCCACCAGTCATTTCGAAGAGGCTGAACAACAAGAGCACCACTACACATTCCCCAAGTGTCCAAGACTTAGAATACTCATTTTCACACTCTTGTAATCCTTTCACACCTCAAGATATAGGCTAGTTCCTCTTAGAGTTAAGCTTGTGTGCGTCCTCTCTGGGTGAGTGGAGACTCTAGAGTAGGGAGAGCCGTGAGAAAGTGCATTCTTGGTGATTGCACTCACCTTGTATCAATAGGAGAGTGAAGAGATCGCCCCGGAGCTTGCCGAGACCATTGTGGAAGCCCGGAGGATCGAAGTTGTACAAGGCTTGAGCTCCACCTTGCCAAGGATGGCGAACGGAGGAAGATAGTGGATTCCCTCGTCTCGGTGACTTGGGAGTGGCGATACCCTTAGGTGGGTGCCACAACGTGGACGTAGGTGGATCCTAGTGATCTCACCGAACCACGGGAAAAATCGACGTGTCCCCGTGTCTTCGAGCGTTTGCATTCCTCCTCCCTACTCCTTTACGATTACGCAATTCTCAATTCCGCACTCATTTCTCTTAATTGCACTGTTGGCTTGCTTAGAGAACTAGATTTCACTTAAGCTTTAAATTGACTTAAAATTTGAAGTAGCCCAATTCACCCCCCCCCCTCTTGGGCATTCGATCCCTACAGCCGGTCCGTTTCAGCCGATGCCGACCTCACCGTCGTGCTCAGCACCCTCGGAAACCGCCAAGTGGCAAGTCTTGCCGAGTTTGGTGCAGCCGTTTTGCCGGCGGCGAGATCGCCCGCGAGCTACCACCGCGGGCGCCGCCGCGCACGAGCGCCAGCCCAAGGTTGAAGACGACCATGGACCCCACGAGTCAGTCGCTGTGGGATCCGGGTGTGGCCAGGAATCTGGTGTGACTGCGCGGGTTAACTCCGTATCCCCCGGTGCGGCCCTGCTGCGATTGGTCGATTTTAAACCAGTGGACCCGGCTGATTATTTAAATGTTTCTCGTTGGAAAATAATTCCAGGATTTAACCAAACTTGGAAAATCCATAACTCTCAGTAAAATTGTCCAAGAATTCCCAAATAAATTTTGTTAGAACTAGCATGAAAAATACTTTCTAGTGGTTCACTTGGACTTGTATGAAAAATCCATAGAAATTTCTCCATAATTCAGATATACAAAATGATTATAGAATTCATTCATACAGTTATGTTAACTGTAAAATTCCCAATTTTGGTCAGGACACTATTTGTAATACACTTGATCTCCAGTAAAAATTTCAAGTTCATTGGACTTCAATTACTGGATTCATCAATGTTCCAAATCTCTGTGTAGTCATAAATTGAGAAAAATAGAAAAATCAATTTCAGAAATTTCCCCAAACTTGAAAAATCAGTTTCTCCCTGTAGAAAGCTTAGAAAATAGTGAAACAAATTTTTCTAAAACCAGTGCAACCCCTCTACATGATACCACCCTTGGTAGCCATGATAGGTCTCCAAAAATTTTAACAAAAATTTAGAGAAGGTTATGGCTTACCATAATTTTTAAGGACAACAAACTTCCTTAATCATCCCCTGTTCTTTGCAAGAGTCTCCACTATAGTCACTAGTATCTACCATAACAGTCCCAAAACCAATTAAGATAATTATCTTATTTTCATCCTAAGATATTATCATAACCTCAAGCATATTAATTATTTTCAAAGTCATTCATACCTAGTATATGTATATCGTGTAGTAGCTGAAATTGAGGAGCAGCCAGAAGCTTTGGAAGTCTAGCTGCCAGAAACTAACATAGGCTCAGACTCACATTAGGCAAGCCCCGGTTTGCATTTAAGTTCCTTACAGTGTTTTTGCAGTTTTTATTTCACCTTACGTCTTTAGATGATTGTGCATTACTGTTAAGGTGTTTGACATCCACTTGCATGGCCCACAAATCTTATGAAGGCGTCTCCTTATTTTTTTACAGACAGTTCGTTAAAAGTTACGCCTGTGATGTAAAATGAGTTAATAACCGCCTGTGATAATAGAATATCACAGGCGGTCCGTAACAAACAACTGCCTGTGAAAATGTATTGATTTTTACAAGCGGTTCGTAACAAAAACCGCCTGTGATAATAGTCATTATCATAGGCGGTCCGTAACAAACAACCGCCTGTGAAAATATAATGATTTTCACAGGCAGTTCGTAACAAAAAAAATTGCCTGTGATAATGATGGCTCCTGATTGGTCCGCTGCTTCATCCCACGGATCGCTCTTGGACTTCATATCTCCGCCTTTCGCTACTTATCGATCCAACGACTCACAGGGGGTCATCTCTAATATATATGTCTATAACAGCAGCAATACTAATACCTCACGTCCTTATCCCGAATCTCTGCCTCTCACTATTCATCTCTCCAATCTCACCTCTCTTTCTTTCCTCCCCAACCTCGCTCTACTGCAGCTCCGCCTCATCGCTGAGGCGTCGGCAGCCCGCTTCTGCCTCCTCGCCATCCTCCCGTCGCGGAGGCCGCGCTCCTCGCCGACGCGACAGCCGCGCTCCTCGACCGTCGTGGCATCCGTGCTGCTCATGCTCATCACCGTCATGGCAACGATGCTCCTCGCTGTCGCGGCAGCCATGCTCCTCATCCGCCGCGCATGTCTTGCTTGATGCCGAGGATTGCAGATCTAACCTTCAGTCGCAGATCCAGCCACGATACAGTCGCAGATCCGAAGTCGAGCTAGAACGAAGGTGGCGCTACCGAGCTCTGTGGGGAGGCGTTGAAGAGCGGCTGCAACAGCAACATCCCTGTCTTTATGGCGTTGAGTTGTAGCATGTGGTGCTCTGCATGTGGTGCTGCACGTGATGGTTGTGATGGATTGTAATTTATGTGATGTATTGCGTTGTAATTTCTGTTGTGTTTTTTTATTGCATCTCTCCAATGTAATTTTTTCTAAATCTTTTAGTCTTTTGTAGATCGAATTGTGTTAGCGCAAATTTTGTCTAAATGTTATCACTTCTTGCCTTCTAATTATGACTAGTCACGAACACAATGCATACGGAACATTCTAAAAACTATCTATGATAATGTATTATCAAAGGTGGTTGGCAGTAAAAACAGTATGTGATAATACGTTTTCATAGGCGGTTTGCAATAAAAAACCGCATGTGAAAATACATTTTCACAGGCGGTCAGCAATAAAAAACCGCCTGCGAAAATGCATTTTCACAGGCGATCATCAATAAAAAACCACCTGTGAAAATGCATTTTTACAGGCGGATTTTGCCCCACCCTGTGGTAATTGATCATTTTCACAGACTCTTCGTTATAGGCGGTTATTAAAACTGTATGTGATAATATGTTTAGAGCCGCCTGCGATGAAGCCTTTTGTAGTAGTGTCATAGGAATTCGGTAGAAGTCGAGTAGTTGGAATCTACTCGCGACATAAGAATTTTATCACACGGGAGGATCTGGAATCAGAAAATGGTTTATGAATATGAAATTGAGACCGAGTAGTGGGTCGGATGCAGCGAGATGTGGTCTCACGTGCGTAGCCCTGCTTGTGTCGATTGAGGACCGTTTTGTGTGCGGCCCTGATGGACAAGCTTGAAATGTACCAGTGACATACTGGAGAAATGGGTTCCAATAAACTGATGTAGCTTGATACTAGTTTGTCGAGGCATTCCATTCCGTTTTATAGGCATGGGTTGAGGGCAGCAAGGTGTAAATCAGCTAGTGGGCACGTTAGAGTACGCCCCACGCGACCTCCTGCTCGTGATGGATCGACCGGTTCGACATTCGAGTGTCTAGTGAAAGGTGGCCATATACGACTAGTACTAAAGTGTTACGTAGATACTTCTATAAGTACCGACTGACATTTACGAAAGTGCGTATGTGTCGTGTTGTTCCGGGTGTGCCTGGTTGCAATCACCGTCCCTCTCGGTAATAGAGTACCACTTTTCACTGCGATGTGATGTAGTAAATACTGAAGAAGTCAGGAGAATACGATGCATTGAATTACAATTGCTTGCAACCTTGTATTTCTTAGAGATAGTACAATTAAAAGTTTACAGTTTCCCCATAATTTACCTGTAATAGCATTATGTGCTTTGTGCATGTCATATCATCGGCAAAGCGTTTCTTGTTTGATTGTGGAGTCCATGATGTGCCGTGTCTGAAGAATGTCATGTGCTACTTAAAATATGAATATAAGGATCCACCTGTAGGCGAGTCCTTTATGCTATTCCTTACCTATGCTTAGTATTCACCCCTGCATATGTCTAGTGAGACGGGTTAGCTTTGCTGAGCCTTAAGCTCACGTTTGCAGTTAACAAGTTTTTGCATATTATACGGCTGGTGATGGTTTCGATGACGAGGCTGCACCCCCTCCAGGTTTTACAGTCGAGTGGGAACCTTGCACGCCACCGAAAGTTTGGTGTTGCTAGTGCAAAGTATCCAGTGCATGGATGACTTTGCTTTTGCATAGCTAGTGCCGAGAGCGTAGCTATGATGTATAGTTCTCTTTCCTTTCGTTTAGTATTGTAAAACTTCCATTGTGCTTTTAAATAAAGACTTGGTATTGTAATTTGTTCTCATTTTTTTCTTGAATATTGTTGGGTGTCGCATCTTACGACACCACCAAATGAGATCCTAGGAGGTCGGGATTCTGGTCCCCACAGATATGGTATCAGAGTATCATTGGGAACAGTGTACTTGAAAAGAGCATATTTTAAAAAATAGGATTGCTGAGTGAGGAATTAGCTATATGCCCTTATAAGGAGTATTATTAGTATAAGATATAAAGGTGGTAAACTAACTTATGTGTTATAAATTCAGTAACAACGCTCCGACGTCAGGTAAGAGGTAAGGTACGCCACCGTAAGGAAGTCTTTCTGTGGCTTGGCACAAAAATGTTAATAGGAGTCTCTGAAGCTTTCCATGTTTCTAAGAACCTATGACACGCGGTACTCCAGCATGCTTCAAAGTTAGTGGGAGACCCCGTCGGGTGGTGTATAAACCGATAGTATGCATCTCTAGAACTATTCATGTTCTATGGGAGCATGTGAAACACGTATGCCTGAGCATGTACAAGTTGTTTCGTGCGGGGGTCTTTGCTGTACAAACGTAGTACAACCATGTACCTCGATTCATGATATCGCTCGAGGGCAACTCACACCAGAGTCGTATGCATTTACTTTCATATACATTACTGTTACTGCCTGTCGTGTTTCCCCGTGCCGCCCTTGAGGTGTGAAGGTGTGAAAGGGGATTGTTTGACTTCTGCAGCATTGACTACGGTAGCGACCCGTGTAGAACACGTTTGTGAGTGAACGATACTAGGGCCACCTATAAACGTATCCGGAAATACTATTTAGAATTTTCTTTGGTGAGGCACGTAGTACCGTCAGTATCAACTTTGATACTTGACCATCCCCAATGACAGAATGGATAAATTATATTTTGGAAAGTCTGACTATCAGGTGCTGGTAGGTTTTGACTCCGCAAAATGAGCTCCGATTCGATATTGGGTTAGAACCAAGATTCTTGATTTCTGGCTAAAGTTTGCTCAACTTCGCCAGGTTGTAATCTTGGTTAGTTAGGATTGAACATAGGGGTATGCTATATGGATGGAAAGTTCTCGAAGACCTCTACAGCTTTTCTGTTGACCATCAAGGCTTAAAAGCTTGATAATCTGTTGAAATTTGGGGTATGCTTAAACAGCTCCAGATGACCCTACCATTGTACCAGTCTCTGTATTTTTGCAATAAATCACTGTAGAAGAATCTTATGCCTTATTGGGATACATATCTGTAAAGGGTAGAAGGATATCTACAGTTTTGTTATTTAAAGTTTTTCCTGATTCGAATTTTAGGAAATTCAAATTTCAAGCTCAAAACAGTGGACTGTAGGGCTGCTGTTGAGCAACAGTCAGTTCATCTGTCAAGTTTAAATAGCTCTAGCTTTTGATCCAGAATAGTGACATGGTCATATATACATTCCTGGAAATCTTAGGAAGTCCTTATAAACTTTATGTTGCACTCATGGCCTGAATCTTGGTGTAGCTGTGATTAATTCCTATGGTCGCAAACTTGGTTCTGGCAGACCAGAACATGAAACAGTTTGCACATAGTTTCGAATTAGCGCACTATACCTATATAACAAATGTTTCATGGCAGAAATATTTTACTTCTGTATTAATAACTTGATGTTATACAATGTTTACTTTGTTATTACCTCAATATATTGTCAGGATATACCTGTATAATTTGTGGGAATTACCACATATAAAGGAGAGGTTCTGTCAAAAATTTCCAGAAAACATCAACTTTAAACCTGTATAGATTCTATTTCCTAGCTCACCTGGAGCTGTATGAGTACAATCTGGAAAGGTTGTAAAGTGTACTACAACTTTTTTGTCAACCCAACATCTGGTTCTGACGTTTCCTGTATGAAAATTTTGAATTTATACAGGAAGGTCAGCTGGAATAGACTGTGATTACAACTCCAGTTTTAAATTTTTCTTAAACTATTGGGAGTTGGAAACCTTCTCATTGTTCCAGTATCTTTTCCACAGATGGCTGATTCGATGATGTATTTACCAAACGGATGGGTGTTCACGAAGTGTGCTCTTCTGAAAGGTTTTCTGGATTTGTTGATAGCAATGCTTCAACGGTTTGGGTATCACGAAATACCGGACTATTGGGGCAAGGAGATCGATGACGGAGGTGTGACAAGATGCACCATTTATGTCGATGTACCTGCTGCTCCATTGGATATTGAATGGGCTCCTTTCTCCATCCAAGTGCAAGGGATTCAATTGGAAGACACATGGTGTTATGCCGCGAGTGTTGCCATAATGAGGTTTTGCAAACTTCATTATCGTGCTATGGTGGGCACCTCGCGCTCTTTCCAGTCGACGGTAGAGCCGGTGAAGAGTGGGCAAGTCGGATGGTTGCAGAATATGGACATCCTGAAGATGTACCCAAGATTATTTTAACGTCATATGCAGCATCAGCGTGTCAAGAGAGCCTTGAACAGCATGCTAGCCTTGGAAGAATGATGAGTGACCTGAAGCAAGCTCTGATTCAAGGGGATCACTTTGAGGGGGGCAATGACTCACTTAGGGCCACAATTGCTCCTCTCAATCAACGTATAAACTTAAGGGAGAATCGGTGGCACCGGGCGGTTAAAGCTCGATAGGAGGCTCGCATGGAAACGCAATACGCGGAAAGCGCATTGGAAGCAAGTCAACTTGAGGTACAACTGTTGGATGAACAGTTGAGTGAGGTAACTCAAGAAAGGGATCAATCCAGAGGGGAGAATCAGGATTGGAAGGCCAGTTGCAAGAATGCATAGAAAGAACTGGAAGACTTGAGGATGTTTCTTCTACAGGCTGATGTGAAATCTTTAGTTGTCGCGACATCATCAATGGTGGGTGAGGTAGCAACTCTTGCTCCAGCAACCGCACCTGTGGCACCAATTTCTGAGGACGAAGAGGAAGGAGAAGATCCCGAGGAACTTGAGTACGCCGAATAGGACGTATCGAAGGGGGATGGGGCAACACTTCTGCCATCACGGGGCAACATATAAGTTTAGTAGTTGCCCGTGTTTATTTTGTGGCCATGTTTGTGTCATATTAAGAATAGCAGTGGGTATGTATAAGATGACAAGATGTGTATGACATCTCATGGGGACCAAGTATGGTAGAGATGCACTTCCGTAGTGGGGAGTTCGTCATTTTGGAGTTCACTACTGTAAACTTGGTCATGAGAT
Source organism: Tuctoria greenei (assembly GCA_036927565.1). Taxonomy (NCBI): domain Eukaryota; kingdom Viridiplantae; phylum Streptophyta; class Magnoliopsida; order Poales; family Poaceae; genus Tuctoria; species Tuctoria greenei. Next base: position 105,115,888 of record JAYESD010000010.1, read on the forward strand.
AATATACCATGTATAAAGTTTGTAATTTATCAATATATGTGATTTTTATGCACTTACTCCCCTGTCAATATTTGCACTACCGAATATGAAATGGATGAAGGAAAAGAAAACATGTGCTGATTTTAAGTCATATGGATGCAGAATGGTGCGTACGCGCTCGACGCCTGAAATGGGAGGTTCAAGTCGTGGTCGTGAGGACGAATCTCCGACCCAGGAACCAGCTGCAACACCACATCAAGTTCCACCACCACCACCTTCTGAACTTCCGAGGAGTCTAGCGGAGGTTCTCGCCGTAGTGCTCGGCTTGCACGACGAGCAAACTGAGTTACTGCGGAATTTGGTTCAGCATTTGTCCCGTCAAGGGGGGCTACCAGATGCGGGTCCACGACAGCCTTCTCCGAGTTCATACTCGGACTTCATGTCAACGAACCCGCCGGTCTTCGTGGAGGCCAATGAACCGTTGGAGGCGGACAACTGGCTCCGCTCCATCAAAGAAAAGTTCGGTTTGTTACGAATGACCGAACATCAGAAGACCCTGTTCGCGGTCCAACAATTACAAGGGTCTGCTGGTGCGTGGTGGACAAATTATCTTGCCACACGACCAGCCGGCTATTCCGTGAGGAGTTCCGGGAGGTGTTTCACGCCTATCACATACCTCCCAGTGTTATGAGGAGGAAACTTCAAGAGTTCTTGGAGCTGAAGCAAGGAGGAAGGAGTGCTTACGAGTACTCCAAGGCATTCAACCACTTGGCCCAATATGCTGAGGACCAAGTGAGTACTGAAGATCGGAAGCATGTATACTTCTATCGAGGTTTGAACCCCAAGATGAAGGACAAGCTTGCCTTGTTCAACAGCAGCAGTTTCAACAACATGGTCAATGCCGTGATCGTGCAGGAGGACGCTACTAGGGAGCTGTTCCCCGACAAAAAGAAAATGAGTGCTCCGTAGGGCAGCGGAGGGGGTGCTCCTCAAAAGTACCAAATGGTGTATCGATCACCATCTGGCCAAAGGTGGCAGCCGCCATCGCAACCACCGATGTTTAGGGGTCGCCAGTTCAACAACGCTGGCTTTTGCCCACAGAAGCAACAGGGGATGATTCCGAGTGCACCTCCACCTCCACCTCCACTGCGTGCATCGAGATTCCGTCCTCCTTTCTGTGTTGGCCAGACCCCGTACACGTGTTTCACGTGTGGTCGTATGGGGCATTTCACCAAGGACTGCCCGCAAAACGGAGGACAGTCGACATACTAGGGAGCAAATCAGCCCCGCAACCAGCCTAAGAAGCTAGCCACGAGAACTGGCAACGTCCACCACCTCGCCATCGATGACGTTCCAGAAGGTGCACCCGTACTCACGGGTACGTTCTCTCTCATTGGTCATCCCGTAGTCATCCTTTTTTACTCCGGTGCTTCCCACAACTTTATTAGCAAGTCTTATGTCATTCAATATCAGTTTCCTATCATTTCCACAAAAACCCCATATGTGATTTGTTCTCTGGGAGGGAAAGTAGTAGCAGATAAGATGGTCCATAGGGTACCTCTTAATTTGGGTGGGAACATATACCCTATATCTCTCATTATACTAGAGCATCAGAAGTTAGATGTCATCTTAGGGATGGCATGGTTGCAATACAACTGTGCCATTATAGACATCATTCCTCAGAGGATATATCTAAATTCTCCAGTCCACTCTCCCTAAACTCTCACTCTTGAGAGTAATATCCACGTGCCTCCAACTACTTATAACACTGAGGCCTGTAAACTTGAAGACATCCAAGTGGTATGTGAGTATCCAGACGTATTTCCCGAAGATCTCCCTGGTATGCCACCAGAAAGAGATGTCAAGTTTAAGATTGAACTTGTACTGGGAACAGTGTCGACCTCAAGAAAACCGTATAAGATGGCGCCTAAGGAACTTGCAGAACTGAAAGAGCAGCTGAAGGAACTTTTGGACAAGGGTTTCATTCGTCCAAGTTCATCACCTTGGGGCCGTTCTACACTGTTCGTGGAAAAGAAGGATAAAATGTTGAGACTATGTGTGGACTATCATCCACTCAATGCTGTCACGATCAAGAACAAGTATCCACTACCACGCATCGATATTCTGTTCGATCAATTGGTGGGTGCGAGGGTATTTTCAAAGGTGGACCTTCGCTCTGGATATCATCAGATCAGGATTCGACTAGAGGATATACCTAAGACAACATTCTCGACAAGGTATGGATTGTATAAGTACCTTGTCATGCCCTTCGGATTGACCAACGCACCGGCCTATTTCATGTATCTCATGAATTCGGTGTTCATGCCGGATTTTGACAAGTTTGTCGTGGTCTTCATCGACAACATCCTTGTGTACTTGAAATACGAAGAAGAACATGCACACCATTTGCACATTGTGCTTCAGCGATTGCGAGACCACAAGCTGTACGCCAAGTTCAGCAAATGTGAGTTCTGGATCAGCCAAGTGCCATTTCTAGGGAACATCATCTCTGCCGAGGGGATTGCAGTTGATCCAAGCAAGATTAAGCAAGTACTCAAATGGGAGTCTCCAAAGTTTGTGCACGAAGTTCGAAGCTTTTTGGGTTCAGCAGGATATTATCGGAGGTTCATTCCAAGTTTCTCCAAGATAGCTAAACCAATGATGGAACTTCTGAAGAAAGGGAAGAAGTATATATGGACAAAGGAATGTGAGGAAGGTTTTCAAGCATTAGTGAAACACCTCACAACAGCGCTGGTATTAGCCCAACCAGACACAACCAAGTCATTTGATGTTTATTGTGATGCATCTGGGATTGGTTTGGGTTGTGTATTGATGCAAGACAGAAGGGTGATTACTTATGGATCACGGCAACTTCGGAACAACGAGTAGCATTATCCAACTCATGATCTTGAGCTCGCTGTTGTGGTACTTGCATTGAAGATGTGGAGACACTATCTATTGGGAAAACTAGTGCATCTTTACACCGATCACAAAAGCTTGAAGTACATCTTCACCCAGAAGGACTTGAATATGCGACAGCGAAGATGGTTGGAATAAGTCAAAGACTATGAAATTGAGATCCACTACCATCCTAGAAAGGCAAATGTAGTTGCAGATGCGCTGAGTCGCAAGTCCCATGTCAATAATCTTTCTATCACCTTGATAGAAGAAGAACTGAATCTCTACTTGGTTCCATATGGGGCGCTCTACAATCTAGCTCTCATTCCTACCAAAAGGGAATAAATTGTGGAGGCTCAGAAGAAAGACAAGGGCATATCGCATATTCGCCAAAGAATGAAGAAGGGGGAGATGAAGTGTTTCCGATGTGACGATGACGGTACCATCTGGTTCAAAGACCGAATCGTGGTGCCCTGCAATGTGGGACTTCGGAAGAAAATTTTGGACGAAGCTCATTTGTCCAAGTATTCTATTCATTCAGGAAGTAACAAATTGTAACAAGACTTAAAGAAGAAGTTTTGGTGGACTCGGATGAAGAGGGAGATAGCGAAGTACGTATCCGAATGTGATACGTGTCGGCGGGTGAAAGCCGACCATCTGAAGACAGCAGGACAGCTACAACCTTTAAGCATACCAACCTGGAAATGGGAGGACATCAGCATGGATTTCATCGTTGGATTACCTCTCACCTTTCACAAGCATGACTCGATTTGGGTGATAGTCGACCGACTCACCAAGTCGGCTCACTTTATTCCAGTCAATGTCAAATATGTGGCACGACAATATGCAGATTTGTATATTGCCAGGATCCTATGCCTACATGGAGTACACCACACTATCATATCATATCGTGGAACCTTGTTCGTTGCTCGATTTTGGGAGCAACTTCACGCATCTCTGGGTACCAAGTTGATTCAAAGCTCAACTTACCATCCATAGACTGATGGTCAAACGGAATGAGTAAACCAAGTGCTAGAGGATATGCTCCACGCCTATGCCATTCACCATGGTAAGAATTGGGATGGTCATCTACCATTTGCGGAGTTTTCATACAACAATGGTTATCAGACTAGCATCCAAATGGCACCATTTGAAGCTCTTTATGGCCGGAAGTGCCGCACACCTTTGAACTGGTGTGAATCCGGCGAACAAGTAATATATGGTATAGACTTGGTGAATGAAGCCGAAGAACGAGAACGAGTTATTCAAGCCAACCTCAAGGCTGCTCAGTCTCGTCAGAAAAGCTTGCGGACAAACGGCATAAACCCCTTCACTTCGATGTCGGGGATCACGTTTATCTTCGTGTATCCCTGATGAAAGGGATTCATCGCTTTGGAGTCAAAGGGAAGCTAGGTCCACATTTCATTGGGCCATTCGCAATAATTGAACAATGCGGACCTGTGGCCTATCGGCTAGAGCTGCCAGCGTCGCTTTCAGGTGTCCACAATGTGGTTCACATTTCACAATTGAAGAAATGTCTCAAGGCCCTAGCTGAAGTCCGTATGGAGGATTTGGAAGCTCTCCAACCAGATCTTACTTACTCTGAGCATCCAACCCAGATAGTCGATGAGAAGACTCGTAGCACAAGAAATTGCACCTTGCATTTCTACAAGGTCTTGTGGGAGAACCACACCGCTGATGAAGCAACGTGGGAAAGCGAGGAATATCTTAGAACAAACTATATGGACTTGTTAATGGCATATGTTCATTAGATCTTTTTCTTTTATCCTTCATTTTGTAATCTTGGGACGAGATTCTTTTGGGGGGGGGGAATGTAAAATCCCAGTTTTTCCCTTAATATGAAGTTAAACTATCAGTTTGTTTTCAACCATAGTGGAGATCAAATGTGATTGTGCATTTGAACTTGATATCATTAAGAATTTTTCTCTCACCCATTCTTAAATTTTATTAACATAAGGGATGAACTTCACCAATGACCTTAGAATAATTTAAGTGACCTTTCTACAAGTTTTGAAATTTATTGAATAAAAATTTCCAGGGCAAATTACTATGCAGTACTAAATATATTCAAATTCATTTGAATATAGCACTGTACAATTAGGCCCTGCCAAAATATTCAAATCTGAGGCCATAAATTTTTCCATGGCCTCATAATATTCCAAATAGACTTCCTGCCAAGTTTCAAGATTTTTGAATTCCATTTGCTATTTTATTTGAGATGCTTAGCAAATTCAAGCCATATTTAGAATTCAACTTTTGAATTCTGTTCAACTTAGTTGATCAGTATTTTAACACACCCTCAAGGTCATCATAACTTTCTTGACCTATCCACAATGTTTCAAAATTTTTGAAGCTCAATTGCTATTTAACTCAGTGGTCCCATTGAATTTCATCCAAATTCAAATTCAAATTTGAAATTCAAGTGAAACTTGACCAAATTCGAAATCCAATTTCAGAATCAAGTTCCAGATATTTATTTGAGCCTCCCCACAAAAATCTAGAATTTTTGGATCAAGTTTTGTAGGAGAATTGATGTTGCAGAGAAGGGAAGAGGATAAGGGAAGGTGGGACCCACTGTCAGCCTCACAAACTTGGTTGAACCGACGGAATGCTCTTTATCCGGCTGTCCCCGCCGATCGATGCCTGGAATGCTCGACACCGCGACACGGAATGCAAGCCATCGAGCTGCCTGCTTGCTTGCGCCGTGGCGAGCTCCCCTCGTCCCTCTATGCCTATTTATACCCCCCCCCCCTGACCGTCACCATCGAACCCCGTCTCTGTTTCGCGCCATAGCCGCCACCCTCTGTTCGTCGAGTTTTGGCCGGAGATTGAAGCCATTTCTCACCGAGCTGTAAGTAGATAAAAGTCTTGTCATAACCTCCTCTACGTGTTCTATTTGGTCATTAATCGTGACATAGCTTCTACTGGAGGTATTTCGAAGTTTTCCGGTCGCTATCGAGGAAGCCGTCGGGAACCTTTACTGCCTCACCGTCGAGCTCCGGTTCTAGGCCGTTTCCAGTCTAGATCCTTTAAGCAAAAAGGTTCACAATCCTCTGCAGTTTATGCTCACCAAATTTAAGCCCATGACAAGAACTGTAGCTCGAGTTTTTATTCGATAATCGAATCGTTGTTCGATAGAACAGCAAGGCTTCATGCTTAAATTAATTTCATTCTTGCAATCATTCTTTAATCTGGTTAGCAGATAGCTCCTATATATCCTAGCGCAACTCCCTGCCCAAGGGCGCCAAAAGTTATCAACCGAGCACCTTAGATTTCGAGATTCCGCGGCTGCCGGTTGAAAAACCGTACTTCGCCGTTGAGCTCATATCTCACGGTTGTTTCCTCTCTTCCCTCGTCCAGATCCTTGATCCTTGAGGTCCCAGGAATCTTTTGAAGAAGTTACCGAGTTGTTTGAGCTTGACTTGGATGAGTTCAAGCACGCCTGAGCTCTCACCGCCGCCGCAGCCGTCATACGCATTGTTCCGGTCTGTTTCAGCCGATGCCGACTTCACCGACGTGCTCAGCGCCCCCAAAAAACCCCAGGCGGTGATTCTTGGAGAGTTTAGTGCAGCGGTTTGACCAGTGGCGAGATCGTCGGTGAGCTACCGCCGCGGGCACCGCCGCGCACGGGCGCCAGCCCGAGGTTGAAGAAAACCTGTGGAGCCCACGTGTCAGTCGCTGCGGGATCCGGGTGTGGCCGGGGATCTGGTGTGACTGCGTGGGTTAACCCCGTGGCCCCTGGTGCGGCCCTGCTGCGATTGGTTGGTTTTAAACCAGTGGGCCCGGCTGATTTATTTAAGTGTTTCCCTTTGAAAAATAATTCCAGGATTTAACTAAACTTGGCAAATCCATAACTCTCAGTAGAATTGTCCAAAAATTCCCAAATAAATTTTATTAGAACCAGAATGAAGAATACTTTCCATTGGTGCACTTGGATTTGTATGAAAGTCCATATAAATTTCTCCATAATTCAGATAAGAAAAATGCTCATAGAATTCATTCCTATAGTTCTGTTAATTGGAAAATTCCCAATTTTGGTCAGCACGCTATTATTAATACACTTGATATCCAGTACAAATTTCAAGTTCATTGGACTTCAATTACTGGGTTGGTCAGTGTTCCAAATCTCTATGTAGTTATAAATTGAGAAAAATGGAAAATCAATTTCAGAAATTTCCCTAAACTTGTAAAATCAGTTCCTCCTTGTAGGAAGCTTAGAAAATAGTGAAACAAATTTTCCTAGAACCAGTGAGACCCCCTCTACATGGTACAACCACTGGTAGCCATGATAGGTCTTCAAATTTTCAACCAAAATTTAGAGAAGGTTATTGTTTACCATAATTTTTAGGAACAACAAACTTCCTTGATCATCTCCTATTCTTTGAAAGAGTCTTCACTATAGTCACTAGTATCTACCATAAAAGTTCCAAAGCCAATTAAGATCATTTTCTTATTTTGATCATAAGATATTAGCTTATAACCTTAAGCATATTGATTATTTCAAAGTCATTCATATATATTATATGCATATTGTGTAGTAGCTGAAGTCGGGGAGCAGCCGAAAGCTTTGGAAATCCAGCTGCCAGAAACTAACATAGACTCAGACTCGCATTCAGGCAAGCCCTGGTTTGCATTTAAGTTCCTTATAGTGTTTTTGCAGTTTTCATTCACCTTATGTCTTCAGATGTTTGTGCATTATGTTTAAGGTGTTTGACATCCACTTGCATGGCCCACAAATCCCATAGTCTTGGGTAGGTCTACAGCCTGTTGAGTACAAACTGCTATGCTTATGCTCATAGGAATTCAGTAGAAGTCGAGTAGTTGGAATCTACTCGCGAGATAGGAATTTCATCACACGGGAAGAATTGGATCAAGAAATGGTTTATGAATATTAAATTAAGACCGAGCAGCGGGTAGGACGCAGCGAGACGTGGCCTCACGTGCGTAGCCCTGCTTGTGTTGATTGAGCACCGTTTTGTGTGCGGCCCTGCTGGACAAGCTTGAATTGTACCGCTAACATACTGGAGAAATGGGCTCCAGTAAACTGACGTAGCTTGATACTAGTTTGTCGAGGCATTCCGTTTCGTTTTATAGGCGTGGGTTGAGGGAAGCAAGGTGTAAATCAGCTGGTGGGCACGTCAGAGTATGCCCCACGCAGTGACCTCCTGCTGGTGACGGATCGACCGGTTTGACATTCGAGTGTTTAGTGAAAGTTGGCCATATACGACTAGTACTGAAGTGTTATGTAGGTACTGTTGTAAGTACTCGCTGACTTTTCCAAAAGTGCGTATGTGTCATGTTGTTCCGGGTATGTCCTGATTGCAATCACCGTCCCTCGCGGTAATAGAGTACCACTTGTTCACTGCGCTGTGACATAGTAAATACTGAAGAAGTCAGGAGAATACGATGCATTGAATTACAATTGCTTGCAACCTTGTATTGCTTAGAGATAGTACAATAAAAAGTTTACAGTTTCCCCATAATTTACCTATAATAGTATTATGTGTTTTGTGCATGTCATATCATCGGCAAAGCGTTTCTTGTTTGATTGTGGAGTCCATGATGTATCGTGCCTGAAGAATGTCATGTGCTACTTAAAATATTAATATAAGGATCCACCTGTAGGCGAGTCCTTTATGCTATTCCTTACCTATGAGTATTCACCCCTGCATATGTCTAGTGAGACGGGTTAGTTTTGTTGAGCCTTAAGCTCACGTTTGTAGTTAACAAGTTTTTGCAGATTATACAACTGATGATGGGTTCGATGACGAGGCTGCACCCCCTCTAGGGTTTACAGCCGAGTGGAAACCCTGCACGCCGTCGTAAGTTTGGTGTTGCTAGTGCAAAGTATCCAGGGCACGGATGACTTTGCTTTTGCATAGCTAGTGATGAGAGTGTAGCTATGATGTATAGTTCTCTTTCCTTTCGTTTAGTATTGTAACACTTCTGCTCTGCTTTTAAATAAAGACTTGGTATTGTAATTTGTTCTCGTTCTTTTCTTGAATACTGTTGGGTGTCGTATCGCACGACACCACCCAATGAGATACTTGGAGGTCGGGATTCTAGTCCCCACACTGCGCCAGAGAGAAAAAGAGAAGAAAAAAGGGAGGAAGAAGAGGAAAAGGAGGAAGGAGTCATCGTCCGCCGAAGATCATCGCACCATCGTCGTCGTGTTGTCGTCTACTTCGTCTACGCTATGCCTCCATCCCGTGATCTTTGAAGACGTCACATTTACAGTAGGGTACATTTTCTGACGCGAATTTTAGCGACGTATTAGATCTAATAATCGGGATTTAATCGAAGTTGCATCTATCTTTTTATTTTCAGCAGCATTAGTTCTTGCTAAAACCCCCGTAAACTCATATAAACACATATGAAATAGTTGCATCTAATCAATAAACAACCATAATTAATTAATAATTGAACTTTGCATGCATGCATGTCATCGCATGTTGACTAATATGTGTGCATCGTGTTGATTTGTATGTATTTTCTTGTATGTGTGATCACGAGTAGAGGGAAGTGCTCAAGAGGTCATGTACGAAGATTTTCAGAACCAAGACTTCGAAGCGCTTGAGCAACCCTATCCGTCGGAGCAAGCAAGTGTCCTTGAAGCATATTGATCTTGTTTTAAAATAAATGTTTTGTTTGCAAAATTGCATGCTTGTGTCAATTTGATAGGAATCCTATGATAGGGAGTTGAGTAGCTTTGTTTAACCACCCTTGTCACCTGGAATACCTGGTAGAGTGTCGAGAAGGGTTTTTACCTTTTGCATCGCTTAACTAATTGGGATGGGAAACCACTGTATTATTTAATTATGCATTAATGATATATTGATTAACATGAACTGGTTAAAATGATGGGTGATCTAAGCAAGCGTGGTTGGTGGATTGGCTTGGATGTTATGGTGGTTGCTTGCTTTAGATCTAAGGGCCGATTCATGCGAGAATAGGCCAGGACTACAGTGCCACCACAAGGCCAAGTATGGGTGTGGCGTAGCTGATTAATTAGGGTATTAATGGTATTGTGTGGATCATTTGGCGCATCGGGGAAGGGAAGTCGGATTGGGTTTGGATTTGTGGCAGGGACTCCCTGGGATCCGAATGGCACAAGAGGGTGCCCTTGGTTGAAGACGTGCTCTCTAGGAAACGTCGCCACAGGAGAAACCCCAGTGGGTCCGTACATGCTAGTAGTCCTTTTGTACAGGCTATTTTGTGATCTCTTGGCCATACACCAAAGGAAGTGTAATTGGCATAAGGGAGATTCTTTAGTTGCCGACGGGTGATGAAATCACAAACACGTGGGTAAAGCGGTACAAACTCTACAGAGTATTAAAACTATCATGATAGTCGTGCTCCCAGTTTAGAGCACCTGGATGACCTACATGATTAGAAGGGTTTTTGTAATGGGATGGTTTGGTATTGGTTATGGGATGATAATATGGTTTATGGCGATGAATATGGTTAATGGTAAGCAGAAATCTGGAATATGGTTGAATGTAATGAAATATGGACTAGTATTATGATATCTACATGGTTTATGATGGGTTTACTTCACATATGCATATAATGTATTGATTTTCAAATGTTTTACTGTACTTTTCAGCACTTAGCCTTTATTACATTCGTCAATTGTATCAGCTACATGTCATACTTTCCCACACTTGCTGAGTATGACATGTACTCACTCTTGCAATCCCCCCACCAACAGTTTCAGGTGATGGTTGGGAGTGTCTTGAGGATAATACGGAGTTCTTGGTTGTGTGTTGCCGTCGACTTGCCTGTGGTGTTGCATGGAGCTGCGCTATCCCTTATGCTTAGTTTGCTTAGTTGCTTAGTTGCTTAATTAGTTTATTTCCGCTGCATTAGTTGAACTTGTCATTAATATTCACTAGAGCTTGTATTCAAGGATATTATGAATTGTGTAATATAATTTGGTTAATTAATCTTGTTATGTGGTAATTATATGTTTATCAATTGTGAATCACTTGTGTATGTGTGTTAAACATCCTCGGCACACATACGCTACACTTGGTTCATTTTTCGGAACCAGGTGTCACAAATTGGTATCAGAGCCACAGGTTGACTGTAGGACGCAACCTAGATAGAATGGACACTTTAGAGCACATAGGAACACTTAGGAATTGATGTGTTTTTTCTTGGAGTGTTGTTTGCTATATATATTGTTTGCTTGTGTGCTTAATAGAGGATTTTGGGATGCTTTAGCATTGCCATGTCCACCTAGGCTAGTATGGTAGTTGTTTAGTTTCATATTCCTTGATGCATATAGTTGGGGATTCGTTCTATCTCTCTTTCCTTTCTCGCTCAATCTCTACTTCAATGGAAGAAGGACACAACCAGAAGATTCACTGTCTTAGACGAAGCTGTATGGAAGATGAGAACAAAGATAGTGTGTCCAAGAGCAAGTTTTAAAATAGGGGGGGTAGAATCCTTCGCCAACCTTATTGTTTTGGATGCACAAGGATCGGACATGACACTTGGAATGGATTGGCTACAGAAGCATAATGGAGTGGACCAGTATGCCACAAGGACAATGTGATCGACAGGTGAAAAGGGAGTCAACATTGGAGTTGATGCATCACAATAGATATCAAGACTAACCAATCATCAAAGACTACTCCAACATAGTGAAGTGCATGACTGAGTTGCTAATAAGGGGAAAGCCTCTCAAATGGATTCTATCTTTTTAGGATGCTATTGAGAAAGTGAAGAAGAGATTTATCACTACACCTGCGTTGGTATTACTAGACATGAGTAAGAAGCTTGGATTTATACGATGCAGCAAGACAAGGACTTGGATGTGTGCTCATGCAAGAAGGTCAAGTGGTTGCATATGCATCAAGACAATTGAAGAAACATGAGCAGAATTATCCTACACATGATCTTGAACTAGCAGCCGTGGTACATGCATTGAAGATTTGGAGAGACTACATTCTTGCTCACAAATGTGAAATTTATACGGATCACAAGAGTCTCAAGTACATATTCACACAAACAGATCTGAATTTGAGGCAACGAAGATGGCTGGAGCTTATCAAGGATTATGATGTGGGAATCAACTACCATCCGGGGAAGGCGAATGTAGTGGCTGATGCTTTAAGTTAGAAAGGAGTAAGCCACCAACTCATGGTTCGGGAGCTGCCATCCGAGTTATGCAAGGAGTTCGAACGGTTGAACCACAGATTTGTGAATGAGATGGGAATAATGGAGTTAAATCCAACCTTGGAGCAAGAAATTCGAGAAGCACAAACCGCAGATGAGGAGATCAAAGAAATCAAGGAAAGGACCAAAGAAGGGAGATAATTCAGATTTGATGAAGACGAGCATGGTACCTTATGGCTTGGAAAGAGAATCGTTGTGCCTAATGTAAAGCATATTCGGGAGACAATATTAAAGGAGGCACATGACTCGCCGTACTCAATTGATCCCAGTTGTACAAAGATGTACAAGGACTTGAATACATGCTATTGGTGGGCTAGCATGAAGAAGGACATAGCTGAATATGTCGCCTTATGTGATGTGTGTCAACGGCTTAAGGTTGAGCATCAAAGGCCAGCTGGATTATTGCAACCATTGAAGATTCCGGAATGGAAGTGGGAAGAGATTGATATGGACTTCGTAGTTGGATCACCGCGAACCTAGTCCGGCTATGATTCAATATGGGTTATTGTGGATCGGTTGACAAAATCAGCTCACTTCATTCCTGTCAAGACCACATATACCACCGCGAAGCTAGCAGAATTGTATATGGAGCATATTACGTGTCGACATGGAGTCCCAAAGAAGATAGTCTCAGATAGAGGTTCTCATTTACCTCCAAGTTTTTGCAGAAATTGCATGAAGCATTGGGAACGAGGTTAAATTTCAGCTCAGCATATCACCCTCAAACGGATGGATAAACTGAGAGGACCAATCAGATTTTGGAAGACATGTTAAGAGCTTGTGCTTTAAAGCATGGGAAAAGTTGGGACAAGAGCTTGCCATATGCAGAATTTTCATACAACAATAGTTACCAAGCAAGTTTGAAAATGTCACCCTATGAAGCACTATATGGAAGGAAGTGTAGGACACCCTTGTTTTGGAATGAAACTGGAGAGAATCAAGTATTTGGTCTGGATGTGTTATAAGACGTTGAATGACAAGTTCAAATAATACATGAAAACCTAAGGGCTGCCTAGTCTCGGCAGAAAGGCTATGCGGATAATAGGCGAAGGAGTCTGAATTTCGAAGTAGGAGATTTTGTATACCTCAAAGTGTCACCTATCTGAGGTCAGCGACGGTTTAATGTCAAAGGAAAACTAGCACCTCGTTACATCGGACCATTCAATATTGTGGACAAACGAGGAGAAGTAGCATATCGACTTCCGGGGTATCTCTCCGATGTACACGACGTGTTTCACGTCTCTCAACTCAAGAAGTGTCTCAGGGTGCCAGAAGAACAGGTGCCGATGGACGAGTTAGAACTTTAGGAGGATTTGTCCTATTTCGAGCAACCTATCAAGATCTTGGACGTGAAGGAAAGGGTCACGAGGATTAAGAGGGTCCGTTGGTGCAAAGTGCAATGGAACCACCATACGGAAGCCGAAGCTACGTGGGAACATGAAGAAGACCTGAAAGCATAGTTCCCTCGTCTTTTCTCCACACTATTGAATCTCGAGGGCGAGATAATACTTTAAGGGGGTAGGTTTGTAACACCTTCAATTTTTGCATCATGCATTGCATACATGTTCATGCATTAAACATTAGTAGAATAAAGGAAAAATAATAAAACATAAAACATACATATAAAAATATGTGTAGCAAAAGAAGAAAAAGGAAATAATAATATAAAACATGTCTTAGGGAACCAATATAAAAATAATAATAATATATATAGGAAAAAATATATGAAACTTAAAGAAAGAAAGAAAAAAGAAAAAAATTATTCCGGAAACTTCCGAAAGTTTCTGGGGGGAAGCTTTGCTTCACCCCGGAATGTTCCGGGCAAATAGTGCCCTGCACGTGCGGGGCCGAGCCGAGCGGCCTCGGTCCAGCGCGCCTGAGCCGGGCCGCTTCAAGCGCCCCTGCGCGTCCGACAGGGCCAGGTTGCGGCCGAGCCGGTGGCTCCGTGCGCCAGTGCGTGCGCCCGCGCACCCGCGCGCCAGCTCCCGCGACCGAGTCAAACGTGGCGCACCGGGAATCGATGCCCACTGTCTATAAAAAGCTTCATAGGGCTCTGTTGTTTTCTCGACACAAGCGTTTTCCAGCGCCGCCAGAGACAAAGAAAATAAACCCTAGCGCCGGTAGAGAGAAAATCAGAGGCGGCGCCAGAGATAAAAAGAGAAGAAAAAAGGAGGAAGAAGAGGAAAACGAGGAAGGAGTCGTCATCTGCGGAAGATCATCGCACCATCGTCGTCATGTCGCCGTCTACTTCGTCTACGCTACGCCTCCGTCCCGTGATCTTTGAAGCCATCACATCTACAGGAGTGTACGTTTTCTGACGCGAATTTTAGCGACGTATTAGATCTAATAATCGGGATTTAATCGAAGTTGCATCTATCTTTTTATTTTCAGCAGCATTAGTTCTCACTAAAACCCCCGTAAACTCGCATAAACACGTATGAAATAGTTGCATCTAATCAATAAACAACCATAGTTAATTAATAATTGAACTTTGCATGCATGCATGTCATCGCATGTTGATTAATATGTGTGCATCATGTTGATTTGTATGTATTTTCTTGTATGTGCGATCACGGGTAGAGGGAAATGCTCAAGAGGTCGTGTACAAAGATTTTCAGAACCAATACTTTGAAGCACTTGAGCAACTCTATCCGTCAGAGCAAGGCAAGTGTCCTTGAAGCATATTGATCCTGTTTTAAAATAAATGTTCTATTTGCAAAATTGCATGCTTGTGTCAATTTGATGGGAATCCTATGATAGGAAGTTGACTAGCTTTGTTTAACCACCCTTGTGACCTGGAATACCTGGTTGAGAGTCGGGAAGGGATTTTACCTTTTGCATCACTTAACTAATTGGTATGGGAAACCACTATATTATTTAATTATGCATTAATGATATATTGATTAACATGAATTGGTTAAATGATGGGTGATCTAAGCAAGCGTGGTTGGTGGATTGGGTTGAATGTTATGGTGGTTGCTTGCTTTAGATCTAAGGACCGGTTCATGCAAGAATAGGCCAGGACTACAGTGCCACCGTGAGACCAAGTATGGATGCGGCGTAGCTGATTAATTAGGGTATTGCTGGTATTGCACGGATCATTTGGCGCACTGGGGAAGGGGAGTCGGATTGGGTTTGGATTTGTGGCAGGGACTCCCTGAGATCCAAATGGCACCAGAGGGGGCCCTTGGTTGAAGACGTGCTCCGTAGGAGACGTCACCACCGGTGAAACCTCAGTGAGTCCGTACATGCTAGTAGTCCCTTTGTAAAGGCTATTTTGTGATCTCTTGGCCATACCCCAAAGAAAGTGTAATTGGCATAAGGGAGGTTCTTTAGTTGCCGACGGGTGATGAAATCACAAACACGTGGGTAAAGCGGTACAAACTCTGCAGAGTATTAAAACTATCATGATAGTCGTGCTCCCGGTTAAGAGCACCTAGATGACCTACATGATTAGAAGGGTTTTGGTTATGGGATGGTTTGGTATTGGTTATGGGATGCTATTATGGTTTATGGCGATGAATATGGTTAATGGTAAGGAGAAATCTGGAATATGGTTGATTGTAATGAAATATGGACTAGTATTATGATATCTACATGGTTTATTATGGGTTTACTTCACATATACATATAATGTGTTGCTTTTCAAATGTTTTCAGCACTTAGCCTTTACTACATTTGTCAATTGTATTAGCTACATGTCATACTTTTCCACACTTGCTGAGTACGACATGTACTCACTCTTGCAATCCCCCCACCAATAGTTTCAGGTGATGGTTGAGAGTGTCTTGAGGATAATGCGAAGTTCTAGGCTGTGTGCTGCCGTCGACTTGCCTGTGGTGTTGCATGGAGCTGCGCTATCCCTTATTCTTAGTTTGCTCAGTTGCTTAGTTGCTTAATTAGTTTATTTTCGCTGCATTAGTTGAACTTGTCATTAATATTCACTAGAGCTTGTATTCAAAGATATTATGAATTGTGTAATAAAATTTGGTTAATTAATCTTATTATGTGGTAATTATCTGTTTATCAATTGAGAATCACTTCTGTATGTGTGTTAAACATCCTGGGCACACATACACTACACTTGGTTCATTTTTTGGAACCAGATGTCACAGATTCCCTCCTTGAGTGTCTGCCCATCCCTGAGGTTCTCGACTCCTGCTCCAATGGACACAGCTCTGCCTCCTTCCCGGATGGAGGATGTCTCACCCGTTAGGCGGCTTTTTGGCTGGGAGGACAAGGAATGACGGGTTCTGATCCGCCCCGACTCCTTGCCACTGGAGTTGGGTGAGAAAGAGATCGTCTTCTTCCAGGCGTATGCATACTCCGGGTTTGTCCCTCCTGTTTCCTCCTTCCTGGTGACACTCCTAGAAGTCCTTGGGCTCCAGCTTCATCACCTGTCGCCGAACTCTCTGGTGGTGGCAGCGGTGTTCTCGCATTTCTGTGATATGTTTGTCTGGGTGTACCCATGCGTGCCGGTGTTTTGGTAGCTCTTCGTGCAAAGGCAGAACGGAAAGAAGAACAAATCAATCTTCCTCGGCGGCTTCTGCTTCCAGCATTGGTCCAACAACCCCTTCAAGTACATTACTCCGCTCTCCTCGGCGAAGTGGCCCGGCTTGAGGAGCGACTGGGTGGTCATACATACCGACGCCCACGATCGCATGGTCCTGCCCATCGGCTGGTCGGCGATTAGGAGGACGGTCTGGGAGGAACGCCCAGAGCTTGAGGTGGCGTACACACCGGTGATGAAGAGGATCCCATTCCTGCTGGACCACGGCCTGTCGGAGCTGTTGATGATGGCCAACTTCGTTCGTCGCCATCTAGCCCCTCTCCAGCACCGTTGCTGCTCTACATGGCTCTACTTCGGGCTCCAATGGTACCAGGTTGCTGAGGGGTCGCGTCACGGAGACGACCCCGCAGGAGGTGTTTGAAGCAATGTCCAAGGCGTGCGACGACCTGCTGTCGGACGACGTCTTCAACCTTCCGCGGGCTTGCCCACCGCTTTGCATGGATCGGGACCTTCAGACGAAGGTTCTGAAGGAGATGCCCAACCTGGACGCGATTGGTCTTGCACCGCGGTAGGTTGGTGATGAGAGCCGTGGCCTGGCCATTGTCAACTCTTCGGAGGAGTCCGCACCTTCTTCAGGCTCTGAAGCCTCCAGGGCAGAGGAGGCGCCCGCAATTGGGAGGAAGGGCAAGGCGCCGGACCCTGATGTAGGTAAGGTGAAGGCATCGGTCCCCAACGTAGGCAAGGGAAAGGCTCTGGTGGTCGAGGTCGTGAAGGGCAAACGCCCTCGGTTGCCACTGAGGGCGTCGCCGCAGGTGACCTTTGCTCCAAGTCAGCGTCCACCGGCGCGCCCCTCTTCAGTATTGGGAAATGGCGGTTCTTTGGGGGGAGGTTCGGTCCCTCAAGTGGCGGCTCCACCGACGTCGGCAGTCAGCACGTCATCCAGCATCCCCGTCACATGTGCGGTCCAGGGTACCACAAGGGGCTCCGGCAGCATCACACCTACGGAGCCTCAGGCAAAAAGGCCTCGAGTTGAAGTCATCGGTAGCTCGAGAGGTGGCTCTGTTGTGGTTGGCGGAAGCACACTGGCGCAGGGTGGTGGCACTGCTGGAAGTTTTGGTGGAGGCCCAGCTGGGATGGCCTCGCCTGTTATGCCATCACCAGGGCCCGTGACTTTAGGGTCGCCAAAAGTAGAGGCCAGCTAGAGCTTCGGGGGACGTCAGTAAGGCATTCTTGCCAATGCTTGCTCTCTATTATCTCGCCTGCCATTGTTGATTGGTCAGGGCTTGATCTTGATTTGCAGGGCTACATCAGCTGTTGTGAGACCCTTACCCCGGGGGTAGTGCCCAGAAGCGCTTTGAAGGTGGCCGAGGATGCTACGGCTGTGCTGGTAGGGCAACCTGCCAAGTTTGTTCAAGGGAGCACTACTCCAGCGTCTGTGCCTGGCGTGGGTAGTGAAGCATCTCTGGCTGTCTCTCTAGCTGTCGCGCCAGAGGCACTTCCAGCCGTCGCACCAGAGGCACCTCTGGCCGTCATGGCAAAGGCCATGTCGGAGCCGACTCCGGGGGCTGAAGGTCTAACCTCCACTGCTGCTGATTCGGCGGGTGGCTCTCTGAGCAATGGTGGCCTAGCTGCTTCACGTGGCACTGCAACTCCTCCTCAGTCACCCGGGGCAAGATCCCCACTGCTGGTGGCGTCGCTTTCACCGCTACGATAGGAAGAGGTCCCTGAGATGATCACTGGACGGCCTTCTCTGACTTCGGCGCAGCCGGAGCACCTCTCTGACATCATAGACTTGACGCAATCTAGCATCCTTGAGGTGCAATCCAACCTCCACCGAGTGCAGGAGGCTCTTGCCACAGAGTAGGAGAAGCTGCGTGCCGAGGGCGAGCGCCTCTGAGGCTAGGAGGATCTTCTGAGCTCTAGGATCGCCGAGGCGAAGGCGAAGTACCAGAAGGAGAGAAAGGAACTGGAGGTGAGGCACCGCTTGGTGAGGGCCTCAGACGCCCTATCCTAGAAGATTTTGGCCAACGCCAAGGCAGCCAACGACGCTGTTGACGCCCTCTTGTGCACTCTTGCAGTCGGTCGAGAGGCCCGGAGTCACCAAGAAGCCACCGTTGCCAAGAGGGAGGCTGCTGTCGCCGATCAAGAGGTGTTGGTGCACCCGATGATGGCCCAGGTTGAGGCCAATCAAGACAGGCTGCAGTCCCGCCTCGAAGACCTTGAGCTTCGGGAGAGCAATTTGGCCCAGGATTGGGAGCAACACCTAGCTGAGCTTCAGGAACTCCTCCTGCACGATCTTGACGTCCAAGCCCGGGAGCACACAGAAGAGCGCCGCGCCTGGGAGCTCGATCTGCGGGAGCGTCAGCTGGCTTAGCGTCTGGAAGCCGAGTGTAGGGTGGTGGCGGAGACGGTGGCATCCCATGTCTTGGTGTGTTACCGGAGCCGATACCCTGATCTGCCATTGTGTAAGACCTATGTGTGCTAAATACATTGGCTCGTAGTGAATATACTTGCTTTGACGATAAAAGTTTTGAATATCACCAAAACACCTTTTTATTAAGATCCGACTTGTTTTGGGAAGCTTCGGCTACGTTAGACGCTAGGTCCTGCTAGTTTTGGAAGCTTCGGCAGGAGCTTGGTTGTACTAGTTCTGGTAAGCTCTGGCGCTAGGTTCTACTAGCTTTTGTTAGCTCCGGCTCAAGGTCCGGGTTGCTCTAGCAAGGTCCGGAACTTGACCGCAATGCTTCTGTTTTTCATTTGCAATGTTTCGTACTTGCTTTATATCTCTGGAAAAGTTTGCTTAGTATTCATTTGCTAAGTCTTTGGTGCGTTTTATGTTGATATGGATGATATCATGTTACTGTGGTTTTGCAACATGCTTATGTGAGGTTCTCACGTAAGGTGTTGTGTTCGGAACTAACTTGAGTCAAGTCGAGGACTTGGGCTCGTATGGATTGGTTGTTTATTCATGTGCAGGTGTTGCTTGAGTTCAAGTCATGGCTAGTGACAGGATCCTTTGGACTAGTCTCAGGGAGGAGATGAGGTTCCAACAACCAAATTTAGGAGGAATTGTGGTTGAGCTGATCAGGAGGTTGCGCAGCATGATTGAATCAAGGACAATGCATATGAAGGTTACTGAACGTCGATGGAAGGTGTTCGCACGTATGCATGCGGTGCATGTGGCAACATGGTTCCGAAGATGGGATAAGGAAGGAAAGATCTGGTTGGAAGGGTTGGATCGTATCGGTTTATGGACTTAGGCTACGGCTGAGTCGGGTTTGACTCAAATATGGAAAGAGTTGAGTTGGTTATGATAGGATTTCGTGTGGGTCACGAATTTGAGTTGTTTAGGAATGTGGGATACGTTCCTAAGGTGTTTGGAAGTCTTAAGATTGCTTCTATCTGCGTATAGAAGAATCTTAAGCAGTTCTGGAAAGTTATGATTCGTGAACAGAGTAGGATTCACTACAGGAAACCCGACGATTTGCGACGGCTAGGGCCGTCGCAAATAAGCGAAATGCCGTCGCAAATAAGCTATTTGCGACGGCTTTCCTTATTTGTGACGGTTTCTAGCCGTCGCAAATAACTCGTCGCAAATAAGCTTATTTGTGACGGCCACCGTTGCAAATAAGCTTAATTGCGACGGCTAGCAGCGGCCGTCGCAAGTTATTGTCGTGGGCCGGTGGGCCCCGTCACAGTATTTGCGATGGCCGAGCCGTCACAATTAAAGCTTATTTGCGACGGCCAGGCTGTCGCAATTAAGTGCCTCTATTTGCGACGGCCAGGCCGTCGCAAATAAGTTCAGTGGGTAGGGCCCACGTGTCCTCCTCCAGGACCCACGTTGTTATTTGCGACGGCCAGGCCATCGCAATTAACACTTATTTGCGACGGCCCGGCCATCACAAATAGAAGTGGCTTAATTATGACGGCATGTAACCTTATTTGCGACGGTACTGTATAAAAAGCCGTCGCAAATAAGGTTTTTTATTTTTTTTTAAAAAAAAAACAAAAAATACTACCCAGCTCGATGGCCAGAATCACAGAACAGATACAATATATCACACACTATATAACACACAAACATCATCACAATCACAAACTAATAAGTTCCGATACATCTCACATCGTCATCAACAAAGCAAACAAAGGCTCACTCACCCATTTGACCTCCGTAGCCACCTCCGGAGCCACCTCCGAAGTCGAAGTCGTCATCGCGCCTCATTCCAGGCAGCGGTAGCGACGGCAACGGCGTTTGTGCAGTCGTCGCGGATCCCTGCAATTAATGAAACTTAGAGTTAGAATATAAATTCATCAACATCTCTCTCCCTCCCTTCCTCTCCCTCTATCTTCATCTAGATCCCCCTCTCTTCCTCTCTCTTTTCATTTCTCTCTTTGTCTCTCACTCTATCTCTCTATTGCTATCATTTTCCCTCTATCTTCCTCCCTCTATCTCCATCTACATCTCCCTCCCTCTATCTTCCCCTCCCTCTATCTCCATCTACATCTCCTCTCTCTCTTCATTCCTCTCCTACTCTATCTAAATATCTTTCACTCTTTCTTCTGTCTCTCTTTCTTCTATCTCTCTCTTTCTTCTATCTCTCTTTCTTCTATCTCAATATTTTTCTTCTATCTAACTATCTCCCTCTTTCTTCTATCTCAATCTTTTTACACTAGAGAAGAAGGATTACATAGAAAATTACCTGACCCGCAGAAGAAGGATCGCCTAGAAGGACCGGTGATATTACTGGTAGCTGGATCCCCAGACCTTGCGCCCGAGCCATGGCCTGTCATTGCAAAATTAAATGTTACCTATTAGTAAGTCATTTACGCTAAATTAATGAGAACTTTAGTTTTTATTTTGTTACCTCCATTGATTCCCGCATTTGCGCCATCCAGGCTGCCTGGGTTTGGATCGTGGCCTCCATCGCGATCCTTTGGCGTTCCGCCTCCCTCCTTTCCTCCTCATGTCGCCTTTGGTTTTCTTCTACAGTTTCTCAGAGGGACTGCATCTCAATGTCCCTCTGCGATACGCGGCGACCTGCCGTGCCCACCGACGAAGCCTGCGTGGAGCTGCCTCTTGCAGGTCTCCCCACCCTCGAGTCGACAACTCCGTCGAATATGGCGATCCTATAAAAAAGAGAGTCAGTAATATGAAATTGAAATATCTTGAATACTTTGAATTGAAAACGATAAATTTACTTGTAAACTCAACTTCTTTGTGCTTTTCCACCATCGCTTGCATACGCGGCTTGAGGATCGATTGGTTGACGTTCCCAATCGAAATCCTCGCCGTGTATCTTCCTAGCCTCCTCCCCGTACTTAGCCTGCAAAACAAGAAAATTGTGTAAGTTCAACAATCTATATAGTTATATTTAATATGAATGATTTCTAAAGTTACCAACCGCTCGGCTGCAGCCTGACTGCACCCCGTCGCCTAAGAAGGGTCCCTGTGACCTCTCTTCCAGACCTCAGTAGGGGTGGGCGGCAACCCCGTCTCGCGCTCATGTCAATACGTGTTAGTACGAATAATATATTATGAATATATAAACATAAGTTACACACACTTACCATGGTTTAGCTAAACGCATGTGGTTATCTTGCCCTTGCCTGCTCTTCCCCTCGACCCCTCTGCAGTCTCGAGCCTTCTCGGACTTAGTTTTAAACTCATCGCTAGCCCAGTAGCGACAAAGGGCCCGAAATGCATTGGTCCGACCCTGCAACCAGCTCACGTGGCCCTGCACATAGTTGGAAGTCGTTAAAAATACCATCGAGGAAATTATCAAAAAAAAAAACTTACTACACTCCACATACCTGCACGTACTCCTCCTCCGTCAGGTGCATCTCGCTCGCTTGCCGGAAGTGTAGCACGGGCTGCTGGTTCGCCTTCAAGTGCTCATTAACAATTGAACGCGGGTGTTCGACAAAGCTTGTCAAAGTGCCTTGGCAGCGTTGTAGTGAAACACTCGCCTCGCATCCTCAAACTGGCGAGAGTCGTTCGGGTCCTCTAAAGTATATCTTGCCTGCGATAAAGAATATATTGAAGAGATGTTCACTAAAAGAGTTTAAGAGTTGAAACTTAGAAACTTTTTTAACATACTTACCATAAAATAGGCCCATACGGCCTCTTGAAGGTTGTCGTGCTCCTGGTGATGGATGCGTGCGTAGTCCTCCCACGAAAGAGCAGGCACCCCGTCGATGACCCTGGGATAGTGCAAACGCACTATGGACTCGAGGACACCGTTCACCGGTCTGTGGTGTCTCTCACTGGTGAAAGACGTGTCGTCCCAAACCCTACAAGATATTTATTCATTCATTACTTAAGTAATCAAAAGAAACTAAAATTGAACACTATAATTTTTATTACCTGTCTCCGACTGGACGAATCACGATCCTCTGTGAAGGGACCGCAGGAGGACTGACAAAGTGAGTCCTCCTCGTCCTCTGTGTCTGCTGAGGCGCCACGTTAGGTGACCCAGACGGCTCCTCACCAGCCGAGTCAAAGGCCTCAGGAATAGAAGCATCGCCAGCCGGAGGCTGGCTGGCCGAGGGTTGGCTCGCCGAGGGCTGGCTGGCCGAGGGCTGGCACACCGAAGGCGCCGCAGCCTTTGAGTCAGCCGGTGAGGACTACAACATTCAAATGATTCATAAGTAAATTTAATGTGAAATTGAATTTAAAGAATTTGTCAAAAAAGAGTGACATTTACCTGTGACGAAGCTCTAGAGCTGGTCTGAACATGCCCCAGCAGCTGAGAGCGCCTGCTGCCAATCGACGAGGCACCAACAAAAGCGTCCTCAGGTCTAGAGAGGTAGAACCCCCTCGTCGGCAGCACCTTCTTACCCTTCTTTGATGCCATCCTGTTGTAATTAGATAATTAGTAAATATGCAAATAAAATATACAAAATTCATGTTACTTACTTGTAGTCACTTTCAAAATTCATCAACATCTTTGTCATGTGCATGTGCCCTACTCCTTAAACCAGCCCAACGATCTTCCATCGTGGCCTGTTCTAATTTTCATTTTCGCATATCATCTGCCTCTACATCTTCAACGTCTTCAACATCTCCAACTAATTGATCGAGTCCTGAACCAAGCTCGACGATAAAAGTGTCTGGCAACTCTTCTTCTTGGTACACTTCTTCAACATCTTCGCTATCATGGTAACCATCATCCCCAGGAGTATATAGCCGCTCACGAGGATTCACCTTATATACCACCCACCAAGCACTGAGCTTCGTGCATGGATAAGGTAGGTAATACACTTGTTCAACTTGATGCGCAAGAACAAATGTATCGTAACCTCGTAGTTGGTCCTTATGTTTCACTTCCACCATTCCAAATTGGTTTTCTCGAGTTCCATGTGTACGATCAAACCAGTCACAGTCAAAGAAGACAACTCAAAGGGTCTTATTTCCGGTAAAAGTAAATTCAAGGATTTTGTTAATGATCCCATAATAATCAGTTAAATTCCCTTGAGTGTCCATTGCTCTCGTCACAACACCGGAATTTGATGTTGCCGCGAGAGGACGATGAGCTTCAAAATGAGTTGTACGGAATCGGAAGCCATTTACATCATATCGACCATAGCTTCTAACATTCACCAATCCATAAGATAGCTGCCGCAAATCTTCATGGACATTGTGAGTCTGACACTGTCATAAATGATCGTGAGTTAAAATAATACTTCTTTAATAATAGTAATTTATAATACATAGAAGACAAGAGAATAGTACATATTCTCGAAACCAGGATAGAAGACTCTGCCCCCCATTTATTCTTTCCTTTCGCATCGCTTCTACTTGTTTGGCCGTAGGTTGATGCCTATGTGGCCAATATTGTCTGTGGAACTCGCTGAAAATGAAAAACATCTTTTAGAGTACATGTGTAGCAAAATATGTCGATTAGCATAAATGTAGGAGAAACACTTACTCGAAGTATTCCTGCATGCCTTCTATATTTGCGTACATGTAGAGTAAAGCAACAGTCCTTTCATGTTCGGATAGCACATAGGTCGTGTAGCTACCAACGGTGGCGCCTCTCTTTTGAAAAATGGAAAGGTCGCTTAGAGGGGGTGTTTCGTCCACATTGTACCGCATCACCGAAGTATTGATATTGTTTTCTTCCGCAAAGTAGACACTTGAAAAGTATCCTACTTCCTTAAGAGCATATGCTTCAGCGATGCACCCTTCCACCCTTGCCCTGTTGCCAACCATTGGTTTCAGATATCGTAGCGCTCTTTCAATGTGATACATCCACCTATATTGCACAGGACCACCAACTTTAGCTTCGAATGGAAGATGGATAAGCAGATGTTGCATTGGATTGAAGAAACCCGGTGGAAAAAAAAAATTCCATCTTACATAAAAGTATGGGTATCTCCTTCTCTAACTTATCCATCATCCCGATCTTGATTTCTTTAGCACAAAGTTGTCTATAGAAATAGCTGAGCTCGGCTAAAACCTTCCACACCGCATCATATAGATAGCCTCGGAACATAACAGGTAGGAGTCTTTCCATTATAATGTGATAATCATGACTCTTCAACCCAGTGAGGTTTCCTGTGTTAACATTTACGGCTCGTTTTAGGCTAGCTGCGTAACCATCTGGGGATTTCAAAGTTTTCATCCATTTCATAATTTTTTTCTTTTCTTTCGATCGAAGACAGAAAGAAGCACGTGGCTTTCCACCACTTTCAGAGATTTCAAGAGTTGGACGGTGACAAATGTCTGCCAAATCTAGTCTAGCTTTATAATTGTCTTTCGTTTTGCCAGGCATATCCATGCAAGTGTTTATGATACTTTCACTCATATTACGCTCCTGATGCATGACATCAATGTTGTGCATTAGAATCAACGACTTCACATATGGTAGCTCCCAAAGTCCACATATGTGAGTCCAATTGTGTTCCTCTCCATAACCTACGAAATATCCAGGACGACCTTCATCAGGCACCAGTTTGTCCAACATATCAGAAATTTCTGACCCGTTGAGACGCTTCGGTGGTCGTTTAGTGACAACAGTGTTCTTTTGAAAGACATGCCTTTGCTGCCTAAATATATGATTCGAGGGCAGCCAACGTCTGTGACAATCGAAGTAGGATATTTTGCCTCCATGAGTTAGTCGAAAGCAATCTGTGTCTGAAGCACATATCGGACACGTCAGACGACCGTGAGTGCTCCATCCAGAAAACATGCCGTATACCGGCAAATCATGGACGGACCACAAATAAGCAGCTCGAAGGTTGAATTTCTGCTTCTTATAACTGTTGTACGCTTCGACTCCTGTCCACAAGACTTTCAATTCTTCGATCAGCGGTTTTAACATCACGTTGAGACGTGACCCGGGATGATCAGGTCCAGGTACAATGAGGCTGAGAAACATGAACTCGTTCTTCGTACAAAAAGCAGGTGGCAGGTTGTACGGAATGACAAAGATAGGCCAACATGAGTATGGCGTGGCGTTCGTACTGAACGGTGAGAATCTGTCTGTCGCTAATCCGATGCAAACATTCCTCGCATTATGAGAAAAGTCTGGATCAAAACGGTCTAGCGCCTTCCATGCATCACCATCGGAAGGATGCGTCAAGAATTCTTTGTTCTCACGTTTACCTTCTTTGTTCCATCTCATGTGTCTTGCGGTTCTTTTTGAAAGAAACATCCGCTTCAATCGAGGTGTCATAGGCAAGTAACGAAGCTGCTTATGTGCGACATCTGTCATCACATTATCGCCATCGTCATTAACAACTTCGACATACCTCGATTTACCACATTTCAAGCACATCTTCTCATTGGCGTGCTCTTTCCAGAATAGCATGTAGTTGTCTGGGCACACATCGATTTTCTCATACTTCATACCGAGACCAGATATCTTGATCTTTTACTGATACATATCTGGTGGCGCTTTGTGAGGTTGTGGAAGGATATCACAGATCAATTTCATGAGATCATTGTAGCAGTTGATGGAAAAAAAGTACTTGGACTTAATTGCCATAAACCTGGTCAAGAAAGCAAGTATGGTCACAGCCGTGTGTTTATGCAATGGCTCTTGTGATTTCTTCAGCTCCTCGAAGAACTTCTCTGCCTCATTTGTAAGAGGATCCTCCGCTTCCAGAGCTTCTAGCATCTCATCCATCCTATCAACCTCTGTTATATCATCGTCCTCATCCACTTTGGCTATGAATTATGAGAATTAGTCTCACCGTGAAAGGTCCACACTTCATAATGTGGAGTAAAACCATTTCGACATAAGTGAAATGAAAGCTCCAATCTTCTCAAAAACATGGTGTTCCGGCATTTTGTACATGGGCACTGCACCATATCTTCCATTGACAATGAAAATGCTCGATCCAAAAATTGATCTAACTTGATAAACCACTCATCGGAGTGACCACCAGTTCTGCTCTTCCAGCCAGTATACATCCAACTGCGGTCTTCACCCATGTTTGGCTCTGCAGTTTAATGCGAAAGAAATTGTCATTAATGTATTGTTGTGTTATGTCACGGCCCTACAACCTAGGCAGATAGATCCTGAACCCACCCAAGAGTGACCGAGCGGAGCGTGCTCATGACGAGACACGTGATCCGGATTCGAACGAAATTTCGGCAGCATAACCCCGCTGTTCTCCACTGCACGCCCAAAAATGGTGCAGCAGAGAACAACAGGGTTACGCCACCGAAATCTCGTCCAAATCCGGACCCGCGTCTCGTCACAAGCCACGCCCCCTGGTTCACTCCGAGGCTGTCCAAAAAGGGACAATTCCGAACCTGCACGTCTCACATGCCAATGGCATGTGAGACGTGCCGATCCGAAATGGGTAATACATTGCTATAGGTTACGTTGCTCATTTTCATTTTCAGATCATTTAAGAGAGGGGAAAGAACTAGAGAAAGAGTGAGAGGAAAGTTGGTCTTAGATGACAACTCCACATCCATTTCCACCGTCCACGCAATCGCGGGTCATTGATGTCCTTACCAACCCGTTTGCTTCCGTGTTGACTTGACGCATACAGTACCACTACAATGGTCTACATGGCACGATCACACTTATTCCGTGTCACGCCCTTCCGGGTTGGTCCGAGCCGGCCCAAAACCCCTTTATTTATATATATTAAGTAGTCACTCAAAAACATTATATGAATGCACTAAAGTCCAAACATACACTAAACAGAATAGAAAAAAATTATTAATTCTAAACACTAACGCAATCAAAAGAACAAGAGAAAAAATTATTAATTCTAGTAACCTGCATAATAAACATATTTACCAAAGCATGACAATTAGGATCAAATTAGGATCTAATTCTCCGACTCAACCCGGCCAGGATCTGGACTAAACCCAAACCCAATCCATTTTTTCTGTATCAATCAACCCGGCCCAATCCAGCCTGTAAAATTAACATACAAAACTAAACAATCCAACCCACACCTACTTTAGAGCCCAACCCAAACCGATCTGTTTTCAATAACCATGGTTTGGAACCGGTTCCAACCCAAAAGCTCGGCCGAGTAGCCAGACGAGGAGGTTTGTCCTCCTCCATCGCCCCTCCCCTGAGATGCCATGCGCCATGTCTGGCAAGGTGACCTGCCCAGTAGATGCATTCCCCTCTGCCCCCCCCCCCCTCCCCGCGGTCTCTTTTTAGATTGATGCAGATTTCAGCTATGTATGGACAAACTAGCAAACAAGTTTCAGACTTTCAGTTCAAGTTCAATCAATAATAGCCATGTCAATGGATATACAAATTTAGAATCACTTAAAATCATGCAGAAAGTTACTTTAAATTAAGTAGCCTATTCGGGTCTGGTCCTGTTGATGAAATGTTAGATTTATGAGGAAAAGTTACTCTAAACTAAGCAGATTCTCTCAAACTAACTCACAAGCAAACATGTCATATGGCACCAAAGAAGGAATCCAAGAATCCACACATACCAACAGGGGCGGGCCGGCAGCAGCGGCGCAGGGGCAGCGGGGGCGGGCCGGCAGCGGCGGCGGGGCCGGGTAGCGGCTGAGGCGCGGAGGCGCGCCTGGAACCGGGGGCGGGCCGGCGGCAGGGGCGCAGGGGCAGCGGGGCCGGGGCGTGGCGGGCCGGTGGCGGAGCCAAGGGCATGGCGGTGGGCCGGCGGCGGGGGCGCGGCGGTGGGCCAGCGGCAGGGGCGCGGCAGGCGGCGGTCGAAAGCGGTAGAGTGAAGTGAATGAAGAGTCGGGACCGGGAGGTCCCGATATTAGCCCTAATTTGCGACGGTGGAATTAATTGCGATGGCCTCAACTTACGGCCATCGCAATTAAAGCCTATTTGCGATGGCCGTCGCAAATAAGGGTTTATTTGCGATGGCTCCATTATTTGCGACGGTCCTAGGGTTGGCCATCGCAAATAAACTCTTATTTGCGACGGCCAGTCCGACGGCCGTCGCAAATAAGTCCTTATTCGCGACAGCCAAGTTGTTTGCGACGGCCACAGGCGGGCCATCGCAATTTAATCTATTTGCGACGGCTGGCCGTCCCAAATAAATACGGCCGTCGCAAATGATCGCGTTTCCTGTAGTGATTAGGTTACTGATTTGAGTTGAGTTGGCTTTCGAGCTTGTTATATAAGCAAGAGAGCCCAGAGCTCATGGTATACGACTTTGGGGCTGTTACTCTTGTGTTCTATTGAATAAAATTCGTAGTTTGAAGGAACTTTTGTGCCTTGTTTGTCCGACTTGTTCCAGACAAGTTTTACTCGTCGAGTTTCTGGACAGCACTACCTTTCGTCGGTGGTTTTATCATAACTCAAGTTTTATAGATCCAATTGACGTGATTCTTTTTGGGTTGTCTTCACAACTTGATTATCTATCATATTTCAAAATTTCATGGTCATTGGATTTGTGGTCTATGATCTACACGAGTTTCTTTGCAGCGTTCCAGAACTGTTTTTCTCGGGTAGGTCAGATTGACCTTTGTTTGATCTTTCGATCATAACTTGAGTTTTTCTCGATGGATTTGAGTGGTTCTTGTTGTGTTGTCTTCGTGACTTGATTATTTCTGATATCTATCACTTTTTTCATGGTGAAACACGTTTAGATTAGTCTCACACACGATTTCTTTAACAGATCGTTTTTCTGCCGAAGGGGTTGGGGTTTAATTGTTTCCGCTGCGTAAGACTTTTAAATCTACCATTCATCCACCCCCTCTGGTAGCTTCTCACGTGCTCTTCGACCTACACACTGGAGCCAGTTTTTGAAGGCCCTGTTGAGGAACGCGAGGCGACAGCAGCGGCGGAGGTCAAGGAAGCCGCCAAACATGTCGTAGCGCAGTTCAGTCAGGGTTGAGGCTGGTAGCTTGTTTTTGTATCCGGGGTTCACCCTCCCTTGTAAAGAATTCCTTAATGAATTCGAATTTGTTTTTGCCTTCTTGCATTGTCTCTGTGCTTCTCAACTGTTGCTCTAAGTCCTTAGCTGCATAAGGGCTTGCAAAATCTTTGTTGAGCTCGTTTGCTTCTCAAGACCAACGGTTTGCACAATTGATATGGCCGAAGTGTCGTCCGTTGATTTTCTACATGTGGAACCCCTTAGAGGCCCCTTGGTAAATGTGGTTAGTTTACTAAGCACATCTACCACTTGATCACAGAATGTTTTGAACTGGCCCCCAATGGAGTGGGTGAGTTGGAATGTCGTAGCGCCACCATTTGCCGGAGCTAGATGCTCTGGCATCGTCCACCATCGTTGTTGAGTCGTCGACGGCAAGCCCCTTGGGAGGTGCCAGAGTTGGGTGCTCCGGCGTCGTCCACCATTCGTCGTATAGTCGTCGATGGCAGGCCCCTTGGAAGGTGCCGGAGCTAGATGCTCTGGAGTCGTCCACCATCATCGCAAAGACATCGATGGCGGGCCGTGGTATACAGGTTATCCACGCTTGTTGCCATCATCGGCATACTGGGACAGTGGTGGCGGGCCCCTCGCTAGGTGCTGGAGCTGGATGCTTCGGCGTCGTCAATTATCTTTGTGTAGACATTGACAGCAGGCCCCTTGGGAGGTGCTGGAGCTGGATGCTCTAGCATCACCCACCATCGTCATGTATACGTCGACGGCAGGCCCCTTGGGAGGTGCCAGAGCTGGATGCTCCGGCGTCGTCCACCATTTTCATGTAGACATCGATGGCAGGCCCCTTGGGAGATGTCGGAGCTGGATGCTCCGTCGTCGTCCACCATCTTCGTGTAGACGTCGACGGCAGGCCCCTTGGAAGGTGCCGGAGCTGGATGCTCCGGCATCGCCCACCATCATCGTGTATACGTTGATGACAGGCCCCTTCAGAGGTGCCAGATTTGGATGCTCTAGCATCGGCCACCATCGTCGTGGGGACGTCAACAGTAGGCCCCTATTTTACAGGCTATCACAATAGAACACTGTTAGCAACAAGAGCGGGGCAAGAGAGTTTACTCACTTATCCACGCTTGTTACCATCGTCGGCATACTGGGACGTCAGTGGTGGGCCCCTTGCTGGGTGTCGGAGCTGGATGCTTCGGCGTCATCCACCATCTTCATGTGGAAGTCGATGGCAGGCCCCTTGGGAGGTGCCGGAGCTGGATGCTCCAGCATCGGCCACCATCGTCGTGCATACATCGACGGTAGGTCCCTTGGGAGGTGTCGGAGCTAGATGCTCCAGCGTCGTCCACCATCTTTGTGTAGATGTGGACAGCAGGCCCCTTGGGAGGTGCTGGAGCTGGATGCTCCAGCGTCGTCCACCATCTTCGTGTAGACGTTGACGGCAGGCCCCTTGGAAGGTGCCAGAGCTAGATGCTTTGGCGTCGTCCACCATCTTCGTGTAGACGTCGATGGCAGTCCCCTTGGGAGGTGCCGGAGCTAGATGCTCCCGCATCGCCCACCATCATCGTGGGGACGTCGACTGCAGGCGTCTGTTTTACAGGCTATCACAAGAGAACCCTGTTAGCAACAAGAGCGGGGCAGGAGAGTTTACTCGCTTATCCATGCTTGTTGCCGTCGTCGGCATACTATGACATCGGTGGTGGGCCCCTTACTGGGTGCCGGAGCTGGATGATGCGGCGTTGTCCACCATCTTCGTGTAGACGTCAACGGTAGGTCTCTTGGGAGGTGCCAGAGCTGGATGCTCCGACATCGCCCACCATCATCGTGTATACGTCGACGAAAAATCCCTTGGGAAGTGCCAGAGTTGGATGCTCTAGCGACGTCCACCATCTTCGTGTAGACGTCGACGACAAGCCTCTTGGGAGGTGCGGGAGTTGGATGCTCCGGCGTCGTCCACCATCTTCGTGTAGAAGTTGATGGCAGGACCCTTGGAAGGTGCCAGAGTTGGATGCTCCGGCATCGCCCACCATCGTCGTGTATACATTGACGACAGGCCCCTTGGGAGGTGCGAGAGCTGGATGCTCCGACATCGCCCACCATCGTCGTGGGGACGTCGACGGCAGGCCCCTATTTTACAGGCTATCACAAGAGAACCCTGTTAGCAACAAGAGCAGGGCAGGAGAGTTTACTCACATATCCACGCTTGTTGCCGTCGTCGGCATACTGGAACGTCGGCAGAAGGCCCCTTGCTCGGTGCTAGAGCTGGATGCTTCGCCGTCGTCCACCATCTTCGTGTAGACGTCGACGGCAGGCCCCTTAGGAGGTGTCGGAGCTGGATGCTCTGGCATCGCCCACCATCGTCGTGTATACGTCGACGGCAGGCCCCTTGGGAGGTGCCGGAGCTGGATGATCCGTCGTCGCCCACCATCTTCGTGTAGATGTCAACGGCAGGCCCCTTGGGAGGTGTCGGGGTTGGGTTGTTCTCCACTTATGATAGAAGCAAGGTGGACTAGTTTTCTTGTTGGTTCACCTCTAGCTCTCCGGTAGCTCCGTCATGTGATACTAGCCTGGGCTGACTCATGGGGCCTGGGTAATTCGGTGCATTGGTGCTCCAGGGTTCGGCTCCTGTCGTCCTCAGGGTGTGAGCTTTCTAGCTCTAGTACTTGGATGTAGCGCTGGGAGGCAGGGTGTGTATTCTTAGGGTACAGGACCAGGCTAAGCACTTTACACCCACTGGACCTCCTGCTCGGCACAGACCTTTCCTGGGGAACCTTCTGGCGTCACAGGGCCCTAATGTAGAGAGGGGCCAGAAGAACCCCTTATACCTTGCAGGTACCTCAAGCAGACCCGCCTGTATTAAGACTGCATGACTCCTGCATAGGTGAGTTACAGAGTGTACAAACATGCATATAAAGATAATACGCAATAAACGAGTCTAGTATAGCATGCTCATAAACTTAATGCGTAAGTAAATGGACAAAGTTTTAAGAAGCCTTTAAGTAAAACAATGATTTTTTTATAGGAGTTCATATGGAGAGACAGGATTTTACAAAAAAGGGCAATGGCTTGTCTCCGGATGATGAGGGAGGTAGGGTGCACAGGCTTAGGGTTCGAAACCAAGAAAAGCTGGTTGCGCACTCAGGACTTGACCCTCCCGGTGCTCGGTTGTCCGTAGTTCTGCTCCTAAGCCCTACAAAATCCTTTACACTGTTCTACTAAGCCTAGTATTTACAATAGGGGTGCCCAAAGCTCCATGGGTAGCTGTGATGGTTGGCGGGCAACAGCTACTTAGAGGGGCGATGAGCGAGCTTCCCTATTTCCTGCCTTGACCGCCCATCTTGGGAGTGGTCCGGGTAGAGCCGGGACTAGGTTTGGAAGCTTTGACGGATGTGTCGATGCTGCCAGAGGGCTGCAACTGAGGCGCAGTAGGTACTCCATGCTGACGTTAGCTTGGTGGAGGCCGACTCGATCCAGCGCCGCCCGGGACGGGAGCTGGGTCTACTGTGAGTGCTTGGACTGCTCCAAGGATAACACTGTAGCAGTGCGATCTCCGCAGATCCTATGGACACCGGATGGGGTTGGCATATTTAGGACGAGGTAGCCTTAGTGGGCTGCAACCATGAACCAGTATAGGGCAGGCCTGCCGATGATGGTGTTTAAGGGGAGGCTGACATCAGCGACGCCAAAGAGGATGCTCTTCGTCCTGTAGTTGTCGGGTGTCCCGATGGTCACCCACAGGTGGATGTTGCCGTACGGGATGATCCTCCCAGTTCCCACCCCCGAGAATGGGCTCGAGGGGGTGATATTGGACACCCGGATCTGTAGCTATTCGAAGGCTGCACGGCTGAGGAGATTGACGTCGGCCCCGCCATCTATCAAGACGTAGTGGAGCTTGACGTTGGCTATGGTGGGGGCGACTAGGAGTGGTAGGACCCCTGCTCCGGCCATGTTCTTGGGGCAGTTAGAGGCATCGAAGCTGATCGGCATCTCCTTCCAGCAGTGGTGTTGTGCCGGAGTGCGTACAGTGGCTATCGAAGCCACCGCACAACGAAGGTTCTTGACTGCGTTCCGGGACGCGGGATCGCAAGACCCTCCGAATATGGCGTGGAGGGTCTTGCAATGCTCGTGGTCACTACTGGCGTCGGAGTCCTCATATTGGTGGACCACTTTGACGGCCCGCTCTTGGTTCTGGTACTCCAGCTCCTTGTCATTGTCGACCTTCGGTTCGACCTTCTTCTTGCCCTCCCGTTGGCGGAAGGGGGCACTGTCCAGGCGCTGTTGCGCCTGCTCTTGGTAGCGTTCGGTGCACCTTTTTATCTCCCAGCACTAGCTCGAGGTGTGTTCACGAGTCTTGTGCACCGGGCAGGGTTCAACGTCTACATCAGTGGCAGGTGGCTGATGAGGGTGTTTCTCTAGGCGTGGGGGTTTGCCTCCTCCGATCGTGGCTGCTGCCGCAACGGGGGACCCATGCAGCAGTTTGTTCTGCCCCCCCCCCCCCCCCCCGCCCCTGGTTCTTGTTCTTCTTTCTACCGTTCCTTCTCTAGTCTGGCCGGCCCCGCCCGCTCCGGGGGCGGGCTGAGCATGCCAGTCGCGGCCTTCTGCCGCTCTGGCGCACCAATCGGCGATGGAGATGGACTCGGAGACATCTTGCACATTGTGTGTGGCTAACTTCTCGAGCATCTTGCGGTCACGCACTCCCTGGTGAAATGCCACTACGACAGAGTCATTTGGGATGTTGGGAATGGCGTTGCGTACCTGGGAGAAAGATTGGATGAATGATTGCAGCGTCTCCTTGGGTTGCTGTTGCACGGCGTGGAGGTCGAGCTCGGTGCTGGGGCGCGTGTAGGAGCTTCCAAAGTTCGCCATGAACTGCTGGCACAGCTCATCCGAATAGGTTATATACCCCTCGTGAAGGTTCATCAGCCACGAGCGAGCTGATCTAGTCAAGGCGACCAGGAAGTAGTTTGTCAGGATGGTCTCATCCGCTCCTGCAGCAAGGAGCGTCGTGGTGTAGATCTGCAGGAACTCCGCCGGGTTTATGCTTCCTCGAACCTCTCTGGGATATGTGGCCGGAACTTGCGTGGCCACATCTCGAAGTGGAGGTGCGGAGCCAACGCCGCGCAGCCTCTGACGGGCTTTGTCGGAGAGCATATGGGAAAGCATACCCCAAGGGGGTCTGCTGCACGACGTGTGACACTTGTTGGACTTGCGGTTGTGGCATTGGTTGTGCCATGCGTTGCTGCAACGGTACTAGATGCGCCAAGTACTGTTGCTGCACATCCTACTGCACCGAGTACTACAGGGGAGCTATCGAGCCGACATATTCCTGGTCAGGTGGCGGAGGGTTTACCTGCGGCGCACCTTGGACAGAGGACGCCTCATGAACAGGGCATTGAAGGCCATATTCGGCATCGAGGTTGTGCCGCCTCTGTCGCTGCCACTCGATGATGACATGGTCGTCCATGTGAGCTTGGCGACGATCAAGCTCAGCCCTGAGGTCCTCTGTGGGAAGCTGGCCAATGCTCGTAGTCTTGGAGGAGCGGGAGTTGGCGATGCAATGGTTGATGGACGGCGTGCGTGACAGCGACACAAGGCGCCTTCCCCTATTGGGGGAGTTGATGGTTGCGATGACGAAGTGGTCGATGTCTTGGACCCACTGTTGAGCCGTCCCCTCGGAGGTGTTTAGCAACGGTGGGTGGTGGAGGAGAGCTCTGCCGCTGCCAAAGCGCTCTCCGGTTCTTGTTTGGCGGGACTTAGGCTTCAAAGTAGTGTTCTAGCGGAAGAGTATGACATAGTGGTTTTTACGTGCTTCGGGCCGCAAGGAGCGTAACACCCTACTCCACGGTGGGATTGTATTTCTTGGTGAGTGTGTATGCGTGTATGTGTGTGTCGGGGATTCTGAGTCTGGTCTTTGTAGCGATGGCGGTCCGAGCCTTTTATAGACAAGGTTGGACGCCTTACAAGTGGGGTCCCGAGGCCCGAAAGGTGGTCCCAGGGCGATCTTATCCTAAGGATCTAAGGCATCTCGCATAAGCTTCCTCTGGCCATAGCTTTGATGACTAGCCGTCTTGCCGCCTGAGTCGTCAGTTGCCCATGCGTCGTTGCTGTCATTGGTCGGGGATGTCCCATCCAACTGTCTCTGGCGCTGTAAGCTACCCACTTGGCGGAGTGGGATAGGCATGCGGCGTCTTCATTGCGATGCAATTGGTCATAACGGTACCTGACATTAGGCGTGCATCACGCCATGCTTCTGGGGAAGCCGTGTATCTTCAAGGCTTGACGGAGAAAAGGCGCACCGCCCTCTTACCTTCCTTACTATTCGCTCAAGGCAAGTGGACTGACCACACAGCAGCTAGGGAGCTTACTGCCGTGGTGGAGGCCTGGTCTGTCTTGTAGGCCACGTGGACGCTCGGGGCCTCACCTCTGCTAGAGAGGTCAGGTCTCATCCCGCGGGCCATGTGGCAGCTCGGGTGCTCACCTCCGCAAGGGAATGGGTTATCTTCATGGGCCAAGTGGCAGCTTGGGAGCCCACCTCCGTTGGGGAGGTCGCGTCTCGTCCTGTTGGACACGTGGCTCCCTGGGAGCTCGTCGCCGAGGTGGGGCTGAGCTCCTTCTTCGGTATCTCTTGTGGGTACCCAGACCTCCCATCCGAGGCTAACGGGTCCGAGCCTCCTAAACACGTGGTGCCCTCAGACCCTGTCTCCGTTGGGAGGCAGAGTACCTAGGCCGCTCTAGCTTGTGTGCGAGGGTACTTGGTATGCCGGATAACGACAGAGGTCTCCCGGAGTCGGGAGGAGAAGCACCGGGCTTTGCAGGACTTGTAGCTCGCCATCAAGCGCTAGGAGGATGATCTAGAGCGTCATGCTCGGGAGCTCGCTGGCCGGGAGGAGACTGTGGGGAGAGAGGTGTAGAGCCTCGAGGCCTCTAGTGCGACCGAGGCTCAAGGGATCCGGGACTTCCTGGCCCGTGCTGGGGCGGTGTTGGAACCCCTCAGCCTTGGTCCAGTGTCGCGCGGGGAACCATCTCAGGGGCTAACCGAGCTACTCCCAGCTTTGGACTCCCTGTGCTCGATGCTGGGGATGGTGAACATC
Source organism: Tuctoria greenei (assembly GCA_036927565.1). NCBI lineage: Eukaryota > Viridiplantae > Streptophyta > Magnoliopsida > Poales > Poaceae > Tuctoria > Tuctoria greenei. The sequence goes on from JAYESD010000010.1 coordinate 105,152,863, forward strand.
GTCCTTGCGAGGCAGCAGGAGGTCGAGGGAAGGGAGCTGGCAGAGCTGGTGGCCTCCCATGTCTTGGTATGCTTCCGGAGCTGGTACTCGATGATCCCGCTGGAGCTGGGGGAGAAAGGCCCCCTTGATGAGCGAGAGGAAGATGTGAGAGCCGAAGTCCAGGACCTTGCCAAGCAGGTGGCTCTTCGTTCCAGCGGAATTGAGACCAGTGGCACCTAGGTGGAATGCTTTTTGTATTCGGGGATGACCCCTTTGTATCAATAATTGTTAATGAATTTGAATCCATATTTTGCTTGTCGGCTTGTCTTGTGCTTCTCAAATTGTTGCCCAATTCCTTCTCTGTGTAAGGTCTTGTGAAGCTTTTCTTGACGCCGTTCGCTTTTTAGCGACCAACGCTTGCACAGTTGACACAGCCAATTTGTCGCTGGTTGACGTCCTGCATATGGAACCCCCTTAGAGGCCCCCTAGTAGGCGTGGCCAGGTTGTCGGGTACACCTACCACTTGAGTGTAGGATGTCTTCGACTAGTCCCCAGCGGAGAAGGGGAGTTGGAGTGGATTGCTTGAATGTCTCCCATCATCGTTGACGACAGGTCCCTCGGTGGGTGTCGGAGCTGGCTGCTCCCATGTCACCCTCCATACTCGTAGAGACGTCAACGGCAGCCCCCCTGGGAAGTGTCGAAGCTGGATGCTTCGGCATCGTCCACCATCTTCGCAGAGACTTTGACGACAGACCCCCTGGGAGGTGTCGGAGCTGGTTGCTCCAGCGTTGCCCGCCATCGTGGTAGAAGCATCGACGGCAGGCCCCTGGTGTACACAACACCGCAAGAGAACCTTGTTAGCAACAAGAGATGTGCAGGAGAGTCAAACCACTTATCCATGCTTGTTGCTGTCGTTGGTGTGCCTGGACGTCGACGGCTGGCCCCTTGGGAGGTGCCGGAGCTGGATGCTCCGACATCATCCACCGTCTTCATGGAAATTTTGATGGCGGGCCCCCTGGGAGGTGCTGGAGCTAGTTGCTCTAGTGTTTCCCATCATCGTCGTAGTTGCTTCGACAGCAGGCCCCCTGGGAGGTGCCGGAGCTGGATGCTCCGGCATCGTCCACCATCTTCGTAAAGACGTCGATAGCATGCCCCTTGGGAGGTGCCAGAGCTGGTTGCTCCGCCATCGCCCACCATCATGGTAGAAGCATCAATGCCAGGCCCCTGGTGTACACGATACCGCAAGAGAACCTTGTTAGCAACAAGAGATGTGCAGGAGAGTGTACCCACATATACACGCTTATTGATGTCGTTGCCATGCTTGGACGTAGACAACTAGCCCCTTGGGAGGTGACGAAGCTGGATGCTCCGGCATCATCCATTATCTTCGTAGAGACATCGACAGCAGGCCCCCTGGGAGGTCCCGGAGCTGGTTGCTCTGGTGTTGCCCACCATCATCGTAGATGCGTCGACGGCAGGCCCCTTGGGAGGTGCCGAAGTTGGCTGCTCCGGCGTCGCCCACCACCATTGTTGAGATGTCGACGGCAGACCCCTTGGGAGATGCTGGAGCTGGATGCTACGACATCGTCCACCAACATCGTAGGGACGTCGCCGGTAGGCCTCTGGTGTACAGGATACCAAAAGAGAACCTTGTTAGCAACAAGAGATGTTCAGGAGAATTTACTCACTTATCCATGCTTGTTGTTGTCGTCAGCGTGCTTGGACGTTGATGGCAGGCCCCTTGGTGATGCTGGAGCTGGATGCTCCAGCGTCGTCTACCATCGTCGCAGATTCATCGACGGCAGGCCCCCTGGGTGATGACAGAGCTAGATGCTCTGGCATTTGCCCACTATTGTCGTAGATGCGTTGGTGGCAGGCCCACCGGGAGGTGGCGGGGCTGGATGCTCCAGCGTTGCTCATCATAGTAACCTGCTATGTATGTCCTACACACATAATAGGGGTGCATATTTTTCGTTCGTTGGTGATCTTTTCGTATTCATTTTAGCTTTGTCATGTCTTACAGCCCTGGGCCATTACACAGCTTTTGGGTAATCCAGTGCGTTAGCGCCCGAGACCCAGCTCCCACGTTATTCGGGGTGTGAGCGTCCTAGCTCTCAGTACCTAGCCATAGCACTGGGAGGCAAAGTGTGCATGCTTAGGGTACAGGACCAGGCTAAGCAGGCTGCACGCTCTGGACCTCCAGCTCGGAGTAGACCATACGTGGGAGACCATTTTGCACCACAGGACCCTAAGTAAGGGGGCAGCTAGGATGTCTCAGGACACATATTTGGTACATCAAACAAGTCCGCCTTCAGCAGGGTTGCATAAATCTACTATGGATGATAGAAAATATTTCACCAGGTATATGAAGATAATATATGAAAGAACAAAACTAGTCTGACTGATCACAAAATTGACAGACAATTAAGTGAACATTTAGAGAAAGCACATGGTAAGACAGTGATTTTTTCAAATTGGCATTCATAAGAGGAGACTGGCTTTGACAATAAGGCAACGACCCACTCCGGTTGCCAAGGGAGGCAGAGTGTTCATGCTTAGGGTACAGGACCAAGCTAAATAGCTGAACATTCTGGACCTGTCCCCTCCCCCCCCCCCCCAGAGCTAGGTTGTCCTACTTGCCGTTCCTTGGCACCATGACACTCTACACTGTCCTAATATTTATGCTTAGGGATAGAACTTATGAAGGTGCTCTATGTTCCAAGGGTTGGGTAGGGGCTCTCCTTCTTCTGAGGCCAGGCGGACACACCTGGGGCGGGATACTTGCATTACCCGGAAGGGGCCCTCCTAGCTGGGGGAGAGTTTGTGTGACCCTTCTTGAGAAAGTATACGTCGCAGCACCAGGTCACCTGTCTGGAGCTCTCTACTTCGCACGAGCTGCTCCTGGTAGCGCCTCAGCGCCTGTTGGTAGCGTGCGTTTCAGATTGTGGCGTGTCACCTTGCTTCGTCGATGAGGTCAACATCTTCTCATCGGAGATGGTCCTGTGAGGCTTCATCGAACACTCGGACTCGTAGTGAGCCCGCTGCGAGCTCTAGGGGGAGGACGGCCTCGGCCCCATACACCAGGAAGAAAGGTGTTTCTCCAGAGGCGCGGTTGGGTGATGTCCGGCTTGCCCATAGTGCACAGGGGAGTTCGTTGACCCACTTGGCACCATGCTTATCCAGGTTGTTATACGTGCGTGTCCTGAGGCCCTTGAGGATCTCAGCGTTGTCCCTTTCGACTTGGCTATTGCTCTTTGGATGAGCCACGGATGCATAACAAACTTGGACGCCGATGTCTTCACAGTAGTTCTGGAAAGGTGCACTAGTGAACTGGGTCTCGTTGTCGGGACCCCAAACCTGCAGATAATCGACTTGATGAACTTCACTGCAGACACCTTGTTGATGTTGATCACTGGGGCTGCGTTCGGCCACTTGGTGCACTTATCTACAATGACGTAGAGGAACTGGTACCCTCCGACTGCCCAAGGGAAGGGTCCCAATATATCCATCCCCCAGACCGCGAAAGGACAGGAGGGTGGGATCATCTGCAGTGTCTACGCTGGAGTGTGAAATTGCTTGCCATGGAACTGGCACGCCTTGCATCTCTTGACCAGCATGATGGTGTCTTGTAGTGTTGTTGGCCAGTACAATCCATGCCAGAAGGCTTTGCCAACCAGCGTCCGGGAAGCTACATGATTCCCACACTCTCCTTCGTGGATCTCTACGAGCAAGTCGCAGCCTTCCTCCTGAGTTATGCACCGTAGTAGCACGCCGTTGGCGCCACACTGGCAGAGGTCACCTTCTACCAGCATGTAGAGTTTCGCCATCCTTACGATCCTCTTGGCGGATACTGGATCCTCCGCGAGGATGTTGTCCTTCAAATAGTTCCGGATCTCCATGATCCCCACATCAGGACTCTCTTGAGCTTCTGAATCTTGGGCATTGGGTAATCTGGGGTCCCCGGTGATGCACAAGAACCTCAGTGGGCCCCATGGTTGCAGGGTCACCGTGATCGCCAACACTGTGATAATGGGATCGCCTTCTTTATTAGACCACGCAGGACTAGCAGTTGGTCGTACCAACCTCCTCCAAATACCCCTTCAGGGACCGGGGCTCTTGTGACACCCGGTTCCGAATATGAACCAAGCGTAACGCATATGTGTGCCCAGGATGTTCAACACACATACACGAATGATTCACAAATGATAAACAGAATTTAACCACGTCTTAACTAATAAATAAGTACTTTATTACAATAATCCAATAGTTCACGAATAATATAACTCTAGATAATTGCAGCGGAAAATAAACTAAACAGCACGACTCCAATCCACAGGCAATTGACGGCGGTACGCAACCTAGTACTCCTTGTGATCCTCAGGGTACTCCCAATTGTCTCCAGTAGCTGTTGGGGGGGGGGGGGGGGAATTGCAAGGGTGAGTACATGTCGTACTCAGCAAGTGTGGAAAGTATGACATGTGGCTAATTCAAATGACGACAATAATAATGGCTAAGTGCTGAAAAGTACAGTAAAACATTTGAAAAGCATTATACTATGTCTATGTGAAATAAGTCCCATCATATTAACAAAGTATAAACATTATCCAATTATTACCAACATTACCATTGTCCATGTCCAATTACCATAACTCAATTTCGTAACCATGACCATAACCCATAAACCATAATCAATGTCATAACCATTACCCGACCATAACCATTACCAAACCATCACCGTCCCAAATCCCAATTCCAACTCTAATCATGTAGGTCATCCAGGCGCTCATAACCGGGAGCACGGCTATCATGATAGTTTTTAACACTCTGCAGAGGTTGTACCATTTTACCCACATGTTTGTGATTTTATCACCTTTCGATGACTAAGAAACCTCCATTGTGCCATCTCACACTTCCATAGGTGTGTGGCCAAGAGATCACAAAATAGCCTTTCAAAAGGGACTACTAGTATGTACGGCCCCACTAAGGTTTCACCGGCAGGCTTGAATCTCTATTCTCCCACCCACGGGTCCCCTCGTGTGCCATGCGGATCCCAGGGCAGTCCTCCTCGACTCCCATTCCCCGCGCCATCCAATGGTCCATACAATACTAGCAGCGCTCCTAATTATTCAGCTACGCCGCACCCATACTTGGCCTTGTGGTGGCACTGTTGACCTGGCATATTCTCGCATGAACCGGTCCTTAGATCTAAGGCAAGCAAACCACCATAACATCCAACCCATCCACATAACCATGCTTGCTTAGATCACCCATCGTATTGACCAGTTCACGTTAACCAGAATATCATGATGCATAATTAAATGTGTAGTGTTGTTTACCATCCCAATTAATTAAGCGAAGCAAAAAGGTAAAAACCCTTCCCGACAATCTACCATAAATTCCAGGTGACAAGGGTGGTCAAACAAAACTAGTAAACTTCCTACCATAGGATTCCCATCAATTTGACACAAGCATGCAAGTTCGCAAACAAAACATTTAATTTAAAATAGGATCAATATGCTTCAAGGACACTTGCCTTGCTCCGGCGGATGGGTTTGCTCAAGCGCTTCGAAGTCTTGGTTTTGGAAATCCTCGTATGCAACCTCTTGAGCACGTTCCTCTACGCGTGATCATACATACAAGAAAACATATACAATTCAACATAATGCACACAAAATAATCAACATGCAATGACATGCATGCATGCACAGTTTAATAATTAATTTACTACGGTCGTTTATTAATTAGATGCGACTAGTTCATACGTGTTCATATGAGTTTACGGGGGTTTTAGGGTGGATTAATGCTGCTGAAATAAAATTTATGGTGCAACTAAAATTAATTTACGCCTATTAGATTCAATATGATCGCGAAAATTCGCATCGGGAACGAACCCTACCGTAGATCTGATGGCGTGACGGTCGCGGAGTAAATGCGACGTGTAGACGAAGTGGATGGTGCAGCAGTCCTTCGGCGGTACGACGGCGGCGGCGCGATGTCGGCGACGATCTCCGGCGAACGGTGGTGCCCTCCTCTTTTTCTCCCTCTTCTTCCCCTTCTTTTTGTCTTCTTTTCCTTCCCTGGCGCAGAGCTCCTGGTGCCCTTTTCCCTCTGTACCGGCGGCTGGGTTTTCTCCAGGCGGCGGCTGCTGGTTCGTGGAAAAAGTCTAGGGACCTCGGTACTATTTATAGGGGCGGCGCTAGGGTACGGCACCGGTATCCGGCTCGGTTGGGAGTCACGCGGGCACCGGGAATCGCGGCAGGGCGTTGGCGGGAGACGTATGGCGGCGGGAGACCGGGCGCTTGCGGAAAAATCGCGGAGGCGGGGGCCGAGTCGGACCGGGCGCGCTCGGGTCGATGCGCGCCGCGCGGGTGCGTGGGTGGGGCGGCGTCGCGTCGGGGGGGCGGGGCCCGGTGCAGCGCTGCGCGGTCAGGCGGCGCGGTCAGGGGGCGGGCGCGCTCGCTCGGGCGACGCGCCTCGGCGCGCGGTACGGCGCCGCGGGGTCGGACGCGGGGTGGCCCGGGGCCCGGCTGCACGCGCCAGCGGCAGGCGGCGTGGCAGGGTGCCAGGCGCCTCGGGCGCGGTGCGGAGCGGGGCCGGCTCGGCCGGCTGGGCCGCTGGCCTGGCCGCCGGGCGGCTCCTTTTTCTTTTTTTTTCTTTTTTTTTTCTTTATTGTAATTTATTATATATATATTTATATATATATATATAAATCATTGTATTTATTATTTATTATTTTTATAACATATATAATTAATATTATTTTTTTTATTTTCATATTTTGTTATATATATTATTTATATATATTTATATATATTTTTATATTATTCTTTTTTTTATTCTTATTCCCTATTACAAGTTTTGGCCTATTATTATTTTCTATTTCTTCTTTTGCTACACATATTTGTATATGCATATGTTTTATTATTTTTCTTTTATTCTACTAGTGTTTAATGCATGACCATGTATGCAATGCATGATGCAAGAATTTAGGGTGTTACAAACCTACCCCCCTTAAAGTGAATCTCGCCCTCGAGATTCGATAGCGTGGGGAAAAGATGAGGGAATTCTGCCTTCAGGTCTTCTTCACGTTCCCATGTAGCTTCGGCTTCGGTATGGTGTTTCCATTGCACTTTGCACCAACGGATCCTCTTATTTCTCGTGACTCTTTCCTTCATATCCAAAATTTTGATAGGTTGTTCGACATAGGACAAATCCTCCTGAAGTTCTAACTCGTCCATCGGCACTTGTTCTTCCGGTACCCTGAGACACTTCTTGAGTTGAGAGACGTGAAACACGTCGTGTACATCGGAGAGATACGTTGGCAGCTCAAGTCGATAAGCTACCTCTCCTCGCTTGTCCAGAATCTTAAATGGTCCGATGTAACGTGGTGCGAGTTTTCCCTTGACGTTAAACCGTCGCTGACCTCTGATAGGTGACACTTTGAGGTATACAAAATCTCCAACTTCAAAGGTCAGACTCCTTCGCCTATTATCAGCATAACCTTTCTGTCGAGACTGGGCAGCCTTTAAGTTTTCCCGTATTATTTGGACTTGCCTTTCAGCTTCTTGTAACACGTCGGGACCAAACACTTGATTTTCTCCGGTTTCATTCCAAAACAAGGGAGTCCTACATTTCCTTCCGTATAATGCTTCATAGGGTGACATTTTCAAACTGGCTTGGTAACTATTGTTGTACGAGAATTCAGCATACGGCAAACTTTTATCCCAACTTTTCCTATGCTTTAAAGCACATGCTCTTAACATGTCTTCCAAAATTTGGTTGGTCCTCTCGGTTTGTCCGTCTGTTTGAGGGTGATACGCCGAACTAAAGTTCAGCCTTGTTCCCATTGCTTCATGCAATTTCTGCCAAAATCTGGAGGTGAATTGAGAACCTCTATCCGAGACTATCTTCTTCGGTACTCCGTGTCGGCACACAATATGTTCCATATACAATTCTGCTAGCTTCGTGGTGGTATATGTGGTCTTGACAGGAATGAAATGAGCTGACTTTGTCAATCGATCCACAATAACCCATATTGAATCATAGCCAGACTGAGTTCGCGGTAATCCAACTATAAAGTCCATACCAATCTCTTCCCACTTCCACTCCGGGATCTTCAATGGTTGTAACAATCCGGCTGGCCTTTGATGTTCAGCTTTAACTCGTTGGCACACATCACAAAGTGCAACATATTCGGCTATGTCCTTTTTCATGCTGGCCCACCAATAACATGTCTTTAAGTCCTTGTACATCTTCGTACAGCCAGGATGAATTCAGTAAGGCGAGTCATGTGCCTCCTTCAATATTGTTTCTCGAATATGCCTGACATTAGGTACCACAATCCTCTTTCCAAGCCATAAGGTACCTTGTTCGTCCTCATCAAATCTGAATTCCTTTCCTTCTTGGGTCCTTTCCTTGATTTCTTGTATTTCCTTGTCCTTTGTCTGTCCTTCCCGTATTTCCTGCTCCAATGTTGGGTTGACTTCCATCGTTCCCATCTCATTTATGAATCCGAGGTTCAACCGTTCAAACTCCTTGCATAACTCGGATGGCAGTTCTTGAACTGTAAGTTGATGACTTACTCCCTTTCGGCTCAAAGCATCGGCCACTACGTTGGCCTTCCCTGGGTGATAGTTGATTCCCACGTCATAATCCTTGATGAGCTCCAACCATCGGCGTTGCCTCAGGTTCAGATCCGTTTGCGTAAATATGTACTTGAGACTCTTGTGGTCCGTATAAATCTCACATCGGTGACCAAAAACATAGTGTCTCCATATCTTCAAGGCGTGTACCACGGCTGCGAGTTCAAGGTCGTGTGTAGGATAATTCAACTCATGTTTCTTTAGTTGCCTCGATGCATAAGCTACCACTTGGCCTTCTTGCATGAGCACACATCCTAATCCTTGTCTTGATGCATCACAATATATATCAAAACTCTTGCTCACGTCCGGTAATACTAACACTGGCGCGGTTGTCAACCTCTTCTTTAACTCTTCAAAGCTATCCTGACAAGCCTGAGTCCATCGGAATGCCTTTCCCTTCATGAGTAATTCGGTCATAGGCTTGGCTATCTTGGAAAAATCCTTTATGAATCGGCGGTAATATCCAGCCATTCCAAGGAAACTCCGAATCTCCTTGACATTCTGTGGCGGTTCCCACTTAAGCACATCTCTCACCTTCCCTGGGTCAACTGATACTCCTCCTCCAGAGATAATATGGCCTAGGAAAGAAACTTCTCGTAACCAAAATTGACATTTACTGAACTTGGCATACAATTGATGCTCCCTCAATTTCTACAGCGTAAGCCTCAAGTGTTCCTCATTTTCCTTCTCGTCCTTCGAGTAGATCATAATATCATCGATGAACACTACAACAAACTTATCCAGATATTCCATGAAGACCTTATTCATAAGATACATAAAGTACGCAGGCGCATTCGTCAATCCAAATGACATGACGGTGTACTCATAAGATCCATATTGTGTCCGAAATGCCGTCTTGGGTATGTCTGATGGTCTAATCTTCATTTGGAAGTATCCTGACCGCAAGTCGATCTTGGAGAAGATACAGGCACCCTTCATTTGGTCGAACAAATCCTCAATACGGGGCAGTGAGTACTTGTTCTTAATTGTCACTTCATTGAGAGACCTATAGTCCACACACATCCTCTGGGTTCCATCCTTCTTATCTACGAAGAGCACTGGGGCTCCCCACGGGGATGAGTTTGGGCGTATAAAACCCTTCTCTAGCTGCTCTTGAATTTGCTTCTTGAGCTCTGCCAATTCCTTAGGAGGCATCCTATACGACCTCTTAGCTATAGGTGCAGTTCCGGGTATCAACTCAATGGCGAATTCTATGTCACGATCAGGTGGCATACCTGGCAACTCATCTGGGAACACATCCGGGTACTCGCGAACGATCGGAATGCTCCCCAATGTCACTTCTTCCACGTGATTCAGCATCGCTTTTCCTCTTGCAGGTTGGGCTGCTTCAACTTCAATGCGTGTACCATGTTCACTTGTCAACTGCACAATCCTCTCGGCGCATTGAATGACTCCATTATACTTGCTCAACCAGTCCATTCCAAGTATTATGTCTATTCCTTGGGAGTCCAAGACTATGAGGTTTGCGAGAAAGTCTACCCCCCTTATTTTAATGCTTACTTTCGGACATACTATATTTGTCCTCATCTCTCCGCCAGGAGAACTTACTAGCATAGTTTGCTTCATATGAGATATAGGCAAATTGTACTTGGCAACATACTTTGACGAGATGAATGAATGAGATGCTCCTGAATCAAATAAAACAGTCGTGGGGTTGGAGTTGGCGAGAAACATACCAATCACGACGTCATCAGCTTGCTGGGCTTCCTCAGTAGAGATATGATTCACATTGCCACGAGCAAAATTCTGTTGTCCGCGGTTGCCTTGTGGTGCTCCTCCATTTGGTCGCGGGTGATTTGGCCTTGGTGCATTGTTCATAGGTCCATTGTTTCTCTTGGGGCATTGACTTGCAAAGTGTCCGGGTTCTCCACACGCATAGCATGTCTTACCACTCATAGCATTGGGGAAGTTTGGGCGCATCTGGTTTTGAGCGTTTGCCGCCATGTTAGGACGCGGCGCAGGTGGCACAGGATTGCGAGGCGCTTGCATGGCGGGGCGTTGCTGCGGTGGCTGATTTGGGCGGGGCGGATAAGCAGTGCGGTATGCAGGAGCAGAGGGGTTGTATTGTGGTGCAGTAGGTGGTGCATAGCGGGGGCGAACATTACTTCCTTGTTGCGGTCCATGATGTGACATCTTCCTTTTGTTGTCCTGCTCCATCTCACGAATCTTGTTCTCAACCACAATAGCCTTGTCAACCAGCTTTTGGAAGTTTGGATAATCAGTATTGAGCAACTGGACTTGAATTTCATTGTTGAGACCTCTCATAAACAGATACTGCTTCCTACTATCAGTTTTGATGTCTTCTGGAGCATATATTGATAATTGAGTGAATTTGTTGAGATACTCACTCACGCTCATCCTTCCTTGCCTAAGGTTTTCAAAGTCTTGTCTTCTCAGTATCATAACTCCTTCAGGTACATAGTGGGAACGGAAACTCTGTTTAAACTCAGCCCAAGTGATTGTTTCCTGGTTATCATGAGCGTTGCAAAGAGCTTCCCACCAGTCAGCGGCTGCTCCAACTAGTTGATGTGATGCAAAGAGAACCTTCTCCCTGTCAGTGCACTGGACAATAGCAAGTTTCTTCTCAACGGACTTCAGCCAATCATCAGCTTCCATTGGGTCTGTGTCTTGTGCAAAGGTGGGCGGTCTAGTCCTCATGAACTCTCCCAAACGGTTGTGATGTGGCGGGGGTGGCGGTGGAGGCAGATGGGGCTGATTGTTGTTGCCAGCTTGCAGCTGTCCCATGGTCTGTATCATGGTCTGCATGAGCTGGTTCTGCATAGCTAACAGTTGTTCAATGTTGATAGCTCCATGAGCATGTCCCTGGTTGTTCTGAGGTACTTCATTGCGCTCCTCCTCATCGTTGGCATCCCTCTGGTTACGAGTTCTCACCATGTGTTGGCGAAGGAAAGGTAGGGACAGAAGGATTTAGAATTTGGAAAGAACGTCCCAACTATATGCATCAAGGTATGTGACACTAAATAATCCTTTATTAATATAGACCTATATAACGAGGATGTGGACAATTGCCGAAGCATCCCACAACTCTCTACTAAGCACACAAGCACTCAAACAAGCACCAAACAGAATTTACAAAGATCATAAAGAAGTAATACAACTCAAGGCCACACAAGTATATCTACATCGCTCTTATTTACTAATGGGGGTGTGCCTATCCTTGAGTCGTGGCATAGGTCGAGGACTAGTCGTCGTCGAGCGGGAACTCATCCGGGTCCTCGTCGTCGTCGTCGTCGTCGGGGTCCTCGGGGTCCTGTGGGTCCTGGGGTGGTGAGGCAGCAGGCGGCGGTGGTGCGGTAGACGCCACACTGGAAGGTTCCTCGTCAGAGGACTCCTCAGAGGATGACTCACGCTGACCGTTGCGACGGTCTGGAGAGTCCGGGGTCCACATCGGGGTGTCGGACGCGTAGTCGTCCGGGTCCTCGTCGGTGATCCGACGATACCTCCTGATTATCGCCTCGTGGCGCTGGGCGAGGTCGCGTCCATCCTGGATCTCCTGCTGCGCCCTCTGAAGTCGGGCACTCAGCTGGGTCACGTCGCCAACAGTCTGACGAGACTGCGGGAGGTCCAGGGGTCCCTCCACGTGTCTGGAGACGAAGCGCGCAGTGCCACTGGGACGCTGCGGGACGAAGGCGTGAACCGTGTCCTCCAGACGGAAACGGCGGGCGTGGCTCCAGAAAGTGGCTGCTTCCCAGCTAGCATCCTGCTCTGCAGATCGGCGGGAGCTCCTCCAAGCGGGGCTGCTGTGGGTCTTCACCAACTCGTCACCGTAGTAGATATAGATTTTGCAGCTCCACTCCTTCCTGCCGGGGCGCTGCACTCCAGTGGTGTGGTAGGAGAGCGAGAGACTGTGGTGGCGGTAGCCAGCCTCACGGAGTAGGGCACGGAGACGGTGTCGCAGCTGTCCTGCGGCTCTGCCATCAGAACGGATCACCACCGGGTGACGGGGGTCGACGGCCGGAGAGCGACTAGCCAACCTACGCGGGGGCACGAGTCCACCGGTCGACTTACGGGGGGTTGTCTTGGTGCGGGCCATCTACAAGAAACAAGAATACATTAGAAAAATAATGAAAAACAAATCTGAAAATTTCAGCAGCTAAACGGCGGACAAAGAGCGGTGCAGCGGTTCCAAAAGAACGAAAAATAAAGAGAAAAATTACAGCAACCAACACAATAATTTTACCCACACATAATAGCAGCAAAACACACCGTTTTCGCGAAAATTTATGCAGCAAAACAGCAGCACTTAATATTACTCACTTCTGAAAATTTTTCTCAAAAACGCAGCAGCGATCAATACTTTTTGCGGCCGAAAATAAAGGAAACAAAACAGCAGCAAAAATTTTCGAAAATAGAATATTAGAAGAGTGTTCCTAAGTGCTCTAGAGTGTCCATTCTACCTAGGCTTGCGTCCTACGGTCAACGCGGCTCTGATACCAATTTGTGACACCCGGTTCCGAATATGAACCAAGCGTAACGCATATGTGTGCCCAGGATGTTCAACACACATACACGAATGATTCACAAATGATAAACAGAATTTAACCACGTCTTAACTAATAAATAAGTACTTTATTACAATAATCCAATAGTTCACGAATAATATAACTCTAGATAATTGCAGCGGAAAATAAACTAAACAGCACGACTCCAATCCACAGGCAATTGACGGCGGTACGCAACCTAGTACTCCTCGTGATCCTCAGGGTACTCCCAATTGTCTCCAGTAGCTGTTGGGGGGGGGGGGGGGAATTGCAAGGGTGAGTACATGTCGTACTCAGCAAGTGTGGAAAGTATGACATGTGGCTAATTCAAATGACGACAATAATAATGGCTAAGTGCTGAAAAGTACAGTAAAACATTTGAAAAGAATTATACTATGTCTATGTGAAATAAGTCCCATCATATTAACAAAGTATAAACATTATCCAATTATTACCAACATTACCATTGTCCATGTCCAATTACCATAACTCAATTTCGTAACCATGACCATAACCCATAAACCATAATCAATGTCATAACCATTACCCGACCATAACCATTACCAAACCATCACCGTCCCAAATCCCAATTCCAACTCTAATCATGTAGGTCATCCAGGCGCTCATAACCGGGAGCACGGCTATCATGATAGTTTTTAACACTCTGCAGAGGTTCTACCACTTTACCCACATGTTTGTGATTTTATCACCTTTCGATGACTAAGAAACCTCCATTGTGCCATCTCACACTTCCGTAGGTGTGTGGCCAAGAGATCACAAAATAGCCTTTCAAAAGGGACTACTAGTATGTACGGCCCCACTAAGGTTTCACCGGCAGGCTTGAATCTCTATTCTCCCACCCACGGATCCCCTCGTGTGCCATGCGGATCCCAGGGCAGTCCTCCTCGACTCCCATTCCCCGCGCCATCCAATGGTCCATACAATACTAGCAGCGCTCCTAATTATTGAGCTACGCCGCACCCATACTTGGCCTTGTGGTGGCACTGTTGACCTGGCATATTCTCGCATGAACCGGTCCTTAGATCTAAGGCAAGCAAACCACCATAACATCCAACCCATCCACATAACCATGCTTGCTTAGATCACCCATCGTATTGACCAGTTCACGTTAACCAGAATATCATGATGCATAATTAAATGTGTAGTGTTGTTTACCATCCCAATTAATTAAGCGAAGCAAAAAGGTAAAAACCCTTCCCGACAATCTACCATAAATTCCAGGTGACAAGGGTGGTCAAACAAAACTAGTAAACTTCCTACCATAGGATTCCCATCAATTTGACACAAGCATGCAAGTTCGCAAACAAAACATTTAATTTAAAATAGGATCAATATGCTTCAAGGACACTTGCCTTGCTCCGGCGGATGGGTTTGCTCAAGCGCTTCGAAGTCTTGGTTTTGGAAATCCTCGTATGCAACCTCTTGAGCACGTTCCTCTACGCGTGATCATACATACAAGAAAACATATACAATTCAACATAATGCACACAAAATAATCAACATGCAATGACATGCATGCATGCACAGTTTAACAATTAATTTACTACGGTCGTTTATTAATTAGATGCGACTAGTTCATACGTGTTCATATGAGTTTACGGGGGTTTTAGGGTGGATTAATGCTGCTGAAATAAAATTTATGGTGCAACTAAAATTTATTTACGCCTATTAGATTCAATATGATTGCGAAAATTCGCATCGGGAACGAACCCTACCGTAGATCTGACGGCGTGACGGTCGCGGAGTAAATGCGACGTGTAGACGAAGTGGATGGTGCAGCAGTCCTTCGGCGGTACGACGGCGGCGGCGCGATGTCGGCGACGATCTCCGGCGAACGGTGGTGCCCTCCTCTTTTTCTCCCTCTTCTTCCCCTTCTTTTTGTCTTCTTTTCCTTCCCTGGCGCAGAGCTCCTGGTGCCCTTTTCCCTCTGTACCGGCGGCTGGGTTTTCTCCAGGCGGCGGCTGCTGGTTCGTGGAAAAAGTCTAGGGACCTCGGTACTATTTATAGGGGCGGCGCTAGGGTACGGCACCGGTATCCGGCTCGGTTGGGAGTCACGCGGGCACCGGGAATCGCGGCAGGGCGTTGGCGGGAGACGTATGGCGGCGGGAGACCGGGCGCTTGCGGAAAAATCGCGGAGGCGGGGGCCGAGTCGGACCGGGCGCGCTCGGGTCGATGCGCGCTGCGCGGGTGCGTGGGTGGGGCGGCGTCGCGTCGGGGGGGCGGGGCCCGGCGCAGCGCTGCGCGGTCAGGCGGCGCGGTCAGGGGGCGGGCGCGCTCGCTCGGGCGACGCGCCTCGGCGCGCGGTACGGCGCCGCGGGGTCGGACGCGGGGTGGCCCGGGGCCCGGCTGCACGCGCCAGCGGCAGGCGGCGTGGCAGGGTGCCAGGCGCCTCGGGCGCGGTGCGGAGCGGGGCCGGCTCGGCCGGCTGGGCCGCTGGCCTGGCCGCCGGGCGGCTCCTTTTTTTTCTTTTTTTTTCTTTATTGTAATTTATTATATATATATTTATATATATAAATCATTGTATTTATTATTTATTATTTTTATAACATATATAATTAATATTATTTTTTTATTTTCATATTTTGTTATATATATTATTTATATATATTTATATATTTTTTTATATTATTATTTTTTTTATTCTTATTCCCTATTACAAGTTTTGGCCTATTATTATTTTCTATTTCTTCTTTTGCTACACATATTTGTATATGCATATGTTTTATTATTTTTCTTTTATTCTACTAGTGTTTAATGCATGACCATGTATGCAATGCATGATGCAAGAATTTAGGGTGTTACAGCTCTCGTGGACGTTGTGGTTATAAAGGCATCGGCAATGGAGTTGTCGATGTGTGGCACATACCAGAGGTCCAAGGCCTCAAAACTAGCTTCCAACTTCTTGACGTGCAGTAGATACGCCGCGAGCTGGGGGTCGTTGCAGCTGCACTCTCCCCGAACCTGCTTGATGATCAGTTGGAAGTCTCCCTTGACCAGCATCTGCTGGACACTGAGACCTTGTAGAGCTGTGAGTCCGAAGATGAGGGCCTCATACTCCACCATGTTGTTGGTCGCCTTGAAGTCAAGGTGCACTACGTACTTGGATTGCTTCCCTGTTGGAGAGGTGAGTAGTACACCAGCTCCGACCCCTTGCTTCCGCAAGGATTTGTCGAAGAAGAGTGTCCAATGAGGTACGGTAAGCACCGGTGCTCTGGCTCGCTGATTTCCCAACCCTCTGGGTTGCCTGGTGAAGGAGTCCACTCAGCAATGAAGTCAAGCTCGAACTCCGCCAGTTCGTCTGCCCATTTGGTGATATTGCATGTTGCGTTGCGGTTGTGTAGCACCGCCCCCAGTGGGAACGAGGTCACCACTAAAACTCTGTGTGCCTGAAAGTAATGGCAGAGCTTTCTCGACGCAATTAGTACCGCATAGAGCAGCTTGTGCACTTCAAGATACCTTGTTTTTGCTTCATGTAGGACTTCACTAATGAAGTAGATCAGGTGTTGGATGGTACGAGATCTCCTTGGAGAAAGCGGCGCACCTTCTTCCATATGCTCCGGGCTCGGAGACTCCATGTCCCCAGGGCCTAATGCATCCTTTGGGGGTTGGGACCCAAAGGCTCCTTGATCTCAGGGACCCCCCTAGGGGGACCCGATCATCCTCTGGGGGATGGGACCTAGAGGCTCCTTGCTCTCCAGGGCCCCCTAGGGGGACCCGAACATCCTCTGGGGGCTGGGACCCAGAGGCTTCTTGCTCTCCGGGGCCCTCTAGGGGGACCTGGACATCCTCTGGGGTTGGGACCCAGAGGTTTCTTTGTTGTTGGGCCCCCTGCAAGCTCCAAGCCCTGGGGCTAAGAATCAGCGGCAGGGGCCCCCTCCGTCCGTCGAGGCTGTTGGGGACCAGCCCGCTTTGCAACCAAAACCATACTTACCACTTCTGTTGTGGTGGCGATGTAGAGGTACACGGGCTCCCTGGGCTCCGGTGCCACCATTATCGGCAGCGATGTCAGCTGCTGCTTCAGCTCGCAAAATGCCCTCTTTGCTTCTTCGGTCCAGGCGAATGGTCCGGACTGTCGCAGGAGTTTGAAGAACAGGGGGCCCCACTCAGCCAGCCTAGAGATAAACCGGTTGAGCGCTGCCAAGCATACTGCAAGCTTCTACACGTCCTTGATGCGGGATGGAGGCTGCATCATCTCCACCGCCTTGATCTTCTCCGGGTTGGCCTCAATTCCTTGTTGTGAGACCAAGAAACCGAGGATCTTCCCAGCTTTGACACCGAACACGCACTTCTCGGGATTGAGTTTCGTGCATGTGGACCATAGTCTGTCGGAGACTAGGGCGAGGTTTTCTAGAAATGATGTATGTGTCTGGATCTTTACTACAATATAATCGACATATACCTCTACGAGGTCCTGAATGAGGTCCCCAAATGTTTTATGCATGGCACGTACAAAGGTGGGGTGGGCATTCTTAATACTGTAAGGCGTGGAGACATAGCAGTAAAGGCCATCTACGGTTATAAATGCGGTATGTTTTTTGTCCTCTCTAGACATTGGGATTTTGTGAAACCCTGAGTAGGCATCTAGAAAGCACAGCATATCGCATCCCGAGGTTGAATCTAAAATTTCATCTATTCTAGGGAGAGGGAAAAGATCTTTTGGACATGCCTTGTTGAGGTTGGTGTAGTCAATGCACATCCGGAGCTTACCACTGGCCTTGGGGACAACAACAGGATTGGCCAACCATCTGGGATGGTGGACCTCCCATATGAAGCCAGCATCGAGTAGCTTCTTGATCTCTTCGTGGATGAAGTTTTGCCGCTTGATGGACTGCTTACAGGGCCTCTGTTCTTGTGGCCGGGCATCGGGGTAGATCTTCAGATGGTGCTCGATCACTTCCCTGAGGATGTCTGGCATCTGCGATGGTTACCAGATGAAGAAGTCGATGTTAGCTCGCAGGAAAGCGGTGAGCGCCGATTCCTGCTCGTTGTCCAGACTCTTTGCAATACAAGTGATCTGAGCATCATCAGATCCAATCTGGATTATATTGATGGGCACATCATCATCGTCTGAGGGCTGCACCCATGGTGCAGCGGCGTGACCGCGTGTGCGTGAGCCTAGCGAAAGCTGAGTCGATCCAGCATTGCTCTGAGCAGGTGCCGGAGCCGTTGCCAGCGCTCGGAACTTCTCCAAAGCTGCCATCACAGCAGCGCGATCTCTACAGATCTTGAGGATGCTGGAGGAGGTCAGCATCTTGAGGACGAGGTAGCCGTAGTGTAACACCCACAATTTTTGCGTCACGCATTTCATACATGTTCATGCATTAAACATTAATATAATAAAAGAAAGATAATAAAATATAAAACATACATATACAAATATGTGTAGCAAAAGAAGAAAAAGAAAATAAAAATATAAAAACATGTATTAGGGGATAAATATAAAAAATAATAATAATATATAAATATATATACACAATTGTGAAACCTAAAGAAACAAAAAAGAATATAAATAAATAATATATATAATAATATATAAAAATATTTATATATGTCAAAGAAAAAAAGAAAAAAAAGTCAACACCCGCCCGCTGGCCAGGCCGAGCCGGCCCAGCCAGCGTTGACCCGCCCGAGCGCCCCCGCGCCTGGCCCCGCGCACACCCGCACGCCCGCGCTGCGCCCAGCGCGCCGACCGAGTCGGCCGTGAGCCACGGTACCGAGTCGGTACGGACTCCCTGCCGACTATATATACGGCCGTAGGGCATCGTACTTCCTTCAGCACCAGAAAACAGCGCCGCCACCAGTGAAAAAGCCCTAGCAACGTAGAAAAGACACCAGGGGAAAATCCCTAGCAACGTAGAAAAGACACTAGGAGCTGCGCCACCAGGGGAAGAAGAGAGAAAAAAAGAAGAGAAGAGGAGGGTGTCGTCGTCCGCCAGAGTTCGTCGCATCGCCGTCGTCATGCCGCCGGAGGACCCTTGCGACATCTACTTTGTCTACGCGTCGTCCCCATGTCACACCCTCATTTTCATGCATCATGCCCTACATACACTCATATACATGTTTAACATTAACCCACAACAAGAGGAATGAGTTTAAAATTTATTTGGAGCATTTAAAATTGATTTGGAACAAAACCGCACTTAAAATGCAGGAAAGTGCAGACTAGTCCGATTTTGCTGAGGACTAGTCCGATTTCTCTCTGACTAAAAACAGACTTGTCCATTTTTGCTGCGGACTAGTCCGATTTTGCCTCTGGAAACTTTCGGACTTGTCCGATTTTGTACGGACTAGTCCGATTTTCCAATAATCCTTGAAAATTTGCTAAGTCTTGGACTTGTCCGGACTAGTCCGGTGTTCCAGCGGACTTGTCCGATTTCCTCTCTGACTAAAGTCAGACTTGTCCGATTTTTGGCCAGACTTGTCTGATTTTCTCTCTGGACTACTTCGGACTAGTCCGGTCCTTTTCGGACTTGTCCGATATTTCGCAACTCCGAGTTGATCTTTTGTTTTACGACTTGTTTCTTGGGGTTCACGTTAAGTGGGCCTAGGGACATCATCCTAACTCTTTTAGATCCCATGTGAGACCCTAAACCGGCCTCTACTCCTCTCAAACTCGAAATCCATCTAACCCTAGCCTCCACCTCTATATAAACAACCCCACCCCTTGGCTTGACATCTATTTGCCACTTTTCCACCCCACCCAAACCCTAGTTCGTGGAGATCCACCATCAAGGAGGGAGAAGGAGATCCCAAGCAAGAAGAAGAAGAGGAGGAAACGAAAGAGCATCAAGATCTCCACCAAGTTTCGTCCTTCATCACCAATTCATCTCCAAGTTCATCACCAACCCTAGATCATCAAGATACAAGTGTTACATCCAAGTTTCTTGATTCATTGGAGTTCTAAACAGCTGGTATACCTTCTATTCTTTTTTCCTTACTTGAATTCAACCCCTAATCTCCAAATTTACGTCGATCTAGAAAACTCTAGTTCGCTTGTTCTGCGAAGTGCGGACTAGTCCGGCCTTCTGCAGACTAGTCCAATTTTGCTGACTAAATTCTGTTGAATTAATTCTAAAATGAGATCTAATCAAATCCAAACCTGTATAAACTTGTTAAAATCTATTAGAACTAGTTAGTGATCTTTGACATCAATCTATTAACAAGTTCTAACTTGCATTTGCATAAATCATGCATGTCATGTCATATTGAGTAATATTTGTGCACTCTTTGATTGTGTTTCTTGTTTGTATGTTTATTGTGTGGATTAGACAGATTTGCGCTAGAGAGTGCCGCGGAGGATCTACAGCACCAAGAGTTTGAAGGCTTTGACCCTAATCAACCGAAAGAGCACGGCAAGTGTCCTTGAAGCATATTGATCCTGTTTTGAAGTAAATGTTTTGTTTGGAAATTGCATGCTTGTGTCAATTTGATGGGAACCTTATATTAGAAAGTTTACTAGCGTTGTTTGACCACCCTTGTCACATGGAATTATCGTAGAGAGTTGGGATGGGCTTTTTACTTTTTGCTTCGCTTAATCAACTGGGATGGGAAAACAACTATACCACTTAACTTAATTATACATTTATGAGATTTGATTAACATGAAATGATCAATGTGATATGGTAATGGGTGATCTAAGCAAGCCTAGTATGTGGATGGGTTGGATGTTATGGTGGTTTGCTTGCTTTAGATCTAAGGACTGGTTCATGCGAGAATAAGCCAGGATTTTAGTGCCACCATGAGGCCAAGAATGGGTGCAGCGTAGCTGATTAATTAGAGCTTTGCCAGTGCTATTTGGACCATTAAGGATGCTCGGGGAAGGGGTAGTCGGATTGGGTTTGTTGATGATTAGTGGGACTACCCTAGGATCCGAATGGCTCAAGAGGGGGCCCTTGGTTGAAGATGTGCTCAGTTGGAGGCATCACCATCGGTGAAACTTCAGTGGGCTCTAAATAGGCTCGTAATCCCTTTGTAAAGGTTATTTTGTGATCTCTTGGTCACACACCAATGGAAGTGTGTAATGTGACCGACGGGTCATGGGCATAAGGGAGGTTCTTAGTCACCAAAAGGTGATGAAATTACGAACACGTGGGTAAAGCAGTACAAACTCCGCAGAGTCTAATAAAACTATCATGATAGTCGTGCTCCCGGTTATGAGTACCTAGACAACTTCCATGATTAGAGGGAACTCAGTATTGGGATGGTTATGGTTGGTTATGGATTAATTTTGGTATTGAATATGGTTATTGGCAAATGGTGAAATCTAGAATTATTGATGATGGTAGTGAATTCAGACTGGTGTTATGATATTACTTGTGATTATTATGGGTTTACTTCACATACATGTAATACATTGCTTTTCCAAATGGTTTTACTGTACTTTTTAGCACTTAGCCATTATTATTGTCGTCATTTGAATCAGCCACATGTCATACTTTCCACACTTGTTGAGTACGACATGTACTCACTCTTGCAATCCCCCCAACAGTTGCAGGTCAGGATTGGGAGTTTAATGGTGATAATGTGGAGTTCTAGGTCGTGTCGACCATCGCTTGCCTGTGGTGTTGATTGGAGCTGCGCATATATCCCTATTGCTTTGCCTGTGGTGTTGATTGGAGCTGCGCATATATCCCTATTGCTTGTGCTGCCTAGCTGTTTAGTTTTCTTATTTAGTTTATTTCCGCTACATTAGTTGAACTTGTCATTAATATTTGTCAGAGCTTGTATTCAAGGATAACATGGTTTGTGCAATAAAATTTGGTTAATTAATATTGTTCTGTGGTAATTTTTTGTATACTCTTTTGTGAATGCACTCGTGTATGTGTTTTGAACATCCTGGGAACACATATGCGTTCACTTGGTTCATTTTTGGACCAGGTTTCACAGATTGGTATCAGAGCCACAGGTTGACCGTAGGATGCAGCCTAGGTAGAATGGACACTTTAGAGCACATAGGAGCACTTAGGAACCGATGTGTTTTTGGTTGGTGTGTTGTTTGCTATATATTGTTTGCTTGTGTGCTTAATAGAGGATTTTGGGATGCTTTAGCATTGCCATGTCCACGTAGGCTAGTTAGTTGTGTACTTTCATATCCCTTGATGCATATAGTTGGGGACGTTTTCTAATTCTTACCTATTGCTTTTCTCCAGATGGTGAGGACTCGCAACCAGAGGGATGGCAACGATAAGGAGGAGAACAATGGAGTGCCTCAGAACAACGTTGGACAAGGATCTACTCAAGGAGCTATTAATATTGAGCAGCTATTGTCTATGCAAAACCAGCTCATGCAGACTATGATACAAACTATGGGACAGCTGCAGACTGGCAATAACATCAATAATCAGCCCCACATACCTCCACCGCCACCCCCGCATCCTAATAACCGATTGGGAGAGTTTATGAGGACTAGGCCATCGACCTTTGCTCAAGCTGCCACCCTATGGATGTCGATGATTGGCTCAAGTCTGTGGAGAAGAAACTTGCTATTGTCCAATGCAGTGACCTTGAGAAGGTGTTTTTCGCTTCTCATCAACTAGTTGGAGCAGCTGCGGATTGGTGGGATTCACTATGCAATGCTCATGAGAATCAGGAGAGAATCACTTGGGCCGAATTCAAAGAGAGCTTTCGTTCTCATTATGTGCCGGAAGGTGTTATGATTTTGAAGAGGAAAGAATTTGAGAACTTAAGGCAAGGAAGATCAAGCGTGAGTGAATATCTTAATAAATTCACTCAACTCTCAAGGTATGCGCCTGAGGATGTGAGTCGGGATAGCCGGAAGCAACACTTGTTCATGAGAGGCTTGAACAATGAGATCCAAGTGCAATTGCTCAACTGTGATTATGCCAATTTTCATAAGCTTGTGGACAAAGCAATTGTGGTTGAGAACAAGATTCGTGAGATGGAACAGGATAACAAGAGGAAGGCGCCATATCAAGGACAACAACAAGGAAGTAATGTGTGCCCTCGCTTTGCACCTCCTAATGCGCCATATTACAGCTCTTCTATTCCTGCTCAACGCCCTAGATTTGCAACGCGCCCAACTCAGTTTGTGCAGCAGTGCCCTGTCATGCAAGCACCTAGGCCTTCGATGCCATATGCACCTCGTGCTAATTTTCCTGGTGCAAATGTTCAGAACCAAGCTCGCCCCAATAATTCTGGTGGAGTTAAGAAGTGTTATACTTGTGGAGAAGCTGGACACTTTGCGCATCAATGTCCTAAGTCAGGCCTTGGTCAAGGAAGCAATGCACCGAGGCAAAACCCAAGACCTAATGGAGGACAGCCACAAGGGAACCGTGGAAAGCAGAATTTTGCTCGTGGCAACGTGAACCATGTCTCTATGGAGGATGCTCAACAAGCAGATGGCGTGGTCATTGGTATGTTTCTCACCAACTCCAACCCCGCAACTATGTTGTTTGATTCTGGAGCATCGCATTCATTCATTGCATCGAAGTATGTTGCCAAGTATAGTTTGCCTATCTCTCATATGAAGTTTACTCTATTGGTTATGTCTCCTGGAGGAGAGATGAGGACAAATATAGTATGTCCAAAAGTAATCCTTAGAATAAGTGGGGTAGACTTCTCCGCCAACCTTATTGTTTTGGATTCCCAAGGATTGGACATTATACTTGGTATGGATTGGTTGAGAAAGCACAATGGAGTTATTGAGTGTGCCATGAAGACGGTGAAGTTGACCAATGAGGAAGGGATCACCGTAGAATTTGAAGCATCTCAAATCACACTGAAGCAATTGGAGCTGAATCATATGGATGGTGCCGCAATTGAGAAGATCCCGGTGGTTTGTGAATTTTTGGATGTTTTTCCGGACGAGTTGCCAGGTATGCCACCTGATCGAGACATTGAGTTTGTTATTGATTTAATACCTAGAACTGCACCTATAGCTAAGAGGCCGTATAGGATGCCTCCTATGGAATTAGCGGAGCTCAAGAAACAAATTCAAGAGCAACTAGAGAAAGGTTTTATTCGCCCTAGTTATTCACCTTGGGGAGCGCCCGTGCTGTTTGTGAACAAGAAGGATGGAACCCGAAGGATGTGTGTGGATTACCGAGCTCTCAGCAAGGTAAAAATCAAGAACAAGTATACCTTGCCACGCATAGAAGACTTGTTTGATCAGATGAAGGGTGCTTGTATCTTCTCTAAGATTGATTTGAGGTCGAGATATTTTCAAATGAAGATTATACCATCGTACATATCCAAAACAGCTTTTAGAACACAGTATGGATCTTATGAGTACACCGTGATGTCTTTTGGATTGACAAATGCGCCTGCCTACTTTATGTACCTCATGAATAAGGTCTTCATGGAGTACTTGGATAAGTTCGTTGTGGTATTTATTGATGACATTATGATCTACTCGAAGGATGAGAAAGAAGATGAGGAACACTTGAGGCTTACGCTACAGAAATTG
Source organism: Tuctoria greenei (assembly GCA_036927565.1). Lineage (NCBI taxonomy): Eukaryota > Viridiplantae > Streptophyta > Magnoliopsida > Poales > Poaceae > Tuctoria > Tuctoria greenei. The sequence continues at coordinate 105,177,453 of JAYESD010000010.1, forward strand.
AGGGAGCATCAATTGTATGCCAAGTTCAACAAGTGTCAGTTTTGGTTGAGAGAGGTGTCATTTTTGGGTCATATAATCTCAGGAGGAGGAGTATCGGTTGACCCCAGAAAAGTGAGAGACGTGTTGAAGTGGGAACCGCCGCAAAATCTAAAGGAAATAAGGAGTTTCCTTGGGATGGCTGGATATTACCATCGGTTCATCAAGGACTTCTCCAAGGTAGCCAAGCCAATGACGGAATTGCTAATGAAGGGAAAGGCTTTCCAATGGACTCAAGCTTGCCAAAACAGTTTTGAGGAGTTGAAGAAGAGGTTGACAACAGCCCCAATTTTGGTACTGCCGGATGTGAGCAAGAGTTTTGATATTTATTGCGACGCATCGAGACAAGGACTCGAATGTGTATTGATGCAAGAAGGTCAAGTGGTCGCCTATGCATCAAGACAACTGAAGAAACATGAGCAGAATTACCCAACACATGATTTAGAACTTGCAACCGTGGTACATGCATTGAAAATTTGGAGACACTACATCCTTGGACATAGGTGTGAAATTTATACGGATCATAAGACTTTGAAGTATATTTTCATACAAACGGATTTGAACTTGAGGCAACAAAGATGGTTGGAGCTCATCAAAGATTATGATTTGGGGATCAACTATCATCCGGGAAAAGCCAATGTAGTGGTCGATGCTTTGAGTAGAAAGGGAGTAAGTCATCAACTCACAGTTCGAGAGTTACCATCCGAGTTATGTAAGGACTTCGAACAGTTGAACCTCGGGTTTGTAAATGAGATGGAGATGATGGAGTTAAACCCAACGCTGGAGCAAGAAATTCGAGAAGCACAAGCCGCGGATGAAGAGATCAAGGAAATCAAGGAAAGGACCTAAGAAGGGAGAGAATTGAGATTTGATGAAGACGAACATGGTACCTTATGGCTTGGAAAGAGAATCGTTGTGCCTCATGTAAAGCATATCCGGGAGACAATGTTAAAGGAGGCACATGACTCACCGTACTCGATTCACCCCGGTTGTACGAAGATGTACAAAGACTTGAAGGCTTTCTATTGGTGGGATAGCATGAAAAAAGGACATAGCTGAATATGTGGCATTGTGTGATGTGTGTCTACGAGTCAAGGCGGAACATCAAAGGCCAGCTGGATTATTGCAACCATTGAAGATCCCGGAATGGAAGTGGGAAGAAATTGGAATGGACTTCATAGTTGGGTTACCACGTACTCAGTTCGGGTATGACTCAATTTGGGTAATTGTGGATCGTTTAACCAAGTCAGCTCATTTTGTCCCTGTGAAGACCAAATATAAAGCTACACAATTGGCCGAAATATACATGGAGCATATTGTGTGTCGACACGGAGTACCGAAGAAGATAGTCTCGGATAGAGGTTCTCAATTTACCTCCAGGTTTTGGCAAAAATTGCATGAAGCTTTGGGGACGAGGTTGAATTTTAGTTCAGCATATCACCCTCAAACGGATGGACAAACCTAGAGGACCAATCAAATTTTGGAGGACATGTTAAGAGCTTGTGCTTTAAAGCATGGGAAAGGTTGGGACAAAAGCTTGCCATATGAGGAATTTTCATACAACAATAGTTACCAAGCAAGCTTGAAAATGTCACCATATGAAGCGCTTTATGGAAGGAAGTGTAGGACACCTTTATTCTGGAATGAGGCAGGAGAAACTCAAGTATTTTGTCCGGATGTGTTGCAAGAAGCCGAAAAGCAAGTCCAAATGATTCGTGAAAACTTGAGGGCTGCCCAATCAAGACAAAAAGGCTATGCGGACAATAGGAGAAGGAAATTAGCCTTTGAAATAGTAGATTTTGTTTACCTCAAGGTGTCACCAATGAGAGGTCATAAGAGGCAAGCTAGCGCCTCGCTACATTGGACCATTCAAGATTTTGGACAAAAAGGGAGAAGTAGCGTATAACTTGGAGATGCCAGCTCATCTTTCGGACGTCCATGATGTCTTTCATGTTTCCCAGCTCAAGAAGTGCTTGAGAGTACTGGAAGACCAAGTGCCAATGGAAGAATTGGAACTAGAGGAAGATTTGACTTATGCCGAGCAACCGGTCAAGATCTTGGAAACCAAGGAGAGAGTCACAAGGAACAAGATGATTCGATGGTGTAAAGTTCAATGGAAGCACCACACAAAAAAAGAAGCAACGTGGGAATAGGAGGATGATCTCAACAAGGAATTTCCCTATCTCTTCTCTTCCGCATCGAATCTCAAGGGCAAGATTCATTTTAAGGGGGCTTAAGGGGGGTAGGTTTGTAACACCCTCATTTTGATCCATCATGCCCTACATACACTCATATACATGTTTAACATTAACCCACAACAAGAGGAACGAGTTTAAAATTGATTTGGAGCATTGAAAATTGATTTGGAACAAAACCGCACTTAAAATGCAGGAAAGTGCGACTAGTCCGATTTTACTGAGGACTAGACCGATTTCTCTCTGACTAAAAATGGACTTTTCCGTTTTTGCTGCGGACTAGTCCGATTTTGCCTCTGGAAACTTTCGGACTTGTCCGATTTTGTGCGGACTAGTCCGATTTTCGAAGAATCCTTGAAAATTTGCTAAGTCCTTGGACTTGTACAGACTAGTCCGGTGTTCCAGCGGACTTGTCCGATTTCCTCTCTAACTAAAGTCGGACTTGTCCGATTTTTGGCCAGACTTGTCTGATTTTCTCTCTGGACGACTTCGGACTAGTCCGGTCCTTTTCGGACTTGTCTGATATTTCGCGACTCTGAGTTGATCTTTTGTTTTACGACTTGTTTCTTGGGGTTCACGTTAAGTGGGCCTAGGGACGTCGTTCCTAACTCTTTTAGAGCCCTTGTGAGACCCTAAACCGGCCTCTACTCCTCTCAAACTCAAAATCCATCTAACCCTAGCCTCCACCTCTATATAAACAACCCCACTCCTTGGCTTGACATCTATTTGCCACTTTTCCACCCCACCCAAACCCTAGTTCATGGAGAGCCACCATCAAGGAGGGAGAAGGAGATCCCAAGCAAGAAGAAGAAGAGGAGGAAACGAAAGAGGATCAAGATCTCCACCAAGTTTCGTCCTTCATCACCAATTCATCTCCAAGTTCATCACCAACCCTAGATCATCAAGATCCAAGTGTTACCTCCAAGTTTCTTGATTCATTAGAGTTCTAAACACCTGGTATACCTTCTGTTCTCTTTTCCTTACGTGAATTCAACCCCTAGTCTCCAAATTTACATCGATCTAGAAAACCCTAGTTCAGTAGTTCTGCGAAGTGCAGACTAGTCCGGCCTTCTGCAGACTAGTCCGATTTTGCTTACTAAATTTTGTTGAATTAATTCTAAAATGATATCTAATCAAATCCGAACCTGTATAAAATTGTTAAAATCTATTAGAACTAGTTAGTGATCTTTGACATCAATCTATTAACAAGTTTTACCTTGCATTTGCATAAATCATGCATGTCATGTCATATTGAGCAATATTTGTGCACTCTTTGATTGTGTTTCTTGTTTGTATGTTTATTGTGAAGATTAGACAGATTTGCACTAGAGAGTGCCGCGGAGGATCTACAGCACCAAGAGTTTGAAGGCTTTGACCCTAATCAACCGCAAGAGCAAGGCAAGTGTCCTTGAAGCATATTGATCCTGTTTTAAAATAAATGTTTTGTTTGGAAATTGCATGCTTGTGTCAATTTGATGGGAACCCTATGGTAGAAAGTTTACTAGCGTTGTTTGACCACCCTTGTCACCTGGAATTATGGTAGAGAGCTGGGATGGGCTTTTTACCTTTTGCTTCGCTTAATCAACTGGGATGGGAAAACAACTATACCATTTAACTTAATTATACATTTATGAGATTTGATTAACATGAACTGGTCAATGTGATATGGTAATGGGTGATCTAAGCAAGCCTGATATGTGGATGTGTTGGATGTTATGGTGGTTTGCTTGCTTTAGATCTAAGGACCGGTTCATGTGAGAATAAGCCAGGATTTCAGTGCCACCACGAGGCCAAGTATGGGTGCGGCGTAGCTGATTAATTAGGGCTTTGCCAGTGCTATTTGGACCATTGAGGATGCTCGGGGAAGGGGTAGTCGGATTGGGTTTGTTGATGATTGGTGGGACTACCCTCGGATCCAAATGGCTCAAGAGGGGGCCCTTGGTTGAAGATGTGCTCAGTTGGAGGCATCGCCATCGTTGAAACCTCAGTGGGGTCTAAATAGGCTAGTAATCCCTTTGTAAAGGCTATTTTGTGATCTCTTGGCCACACACCAACGGAAGTGTGTAATGTGACCGATGGGTCATGGGCATAAGGGAGGTTCTTAGTCACCGAAAGGTGATGAAATCACGAACACGTGGGTAAAGCGGTACAAACTCTGCAGAGTCTAATAAAACTATCATGATAGTCGTGCTCCCGGTTATGAGCACCTAGACAACTTCCATAATTAGAGGGAACTCGGTATTGGGATGGTTATGGTTTGGTAATGGTTATGGTTGGTTATGGATTAATTTTTGGTATTGAATATGGTTATTGGCAAATGGTGAAATCTGGAATTATTGATGATGGTAGTGAATTCAGACTGGTGTTATGATATTACTTGTGATTATTATGGGTTTACTTCACATGCATGTAATACATTGCTTTTCCAAATGGTTTTACTGTACTTTTCATCACTTAGCCATTATTATTGTCATTATTTGAATCAGCCACATGTCATACTTTACACACTTGTTGAGTACGACATGTACTCACTCTTGCAATCCCCCTCCCCAACAGTTGCAGGTCAGGATTAGGAGTTTGATGCTAATAATGCGGAGTTCTAGGCCGTGTCTACTATCAGCTTGCCTGTGGTGTTGATTGGAGCTGCGCATATATCCCTATTGCTTTGCCTGTGGTGTTGATTGGAGCTGCGCATATATCCCTATTGCTTGTGCTGCCTAGCTGTTTAGTTTTCTTATTTAGTTTATTTCCGCTGCATTAGTTGAACTTATCATTAATATTTGTCCGAGCTTGTATTCGAGGATAATATGGTTTGTGCAATAAAATTTGGTTAATTAATCTTGTTCTATGATAATTTTTTGTATACTCACTCGTGTATGTGTGTTGAACATCCTGGGCACACATATGCGTTCACTTGGTTCGTTTTCGGAACCGGGTGTCACACCCCATCCCTCGATCTTCGAAGCCACCGCATCTACGGTAGGACACGTTTTCCGATGTGAATTTTAGCGAACGTATTGAATCTAATAGACGTATTTTGACCGTAGTCGCACCATCTTTTTATTTTCAGCAACATTATTCCCCACTAAAAACCCCGTAAACTCATATGAACACGTACGAACTAGTTGCATCTAATTAATAAACAACCGTAGTTAATTAATTATTGAATTGTGCATGCATGCATGTCATTGCATGTTGATTAATATGTGTGCATTATGATTATTTGTATGTATTTTCTTGTATGTGTAACCATGCGTAGAGGGACGTGTTCAAGAGGCCGCATACGAGGATTTCCAAAACCAAGACTTCGAAGCGCTTGAACAACCCCATCCGTCGGAGCAAGGCAAGTGTCTTTGATCATATTGATCCCGTTTTATTAAATGTTTTGTTTACGAACTTGCATGCTCGTGTCAATATGATGGGAAACCCATACGTAGGAGTTTACTAGCGTTGTTTGCCACCCCTTGTCGCCGAGATATACATGATGAGTCGGGCATGGGTATTTTTCTTTCCGCACCACATCGCTACATGGGTTATGGTTAACTTAAATAATGTTTGAAAACTTTAATTATGAGAACTTGGGATGGTAACAAGATGATGATTAATTTAGCAACATGGAATTTAGGAGATCTAAGCAAGCATGGTTTTGTGGAATGGGTTGGATGATACGGTGGTTTTGCTTGCCTTAGATCTAAGGACCGGTTCATGCGAGAATATGCCAGGACAACAGTGCCACCACAAGGCCAAGTATGGGTGCGACATAGCTAAATAATTAGGAGCGCTGCTAGTATTGTATGGACCATTGGATGGTGCGGGGAATGGAAGTCGAGGAGGGCTACCCTGGGATCCGCAGGGCACATGAGGGGGCCCGTGGGTGGGAGAATGGAGATTGAAGCCTGCCGGTGAAACCTTAGTGGGCCCGTACATACTAGTAGTCCCTTTTGAAAGGCTATTTTGTGATCTCTTGGCCGCACACCAACGGAAGTGTGACAGGGCAACATAGAGGTTCTTAGTCACCGAAAGGTGATGAAAAACACGAACATGTGGGTAAAGTGGTACAACCTCTGCAGAGTGTTAGAAACTATCATGATAGTCGTGCTCCCGGTTAAGAGCACCTGGATGACCTACATTAGAATTGGATTTGGAATATTGGGATGGTTGGTATGATTTGGTTTGTCACTTGAGTACAGTCGGTTTATGGATAAATATTGAATTGGCACATGGTATTAAATTAATGGTTGACTGGTGTTAAATGGATTGCGATGGTAAATAAGAATTGTTAGATTTATGGTATAGTAATTACTTGGGTCATGAAGGGAAATAAACTCACATAGACATGATAGGCTGCTTTTACATGTTTATGAAATGTATTTTTCTGCAATTAGCCATTTTATTCCATCATTTGTTTAGCCACATGTCATCTATTTCCACACTTGCTGAGTACGACACGTACTCACCCTTGCAATCCCCCCCCCCCAACAGCTAGTGGAGATAGTTGGGAGTACCCTGAGGATCATGCGGAGTACTAGGTTGCGTACCGCCGTCAATTGCCTGTGGAATGGAGTGTGCTGCTTAGTTTATTTTCTGCTGCTTTAATTAGAGTTTTGTCATTTGTGAACTATTGTATTATTGTAATAAAGTACTTACTTAATAGTTAAGACGTGGTTAAATTCTATATATCGTCTGTGATGCAACCGTATATGTGTGATGAACTTCCTGGGCACACATATGCGTTACGCTTGGTTCATATTCGGAACCAGGTGTCACAAATTGGTATCAGGGCCGCGTTTACCGTAGGACGCAAGCCTAGGTAGAATGGACACTCTAGAGCACATAGGAACACTTCTCTAAATTGCTATTTTCGAAATTTCTTGCTGCTGTTTTTATATCTTAATTTTCAGCTGCAAAAAGTATCGATTGCCGCTGCATTTCCAATGCAATTTTCAGCCGTGTCTTATGTTGTTCGCTGCTGTTTTGCCGCCTAAATTTTCACGAAAAAAAGTGTTTTTTGTCGCTGTTATGTGTGGGTAAAATTATTGTGTTGGCTGCTGCATTTTCTCCCTCTCTTTTTCGTTCTTTTGGGACAGCTGCACCGCTCTTTTTCCGTTATTTTAGCTGCTGCAATTTTCAGATTTATATTCTGTTATTCTTTCCTCTAAAGTATTCTCATTTTCTATAGATGCCGATCACTAGGAGTGCAGCCCGCAAGAGCACCTGTCCGCCGCCCCTTGGAGGTGGACTTAACCCCATTGAGCTTGACGAGCAGAAGCAAGAGGAGGGGAACATCCAGCCCAAGGAGGCGGAAGCTAACCAGTCGAACACTATGGAGGAGGATCCGGAAGAGTATGAGCCATTTGAGGAGAAAATGGATGAGGATCCTAATGAGGAGTACTATGTGCCAGCTTCAGATGAGGACAACGGAGGTGAAGATGGAGGGGGATCACAACACGGTGTGAATGAGAATGGACACAACAGCCCCCAGTTTCCCCAAGTTGAGGAGATTTGGACTATCGGAACCGATGGAGGACATGCATCGCGGAAACTGACGGAATTCCTTTATCCCCGTTACATGTGTGCTAACTACTTCGTGAAGAGGGTCTCTCGTCCCGGACGATATGAATGGCATGCTGAGGTTCTCATCTTCTACCTCAACAAAGTGTTCTCACGGCATTATGCTCCCACCTGGAGGTCTACTCAAAAGGATGCTATGGATGATGTTGCATGGGCGGCACTCACAAGTTTGTGCCATACTCGCCGCTTTGAGATTGAGAACACCACGTTTGAGCTGCACCCTCAGCGGGAGAGTGGTACAGGGAGGATAATTGGACCACAAGAAGCTTCGGACAATCTTACAGCAATAGATAGGTATCAAAAGACATTATTGGACATGAGCAATCGCTATGCAACCACACAAGGGGAGATCCACTACCTTCGCAAGGAGCTAGCTCGATTAGAAGCCAACTTGGATGTGAAGGAATGTGAAGCAAGAGGGGAGCTGTGGTCACCCAAGAGAATCTGGTCCCCTACATCACCATGGCGCAACCCCAACACATCCGCGCAACCAAGGACGCCCTCACCGTCTCACAATTAGGAAATTAAGTCCCCTATGAGTAATTTGTAATAAGAACGCTTAGAATCGTATTAGTTTTACATAGTGTAGTGTGCTGAATTTTGATTGGTGCTTGCTTGAGTGCTTGTGTGCTTAGTAGAGAGTTGTGGGATGCTTCGGCACTTGTCCACATCCTCATATAGGTCTATATTAATAAAGGACTGTTAGTGTCACATACCTTGATGCATATAGTTGGGGCGTTTCTTTCCAAATTCTAAATTCCTCTGTCTCCACCTTTCTTTCGCCAACAGATGGTGAGAACTCGCAACCAGAGGGATGCCAACGATGAGGAAGAGCGCAATGAAGTACCTCAGAACAACCGGGGACATGCTCATGGAGCTATCAATATTGAACAACTGTTAGCTATGCAGAACTAGCTCATGCAGACCATGATACAGACAATGGGACAGCTGCAAGCTGGCAACAATAATCAGCCTCATATACCACCACCGCCACCACCCCCGCCACATCACAACCGTTTGGGAGAGTTCATGAGGACCAGACCGCCTACCTTTGCTCAAGCCACAGATCCAATGGAAGCTGATGATTGGCTGAAGTTTGTTGAGAAGAAAATTGCTATTGTCCAGTGCACTGATAGAGAGAAGGTTCTTTTTGCATCACATCAACTAGTTGGAGCAGCTGTTGACTGGTGGGAACCACTTTGCAATGCTCATGATAATCAGGAGGCAATCACTTGGGCCGAGTTTAAGCAGTGTTTACGTTCCACTATGTACCTGAGGGAGTTATGATACTGAGAAGACAAGAGTTTGAAAACCTCAGGCAAGGAAGGATGAGCGTGAGTGAGTATCTCAATAAATTCACTCAACTATCAAGATATGCTCCAGAAGACATCAGCACTGATAGTAGGAAGCAATATCTGTTTATGAGGGGTCTCAACAATGAAATTCAAGTCCAGTTGCTCAATACTGACTATCCAAACTTCCAAAAGCTGGTTGACAAGGCTATTGTGGTTGAGAACAAGATTCGTGAGATGGAGCAGGACAACAAGAGGAAGATGCCACATCATGGACCGCTGCAAGGAAGCAATGTTCGCCCCCGCTATGCACCACCAACCGCACCCTACTACAACCCATCTGCTCCTACATACCGCGCTGCTTATCCACCATGCCAAAATTAGGCACCGCAGCAACGCCCCACCATGCAAGCGCCTCGCTATCCTGTGCCACCTGCGACGCGCCCTAACATGGCGGCTAATGCTCAAAATCAGCTGCGCCCAAGCTTCCCTAATGCTACGGGCGATAAGACATGCTATGTTTGTGGAGAGGTCGGGCACTTTGCAAGTCAATGCCCCAGAAGAAACTATGGACTAATGAACAATGCACCAAGGCCAAATTACCCGCGACCAAATGGAGGAGCACCACAAGGCAACCGTGGACAGCAGAACTTTGCTCGTGGCAATGTGAATCATGTCTCTACTAAGGAAGCCCAGCAAGCTGATGACGTCGTGATTGGTATGTTCCTTGCCAACTCCAACCCTGCAACTGTTTTGTTTGATTCGGGAGCATTTCATTCATTCATCTCGTCAAAGTATGTTGCCAAGTACAATTTGCCTATATCTCATATGAAGCAAACTATGCTAGTAAGTTCTCCTGGCGGAGAGATGAGGACAAATATAGTATGTCCAAAAGTAAGCATTAAAATAAGGGGGTAGACTTTCTCGCAAACCTCATAGTCTTGGACTCCCAAGGAATAGGCAAAATACTTGGAATGGATGGTTGAGCAAGTATAATGGAGTCATTCAATGTGCCGAGAGGATTGTGCAGTTGACAAGTGAACACGGTACACGCATCAAAGTTGAGGCAGCCCAACCTGCAAGAGAGAAAGCGATGCTGAATCACGTGGAGGTGTGACATTGGAAAGCATTCCGATCGTCCGCGAGTACCCCGATGTGTTTCTAGATGAGTTGCTAGGTATGCCACCTGATCGTGACATAGAATTTGCTATTGAGTTGATACCTGGAACTGCACCTATAGCTAAGAGGTCGTATAGGATGCCTCCTAAGGAATTAGCAGAGCTCAGGAAGCAAATTCAAGAGCAGCTAGAGAAGGGTTTCATACGCCCAAGCTCATCCCCGTGGGGAGCACCAGTGCTCTTCGTAGATAAGAAGGATGGAACCAGAGGATGTGTGTGGACTATAGGTCTCTCAACAAAGTGACAATTAAGAACAAGTACTCACTGCCCCGTATAGAGGACTTGTTCGACCAAATGAAGGGTGCCTGTATTTTCTCCAAGATCGACTTGCGGTCAAGATACTTCCAAATGAAGATTAGACCATCGGATATACCCAAGACAACATTTCGGACACGGTATGGGTCCTATGAGTACACTGTCATGTCATTTGGATTGATGAACGCGCCTGCGTACTTTATGTATCTCATGAATAAGGTCTTCTTCGAATATCTAGATAAGTTCGTCCTAGTGTTTATCGATGACATTATGATATACTCGAGAAGCGAGGAAGAACATGAGAACACCTGAAGCTTACACTGCAGAAGCTACGAGAACACTAGTCGTATGCCAAGTTCAGCAAATGTCAATTCTGGTTATGGGAAGTTTCTTTCTTAGGCCATATTATTTCCAGAGGAGGAGTATCAGTTGACCCAGGGAAAGTGAGAGATGTGCTTAAGTGGGAACCGCCACAGAATGTCAAGGAAATTCGGAGCTTCCTTGGAATGGCTGGATATTACCGCTGATTCATCAAAGATTTCTCCAAAATAGCCAAGCCTATGACCGAATTACTCATGAAAGGGAAGGAATTCCGACGGACTCAAGATTGTCAGGATAGCTTTGAGGAGTTAAAGAAAAGGTTGACAACTGTGCCGGTGTTAGTATTGCCAGACGTGAGCAAGAGTTTTGATATATATTGTGATGCGTCAAGACAAGGATTAGGATGTGTGCTCATGCAAGAAGGCCAAGTGGTCGCTTATGCATCGAGGCAACTAAAGAAACATGAGCTGAATTATCCTATGCACAACCTTGATCTCACAGCCGTGGTGCATGCCTTGAAGATATGGAGACATTATGTTTCTGGTCACCGATGCGAGATTTATACGGATCACAAGAGTCTCAAGTATATATTTATGCAAAGGGATCTGAATTTGAGGCAACGCCGATGGTTGGAGCTCATAAAGGATTATGATGTGGGAATCAACTATCACCCAGGGAAGGCCAACGTAGTGGTCGATGCTTTGAGCCGAAAAGGAGTAAGCCACCAACTCACGGTCCGAGAGCTGCCATTCGAGTTATGCAAGGAGTTTGAACGGTTGAACCTTGGATTCATAAATGAGATGGGAACAATGAAAGTCAAACCAACATTAGAGCAGGAAATACGGGAAGGCCAGACAAAGGACAAGGAAATACAGGAAATCAAGGAAAAGATCCAAGAAGGAAGAGAATTCAGATTTGATGAGGACAAACAGGGTACCTTATGGCTTGGAAAGAGGATTGTGGTACCTAATGTTAGGCATATTCGGGAAACAATATTGAAGGAGGCACATGACTCACCTTAATCAATTCATCCCGGTTGTACGAAGATGTACAAAGACTTAAAGACATGCTATTGGTGGGCTAGCATGAGAAAGGACATAGCTGAATATGTAGCATTGTGCGTTGTGTGCCAACGAGTAAAGGCAGAACATCAAAGGCCAGCCGGATTGTTTCAACCATTGAAGATACCGGAGTGGAAGTGGGAAGACATTGGTATGGACTTCGTAGTTGGATTGCCGCGAACCCAATCCGGCTATGATTCAATATGGGTTATTATGGATCGGTTGACAAAATCAGCTCACTTCATTCCTGTCAAGACCACATATACCACCGCGAAGCTAGCAGGATTGTATATGAAGCATATTGTGTGCCGACATGGAGTCTCAAAGAAAATAGTCTTGGACCGAGATTCTTAGTTTTCCTCTAGGTTCTAGCAAAAGCTGCATGAAGCTATGAGTACAAGGTTAAATTTCAGTTCGGCATATCATCCACAAACCCATGGACAAACTGAGAGGACCAATAAAATATTAGAATACATGTTGAGAGCCTGCGCCTTGAAACATGGACGTAGCTAGGACAAAAGGTTGTCGTATGTTGAATTCTCGTACAACAATAGCTACCAAGCCAGTTTGAAAATGTCACCCTACGAAGCATTGTACGGAAGGAAGTGTAGGACACCCTTGTTTTGGAATGAAACCGGAGAGAATCAAGTATTTGGTCCTGATGTTGTAGGATCGAAGAGCACGTGAAAAGCTATCAGAGGGGGGGTGAATGGTAGATTTAAAAATCTTACGCAGCAGAAACAGTTAAATCCCAACCCCTTCGGCAGAAAAATGAGCTGTTAAAGAAATCATGTGTGAGACTAATCTAAACGTATTTCACCGTGACAAAAGTGATATATATTAGAGAGAATCAAGTCACAAAGAAAACACAAGAAGAATCACTCAAATCCGTCGAGAGAAACTCAAGTTATGATCGAAAGATCGAACAAAGGTCAATCTGTCCTACCTGAGAAAACAGTTCTGGAACGCTGCAAAGAAACTCGTGTGATGACAGATGATAGATAATCAAGTTGTGAAGACAATCCAAAAAGAATCCATCAATTGGATCTGTAAAACTCGAGTTATGATAAAACCACCGACGAAAGGTAGTGCTGTCAAGAAACTCGACGAGTAAAACTTGTCTGGAACAAGTCGGACGAACAAGGCACAAAAGTTCCTTCAAACTAAAAATTTTATTCAATAGAACACAAGAGGAACAGCCCCAAAGTCATGCACCACGAGCTTTGGCCTCCCTTGATTATATAACCAGCCCTTAGGCCAACCCAATCTCAACTAGGACTCTAATCCTACTCCGATCACGAATCGAAACTTTCCATAATTGCTTAGGACTCTTATATACACATATAGAAGCAATATTAAGACTTCCAAACACCTTAGGAACATATCCCACATTCCTAAAACAACTCAAATTCGTGACCCACACGAAATCCTATAATAACTAACTCGATATTTTCCATACCGAGCCATAATCGACTCTGTCGCAGCCAAAGTCATCAACCGATACGATCCGATCCTTCCAACCAGATCTTCCCATCCATAAACCATCTTTGGAACCATGTTTCCACGTTATGCACCGCATGCATACGTGCAAACACCTTCCTTCGACGTCCAATAACCTTCATATGCACTGCCCTTGATTCAATCATCCTGCGCGACCTCCTGACCCGCTCAACCACAATTCCTCCTGAATTTGGTTGTTGGAACCTCATCTCCTCCCTGAGACTAGTCCAAAGGATCCTGTCACCAGCCATGACTCGAACTCAAGCAACACCTGCATATGAACAGACAACCAATCCGTACGAGCCCAAGTCTGCGACTTGACTCTAGTGACTTCCGAAAACAACACCTTACGTGAGCACCTCACATAAGCATGTTGCAAAGCATATCAAAATGATATCAGCCATATCAACCAAAACGCACCAAAAACTTAGCAAATGAATACTAAGCAATCTTTCCAAGAATATAAAGCAAGTTCGAAATATTGCAAGATAAAAGCAGGAACATTGCGATCAAGCTCCAAACCTTGCCAAAGATAACCGGAGCTTGAGCCGGAGCTTACCAAAGATAGTACAACCTAGCGCAAGAGCTTACCAAAGCTAGTCGGACCTAGTGTCGGAGCTAACCAAAGCTAGTCGGACCTAGCACCTGAGCTAACCAAAACTAGTCGGAACTAGTCATCCCAAAAGTCAGAGCTAGAAAAACATGTTGGAGCTAACCAACATAAGTCGGACCTAGCAAAACATATCGGAGCTTAACAAAGACATGCCGGAGCTAAAGACAAAGCTCACCGGAGCTACCCAAAAACATGTCGGATCTAGACAAAGAAAGTCGGACCTATTGTCGGCCCTTGTAGAAGCTTGGAGCTAGAGTCGGACCTTGCTAAAAAGATGTTATGGCAGCATTCAAAACTTTTATTGTCAAAGCCAATGTATTCAGCACACATAGGTCTCACAATCTCCCCCTTGATGAATGCATTGGCAACACCATTTAAATCCGAACATTGGCATGAATAGTTTTGAGAACAATTTTCCCCCTTTTGAAAATCAAATGAGAGATATAAATAAATTCTCCCCCTATAAATATTTCTCCCCCTATATATATTTCTTCCCCTTGCATAATTCACCATATTATCTCTCCCCCTTTGACAATGTATTCAGCAAGGTTCAAAAGAGAAATTTTAATTGTTATGAGCATATTATAACATAGACATATAAAACAAAGCTCATCCAAGTCATACTATCAAGTAACTTACAATATCACAACAATGAGATAAATAAAGTAGTGTAAGCCATGCTAGAGATCAAATGTAATTTTTAATTTAAGCAAGTCATGATCTCACAAACTTAACTATTTCAAAACCTGAAAGCATGACACTTGTTGCTGCATTTTATTATTTTTCAAAGCACAAAATTAGATCATATGATATTTGCAAGAGATTATATGCACATCTGCCTTATTCTAACCAACCAAGCCAAGCCTATGTCATTTGACAATCACATGCTTAAGGACATGGTTTTAGTCATACCCAACTTCTTCCAAGTTCATATCTAAGTGCAATGATAAGCCATCTCAAAAGAAGAAGTGCGATGCATGCATATTCTCTTGATCTTTTTCTCAATTTATATTTGTTCATAAAAACTCAACATGTGAGTTGATTACTTGATTAATTCTTTATGATTAAAAGCACTTGTGAGCATGCAACAAGTTCAAACAGCAAGAAAGTTCGACCATGACCAGATTTAGTGTAAGTAATTATTCCAATTACTAGATATGGCAAAAACTACAAAATGTATAACACGAGTAATGTAGTAAGAACTTTCAGCATGTAAAAGGAATCACAAAGTCATATATCTATGTAATACTATGCTCATATTATTTTAATTTCAGATTCACACATAGACTTCTAGGGTTTGAAAACTCCCCCTCAGGTTAAGCCATGAGGATGCATAACCCCTATTTCACTACGAATGTAACAAAAATGAGTGAAATCCAAAGGGTTTGTAAAAATGTCGGTCAATTGTTGTTCAGTATCTACATGGTGAAGCACAATGTTTCCTTTTTCAACATTATCACGGAAAAAGTGATACCTAATATCAATGTGCTTAGTGTTAGAATGTTGCACAGAGTTTTTAGCAGTGCAAATGGCACTAGTGTTATCACAAAACAGTGGAACACTATCTAGATCAACCCCATAGTCCTTAAGTGTTTGAACAATCCAAAGAATTTGTGAGCAAGCACTAGCAACAGCTACATATTCAGATTCGGCTCTGGATTGTGCAACTGAATTTCATTTTCTAGAAGACCAAGCAACAAGTGAATTACCAAGAACATGACAAGCACCGGAAGTATTTTTCCTATCAATCCTACACCCTCCAGAATCAGCATCGGAAAAAGCTTTCAATGTAACGGTTGAGGAAGAAGGAAGAAAAATGCCAAATTCTTGAGTTCCATGTAAGTACCTGAGAATCCTTTTGACGGCTTGACGATGTGAGGCATGTGGGGAGGCTTGCAACCGTGCACAAAGACATACGCTGAATTGTATGTCCGGTCTTGATGTCGTGAGGTACAAAAGTGATCCGATCATGCTTCTATATTCTTTTTGATCCATGGGTTCACCATCGTCATCAAGTTAAAGTGTTGATGTTGTTCCCATTGGTGTCCGAAGAGGCTTGACTTTTTTCCATGTTGAAGCGCTTGAGAAGGTCCCTTGTATACTTCGTTTGATGCAAAAAGGTACTTTCCTCAGTTCGCTTGATTTGCAGCCCCAAAAAGTAAGTGAGTTCTCCCATCATACTCATCTCAAATTCTGAACTCATCATAGCTGAAAACTTGGACACAAGATCATGAGAAGCACAACCAAAGATAATATCATCCACATACACTTGAACAAATAAAGAGTCATTGTCATACTTAAGCACAAAAAGAGTTTTATCAACCTTGCCCATGGTAAATCCCTTTTCAAGTAAGAATGTTTTAACCTATCATACCATGCTCTAGGGGCTTGTTTGAGACCGTACAAGGCTTTGGACAGTTTGTAAACATGATTAGGAAAATCTGAATTTTCAAAACCC
This sequence comes from Tuctoria greenei, assembly GCA_036927565.1. Taxonomy (NCBI): domain Eukaryota; kingdom Viridiplantae; phylum Streptophyta; class Magnoliopsida; order Poales; family Poaceae; genus Tuctoria; species Tuctoria greenei. The sequence goes on from JAYESD010000010.1 coordinate 105,193,933, forward strand.
GGTGGTTGTTTGACATAAACCTCCTCATCTATGTAGACATTAAGAAAAGTACTTTTAACATCCATTTGATATAGCTTAAAAACTTTAGATGCAGCAAAAGCTAACAAAATTCTTATGGCTTCTAATCTAGCAACAGGAGCAAAAGTTTCATCAAAATCTAGACTTTCAACTTGAGTGAAACCCTGAGCAACCAACCTAGCCTTATTCCTAACCACAACCCCATCCTCACTTTGTTTATTTTTGAACACCCATTTAGTTCCAATTAAAGTGTGACCTTGAGGTGGAGTACAAGTTTCCAAACATTATTTCTTTCAAAATTTTCTAACTCTTCTTGCATGGCAATAATCCAAGATTCATTAGTGAGTGTGTGTGATATATCTTTGGGTTCAAAAGAAGCAACAAAAGCGGAATGAGCATGAGAGATTGGATCGCAAAACCTGGACCGTGTAACTCGTTCGTGCAAGATTCCAATAATCTGTTGTGGAGGATCAATTTTGAGAACCCAGAGGGGAGTGGACACTTCACAGGCTTATTCTTCTTCATGTTCATCACAAATCGATGATCTTGTGACTTGAGGAAGATCTGGACCAGCAATGGTGGTCATCGGTGCTGGCTGTGAATCAAAATCAGGAACTCGAACAATGTCATTTGCTGCTGAATTTTCGGGCAGCAGCTCCACCTCTTCCTCATCTTCAACGAAAATGCTCTCCCCCTGCAGATATGGATCTGGACCTGCAATGTTTGAGCTAGTACCTGAGATAGATTCATCAAAAGACACTTCACAAGTCTCCACAATTTTGTTAGTGTCAAGTAAAAGCACACAGTAGCCTCTAGTACGAGATGGATAACAAAGAAACATGCCATCAACGGATCTAGGTTCAAATTTATCAAGATTACCATGTTTCTTAACAATGCATTTGCAACCAAAGACCCGAAAGTGTGTAACACTAGGCCTATGTCCAAACCGTAGCTCATATGGTGTTTTACCTAGCTTAGCGCGCAAGAAAACACGATTTGAGACATAACAAGCGGTTGCAATCGCATCAGCCCAAAATTTCCTAGGAGTTTGATATTCATCAAGCATAGTCCTAGCCATCTCAACTAAGGTTCTGTTCTTTCTTTCTACAACACCGTTTTGTTGAGGTACATATGGTGAAGAAAATTGATGATCTATTCCATTTTCAGCACAAAAGTGATCAAAAGATTGATTTTTTAAATTCAGTTCCATTATCACTTCTAATTGCTTTTAAAGATCTTGGGTGATCAATTGATAATCTAAGAAATAAAGTTCTAAAGTGACTAAAAGCTTCATTCTTAGATGTCATAAAGTAAACCCAAGAGTATCTAGAATAATCATCAACAATCACAAGAACATACCATTTACCTCCAAAGGATTGAACACGTGAAGGTCCTACGGTGTCAAGGTGCAAAAGTTGACCCGGTTTAGTTGTCATGATCATTGTGAGAGGAGTATGTGAACCTGCAATCATCTTAGCATGTCTACAAGAAGAGCACACAATTTCTTTGTCCCCTTTAAGCTTAGGCAGCCCACGTATGCGATCAAGAGCACTAACACGCGTTAGGTGATCAAACCCTGCGTGACCAAGTCTACGATGCCAAAAATATAAGTCCTTTGAATCATTAGCAACTAGACACCTATGCTTAGAGGAAGAAATATAAAAATCAGCTTTAAAAACTCTTCCAAACCGAGACATGTTAAAAATAAGCTCACTATTTGAACCTACAACTTTGCAGCAGTTTTTATTGAAAATAATTTCTAGATTTTCATCTAGCAATTGTGAAACAGAAAGCAAGTTGTATTTCAATTTTTTGACAAGTGCCACATCCTTCAAAGTGTAGTGAGCATTTACTCTAACCGAACCCTTAGCAATTATAGGAGTTGAAGAATTATCAGCAAAAGTAACATTCTCTACACGTGACACAAAAGAGAGGGAAGAGAACCATTCTTTGTTACCGGTCATGTGGCGTGAGCAACCTGAATCCACAATCCAAATGTTCTCCTTCCTCAAGCATGTAACCTACATAGAAGCACAATACGTCGATGACTCAATACTGGGGTTAGTCAAAAGGCATTTAGGTATCTAGTACTGAGTCACACGACGTGCAGCAGGAAAAACACGCGAAAGTTGAGATAAAACAGCAGGTTTATGAGTCAAAGTTTGAGGTTTTTTATTCTTAACTATTGACCGATAAGGTGTTACTTGTGTAGCACAAAAATCAGTAGCTCCAGGATCCGAGAATGTGTGGAGGGTGGAGTGACCCCCCAGATTGTCTTCGGAAATTTGTTGGTGAACAGATGGGCTCCCGTGTTTCATTAGACCTTGCTCCAGTTGTCTACACAGATCTCGAGCCTTTCGAGAACCCGTGTGGCTTGTGAGACCTATGTGTGTTGAATACATTGCCTACGACGATAAAAGTCTTGAATACTACCAAAACACCTTTTTAACAAGGTCCGACTTGAGGTCCGACTAGCTTTGGTTAGCTCCAGCGCTAGGTCTGACTAGCTTTGGTTAGCTTCGGCGCTAGGTCTGACTAGCTTTGGTTAGCTCCGGCGCTAGGTCCGGCTAGCTTTGGTAAGCTCCGGCGCTACGTCCGACTAGCTTTGGTAAGTTACGGCGCTAGGTCCGACTAGCTTTGGTAAGTTCCGGTGCTAAGTCCTGCAAGCTTTGGTGAGCTCCGGTTCAAGGTCCGGTAAGCTTTGGCAAGGTTCGGAGCTTGATCACAGTGGTTCTATTTTTGACTTGCAATGTTTTGAACTTGCTTTTTGGATTGTGGAAAGTTTGATTAGTATTCTTTTAATAAGTTTTTCGGTGTGTTTTGGTGGTTATGACTGATATCTTTTTGCTAAGGTTTGCAACATGCTTATGTCAGGTGCTCACGTAAGGTGTTGTGGTTTCGGAACTAACAAGAGTCAAGTCGAGGACTTGTGCTTGGAAGTATTGGTTTTTTATTCATGTGCAGGTGTTGTTTGAGTTCAAGACATGGCTGGTGATGAAATCCATTGAACTAGTCTTAGAGAGAAGATGAGGTTCAACAACCAAGTTAGGGAGGAATTGTGGTTGAGTTGATCGGGAGGTTGGCAGCATGTTTGAATCAAGAACAATGCATATGAAGGTATCGTGGATATCATTGGAAGGTGTTTGCACATGTGCAAGGAGTGCATGGACATGGATACATGGTTCTGAGGCGTGATGAAGAGATGTGGACATAAAAAATTGGTCAGAAAGGTCCAACCGACTAGGTTATGGACTCAGGTCGCGGTTGAGTCGTGTTTGACTCAAATATGGAAAGTTTTGAGTTGGTTATGATAGAATTTCGTGTGGGTCACGAATTTGAGTTGTTTTAGGAATGTGGGATATGTTCCTAAGATGTTTGGAAGTCTTAATATTGCTTCTATCTGCGTATAGAAGAGTCTTGAGTAATTATGGAAAGTTTCGATTCGTGAATTGAGTAGGATTAGAGTCCTAGATAGGTTTGGGTTGGCCTAAGGGTTGGTTATATAAGCAAGGGAGGACAGAGCTCATAGTGCATGACTTTGGGGATGTTTCTCTTGTGTTTTGATCAATAAAATTTGTAGTTTGAAGGAAATTTTGTGCCATGTTCGTCCGACTTGTTTTCATCAAGTTTTTCTCGTCGAGTTTCTGCACAGCACTACCTTTCTTTGGTGGTTTTATCATAACTCTAGTTTTACAGATCCGATTAATGTGATTCTTTTTGCGTTGTCTTCAAAACTTGATTTTATATCATCTGTGAAAATTTCACAGTCATTGGATTTGTGGTTTCTGATCTACACGAGTGTATTTGCAGTGTTCCAGAACTGTTTTTCTTGGGTAGGACAGATTGACCTTTGTTCGATCTTTCGATCGTAACTTGAGTTTTTCATGACGGATTTTCGTGATTCTTGTTGTGACGTCTTCATGACTTAATTCTCCACAATCTTTACTAGTTTTGTCACAGTTGAACACGTTTATATTAGTCGCACACACATTTTCTTTAACAGATCATTTTTCTGCCGAGGGGTGTTTTGTTGCTTCCGCTAAAAAGTTTTAATCTACCATTCACCACCCCCTCTGGTAGCTTTACACGTGCTCTTTGATCCTACAATTGGTATCAGAGCCACATACGTTGCTCTAATCTTTGTGATTTGCATGTGTTTTCACTATTAATCATGGAGAAATACTCCGCAAAACCTTGTGTGTTTGTTGGCATTGATTTTCAGGTTTGGAAGGCATACATGAAAGCTTTTATCCAGGCGCAAGGCTTCGCAATATGGGAAAAGGTGTAAAAGCCTTACGACGTGCCATCAAACGATCAAGTCATGGCTACAAACTTAAGAGATATCGACAACAACAACAAAGCCCGCAACTTGATAATCCAAGGACTAACTCAGAGCTACTTCGACCGTGTTGCACACCTTCGATCGGCGTACGATGTCTGGAGAGCATTTTGTGACTACCACAAAGGATCCAACAGAATCAAGGGGGTAAGACAAGATATGTTCAGAAGGAATACACGCTTTTCGAGATGCAACCCGGTGAGTCTATCGACTATCTCTTTGCTCGCTTTAACAAAATTCTCAGCAACTTGCGTAGTGTCAATGTTAACTTTTCAGATGTTGAGAATGCTACACAATTACTAAGTGCATTAGACATGTCAATCTGGGAGATGGAAGTTACATCCATTCATGATCTACTGTCATACTTATTTTAGATGTGTTATATTCCAAGTTCAAAACTCATGAAATCGACATAATATCACGTAAGAACCCCAACAAGTCTATTGCTTTTGTTTCTCAACGTGACATGCCTAGCTCCGATCAATCTTTATGTTGTGGTACACTTGCTTTGTTGTCCTCTCTAACCCTTGAACAGATTGAGGAGTTTCCAGAGGAGGAGCTCGCACTCATCTCTACTCGGTTCTCAAAAGCATTGCAAAATGTGAGAACTAGAAGGAGAGGAAGCTCCGAACCTCAACGATGCTTTGAATGTGGTAAGACAGAACACTTTCGTACAGATTGACCTAACCTTTCAGGTCCTTCTACCCGTGATGAAAAGCAGAATAAAGTCAAGTTCTCTTCTGGCAACATCAACAAGAAAAAGAAGGGTTGTACAGGACGCAAACTGATAAACAGTTTCATCACTGCACTTCAAGAACTTGGCTCAAGTGATGTAGACTTTGGAAGTGACAAAGATGAAGATGATCTGGCAAACTTGTGCTTCATGGCGGGCAAATCAGGATCAAGTATGGAGGATGCAGAACACAACAGTGACAATGAAGAGGTATGTCCTACTTGTGATGAAATGTGTGATGCTATTTCCCATGCAACTATTATTGTTAAGAAAAAAGGAAAAAAACCTTAGGGACAACGTGGTTAAAATTGAGTCACTAGAATTTGAAATTAATCATTTGAAAACCTTGATTCCTAGTGATGATTCTTGTTCCTCATGCGATTTAATATATGAACAACTGTCCTCCTTAAGAAGTGCACACTCCTCCACTCTTGATAAACTTGAGTTAGAGATTGAAAAGAACAAAAAGCTCGCTGCACTTAATGACAGAAACTTAAAAGATGCTTCTTGTTCTACAATTGATTTGCATTGTTCTACCTGTAATGATCTTGAAAAGAAACTAAAAGATGCTATGAATGAAATTTCAATACTGAACAATGTTTTACGTGCTCATGAAGTTAAATATTGTTCTAATTGCAAATTAAAAGGAAAAACTTCATGTGAAAACTGCCTAGAATTGTCTAAGAAACTTGATGACATGAATAGGACACTAGAGCAGTTTCGTATTGGGGACAAAAATCTAAACTTGCTACTGAATTCATCCAAATCTTGCAATGATAAAACTGGTTTAGGTTTTGATTCTCATGCACATGCTAAATCACATCCACCTAAAATTGTAAAATCATTAGATGTGGTCTGATTAAAACAGTTCCTAAACCAAAAGAGGTGGTTTTTAAATCTGCAGGAGTGTTGTCACGTTCGGGTTCAAATAAACATACTGCACGCTCATCTAGACATGAACACAAAGTTAAATTTCATTGTACCTATTGTGCTAGAGATGGTCATGTCATAGATTTTTGTTATAGACTAGCTAAACAACATAAAAAGGAAAGAATGCAAGCTAGATCTTATAACTCTCATGCAAAGTTTGCTGCACATACTAAACCGAATGTCAGGAACATGCAACCTGTTGTTATGAGTCAAAAACATACAAATTTTACCTCTGGAGCTACTGATTTTTGTGCTACACAAGTAACACCATATAGGTCAGTAGTTAAGAACAAAAAATCTCAAACTTTGACTCATAAACCTACTGTGTTTATCTCAGCTTTCGCGTGTTTTTCCTGCTGCACGTTGTGTGACTCAATACTGGATTCCTAAATGCCTTTTGACTAACCCCAGTATTGAGTCATCGACGTATTATTCTTCTATGTAGGTTACACGCTTGATGAAGGAGAACTTTTGGATTGTGGATTCAGGTTGCTCATGTCACATGACCGGTAACAAAGAATGGTTCTCCTCCCTCTCTTTTGTGTCACGTGTAGAGAATGTTACTTTGCCGATAATTCTTCAACTCCTATAATTGCTAAGGGTTCAGTTAGAGTAAATTATCACTACACTTTGAAGGATGTGGCACTTGTTAAAAATTTGAAATACAACTTGCATTATGTTTCACAACTGCTAGATGAAAATCTGGAAACTATTTTCACTAAAAATTGTTGCAAAGTTGTAAAGTCAAATAGTGAGCTTATTTTTAACATGTCTCAGTTTGGAAGAGTTTTTAAAGATGATTTTGATATGTATTCCTCTAAGCATAGATATCTAGTTGCTAATGATTCAAAGGACTTATATTTTTGGCATCGTAGACTTGGTCACATAGGCTTTGATCATCTAACGTGTGTTAGTGCTCTTGATCGCATACGTGGGCTGCCTAAAATTAAGGGGGACAAAGAAATTGTGTGCTCTTATTGTAGACATGCTAAGATGGTTGCAGGTTCACATACTCCTCTCTCAATGATCATGACAACTGAACCAGGTCAACTTTTGCACCTTGACACCATAGGACCTTCACGTGTTCAATCCTTCGGAGGTAAATGATATGTTTTTGTGATTGTTGATGATTATTCTAGATACTCTTGGGTTTACTTTATGGCATCTAAGAATGAAGATTTTAGTCACTTTAGAACTTTATTTCTTAGATTATCAATTGATCACCCAGGATCTTTAAAAGCAATTAGAAGTAGTAACGGAACTGAATTTAAAAAATCAATCTTTTGATCACTTTTGCGCTGAAAATGGAATAGATCATCAATTTTCTTCACCATATGTACCTCAACAATACGGTGTTGTAGAAAGAAAGAACAGAACCTTAGTTGAGATGGCTAGGACTATGCTTGATGAATATCAAACTCCTAGAAAATTTTGGGCTGAGGCAATTGCAACCGCTTGTTATGTCTCAAATCGTGTTTTCCTGCGTGCTAAGCTAGGTAAAACACCATATGAGCTCCGGTTTGGACATAGGCCTAGTGTTACACACTTCCGGGTCTTTGGTGTCAAATTATTTGTTAAGAAACATGGTAATATTGATAAATTTGAACCTAGATCCATTGATGGCATGTTTCTTGGTTATCCATCTCATATTAGAGGCTACCGTGTGCTTTTACTTGACACTAACAAAATTGTGGAGACTTGTGAGGTGTCTTTTGATGAAGCTAGCCCAGGTACTAGCTCAAACATTGTAGGTCCGGATCCATATCCTCAGGGGGGGTATTTTTTAAGAAGAAGGAGAGTTGGTGATATTGCCTGATAGTTCCAAAGCTGACATGTGTCCAGCTCCGAATTTTGAACAAGATCCGACTACCATCTCTGTCGGTCCTGTTTGTCCACAAGCCCTAATCTCATCAATCTGCAATGAACCTGATGAAGAAGAAGCTTGTGAGACATCTGTTCTCCTATGGATTTACAAGAATCATCCCTCGCAACAGATAATTGGAAGCTTGCATGAACGAGTAACAAGATCCAGGTTTTCTGACCCCGATTCTCATGCTCATTCTGCTTTTGTTGCTTCTTTTGAACCCAAAGATATATCACAGGCACTCACTAATGAATCTTGGATTATTGCCATGCAAGAAGAGTTAGAAAATTTTGAAAGAAATAATGCTTAGAAACTTGTACCTCCACCTCAAGATCACACTTTAGTTGGAACAAAATGGGTGTTTAAAAATAAACATAGTGAGGATGGGGTTGTAATTAGGAATAAGGCTAGATTGGTTGCTCAAGGTTTCACACAAACTGAAGGTCTAGATTTTGATGAAACTTTTGCTCATGTTGCTAGATTAAAAGCCATAAGAATTTTGTTAGCTTTTGCTGCATCTAAAGGTTTCAAGTTATATCAAATGGATGTAAAAAGTTCTTTTCTTAATGGCTACATAGATGAGAAGGTTTATGTTAAGCAACCATCTGGTTTTGAAAATCCAGATTTTCCTAATCATGTTTTCAAACTGACTAAAGCCCTGTATGGTCTAAAACAAGCTCCTAGAGCATGGTATGATAGGTTAAAAACATTCTTACTTGAAAAGGGGTTTACCATGGGCAAGGTTCATAAAACTCTTTTTGTGCTTAAGCATGGCAATGACTCATTATTCGTTCAAGTGTATGTGGATGATATTATCTTTGGTCGTGCTTCTCATGATCTTGTGTCCAAGTTTTCAGCAATGATGAGTTCAGAATTTGAAATGAGTATGATGGGTGAACTCACTTACTTTTTGGGGCTGCAAATCAAGCGAACTGAGGAAAGTACCTTTTTGCATCAAACGAAGTATACAAGGGACCTTCTCAAGCGCTTCAACATGGAAAAAAGTCAAGCCTCTTCGGACACCAATGGGAACAACATCAACACTTTAACTTGATGAAGATGGTGAACCCGTGGATCAAAAAGAATATAGAAGCATGATCAGATCATTTTTGTACCTCACGGCATCAAGATCGGACATACAATTCAGCGTATGTCTTTGTGCATGGTTTCAAGCTTCCCCACGTGCTTCACATCATCAAGCCGTCAAAAGGATTCTTAGGTACTTACATGGAACTCAAGAATTTGGCATTTTTCTTCCTTCTTCCTCAACCTTTACTTTGAATGCTTTTTTGGATGCTAATTTTGGGGGTTGTAGGATTGATAGGAAAAGTACTTCCGGTTCCTGTCATTTTCTTGGTAATTCACTTGTTGCTTGGTCCTCTGGAAAATAAAACTCAGTTGCACAATCCACAGCCGAATCTGAATATGTAGCTGCTGCTAGTGCTTGCTCACAAATTCTTTGGATTGTTCAAACACATAAGGACTATGGGGTCTTGATAGTGTTCCACTATTTTGTGATAACACTAGTTCCATTTGCATTTCTAAAAACCTAGTGCAACATTCTAGAACTAAGCACATTGATATTAGGTATAACCTTCTTCGTGATAATGTTGAAAAAGGTAACATTGTGCTTCACCATGTAGATATTGAATAACAATTGGCTGACATTTTCATAAAACCTTTGGATATCACTTGTTTTTGTTACATTCATTGTGAAATAGAGGTTATGCATCCTCATGGCTTAAATTGATGGGGAGCTTTCAAATTTGGGATCTGAATTTAAAAATAATATGAGCATAATATTTCATACATATATGACTTTGTGTTTCTTTTTACATGTTGAAAGTTCTTACTACATTACCCGTGTTATACATTTTGTTGTTTTTTCCATGACTAGTAATTGGAATAATTACTTACACTAAATCTAGTCATGATTGAACTTCCTTGCTGTTTTGAACCTGTTGCATGCTCACAAGTGCTTTTAAAATAATTAATCAAGTAAACAACTCACATGTTGAGTTTTTATGTTCAAATGAAGAAATGAGAAAATATCAAGAGAATATGCATGCATCGCACTTCTTCTTTTGAGATGGTTTATCATTGCACTTAGATATGAACTTGGAAGAAGTTGTGTATGACTAAAACCATGTCATTAAGCTTTTGATTGTCAAATGACATAGGCTTTACTTGGTTGGTTAGAATAAGGCAGATGCACATATAATCACTTGCAAATATTATATGATCAAAATTTGTGCTTAAAAGAAAATAAAATTGCAGCAACAATTGTCATGCTTTCAAGTCTTGAAATAGTTAAGTTTGTGAGGTCATGACTTGCTTAAATTGAAAATTACACTTGATCTCTAGCATGGCTTACACTACTTTATGTATTTCATTGATGTGATAGTGTAAGTTACTTTATAGTATGACTTGGATGAGCATTGTTTTATATGTATATGTTATAATGTGCTCATAAAAAATTAAAATTTCTCTTTTTTACCTTGTTGAATACTTTGTCAAAGGGGGGGGGGGAGTATGCAAGGGGGGAAGTAAGTATAGGGGGAGAAATTTATTTCTATCTCATTTGATTTTCAAAAAGGGGGAGAAATTGTTTTCAAAACTTTTCATGTCAATAAGCCAATGTTCGGATTATATGTGGTGTTGCTAATGCATTCATCAAGGGGGAGATTGTGATACCTATGTGTGCTGAATACATTGGCTATGGTGATAAAAGTTTGAATACTACCAAAACACTTTTTTAACAAGGTCTGACTCTAGGTCCGAGCTCCTGCAAGGTCTGATACTAGGTCTGACTTCTTTGTCTAGGTCTGACTATCTTTGGTTAGCTCCGGTGCTAGGTCTGACTAGCTTTGGTAGCTCCGATGCTAGGTCCGACTAGCTTTGGTTAGCTCCGGCGCTAGGTCCGACTAGCTTTGGTAAGGTTTGGCGCTAGGTCTGACTAGCTCTGGTAAGTTCCAGCGCTACGTTCGACTAGCTTTAGTAAGTTCCGACGCTAGGTCCTGCTAGCTTTGGTAAGCTCCAGTTCAAGGTCCGGTTAGCTTTGGCAAGGTTTGGAGTTTGATCGATGTGGTTCTACTTTTAACTTGCAATGTTTCGAACATGCTTTTTGGATTATGGAAAGTTTTCTTAGTATTCTTTTACTAAGTTTTTGGTGTGTTTTGATGGTTATGACTGATATCTTTTTGCTAAGGTTTGCAACATGCTTATGTGAGGTGCTCACGTAAGGTGTTGTGGTTTCAGAACTAACAAGAGTCAAGTTGAGGACTTGTGTTCGGAAGTATTGGTTATTTATTCATGTGTAGGTGTTGCTTGAGTTCAAGACATGGCTGGTGACGGGATCCATTGAACTAGTCTTAGGGAGAAGATGAGGTTCAACAACCAAGTTCGGGAGGAATTGTGGTTGAGATGATCGGGAGGTTGCGCAGCATGTTTGAATCAAGAACAATGCATATGAAAGTATCGTGGACATCGTTGGAAGGTTTTTGCACGTGTGCAAGGAGTGCATTGACATGGCTCCATGGTTCTGAGACGTGATGAAGAGATGTGGACGTAAAAAATTGGTCAGAAAGGTCCAACCGACTAGGTTATGGACTCAGGCTGCAGCTGAGTCGTGTTTGACTCAAATATGGAAAGTTTTGAGTTGGTTATGATAGGATTTCGTGTGGGTCACGAATTTGAGTTGTTTTAGGAATGTGGGATATGTTCCTAAGGTGTTTGTAGGTCTTAAGATTGCTTCTATCTGCGTATAGAAGAGTCTTGAGCAGTTATGGAAAGTTTCGATTCCTGAATTGAGTATGATTAGAGTCCTAGTTAGGTTTGAGTTGGCCTAAGGGCTGGTTATATAAGCAAGGGAGGCCAGAGCTCGTGGTGCACGACTTTAGGGGCGGTTTCTCTTGTGTTTTGATCAATAAAATTCGTAGTTTGAAGGAACTTTTGTGCCTTGTTCGTCTGACTTGTTTTTGTCAAGTTTTTCTCGTCGAGTTTCTGCACAGCACTACCTTTCTTTGGTGGTTTTATCATAACTCGAGTTTTGCAGATCCGATTGATGTGATTCTTTTTCGGTTGTCTTCACACCTGATTTTCTATCATCTGTTAAAATTTCACAGTCATTGGATTTGTGGTTTCTGATCTACACGAGTTTATTTGCAGTATTCCAGAACTGTTTTTCTCGGGTCGGACAGATTAACCTTTGTTCGATCTTTCGATCGTAACTTGAGTTTTTCTCGACGGACTTTTGTGATTCTTGTTGTGACATCTTCGTGACTTGATTCTACATAATTTATACTTGTTTTGTTGTAGTTGAATACATTTATATTAGTCGCACACACAGTTTCTTTAACAGATCGGTTTTCTGCCGAGGGGTGTTTTGTTGCTTCAGCTAAAAAGTTTTAATATACCATTCACCCCCCTCTGGTAGCTTTACACGTGCACTTTGATCCTACACGGCTCATTGCCGACCCTTCAGGGCGCTACCATGGATCAGCCGAGTTGGGACCCGAATATGGACCGCTGGGGGCGTCAAGGGTATCTGCTACCCAAGATGAAGACCCTATGACAGGTCGTCCCACTGTCACCATCCCTGGCTCCGGTTTGTCTAGAGCGGTCTCGAAACTGCAGGGGGTCTAACCTTCGAATTCGGAACGCACGTGTTCCCAACATTAAGTTGGGTGCTTACCTGCCTTAACTCGAGGTCGCAGGGGTCGTGGGAAGCGCTCTATGGGTTTGCAAAGCCCGGGTCCGTGTCGAGTCATGCAAACAAATAAGATCGTTAGCTTACTTACCTAGATCCAGAAGGCCAGCTCCACCGCACTTCACGTGCGATCGTCGTTGGTCTTGGCAGCTGCTTGCGATCATCATGGTAGCGGCTGCCGGACGGAGGGCCCCCGTCGCTAGGCCCCGCGGGGGAGTTGGTCGTGGAGAAGTCCATCGGCCTGTTGCGCCTTCGCGTTCATGGCAGGATCAAGAGGGTGCACCCTTATGCTCAGGCCCGCGAGGGCTCGGTGTGACTTGGGGTCGGCATCTAGACGGGACTATGAATGTGGCGGACGTGGATTCTTGTGAAGTATGTCATGAAATGAGGGGTCGGGAGAGTGTGCGTCCTTTCACTTATAATCAAATCGTGTCATTACATATCAAGGGTTCATGAATGACAGATCAGGATGTTTCCTTCTGGTTTACAAGTACGTACATAGACATTATCGACTCGTGGCCCCTGCATGACGCAGGAAAAACGGTTTGACCCGCTCTTCATGCCGCGTTGGGGGGGGGGGGGGGGGCGGAGGTCTTCCTAGTCGTGTAGTCCTTGTTTTTTGAGCTCCCAATCCCTGTGCACCTAGCCTTTCGTCGGCTAGTGGCCTATGACTGTCATGGTGTGAGTGGCTTGGTACAGCGTCGTGCTTCGAGGGGTGAGCTTCTCGACATCAGTTTCTTGGTCCTTAATGTCAGGCTCCCTTGCTGGTCGATAGCCCCCGAGTGCCACGGGGCAAGCTAAAAGTGCATCTAGGCATCCCTTGTGGGTTTTGGTTGATTAATGACAAACCAATGAGATCCTAACAAAATTGTTGAGATGAGCACATGTTTTAAAGAAATGAGGAAGAAAAGCACAAAAAGGAAAGACAATAAAGAATTAAAGGAAAAAGAGCTCAGGAGCTGAAAAGATTAGAATTATTTTGTCGGGAGTGTGTCGGAGATACACACCCCAAGAGCTCAAGTGAAAGAGATTACACTCACTGCACAAAAATCAGCATGTGCGGACCAGTCCGTTATCAATCGGACTAGTCCGATATCTCTCTGAATAAAAACGGACAAGTCCTCCCCCAGTGCGGACTTGTCCACAACCCTTCGCATTTTCACAACACCGGACAAGTCCGATACCAACCGAACTAGTCCGATAATCCTCTGACTAAAATCGGACAAGTCCTCCAAGTTCGGACTTGTCCTTAGCCCTATGTTTTTTTCACTACACCGGACAAGTCCGATATCCACCTGACTAGTCCGAAAACTCTCTGACTAAAATTGGACAAGTCCCTCCAAGTGTGGACTTGTCCTTAGTTCTACACGGTGTTCACCATACTGGACTAGTCCGATATCTACCGGACTAGTCCGAAAAGTTTTTGTACCCAGATCGTACTAGTTCGCACCTTAACAGACTAGTCCGGTATCCATCAACACTTAGGGTTTGTCGCACACACGCACACTAGACTAGTCCGGTGTCCACCAAGGACTAGTCTGGACATCGCAAACCCTAACGGTAACTTTTAGAAACCTAGTATAAATAGAGGTGTACGGCCACACAACTAACTCTCTCAACTCTCTACGCTGTCACACCTTCCAAGAGCCCAAAAGTCACATCTCTCCACATATCCTAAGACTAAAAAGATCAAATCTTTGAGGATTATCAATTGAACAATGGAGATACTTGTTCTACACATCTTGAGCTCTTGGGTTTGATCTCTCGTACACTCTAATTGTTTTATTGTATATCTTTTGAGTGTGTTTGGTGGTGTTCATCACTGTAATATTTGGGGAGCCCTCAACGTGTGAGAAAGCCCCTTGAACGAGTTATTTGCCCCTTCGTGGTTAGTGAAAGAGAATCGGCCTCCGTGGTGATTCGACGAGGGAAAAGGGTTGGTGAAGACCCAATCCTTCGTGGACTCCTCAACGGGGATGTAGATTTCCTTTGTGGAATCGAACCTCGGGATGAAATCTTGTCTCGCGCATCTTTATTTTATAGTTCATCATATTCTAGGGTTTTATTAAACTTGTGTAACTCACATTGAAATATCATAATTAAAGTTGATCTTTGCAATACATTGTTTCATTACTGTAATACATCCAAGTTGTCAATTAAATTCCCTTGCATAGAGTACTAGAGGTGAAATTAACGATCAATCTTGATCTTTCTAATCCACGTACACCAGACTAGTCCGCACCATACCGGACTAGTCCGGCCTTCCCTGTATTTGATCAACCTGTTAAGTGTTTCAGGGATTGACAAAGATTCAAAAAGCCTATTTACCCCCCTCTAGGCTACATTCAATTGGTATCAGAGCCAAACTCTTCAAAAGAGACTCATTGCTCGAGGAGACGATGTCAGACATCAAGGGTGTACACAAGAACTTCAACAACGAGAAGGGTGATGATGAAAAGAGCCAAAAGTTGGAGAAGCGCCTCGATGCCATTCAAAACTGTGAGGACGATGATGAGGAGATGCTTCAACAAAAGGCTCTTCTCCGAAAAAGGGCACTATCCCGAAAAGGAAAGAAGAAGACTCAACATGAGAAGATGAAGGAGAGTAGTCACACCGACTACTCCCGATATCCTTTTGACTATGAACGTTTAAATTATAACAATAGTCATTACCTATCAATTCCTTTAGGAAAAGCACCTTACTTTGATGGAAATGACTATTCAATGTGGAGACAAAATATGAAACTGCATCTCATATCTCTTAACCCAAGTTTGTGGCATGTAGTTTGTACAGGGATAGATATTCCGGACAATGATGAAGAGTTGACACCAAGTCAAGAACAAGCAAATCATTGAAATGCTCAAGCTGCAGCTGTGATCACTTCTTCGTTGAGCCGAGACGAGTTCACCAAGGTGGACGGACTCGAAATTGGCAAAGAGATATGGGACACTCTACAAACCGCACATGAAGGTGACCATCATGTACGCGAAGCAAAGATAGAGATGATCGAAGCTGAGTTGGGAAGGTTTGCTATAGAAGATTATGAATCTCCTCAAGACATGTACAATAAACTCAAGAATATTGTCAACAAAGTCTGAGCTTACGGCGGCAAGAAGTGGAATGATCATGAGGTCGTGAAGTTGATTCTTAGAGCATTCATGCCTTGCAACGTGACAATTTGCTCTATGATTAGAGAAAGCCCCAGGTATCGGAAAATGACCCCGAACGAACTTCTTGGCAAGATCATCAACTTTTAAATGATGGAGAAGCAAGCCAAACAAGTCAAGGAAATTGCCAACCTTACTTGGCAAAGAAGAAAGGAGTTGCTTTGAAGTCAACTTGTAAACCCAAATCAAAATAAGCTCGGGAAGCTATTGAAGGAGATGACAGTAATGATGATAGCAGTGACATCAATGGTGAAGACATGATCTTGTTCATCAAAAAGTTCAAGAAGATGATGAGAAGAAGAAAGGGTAATAGCTCAAACAAAGGAAGACAAAGGGACAAACAAAGACCCAAGATGAGACGGGCGTGCTACAATTGCGGAGAATATGACCATTTCATAGTAGATTGTCCACATGAAGAAAATAAGAGGAAGACTAAAGACAACAAGCCTCAACCAAAGAAAATGTTCAAGAAGAAGAAGCAACATGGTCAAGCGCATCTAGGGAATGAGTGGGACTCCAATGATGAATCATCATCTGAAGAAGAAGAGGAGATGGCCACCATAGCCATCAAGAAGCCTACCAAGAAATCCACTCTGTTCCCAACCATGGGCGCAAGGAAGGACACCGATTACACGTGTCTAATGGCCAAGGAAGGAAAAAGAAAGGTCACAACTAAACCTTCCTCCTCGCTTTATTAATGATAGTGATATTGATAATTATAGTGATGAATAAATCTTGCTTAGTGGTTTAGATAGAAAAACAGGTGCAAAAATGAAACTTTTAATGGATAAAATTGTTGATAAGGAGGAGCTAGTCAATCGCCAAGAAGATATGATCATTCTCCAAAAGGAGAAATATCTTAAGATTGAAAAGTTCTTTGAAATTGAAAAGGAGCGAAGTGAATCACTAGAACTTGAGTTAGCTTCAAGCAAGGAAGCTTGTTTGAAGTTAAAAGACTCAAATGTGTCATAAAGGAAGAACTTGCTAACTTAACCAAAGTTAACAAGATCCTTGAAACACAGGTTGAGTCACTCAAGCAAAGTGGGTCTTCATACTTTTCAAGCACACCTTCTCAACACATCAAGTCTGAAACTGTTTTTACTTGCACTTGTGCTAAAAATGATATCAACTTGGAATAAAATTCCAAATTGACAAAAGAAAATCATCCCTCCCAAAGTGGCATATTTGACAAGGAGAAAGTCAAGTATGCACGTAGTGCATACTTAGTCACAAGACCTCCAAATGTTAAATATGGCATTGGGTATTATTATGGTGAAAAGCAAAATGCTAGAAGCCAGAAGAATAACAAGGATCACATTGCTTTTATCAAAGGAACTTCTTCTCAAGTTGTAAAACATAATAAATTTGATAAAATGAACATTGTAAACTCATATGAACAACAAGTTTTATTTAAAACCTTTGATGCTTCATATGTACTTATGAAAAATGCTTATGAAAAAGTTCATGTGAAATATATTGGGCCATGCCATGAGAACACCAAGTCTCGTGTGTGGGTGCCCAAATCACTTGTGACTAACCTCAAAGGACCCAAGCAAGCTTGGGTACCTAAAACAAAAGCATAATCTCTTTTTGCAGGCTTACTCATCCGGTAGAGCAAAATGGGTGCTAGATAGTGGATGCACCAATCACATGACCAGAGAAAGAAGAATGTTCGTGGAATATGAAGAAAATGAAGACCCATGCAAAGGCATTTATTTTGGTGATAATAATCAAGGAAGGGTGCTTGGTACTGGTAAAATTGCAATTTCATCACAACATACTCTTTCTCATGTTTTACATGTTGACTCCTTGGATTATAACCTTTTGTCCATGTCTCAATTATGTGACAAATGTTATAACTGTTTATTTACTAATGAGGGTGTGACCGTCTCTAGAAGGGTTGATAACTCGGTATCATTCAAGGGTGTGTTAAAGGGAAAACTTTATCTAGTTGACTTCAACAAAGATAAAGTCGAACTTGACACATGCTTGATTGCAAAGACCAACATGGGTTAGTTGTGGCATAGACGGCTAGCACATGTTGGTATGAGGAATCTTCAAAAACTCCTTAAAGGCGATCAAATCCAAGGTTTAAAGGATGTTGTTTTTGAGAAAGACAAGCCTTGTAGAGCGTGCCAAGTTGGGAAGCAAGTAGGAGAACCCCATCCCGCAAAGAATGTCATGACTACAACAAGACCGCTTGAGCTCCTCCACATGGATCTATTCGGTCCAATTGCTTACATAAGCATCGACGGTAATAAATACGGTTTAGTCATTGTTGATGATTTTTACATTTCATGTGGGTTTTCTTTTTGCATGATAAGACAGAAACTCAAGGAACCCTCAAGAAATTCATCAAGCGTGCCCAAAATGAATTCTCACTGAAGATCATGAACATACAAAGTGACAATGGGACATAATTCAAGAATATTCAAGTTGAGGAGTATCTAGATGAGGAAGGAATCAAGCATGAATTTTCAGCACCATACTCTCCTCAACAAAATGGAGTAGCCGAAAGGAAGAATCGAACACTCATTGAGATGGCAAGGACAATGCCCGATGAATACAAGACGTCAAACTGGTTTTGGGATGAAGCGGTTAACACCGCTTGTCACACCATAAACCGACTCTATCTTCATCGTCTACTCAAGAAAACCTCATGAACTACTCACCAGTAACAACCAAATATTTCATATTTTTGAGTCTTTAGTTCAAAATGTTATATTTTGAACAAGAAGCCTAGGGCTTCGAAGTTTGCTTCAAAGTCCGATGAAGGTTTCTTACTTGGCTATGATTCGAACTCCTACGCCTATCGTGTCTTCAACAAGGCCTCCAGACTTGTTGAAATGGCACGTGACGTAGTAAACTAACGGCTCTCAAGAAGAGCAAGTTGATCAATGTATGCTAGATCAAGAAGAAGCTCTATATCAAGGATTGAGAAGAATGGCGTTGGGTGATGTTCGACCACATGCGCCACCTCCAAATGCGAATGAAAAAGATGAACCACAAGTGGAGGAAAATGGTCAAGGGGGAGCTTCCACAAAGATCAACCTCAAGAAGATCAAGGTGATCAAAACATCAATGAGGGAAACTATCTAGGGGGAGAAGAAGATGATAATCATGAAGATTCAAGACCACAAGTGCCACATCCAAGAGTACACCAAAGCATCCAAAGAGATCACACCGTCGACAACATAATCGGTGACATTCAAAAGGGAGTAACAACTCGATCTCGCGTAGCTAATTTTTGTGAACACTATTCTTTTGTATCCTCTTTGGAACCATACAGGGTTGAAGATGCATTAAAAGACCAGGATTGTGTGATGGCGATGCAAGAATAATTGAACAACTTCAAAAGGAACGAAGTGTGGGAGCTTGTTGAAAGACCCAAGTCCAATGTCGTTCGCACTAAATGGGTCTTCCACAACAACAAAGACGAACATGGAGTGGTAACAAGGAACAAGGCACGACTTGTGGCCAAAGGGTATTCACAAGTCGAAGGTTTGGATTTCGACGAGACTTTTGCTACCGTAGCTAGGCTTGAATTGATTCGTTTATTACTTGCATATGCTACTCACCATGATTTCAAGCTTTATCAAATGGATGTGAAAAGCGCCTTCCTCAACGGACCGATCAAGGAGGAGGTGTACATGGAGCAATCACCCGATTTTGAGGATCAAGAGTACCCCGACCATGTTTACAAACTGTGTAAGGCTCTCTATGGTCTCAAACAAGATCCTAGAGCTTGGTATGAGTGCCTTACAGATTTTTTGGTTGAAAATGGCTTCAAAATTGGTAAAGTTGATTACACTTTGTTTACCATACACATTGATGATGATCTCTTCGTTTGCCAAATCTATGTTGATGACATCATATTTGGTTCAACTAACAAATCTTTTTGTCAAGAATTTAGTAAGATTATGACAGATAGATTTGAGATGTCCATGATGGGAGAGTTGAGATACTTTTTGGGATTCCAAGTAAAGCAACAAAAGGAAGGGACGTTCATATGCCAAACAAAGTACACTCAAAACATTCTCAAGAAGTTTGGAATGGAAAAAGTGAAGCACATAAAGACTCCCATGGCGACAAATGGACACTTGGATCTTAATGAAGACGGACCAAACGTGGATGAAAAGGTATATCGTTCCATGATTGGCTCTTTACTATACTTATGTGCATCTAGGCCAGATATTACGTTGAGTGTATGTTTGTGTGTAAGGTTTCAAGCCAATCCTAAGGAATATCATTTGACAGTCGTTAAAAGGATCTTAAGATATTTAGTTCATACACCCAACCTAGGCCTTTGGTATCCCAAAGGTTCAAAATTCAATCTCATTGGATACTCCGATGCAGATTATGCCAGATGCAAGGTAGATAGAAAACGTACCTCTGGTACCTGCCAATTCCTAGGTAGATCCCTAGTTTCTTGGTCCTCCAAGAAACAAAATTCCATTGCCTTATCCACGGCCGAAGCGAAGTATCCTGCAGCCGGGATTTTTTGTGCACAACTCCTTTGGATGCGACAAACTCTAAGGGATTACGGTTGCAATATGCGTCGTATTCCACTACTTTGTGATAATGAGACTGCAATCAAAATTTCCCATAACCCTGTTGAGCACTCTAGAACCAAACATATAGACATTCGACATCACTTTTTTAGAGATCACTCAATGAAAGGAGAAAGAAGACATAACCATTTCCCATGTCAACACTAAAAAACAACTAGCTGATATCTTTACCAAGCCACTTGATAAAAATGCTTTTGAGAGCTTTGAAATGAACTAAATATCTTTGATACTCGGAACGTGGCTTGAAAACTTACGTACATGTATGCCATCTTCAAAAGTGATTGTGTTGAAAAATCATCTCTCTCTATTCTCTCCGAAAAATTATGTTAATTACTTGATCTTGATAAATTATGGTCATAGCTTGATTGTTGTATGTTTACTGATCATATTCATCAAGATTATTGAATGTAGGCCTAGAGGGGGGGTGAATAGGCCTTCTTGATTTTTCTCGGTTCCTGTAACACTCAACAACAAGGTCAATACCAGAGATATCGGACTAGTCCGGTAATGTGCGGACTAGTCCGGTTTTCATGGGCTAGGTTGATCAAGTTCAGACAATTTGATTGATTCGTTAATGTTTGCAGTGGAAATATAAACTTGAATCTCAATTTAATAGTTGTATGTCAGATTCTATTGTAGTAAAAGCTCTTGATCAACAATTAGACTTAGATTGAATAAAGTGAATCAAACCCTAGATTAAGTTGATCAAATTAGATGAACAACACAAAAGGACAAGACACACGATTTATCTCGTGGTTCGGCTACCACGAAGGCAACCTACATCCACGTTGAGGAGCCCACAAAAGGACCGGGTCTTCTCCAACCCTTTCCTCGTCGGATCGCCACGAAGGCCAATCCTCTTCCACTAATCACAAAGGGTAAATAACCAAGTTGAAGGGGCGTTCTCACACGTTGAGAGCTCCCTTGATTACAACTCACAATGACACCAATAACACACTCGAAAATTACAAATTGAAACGTAAGAGTGTGTTAGAGAATCAAACCAAGAGCTCAATGATGTGTGCCAAGTGTCTCTCCAATGATCTAGAAGTGATCTTCGATGGATTGATTGATTTTGCACTTAATTTCGTGGAGAGAGATGGTTTTTGAGTCTCTTGGGAGGTTTGACGGCGCTAGGGTTCGAGAGATTGTAAAAGTGGGCCGTGCACCTCTATTTATATGGGGTTTCTAAAAGTGACCGTTAGGGTTCAGAAAGATCGGACTAGTCCGTGGTGGTCATCGGACTAGTCCGGTGTGCTGTGTGTAGCAAACCCTAAGTGTCCAGGAATATCGGACTAGTCCGGTTGAAAACGGACTTGTCCGATTTCGCTACTGGAAATCATCGGACTAGTCCGATTGCCATCGGACTTGTGCGGACATATGAAACCCTAAGTGTTTGGGATGACAAGTCCGCACTTGGAGGACTTGTCCGATTTAGATCAGTGTGTATATCGGACTAGTCCGTGTGGACACCGGACTTGTCCGAAGTGGATCAGAATGAATATCGGACTAGTCTGGATCACAATGGACTTGTCCGATTTTGTGTGACTTGTGCATTGTGTTGAGGACTAGTCCGCATTAGGGAGGACTAGTCCGAAGTGGATCAGAAAGATATCGGACTAGTCCGGTGGAGACCGGACTTGTCCGATCTAGTGCAGAATGTGATATCGGACTAGTCCGGCTGATATCGGACTAGTCCGGCTGATATCGGACTAGTCCGGTCCTGTATAACTTTGTGCATTGTATGTGTGTGCTTGAAAGTGATTGAGATCTTGGGTGTGTTTCCTTAACACACTCTATACATAATAATCTACTATTTTCTTCTTCTTGAGCTCAAATTCACTTTGCTTCTCATTTCCCTTCTTTTTGGCATTTTTCTCATTTTTCATCATTTGCCTGCATTCATCTCAACAAAAGGATTAGGATCCCAATTGCTTGTCATAAATCATCCAAAACCCACAAGGGGGTCCTAGATGCACTTTCAATCTCCCCCTTTTTGGTGATTGATGACAACCAATTGAGATTTCACAAAATAAGGCAAAAAATGAGATTTTCATAAAGTATGCACATATGACTCAAAAATACATCAAGCAACAAGATAATTATCCATATGTGCATTCTTTATGGTGGGATGCATACTAAGTGCATGAATACATTGAGAATGACAGAATTTGCATTAACCAACCGATATCAAATGCATATGACATTCCAGGGGCAAAAACACAGTTTTCATCACACACTCCAAATAAATTAAGCAATTCATCACAGGACCAAACTTAATATGAAAACAGAGTTAAACTATTACAACCACAAATAAAAGATAAAGACTCTCTCCTCGCACTCTACCACAGCTAAAGCTAAGACTCCCCCTCAATCTCTCCCCCTTTGGCATCAAGACACCAAAAAGAAGGAGAGGAGGGTCCTAGGGTCTTCACTCTTCACTGTCGGTCCTCTCGTCATCGTCTTCATCTTCTTTGCTTTCTGCTTGACGAGGAGGAGAGGGAGGAGGAGGAGCGGAGCTGCTCGAGCCCCCAATGCCAAAATAGGCAAGCTCGGAAGGGGACAAGGGCCCGAGCTCGGTGAAATCCGGGTCAGACTCCTCAGATATCATTGGAGATCCAATGGGGTCGATCTCCAGCTTCCGACAGATTTGCTCCACATTGGCCTTTATATACTTCATGTCCTCCTTTCTTTTCTTGTTGAGTTTGTGGACCTTCACTTCGGTCTTTTTGCAGGAGGAGAAGATTGCTGACAAGTATTTGAGGATCCCACTGGCGGATCCTCTCTGAGGGGCTTCCCTAGAGGTAGGGACCTCCCTAGCACTGCTTCTTGCTCTTGTCGGTGCCTCGGGACTGGAGACCGGTGAGGGAGCAGCCTGGATGCTCACTGGTTGAGGCTTCTGAGGCCTCAAGGGGGTGTGCTCCACATCCTTCATGAATTCAATACCTGTGACTTTCTCAATCACATACATGAGGTAGGGAGCATAGCCACATGACCTGTTAGGCGTACAGGATATGTTGACCATATCATTCCAAATGTACTCTGCTACATCAAATGGGCGGTCCCTGCTTATGACTCTCATTAGGGTTCTGAGGTAACCCTGCACGCTCCCAGCATCTCCATCTTTAGGAGCAATAGTCTTCCTCAGCACTCTGTTGAGGACCACAAAGAATGGTTTCATGTGCTTTGTAGAGGGAGGAACATACTTTGAGTTAGGCTCATATAGGAATTTCATCCTATCCTTCTCCATGACACCAATATTGTGGATGATCAGCCTGTCAGGTCCAGAGGTGTCCAGATGGAGGAGATTATTGAACTCCTCTTGAGTGATACTATACTTAGATCCGTGTGTCATCCAAGTAACACTCTCTTCATCCTCACTTGAGAAGTGGCAAGTTGCAAAGAACTGTGCAATCACTTCATCATTCCAGTTATGCCTGAAGGCAAAGAGATCCTTCAGGCCATGCCTCTCAGCTGCAGCAATGACTTCATCAAAGGCTGAGCACTTCTTCTTCTCTAGGTGGGCCCAGTCAATCCACTGACTGCGCACCACCGGTGTCTTCATCGGGAGGTACACTGATTTGTAGAAGTCTGCATGGAAGTTGCACCAAAACCTTCTATCGACAGCTTGCTTTGGCCTGCCATACCAGTCAATGCTCCTGTATTTTGCTGCAGAATCACTGCCTTTTCCGTTGAACTTCTCCTCAGTGGGGTCCCGGACCCCTTCCCTGGGAGCATGGAGCCTCAAGGGCCCAACTGGCCCCGTTGCAACTCCCTTGCCCTTTCCCTTTGCTTGTCGAAGGCCGCTTGAAGATGTAGCAGCCTTCGAGGTGGGCTTCTTGGCACAGACCTTCCTCCGAACTTGGGGAGGAGATGTAGCAGGCCCGGAAGGTCTTTCTTGGCGTTTATTGCCAAGACCCGCCGAGGACCGAGATGCCACCTCGTGGTCCAACTTGGCCTCAAAGTCGGAGATTTCGTTGTCGGAGCTCGACATGATCTGAGAATGAATGAGCAAGAAAAATGACAAGTTATGCAAGGCATAGGTAAGACATGATAGTAATGGATGGCATTAGGGAATTAAGGAATTAGGTTCAGGTTCAGAAACATCGGACTTGTCCAGTGCCTAGGCACGGACTAGTCCGTGGTACCGGACTTGTCCGTGCATGGACCGGACTAGTCCGGTGTTCATCCTCAAAAACCTAACAGATTGAACTGGACACAATCCCTAATGCAATTCTAGTCTAGCATACACGTAGTACATCAGCTAAACATGTAACTAGTGCAGGGTGCTAGGCCAAACGATCAATGATTAAGAAAAATACGATTTCTAGGGTTTTGAAGGTTTTTACCGAAGAAATCGTTGGAGACTTGAAGTTTTGGGGGTTTGAGGCCAGACTAGTCCGGTGGAATCAATCCCCAAGTCTTCAAGCTTGATCTTCGCCCAAACTTGTGGCTTTTCGACGGAGGACACAAGAGATTGCTTTGGGAGCTCGAGCGCAAGAGAGAGAAAGGCGTGAGCAAATGTGGGGATGAGTGGATTAGGGTTTGGTGGCGGCTAGGGTTATGGACACGAGAAATCGGACAAGTCCGGACTTGACCGGACTAGTCCGAAGTCATCCAGAGACCTATATCGGACTAGTTCGTGGTCCGTCGGACTAGTCCGGCCTAACCGGCACTCTGCGGACTAGTCTGCATGGGCGGACTAGTCCGGATAACCACGGACTAGTCTGTGGTTACCAGGAAAGAATTGCATAGCCCATTCATATATATTTGAAGGTTCAATAATAGAGAATAGAGAGGCAAAACAATTCAAGCAATATTGATGAATTTGACCAGTAAGCATACAACAATCATACAATGATCAAAATTCATCAAGATCTAATAATTGACATAGTTTTTCGAGAGAAAAATAGGGAGGGGGTAATTTTCACAAATCAATCAACATTTTTGAAGTAATCATACAGGTATGCAACTTTTCAAGCCACACTCCGAGAATCAAGAATATTTAGCTCATTTCGGAGTTCGCAAAAACGCTTTTCATCAAGTGGCTTGGTGAATATGTCGGCCAATTGTTTTTGTGTGTTGACATGTGAGATGGTTATGTCTCCTTTCATGGAATGGTCTCTCAAGAAATGATGTCTTATGTCTATGTGTTTAGTCCTAGAGTGCTCAACTGGATTGTGGGCTATTTTAATGGCACTCTCATTGTCACAAAGGAGAGGAATATGGTTCATATTGTAACCGTAATCCCTTAGAGTTTGTCGCATCCAAAGAAGTTGTGCACAACAACTCCCGGCTGCAACATACTCTGCTTCGGCTGTGGATAAAGCAATGGAATTTTGTTTCTTAGATGACCAAGAAACCAAAGATCTTCCTAGGAATTGGCATGTGCCAGAGGTGCTTTTTCTATCAACTTTGCACCCGGCATAATCTGCATCGGAGTAACCAATGAGATTGAATTTGGAGCCTTTTGGGTACCAAAGACCAAGGTTGGGTGTATGGACTAAATATCTCAAGATTCTTTTTACGGCTGTCAAGTGACATTCCTTAGGGTTGGCTTGAAATCTTGCACACAAACATACACTCAACATAATATATGGCCTAGATGCACATAAGTAAAGTAAAGATCCAATCATGGAGCGATATACCTTTTGGTCGACGCTCGGTCCATCTTCATTGAGATCCAAGTGGCGATTCGTAGCCATGGGAGTCTTTATGGGCTTTGCCTTGTCCATGCCAAACTTCTTGAGTATGTTCTGCGTGTACTTGGTTTGGCTTATGAATGTTCCTTCCTTTTGTTGCCGCACTTGGAATCCCAAGAAGTACTTCAATTCTCCCATCATTGACATTTCAAACCTGTCTGTCATAATTCTACTAAATTCTTCACAGAAAGATTGGTTAGTTGACCCAAAAATTATGTCATCAACATAGATTTGGCAAATAAAAAGATATTATCTAGATTTTTCGTGAATAGTGTATAATCTACTTTGCCAATCTGAAAGCCATTATCAATTAAAAAATCTCTAAGACACTCATACCAAGCTCTAGGAGCCTGTTTGAGGCCATAGAGAGCCTTACGCAGTTTATACACGTGGTCGGGGAACTCTTCGTCTTCAAATCCGGGTGGTTGCTCCACGTACACCTCTTCCTTGATCGGTCCGTTGAGGAAGGCGCTTTTCACGTCCATTTGGTACAGCTTGAAATCATGGTGAGTAGCATATGCAAGTAATATTCTAATTGATTCAAGCCTAGCTACTAGAGCAAAAGTCTCATCGAAATCCAAACCTTCGACTTGTGAGTAACCTTTGGCCACAAGTCGTGCCTTGTTTCTTATCACCACCCCGTGTTCGTCTTGCTTGTTGCGGAAGACCCACTTGGTGCCCACTATGTTTGCATTGGGTCTTGCCACAAGTTCCCAAACCTCGTTTCTCTTGAAGTTGTTCAACTCTTCTT
The DNA here is from genome assembly GCA_036927565.1 of Tuctoria greenei. NCBI lineage: Eukaryota > Viridiplantae > Streptophyta > Magnoliopsida > Poales > Poaceae > Tuctoria > Tuctoria greenei. Next base: position 105,220,716 of record JAYESD010000010.1, read on the forward strand.
GCATTGCCACCACCCAGTCCGGATCCTTCAATGCATCTTTAGTCCTGCGTGGTTCCAAAAAGGAGACAAACGAGTAATGCTCACAAAAATTAGCTATACGAGATCTAGTGGTTACTCCCTTTTGGATATCACCGATGATGTTGTCGATTGGGTGATCCCTTTGAGTGCGTTGGTGTACTCTTGGGTGTGGCACTTGGGGAGTTGAGTGTTGGTGATCATTTTCTTCTCCCCCTGAGTGGTTGCCCTCGTTGATTTGTTGATCATCTTCATATTCTTGTGATTGATCTTGTATCGAGACTCCCCCTTGATTGGTGATCTCCTCTTGTGGTTCACTTTCCTCTTGTATTTGTGACGATGACTCTTGTGGATGAACTTCGCCTAGAGCCATTCTCTTCAATGCTTGGTAAGGAGCTTCTTCTTTACCTAATTCGCATTGATCAACTTGCTCCTTTTGGGAGCCATTAGTTTCATCGAACACTACGTCACGTGCCACTTCAACAAGTCCGGAGGCCTTGTTGAAAACACGATAGGCGTAAGTGTTCGAATCATAGCCAAGAAGGAAACCTTCATCGGACTTCGAAGCGAACTTTGAAGTCCTGGACTTCTTGTTCAAGATATAACATAGAGAGCCGAAAACTCGAAAATATGAAATGTTGGGTTTGTTACCGGTGAGTAGCTCATAAGGAGTCTTCTTGAGTAGTCGATGAAGGTAGAGTCGATTTGCGGCGTGGCAAGCGGTGTTAATCGCTTCCGCCCAAAATCGATCCGAAGTCTTGTATTCATCGAGCATTGTTCTTGCCATCTCTATGAGCGTTCGGTTCTTCCTTTCGGCGACTCCATTTTTGTGGAGAGTATGGTGCTGAAAATTCGTGCTTGATTCCCTCCTCATCAAGGTACTCCTCCACTTGTATGTTCTTGAACTCCGTGCCGTTGTCACTCCGAATACTCTTGATCGATAGTGAGAACTCGTTTTGAGCTCGCTTGAAGAATTTCTTGAGCGTTCCTTGTGTTTCTGACTTGTCATGCAAAAAGAACACCCAAGTGAAGCAGGAAAAATCATCAATAATGACTAAACCGTATTTATTACCGCCGATGCTTATGTAAGTAATTGGACCAAACAAGTCCATATGAAGTAGTTCGAGCGGTCTTGTCGTAGTCATAATGTTTTTTGCAGGATGATGTGCTCCTACTTGCTTCCCGGCTTGGCACGCGCTACAAGGCCTGTCTTTCTCAAAAACAACATCTTTCAAACCTCGGATGTGATCGCCCTTGAGGAGTTTTTGAAGATTCCTCATACCAACATGTGCTAGCCGTCTATGCCACAGCCAACCGATGTTGGTTTTTGCAATCAAGCATGTGTCGAGTTCGGCTTTATCCTTGTTGAAGTCAACAAGGTAAAGCTTTCCCTTCAACATACCCTTGAATGCAACGGAACCATCACTCCTCCTTGAGACGGTCACACCCTCGTTAGTAAACAAGCAATTATAACCTTTGTCACATAATTGAGATATGGACAGCAGGTTATAATCTAAAGATTCAACATGTAGAACATGAGAAAGAGTGTGTTCAGAGGATATTGCTATTTTACCGGTACCGAGCACCCTTCCTTGACTATTATCTCCGAAGTAGATGCCTTCGTTTGGGTCCTCGTTTTCTTCATATTCCACGAACATCCTCTTTTCTCCGGTCATGTGGTTGGTGCATCCACTATCTAGCACCCATTTGGATCCACCGGAGGAATAGGCCTGCAGAAACAAATTATGCCTTGGTTTTAGGTACCCAAGCTTGCTTGGGTCCTTGGAGGTTAGTTACAATACATTTGGGCACCCACACATGGGATTTTGTGTTCCCATGGCGTGGCCCAGCATAATAAGCATAAACTTTACCAATATTGTTTCTCATTAATACATAAGAGGCATCAAAGGTTTTGAACAAGAGTTGTTGTTGTTTATGGATCGGACTAGTCTGGGTAACCGGACTTGTCCGAATGACCGGACTTGTCCGGACCTCCACCGGACTAGTCCGGCGTTTATGAGAGTTCAGATTCTTAATTTTTGAGTTACCAGGTTGTGAGGGTCCTCCCTTCACAAAGGTAATCCTTCCCTTGTTATTCTTATGACTTCCAGCATTTTGCTTTCCATCGTAAGAGTAACCAATGCCATACTTGACGTTTGGAGGTCTTTGGACCAAGTATGAACTATGTGCATAGTTGATCCTCTCCTTGTCAAATATTCCACATTGGGTAGGATTTTTATCCTTTGCAGAGGTAGACTTTTCCTTCAAGCTGATGTCGACTTTACCACATTTGCACATATGAACAGGATTAGTTGAAGTGTGTTGAGAAGGTAGACTTGAAGAGGAGGAAGGTTCACTTAGCTTGAGTGACTCAACTTGCACTTCGAGGATCTTGTTGACCTTGATCAGGTCATCAAGTTGATCCTTGATTGCAATGTTTGAGTTGGTTAATTCCAAACAAGTTTTCTTGCTTGAAGCTAGCTCAAGCTCTAGTGAGTTGTTTTTCTCCTTTTCAAGAACTAGAAGATTGTCAAGTTCGACATACCTCTCCTTTTGGGAGATAATCATGTCTTCTTGACGATCAATTAGCGATTCCTTCTCAACAAGTTGGACAAGTAAAAATTTCATTTTAGCAGCAGTTTTTCTATCTAATCCAGTTAACATATCTTCATCATCACTATCTAGTTCATCATTACTTGAGTACGAATGCATGGAAGGAGTTTTGATGTTTACCTTGCGTTTACCTTCCTTTGCCATGAGGCAAGTGCCATGTCCCTTCTTTGCACCGAGCGTGGGGAAGAGTGTGGGTTTCTTGGACGAGCTTTCAATGGCTATGCTAGCCATCTCTTCTTCATCGGATGATGAGGACTCATCGTTTGAGTCCCACTCCTTTCCAATGTGTGCTTGTTCAGCTTGTTTCTTCTTTTTGAAGAATTTCTTCGGTTGAGGCTTGGTTTCTTTATTCTTCTTCTTGTTGTCCTCATACGGGCAATCGACTATAAAGTGGTTATACTCACCACAATTATAGCACGCCCGCCTCATCTTCGGCTTTGTCCTTTCCTTGTACTTGCCTTCACCTGATTTTATTCCTTGTCTTTTCTTCATTATTCTTTTGAACTTTTTCATGAACAAAATCATATCCTCTTCGTCCAGCTCACTGCTTTCGTCATCGCTATCCTCCTCAAACTGTGCTTCTCTTGCTTCTTTGGATAGAGGCTTGAGTGTGGACTTTAAGGCAACTCCCTTCTTCTTGGCCGATGTGAGGTCGGCTATTTCTTTGACGTGCTTGGCTTGTTTCTCCATCATTTCAAAATTGATGATTTTGCCAAGCAATTCATCTGGAGTCATCCTCTTGTACCCGGGACTTTCTCTGATCATAGAGCATAGTGTGACATTGCGAGGCATAAAGGCTCTAAGGATGAGCTTTACAACCTCGTGGTCATTCCACTTCTTGCTCCCATATGATCGAACCTTGTTTACAAGTGTCTTCAATCGGTTGTACATGTCCTGGGGAGACTCGTCTTCCTCAATTGCGAACCTTCCTAGTTCGCCCTCAATCATTTCAATTTTGGCCTCCTGCACATGCCGGTCACCTTCATGGGCTGTTTGTAGTGTGTCCCATATTTCCTTGGCAATCTCCAGTTTGTCCACCTTTGTGAATTCATCTCGACTTAGAGAGGAGGTGATCACGTCTGCGGCTTGAGCGTTTCTGTGGATGGCTTGCTCTTGACTTGGAGTGAGCTCTTCGTCGTCATCTGGGATGTCTATTCCTGTGCACACAATATGCCATAAACTTGGGTTAAGGGAAATCAAGTGCATCTTCATATTTTGCCTCCACATGGAGTAATCACTCCCATCGAAGTGTGGGGCTTTTCCAAGAGGAATAGATAGGTAATGGCTGTTGTTTGAATTTAAACGATCATAGTTGAAAGGATATCGGGAGTAGTCGGTGTGACTACTCCCCTTCTTCTTTTCTTCAACTTTAGCTTTTCCTTTGGAAAGTGCTTTCTTTCTGAGTAGTGCTTTCAGCTCCAGCGTCTCCTCGTCATCATCATCGAAGTCTTGAATTGCTTCGAGATACTTTTCCAACTTTTGGTTCTTGTCTTTGTTTACTTCTTCCTGGTTGTTGATTTTCTGAACATCTTTCATGTCCGACATGATCTCTTCGAGTGGTTGCACTCTTTCTTGAAGAACCTGCTCTGATACCAATTGAATGTAGGCCTAGAGGGGGGTGAATAGGCCTTCTTGATTTTTCTCGGTTCCTGTAACACTCAACAACAAGGTCAATACCACAGATATCGGACTAGTCCGGTAATGTGCGGACTAGTCCGGTTTTCACGGGCTAGGTTGATCAAGTTCAGACAATTTGATTGATTCGTTAATGTTTGCAGCGGAAATATAAACCTGAATCTCAATTTAATAGTTGTATGTCAGATTCTATTGTAGTTAAAGCTCTTGATCAACAATTAGACTTAGATTGAATAAAGTGAATCAAACCCTAGATTAAGTTGATCAAATTAGATGAAGAACACAAAAGGACAAGACACACGATTTATCCCGTGGTTCGGCTACCACGAAGGCAACCTACATCCACGTTGAGGAGCCCACAAAAGGACCGGGTCTTCTCCAACCCTTTCCTCGTCGGATCGCCACGAAGGTCAATCCTCTTCCACTAATCACAAAGGGTAAATAACCAAGTTGAAGGGGCGTTCTCACACGTTGAGAGCACCCTTGATTACAACTCACAATGACACCAATAACACACTCGAAAATTACAAATTGAAACGTAAGAGTGTGTTAGAGAATCAAACCAAGAGCTCAATGATGTGTGCCAAGTGTCTCTCCAATGATCTAGAAGTGATCTTCGATGGATTGATTGATTTTGCACTTAATTTCATGGAGAGAGATGGTTTTTGAGTCTCTTGGTAGGTGTGACGGCGCTAGGGTTCGAGAGATTGTAAAAGTGGGCCGTGCACCTCTATTTATATGGGGTTTCTAAAAGTGACCGTTAGGGTTCAGAAAGATCGGACTAGTCCGTGGTAGTCATCGGACTAGTCCGGTGTGATGTGTGTAGCAAACCCTAAGTGTCTAGGAATATCGGACTAGTCCGGTTGAAAACGGACTTGTCCGATTTCGCTACTGGAAATCATCGGACTAGTCCGATTGCCATCAGACTTGTCCGGACATATGAAACCCTAAATGTTTGGGATGACAAGTCCGCACTTGGAGGACTTGTCCGATTTAGATCAGTGTGTATATCGGACTAGTCCGTGTGGACACCGGACTTGTCCGAAGTGGATCAGAATGAATATCGGACTAGTCCGGATCACAACGAACTTGTCCGATTTTGTGTGACTTGTGCATTGTGTTGAGGACTAGTCCGCATTGGGGAGGACTAGTCCGAAGTGGATCAGAAAGATATCGGACTAGTCCGGTGGAGACCGGACTTGTCCGATCTAGTGCAGAATGTGATATCGGACTAGTCCGGCTAATATCGGACTAGTCCGGTCCTGTATAACTTTGTGCATTGTATGTGTGTGCTTGAAAGTGATTGAGCTCTTGGGTGTGTTTCCTTAACACACTCTATACATAATAATCTACTATTTTCTTCTTCTTGAGCTCAAATTCACTTTGCTTATCATTTCCCTTCTTTTTGGCATTTTGCTCATTTTTCATCATTTGCCTGCATTCATCTCAACAAAAGGATTAGGATCCCAATTGCTTGTCATAAATCATCCAAAACCCACAAGGGAGTCCTAGATGCACTTTCAATTATTTGTGTGTTTTTGCCCCTATTTCTGTTTAGGCACCCTCGGATATATATACAAAGGGTTTTATATCTTCCTGTCCAGGTGACCACAGACTAGCCCGTGGTTACCTCGGACTAGTCCGCACAATGCACACTAGTCTGCGGAGTGTACGCTAGTCCGGACTAGTCCGGTCCAACCACAGACTAGTCTGATATTTTGACTCCATAACCCTAAGGACCGGCGCATACCCCTCTTCTTCCTCCTCACTACTCCCCTTACATTCTCTCTCCTCACTCAAGTTCTCCCAAGGCGATTTTTCGAGTCCTCCAACAAATCCCCTCAAATCTCCGTGGGAATCGATCTACATTGCAAGGAGATGGAAGACCCCAGACTAATCCGCTCCAACAATTCCTCAAGCCCTTTGAATCGAAGGATTCGGTAATTTTTCTCACCAAACCCTAATTCTTGAATTTTCTTTGATATTGCTCAAATAGCTTAGCTCCTCCAGTCAATACATGCCTCCCTGTTTGTATTACAACTACAATACTCCACTTTTGCATTGAGGAATCCCATTACTTCATTGTCTAGGGTTTGAGAAGCCGCATATCGGACTAGTCCGTTATCGGTGCGGACAAGTCCGGTGCTCCGGACTAATTCGCACCTGAGCAATGGACAAGTCCAATGTTTGCTGAATTAAACCCTAACATACTTAAAATCGATGTTTTCCATTGCCACCATTTCTTATCCATGTCATATATCATTGCTTTGTTAGGACAAAGTCAAACTCAAACGAGCACCTCTCCGACTTTGAAGCTGAATTGGATCAAGAGGCATTGCCTCATGCTTCGACGGGCCAAACCAAGAAACAACAAGATCGTGCCGCTAAATCTTTGCTCACTCCACCTAGGGTACGGCGAAAGGTTCCGGCCAAGAAACCAGCTTCAAAAGCGAAAGATATGGTTGGTCCTAGCTCGGCGGCTCCACGCCAAACCAAGGGCAAAGGAAAGGGGCTTGCCTCTGGCCCGATTGGTCCCTTGAAGATGACCTCTCCGAGACAAGGGGGTAGGAACTCCTCGGAGGAGAAGTTCAATGGCAAAGGAAGTGATGTAGCATGGAAGCTACAGAAGATTGATGCCTATGGCAGTGGGAAAAAGGCAGCCGACCCGAGATTCTGGAGTCATTTCCACTCGGACTACTACAACACCGTCTACCTCCAAATGAAGACTCCAGTGGTCCGCAACCAATGGATTGACTGGAACCATTTTGAAAGAAAGAGCTGTGATGCTTTTGATGAGGTGGTAGAGGCTGCAGAGAGGCATGGTCTAAAGGACATGTTTTCCTTTAGATACAAATAGAATGATGAAGTAATAGCTCAGTTTTACTCTACATGCTACTTTGCCTAGACAGGTGAAGAAAGAGTAACTTGGATGACTCATGGCTCTATTTAATCCATCACCTACACTGACTTTGCGAGGCTGCTACATCTTGAGGATAGTGGGGACAATGAGATAGTCATCCACAATGGCAGTCCTTTGGAGAAGGACAAGATGGACTTTCTCTATGACACTCGCCTCCGCTACAATCCCCCATCAACCAAGAACATCAAGCCATCCTTCATTGTCCTCAACAGAGTGCTTCAGAAGACAATTGCTCCTAAGGATGGGGATGCAGCCAGTGTCCAAGGTTACTTGAGAACCTTGATAAAGGTGATTAGCAAGAAGAGAAGATTCGATGTGTTCAACTACATTTGGAATTACATGGTGAACATTTCTTACACTCCAAACGCTCATGTGGCTATGCACCGTTGAGTTTGTGAAGGATGTGGAGCACAATGCTTTGAGTCCTCAGAAGCCTCCTCAAGCCTCTCTCCCAACTGCTCCCTCACCTGCCTCAAGTGAGGAACACCCGGAGAGAGTTCAAGAGGATACAAGGCCTTCCTCTGGCACTAGGGCCCTTCCATCTCGTAAAGGGTCCACAAGTGGGATCATGAAGTATTTGGCTGCTATCTTTGGCTCTTGCCGCAAAACTGAGGTGAAGGTTCATAAGATGAAAAAAGGAAAGAAAAGAGCAAACGAGATACATGAAGGACAATGTCAAAGACATTTGTCAAAAACTGGAGATTGAGCCTATTGGGTCTCCAGTTATCTCAAAGGACTCCGCTTCTGACTTCTCGGAGCTTCCACCTCTCTCTCCTTCCGAGCTTGCCTACTTTGGCCTTTGGGGCACGATGAGTGATTTTTATCATCCTCCTCCTCAGTCTGATGTAGAAGATGAAGAAAGGACCAACAGCGCGGATGAAGGCGGCGACAACGAGTAGATACCTCCTTCTCTTCCTTTTTGGTGCCTTGATGCCAAAGGGGGAGATATTGAGGGGGAGTCTTAGGTCGTAGCATTAGTTTCAGAGAGAGAGTTCTATTCCTCTTTTGTGTTATGTTGCTAGTATGTCATGCTTTTAATCTTGTAAAACTTTAATTATGCTCTCATCATGTGTCGGTACCTTGCGTACCGGGTACCATATGATACCGCAAGAAGTACAAAGAGTTATGCCCATCAAAATTGAAGGCCTCCTTAGGCCCCACATGTCATATTACACCGTACCTGCATCCCTCATATGGGTAGCTCCGGAGATTGACACGTGTAATATAAATCCGGAGCTAAACTCTCGACACGGGAAGCTCCGCGATCAACACGTGTATAATGACCCCGGACCTAACCCCTAGCAGAGGGAAGCTCCGATATTGACACGTGTACAGCGGTGCTGGAGTCACCTCCCCGCAAAGGGAAGCTCCAGCACTGCCACGTGTGGAGCCTCCAGATCTTCGTCAACGAATACATTGGCGGATCTCCTTCAGCACGGACATTCAAAGGACAGTCAAAGCGGTAGTTACAAGACTTGATTATGTGTCATTAATGCTGTATTAAAAACACACGATCAGAGCACTGTTAATAGAGGTAATGCAGCCATTAAGGCACGTTATCATACTATTAACCATGCTTAATACCTGTAGACAGTGTATTAGGCTATTTAATGTGCCAGGGCCACATGTCGGGTCAGGCTAAGGATGTAACGGTTAGTCCTTGGTCTATAAAAGGACTGAGCCGCACGATACAAGGGATGAACTCTAGGCTGAGCCGCAGACTACGCTTTTTAGCAACCATAATACAACATAGACACACCTCGTGGAGTAGGGTATTATGCTCAGGCGGCCCGAACCACGTAAATCTCTGGTGTTGCCATCTTGATCTTGATCTCTGCTTGCCCCAACCGAAACAAGAACCTCTGTAGGCTACACTTTAGTAGTACTAGGGGAAGTGTCGTTGCTACAAACACTTGGATGGAAACCACCACAAGAGTAGGGTCACATTTCAAAAATCTACCCTGTGAGAAAACCCCCTTGAACGAGTTATTTGCCCCTTCATGTTTAGTGAAAGAGAATCGACCTCCATGGCGATTCGACAAGGGAAGGGTTGGTGAAGACCTAATCCTCCATGGACTCCTCAACGCGAATGTAGATTTCCTCCGTAGAATCGAACCTCGGGATAAAATCTTGTCTCACGTATCTTTGTTTAATGGTTCATCATATTATAGGGTTTGCTTAAACTTGTGTAACTCACATTGAAATATCGTAATTAAATTTGATCTTTGTAATACATTGTTTCATTACTGTAATACATCCAAGTTGTCAATTACTTTCCGCTGCATAGATTACTAGAATTACATCCAAGTTGTCAATTACTTTCCGCTGCATAGAGTACTAGAGGTGAAATTAACGATCAATCTTGATCTTTCTAATCCACGCACACCGGACTAGTCCACACCATACCGGACTAGTGCGGCCTTCCTTGTATTTGATCAATCCGTTAAGTGTTTTAGAGATTGACAAAGATTTAAAAATCCTATTCACCCCCTCTAGGCTACATTCACAAGCGGCCTAGAGCTTGGCAGCACTCTGGGCGTTGAGCTTGCAGCTGCTGCGACAAGCTCGCCTAACTCGAAGCTAGCGGCCGTTGGCGACGAAGGGTGGGCGGTGGTCGCACGGGTGCATGTCCTTCATCTCTTCTCCCCAGGTTGGAGATGGTGGGGCGAACCGTCTTGTGGTTGTTTGATGTCAGCCGATACTCGTCTACCAGATTGCGTGAGCGGTGGATTCACTCAGATCTAGAGACGGAGGTTGGCTAGTCGGCTATAGTTCTGCAGCAGGAGTCGGTTCCTTGTCTTCCTAACTGCACCGACGGTCAGTGTGCTTTGTCTTGGGAGAGAAGGGCTAGCGGCTGGTTGTGGCTCGGTGCTGGGAGTTTTGTCTACCAAATCGCGTGAGGAATTTGCTACACACATAGTGGAGTCGGGGTGCTGGCGCTGGGGTCTGACCCATCGATGCTTGGAATGCATCTCCCCGATAGGGGCGGAGATCGGGCCTAAAGGTGCTGTTGCACCAGGATCCCGGGTTGCCATCTGGCCTATCAGCACTCGGAGAGAGGCCTCGGGGCGGGGATGGCGGCCAGGAATGGCAGCGTGGTCGAGCCGAGACGCTCACATCGGCGTCCGGCCCATCGATGCTAGGATATGAGCTTCAGGACAGGGACGAAGGCTGGAATGTGGATGTTGTCACCTGTCCCGTCGGCGCTCGGTGAAGCCGACGAGGCGAGGATGAGCGGGAACGCGCGACAGTCCTCCTACCTGACACGCCAACTGTCGGCGTTTGGTTTGCCGACGAGTACCGATTGTACCACGCGTTCTGCCTCAAGGCGGTCTAGCAACTAGAACAAGGGATGTATACTGGATTGGACAAGGTGCCCCTACGTCAAGTTCGAGGATCTCTTCCTCTCATTATCAATTGCAGAAGAGTACATGTATGAGGAGGAGTTCTACTGCTATAGCGGAGGGGACAGATCCCTCTATTTTCTTCATCTTTCTTCGGATGATCCTTTTCGTCTGATTTGACCCCCTTTTATAGGTGGAGGCGAATCTTCTATGCTTTTAACTAGTTCTCGCGTTCCTCATATGGGAGGCAAGTTCTTACATATTCATTCCTATCTGTTCGCTCCTCGGGGCGGGTTGAACTGCTGACCTGTCAGTGCCACGCCTGCCTCGTCCCTTCGCATCATGTCTCCTGTGAGCGCCATTGTGCCCAGAGTGGTGTGCTGTCTACAGGTAGACAGAATAGGGTGCACAAAGAGTTGGCAGCAAATCTTCCATGCGGAGCCCATGGGGCGAACTCCGACCTCTGTAGTCAGGGTCCGGCTGAGTGATGGCAAGGGAGCCCTGCTAAGCGGGGGGTTGGGGAGCCCGTTTCTTCGTTCGCCTGGACTGTTCCCTAAGCGAGGCTCTGTTGGCAGAGCCCGGCCTTGCTCGCCATGGTCGGATCGCGATCAGCCAATCCAGACGTGGGTTTTGGTCACCCAGATTTCAAGACCCCGACAAGTTTCTACCACCAGTTAGGTAAAAAAAGTAGTTCTATAAAAAAAAGGGATAAGTGGACCAATACGTTGTGCCAAATTTCGGGAGTAAGCATTGATGAGGTAGTGATAATGTGGACTAATAGAGTTTGACATGTCGGGATTAGACATGGGAGGAGGTAGTGGGCACACGTCGTTGATCAAGACAAAGTAGAATTCACGTATGTGAATCGGAGTTTATAGTTAGGCCCCTTCTGGCACAACCTCACAAAGCTGATTCTCTGGATTCACTTCTGATTCTCAAGTGAAGTGATTTTGTGGTTGAAAATGATTCTTTATGATTTCCTAGAATAAACTCATAAACTCAGGACAGAGAACCACTTCACAGAATCAGGAGAAGCTACTTTTTTCAGCTTCCAGCCTTTAGATCATTTCAGAGAATCACTTCACAGAATCAGCCAAGAATCACTTCTTCTAAAAAACAGTGTTTGGCACAGCTTCCCTGATTTTGGCTGAGAATCAACTTCGTGAAGTTCTAGCTCTGACAAAGGGGGCCTTAGATGGTACTACACCTGTTCCATTCTAACTCTTTCTAGAAACTCTTTTAAGTTTGACCAAGTTTATATAAAAAATATAAGTATTTATAAAACATAAATATTATATGGAAATATACTTCATGGTGAATATAATAGCACTAATATGGTGTTATGAAAGTTAATATTTTTTTATGTAACATTGGTTAAGGATATATTAGCTTGACTTTGACCAATTTTAGAAATAGAGTTAGAAATGGAACGGAGAGAGCAGTAGGTATGAGAGGAGTTAGGCTGACTCCAACGGTGGTAGGGAAAAAGGAAGACCGATTTGACTCTTTGGATATCTCCTGGAGTGTTCATTGGATACTCAAAAGTTGAAGTCTCCAACGGAGGATGCAAGAAGGAATTCGCACGCCACCAAAAAGCAGCGGAACTGCCAAAACATCAAGCGCGTCATAACTCCGCGGGCGCTTACGTTTTTCCCGTCTTGAAGTCTCCAACGGAGGATGCAAGAAGGAATTCGCACACCACTAAAAAGCAGCGGGACTGCCAAAACATCAAGCGCGTCATAACTCCGCGGGCGCTCACGTCCTTCCCGCCCGAAAATTTTACCTGCGCGCACTTTGCTCGTGGGCCAGCAACGCGTGCGCTTCGAAAACACGTTCGCTGACACATATTGGTAGCCTCCATGGAAGACCTATGTTTCCTCACTCCATGTCCGCTACAAAAAATCGGTAGCGCCTTTGGGTCGACCGCTGGAGACGCTTAAGACGCTCCTCGGAACTCATTTCACGTATCAGTAGCAGTATTGGTCATCCGTTGGGCTCAGCCTTAGTTGTGGCGTGTTGTTGACCGTGGTAAAATAAATTTCAAAAACGTGAACCAATAAAGTTTGGGTAGGACAGAGACAACATTGATCTCAGCCTACTGGACGAAAACATTTCCGGGAAACCCTTTGAAACCAAAGGGATTGATTGATCTCTCCACTGCTCCCCCCACTCAACCCCGCCGGCCATGGGATCGCTGCCCGGCGCGGCCGCCGTCCCGTCCCCTGCTGACCTGGTGACGACGCAGGTGAGCCTAGGCGGCTTCGAGGCCACCGTCTCGGCTCGGGAGCTCGCCGATTTCCTCGAGTTCGAGGCCGGCCAGGTCTGGCGCTGCCGCGTCAAGACCTCCTGGACCCCGCCGGAGTCCTACCCGGACTTCCTCTTCCCCCCAGCGGCCGCGGCGTCCCAGGCCACCGCGCCGCCGCCCTACGACCGCGTGCCGCCCCACGCCTTCGTCCACTTCGCGCGTCCGGAAGCCGCGCGCCGCGCCAACGATGCCGCGGGGAGGTCCGAGCTCATCCTCGCCGGGAAGCCCCTCCGCACCGCGTCCGCCCCGGAAAGCTCCCGCCGTGCCTCCCGCCGCCGCCAGACCGCGCCATTCCGGTTCCCCGGCTCGCGGCTCGAGATCGGGGAGCTCCCAGCCCCCAACGCCTTCATCGCCGCCTGGCGCAGCCCGGGATCGGGGCTCGAGTTCTCCGCGGACCCCTTCGACGGATGCTGCCGCTTCATCTTCGCCCGCGACACGTCATTCGCTTTCCCGGGCTACCGCGGGGTCATCGTCATGCGCTGCGACATCAAGCTCGAGTTCCCGGTTCGCGACGTCGCCGAGGTGCGTGTGTTCCGGACCGACTGCTCGCTGCTCATCCGCCTATGGGCCGCGCCCTTTGTGTACTACCGCACGGCGGACGATGATATCTACGAGTCTGTGCCGTTTGACCTCCTTGACGACGATGACCCATGGATACGAACCACCGACATCACCCCAAGGGGCACAATCGGGCGGTGTGGGGTGTACAGGGTCACATTCTCGCCACGATTCTGGCCAAAGATGGACCACACACTGAAGTACATGAGGGAGAGGAGGGTGCCAATTTTGGAGTGCGGTGGCGGGTGGGGCACGAGGCGGGGCCTTGCAGTGTGTGATGAGCCAGAGTTTGGGGTGCGAATGCAGGACCTATTTTTCTGCGTGCAACAAGTTGAGGGAATCAAGTTTCCAGTGCTTTTCCTCGTGAATGCTCTTGTGCACAAAGGAATAATAAATCAGCACCAGCTCACGCCTGAGTTCTATGGTTTGCTGAGGACAAGGAATGAGGATGTGAATTTGGCTGCACTGAGAGAATTTTGGGGAGACAAATCTGCTGTATATGACGTGTGCCCAAGGCTGAAGAGTTTGCAGGATAGGGTTGACAGAAATATAAAACTTCTCCACAACAAGATTGGAAGCGACAACTCAGAGGTCAGGAGGCTGGTGATCACACCCACGAGGGCTTATTGTCTGCCACCAGAAGTGGAGCGTTCGAACCGTGTTATTCGACATTATCATGAGGTGGCGGACAGATTCTTGAGGGTAGCGTTCATGGATGAAGGCATGCAGGTGCTTAACAGTAATGTGCTCAATTTTTCTGCGACGCCAATTGTCAAGGACTTGATGACACACATGCCCCAGCAGAAGACAACAGTCTACAAACGTGTTAAAACATGTTTGACAGAGGGTTTCCACATGTGTGGCAGGAGGTACTCATTTCTTGCATTCTCATCAAACCAGCTCAGGGACAGGTCAGCTTGGTTCTTCGCAGAGGACAGCAGGACAACTGTGGAAAGCATTAGGAAATGGATGGGACATTTCACAAGTAAGAATGTAGCAAAGTACGCAGCTAGGATGGGGCAATGCTTCTCATCTACATATGCAACAGTGACACTGCAACCAAATGAGGTAAATGAGTGCCTCGAGGAAGTAGAACGTAATGGTTACATTTTCTCTGACGGAATTGGCAAGATTACACCGGACCTTGCAATGGAAGTTGCTAACGCGCTTCCATTGACAGACAGTCCCCCATCAGCCTACCAGATTAGGTATGCGGGCTTCAAGGGCGTTATAGCTGTTTGGCAAGGAGAAAATGATGGGATACGACTTTCCCTGAGGCCAAGCATGCACAAGTTTGATTCTAAGCACACTGTGTTAGAGGTGATCTCGTGGACAAAGTTTCTGCCAGGATTCTTAAATCGCCAGATTATAACATTGTTGTCCTCCTTGGGTGTCAGGGATAATATCTTTTGGCAAATGCAGGAGGCCATGCTGTCTAATCTGAAAAATATTTTGTCGGACATTGATGTTGCTTTTGAGGTTGTAACAACCTCATGTCCTGAACAAGGAAACACTGCAGCGCTGATGTTGAGTGCTGGCTTTTCACCTGGAAGTGAGCCACACCTGAAAGCAATGCTCTTGGCTATAAGGTCCTCACAGCTGCAGGGTCTTTTGGAGAAAACAAGGATCTTTGTGCCAAAAGGAAGATGGTTGATGGGCTGCCTTGATGAGCTTGGGATCCTTGAGCAAGGGCAGTGCTTTATCCGGGCCTCAGCTCCATCACTCAGTAATTGTTTTGTTAAGCATGGACCAACATTTTCCGCAGCATATAAAAATGCAGAGACCATTATAGGTACAGTTGTAATGGCAAAGAATCCATGCCTTCACCCAGGGGATGTCCGGATCCTTGAAGCTGTTGAGGTGCCCGAATTGTATCACCTTGTTGATTGCTTGGTTTTTCCCAAGAAAGGTGAGAGGCCACATGCAAATGAAGCATCTGGAAGTGATCTTGATGGAGATCTCTACTTTGTGACATGGGATGAAAACCTTATACCTCCTGATAGAAAGAGCTGGAACCCTATGGACTACTCCCCCGGAGAAGCAAAACAGCAACCACGTCCAGTATCTCAATATGTAAGTTCAAATATTCTAAAGCATAGCCATTTCTTCCTTCAAAATATTTGTTCAATTTCTGAATGTCTACCCCTTAGATATTGTTTGTTATATAGATGTCTTCCCATATGTATTTAAACTTGATGTTACCGTTCTTACTGAAATATAACAAAGTCGGTGCCCAGTGTTCTGACGGTAGACCATCCCTGGCTAGCTAGTGAACAAGTGAACTTGAACATAAACAGTCATGAAATTCTATCATTATTTCCACTGTGATGCAGAGATCCATCCTACCAATTTTTTTGCTTTTGCTGATTGACATGGGATATATTTTACTGTTTTATTTTAGCTCTGTCCCTACTTGGATGTATTGCCTGCCATTTGATTATCAGAAATCAGTCTGAACATTTCCTTAGTGACAACACTTGCGGATCAGCCTTCACTATCTCTTGTCTTGTGGATCACTTGTAATCACTTGCGGATCAGCTTTGTGAACTTAATAGGACTAAACTGCACTTTGAAGTTCCTAAGATTGAGCATTCAGTTCTGTAACAAAATGCACATCTATCTCCAAAATGATTTTGTGTGTTTTGGCAATTCCCTGCCTACCAGCTTGATTTTGTGAGGAACAATCATATGCTAATTGCTACATGTTTTTGGCAACCACGCACCCCACAATGACAGTGGAACGGTGTGTTTTGGCAACCATGACAATGACAGTTGGACCGTGTGTTTTGGCATCATGCACCCTACAACGTCTAGGAGCTTAAATTAGTTAACATACTCGTTCCATAACTCAAATGCCCATTGTCAGTAGTTTCTTTAATTTTCCTTATTATGCATGGGATTGCTCAAGCAATAAGAAGTCTCTAACTTGATCCTATCTGCCTTCAAATACTACCTCGGTATTTTAATTGATGTCGCCGGCCAGTAGAATCTTACACTACCCAACAACAACAAAAATATGGAGGTACTATATGGTTATATTGACTTATGTTTTGGGAATGAATACATTTTAGTGCATTGTCAATTAGCTCTTTGCTTTTGAAACTTGAAATTGTGTTATTATCCAGTTTTCATATACGTAATACATATGAATTCATCTTCATTTCACCTAGTCTTTGCAAATTGCTTTGTCGAATTTGTGTAAAAATAAATATTGCTTGCTTTGTTGCAATTGTTAACAGTATCTTGTATCTGGAACAGGATATCATTGATTTCTTCTTGAAGAACATGGTAAATGAAAAACTTGGTCCCATAAGCAATGCTCATGTTGTTCATGCTGATCTGAGCGAATATGGAGCAATGGATGAGAAGTGCATTCAGTTGGCTGAACTAGCAGCAACTGCTGTGGACTTCCCAAAGACAGGAAGAATTGTGTCTATGCCACAATCTCTTCGACCAAAAGTATATCCCGACTTCATGGGGAAGGATGATATCATCTCCTATAAATCAGAAAAGATCCTTGGAAGGCTTTATCGGTCAATCAAAGATGCCTCCAGCAGTGGTTCGGTTTTTGAAGAAACTTCTACTTTGTATGATCTACCTTATGACACCGATATGGAAGTTCCTGGCGCATCAGATTTTCTCTCAAGTGCTTGGCAATGCAAGTGCTCATATGAGGCACAACTGAACGCACTGCTCAATCAGTATGGCGTGCGCTCAGAAGCAGAGCTTGTGACAGATCACATATGCTCGCTCCCTAAATACAACAGCAGGAAGCAGGGGGATATAAAGGAGAGGTTGAAAAATGCATACTCTGCTCTCCGCAAAGAGTTCCGGAGTATTTTTGAAAGCATTGCAGGAGATCAAGATGAGCTATCAGATGACGAGAAAAACCGGGTTTATGAGATGATGGCCTCTGCATGGTACCAGGTGACCTATCATCCAAAATGGGTCCAGAAGACAAGGGAAATGTTCAGCCAAGATTGTGAGGAAATTGAACCTAGGCTTAGCTTCGCATGGATCGGGGTAGATCACTTGGTGCGAATAAAGATACGATGCCGTGGCGATGTGAAAGTGAACAGCCCGAGGCCTGTCGAAAAGCTTGCAGCCTTCATTTCTGGGAGCATGAATACTGCAAAGGAGCTCGCTTGAAGCTCCCTGCATTGCTGAAGCAAGACCACTCTGCCATTTTGCCGTGTCGTTTGAAAGCATGTATCCGTTATGACCAGCTTGTTATCTGGTTTACCTGATATTCTATTGTACCGAACTTGTTTGTACTCTTACCGGTGAAAGTTTGTAGGTATTAGCTAATCTGTAATGTACTGCTGTATTAGTTAGTGGATCCGGTGCTGCCTCGCGGGAGGCTACGCATCTGTCAGTGGCAATGATTCATGGTATGTTGCTGGGCAAAAGCGTAAGCTACCTGACTCCAGTTTTTGCCTCAGATTACTGGTTGTGAAAACCGGCCTGGTTTGACTCGCAATATTTGAAGGCAACCTTTGAATTCGTGGTGAGTGAAAGGGTTCTCAAAACAGGGGTCTGAGGGTGAAGGAGCAGAATGCAAGTTTTTCGTTAATTAACTGGTGATAAGGATCTTCTACGGTACTGTCCATGTATTCATGTGGTTGTGGTTCTTACATGTCAGCGGAGGGCAAGTAATGTAGAGGATCCCATCTCTAACTATATATAGTATGCGGCGGTGTACTCTCAGATTTCTGACCTTTCATTTCCGACCTTTTAGACATGTTTGTAAAAATTAAAGAAGACAGTGTGTTGATGTTCGTACCACTGATGAATCGATTTCGTTATACGTTCGTCCTCGAGGTGGTCTAACTACACATAAAGAGTTTATACTTGTCGGTACCCGGCATACCGGGTACCCTCGCGCACAGGCTAAAGCCACCTAAGTGCACTATCTTCATGCCAAGGCAGGGTCCGAGGGTGCCACGTGTCCAGAAGTCCCGGACCCCTCTCTACCTCAGATATGGGGTCTGGTGTATCCACATGGACCTCAAGTAGGGGTCCAGCTCCTCCGAGGATACGGGTTCCCAAGTGGCCACGTGTCTAGCAAGAAAGGACCATGCTCCACCATGGGAGAGGGCTACTCTCATAGCAGGTCCGGGGGAAGTGTCGCAAGAACACTTCGACAATATTGGTTCGAGCAATCTCCTACGTCCAGTGTCGATCTTCTGCTTTTTGTTGATTGAAAGAGGAAAATGATGTTACAAGTATGCAAATGATTGATGTCTGCGTGCTAAGTTGCGTGTCTGTCCTCATTGGCGCTAAGGTGGCCTTCAAGCTCTTTTTATAAGCAGCTTGGCACTTGCCATATCTGTGAGGGCCGGGGTCCCGCCATTCTAGGATCGCATTGGGTGGTGCCGTGCGATGCGCCACCCAATAATACACAAGAAAAGCAACACAAAATAACCAACACAAATCTTTATTTTACAAGATAGGTTTTTATAATATAAGATACAACGTAGCAGAATATACATACTCATACTCTCAACCTAGCTATGCATAAGAGAAGCCGTCCATGCCTGCGGACGCTTCTCACTAGCAACACGAAACAGATAAGTAGTGGCAAGGTTATTCCGTGAAAGATACACTCGACAAACTCGAGGTCTCACGGACAACCCTCAACATAAGCATAGGTAATACTTGTAAAAACCACAATATAGCAACCGTGAGCACAAGACTCAGCAAGACTTAACCGTCTCACCTAAGGCATGTAACTATAAATGCTGGAAACATTAGAGACAGGAAAGCTAAATTTGCATAAATGGACTCGCCGAAAGTAAATCCTTAGTGGTCAGTTTTAAGGTAGCATACGCGTTCCATGGGCATATCATCATTACGAATTCCACAATCAAACAAGAAACGCTTCATCCACGATTATACTCGCCCAAAGTTGCATAAGCTTCATTCAATTTCAAGGTTTGGAAATGATAACTTTAATTGTGCTAATTCTAATTCAGTCAAGGTTGCAATACAAGATATTATTCATAGCAGCATATTCATAATCTTCCCATCACTCTTTATTACTACGTCAGGACTCTGTGACCAAGTATGCTCAATCTATAACCGCGAGCGATGGTGATTCGAATCAAAAACACTTGAACTGCACGACACGTACACCTGTACTCAGAGTTTCATCAGCACACTCCACTGATATCTCATGCAACCACCTTTCCCAAGATTCAACCACAACAAAACAGTTCGATCGACCCGAACAGCAAGCTCCCCTCAAGGTGCATCTCCGCTGTGAGATGTTCTTGAGTAAGTTGACTCCCACTATACTAACAGCCAATAGCTTAAGCCGATTGAAAAGGTTCCAACATAGGATCCTCAAGATACACCGGTTTCCTTGGTTCCATATAGCCAGTATGCTTTCTGGTACAGTTCAAACTTATTCAACAGGGCCAAGCACGAGACGGGCCTTAACTGACACAGACGGGGCTACCAATCCACTTCCCAACACTTGCCTCGCCATTACCGCCCCATACATGATGTGGGCAAACCAACCTGCACAAATCCCCGTCCAGATCTCATATTAAAGAGTGAATGTTATAGTAACCTCTCGCGAGTAGGTTTCCCTCATTTGACTTCTCTTGCAAGTAGAATTTAACTACTTGACTTGTGGTCAATAAAATGTGACCAATCTCGCGAGTAGTATACAACATACTCGACTTCTACCGAGCTTCTAACTGAACGTTAAGCATAGCAATAATAATATGATGGAGTCTTATTTTACCCATCCACTCCAAGGATTATTTGGTCATTGTTGATATTTCCTACGTACTACTAACAATTCATTCCTAGCAGTGGTGCCAGAAATGCTTGTTGGTAGGTTTTAATTCCCAAGTGAATGTCTGCAAGCACACGAAAACAATCGATTTAGCATTTCTCCTTTAAAGAGTATTCCCAAAGGGTGTCATTTATATTTTTCCCAAGGAAGGCTAGATGGAAGTAAAACAATCATCAAGTGGAAAGGCTTAAATTGGTATAGGTAGGGTTCTAGCAAGGATGGGTTAAAGGATAATTGATGTAGTCTGAAACACACAAGAGCATTCTATCCTACGGGGATAAATGGGGTAATAGAGGAACTAGGCTAAGAGTTAGGTAGAGATTCCTCCTATGCTTGTAATGTACATATACATAGCCTAAGTTAGTTACTAATGATCATGTTAATTATGAATTCTCATGCTAAGTGGATTAACACATAGGGCACGGGTTTAGCCCTAGCAACACTAGGTGACTCCCGCTAAGAGCCTGCGGCATAGCCGAACATGGAGGATTACAAAGGACAGATAGGGATGTCACCACCTTTTGCCTACCTCTTCATCCGTAGGTTTACGAGACATTCATAGCTACTCTCTATCCTAGCACCATGCTAGCATATTAAGTAATTACCTTAAGAGCCTAGGCACAAGCCATCTTAAGTCAATGAACTAAATCATCGTTGAACCAATGTTAATTCATAGCATAAGTGATTCAAGTTAATATAATCATATCATATCTAACTAGACTATAGTGAAGGTTTATAGTATTTATGATAATGTAATGAGAATGGTATAGCACAATCATAAATACTATTACTACCACATACATGGAATCCACAATCAAACAAGAAAACAATAGTAGACTAAATATATCATCTTTATTATGAGTAATGTCACAAATACAAATAGGAATATGGGAGACATACCTTTCCCAATTGGGAAGAGACTCCTTCTATTCCTCTCCTACTTGGACTATGGACTAGAGACTATTCTCTCTACAGCCTATACTCCTCTAAACCTATGGAGAGTAGTGGATACAAAGGATGAATACTCAAGTGGTGTGTGTTGAAGTGAGGAGTGAGGGGTCCTAATTATAGCTTGGAGAAGGGTCGGTTCCCGCCACCAAAAGCGCGCGAATCAGTCACCCATGACCACTTCAAGCCGGGAGAAGCCACCACGTGGAGTTTGACCAAGAAAGGCGCCAGGAACTAGTCGACCCACTAGGGGGGTCGGCCGACCTGGTCCTGGCCCCTTTTGTGGTGTGCTTTCTCCAAGTGATGGACAGGCGGGTCCCATTGAATGATATTGGTGCTACACCATTGAATGGCCTCAGATACTTCTGTTTGTGGGCCATTTGATCCATGTGGTGCCACATGACATCGCCTGATTGGCTGGAATGATATTTTATAGGATCCATCCCCTTGTTTCACTTCATTTCTACATAGAATCCCTGCATGCACTACTTTCTCCAAGGACAAGTGGAATAGGTTAAATAGAAAGGTGATGTGTGCAAGAAATGACAATTCCTTCACATAATTGAGTTATATTGACGGGGTGAAATTGTTGTATAATAGCATCTGGCATAGCCGAACGTGGAGGATTACAAAGGACAGATAGGGCTGTCGCCACCTACTGCCCACCTCTTCAATCCGTGAGTCTACGAGACATTCAACACTACTCTCCATCCTAGCACCATGCTAGCATATTAAGTAATTACCTTAAGAGTCTAGGCACAAGCCATCCTAAAGTAATGAACTAAATTATCGTTGAACCAACGTTAATTCATAGCATAAGTGATTCAAGTTAACATAATCATATCATATCTAACTAGACTATAGTGGAGGTTTATAGTGTTTATGATAATGTAATAAGAATGGTATAGCACAATCATAAATATGATTCCTACCACATACATGGAATCCACAATCAAACAAGAGACGCTTCATCCAAGTATATTAACAATAGTAGACTAAAGATATCATCTTTATTATGAATAATGTCACTAATACAATAGGAATATGGGATACATACATTTTCCAATTGGGAAGAGACTCCTTCTACTCCTCTCCTACTTGGACTATGGACTAGAGACTCTTCTCTCTATAGCCTATACTCCTCTAAACCTATGGAGAGTAGTGGATACAAAGGATGAATATGCAAGTGGTGTGTGTTGAAGTGAGAGGTGATGGGGTCCTATTTATAGCTTGGAGAAGGGTTGGTTCTCGCCACCAAAAGCGCGCGAATCGATCACCCATGACCACTTCAAGCTGGGAGAAGCTACCACATGGAGTTTGACCGAGAAAGGTGCCAGGAACTAATCGGCTGACTAGGGGGGTCGCCCGACCTAGTCCTGGTCCCTTTTGTAGTGTGCTTTCTCCAAGTGACTGACAGGTGGGTCCCATTGACTGAAATTGGTGCTACACCGTTGGATGGCCTCAGATACTTCTGTTTGTGGGCCATTTGATCCATGTGGTGTCACATGGCATCGTCTAATTGGTTGGAATGATATTTTATAGGATCCATCCCCTTGTTTCACTTCATTTCTGCATAGAATCCCTGCATGCACTACTTTCTCTAAGGACAAGTGGAAATAGGTTAAATAGAAAGGTGATGTGTGCAAGAAATGACAACTTCTTCACATAATTGAGTTATATTGACGGATGAAATTGGTGTATAACAACCGTCAACAGTCATGCTTGCGGAGTATTCAATCAACATAGACCTAATGTACATATCAAGTCTATTCAATACAGTGTGTATAAAGCAAAACTTTAAAAAGCACTTAAATGTAGACCGGGGCTTGCCTTAGGTTGAACTACACAAATGTCAATATAGTCAGTGTTTGATCCTTTGAGTAGAACTTCTGATCGATTCTTTTCCTCTCTTGTTCTTTCTGCTGCTCTTAGCAATTTGCTTGCAGTGAAGTCCAATCTTGTGCCTCCTCCTCCAAGCGATGCTCCTCGTCCATCTCCACTCGTGGAATGCTAATGTCGAGATCACTATCGATATGAAAATGCATATAAGAAAATAATGCAACTTAATAAAGTAATAAATAAATTGGTTTATTGCTGGAGAGGGACTAACTTAGGCTAGAAAGAAATGGTCTGATGCTGTGATGTACAGCAAAAGAAAAGATGAAATGAAACTTGGAAAGATTAGCTAGGAAGTGATATGTGCAATGTAATCATACAATGGAACATAGCAAAAGACTCAATGGTGATAGTTATAACTTAAAGAGGAGTATACTTAGTCAGGAATGAGAAGGCTAATGCTGTGGGTGTACCAAAAAAGATGAGAATCAAAGTGAACTTAGGGAATTTGGATATGCAATGACATAAGCAATGTTTTGGGAACCATTGAGATCATCATCCAGATACTTCTGCTAAACTGGTCAATTAGTGCTGTAATTTATACAGTGGGTTCCTAAAGTCATGTAGGACCAACCTTAAAAGTTTCAGCCCAGACAAGTGAATATCATGGTCTACATAATTCCATAATGGCTTTAACTTCTCTGAATTTTAATGCAAAACCTGGAGCTTCGCCATGAGTAAAAATGTGTTTTATGAATAGTGTGGTTCCTATGGAGTCCAACAAAAATTGTTCTAGATTTTGCTAAGCATTCTACAGCTAGATATGGATTTTATAAGTTGGATGCATTTTCTGAATTGTTTCTGTTATATTTTGGTAATTTTCTAGACATAGAGCAAAACAACACCATTTGAAATACCTAGCATTTTCTCCTGATGTTGAAATTCTTACTGGAAGTCAATGACCATGTGAGTAACTGTTTGGCCAAGTTTGAGAATTTCTTGATTATTGGGTTTTCTATAATTATTTTACAAAGATTTAATACAAATGGAATTTTACAGACAATACTGAGCCTTTTCATATCAATTAAACTGGACCACTGTAAAGTACTGGTAAATGGGAGACTAACAAAATTTATTTCATAATTTTTTATCATTTCTACAATGAATGGTGAATTTCCTAAGTTTGAGTCCTTATTGGAATTATTTTTGTACTGATAATTGGTTGAACCGTTGACAGTGGGCCCTACCTTTTAAAATGGGCCAATCCGGCAACAGCCACACAGTGGACCACACCGTAACCCTCACAGCCACATGGAATCCGTGCCGCAAACAGATCACAAGGGAAGTTATTTGACTGACATGTGGGGCCGAGTCAGACTTTCCTCAACCTCCAGCTTGGGTGGCGCTGGAGGCACGCCCGACGGTGGCGCGGCTGCGCCCTCTGCCGGCGACGGCTACTGTGGTTCAAGCTCCACCAAAAGTCATATCTCCAAAGCATCAAGCCACAGGAAACACAAGGGAGAGGTGGGGGAGGACTTTCAGCAGCCGGAGAGACCAGTCCGACGGCGGCGGCGGCATGGACCTCGCCGGCAACAGTGGAACGGCACAGCAATGGGTGTTAAGGCTCGGGAAATGGTCGTACCGAATCAGAGAGGTATGAGGAAGATGAAAATAGATTCTAATCGAGAGGAAAACCACTGGAAAACAGCAACCACGGTGGAGCTAGGGTATCGAAACCGAAATTGGGATACTAGGATTTTGACGCGGTTGATTGATAAAACTCTATGCCGTTTGATCCTAGATTACTGTAGGGACATGAGGAAGGTATTTTCTAATTTATTTGAAGAATGTTTTCGTGTATAACTTGAATTTCTAGGATTACATGGTCCGGTTTTAGGAGACTTACGGGATGAACTTTGCATTACCGTTTGAACATGGGCTAACATCGGGGATGGAAGTTGGGGAACGGCGAGAAGGCGTGTAGTAAAACCTTTTGGCGCACTGTGACCATGGTGAGCGATCTCGAGGTTGTCAAGCACCGTGGAGAGGCTGTGGCGGCTCCATCGAAGGGGAAGAAGAGATTCTTCCGCCGTTGGCAGCTCGGGGACGGCCTGGCGCCACTTGAGGACGAAGATGAAGCACTTGAGACGCGGTTGGCATCCTTGCCCGAGCTGGGAAACAGAGAGGGGGGCCGGTCGACGCTGCAACAGAGAGGCGCCCGTTGCTTGAGCTGAAGAAAAAGCCAACCATGCCGGTGCTGCTCGGCAGCGATGAAGAACCCGTGATGACGAGTCCGGGAGGTGAGGAAGACTCCTGTGCAGCTGGCTTGGACCTCCGTTGTGAAGCAACCTCGTCAGAGGCGTCGGACAATGTTGAGCAGGAACGGCGCAAGGAGAAACTCGAGCAGAGTGCGCTTGAGTGAATGAAACAAACAGGGAGGAAGAAGAGTGCGATAAGGGCAAGCTCGAGGGTTCTGTGGACAGCCTGGTGCGTGAGGAGGTGGCGCATGCATCTTGACTTGGTGGCGCGCTGTGCTCTGCTGTCGATAATGGAGAAAAACAGAGCGTAGAAACAGTCGGTAAGTGCTTTGTGTGACTGACATAGGGGACCCACCTCACTCTCCCTTATCCTCACTACTGCTGCAAACATCTTCACCTAATTTTATCCAGTTTTGATTAGATTAACAGGAACACAACCCTGATTAGGAGTAAGATGATGATACACTAAATTATGGAATTTGATAAGTTGAAAAATTTGATTGAGCAGCTTACAGGTGGGGCCCACATTCCCTATTTCCTTTTCTTGTAAATTCATTTTTAGCTGACTAACATGCTCTGTAATTATTAAAATTTTGCAGGGTGACTAATGACAATATGGAGAATCCAAATCTGAATTCAAAACTAACAATTTATGAACTTGATTTAAAATTTAAATTTGAAATTTGAATTCACGCATAAGTCCCTCGCTGCAAATTTTCTCCATATCCTTCTAAATGTGCCATGGTTACTAACCCATTTATTTTATTTGTTTGTTTCATTTTTCCTCTTTTGCTAAAATAAACTTAAAGTTTAAATAAATTTGAATTTTCGTTTCATGTATTTGAATTTTCAACCATCACTTGGACTTAATCCTATGTCTTTTCCCTTGCAAATCCTTTTCATAATCGAATTGCACAATACTAATTTTGGGGATTTTACATCCCTTCCCCCTTAAAAGCATCTCGTCCCGAGATTCTGCTAGAAAAAGAGAGAGCGGGTAAAATAGGTTAGCGGTGATATGATGCTAACACTCCAAGTAAATGGATCGGTGAAACTTCTCACCTTCTCATGTGGTTTCCTTGATGGGTGGTTAGTCCGGATTATGAGACCACATCTTCCAGCTTTTGTGACTTGAGTCTTCTTATGGAAATTCTGATTCGAATGCTCAGCGTGACTGAGATCACACATTAAAATTTGGATCTTTCTGATGCGGAGTTATGTTGGTGTCTTGATATCTTCTTCTTGAAGTTGAAATGATGTAATCTTCTTCATGGTATAGGCACATAGGGTTCTCTAACATTTGGCTGCCTTGATTCTTGATGTTACTCTTATGACAACTTTACTGACCTAATATTTACGCGGAAAATCAACAATTGGTCTTCAACTCTTGACCATCTTGATAATCTTAAGTAGCGTTGCAGCTGCTTTCAACCTTTGCTTTGTATAACTGAGTCCTTAATGTTTAGTGTAGTATTTCTCAACAATGAATCAATGGAGTCTGTGAGATTAAACAACGAGTCATTAATCTCGTCCGAATCGGGTTTCTCAATGATGTAGTCAAGAATTGGATCACTTTGCTAGGACATAAGAGTAGTAAAGATTTCATCTCTCTTATGTGGTCAAAACAGAAAAGTCACTACGTGTATGGGGATTACAAGGCTTTCGGACATGTCAACATCACCATACAATACGAGTCAAAGAGTTTCACAAGCTCAAACATAAGATGACAATCTTGCAAACATAGAGAATCAAGGTTTGTACTGAGGTTTATCAATAAAGGGAGAACCTCATGAATCAATAGTGGTATTGTTTTCACAACTAAGATACGTAGACCTATACAAGTCAAGGATGAAGGTTCAGCTCCTAGTTGTACTGCAAGGATGACTGAGTATTTGGTTTCCCCGGTATTACTCAACCAAGATAAATCAATTATGTGGTGACCACAAGAGTTGGAAAAGTAGTCACGATCAATAGATAATACTCAAGTATTTTAATAGGTACACATTCTTGCTCAAAATTAATTATGACTCATGTATCATGATGCATTACAAATCGGATGATGTTATGCAGACACATTGCAATCCCGTGGGAAACTATGCATAATGTATGATGCATTCAGTTTTGTGATTTGAGGAAGAGTATGTATTACGATTCAAACACAATAAGTATTATCTCGACTTCACAACGCTTGAATCAACTTGGTCATGAGAATTGCTAGATAAGAAGTGCACTTCTCATATCTTGACCAAGGTTGCAGAATTCAAGTTTAACCAAGGAACAAGGAATGGTGAGCAATATTCTACACAACCTTAACCTTTGCCAACTTGTACACATTCTAATCGACCTATCCAATTCTTCACCTAGGTCTTTGCTGCATCTGCTGAGTCACAGAATCATTTCTACATGACAACTCTATCTAATTCATCTCAATGGTAGAATACCACTAGGCATAGGATCGAGTCTACTAGAGTTGTACTTAATGGTGCTTCACTTAACCTTCTCTTCAATCACATAGTAATGCTTCATGTCCTCTTCAGTAGCACTAATGGAGTTGAGGTTACACTTCCTCTATGATAGGTCAGCCTTGTGCTTGAAATTGCATTCTCTTGAAGATACAGTCCCACTTGAGCACTTGGTTGTTGACACGTTGCAATGTCCAAGAGGTTGATGATTGAACACTTAAGTTTCTTGAGTGCACTCCTCCCCCCTTAAAGTTTCAAACTAGGGGTTCGAGAAACTTACTTTAATAACCCTCATGGGAAGGTGATGTGCAAATCATATCTAGACCAACTTTACAATAGTGAGTTCCAAAATAATGAACTCCATGGATGGAAGTTCATTTCAGCTATTGTGGATCACGACGAGACGTCATGCACGTTATCGTGCATACACGTCCACTAATCTTCAATACGACACAAACATGACCATCAAAAGAAAAGAGGTTTGATTGGGTCAAACACTCAATTCCACTGGTAAATTTTAATTCACAACACCTGGGATGTTACAAAACTTCTCGAGTTAAAATCGAGAACCAAATCCATAACAAAACCAAAATTTCTCAAGCTGACCAAGTTTCTGTTGAAAAATGACCAGTCTGGACTCAACTTCGATTTTGATCCAGTTAATTTCACAATCAGATCTTGAGGTGAACAACAAAGTTAAAGTACACTTCAATACCTTTCCAAAAAGTATTGGTTTGCCACCAGATAAGTTCTGGATGATGATATATAGCTTTTCAAACCTGACAGTTTTCTGAGAATTTTTGGCAGCACCTCCTTTGTTTATAGCTGATTTGATCACAAAATTTCATACAGAAAATATCAATATTTGACAAAAGGGTAAATTACAAAATTGTTACACATATCATCTGTATTCCATAAATGTATCACATGCCTTCCTTTGATTTTTCTACTAAAAGTTATGATAGAGTTAGTGAACAGTCCATAAACTGTTCCAAGATCTGTACTGATTTGACCGATTTTGGAAATTTGAACTTTGAAATAGGTTATAGATGGATTATGTTATGGAGGTGAACATAAATGTTTTAGAGGACTTCCTAAAATTTCCAACTATGTAAAATAGAACTCTATGGGAGTATTATACTGGGAGTTTTGGCTTTTCAAATTTGAGCTAAGTTTCTGTCTGAAAAACCGAAACTCTGATTTTTGAAACACATTAGTGAAAACCTACTCCAATGTGAATCTTAGTTCAAAATCAGAGCTCGGTAACTAGTACATGCATTTCTTACATCATCTTGGTTCCGTTTTACTTGTGGTCGAGTTCCACCGCCAGCACGGATATCGTCGTCGATATGTCTGATGAAACTCGTATGCAATGCCGGTACTACATCCTCACAAAAGAAAATTCTAAGCCGATAGTCTGGCATACGTCTCAATGGTGGACCTAGCGACATTCACCCAGAAACGTTTTCTCTTCAAGCTACGAATAACATGGTTAGTGTACCTGCAGAAGACACACAATTTATAGAACACTCATTATAGTGCCGTACGGCACGGCCCACACGGACGATCATTTCAGGCTGTCACAATAGGGAATGACTAGTATGCAATCTTATCTATGGTGCAAGCATGCAATCATCTACTTTCAGCCATTGGATGTCCATCCTAAGGTGGTTGCATTTTTTCACTTAACTCCCTCCGTGTGGTGGAGGGGGTTAAGTGAAAAAACATATCCACTCTAGGATGGACATCCAATGGTTGATGATGGGTGATTGCATGCTTGCACCATTAATCAGATTGCATACTAGACATTCCCGTCACAATAATATATATGTAAGTAATACATCCATCCCATATCATTTCATATGGGCCGCCCCGAGCTGAGCCACGTCTCGAGATACATGACCGGATTTTCTACCACCGGACAGGAGTCCCACGTCTTTGCCTAATCCTGCACCAGTAGGAGGCGCTTTTGCGTGTTTATTAAATAACACACTACGTGATTTTCAACCGCATGATAGGTGGCCACATAATTTCTCTTGCGCTAGAGATCAACGCTGTGTATGGCCCTTTGAATATTTAACGTTCAATAGTTGTATACTTCATGTTTTTGACCACACAATGGGGTATCCATGCTTTTGCCTGAAGCACGGCGGGGAGCAACATTTTCAGATGTTTCAAGAACCATGAGAAGGTTCAGAGACTCATATTAACTCTCGTGCCAAGCTATAGGGGACAATCACATACCACTTCTCGTATAGTGAGCTTACCACAATTGATCCACTTGCGGTGGTTTACCTTACCTCTTACTTGATGCCTGAGCATTGTTATAGAATATAATAACAAGTATGTTAGCATTGCCACCTTAATATCTATGCTACTATAGACCTTATGTGGGCATACTCACTAATCCTCACCGACTACTTCGACCTTTTAAAAAATAGGCACTTTTCAAGCATGCTATTCCCAATGTAGCTCTGATACTAGACTGTGAGGACCGGGGTCCTGCCATTCCAGTATCGCATTGGGTGGTGCTGTGCGACGCGGCACTCAACAGCACACAGGAAAAGCAACACAAAATAACCAACACACATATTTATTTCACAAGATAGTCTTTTACAATATAAGATACATCGCAGAGGAATATACATACTCATACTCTCAACCTAGCTATGCACAAGAGAAGCCGTCCATGTCCGCAAACTCTTCTCACTAGCAACACGAAACAGGTAAGCAGTGGCAAGGTTATTCCGTGAAAGATACACTCGACAAACTCGAAGTCTCACGGACAACCCTCAACATAAGCATAACTAATACTTACAAAAACCACAATATAGCAACCATGAGCACAAGGCTCAACAAGACTTAACTGTCTCACCTAAGGCATGGAACTCTACATGCTAAAAATTTTAAAGATAGGAAGCTGAATTTGCATAAATGGACTCGCCGAAAGTAAATCCTTAGTGGTCAGTTTTAAGGTAACATACACATTCCATGGGCACAACATCATTGTGAATTCCACAATCAAACAAGAAATGGTTCATCCACGATGATACTCGTCCAAAGTTGCTTAAGCTTCATTCTTTCAAGGTTTGGAATTGATGACATTAATTGTGCTAATTCTAATTCAGCCAAGGTTGCAATACAAGATATTATTCGTAGAAACATATTCATAATCCTCCCACCACTCTTTATTACTACATCAAACTTAGTGACCAAGTATGCTCAATCTATAACCACGAGCGAGGGTGATTCAAGTCAAAAACACCTGGACTGCACGACATGTACGCCCATACTCGGAGTTGTGTTGGCACATCCCATTGATATTGCACGCAGCCACCTTTACCCTGATTCAACCACATAGAAATAGTTCGATCGACCCGAACAATGAGCTCCCCTCAAAGTGCACCCCGCTGTGAGATGTTCCTGAGTAAGTTCACTCCCACTGTACTAACAACTGACAGCTTAAGCCGATTGAAAAGGTTCCAACATGGGATCCTCAAGGTACATCGGTTTCTTGGGTCCTATATAGCCAGTATGCTTTCTGGTACAGTTCAAACTTGTTCAATAGGGCCAAGCACAAGATGGTCCTTAACCGACACAGATAGGGCTACCAATCCACTTCCCAACACTTGCCTCGCCATTACCGACCCAGGCACGATGTGGGCAAACCAACCTACACAAATCCCCGTCCACATCTCATATTAAAGAGTGAACGTTATAGTATTCTCTCGCGAGTAGGTTTCACTCATTCGACTTCTCTCGCAAGTAGAATTCAACTACTTGACTTGTGGTCAATAAAATGTGACCAATCTCATGAGTAGTATCCAACATACTCGACTTCTACCGAGCTTCTAACTGAATATTAAGCATAGCAATAATAACACGATGGAGTCTTATTCTACCCATCCACTCCAAGGATTATTTAGTCATGCATGTGGAGTATTCAATCAACATAGACCAAATGCACATATCAAGTCTATTCAATACAATGTGTATAAAGCAAAACTTTAAAAAGCACTTAAATGCAAACCGGGACTTGCCTTAGGTTGCAACTACGCAAATGTCAATATAGTCAGTGTTTGATCCTTGGAGTGGAACTTCTGATTGATTCTTTTCCTCTCTTGTTCTTGCTGCTGTTCCGAGCAATTTGCTTGCAGTGAAGTCCAAGATTGTGCCTCCTCCTCCAAGCGATGCTCCTCATCCATCTCCACTCGTGGAATGACATCGTCGGGATTACTATCGATATGAAAATGCATATAAGAAAATAATGCAACTTAAGAAAGTAAAAAATGAATTGGTTTATGGCTGGAGAAGGACTTACTTAGGCTAGAAAGTAATGGACTGCTGCTGTGATGTACAGCAAAGGAAAGGATGAAATGAAACTTGGAAAAATTAGCTAGGAAGTGATATGTGCAATGTAATCATACAATGCAACATAGCAAAAGACTCCATGGAGATAGTTATAACTTAATGAGGAGTATACTTAGTCAGGAATGAGAAGGATACTGCTGTGGGTGTACCGAAACAGATGAGAATCAAAGTGAACTTAAGGAATTTAGATATGCAATGACATAAGCAATGTTTTGGGAACCATTGAGATCATCATCCAGATACTTCTGCTAAACTGGACAATTAGTGCTGTAATTCATACAGTGGGTTCCAAAAGTCATGTAGGACCTACCCTAAAAGTTTCAGCTCAGACAAGTGAATATCATGGTCTACATAATTCCATAATGGCTTTAGCTTCTCTGAATTTTAATGCAAAACCTGGAGCTTCACCATGAGTAAAAATGTGTTTTATGAATAGTGTGGTTCTTATGGAATCCAAAAAAATTAGTTTGAGATTTTTCTAAGCATTCTACAGCCAGATATGGATTTTATAAGCTGGATGCATTTTCTGAAGTGTTTCTGTTATCTTTCGGTAATTTTCTAGACATAGAGCAAATCAACACCATTTGACATACCTAGCATTGTCCCCTGATGATGAAATTCTTACTGGAAGTCAATTACCATCTGAGGAACAGTTTGGCCAAGTTCTAGAATTTCTTGATTATTGGGTTTTCTATAATTATTTTACAAAGATTTAATACTAATGGAATTTTACAGACAATAATGAGCCTTTTCATATCAATTATACTGGACCACTGTAAATTAATGGTAAATAGGAGACTAACAATATTTATTTCATAATTTTTGAGCATTTCTACAATGAATAGTGAATTCCCTAAGTTTGAGTCCTTACTGGAATTATTTTTGTACTGATAATTGGTTGAACCGTTGACAATGGCCCTACCTTTTAAAATGGGCCAATCCGGCAACAGCCACACAGTGGGCCACACCGTAACCCTCACAGCCGCATGGAATCCGTGCCGCAAACAGATCACAAGGGAAGTTATCTGACTGACTTGTGGGGCCGAGTCAGACTTTCTTGAACCTCCAGCTTGGGTGGCGCTGGAGGCACGCCCGACGGCGCCCTCCGCTGGCGACAGCTACTGTGGTTCAAGCTCCACCAAAATTCATATCTCCAAAGCACCAAGCCACAGGAAACACGATGGAGAGGTCGGGGAGGACTTTCGGCAGCTGGAAAGACCAGTCCGACGGCGGCGGCGGCATGGACCTTGCCGGCAACAGTGGTACGGCACAGCGATGGGTGTTAAGGCTCGGGAAATGGTCGTACCAAATCAGAGAGGTATGAGGAAGATGAAAATATATTCTAATCGAGAGGAAAACCACTGGAAAATAACAACCACGGCGGAGCTAGGGTTTCGAAACCGAAATTGGGAAAACTAGGATTTTGACGTGGTTGATTGATAAAACTCTATGCCGTTTGATCCTAGATTACTGTAGGGACATGAGGAACGTATTTTCTAATTTAATTGAAGAATGTTTTCGTGTGTAACTTGAATTTCTCGGATTACTTGGTCCGGTTTTAGGAAACCTACGGGATGAACTTTGCAATACCGTTTGAACATGGGCTAGCATCGGGGAGGGATGTTGGGGAATGGCAAGAAGGCGTGTAGTAAAACCTGTTGGCGCACTGTGACCGTGAGGAGCGAGCTCGAGGTTGTCAAGCACCGTGGAGAGGCTGCGGCAGCTCCATCGAAGGGGAAAAAGAGATTTTTCCACCGTTGGCAGCTCGGGGACGGCCTCGCACCACTTGAGGACGAAGATGATGCACTTGAGACGTGGTTGGCATCCTTGTCCGAGCTGGGAAACAGAGAAGGGGGCCGGTCGATGCTGCAACAGAGAGGCGCCCATTGCTTGAGCTGAAGAAAAAGCCAACCATGCCGGTGCTGCTCGGCAACGATGAAGAACCTGTGATGACGAGTCAGGGAGGTGACGAAGACTCCTGTGCAGCTGGCTTGGATCTACGTTGCGCAGCAACCTTGTCGGAGGCGTCAGACGATGTTGAGCAGGAACGGCCCAAGGAGAAACTCGAGCAGAGTGTGCTTGAGTGAAGGAAACGAACAGGGGGGAAGAAGAGTGCGATAAGGCTTCGTTTGGGAAGGTAGGGATCGGAGTGGATCCAGAGTCAATCCACGTCATGAGTGGATCCAGACCCCCTTGGGAGCAAAATACATATCATGGATTAAAATTGCATTTGGATAGGTGTTGGATTCGACGGTCGACGGCCTGATCCATTCGCATCGGAGAGGAAATCGCGGGACTCCTCCCAACACCGGGAATCTCTGCCTCGCTCCGAGTCGCCCGTCTCGCCTGCCCCAACGATGCTCGCGCAACTCCTGCGGGCAGCGCTCGAGTGACTCCATCAGCGACACTGCTCCTCCGCCCCTCCGCCTATCTCCGAGTAGCCTGCCCCAGCGTCGCTCGTGCGACTCCTCCAGCGAAGCCGCTCCCCGCCACCCCCCTCCGGGTCACCCGTCTCGCCCGACCCAGCGGTGCTCCCGCGACTCCTCCGCCTCTTCACTGGACCCGCCCTCCCCACCCCCGACGGCGCTCGCCCAATGCCGTCGTGCCCTCCCTCTTCCTTGGGCGGGACTCTACTGCTCGACCCCTCCACCCACCCTACCCGACGACAGCTTCTGCGAGTGGGTGACGGTGAACTGCTTTTTTGGTTCTATTTTTACTGAAATCTTGATCTAGTGTTCTATGAATTCTTGATCCAGCGTTCTTTGAGTTTGTACTATGACGAAGACGAGCAGCCTTTATCGGGGAGTGATCCGGGAAGAGTCGGGTACAAGAGGAAGTTGGAAGGAAGAAAGCGCTAGGTGTGGAACTGCTTTTGCGGTTCAATTATCGTTAGCTTCCAAAAGCTAGTTTATGCGGCAATTTTGTGGTGAAGAAATACTTTTTTATGCTGCTGTATAAACTGACCAAGTGTCCTAAGTATTATGATGCTCCTTCTAAGAAACTATCTCGGTGTTTGCTTTCCCGTTACATTTTCAGTATACTCTGAGCAACCTCTGTCATGCACTTCTTTATCCACCACTCTGCCCACCACAATCCTAGAGTCCTTTTTTTTTGAAACCCAAGACAGGAGCTCTGCCCATTCATTAAGAAGGAGGGAATACAACCTAATGGTACATCACTCTAACCCGAACAACCTACATGCTCAGGTTGCAGTGGGAGGCATCCCTCACCACTGACCAGATAAGAGGAATTTTATTACAATCTCAGGAAATTCTGGACCTTTTTTAGTATGAAATTGGTAACATGATCGACAGTGCTACTCTGATTTTGGAAGATCCTTTGATTCCTCTCTTTCCAAACAATCCACCAAAAGAAGAACAGGGTTCCAATCTTCTGCTGTTTTTGTTGTTTTGATGCTCCAGCTGCCACCATAGTTATGGAACTCATGATATCATGCTGAAGTGCTTCTGGCAGTGGAGGTTGTCACTCCATTTTATTTCTCATTTGCTGCCATATTTCCTTGGTGAAATTACACTCTATCAGCAAATGTGTAATATCTTCAGGGTGCTACAGGCAGAGAGGGCAAATCGGGTTTGCACTCCAGTTCTTTTTTTATGAGATTATCAGCTGTTGGGGCCTTGTTATGGATCGCTAACCACATAAAAAACTTATATTTGGGTTCAGTTTTGGCCTGCCAGAGTAGTTGAGCTTTAAATTGTTTCACTGCTCCTAAAAATTGTACATCATAGGCAGTTTTTGCTGAATACTTCCCGGACACCGTCCATTTCCAGCGGATAACATCTTTATTGTTGTTGAGGTTTATGTTAGATAGAGCCGCATATAAGAGAATGAACTCATCTATGAGAATTTCCGAGTCACAGCTCCTTAGATTTCGTATCCAATTATTATTTGTAAGCTCCACACTGACTGGTCTGTACTTTTTAGGGGCTTGCTGAAACAAGTGTGGTGCAATGATCTTTGGTGATGTACCCTGTAGCCATCTCGCTTCCCAGAATGGAGTGTCTCTTCCATTTCCAATTTGCACGTATGTGGAGCTAAAGAACAAATCCCTGTCAGCATCATCTTTAATTTTTATAAATTGTTTCCAAGGTCTATCAGGACTGCTCTAATGTAGCCATAACCATCGTAAACGCAGAGCTCTTCCATAACATTCAAGATCCTTGATACCTAATCCTCCCCACTTCTTTGGTTGTGTGCACTTAGACCACTTCACCAGACAGTGTCCATTTGCCACCTGGTTGGGACCATCTCCCCTCCATAGGAAGCTTCTTCGGTACTTATCGATTTGACGAATTGCCCGATTCGGCAGCTTGAAAATTGTGAGGAAATACGTTGGGAGGGCTGTGAGTACAGATTTGATCAAAACCTCTCTTCCCGCATAAGACAATATTCTTCTCTTCCACCCCGGTAACTTATTACCAATTCTCTGTATTAGTGGCTGAAAAGCCGTCTTTGTTATTCTTTTGTAATGGAGGGGTAGGCCTAGATATGTGGTGGGAAACTCTGCAATGTTGTTGAAGGTACCGGCTCTCTCAAGTTGATTAATTCCTTGACATCTGATTGGCTTACTATATTTGCTTGTATAACATATAACATATATATCATACCTGGGGTCGGTATATATATAACATACCTGGGGTCCGTATATATATAACATACCTGGGGTCCATTCCAATCACTTGTATCACATATATTTCCATTCCTAACATTCTGCTCGTATCAGTTGTCTTCCAATTTGTATGCACTGTGAGCAAGCTCTGTTTTTGCTTCTTCCTTTCCTGGTACATCTTAATTTGACTATGCTGCCCTAACTTTGTTCCTCCAGTAACTTTCTATGTTTGTGTAATTTGACCCTGTGCATGAAAACAATGTTTTTTACTGAAAACATTTGGATTCAAACGGTAACCAGGAAAAAATGTTGTTTTGATTAGATCTGCTAGAGCAGTTGGGTTAATTGTTCTGAATTCCATCAGTGTCCATATACAGTCAACTGTTATAGTTCTTAACCATGCTGTTTATTTTGTTGCAGAGGTTGATCAATTCAATTTTTAGATGGCACTTAGAGACCAAAGTCTATTGGTTCAACTTTTATATACCACTATTGCTAACTTCTCTAGTTTTTTTGGCTGACTATTGTTTGCTTGGTTGTAGGGACTAAACCACTTCCTCAAAGGTCCAGAATGGTAGCTTTTCTTTTGTAAGAAGATATTAGTTTATGTGATCTGCTAGGTTAGATTTAACTCTTCGGAGATTATGATCCGGCATTATTGTTATTTTGTCATGATAAGACTATTATGTGTTAAATGGTTAAATGTTTTGGTGCATGAACTTGGTCTCTTCTTTGTTGGTTAACATGGCTTATGCTTATATATGGTTGGCCATCATGGGATCATCTTCTGCTTTGCAAATGCTATTTTTTATGTAAGAATGTTTTTTCATGACTTTGTGACTACATGGTTTGGCTACTAATGGGCTTAGCATTTAAAAAAAATGCAAAGTTAAATTTACTCATTGCAGTGCATTAAAAGAGCAGAGCATTAAAAAATTTACAGTGTTATGGAAAACATAACAACATGACATTATTATTTTAGTTCTTTTTTGCAATTTCAGTTAACTTATATCAGTATAACAAACAATAGTGTAAGACATGTTGTGTTTAATTACTTCAGTTTAATTAAAACTAATAGCAGTTTAATACGGCAGCAGTAGTATAAGCGTGTATGTTCGGGTTTCTGCTTGAGAAACAACAGCCTTCAGTAGATTTTCACTCGTATTGAAGCATTTCCACGTCAAAAACAAATGCTGGAGTGGTTTTCCTCCCACTTGCGCTGTCTGCGGCGAGGATTGGGTGAGCGCACAGAGTCAACCCAATCCACGCCTGGTGCAACATACACAGGGGTTGCCTCCCCGCTGCTACCAAACAAAGCCTAAGGGAAATCTCGAGGGTTCTATGGACAGCCTGGTGCGTGAGGAGGTGGCACATGCATCTTGACTTGGTGGCGCACTGTGCTCTGCTGCCGATAAAGGAGAAAAACAGAGCGTAGAAACAGTTGGTAAGTGCTTTGTGTGACTGACATAGGGGACCCACCTCACTCCCCTTATCCTCAGTACTGCTGCAAACATCTTCACCTAATTTTTTCCAGTTTTGATTAGGTTAACAGGAACACAACCCTGATTGGGAGGAAGATGATGACACACTAAATTATGGAATTTGATAAGTTGAAAAATTTGATTGAGCAGCTTACAGGTGGGGCCCACATTCCCTATTTCCTTTTCTTGTAAATTCATTTTTAGCTGACTAACATGCTCTGTAATTATTCAAATTTGGCAGGGTGACTAATGACAATATGGAGAATCTAAATGTGAATTCAACACTCACAATTTATGAACTTGATTTAAAATTTAAATTTCAAATTTGAATTCACACATAAGTCCTTGCTGCAAACTTTCTCCATATCCTTCTAAATGTGCCATGGCTACTAACCCATTTATTTTATTTTATTTGTTTGTTTCATTTTTCCTCTTTTGCTAAAAAACTAAAAGTTTAAATAAATTTGAATTTTTGTTTCATATATTTGAATTTTCAACCATCACCTGTACTTAATCCTGTGTCCTTTCCCTAGCAAATCCTTTCCATAATTGAATTGCACATTACTAATTATTGGGCTTTTACAATATGTTTCACCGATCTTCTCATAAATGGGGCGGGATTGCAAGGGTTCTTATCTCTACGGTGTAGCTTCCTGCACGCCTAGGGGCGAGGCTGGGTCACGAAAGTCACCGCCGCACCTGCCTGAGTCTTGTCTCCTATCAGCATCGCATTGCAACGCACGTCCACCACAACACCGGATGGGATGAGGCGTGGAAGCCGTCAGCAGGACGTGTGTCCTCTGTTAGGAGAACGCTCGAGTTCGACTATCCTCTTGGCAATGAAGGCTTCTGCTCTGACCATGCCTTACAGAATGTTGCTGCCTACCCTGCTCCCGAGCCTGGTCCCGAGTGGCTTTGATGCCGACCTTGATGGTCGGGGGTCGGGCATGTCTATCGCCAACCTCGGCGTTCGGGATCCTGGCATCGAGTGTCGTTCTAACTGGTAGTCGGATATGGCCACATACTGTATCTTACGGAATTTGGTCATCGATCCATGACTTTCGATAGTCGGGGTATGGAACTCGTTAGTAGCCCCTGAGCCTCTTGCTAAGCAGTCTGATCGGTTGGAGGCTGGTGCAACGCAATGTGTCTCCTAAGGAAAAGAACACAAACACATGAGTTCGTGGCCCGCTTACGACTACCTGATGGTTTAGGGTCGAAACGGCAGGGCGTCGGCCCTGGTCACAATGCTCGAGCTCTACAGCGAGCCCCCATGCCCTCCTTTGAGGGTCAGATTAGCATTTTCGTGAATCCACTTCACGCACCATTCACGAACCGTTCGTGGCTTGTAGGGGATGAGCTAGTCAAAAAATTTCCTCGATGGTCGAATTCCCAAGCTCGGTCAGCTATCTATCGAGTAAATCCGAGTGAAACCTGATTGCCTTATTTTGTAAGGACGAGCAGAACTAGTTATCCAGTTTCGAAGGATCATCCTATTTCAGTCTCAGTGCAAGAGTTTCATTAAATCTCGCTAGGGACACTCGCGCAGATCCCGGGCCTTCTGGGTGCCCGGGCGGTTCGATGCTGACCCTTCGAGGAGTTACTGCGGAGTCGCTGAGCTGGGACTTGAATACAAATTTAGAGATGTCGAGGGTGTTTAATTCCCCCCGAGTTCTGAGTGTGGCCTAGAGGGGGGGTGAATAGGCCTTTTGAATTTCCTACACACTTAATAGAATCGTCAAAACTTGGTTGGCCGGACTAGTCCGGTCATGTGGGCGGACTTGTCCGGTGTGCTAAAAGTATGTGTGTTGATCAAGTGTTATTTGGGAAACTAAACTTCTTTAGCAGCGGAAATGAGAACAACTAATATTTTTATTTGAGATTAATGTAAGAATGCAGGTAAAACTTATAATTGCCTTAGGTTGATGTTTTAGCACTCAAGTGATCTAGTGAACAAATTTTAAATGAAATAAGGCGCAAGACACACGAATTTTTCCCGAGGTTCGTTCTCACCACGAGATCTACGTCCTCATTGAGGAAGCTCACACAGAGCCGGGTCTCCAACCCTTTCCCTCTTCAAGTCACCACGAAGGCCGACTTAATCTCACTATCACGGGTAATAACCAAGTTTGTGGGAGGTTGAG
The DNA here is from genome assembly GCA_036927565.1 of Tuctoria greenei. Lineage (NCBI taxonomy): Eukaryota > Viridiplantae > Streptophyta > Magnoliopsida > Poales > Poaceae > Tuctoria > Tuctoria greenei. The sequence goes on from JAYESD010000010.1 coordinate 105,261,041, forward strand.
GGCTCCCACGAGAATTACAATGAAAGAAGTGATCAAATACACTCAAAAGTATTACAATGCAGAGTATGAGTGTAGAAAGATCAAACCCCAAGAGCTCGCAATGAAAGAACGACGATCTCCCAATCCCGAATCCAAGTGTTCAATTGATTTCACTCTTTTTGCACTTTAGATGTGTGGGGAGATGTGTTTTGGGCTCTTGGGACGAAGTGGCAGCGCTAGGGTTTGTTCTTTGATCAATATTCGATGTGTGCGTTAATAGGAAAGCTGTGGACTCTCTATTTATAGGGTTTCCAAAAGGTAGCCGTTGAAAAACCCTAACACCGGACTAGTCCGGTGCAAGTCCGGACTTGTCCGGTCTCAGTGCATTTTGAAGTCCAGAAAGTCTGCCGGACTAGTCCGGTCCAAGCTCAGACTAGTCCGGTGCTGTGTGAAAGTGAACTCCAGAAAGTTCAACGGACTAGTCCGCGGACTAGTCCGATCTCCACATAAGGGAGACTCCAGAAAGGTCAACGGACTAGTCCGGTGGTACAACGGACTAGTCCGGTCCCTCAATATGAGAGACTCCAGAAACATCAACGGACTAGTCCGGTGGACGCACGGACTAGTCCGGTCTCCCAATAAGTGAGATTCCAAAAAGATGAACGAACTAGTCCGGTCCATGATCGGACTAGTCCGGTGCTTTGTGAAAGTTAGGTTAATTTTAATCCCTTACCCTCGCGCAAAGTTGTGAGCTCTTGGAGTGTGTCTTTTATACACTCCCTATACATTCAAAATCTAATTTAGTCTTCCAAGCTTCATCAAAGTATCTCTCTTTGAACACCACTTCATTTTTCACCTTTTTGTGCGCACCGAGCTGTTTCACTTGTTTGCCCTGCAATCATCTCAGTAGTTTCATTAGGATCTCATATGTTTGTCATCAATTAGCCAAAACCCACAAGGGATATCCTAGATGCACTTACAATCTCCCCCTTTTTGGTGATTGATGACAACCATTTGAGATATCACAATTGAGAATAAAATCTTGATTTTCATAAGGTGTGCACATATGAGAATAATGATAAGTCCACAAAAAGCTTCTCACATATGCACACACCTTATGGTGGGGTGCCTAACAGGTGTGTGATCAACAAGGTGTGATGAAGTAAAGGTGATCAATAATGAGCATAGAGATAATCATCCAAGCAACAATAAGCATCACACATAAGAGAAGAAATAGTGCATTACAAGGTTTTTTAAAAATAAGTACATGTCCTTGATCACAGAAACATAAAGACACAAACTAGAGATGGTCTCAAGCTGCTAGTCTCAATCTCTCCCCCTTTGGCATCAAGGCACCAAAAAGGAAAAAATTGAGTGGAATCACTCATCGCCACTCTCTTATTCAGTCTCGGTCCGGTCCTCATCTTCACCACCATCATCATCATTCGCCGGAGCATACTCTTCCTCGGAGTCCTCGAAGGCGGGTAGGGATCCCACCGGCTCAATCTCCTGCTTGTCACAGATAGCTTTGATGTTGGCATTGACATATTGTTGATGCTTCTTCTGCCTGACTTCAATCTTGTGGCAGCAGGCAAAGATAGAGGTGAGCATTTTGAGCACACCACCGGAGGGTTCATGGGCAGGAGCAGAGCTAGGAGGAGCAGCTGAAGATCTTGTGACATTCACATCCTGAGTTTGTTTAGTCCTCCTCTCAGCTTCAGGGGAGGGAGGTGCATCAGGAGCCGAAGGTAGAGTGTACTCGGTGGGCTTTTGCGGTTTCAACCCCGTATGGTGAACATCCTTGACAAACTCAAGTCCAGTCACCTTCTCAATCATGAACATGATGTACGGGGCATACCCACATGATCTGTTTGGAGTGATTGAGATGTTCACAATGTCATTGTAGATGTATTCAAAGACATTGAACGGTCTCCTCCCACCAATGACCTTCATTAGGGTCCTCAAGGTTCCTTGAATAGTCCATGCATCTCCATCTTTCGGGGCTATTGTCTTCCTCAAAATTCTGTTGAGGACCACATAGAAGGGCTTCAAATATTTGCTGTTGGGAGGCACATAGGGCATCCTTGTTTCATAGAGGAAACTGAGCTCATCCTTCTCCAAGGGTTGCAAATTGTGGATGACAAGATCATGATCCAGAGTATGTTCAAGGTGAAGAATTCTTGCAAACTCATCATAAGTAACACTATACTTGGAACCATGAGTCATCCAAGTGAGACTGTCTCCATCATCACGAGCAAAGTAGAGGGTAAAGTAGAATTGGGTGATGACCTCATTGTTCCAGTCATTGTCAAAAGAAAACATAAAACAGTTCCTTCAGTCCGTGCCTCTCCAGGGACTCAACCACCTCACGGAAGGCAGGATATTTCTTCGACTGCATGTACCCAATGTTCACCCATTGACTCTTCACAACTGGATTCTTCATCTTCATGTACACATGCTCGTAGTAGTCGACATTGAAGTTGCTCAAAAATCTTGGGTCTGAGCATTGCCGAGGTTGATCATACACATTAACCTGCCTGAAGCTGTCGGCAAGCTCACCCCCTTTTTCGGTGAAATCTTTACTTAAGCGCTGCCTGTTGCAGTGACTTGGGTTCTTCATCTTCAGGGGTCCAATGGGACCACTAGCAAGTCCCTTTCCCTTGTTGAGAGTCCTCTTTGGCCCTGAGGAGCTCTCGCCAGCTTTTCCTTGGGCCTTCTTAACAACCACCCTCCTTTTCTTGGGCAAGTTGTCGTCGGAGGGTGGAGAGTGCACATTTACATCCTGTATTTTCTTCATGTACCTCTCCTTGGCCCTCTTCACTTTTTCGCGTTCAACTTCTTCATCAACATGGAAGGAGCTGTCATCTGAGCTTGAAGACATCGTGCCTAATAAGGAGTTCATTATTTAGATGAGAATGAACTAAGAATGAAGGAGATGTGAGGATTCAAATGTCAGAGACCGGACTTGTCCGGTTTCAGAGAACGGACATGTCCGGTGTACCGGACTAGTCCGTATCTGGGAGCCGGACTAGTCCGGCCTGGCACAAGAACCCTAACAAAGCTATGAATCAACTTCTATCTAAGGATGCAAAGGAGCATGAAGGTGAAGGGAATACATCTCTGAAGCAAATGTACTTCCTTGGAATCAAAAGAAATAAGCTAGAACTAGAAAAGTTGAGAGTTTGATTTTTGGGAGAAATTTACCGAGATTAGAAGATTTGCGTTGAAGGAGCACGAATATGTCCGGATGAGTTTGGAGTGGAGTACCAACTCGTCGAGGGGAGGATTTCCCACGGAGAAAACTTGGATTTTGAGGGCTCAACTCGAAAATAACTTTTGGGGGCTAGGGTTTGAGAGGTGAGGGTTCAACTCAAAGTGGAGGGAGGTTTGAAACGGTTTTGGGCCGGCCAGCTGCTTATATACGTGGCCGACCGGACTAGTCCGGTCAGAGGACGGACTAGTCCGGTGCCCCTGGAAAACCTAGGAAAGAGAGACAGCCCGAACTAGTCCGGACAGAGGACGGACTAGTCCAGTGTCCCTGGAAAAACTGAGTATTTAGAGATAACTAATAGTGATCCAAGGACAAGTTTTGCAAATAATTTTGGTAATTATGACCAGAAAGTAATCAACAATAAAAAATGGTCATAAATTCCAATATTTCTTCATTAAAAATAGTTTTCTTAGGAGAAAAAGAGGTGAGGGGCAGTTTTAGCAATAACATGTAACATTTGAAGTTTCAACCAGGTGTGCAACGTTTCAAGCCACATTTCGAGAGTCAAGAATATTAAGTTCATCCTAAGTTCACAAAACCTTTTCTCATCCAATGGTTTGGTAAAAATATCCGCAAGTTGTTTTTCAGTTCTAACATGTGAAATAGCAATGTCACCTTTTAATGAATGATCTCTAAGAAAATGATGACGGATGTCTATGTGCTTAGTTCTTGAGTGCTCTACCGGGTTGTGTGCAATTTTTATAGCACTTTCATTGTCACATAGAAGTGGGATATGGTTAAGATTGTAGCCGTAGTCCCTAAGGGTTTGTCGCATCCAAAGTAGTTGTGCGCAACAGCTACCGGCTGCAATATATTCTGCTTCTGCTGTGGAAAGGGCAATGGAGTTTTGCTTTTTAGATGACCAAGAGACCAGAGACCTACCAAGAAATAGACAGGTCCCTTACGTGCTCTTTCTATCGACTTTGCATCCTGCATAGTCGGCATCGGAATACCCTATCAAGTTAAATTTGGATCCTTTGGGATACCAAAGGCCCAAGTTGGGTATGTGCACAAGGTACCTTAGGATTCTTTTTACCGCAACTAAGTGACACTCTTTAGGTGCGGCTTGAAACCTTGCGCACAAGCAAACACTAAGCATAATATCTGGCCTAGATGCACATAGATAAAGTAAGGAGCCAATCATGGACCGATATACCTTTTGGTCCACATTTGGACCATCTTCATTGAGGTCGAGGTGTCCATTAGTGGCCATGGGTGTCTTGATGGGCTTGGCTTTGTCCATATTGAATTTCTTGAGAATGTCTTGTGTATATTTGGTTTGGCTTATAAATGTACCTTCTCTTAGTTGCTTCACTTGGAATCCCAAGAAGAACTTCAATTCGCCCATCATTGACATCTCGAACCTATCTGTCATAATTTTGCTAAATTCTTCACAGAAGGGTTTGTTAGTGGATCCAAAGATAATGTCATCAACGTAAATTTGACATACAAATAAATGATCATCACAATGTTTAGTGAAAAGTGTATAGTCAGCTTTACCAATTTTGAATCCATTCTGAATTAGAAAATCTCTAAGACACTCATACCAAGCTCGAGGAGCTTGTTTGAGACCATAGAGAGCCTTACGCAGTTTGTAGACATGGTTGGGATACTTCTAGTCTTTGAATCCTGGTGGCTACTCCACATAAACTTCCTCTTTGATTGGGCCGTTTAAGAAGGTGCTTTTGACGTCCATTTGATACAGCTTAAAATTATGGTGAGTAGCATATGCCAACAAAATACGAATGGACTCAAGTCTAGCTACAGGAGTGAAAGTTTCATCGAAGTCCAAACCTTCGACCTGAGAATAACCTTTGGCCACCAATCTTGCCTTATTTCTTGTTACTACTCCATGTTCATCTTTGTTCTGAAAGACCCATTTAGTTCCAACTATGTTCGCCTTTGGTCTCTCCACCAGCTCCCATACTTCATTTCTCTTGAAGTTGTTCAGCTCCTCTTGCATTGCAATCACCCAGTCTGGATCTCTTAAGGCTTCTTCTACCCTGTATGGTTCTAGAAAAGACACAAAAGAATAGGATTCACAGAAATTTGCAACTCGAGATCTAGTAGTTACTCCCTTAGCAATATCTCCAATGATATTGTTGACAGGGTGGTCTCTTTGCACGCTCTGGTGTACTCTTGGGTGTGGAGCTTGTGTAGTTGCTTGTTCTTCATTATCTTCATGTGCATCGTCTCCCCCTAGATCATTGTTTCCATGATTGTCCTGATCTTCTTGATCTTCCTCCTCTTGATCTTGTGCAAGAGCTCCCCCTTGATCATTGCCTCCGTGTTGAGATTCATCTTGTGCGTTTGAGTCGAATGTTTGCTCTTGTGGTAAGATATCACCAAGTCCTATTTTCTTCAGTGCTTCATATGTAGCTTCCTCTTCATCTAGCACACACTTATCAACTTGCTCCACTTGTGAGCCGTTAGATTCATCGAACACTACGTCATGTGCTACTTCAACAAGGCCGGACACCTTGTTGAAGACACGATAGGCGTAGGCATTCTGAATGTAGGCCTAGAGGGGGGGGGGGGTGAATAGGCCTTTTTGAAAATTATCGGATCCTGCAGCACTCAACAATCAGTTTAACACCAGAGATATCGGACTAGTACGGTAAAGTGCGGACTAGTCCGGTGTTCACGGACTAAGTTGATTAAACTTGATTGATTGGTTTGATTCTTTTATGTGTACAGCGGAAATATAGAATCAAACAACAGTTTAACAGTTATATACTGAATTGTATACAAATCAAGTCTTATGTTCAACAATTTAACGTAAGATGAACAATGTGTATGAAACCCTAGATTAAGTTGATTAACTTGAATGATGAACACTAAAACAAGACACAAGTGTTTATCCTGTGGTTCGGCTACCACAAAAGGCCACCTACATCCACGTTGAGGAGTCCACAAAAGGACCGGGTCATCTCCAACCCTACCCTCGTTGGATCGCCACGAAGGCCAATCCTCTTCCACTAATCACAAAGGGGTGAATAACCGAATTCAAGGGGCGATCTCACACTTTGAGAGCTCCCTTAGATTACAAAACACAATGCCACCGAAAACACACTCAAAAGTTACAATTGGAACGCAGGAGTGTGTTAGAGAATCAAACCAAGAGCTCAATGTGGTGTAGCAAGTGTCTCTCCAATGATCTAGAGTGAATCCTCAAAGGATTGGACGATGTTGCACTTAATTTCGTGGAGAGAGGTCGTTTTTGAGGCTCTTGGGAGGTGTGACGGCGCTAGGGTTCGAGAGTGTGTAAAAGTGGGCCGTGCACCTCTATTTATTTGGGGTTTCTAAAAGTGACCATTAGGGTTCAAAAAGTTCGGACTAGTCCGTGGTGGTCACCGGACTAGTCCGGTGTGCTGTGTGTTGCAAACCCTAAGTGTCCCGAAATATCGGACTAGTCCGACTGAAAACAAACTTGTCCAATTTTGCTACTGGAAATCTTCAGACTAGTCCGATGTCTATTGGACTTGTACGGACATGTGAAACCCTAAGTGTGTTGGATGACAAGTCCGCACTGGGGAGGACTTGTCCGATTTAGATCAGTGGGTTTTTTGGACTAGTCCGTGGAAATATCGGACTTGTCCAAAGTGGATCAGAAAGGATATCGGACTAGTCCGGTTTATAACGGACTTGTCTAATTTTGTGTGACTTGTGTAGAGTTTTGAGGACTAGTCCGCACTGGGGAGGACTAGTGCGATTCTAGTCAGAAAGATATCGGACTAGTCCGACAGATATCGGACTTGTCCGATCTGGTACAAAAAGGTTATCGGACTAGTCCGGTGGTGATCAGACTAGTCCGGTTCTGTGTGACTCTGTGCAACGTGTGTGTTTAATTATCATTGAGCTCTTGGGGTGTGTTTCCTTAACACACTCCATACAAAATAATCTACTACTCTTTTTCCTTGAGCTCATTTCCACTTTGCTCCTCATCATCCCTTCTTTTTGGTATTTTGTTCATTTTTCTATTGTAGGCCTGCATTCATCTCAACAAAGAGGTTAGGATCCCAATTGCTTGTCATAAATCATCCAAAACCCACAAGGGAGTCCTAGATGCACTTTCAATCTCCCCCTTTTTGGTGATTGATGACAACCAATTGAGATTTCACAAAATATGATAAAAATTGAGATTTTCATAAAGTATGCACATATGAATCAAAAATACATCAAGCAGTGAAAGAATTATCCATATGTGCATTCTTTATGGTGGGATGCATAACTAAGTATATTGAGACATTGAGAGTGACATAATTTGCATTAATGAACCAAAACAAAGCACATATGTCATTCCTGGAGCAAAATTACAGATTTTAACAAAAACTTCTCAAATTAAGTGAGCATTGCATCACAGAACCGAAGTTAATCTTAGAAACACTGATAAATCATTATAGACACAAAGATAGATAAAAAGAGCTCTCTCCTCGCATCCTACAGCTAAAGCTAAGACTCCCCCTCAATCTCTCCTCCTTTGTCATCAAGACACCAAAAAGAAGGAGAGGAGGGTCCTATGGTCTTCACTCTTCACCGTCGGTCCTCTCGTCGTCGTCTTCGTCTTCGTCTTCTTCATCATCAGCTTGACGAGGAGGAGAAGGAGGAGGGACGGAGCCACTCGAGCCCCCAATGCCAAAGTAGGCAAGCTCGGAGGGGTTCAAGGGCGCAAGCTCTGTGAAGTCTGGGTCAGAGTCTTTAGACATCACTGGAGATCCAATGGGGTCGATCTCCAGCTTTTGGCAGATTTGCTTCACGTTGGCCTTTATGTACTTCATGTCCTCCTTTCTCTTCCGGTTGAGCTTGTGGGCCTTCACTTCGGCCTTCTTGCAGGAGGAGAATATGGCAACCAGATACTTGAGGATCCCACTAGCTGATCCTCTCTGAGGGGCTTCCCTAGAAGTAGGGACAGCTCTGGCACCTTCACTTGATCTTACCGGTGCCTCGGTACTGGAGGCCAGCGAAGGAGCAGCCTGGACATTCACTGGTTGAGGCTTCAGAGGCCTCAAGGGAGTATGCTCCACATCCTTCACAAACTCAATCCCTATGACTTTCTCAATCATAAACATGAGATAGGGAGCATAGCCACATGACCTGTTGGGGGTGCTGGAGATGTTGACCATATCATTCCATATGTAGTCAAACACATCAAACTTTCTGTTCTTGCTTATGATCTTCATTAGGGTCCGGAGGTACCCTTGTACACTTCCTGCATCCCCATCCTTAGGGGCAATGGTCTTCCTCAAGACCCTGTTCAGCACCACAAAGAATGGCTTCATGTTCTTTGTGGAGGGAGGGATGAACTTTGAATTTGGCTCATAGAGAAACTTCATCCTCTCCTTGTCGATGACACCAACATTGTGTATGACCACATTATCATTGTTGGAGGTGTCAAGATGCAGCATCCTAGCAAACTCTTCATAAGTGATAGTGTACTAGGATCCATGGGTCATCCAAGTCACTCTTTCTTCCTCATCGCTTGCAAAGTGACAGGTGGCATAGAATTGAGCCACCACTTCATCATTCCAGTTGTACTTGAAGGAAAATAGATCCTTCAAGCCATGTCTCTCAGCTGTTGCAATTACTTCATCAAAAGCTGAGCACCTCTTCCTCTCAAGGTTTGCCCAGTCAATCCACTGACTGCGCACCACCGGTGTCTTCATTGGCAGATACACCAATCTGTAGAAATCAGCATGGAAGTTGCATCAGAACCTTCCATCAGCAGCTTGCTTGCGCCTGCCATACCAGTCAATGCTCCTGAGTTTTGCTGTCGAGTCACTGCCCTTGCCATTGAACTTTTCCTCAGTAGGGTCCCGGACCCCTTCCCTGGGAGCATGCAGCTTCAAAGGCCCGACTGGACCCGTCGCTATCCCTTTGCCCTTGCCCTTTGCTTGGCGAGGGCCACTTGATGATGCGGCTGCCTTCAAAGCTGGCTTCTTTGCCAACACCTTCCTCCGAACCTGAGGAGGGGAAGGAGCTGGCTCGGAGGGTCTTTCTTGGCGCTTCTTGCCAAGGCCCGTCGAGGACCGAGGTGCCACCTCGTGGTCCATCTCAGCCTCAAAGTCAGAGATTTCATCGTTTGAGCTCGACATGATCTGAGAATGATTTGCAAGAATGATGATAAGTGATACAAGGCATAGGTATGAAAAGATAGCAAGGAATTGCATTGAGGAATTGAAGAATTAGGTTTTAGGTTCAGAAACATCGGACTTGTCTGGTAGATAGGCACAGACTAGTCCGGGGGACCGAACTTGTCCGTGCATGGACCAGACTAGTCCGGTGTTCATCCTCAAAAACCTAACAGACTGGACAAAGGCTGATTCCTAATGCATAACAAGTCTAGCATACACTTAGTACATCAAAGAGGCATGGATCTAGTGAAAGATGCTAGGCTATTCGATCAACAATGGAGAAAAACAAGATTTCTAGGGTTTGGGGGAAAATTACCGAAGAAATCGATTGAAGCTTGAGGATTAGGGAGTTGGAGCCCGGACAGGTTCGCTAGCTTCAATCCACACGAGGTCAAGCTTGATTTCTGCCCAAATGCGCACCTTTTTGATGGAGGGTGGAAGGAATCGCCTTGGGAGATCGAGCGCAAGAGAGAGAGAGTGCGTGAACAAGAGTGGTGATGAGAGGAATTAGGGTTTGGTGGCAACTAGGGTTATGGACACAAAAAATCGGACAAGTCCGGAGATGACCTGACTAGTCCGAACTCATCCAGAGAGCTATATCGGACTAGTCTGTGGTCTAGCGGACTAGTCCGGACTAACCGGCACTCAGCGTACTAGTTTGCAAGGGCGGACTAGTCCGGGTAACCACGGACTAGTCCTTGGTCACCGGGAGAAATTTGCATAGCCCATTCATATATATTTGAAGGTTCATAAATTGAGAATAGAGGGGCAAAAAAATAAATTAATCTTGATGAATTTGACCAGTAAGCATACAACAATCACACAATGATCATAATTCATCAAGATCTAGTAATTGACATAGTTTTTCGAGAAAAATTGAGGGAGATGATTTTCACAATTCAATCAACATTTTTGAAGAATTCATACAGGTATGCAACCTTTCAAGCCACACTCCGAGAATCAAGGATATTTAGTTCATTTCAGAGTTCGCAAAAACGTTTTTCATCAAGTGGCTTGGTGAATATGTCGGCCAATTGCTTTTGGGTGTTGACATGTGAGATGTTTATATCTGCTTTCATGGAATGGTTTCTCAAAAAATGATGTCTTATGTCTATGTGTTTAGTTCTAGAGTGCTCAACTGGATTGTGGGCAATTTTAATGGCACTCTCGTTGTCACAAAGGAGAGGAATACGATTCATATTGTAGCCGTAATCCCTTAGAGTTTGTCGCATCCAAAGGAGTTGTGCAAAACAACTCCCGGCTGCAACATACTCCGCTTCGGCTGTGGATAGGGCAATGGAATTTTGTTTCTTGGAGGACCAAGAAACAAAGGATCTCCCTAGGAATTGGCATGTGCCAGAGGTGCTTTTTATATCTACTTTGCACCCAGCATAATCTGCATCGTAGTAACCAATGAGATTGAATTTTGAGCCTTTTGGGTACCAAAGACCAAGGTTGGGTGTATGAACTAAATATCTCAAGAACCTTTTTACGGCTGTCAGGTGACATTACTTAGGGTTGGCTTGAAATCTTGCATACAAACATACACTCAACATGATATCTGGCCTAGATGCACATAAATAGGGTAGTGATCCAATCATGGAGCGATATACCTTTTGGTCGATGTTAGGTCCATCTTCATTGAGATCCAAGTGGCCATTTGTTGCCATGGGAGTCTTTATGGGCTTTGCCTTGTCCATGCCAAACTTCTTAAGTATGTCTTGCGTGTACTTGGTTTGTCTTATGAACGTTCCTTCCTTTTGTTGCCGCACTTGGAATCCTAAGAAGTATTTCAATTCTCCCATCATTGACATCTCAAACTTGTCTGTCATGATTTTGCTAAATTCCTCACAAAAAGATTGGTTAGTTGACCCAAAGATTATGTTGTCAACATAAATTTGACAAATAAAAAGATCATTATCTAAATCTACTTTGCCAATTTGAAAACCATTCTCAATTAAGAAATCTCTAAGACACTCATACCAAGCTCTAGGAGCTTGTTTGAGGCCGTAGAGAGCCTTACGCAATTTGAATACGTGGTCGGGGAACTCTTCGTCTTCAAACCCGGGTGGTTGCTCCACGTACACCTCTTACTTGATCGGTCCGTTGAGGAAGGCGCTTTTCACATCCATTTGATACAGCTTGAAATCGTGGTGAGTAGCATATGCAAGTAATATTCTAATAGAATCAAGCCTAGCTACTGGAGCAAAAGTCTCATCGAAATCCAAACCTTCGACTTGTGAGTACCCTTTGGCCACAAGTCGCGCCTTGTTCCTTGTCACCACTCCGTGTTCGTCTTGTTTGTTGCGGAAGACCCACTTGGTGCCGACTATGTTTGCATTGGGTCTTGCCACAAGTTCCCACACCTCGTTCCGCTTGAAGTTGTTTAATTCTTCTTGCATTGCCACCACCCAGTCCGGATCCTTCAATGCATCCTCAATCCTGCGTGGTTCCAAAAAGGATACAAACGAATAATGCCTACAAAAGTTAGCTATGCGAGATCTAGTGGTTACTCCCTTTTGGATGTCACTGATGATGTTGTTGATTGGGTGATCCCTTTGGACGCATTGGTGTACTCTTGGGTGTGGCACTTGAGGAGTTGTGTCTTCATGATTGTCCGCTTCTCCCCCTAAGTGGTTGCCTTCATTGACTTGTTGATCATCTTCGTACTCTTGTGGTTGATCTTGTGTTGAAGCTCCCCCTTGATTGATGGTCTCCTCTTGTGGTTCATCTTCCTCATGTACGTGTGAAAGTGGCTCTTGTGGTCGAACTTCGCCTAGAGCCATTCTTTTCAATGCTTGACAAGGAGCTTCTTCTTTACCTAATTCACATGGATCAACTTGCTCCTTTTGGGAGCCATTAGTCTCATCGAACACTAAGTCACGTGCTACTTCAACAAGTCCGGAGGCCTTGTTGAAAACACGATAAGCGTAAGCGTTCAAATCATAACCAAGCAAGAAACCTTCATCAGACTTCAAAGCGAACTTTGAAGTCCTAGGCTTCTTGTTCAGGATATAACAAGGAGAACCAAAAACTCGAAAATAGGAAATGTTTGGTTTGTTACCGGTGAGTAGCTCATAGGGAGTCTTCTTGAGTAGTCGATGAAGATAGAGTCGATTTGCGGCGTGGCAAGCGGTGTTAATCGCTTCCGCCCAAAATCGATCTGAAGTCTTGTACTCATTGAGCATTGTTCTTGCCATCTCTATGAGTGTTCGGTTCTTTCTTTTGGCAACTCCGTTTTGTTGTGGCGAGTATGGCGCTGAAAATTCGTGCTTGATGCCCTCTTCATCAAGGTATTCCTCCACTTGTGTGTTCTTGAACTCCGTTCCATTGTCGCTTCGAATACTCTTGATTGTCAATGAAAATTCGTTTTGAGCTCGCTTGAAGAACTTCTTGAGTGTTCCTTGTGTTTCTGACTTATCATGCAAAAACAAAACCCAAGTGAAGCGAGAAAAATCATCAATGATAACTAAACCGTATTTGTTACCGCCGATGCTTATGTAAGAAATTGGACCAAACAAGTCCATGTGAAGTAGTTCGAGCGGTCTTGTTGTAGTCATGACGTTGTTTGCGGGATGATGTGCTCCAAGTTGCTTCCCGGCTTGGCACACGCTCCAAGGTCTGTCTTTCTCAAAAACAACATTCTTCAAACCGCGGATGTGATCGCCCTTGAGGAGTTTTTGAAGGTTCCTCATACCAACATGCGCTAGCCGTCTATGTCACAGCTAACCCATGTTGGTTTTTGCAATCAAGCATGTGTCGAGTTCGGCTTTATCCTTGTTGAAGTCAACAAGGTAAAGCTTTCCCTTCAACATACCCTTGAATGCAATGGAACCATCACTCCTCCTAGAGACGGTCACACCCTCGTTAGTGAACAAGCAATTATAACCTTTGTCACATAGTTGAGATATGGACAACAGGTTATAATCTAAAGATTCAACATGTAAAACGTGAGAAAGTGTGTGTTCAGAGGATATTGCAATTTTACCGGTACCGAGCACCCTTCCTTGACTATTATCTCCGATGTAGATGCCCTCTTTTGGATCCTCATTCTCTTCATATTCCACGAACATCCTCCTTTCTCCAGTCATGTGGTTGGTGCATCCACTGTCTAGCACCCATTTGGATCCACCGGAGGAATAGGCCTGCAAAAACAAATTATGCTTTGGTTTTAGGTACCCAAGCTTGCTTGGGTCCTTGGAGGTTAGTTACAATGCATTTGGGCACCCACACATGGGATTTTGTGTTCCCATGGCGTGGCCCAACATAGTGAGCACAAACATTGCCAAGATTATTTCTCATTAACACATAGGAGGCATCAAAAGTTTTGAATAACAGCTGCCGTTGTTTATCAGCCGGACTAGTCTAAGGGGTCGGACTTGTCCGGAGGACCGGACTTGTCCGGACACCAACCGGACTAGTCCGGTATTCGTGTGAGTTCAGGTTTTTATTCTTCAACTTACCAGTTTGAGAGGGTCTTCCCTTCACAAAAGAAATCCTTCCCTTGTTATTCTTATGACTTCCAGCATGCTGCTTTTCATCATAGGAGTAACCAATGCCGTATCCAACATTTGGAGGTCTTTGGATCAAGTATGCACTACGTGCATAGTTGATCTTCTCCTTGTCAAATATCCCACATTGGGTAGGATTTTTATCCTTTGTGGAGGTTGATTTCCCTTTCAATCTATTGTCAGTTTTACTACATGTGCACATATGAGCAAACTCAGTTTTAGTGGGTTGAGAAGGTGAGTTTGAAGAGGAGGAAGGTTCACTCAGCTTGAGTGACTCAAGTTGCACTTCAAGGATCTTGTTAACCTTGATCAGGTCAGCAAGTTGGTCCTTGATTGCAGTATTTGAGTCGGTTAACTCCATGAAAGCTTTCTTGCTCGAAGCTAACTCAAGCTCTAGTGAACTATTTTTCTCCTTTTCAAGCTCTAGAAGTTTGTCAAGTTCGACATACTCCTCCTTTTGGGAGATAATCATGTCCTCTTGACGACCAATTAACCTTTCCTTCTCAACAAGTTGGTCAAGTAAAAATTTCATTTTTGTTGCAGTTTTCTTATCTAGTCCATTTAGCATATCCTCATCATCACTATCTACTTCATCATCACTAGAGTAGGAATGCACGGAAGAGGTTTTGATGATTACCTTGCATTTACCTTCCTTTGCCATAAGGCAAGTGCCATTTCCCTTCCTTGCACCGAGTGTAGGGAAGAGTGTAGATTTCTTGGACGTGCTCTCGATGGCTATGCTAGCCATCTCTTCTTCACCGGATGATGAGGACTCATCATTTGAGTCCCACTCCTTCCCAATATGCGCTTGTTCGGCTTGTTTCTTCTTCTTGAAGAATTTCTTAGGTTGAGGCTTGGATTCTTTTGTCTTCTTCTTGTTCTCCTCATATGGGCAATCAACTATAAAGTGGTTATACTCACCACAATTATAGCATGCCCGTCTCAACTTTGGCTTTGTTCTTTCCTTGTACTTGCCTTCACTTGATTTTGTCCCTTGTCGTTTCTTCATTATTCTCTTGAACTTTTTCATGAATAATATCATGTCCTCTTCATCTAGCTCACTGCTCTCTTCGTCACTGTCTTCCTCTAGTTGTGCTTCTCTTGCTTCTTTGGATAGAGGCTTGAGGGTGGACTTTAAAGCAACCCCTTTCTTCTTAGCCGAGGTGAGATCGGCAATCTCCTTGACGTGCTTTGCTTGTTTTTCCATCATCTCAAAGTTGATAATTTTTCCGAGCAATTCATCCGGAGTCATCTTTTTGTATCCGGGGCTTTCTCTAATCATGGAACATAACGTGACATTGCAAGGCATAAAAGCTCTAAGGATGAGCTTTACAACCTCGTGGACATTCCACTTCTTGCTCCCATATGATCGAACTTTGTTGACGAGTGTCTTCAATCGATTGTACATATCCTGAGGTGACTCGTCTTCCTCAATTGCGAATCTTCCTAGTTCACCTTCGATCATCTCAATATTTGCTTCACGCACATGCCGGTCACCTTCATGTGCAGTTTGTAGTGTATCCCATATCTCCTTAGCAATTTCGAGTCCATCTACCTTGGTGAACTCGTCTCGACTGAGTGAGGAGGTGATTACAGCTGCGGCTTGAGCGTTTCTATGAATGGACTGCTCTTGACTTGGGGTGAGCTCTTCGTCATCATCCGGAATATCTATCCCTGTGCATACAATATGCCATAAACTTGGGTTGAGGGAAATCAAATGCATTTTCATATTCTACCTCCACATAGAGTAATCACTTCCATCGAAGTGTGGGGCTTTTCCAAGTGGGATAGATAAGTAATGGTTGTTATTGGAATTTAGACGATCATAGTTAAAAGGATATCGGGAGTAGTCGGTGTGACTACTCCCCTTCTTCTTCTCATCAACCTTTGCTTTCCCTTTGGAAAGTGCCTTCTTTCTGAGGAGTGCCTTCAGCTCCAGCGTCTCCTCATCGTCGTCCTCGAAGTCTTGAATGGCTTCGAGGTACTTCTCCAATTTTTGGGTCTTGTCGTTGTTAACCTCCTCTTGGTTGTTGATTTTGTGGACGTCCTTCATGTCCGACATGATCTCTTCGAGTGGTTGAACTCTTTCTTGAAGAACCTGGCTCTGATACCAATTGAATGTAGGCCTAGAGGGGGGTGAATAGGCCTTTTTGAAAATTATCGGATCCTGCAGCACTCAACAACCAGTTTAACACCAGAGATATCAGACTAGTCCGGTAAAGTGCGGACTAGTCCGGTGTTCATGGACTAAGTTGATTAAACTTGATTGATTGGTTTGATTCTTTTATGTGTACAGCGGAAATATAGAATCAAACAACAGTTTAACAGTTATCTACTGAATTGTATCAAAATCAAGTCTTATGTTCAACAATTTAACGTAAGATGAACAATGTGTATGAAACCCTAGATTAAGTTGATTAACTTGAATGATGACCACTAAAACAAGACACAAGTGTTTATCCCGTGGTTCGACTACCACAAAAGGCCACCTACATCCACGTTGAGGAGTCCACAAAAGGACCGGGTCTTCTCCAACCCTACCCTCGTTGGATCGCCACGAAGGCCAATCCTCTTCCACTAATCACAAAGGGGTGAATAACCGGATTCAAGGGGCGATCTCATACTTTGAGAGCTCCCTTAGATTACAAAACACAATGCCACCAAAAACACACTCAAAAGTTACAATTGAAACGCAGGAGTGTGTTAGAGAATCAAACCAAGAGCTCAATGTGGTGTAGCAAGTGTCTCTCCAACGATGTTGCACTTAATTTCGTGGAGAGAGGTCGTTTTTGAGGCTCTTGGGAGGTGTGACGGCGCTAGGGTTCGAGAGTGTGTAAAAGTGTGCCATGCACCTCTATTTATATGGGGTTTCTAAAAGTGACCGTTAGGGTTCAGAAAGTTCGGACTAGTCCGTGGTGGTCACCGGACTAGTCCGGTGTGCTGTGTGTTGCAAACCCTAAGTGTCCCGAAATATCGGACTAGTCCGGCTGAAAACGGACTTGTCCGATTTCGCTACTGGAAATCTTCGGACTAGTCCGATGTCTATCGGACTTGTCCGGACATGTGAAACCTTAAGTGTGTTGGATGACAAGTCCGCACTGGGGAGGACTTGTCCAATTTAGATCAATGGGGTTTTTTGGAGTAGTCCGTGGAAATATCAGACTTGTCCGAAGTGGATCAGAAAGGATATCGGACTAGTCCGGTTGATAACGGGCTTGTCCGATTTTGTGTGAATTGTGTAGAGTTTTGAGGACTAGTCCGCACTGGGGAGGACTAGTCCGATTCTAGTCAGAAAGATATCGGACTAGTCCGACAGATATCGGACTTGTCCGATCTGGTACAGAAAGGTTATCGGACTACTCCGGTGGTGATCGGACTAGTCCGGTTCTGTGTGACTCTGTGCAATGTGTGTGTTTAATTATCATTGAGCTCTTGGGGTGTGTTTCCTTAACACACTCCATACAAAATAATCTACTACTCTTTTTCCTTGAGCTCATTTCCACTTTGCTCCTCATCATCCCTTCTTTTTGGTATTTTGTTCATTTTTCTATTGTAGGCCTGCATTCATCTCAACAAAGAGGTTAGGATCCCAATTGCTTGTCATAAATCATCCAAAACCCACAAGGGAGTCCTAGATGCACTTTCACATTCGATTCATAACCGAGCAAGAATCCTTCATCGGATTTCGAAGCGAACTTCAAGGCCCTCTATTTCTTGTTCAGAATAAAACATTTGCAACCAAAAACTTTAAAATAAGAAACATTAGGCTTTTTACCGGTAAGGAGCTCATATGGAGTTTTCTTCAGTAGTCGATGGAGATACAATCTATTCGTGGCATGGCAAGCAGTGTTCATCGCTTCTGCCCAAAATCGATCTGATGTCTTGTATTCATCCAACATAGTTCTCGCCGTTTCGATCAATGTTCTGTTCTTCCTTTCGGCCACTCCATTTTCTTGAGGGGAGTAGGGTGCCGAGAATTCATGCTTTATCCCTTCTTCATCGAGAAACTCTTCAACTTGGAGGTTCTTGAATTCAGTCCCATTGTCACTTCTGATGTTCTTTATGGTTGATGAGAATTCGTTCCGAGCTCTTTTCAAGAACACCTTGAGGATCCCCCGAGTTTCTGATTTATCATACAAGAAAAATACCCAGGTAAATCTTGAAAAATCATCAACAATTACTAAACCGTATTTGTTACCGCCGATGCTGATGTATGAAACTGGACAAAAAAGATCCATGTGGAGGAGTTCTAGCGGTCTTGCGGTAGTCATCACATTCTTGGCGGGGTGTGGTGCTCCGACTTGTTTTCCTGCTTGACAAGCGCTGCACGGCCTGTCCTTTTCAAAAATCACATCCTTAAGACCACGGATGTGCCCACCTTTTAGAAGTTTCTGCAGATTTCTCATCCCAACATGGGCTAGCCGTCTATGCCACAGCCATCCCATGTTGGTCTTAGCAACCAAGCAAGTGTTGAGTTCGACTTTATCTTTGTTGAAGTCAACTAGATAAAGCTTGCCCTTCAACGTTCCCTTGAATGCAATCGAGCCATCGCTTCTTCTAAAAACAGTCACACCCTCATTAGTGAATAAACAATTGTAACCTTTGTCGCATAGTTGGGATATTAACAAAAGGTTATAATCTAGGGAATCTACATGTAAAACATTTGATAAGGTATGTTGAGAGGATATTTCAATGTTATCGCTACCAAGGACCTTTCCTTGGCTGTTGTCTCCGAAGTATATGCCTTCACCTGGATCCTTGTTGTACTCGTATTCTACAAACATGCCTCTCTCTTCGGTCATGTGATTTGTGATCCGCTATCAAGTACCCATTTTGTTACCGGAGGAGTAAGCCTGCAAAAAGAATTATTCCTTGGTTTTAGGTACCCAAGCTTGCTTGGGTCCTCTCAGGTTAGTCACAAGAGTCTTGGGCACCCACACACAAGTTTTCAAGTTCTTGTGGCGTGGCCCTGTATATTTGGCAATGACTTTTCCATATTTGGCTTTCATAAGAACATAAGAAGCGTTAAATGTACGAAACAATATTTGTGGTTCAGATTCATGGGATTTTTCCTTAACAAAGACAATTCTATTCTTAGCATGATTAGAAGTAGACATATGTTTGTTCTTATCAAAACCACGGCCATCTTTGACATTAGGAGGTCTAGTGACCATATATGCACTGCGTGCATATTTGATCTTCTCCTTATCAAAGATGCCGCTTGGAGGGGCATGCATATTATGAGAAGTTGAAGTATTAGAAATAATATTCTTCTTACTAGAGCAAGTGCAAGTTCCGATTGTTGTCGAACTTATATCATTGGAGGAAGAGCTCTTGGAGGATGAGGAGTCACTTTGCTTGAGCGACTCAACTTGCACCTCAAGGATCTTGTTTGCTTTTGACAAGTTAGCAAGTTCTTCCTTGATTGCAATATGCGAGTCTTCTAGCTTTGAGTAAGTTTCCTTACTCAAGGCTAGCTCAACTTCAAGCGACTCGTTCTTCTCTCTTTCAAGCTCGAGAAGCTTTTCAACTTCTTGATATCTCTTCCTCTCACAGATGAGCATATCTTCTTGTCGGTCAAGAAGTTCTTCCTTTTCAAAAATTTCGTTCGACAACATTTCCATTTTCTTTAGAGCAATTTTACTTAGTCCTCTAAACATTTCTTCATTATCACTAGAGCTGTCAAAGTCATCAATAGAGGAGTTTAGCGTAGGAGGAGTGAGCCGTACCTTTTTCTTGCCCTCCTTAGCCATAAGGCAAGTGTGGTTGTTCATGTCCCATTCTCCCATGTTTGGAAAGAGTGTGGCCTTCATAGTAGGTTTCTTGATGGCGATAGTGGCCATCTCTTCTTCTTCATCGGAGGGGGACTCGTCGTTTGAGTCCCACTCCTTGCCAATGTGAGCTTGATGGGTTTGTCTTCTTTTTTCTGAAATTTTTCTTTTCTTGAGATCTTGTTTCCTTCTTCTTTTTGTTTTCTTCATAAGGGCAGTCCACCATGAAGTGACCATACTCTCTGCAGTTGTAGCAAGTGCGTCGAGCCTTGGATTTTCCTTTATCCTTGTTTCTGCCTTCATTTGAGTTGTTGCCGTGTCTTCTTTTCATCATTCGCTTGAACTTCTTGATAAAGAGTACCATTTCTTCATCATCAAGATCGGTGCTCTCGTCACTTGTATGCCCATCGTCTTGATCTTCACGAGCTTCTTTGAGTTTCGTTCGGCATGTTGCTTTGAGAGCAACCTCTTTCTTTTTGGAGGAAGTGAGTTCGGCCAAGTCTTTGACGTATTGTGCCTCTTTCTCCATCATTTCAAGGTTTATGATCTTTCCCAACAGCTCATCGGGAGTCATTTTGTGAAACCCAGGGCTTTCTCTAATCATTGAGCAAAGTGTGACATTTCTTGGCATGAAGGCTCTAATCATTCTCTTGACTACCTCGTGATCTGTCCATTTCTTACTTCCATAGGCACATATTTTGTTGATGAGTGCCTTCATCCGGTTGTACATGTCTTGAGGTGATTCGCCTTCTTCAATAGCAAATCTCCCCAACTCTCCTTCAAGCATTTCGATTTTAGCTTCACGAACCGATCTATTTCCTTCGTGAGATGTCTTGAGTGTATCCCAGATTTCCTTTGCACGTTCTAAGCCATCAATCTTGGTGAATTCCTCTCTGCTTAGTGATGATGTGATCACGGCGACGGCATGTGCATTTCTGTGAATCTCTTGTTCTTGTTCTGGGGTGAGTTCTTCATCCGTGTCCGGGATGTCTATGCTAGTGCAAACAATGTGCCACAGACTAGGATTTAAGGATATTAGATGCATCTTCATGTTGTACTTCCACATTGTATAGTCGCTTCCGTCAAACTGTGGAGGTTTTCCCATAAGAATGGAAAGATAGTGATTGTTTGAATTGAGACGGTTGTAGTTGTAAGGGTGTCGGGAGTAGTCATGATGACCACTCCCCGTTGTCTTCTCTTCTTCTTTTCCCTTTTGTCCGAGCAGTTTCTTTCTCAGAAGTGCCTTTAATTTTCGCACTTCTTCATCATCGTGTGGGCTCTCTTTCAGCACATCAAAAGTTTTAGTTTCTTGTTCCTCCTCATTAATGTTCATCTTTGAGATATCGTTGTTCTTCTCAGAGGCCATTGATCTCTCCGAGATGTGAGTCTCGTTGGTGGAGAACCTTGCTCTGATACCAATTGAATGTGGCCTAGAGGGGGCGGGGTGAATAGGCCTTTTGAATTTCCTGCACACTTTATAGAATCGTCAAAACTTGGTTGGCCGGACTAGTCTGGTCGTGTGGGCGGACTTGTCCAGTGTGCTAAAAGTATGTGTGTTGATCAGATGTTATTTGGGAAACTAAACTTCTTTAGTAGCGGAAATGAGAACAACTAATATTTTTATTTGAGATTAATGTAAGAATGCAGGTAAAACTTATAATTGCCTTAGGTTGATGTTTTAGCACTCAAGTGATCTAGTGAACAAAATTTAAATGAAATAAGGCGCAAGACACACGAATTTTTCCCGAGGTTAGATCTCACCATGAGATCTACGTCCTCGTTGAGGAAGCTCACACAGAGCCGGGTCTCGAACCCTTTCCCTCTTCAAGTCACCACAAAGGCCGACTTGATTCCACTATCACGGGTAATCACCAAGTTTGTGGGGCAACCTCACACGTTGAGGGCTCCCGCGAGAATTACAATGAAAGAAGTGATCAAATACACTCAAAAGTATTACAATGCGGAGTATGAGTGTAGAAAGATCAAACCCCAAGATCTCGCAATGAAAGAACAACGATCTCCCAATCCCGAATCCAAGTGTTCAATTGATTTCACTCTTTTTGCACTTTAGATGTGTGGGGAGATGCGTTTTGGGCTCTTGGGACGAAGTGGTGGCACTAGGGTTTGTTCTTTGATCAGCATTCGACGTGTGTGTTAATAGGAAAGCTGTGGACTCTCTATTTATAGGGTTTCCAAAAGGTAGCCGTTGAAAAACCCTAACACCGGACTAGTCCGGTGCAAGTCCGGACTTGTCCGGTCTCAGTGCATTTTGAAGTCCAGAAAGTCTGCCGGACTAGTCCGGTGCTGTGTGAAAGTGAACTCCAGAAAGTTCAACGGACTAGTCCGCGGACTAGTCCGATCTCCACATAAGGGAGACTCCAGAAAGGTCAACGGACTAGTCCGGTGGTACAACGGACTAGTCCAGTCCCTCAATATGAGAGACTCCAGAAACATCAACGGACTAGTTCGGTGGACGCACGGACTAGTCCGGTCTCCCAATAAGTGAGATTCCAAAAAGATGAACGGACTAGTCCGGTCCATGATCGGACTAGTCCGGTGCTTTGTGAAAGTTAGGTTAATTTTAGTCCCTTACCCTCGCACAAAGTTGTGAGCTCTTGGAGTGTGTCTTTTATACACTCCCTATACATTCAAAATCTAATTTAGTCTTCCAAGCTTCATCAAAGTATCTCTCTTTGAACACCACTTCATTTTTCACCTTTTTGTGCGCACCGAGCTGTTTCACTTGTTTGTCCTGCAATCATCTCAGTAGTTTCATTAGGATCTCATATGTTTGTCATCAATTAGCGAAAATCCACAAGGGATATCCTAGATGCACTTTGTTACTGCTACAATAAGAATCATCGTAGGCGGCTTCAAACCTATTATCACACGTGGTTTTTAAAACCGCCTGAAACGAAGAGCCTGTGATAATACGCAATTTCGCAGGGGAAGAAGTGAAACCGCCTGTGAGGACATATTATCACAGGCGGTTCTTTACTTAGGCTAGCCGTCTGTGAAGATATGTTATCACAGGCGGGTCATGCAACATATATAACCGCCTGTGATAATTGTGTTATCACAGGCGGATCTTGACCTACGTCAAACCGCCTGTGAAGACAGTTTATCGCAGCCGGTTTCTACCATAACAGTAAACCGCTTGTGATAATTAGGTTATCACAGATGGTTCTTTACCTATATCTAGCTACCCGTGATAATTGTTTTTCACAGGCAGGTCTAGCCGTTGGTTACCACCCGTGATAAGGTATAACCTATGCAGTACTAGCTGCTGTTATTTCTAA
Organism: Tuctoria greenei; assembly: GCA_036927565.1. Taxonomy (NCBI): domain Eukaryota; kingdom Viridiplantae; phylum Streptophyta; class Magnoliopsida; order Poales; family Poaceae; genus Tuctoria; species Tuctoria greenei. The sequence goes on from JAYESD010000010.1 coordinate 105,284,003, forward strand.
TTTCCAGGTCAATTCAATATAATCACAGAAGTCAACAATATAATCACCAAAGTCAACAATATAATCACATAAGTCAACAATATCATCACAAAAGTCATCACAGAAGACGTCGCCCGTGTCCTCCAGACCCTGCTCGACGCCGCCGCATCCCGCCCGCCGCGCTTTCTGTTCGTCGCTGACGCCTCCTGCCTACCGATGCTGACGCCTCGTGTCTGTCGCCGCCACTGCCGATCTCCATTACCTCGCAAGGTACGAGCGCCGCCAAAGATCCTTGCTTATAACACCGATCTTAGAGTCTTATTTGACGTTGCCGCCGCTCTCCTACATGCCACCTCTCTCTACAACTCTGTATCGACTTGGTATTACCATAAAAACCTTGAGGACAACCGAACATTGATTAGCCATTGACTAGGGTCAATTAGTCGCCCTAATCAACGACTAATCGTCCTAGTCGACCTAATCACCTCTTAGGTGAGTAGGGTCGATTAGATGACTTGTGAACCTTGTGGCCACTAGGAAGCCGAGAAAATTATGAAACAAATTTTCTTGGAACCCTTATGAACATACCTACATGATACTAGTATTCACTCATATGATACAATCTTGTTATGTCTCTGTAAATTCATTTTATAGAAGACCTTTAAGGAATATTTGTGACCAAATTTTGTAAATCTTACAAAAATTCTATTATTGAAGCATGGACCATCGAGCGTGGATGTATAACATGCCAAGACCCGATCCTATGTACATTCATAATGTTGCAAATTTTATTGAAGCATCCAAGAGACATGCGAAGTTGTCAAAGATAGATGACATATTATGTCCATGTATTGACTGCGAAAATAAGATTGCTTGGACAGATACTATAGTAATCGAATCTCATTTGGTGAAAAGAGGTTAAAAAAAAACTACACAATATGGACAAAGCATGGTGTGTTAGATACACATGATGTGGATAAAGATGATGAGAGAGGTTCAGATGACGATAATGTTCATATTGATGATGGTAGTGACAATCAAGATGGTGGTGATGATGATGAGTTCGATTGTGAGGAGATGTTGCGTCACATTGAACTATATGTATTGATTTCTATGGGAGCAAGTAAAGGTTTAAGTAAAATGGAGACATTGCAGAATGCGGCGACGAAGCTTTTATATGATGAATCAAACGGTTGTGATAAATAGTTTACTATATTGCGTACAGTCTTAGAACTACTAACGTTGAAAGCCACACACGGATGGTCCGATTGTAGTTTCTCTGATCTTTTGAATCTTATGACATAAATTCTTCCAAATCCAAACAAACTTCCCAAAAGCACTTATAAAGCGAAGAAACTTCTTTGCTCGATGGAACTAGGTGTGACAAAAATACACGCTTGTGTGAACCATTGTATTCGTTATCGTAAAGAGCATGAGCTTGCAACTAGATGCCACATCTGTGGTGTCAGTAGATATAAGAAGGACTACAATCACCAGTATGTTACCAACATGAAAAAGTCTCAAAAGAATAAGAAGTTATTATTGGTCCTGAAGGTGACAATGACGATACTTTTGGCCATGCAGATGGGAAGAATAAGAGAAAAATTCCTGCCTTGGTGATGTGGTACCTTCCGGTAATTGATCGCTTGAAGCGTTTGTTCTCAAACCATAGGGAGGCTGAACTTATGCGTTGGCATTCCGAGCAACACAAGAAGAATGAAAAACATATTTGACACCCTGGTGATGCAACGCAGTGGAAAAATTTTGATATTCAGTATACAGAATTTGCAAAGGAAATCAGAAATGTGAGGTTTGCCATGGGTACATACAAAATGAATCCGTTTGGTGAAAAAAGGAGCATACACAACACATGGCTCATGGTCTTAACGATGTACAACCTACCGACGTGGTTGTGTCACAAAAGGAAATATATCTTGTTATCTGTTCTTATCCAAGGTCCAAAACAACCCGACATCGAAATTGATGTGTTCTTGGAACCTTTAATGGAAGATATGGAGAAATTGTGGAATGAAGGGGTACGTACATGGGATGAGTACAAGTAGGAGTATTTCACGCTAAGAGCAATGATATTCGTTACCGTGCATGATTACCCCAGACTGTTTACATTATCGGGACAAATGAAAGGGAAGAAAGGTTGTGTAAGGTGGGTGGATAGAACTGGATTTCTATACCTCACTTCATCCAAAAAGACGGTGTACATGAGACACCAATGGTTCTTGATAGATACACACAAGTATAGGAAGATGAAAGAACAATTTGATAACAAAATCGAAAAAGATATTGTACCAAAACCTTACAGTGGAAAACTTGTGTTCAAAATGGTCAAGAACATTCATATTGCTTTCAGTAAGGGCAAAAAATGTAAAGGAATCAAGAGAAAGAAAAGTACATCTTCGTATGATACAACTGGCATGGTTTTCAAGAAACAATCATTTTTTTCAAGTATCTTCTGTATTAGAAGAATCTGGAATTTTGCCATAGTATTGATTTGATGCACATTACAAAGAATGTATTTGACAGCATCATTGGGACCTTGCTAGACATGCCAATCAAAACAAAGGACGAATTAAATTCATGTATGGACCTAGTAAATCTTGATTTGAGACCAGAGCTTCATCCAGTAGAAAAGGCGAACGGGAAGCATTACCTTTCCCCAGCCAGCTACAACTTGACGCTAGAAGAGAAAAAAGCAATTTGCGAATGCTTGCGTGGGATCAAAGTGCCCACAAGTTTCTCATCCAATATCCGCAAACTAGCCTCGATAAAAGTCTTGCCTTTATTTGGTTATAATTCTCACGACTGTCACATGATGATGATAGTGTTTCTTGCCATTGTAATAAGAGTCATCAAACTTGAGCATATAAAAGTTGTCATCACACGTTTGTGTTACTTCTTCAATGCAATATCGCAAAAGGTGATAGCACGTGAAGATTTAGACTATGTGAAAACATACATCATCGAGACTATGTGCAAGCTTGAGATGTGTGTCCCATCATCCTTTTTTGATATGCAAGTACACCTAATCATACATCTTGTTGATCAGATAAAAGCATTGGGGCCACTATATTTACATCATATGTTTTCGTTGGAGAGATATTTAGGAGTATTAAATTGTTATGTGTGGAACCGTGCTCACCCAGAGGGTTCCATTATGGGAGGATACACCACTGAAGAAGTGATTGAGGGTTGCGCTGATTACATCAAAGATGGAAAACTGATAGGTGTCCCTATACCAGTACATGAGGGTAGACTACGTGGGAGAGGCAAAGTGGGTAAGAAAACTTTTATCATTCAAGATTACAAGAATGTACACTGTGCACATTTTGGTGTACTACAACAACTCACAATAGCTGTGTCGTACATCGAGGAACACCAAATTGAGTTTCGTAAAAAAAACCAAGACCAAACAGTGGATTGGATCATGAAAGAGCACATAAGACGTTTCACTGAATGGTTAATAGACAAAAATATATCATACAAAAACACTATAGAAGAGGAAACAATGAAGAAGTTAGCTTTTGGCCCATCTGCTTTGGTGACATCATGGCAAGCATATGATATCAATGGTTACACATTTTACACTAAAGAAAAAGACGGTAAGGGTGTTGCAGAAAATAGTGGTGTTCGTATTGAGGCTTATGATTCACAAGGGTAAAAAACCACATACTTCGGGTTCATAGAGGAAATAAGGGAACTCGATTATGGAGAAAGAATGGTAATGCCCGTATTTAAGTGCCAATGGGTCAAACATCCTGATGGTGTGAAAGTGGACAATTACGGGCTGATACTGGTAGACTTGAATAAAGTGGGTTATAAAGATGACCTGTGGGTTCTCGCTGATAGTGTTGCACAAGTTTTTTATGTTCAAGATCCAGAAACGAAGAAGATGCACGTAGTTGTTTCTGGAAAGCAAAATATTGTTGGGGTTGAGAATGTGGGAGATAATGAAGAGGAATATAATCAGTATGAAGAGATGTACCTTTTCACCGAACCATAAAACATCAAGTGCGTAGAGAGAAGCATTAAAAAGGATTTGAAACCCTATATGCGAGAAGATGTCAATGCTGGAAAAATGTATGATATATATTGTATATATATTTGTATCCTCTGAACCGAACTTATAACAATGCTCTATTTCAGCTTTAGATAGCATGTTTCGAACATTATTAAATTCAGCTTCTGTTTCAAACATTATTACATTATTATATTTATCACCTTCTCCTGTTCCACAAGTTATCAAATTGTATGTGTATATAAATTTCTTCTGACCTATGATGATCAGACTTGCCTTCCAACAGCTTGGTTCCAAACAACATCTAGAAACACAACTCTTGAAGATCCTGTCAAGCTAATCCCTTCACAGCAAGCTCTTGTAGATGCAAGTAACACCTGTGATTCATCATTTGGATTGTTAAAAGCTTCAATTGAAGTCTGACGATACTTCCCATCCATTTGAGGGCTTGTTCGGATAGGAGTGGATCCACTTCAATATAAGTGGTTTGAGGTGGATTGAGGAGAAAATTAGTACATTCTTCACTTCAATCCAATTATATTGAGTACACCCAAACAAGCCCTGAAAGATTTCTTTCTCCTCTCTCCATTTTAAAAACTTACCAAGATGCTACTTTATCAGTTCTAATGGCTGAATATATTGACTACAAATCAGTACCATCTCTCTTATTGCTTCACACAAGCGACGAAGCGAACAACTTCAATCACAAATCTTGCTTTTACCCTTTTCATAGGAATTTGACCTTAATCTTTCAAGCATAGATTTATCAATAACTGAAGCTTCCTCATCAGACATGTTAATGGCAGTTACAAGTGAAGGGTTTGTCGAAGCTAACGATATCTCAATGGGATTGAAGACAAAGAGATGTTGTATATGAGTGACAATGTTCAGATTAGAAAACATGAAGCTATGATGGCAACCTTCAACAACATGAAAAGTGATGCCAAGGTTATGCTTGCATCAACCAAGGCATGTTGTGAGGGCATAACACTTGTTGGAGCATAAGGGTTATGCTTGTCCCAACAAGTGTTATACCCTCACAACATACCTTAGTTGATGCAAGCATAACCTTAACATCACTTTTCATGTTGTTGAAGGTTGCCATCATAGCTTCACGCTGTCTAACCTGGACATTGCCACTCATATGCAGATCTCTTTATCTTCAGTCTGATTTAGATTTTGTTAGCTTCGGCACATCCTTCACTTATAACTGCCATTAACATGTGTGATAAGGAGCCTTCACTTATTTGATAAATCTATGCTTGAATTAAGGATTAAGGTTAAATCCCTATGAAAGTGTAAAAACAAGATTTGTGATTGAATTTGTTCGCTTCCTCGCTTGTGTGAAGCACTAAGAAAGTAGGTACTGTTTTTTTAGTCAAATATTTAGACATTAAAACCGAGTAAGGAACATCTTCCTAAGTTTTCAAATGGACAGGAGGGAAAGAAATCCTTCAAATGGATGGGAAAATCCTTCCAAGGATTGTCAGGCTTCAAATTGATGCTTTCAACAATCCAAATGATGAGCCACGGGTGTTACTTGCATCTACAAGAGCTTGCTGTGAAGGGATTAGCTTATCAGCATCACAGGCGGTTCTTAATTAACAAGCAGCCTGTGAAAACAATGACTTTCCCTAGGCGGTTCTTCAATAGAAACCGCTTGTGATGATTGAACCAGTACATACCGTTCTTAAACAATGACCGCCCGTGAAAATCATGTATTTACCCAGGCGGTTATTAATTAAGAACCGCCTGTGATGTTTGATACATCACTGGCGGTTCTTAATTAATAACCTCCTGGGTAAATAATGTACTTACCCAGGCGGTTCTTTCTTAAAATCCGCCTATGATGTTCAGTCATCACAGACGGTTATTGTATCATTTGTCATCACAATCGCATATTTTTACAAACCTCCTGTGTTTGAAAATTGAGGCGCCTATGAAAATGCTTGTTTAGTAGTGTGTGGGCAACAACCAATGTACATCGACCTCCGCCTAGAGTTAACCCTTAAGGGAGGGCACCAAGAGTTGTTCTATATCCGAAACTTGGTGCCTGACGACTTACCACCCATCACCGGCGAGCTGTCAATGTTTAAAGAATCCTAGCGCTTGTGAGTCTTGGAGAGGGAGATGGGTCAGCTGAGGCCGATCCCCGACCGGATGAAAGCCGTGAAGGCAGAGGGGTTCACGGGTGAGGCCATCCTCCACACCTTCGTGGAGCGAAAAAATCATCCCATCCGGCTTTGTGTCCTACCGATGTCGTTCTAGTTGAGCTCGGAGGACCCGATGAGGGAGTCGGCGTCTTTGCTCACCTCCTCTAAGATCTCTTGAAGGATGCGAGACCTCACAGAGGACGGGGGGCCCCAACCCCTCCCTTTATTCACAAACAGGCCCTCCACTTGGTGGCTCAGTTGGCTCGTGTGCCTGTCGAATCTCCTGGAGGATAAGGAGAAGAGGGAGGCCAGAGCTTCCCATGCCGAGACAAAGATAAAGAAAAATGACGAGCATCAAGCTTGTTGGCTAGAGCACTGAATGGTGGTGCGAGCAGTGGAGGCGGCCGACTGATCCTCTCCGAAGACGCAAGACTCCTCTGGCTCGAGCTATGCTAGCTCAAACTAGTCGTCATCGCCGATGGGCGCTAGTCCAAAGGAGGCGGTGAGACCTGCCACCAATCTGGCTTTTAAGAAGGCAAGGGCAAGTGTCGAGCGAGCTCTTCCTATAGCCTGCGAGCGAACATCATGGATTTTGGGCCGAGGGTGATCTTCCATCACTCGTAGAGGTCAGGCTCTACCCTTTTCATTTCTATGCCCCTAAATAGGGCTTGTATGATTTCTTATGAGTGTTTTAGTGCAGGCAATACAATCCTGGTGTCAGTGCTCTGGTCAGTGATCGGATGGGGATGACCTACACCCCCGCTGCCACCTGCCCCCTGAGGCCCTGGTCCCTGTGAGCGAGGTGCGAGCGACAGAGGCGCCAACTGCCGAAGCCATTCAGGGCCCAGGCTCGGGCATTGCTCCCGAGGCCCCAAACTTTGTGTGCGAGGTGCCAGTGATAGAGGCTAACTAGGATGGCTCGTACCTGGCTCTTGAGGGTTTAGTCCCAATGGTCATGCGCCTGTGGCTGGCACTCGAGTGGCCCAAGGCACTAGCAGAGGGGTTGGAGCCGAGCTCGAAGGTGTTTTGGAGCTCGCTGAATAGGAGCGCATCCATGAGGATGTTTCCTACTCTTGATCTTGGCTCGTGAATGCCCAGGCGAGTGTCATGGTAGGGTGCGAGCGCATCCTCGACGTGTTCCAGCGGCTTTGGAGGATAGTTCGTAGTGGTCGGGTAAGTCATTCACCTCTTTTTCTTTGCTCTTTTTTTTTTGTGCTGCCCTTGCAGGTTTTGATGTGGCCTCCTTCGCAGAGGTTGGCCGAGTTAGACATCGAGAAGTCACAGCTTCTCCCTGAGAGTGAGATCTGCGGGAGTAACACGAATGTGGGTGGAGCTCGAGCGGGCTCGAGCGGACGCAGCAAGGGCCGATTGGGGGGAAGCAACCGCAGTGTTGGCAACGGTGAGTCGACCGTCAAACTTACTAGGGATCGTTCCAAGGTTGAGACTACTCGAGGCAACATGGCTCGAGCGACCACGGATGCGGTAGCCAACGTCGAGGATGCATGGGTGGTGTGGGACGACGTGCTCACAGCAGAGAGCCAGGTCGCGTGTAAGTATATTTCCCTTCCCGTCCTTCATTTTTTAGTCATACCTTGTCTTGAGTGCTTCATGGGGCACTTTATGTAGAAGTGCAAGGGCTTCTCATGTTGTCGGAAGACTGGGACCAGGCCCGGGATTACGAGATCAGGGAGCTTCGCGACTGACTTTCTGCTGCTCAGAGGGTGGCGTAAGAGACCAGGGACATGGTGGTCGCAGCTTGCAACCTGGTGTTGTGGCCGTCGGAGGCGACTAACACCTCGGGTGACTTCTCCTTGGAGACTCAGCTCTAGGAGATCTTCCAGAAGTTCGCGGTGCTTCTGATGGAGATCGAGGAGCTCCGAGCTGCCAGGCACTCGGTGTGCCACGCGGTGCTCGGAGATTGCTCTACAGCGCCTCTTAGCGCCTAGCTGGCGTGGGTCCCAGTTCGGGAGACAACCCTACTATCGGCAAATGGGGCCACGAGGGCCATATGCAGAGCTTGGGTCGCTCTAGTCGTCATGGTGTCTCATTATGATGGCAACGACCTCCAAGCCGTTGGGGAGGGCTTTGCAGCCGTTTGATCAAATGACGAGCTCAAAGGGTTCATCAAGGGGGTCAAGCCCGCTATGTCTTCCTTAGTTGAGCTCATCCCACATGACGCTGTCTAAGAGATGGAGGATTAGGGATGACGTCCCGCTTCAGGCTGCTAATGTAACATTTCATTTTTCTTTAGAGTGTAATGGCATGATGCCTATGAATTATTTTGTTAATGAAAGAAGTTTAGCTAAGATCTCCTTTTTGTTTTGTCCCTGTTTCTCACCCAAATCGTAGCTTTCAGAACTTTTGCCGCTCTTAATCGTAGGTTGCGCGGCACAAAGGGAGTACATAGAAGCAAACTTTTTGGAAACGATAAGTTCAAACCATATGGCTGAGTTCCTGATGGGTGGGTAGCACCGAGCACTGAATGGTGGTTGGTTCGCTCCTTCCGCCGTGCAATGCATTGAGAAGTTTACGCGATGCTGAGCCCGAACCATCAAGGTCGAGGCTAGGACCCTGGCCGAGCTTGAGCCCAGGGTCGGTTTACTTTTGCGATAAAGTAAACAATCAAAATGTGAAAAAGAAGAAGGGATGGAAACTTAGCTTTTTTTGTAATGTCCTTGGCTTTACATGGTATGCGTGAAGCTCAATGCTTTCATATATAGAATCGCTTAAGGTGCTCTATGTTCAACGCATTGAGGAAGAGGTTGCCATTAATATCCTTAAAACAATAGGCGTCGAGCCGTATGATGTCTGCCACCACGTACGGGCCCTCCCATGGGAAGGAAAGATTGCACTTGTCCTTTTTGGCCTGGATCCTTCATAGGACTAGGTCGAGAAATTGGAAAGCTCAGGGCTGGACCCGCTGGCTCTGGTTGTGAGGACCGGGTCCACACATTCCAGGAATCGCAGAGGGTCGTGCCGTGCGATCCGGGACCTCATAACACACAAAAAAAGAATACGATAAAATACAAAGTTTTATTAATATAAATAGTGGAAGTCTTTTACAATACTTAATATATAGCGGAAAATAAGTTTAATAGCTAAACTCTTAGCCTAGCTATGCAAAAGTGCAGCCATCCATCACGAGGACACTACACACTAGCAATACTCAAATAGAAATCACGGCGGCATGCAGGGCTCCCACTCGGCTGTGTACCCCAGCGAGGGCATCACCTCATCTTTTGGCCCTTCTTCATACATCACACCTGCAACAACTTACCCGGTCCACACTTTCCAGGAATCGCATTTGGTGGTGTTGTGCAATCCGGCACCCAACAATACACATGTAAAGGAACACATATTGCATAAATCAGTTGCTGAAATTTACAATGTGGATCAGTTTACACATAGTTTATATAAAAATAAACTACAAACGAAGATAAGAATACAACTCTCGTACTCAAGTCTAATAAGCAAAAGATAAGCCATCCAACTTACGGATACTTCTCACTAGCCACGAAGATCATACAACAGCGACATAGTTTCTCGTGAGTATACCGCTTGGAGAGTTCTGAGTCTCATCGGACAACCATAATGATAAGCATAGAAGTCAGTACCTGCAGAACAACTAATAACCAACTGTGAGCACGAAGGCTCAGCAAGACTTAACCGTCTCACCTAAATATGGAACTCTAAATGAGGGTAAAAACATACACATAGGATGACAGATTTGCATAATGGACTCGCCTAAATGTGGGCCCTTATTTTCAGATTTATTAGCAGAAGTTTAAACCATTGTGCAAGGCAACATTGTAACTCCACAATCAAACAAGAAATGCTTCATCATGATGCTACTTGCCCAATGTGAAAAATAAATTTAGTGAGCACTAAACTAATTGTAACACCCCTATTTTCATGCATCATGCCTTGCATACATTCACATACATGTTTAACATTGATCCACATAAAGAGGAACGAGTCTAAAATTGATTTGGAGCATATAAAATTGATTTGGAACAAAACTGCACTTAAAATGTAGGAAAGTGCGGACTAGTCCGATTTTACTGAGGATTAGTCCGATTTCTCTCTGACTAAAAATGGACTTGTCCATTTTTGCTGCGGACTAGTCCGATTTTGCCTCTGGAAACTTCCGAACTTGTTCGATTTTGTGCGAACTAGTCCGATATTCCAAGAATCCTTGAAAATTTGCTAAGTCCTTGGACTTTTCCGGACTAGTCCGGTGTTCCAGCGGACTTGTCCAGTTTCCTCTCTGTTTAAAATCAGTCTTGTCCGATATTTGGCCAGACTTGTCCGATTTTCTCTCTGGACGACTTCGGACTAGTCCGGTCCTTTTCGGACTTGTCCGATATTTCATGACTCCGAGTTGATCTTTTGTTTTACAACTTGTTTCTTGGGTTTCACATTAACTGGGCCTAGGGCCGTCGTGCCTAACTCTTTTAGAGCCCATGTGGGACTCTAAACCGGCCTCTACTCATCCCAAACTCGAAATCCATCTAACCCTAGCCTCCACCTCTATATAAACAACCCCACCCCTTTGCTTGCCATCTATTTGCCACTTTTCCTCCCCACCCAAGCCCTAGTTTGTGGAGAGCCACCATCAAGGAGGGAGGAGAAGATCCCAAGCAAGAAGAAGAAGAGGAGGAAATGAAAGAGGACCAAGATCTCCACCAAGCTTTCATTCTTCGTCACAAATTCATCTCCAAGTTCATCACCAACCCTAGATCACCAAGATACAAGTGCTAATGGTGATAATGCGGAGTTATAAGCCGTGTCTACCGTCAGCTTTGCCTGTGGTGTTATTGGAGCTGCGCTATCCCTTATGCTTAGTTTGCTTAGTCGCTTAATTATTTTATTTCCGCTGCATTAGTTGAACTTGTCATAAATATTCATTAGAGGTTGTATTTGAGGATAATATGTTTTGTGTAATAAAATTTGGTTAATTAATCTTGTTCTGTGGTAATTTTCTGTATACTCTTTTGTGATGCACTCGTGTATGTGTGTTGAACATCCTGGGCACACATATGCATTCACTTGGTTCATTTTCGGAACCGGGTGTCACACTAATTCATAAAACATGGCAATACAATGATAATATAATGTTCATAACAACGCTAATTAATTCTCATATCAAGTGCAAGTATTAACTACGTCACAACTCTATGAATAAGTGGTACTCATGTAACCGCGAGGGACGGTGATTCGAATCAAAGATACCCGGAATACACGACGTACGCCCGTACAGGAAGCCATGTAGGTGCACTCCACGGACAACGTACGCGGCAACCTTTCCCAAGTCCCACCCAAGTTGAATTGATTCGATCGTCTAGGACAATATTCCCACTCACAATGCACCCTACGCTATGAAGACGTCGTGAGTGAGTTTCCATCTAATGTGCTACGGCCGAAAGGCTGAGACGATCGAAAAAGTCTCAACAACGGCTTTCCAAGGTACATCAGTTTCCTAGACCCCATATATTCAGTATGACTCTGATACAGTTCAAACTTGCTCGGCAGGGAGGCATGCTAAAAGTTGCCAAGAGGGGGGGGTGGTGAATAGGCGGATAACCTAAAATTTAACTCAATAAAAGTTGATTAGATCATAGAGTGCGTACTAGTCCGGCAAAGGGGCAGACTAGTCTAGTCAGGGTGATAAACCTAACAAAAGGTGAGATTTTTATGTGAGTCAATGTACTTAACTTGATGGAATGTGAAGTATATGAACCTAGCAATCTAGTAATGGATATGCACGAAGAGAAAACAACTAGATTGAGGCGAATCACAAGATTAAGGCGAAGAATGTGTAGAACCCTAACTTGATCTAGCAAAGAACGAGGAAGGCAAATAGAAGTCACAAGACGCAGGATTTATCCCGTGGTTCAGCCCCACAAAAGGAGCCTACATCCACGTTGAGGAGGCCCACAAAAGGCAGGGTTTCACTCAACCTTCTCCTCACTTAGCCACCACAAAGGCCGACTATCTCTTCCACTAAATCATGGGGGTAATCACAAAATTCATGGGACAACTCACAACCTGAAGCTTCCACAAGATTACAACTTGAAAAGATCGAAGATCGACAACCAGACGAATTCAAATCAATCAGTCAAACGAGAGAATCAACCAAGATCTCAAAGTCAAGCAAACCCTTTTCTCTTCTCTTTCACAACTCACAAATCCTCAAAAATCGCTCTTAGGACTCCAAGAATGGTTGAGAGAGGGCTAGGATGGCTCTAGGATGGCTTTGTCGGTGCTAGGGTTCAAGTGATGCCCTTTGAGGGTCGTGGGATCCCTTTTTATAGGGGTCCCAACAAATAGCCGTTGCCACAAGAAAAAGTGCAGACTAGTACGGCTTGTGGGGACCAATGATGTCACCCTTGACCAACCACAAAGTCCCCCGCCACCTTTTGAATTCAAATGGTTACAACACCACAGACTAGTCCGTCCCAGAAGGGACTAGTCTGATCTCACACATATCCTTTTGTTCCGGTTGAGAATGGACAAGTCTGGTCCACCAGACTAGTACGGCCCCTGAGGGTGGACAAGTTCGACCATCCAAGACTTAGTTCTAGCAGCCACCTCCAAGACCACAACAGACTAGTCTAACTCTGAATGGACTAGTCCGATTGCACACAAAAACTTCTTTTCCGGTCAGAAATGAACTAGTCTGACGAAGCGGACTAGTCCACTCCCCAGTACAAACTAGTCCGATCTTTCAGGACTTAGTCCCAGAAAGACTTTGTAGATACCTTGCATACCAGGCATCCCTTCGTACCAGCAGAAGATGCACTGAGTTCTACATTCCCATGTCATGGACTTTCGAATGCGACATGTGTCCCGCAGTGTCAGAACTGCCTCCCTTCATAGCGTGGCTCTAGTGCTGCTACGTTTCACGGGGCATCGGACCTGCCTCCCCAATAGGGGAAGCTCCGGTGCTGCCACGTGTCCAGTGGCTTCTGACCTACCTCCCTGCAAGAGGAAGCTTCGAAGCTACCACGTGTCAGATGCCCGAACCTAGCCTACGACGGGAAGACATCGGGATCTCCAACGGCACGGACATTCAAGGGCTATCAATTGGCCGTTACAAGACCTGGTTAATGCGTCATTAATGCTATATTAATTACGCACAATCAGAGGACTATCAAGACTGGTAAGGCTGCTGTTAAGGCACGCTATCATGCTATTAACCACCCTTAACACCATAGTTCGTGTATATGGTAGTTTATTACAGTTGGGGCCACCTGTCGAGTTACGACACATACTGTAACAGCTAGTCCTTGGCATATAAAAGGGCCACGCTGCACGATGGAAAAGGCAGAGGCCAATCTTAGCTAAGCTCATACACACTTAAGCTATACTCATACAATCAACACACACCGCGTGGAGTAGGGTATTATGATCAGGTGGCCCGAACCAAGTAAAACTCTTTGTGTTCACCCTTGTTCTTGACCTTTATTAGCGCCCCATCTGAATACGAACCTCCGCGGACTACTTCTTAGTAGTACCAGGGAAAGGGTCTTAGTCCACACTTTGACATTTGGCGCACTAGGTAGGGGGGCTTTCAAGATCTCAAGATGGTGAACTCCTCTGCTTCTTCATCCAACAGACCGGCTATACAACCTATTGGGGAGAATCCCTCTAATGTGCAGAAGCTGGCCAACGTTGTTGTCTCGGCGGGCGTCGTACCACCACCACCACCACCTGCTCCAGCAACCAACGCTGGACAACAAGATGGTGAATTCGCGTCAGTTACATAATCAACAAACAACCCAGAGAATGCGCTGAACGCAGCGCATACTCTACTCCAACGTCCTCCAACACTGGGAGTTCCTCCAATCGCACTGGAACAATGGCAACCTGATGTTGAGCATTTGGTTGCAGCCGTAGCCAATGTGATCAACAACCAAGGTCTGCCCCATGAAGGGCAGGCACCTTCTTGAAACAGGACCCTGTCTGGTTGGCTTGGTCCTCCAGCGTCGCAGCTTAGGAGACGTGTTCCCTCCAAGAAAGTGACATCTCTACCCTCCGAGGCTCATCGTACTCACACGGCGTCGAGGCTCCTGACTCAGGACCTTTGGTTAGAGCTCGACCGCCACTACATGAGGCAGGACGACCGTGTCAACATTGAGCATGCTCACGAGAGGCGAGTTGCTTGAGAAAACCCTTCTCCTCTGGGAGTTGGGGGCAACTGTTCATCTCTTGCCATGCATCTCCACATGGTCGAGTGGCCACCCAAGTTCTACCCTCATTTGCTGGAGAAATACGACAAGACAGTCAACCCCATTGAGTTTCTTCAGATCTACTCCACTGCCATCCTCGCGGCTGGAGGCAATTAGGGTGTAATGGCCAATTACTTCCCTGTGGCTCTAACTGGGACTACAAGGTCCTAGTTTATGAGCTTACCTCCCGACTCCATCTATAGTTGGGGGGAACTCTATCGCCAGTTCACCACCAATTTCGAGAGCTCCTACACCTAGCATGGCACTGAGCTGGACCTCTTCACCGTATAGTAGAAGTCGGGAGAGTCACTACAATCATTCATCTAGCGATTCTGTTAGGTATGAAACACCATACCTTCTATCTCCAATGCTTCCGTCGTCGTTGCATTTCGAAAAGGGGTAGGAGATAAGAAGATGTTGGAGAACCTGGCAACCAAGGATGTCAGTAGCGTCATGTTACTCCTCATCCTAGCTGACAAATGTGTAGATCTACGGAGGGCCATCAGATGCACTCCAAACCAGCCGCGGAGGCAGGTTAGTCCACCTCCAAAGCCGGAGCTACTGCCAATGGAAGTGGCAAAAAGAAGAAGTCAAGTGGCAAGAAGAAGTTACTTGCTAGTACACCTACCGCTCCTGCTGCCTCATCACCTGGTGACCGGGGGACACGCCCCGACAAGCGACCTCGACCATCGTTTGAAGACTGTGAAAAGATGTGGTGCCCGATTAACAAATCTACAAGCCACAATCTTGAATACTATCACGAGGTCAAGAGGTTTGCTGAACACAACAGTTAGCGTCAAGACGAGACCTCTTTCCGTCAGCGGGAAGGGAAGCAGAAAGTCGGCGAAGAAGCTCCGTCTAATTAGGAGATAGGCTTCCAGGATTCCAAGAAAGCGTTAAAGGCGTTCTACAACACCGTCGACGACGATTCCGACATCAACGAGCATCAGAAGACTCTCCGTAAGATATATGGAGGGTCCTGTGACATCACCTCTCGGCGCTTTCTGAAGACTATGCATCGGGAGATGGATGCTGCTTCTCCTATTGCCAAGGCGGAGCCTCATCAGAAGGGGATGGATACTTCCATTACCTTAGATGCTTCGGACCATCCGAAGAACATGGCAGGAGCTGGACAATTTCCCTTGATGGTCTCCCTGACTATCAATAATATCCAGCACTTCCATGTCTTGGTAGATGGAGGCACGACACTCAACCTCATTAGCTTTGCAGCCTTTGTGAAGCTTCAACTCAGTCTCTTGGACCTCAGACCCTCACGTCCATTCTCTGGAGTGGGTCCGAGAGGTATCATGCCTCTCGGGTTAGTTACTCTGCCGGTGACCTTCGGGACACCAAAGAACTATAAGTCCAAGAAGCTGGTGTTCGATGTGGCACACATCAATCTTCCCTTCAATGCCATCCTAGGCAGGCCAACCCTATATAGGTTTATGGCGGTCGCCTATTATGGCTACCTTGTGTTGAAGATGCCAACTCCATTAGGCGTCCTCTGGATCCAAGGGAATCACACTGCTGGAGTAACTGCGCTGGAGAAACTTCATGCACTTGCAACAGCGCAATGTTGACGGTTACTAACATCGCATATCATCTCTAGTAAGAGATGAGGTCCGCAAGCGCACGGAATCTGTCGTGTAGCATTTCACCCAAGAGTATTCCCAAGGGTATCGTATTTATCCCAAAGGAAGGCAACAGAATCTGTTGTGTAGCATTTTAGCCAATGAGAGCAATATGTTGGAGAGTAGTAAGTCGTAAACTAGGGACTTAGGAAAATAAAATAGAGCAACCATTCCTTATTTCATCTATGTGAATTCCAAGTCATTCTGACCGCACTTATTTTATTTTATTTTGAAAGCAAATCTACTCAACTTATTTTTAAGTTTTTTAAATGCAAGGTGGATGATGGGTGAATGGAAAATAAATATGCAAGGGGTGTGATACAAGTTACCTCATGTGGGGGTCCTTCCCCAAGCTTGTTCTTTTCAAGGTCCGTGCTAGGGGGTTGAAACCCTAACGACGGATGTAGGTCATGAGGTTGGATTAACCTTGTTGCAGCATGACTTTGACATTGGAGGGGTTAGTGTTGATGTTGGTTGCCTTCCATAGGTTCCACGAGTGTGGTCGAGGAGAATGTTGTCGATGTCGCTAATCCACAACTTAAAGTTCCCATAGGGTCGATGCACATTGTTATTCCATGGCTAAGTAAATGATAACCCTTAGCTACAAAGGAATGACGTGCACTCAACATGGTTGAGTGTGTTCCATCATTATTTGGCTAAGGTGTATCATACCTTCTTGCCATAAAGGAATAACTTGTACCTCTCATGCATTGGGTGTGATCCGTCACTCCTTGGCTATGGTAATGATACCCTTTAGCCACAAAGGAGTGACATGTACCCAACATGTGTTGATCCATTATTCCTTGGCTAAGCTACAACATACCTATAACAACAAAGGGATGACCTGCACTCAACATGGGTTGAGTGTGACCGATTGTTCCTTGGCTAAGGTATAAAATACCTTCTAGCCACATAGGAACAACTTGCACCCAATATATATTGGATGTGATCTTGTCATTCCTTGGTTATGATACATCATACATCTTAGCCACAAAGGAATAACTTACACCAATGATGGTGGCAATTACCTTGAGCTTGAATGAGTGAGTGTTTAGAATAGTTGAGAGCATAATGCTCTCACATATTCGTAGAAGCTCATTGGTTGCTCACGAAGGATCTCCTTGTCAAATCTCCGGCCTCGTATAGTTATGGTTGACCTTCGGGCTTAATTTCTGATAGGTGTCAACCATCCTAATTTACTCCTTGGCCAAGAGATATTGAAATGGAATCCTCTTAGGGTTTCCAACAATCGGATCTTTGAATGCCTGCATAGTTATTTTATTCCTGCAAACTTCCTCTCTATGATAGAGAGGGATGGTTAGCTTCCAATACTCGTACAAATGATTTTTTTGTTAGGTAACCGAATCTTCATTTGTAAGCACAGAGAAGAACAAGACTAGAGATGCGTTGGGTCCAATTTTTAGTGTATCCATGAACAATGTATGAATCATTGCTAGGAGTGGGGCTTTGTGGATAAATCAAGTTGAACATTTTCTAAAGCTTCTACTCTTAGCAATGCAAGTGATATAAATGCACTATATGGATCCCTTCATCTTGTAAAACTTCTAACCATCATAGTTTTTTACAAGATTAAATGTTATCATTTGGGTCATGGCACACAATATTCTCAATTTTATCCTCCTGAACATCTTTAATTTCTTGCCTATGAATTTGCAACTTTAGTGATCCATGCATGAATGAGTTTAGAATCAAAATTATGGACATCACTATTCCTAGGTTGCTACATACCAATTCAACCATTAAGTCATTCCATAAGCATTACCTAGGCAGAAAATGTCTAAGTCAATTTTAGCAATGCTTATGAAATTCTAGGCACATGTTTAAATTTATTCCCAAGTAAGGTGACATTCCTTTTTGAAGAATCAAAAAGAGTAATGTCAACACTTACTATCGTGAGGATGCATAAAAATTGAATGATGAGAAGGTGTAAACCTTCCTTACCAATGTAAGCAAAAATCATTCAATCCTAATGAAATTCCAACGGCGGAAAATTTTAAACATGTACCTCAATTGAAGAGCAATCTTGGTTGAATGTCGTTGTGTGAGAAATTCACGACAATGAATTTTGGTGTAGCCTTCATGTTCAATGTCTCCTGCCAAGTTGAGGTTGGAGTTGAATGAGCTTCATCTTGTTCCTCCATTGAACCACCATATTGAGCATTCCTCCACCACGAACTCAAAATGAGATCGATGTTGGATATGCGCTTGATGGGGCCTTCCAACCTCTTCACAAATTTTGTCCTGGCTGCGCTAATAATCAAGAACAAACAAAACAACTCGAAAACGGGTTATGTTAGCTCAAAAGCATGTTGCACCCTTTGTCAAATTATTTCGTTCAACTTGAAACAACTTGCAAATGCAATGAATATTTAAGGGAAATATTTTTGGTTTCAATTAGGAAGATGAATTCAAGTGGTTACACCCAAGGTTCATATCCAAATAAATTTATTTCCTAATTCAAAATTTTAGTTTTATGATGGTTGAAAATTTTACTTTCCAACATGCAAATGTGAAAATTCAAACATGCTAAATACAAATGCAAAGATTGATAGGAAATTCAAATATGCAATTGGGAAATCAAATATGAGATAACTACCAGTTTACCTATTGGAAAGGACTCACTGAAGTTTTAAAATCCGTTGAGTGGGACTTACCTCCGTCCATTTTAGTGCAATGATTTGTTTTCCAATCTCAGAGTTGAAGATGTGGACAACTTCTCTTAATTGAGATGCCAAATCTCCTTTGGCATGTTATTTGGACATGTGGGCCACATGGTGGCCCTAGCCTCTCCGTCATCTTGATGAAGACTTGTTGATGTAGTGACGGCTTTTCCCTCTTGAAGATATTCTCTCATGAGAATGGTGAGGCTTGTCCTTCTTTTAGGGGTGCCACTTCGACCTTCTTGATGTTATTTTGAGTTAACCCATGTTTTGATCATGTATCAAAATATTCATTGGGCATGGTGACATGTGGACTCCACAATCAAACATGAAATGCTTCATCCACAATGTCATTTCCCCTAGGTTGCTTGGGCTTGGTCGAAGGGTAGGGATCCCAACAAGTGATTGTGGGATATCTTGAATCTTGAATGCTCTTTCTCTTTCTTGTCCTAGGCCATCAGCTTCATGTAGTCTTGATTTCTTGCTTGGCCATCGACAAGATAATTCAAGGTAGGCTAGTTTAACTTAAATCTCTTGAAATCCTCATAGCTTCCTTGATTAGGGTGATGTTGATTCCACCCTTGACCTCCTTGTTGGTGATAGCCATTGGAGTTGTGTTTGGAAGGAAGAATCCCCATGCGTCTTAGGGATATGATTCCCCAAGTAGCCCATGTTGACATGAATTTTCACAAATCATGTGAATATCCATTGCTTGGATCATCCAAACACTTCTCCATTGACTTGGTCTTCAGGTTACTCAATGGGAGGTGTAGTTCCACAACTAGCATGTCCACCTTGTTAAGTGGTGTGCGTGCCAAGCCAAGGGAACTAGAGCATTATTCAATCCATATCTTGAGTAGAGACCATATTCTCATCCATGATGAATGAGAATAGGGCTTTTTCAGCTCCAGCATCAATGTGGTCATGGATTGGTGATGCCAAACCATGACATGAGTGTTGGATGAAGAACCAACTATCCACCCCATGATGGAAGAAAAATAATAAGAACTCTTGGAGCCTCCATGATGAGGACATCACAACAGCGGAGACACACATTGAACTACAAGGACCAATCACAAGAGCACGAGCACGGTTAAAAAATCAGCAGGTGAACTCGTTCTTAACTTCATTTGCATGTGAGTTTGAGAATAGATTGCTATGTGATGATTTAATTGTTATTAGGAACAATGGATAAGATCAACATGTGAAGGGAAGAGTCCTTGAAAACGTGGAGAACCAGCTGGAATGTTCACAAGTTGATGGAATCAGTTTACAACTCGGAGTCCAGGAGCAGTCCACCTTAAAACAAAGGCCAGGACATACGGACTCTGTTTTCGACGTTCCACATATGCACGGAAAGAGGAGTAGATAAACATTCCAATGGATCTGGTCCCACCTCAAAATTCCTCAGGAGTCATTGGGTATCATCGAATCAAATCGAGTCCAGATTTCTGTCTGTTGCTGCGCCACCGAATCGGGGCCTTTGGGCCTTGTATCCCGTATGAGTCTATTAGGGACGCGTCTAAGAGTGTTTCGGCCGAACCCTAGCCTTTAAATACTGCAGCCGCTGGTCATATTCAGTGGTTTTACTAAGATCAATAATATCGCCGTTCTACGGTTTGTGGGACCCCAACTTCACGATTTCAGATTTTGTCATCAATGTTATTGCTTGTGTTCTCTATTGCACTTGCAGGGATTAGCCTTCTTGGCGAGGTCAAGCGTGTGCATCACGGTTGATAACCAACGGAGCAGTGGTGTAGTGATTGCAGAGGTATTCAAACTGCTCGAGTGCCGCGGATCATCAACATCGAGTTCTCCACCCCAATCGACTTACCTTTCGGAAGATCGGGCCTAAACCTACTCATCAATTGGTATCAGATTTCCATGTTGCTTGCCCGTTAGGTATCTTTGTTTTCCTTCCATGGGATCGGTTTTGTTTCATACCAAGAGTCCATAGAAAAGCCACAAAAAATTAAATTGTTTTTACCGCTTCCTAGACTATAGTGCCTACAGTTTCATTTTTCAGTTTGCATTGTCGAGTTTGCATTCGTGTGGTCGAGTCTTGTTGCTGGTTTAGCTTTGTGTTTTGGGTCCTAGTTATCGTGTTTCGTCCTTGTTTTTTTGTTGTTCGACACCTATTCCACAATCCCTAAACAACAAACCGATCCACCACGTTCATCGGTTTGTTCCACTCATATATGAATCATCACACACCACCCCATTAGTTGATGTGCAAATTCCTAATCGTTTTCATATCCGATTGCGAGTTGTGTTCTCAAACCGAGTTGGAATCAACACCCAAAAACCGTAACTCGGACAGCCTACCTTAAAACGGCCATAACATTCGCATACGAACTCGAAATTGGGCAATTTTTTTTTTCAAATTGATCTAAGAAAAATTTTGCATCTTGTTTTCCACCGCTTCGCTGCGTTCGCGAAAATTAGATTGCCCAAATTCCCCTCGGAGGATAGGCTATTTGGCCTCTGAAGTTTCAGCACGAATTTTAAAGAATCTATAGGCCGCATATTACATTCAATTTGTGTGCTTCATATTTTTGTGCTCCTGAGTAAAGAAAAAATATCAAAAAATATAAAAAAAGAAAAAAATAATGAAGAGCACGTATATTAAAGCAATTGGCCTATACTACTTGTGCTGTGATTGTTGATTATATCATTTTGTCTTCCTTTTGCCTTGCTACTTCCTTGTGTTGTGCTAGGCCCTAGAGCACTTGGTTGACTAGCAACAGTTTCCTACATTGAATACTTATTCAACCTTGTTTACCTGTTAATGATTTTCTACTTATTAGCCACCATATTGTGCCATCCGAGCTCCACCTTTCTCTTGAGCATAACAGGTACCTTTGCAATCACCCAACGCTTCATTGGTTCATCTCACCATCCACACCACCTGTTGTGTCGGTAAGAACACTTGTAAGAGCATGGTAAGATGCTTGAGCGAGAGAGATTGTTTTCTTCCACCTTTCACATTGTCACTGTAGTTGATAGGGATAACATATTTTTGTTGTCTTTTGTTTCCTACTAACAATGGCAGGAGAAAACAATGATGACGAATGTGTTCAACATGCTGAGTTACATGATATGATAAAGGCCATGGCAGATATGTTCGCTAAATACAACGCATCAACGGAGGACTCACTGGCAAACTTGACTCGCCAACTTGATGACCTTGCTCTTCGTATGAATACTCTTGAGGCTCAGTTGCCTCTCACTGGAAGACACGAGGACAATGCTTACGATGATATGGAAGATCACAACAATCAGCCAAGACTGCCATTTTATCGTTGAGGTATGGGAGGTAATAATTATCATAACAATTATAATCGTCCTCCTGATGATCCTTTTGCTAAAGTGAAATTTAATATACCCTCTTTTTCTGCTGCTTATGATGTTGAGGCTTATCTTGATTGGGAGATGATATTAGAGCAAAAATTTAATGCCCATCTTATTTCTGAACAACATAGAGTTCGTCAAGCCACTAGTGAGTTTAAGGACTTTGCTATCATATGGTGGAATGAACTTGTTAAAACTAGAACTGATCCTAAAACATGGGATATATTAAAAGAAGCTATGCGTGTTCGATTTGTTCCTCCATCTTTTTAGCGGGACCTTCGCAAAAAATTGCAGCGCTTAGACCAAGGTAACATGTCTATAGAGGAGTTTTATCAAGAGTTACAAAAGGGTATGCTGCGTTGTGGGGTAGTAGAGGACATGGATGATAAAATAGCTCATTTTTATGGGGAGCTGAGGCGTGAAATTCAGAACATTGTTGATTACAAGGAATATGATATTGTTCACAGATTGTTTTAGCTTGCTATGTTGGCAGAAAAAAAAAATTGCAGGGCCGACAACAACAGCAACAACACACGAGGAGCAACTTCACGCCGCGTTCGACGTCTACACCATCCAAAACAGCACCATCTTTGACCCCCCGTGCAGCGACAACACCATCCAATGGCGGCCAACGAACTACACCTGCTGCTCCACCTTCTCGCGTGTCGGAGGGTAGCAAGACGACATCATTCAAGCCTTCATCGTCCAGTCCTTCTATGAGTCATACTTCCGACATTAAGTGTCACCAATGCCAGGGACTTGGTCATATGATGAGAGATTGCCCGATCAAACGAGCATACATAGCATGCGACGATGGCGGGTATGATAGTACTTCGGATGTTGAAGATGAATATTCTCTTGCTACTGACTTTACAGATCCAAATGACGAACAAACCGAAGAAGAGGTACTTGGTACAACGGCGACAGAGAACTATAGGACCATCATTGCGCAGCGTGCCTTGAGCTCCAAAGTGGAGGCCGACGACAAGCTACAATGACACAACCTCTTCCACATGTTTCTCGTCGTCAAGGACTGCCGTGTACACACTGTAATTGATGGAGGTAGCTGCAATAACTTGGTGAACACGGATGTCATCAAGAAACTTCGTTTGACAACAAGAGCACACCCTCATCCATATCACATTCAATGGTTCAACAATAGCGGTAAGGTTCGGGTAACACAAATAGCGAGAATACATTTTTCAATTGGTTCTTGCCATGATTTTGCTAATTTTGATGTCGTGCCTATGTATGCTTGTTCTCTTTTATTGGGTCGTCCTTGGGAATTTGATACAGATGCTATTCATCATGGTAGAACTAATAAATATAGTCTCATGCATAAAGAAAAGAAAATCACTTTGTTTCCCATGACTCCTGCTGAAATTGTGCATTTTGAGAAGAGTAAAATTTGTGATGGCAAAGCAACAAAACTAGAATCTAAAAAACAGCAAGTCCTTAAATTAAAATCACCATCGTGCTCACAACTAAATTTAACCTTGCTGATTTATTCGATGCTATGGGGATGTTCTATGCTTTAGTATGCAAAGAAGCTATCTTTTCACTTCATGAATTGTCTATTACATTGCCCCCTGCCATTGCTAACCTTTTGCAGGAGTTTGAGGATGTGTTTCCCTCCGAGATACCCCTGGTTTACCACCCATGAGAGGCATTGAACACAAGATCGATTTGATTCCAGGAGCAAGTTTGCCAAATCGTGCAGCATACAGGGCGAATCCAGAGGAAACTAACAAAATTCAGCAACAAGTCCAAGATCTTTTGGACCGTGGGTACATTCGTGAAAGCCTTAGCCCTTGTTCTGTTTTTGTTCTTTTGGTTCCTAAGAAAGATGGTAGTTGGCGCATGTGTGTTGATTGTCGAGCGATTAATAACATTACCATTCGGTATCGTTATTCTATTCCTCGCTTAGATGACATGCTTGATGAATTGAGTGGTGCTATCATCTTCACAAAAATTGACTTGCGTAGTGGTTACCACCAAATTAGAATGGCACTAGGAGATGAATGGAAAACTGCATTTAAAACCAAGTTTGGACTTTATGAGTGGTTAGTCATGCCTTTTGATTTAACTAATGCACCCAGTACCTTTATGCGATTCATGAACGAGGTTTTACGTGCTTTCATTGGACAATTTGTCATGGTTTACTTCGATATATCCTCATTTGCAGCAAGTCATATGATGAACATCTTGATCATTTACGTGCTGTTTTTACTGTTTTGAGAGATGCACATTTGTTTGGTAACCTCGAAAAGTGCGTCTTTTGCACCAATCGAGTCTAGTTTCTTGGCTATGTCGTTTCCTCGTAAGGATTGAGATGGATGAGGCAAAAATTGAAACCGATCACTAGCTGGCCAGCCCCAACAACCATCACACAAGTTTGTAGTTTTCTTGGTCTTTCAGGTTTTTATCGCTGTTTTGTGCGGGATTTAAGCACCACTGCAGCACCTCTACATGAGCTAACGAAGAAGGGAGTGCCGTTTCGATGGGGCGAACAGCAGCAACAAGCTTTTGATGCTCTCAAATCGAAGCTTACACAAGCACCATTGCTACAACTTCCTAATTTTGACAAGACCTTTGAGCTAGAATGCGATGCAAGCGATATTGGTATTGGAGGCATTCTCATACAAGGAGGTAAACTTGTTGCTTTTGTTAGTGAAAAAATTCATGATCCTTCTCTGAATTATTCTTCTTATGATAAGTAATTGTATGCCTTAGTGCGAGTATTACAAACTTGGCAACATTATCCTTGGTTTGAGGAGGTTGTCATACATTCCCATCATGAATCATTGAAGTATCTTAAGTGTCAAACCAATATGAATAAACAACATGCTAAATGGATTGAGTTCATAGAGTCGTTTCCATACATCATTAAGCATAAGAAAGGGAAGGAAAATGTCATTGCCGATGCATTATCTAGACGTTATACCATGCCATCCCAACTTGATCATAAAATCTTTGGTTTGGAAACAATAAAAGCATTATATCCTACTGATTTGGGCTTCAAAGATGCTTTTGAAAATTGTAGAGAAGGAAGAACTTGAAATAAATATGTGCTGCGAGAGGGTCTCCTCTATCGTGCTAACAAGCTATGCGTTCCAGCTAGCTCCGTTAGTCTACTACTTTTGCAGGAAGCACATGGAGGAGGTTTGATGGGACATTTTGGAGTGAAGAAAACTGAAAACGTGCTGTCCACACACTTCTTTTGGCCGAAGATGAGGCATGATGTCGAGCGCTACGTATCACGATGCACTACTAGCAATAAAGCTATGTCTCGCCTTAACCCATATGGTCTTTATATGTCTCTTCCTGTTCCTAGTGTACCTTGGGAGGATATTTCTATGAACTTTGTTTTGGGATTTCCTAGGACTAAGAGGGGGAGGGATAGTATTTTTGTAGTTGTTGATTGTTTCTCCAAAATGGCACACTTTATACCTTGTCATAAGAATGATAATGCCTCAGACATTGCTGCTTTATTTATGACGAAAATTGTTTGTTTATATGGTGTGCCAAATACTATTGTTTCTGATCGTGATGCAAAATTTATAAGTCATATTTGGAGAACTTTGTGGTATAAATTGGGAACCAAGTTGCTGTTTTCAACTACATGTCACCCACAAACGGTTGGACAAACCGTGGTAGTTAATCGTACTTTATCCACTATGTTGCGGGCTGTCTTGAAAACAAATTTGAAGTTGTGGGAGGAGTTTTTACCACATATACAATTTTTTTACAACGGATCCGTTCACTCCATCGCAAAGGTAAGTCCATTCTAGGTAGTGTATGGTTTCAATCCCCGTGCTTCTATTGATTTACTACCTTTGCCTCCTTCTAAAACTATAAATTTGGATGCTACACAATGATCTGAATTCATTCTTAAGATGCATGAAACTACAAAGAAAAATATTGAAAAGATGAATGAGAAATATAGGATTGCAGGTAGTAAAGGTAGAAAAGAAGTAAAACTTGAACCGGGTGATTTGGTGTTGTTACTTTAGAGAAAAGAGCAATTCCCTGACTTGAGAAAATCTAAACTTATGCCACGAACTGCTGGTCCTTTTAAGATTGTTCAAAAGATTAATGATAATGCATATAAGCTTGAGTTGCCTCCCGATTTTGGGTTAGTCCTACATTTAACATTTCAGATTTGCGACCTTACTTGGGTAAAGAAGATGAACTTGAGTCGAGGATGACTCCAATTCAAGAGGGGGAGGATGATGAGGACATCACAACAGCAGAGACGCACATTGAACTGCAAGGACCAATCACAAGAGCATGAGCACGGTTAATAAATCAGTAGGTGAACTCATTCCTAACTTCCTTTGCATGTGAGTTTGAGAATAGATTGCTATATGATGATTTAATTGTTATTAGGAACAATGGAGAAGATAAACAAGTAAATGGAAGAGGCCTTGGGAACGTGGAGAACCACCTGGGACGTCCACAAGTTGATGGAATCAGTTTACAACTCGGACTCGAGATCAACTCGGAGTCTAGGAGCAGTCACTCTTAAAATGGACGCCCAAGATGCATACAGACTCCGTTTTTGACATTCCACATATGCACATAAAGAGGAGAAGATAAACTTTCCAATGGCTCTTGTACCACCTCAAAAATATTCTGGAGTCATTGGGAATCATCGAAACAAGTCAAGTCCAGATTTCTATCCGGTGCTGCGCCACCGAATCGGGCATTTGGGCCTTGTATCCCGTATGAGTCCATTAGGGACGCATCTAGGCGTGTTTTGGCTAAACCATAGCCTTTAAATACTGCAGCCACCGGTCACATTTACTGGGTTTTTCTTAGATCAATAATATCTCGGTTCTACGGTTTTTGAGACCCCAACTTCGCGATTTCAGGTCGTGTCTTCGACGTTCTTGCTTGTGTTCTCGGTTGCACTTGCAGGGATTAGCCTTCTTGGCTATGTCAAACGTGTGCAGCATGGTTGATAACAAACGGAGCAGTGGTGTAGTGATTGCAGGGGTATTCGAATTGCTCAAGTGCCGCAGATCATCAACGTCGAGTTCTCCACCCCAATCGACTTACCTTTCAGAAGATTGGGCCTAAACTTACTCATCACTCCCCCAAGCTTAGGGATGGATGACTTTGGCTCCTAGTGGAAGCTGAAATTCTTCTGCGAAAGGCAATGATGTTGCCTAGTAGACATTTGTTGAGGTACGCCTTGAATCATCTTATAGTTGAGCACTTGCATCCTTGTTGTCCATCCTATAAAATGGGTTAGCCAACACTACCTCATTTTCACCAAAAAAAGGGGAAAACAAACAAGGGTAATCCTGTCTAATAACTACTAGTACCTATAGTTTAATCAAAAGTGATAGCTATCCTTCACTTCCTTTTCCTTCACCAGCAGCGGCACCAAAAATGCTTGTTGACGGCTACTAAAATCACAGATCATCTCTAGTAAGAGATGAGGTCCGCAAGCGCACGGAAACTGTCTTGTAGCATTTCATACAAAAGTATTCCCAAGGGTATCATATTTATCCCAATGGAATGCAATGGAGTAAAGTAAACACTACTCTTATGATCAGGCTATGGGATACTAATCAATTATCAAGACAGGGATAAGTTGATAATATATAGGTAGTGTGACACACATCTAAGCAATCAACTCTAAAGGGTAGATGAGTCCTAATGGATGTTAGACTAAGAGTTGAAGAGTTACTCCTACAATGCTTCTAATATACATATACATAGCCTAGGTTAGATACTAATGAGCATGTCAATGGTGAATACTTAAACTAAGTTGTTCAACACATCGGGCACGAGTTTACCCCTAGCAATACTAGGATGACTCCCGCCAAGAGCCCGTGGCATAGCCGAACATGGAGGATTACAAAGAACAGATAGGGCTGTCACCACCTACTGCCTACCTCTTCAATACGTGGGTCTACGAGACATCCAATGCTACCTAACTATCCTAGCACCATGCTAGCATATTAAGTAAATACCTTAAGAGCCACGGCACAAGCCATCCTAAGGCAATGAACTAAATCATCGTTGAACCAATGTTGAGACATAGCATAAGTTATTCATATTAACATGATCATATTGTATCTAATTAGACTATAGTGGAAGTTTATAGTGTTTATGATGATAGTATAATGACATTAAGGCATGATCATAAAGACTATACCTACCACATACATGGAATCCACAATCAAACAAGAAACGCTTCATCCAAGTATATGAATAAAAGAAAACAAAAGATAATATCTTTATTAGGCATAAAGTCACAAATGCAAGAAAAGATACATTAGCCATACCTTTCCCAACTTGGACTTTGGACTAGAGCCTCTCCTCCCTATAGCCTAACTCCACTAAGCACTAAGAGAACTAGTGTATACAATAGAATGATGCTGATGTGGTGTGTGTTGAAGTGAGGGTTGAGGGGTCCTATTTATAGCTTGGAGAAGGGTCGGTTCCCGCCACCAAAAGCGCGCGAATCAGTCACCCATGTCCTCTTTAAACCGGGAGGAGCCAACACATGGAAGCTGACTGAATTTGGAGGAAAGACCAGGTCGGCCGACTAGGGGTGTCAGCCAACATGGTAAGTCCTCTAAACGGTCTGTGCTTTCTTGGGGTGACTTCCAGGTGGGTCCCATCCCTTGATATGAGTGCTACACCGTTGGATGGCCTCTGATACTTCTGTTTGTGGGCCATTTGATCCATGTGGTGCCACATGTCGGCGCTTGATTGGCTGGGATGATATTTTATAGGATCCATCCCCTTGTTTCACTTCAATTCTATATAAAATTCCTGCATGCACCAATTTCTCCAAGTACAAGTGGAACTAGGTCATTTCTAACTATAATTGAATGTACCCTAGAGGGGGTGAATAGGCTTTTTAAGTTTTTAGTCGGAACCTGAAACACTTAGCAACCTGATCAAATACAGAGAAATCGGACTAGTCTGGTAAGGTGCGGACTAGTACGATATATGTGGTATAGATTGATCAAGTTTGATCAGTGATTTCAGTCAAAGTACTCTATGCAGCAGAAATTGAGTGACAAATAGAGTGTATTGCTTCAATGAAGCTAGATGTAGCACAAGTTAACTTTAGTTTCAAAGTTTTAACGCAAGTTGAACAATGTCAAGCAAACCCAAGATTACGATGAATTCAAAGATCAAAAGTAATGGACACAATGATTTTTACCCCGTGGTTCGACTCAACGGAGGAAATCTACATCCATGTTGAGGAGCGCACAAAAGGACCGAGTCTTCACGAACCCTACCCTCGTCGAATCGCCATAGAGGCCGATTCTCTTCCACTAATCACAAAGGGGTAAGATAACCATGTTCAAGGCGCCTTCTCACAAGTTGAGGGTTTCCCAAGATTTACAATTCAAAACTCCACCAAACACACTCAAAAAGTATGCAATGAAACAGCGAGAGTGTGTGAGAGAATCAAACCCAAGAGCTCAAGTCGTGAAGAACGTGTCTCTTCTTTGATCTATGGTTAATCCTCAAGTATTTGATCTTTCTTGTGTTGGATTGTGTGGAGAGATGTGTTTTCTAGGCTCTTGGAAGGTGTGACGACGCAGGGAGTCCAGAGTTGTTGATTAGGGGCCGTACACCTCTATTTATACTAGGGTTTCTAAAGGTTACCGTTAGGGTTTGAGATGTCCGTACTAGTCCAGTGTGCGGCGTGTGGGAAACCTTAAGTGTCCTAAATTATCGGACTTGTCCGGCCCTGGGCGGACTAGTCCGATTTTGTCTCTGGAGATGTTCGGACTAGTCCGGCACATATCAGACTAGTCCGGCGTGGTGAATCCCTTAATGAATTGAGGACTAGTCCGCACTTGGAGGACTTGTCCGATTTTAGTCAAAGAGGTTATCAGACTAGTCCGAATGATATCGAATTAGTCCGGTGTCATGGAATTTTGAGGGACTAAGGACAAGTTTGTGAAATATCGGACTTGACCAATTTTGATCAGAAGGATTATGGAACTAGTCTGGACTTTATCGGACTATTCCGGTTCGGACAAGTACGCACTTGGAGGACTTGTCCGATCCTGGACAGAGAGGTTATCAGACTAGTCCGGTGAACATTGGACTAGTCCGGGCCTGTGTAAACTTGTGCAGTGAGAGTGATTTCTTTTGCTTGAGCTCTTGGGGTGTGTTTCTCCAACACACTCCATACACAAAAAATATTCTATTCATCTTCTTGAGCTCTCTTCAACTTGATTCTTCACTCTCCTTTCTTTTTGCGCTTTCTTCATAATTTCACTGAAACCTGCGCTCATCTCAACAATTTGGTTAGGATCTCATTTGTTTGTCATAAATCAACCAAAACCCACAAGGGATGCCTAGATGCACTTTCAATCTCCTCCTTTTTGTTGATTGATGACAACCAATTGAGATTTCACAAATATGATTAAAAATCCAGATTTTCGTAAAGTGTGCACATATGAGCTTGGAACAAGTTAAGCAATGAAAACATAGGACATATGTGCACTCTTTATGGTGGGGTGCAAGACTAAGTGTGTGTAAGAAATATTCGTGATAATAATGAGATAATTGACATAATCATAACAACAACAAGCATATATGTCAATTTCAAAGCATAAACATAGATTGCACCACAGAATCATCACAAACTTCATAAACATGACTTAGAACCATAATAAGAGCATAATAGCAATTTTACAACCAAAAAGAATAATAGAAACCAAAAGATGCAAATGAAGCTCTTGACTCTCAAACTACAGCTAGTCCTAGTGACTCCCCCTCAATCTCTCCCCCTTTGGCATCAAGGCACCAAAAAGAAGGAGAGGATAGATCTAGCAGTCGCCGTAGGCTCATTCCTCGTTGTCGGTCCGCTCATCGTCTTCATCTTTAGGCTGCAGAGGAGGAGGAGGATGAGAACCACTTGCAGTGCCCCCAATGCCAAAATAGGCAAATTCAGAAGGTGAAAGGGGTGGAAGCTCCAAGAAGTTAGAGGGAGAGTCCTTGGAGATGATAGGAGATCCAATGGGCCCAATCTCCAGCTTCTGGTAGATTTACTTGACATTTTGCTTTATGTATCTCATATCCTCTTTCCTTGCCTTGTTCAACTTATGGACTTTCACCCCAGCCTTCTCGTAGGAGCCAAAGATGGCGGCCAAGTACTTCAAAATGCCACTTGGGGACCCTTCTTGGAAGTAGTAGCTCCTGAGCTTGATGGGGGTCTTGCTTCAGCTTGGGCCCTCTTGGGAGCCTCCTCACTAGATACAGAGGATGCAACAACTGGAAGAGAGGCTTTGGGAGGCTTTTGAGGCCTCAGGGGAGTGTGCTCAACATCCTTCCGAAACTCAATTCCTGTGACTTTCTCAATCATAAACATGAGATAGGGCGCATAGCCACAAGAACGGTTTTGAGTGCAGGAGATATTCACCATGTCGTTCCAAATATAGTCAAAGACATCAAACTTCTAGTTCTTGCTTATCACCTTCATCAGTGTCCTTAGGTAGCCTTGGACACTTCTTCCATCTCCATCTTTTGGAGCTATGGTCTTCCTCAGCACCCTATTAAGAACCATGAAGAATGGCTTCATGTTCTTGGAGGAAGGGGGATTGAATTTCAGGCTGGTGTCATAGAGAAACTCCATCTTGTCCTTCTCCAGGACGCCAATGTTGTGAATGATGAGTTCATTGCTGCTAGTGTCCTCAAGATGCAACAGTCTTGCAAACTCATCATACGTCACGGTGTACTTGGATCCGTGAGTCATCCAAGTCACCCTCTCCTCTTCATCACTAGCAAAATAGCAGGTTGCATAGAATTGGGCTATGACTTCATCATTCCAGTTGCACCTGAAAGCAAACAAGTCTTTGAGCCCATGCCTCTCCACAACTTGTATCACTTCATCAAAGGCTGGGCAGCTCTTCCTCTTAAAGTGTGTCCAGTTGATCCATTGGCTTCGGACCACCGGAGCCTTGATCGTAAGATACACGAAACTATAATAGTCCACGTGGAAGTTGCTTCAGAACCTTGCATCAGCTGCCTTTCTAGATTTGCTATAATAGTCAATTTGCCTGACCTTTGAAGCAACATCGCTTCCTTTGCCATTGAACTTTTCTTCATTGGGGTCTCTGTTTTCCTGCCTCAGAGCACTCATCTGGAGAGGGCCAATGGGACCGGTGGCGATTCCTTTCCCTTTGCCCTTAGCTTGGCGAGGAGCTGCCGAGCTAGGGCTTGCTGCATCCTTTCCTTTGGATGCAGGTGTGACGTCCGGTTTCGAAAAATGAACCAAGCTAACGCATATGTGTGCCCAGGATGTTCATCACACATACACGAGTGCAATCACAAACGATATACAGAAAATTACCACAGAACAAGATTAATTAACCAAATTTTATTACACAACCAGATTATCATTGAATACAAGCTCTAATGAATATTTATGACAACTCAACTATTGCAGCGGAAATACTCCAATTAAGCAACTAAGCAAACTAAGCATAAGGGATAGTGCAGCTCCAATCAACATCATAGGCAAAGTTGACGGTAGACATGGCTTAGAACTCCGCATTATCACCATTAAACTCCCAATCCTGACCTGCAACTGTTGGGGGGATTGCAAGAGTGAGTACATGTCGTACTCAGCAAGTGTGGAAAGTATGACATGTGGCTGATTCAAATGACGACAATAATAATGGCTAAGTGCTGAAAAGTACATTAAAACATTTGAAAAGCAATATATTATATGTATGTGAAGTAAACCCATCATAATCATATGTAATACCATAATACCAAACTGAATTCACTACCATCATCAATAATTCCAGATTTCACCATTTGCCAATAACCATATTCAATACTGTCGGTGGTTTTGATCCGGCAGATCTCCCGACACTGCTAAAGTGTTGAAGGAGTTTGTGGTTCGGTGTGGGCGCGCGGAGATTCAAGAAGGTGGAAATCAAAGTAATGTAGGAGACACGAGGATTTACGTGGTTCGGGCCGCCTGAGCGTAATACCCTACTCCACGGGTGTGTTGGTGTTGTATTAGCGGTAAGAGCTTGTCATGAACGCGTGGGGTGCGTATGATCGTCCGTGAACGTCCCTGAGTGTATCGTCGGCCTGTCCTTTTATAGTACAAGGGTAGGCCGTTACAATTCAACCTGGCCCGACATGTGGCCCCGACGGTTACTAGTATTGATACACGCTTAATTGCTCTTAATAACCCTGTAACGGGCTTTGACAGCACCGTTACTGGTGTTAAGATCGTCCGTTTAAGTGTCATTAATATGACATTAATGACACTTAATCGGGTCTTGAAGTCCTTGGCTCTCCTTTGAAGATCCGGAGTCGTTACAAGGTCTTCCGGAGGTTAGAAGCTGAAAGGTCCAACGATTTGACATGTGGCTGCTCCGGAGCTTGCTGTGGGAAGCTGGTAGCTCCGGGGCTACCAGACACGTGTCAGGTCCGGAGCTTCTCTCGGTCTGGGGTTAAGTCCGGAGGTGCCGTTTCGGTACGTGGCCCGGAGCTTCCCCCTTGTGGGCGGTAGCTCCGGGTTAGTCGTACACGTGGCGACCCAGTGATTAAACATGTTGGAGAAGCGGGTCCGGTTATGTCTGACAGGTGGGCCTCCGAGGGTCTTCAAACCAAGTAGATGACTTTCCTTTGAGATCTTTGTAACCTCAAGGGGTGTACGGTTTTTAGGGTACCGACAAATACCAAATTCCAATTTCCCTCTAATCATGTAGGTCATCCAGGCGCTCATAACCGGGAGCACGTCTATCATGATAGTTTTATTTAACACTCTGCAGAGTTTGTACCTCTTTACCCATGTGTTTGTGATTTCATCACCCATCGGCGACTAAAGAACCTCCCTCATGCCAATTACACTTCCTTTGGTGTATGGCCAAGAGATCACAAAATAGCCTTTACAAAGGGATTACTAGCCTATTTAGACCCCACTGAGGTTTCACCGGTGGCGATGCCTCCAACTCAGCACATCTTCAACCAAGGGCTCCCTCTTGAGCCATTCGGATCCCAGGGTAGTCCCACCAATCATCAACAAACCCAATCCGACTACCCCTTCCCCGAGCATCCACAATGGTCCAAACAACACTAGCAAAGCCCTAATTAATCAGCTACGTCGCACCCATACTTGGCCTCGTGGTGCCACTGTAGTCCTGGCTTATTCTCGCATGAACCGGTCCTTAGATCTAAAGCAAGCAAACCACCATAACATCCAACCCATCCACATACCAGGCCTGCTTAGATCATCCATTACCATATCATATTTAACCAGTTCATGTTAACCATAATCTCATGCATGCATAATTAAATTGAGTTGTATAGTTGGTTTCCATCCCAGTTGATTAAGCGAAGCAAAAAGGTAAAAGCCCTTCCCGACTCTCTACCATATATTCCAGGTGACAAGGGTGGTTTAGCAAATCTAGTCAACTTCCTACCATAGGATTCCCATCAAATTGACACAAGCATGCAATTTTGCAAACAAAACATTTATTTTAAAAACAGGATCAATATGCTTCAAGGACACTTGCCTTGCTCTTGCTGTTGATTAGGGTCAAAGCCTTCAAACTCTTGGTGCTGGAGATCCTCCGCGGAACTTTCTAGCGCAAATCCGTCTAATCCACACAATAAACATACAAGACAAGAAACACAATCAAAAATTGCACAAATATTACTCAATATGACATGACATGCATGATTGATGCAGATGCAAGGTAGAACTTGTTACTAGATTGCTTTTAATGATCACTAACTAGTTCTAATAGCTTTTAACAAGTTTATACAGGTTCGGAGTTGATTAGATAAAATTTTAGAGTCAATTCAACACAATTTAACCAGGAAGATCGGACTAGTCCGCTAGGGACTGGACAAGTCCGCGCTTGACGAGATCAGCAGATTAGGGTTTTCTAGATCGACGTGAATTTGGAGATTAGGGGTTGAATTCACGTAAGGAAAAGATAATAGAAGGTGTACCAGGTGTTTAGAACTCCAATGAATCAAGAAACTTGGAGGTAGCACTTGGATCTTGATGATCTAGGGTTGGTGATGAACTTGGAGATGAATTGGTGGTGAAGGACAAAACTTGGTGGAGATCTCGATCCTTCTTCGTTTCCTCCTCTTCTTCTTCTTGCTTGGGATCTTCTCCTTCCTCCTTGATGGTAGCTCTCCACGAACTAGGGTTTGGGTGGGTGGAAAAGTGGCAAATAGATGTCAACCCAAGGGGTGGGGCTGTTTATATAGAGGTGGAGGCTAGGGTTAGATGGATTTCGAGTTTAGGGATGAGTAGAGGCCGGTTTAGAGTCCCACATGGGCTCTAAAAGAGTTAGGCACGACGTCCCTAGGCCCACTTAACGTGGAACCCAAGAAACAAGTCGTAAAACAAAAGATCAAATCAGAGTCACGAAATATCGGACATGTCCGGATAGGCCCGAACTAGTCCGAATTCGTCCAGAGAGGAAAATCGGACAAGTCTGGCCAAACATCGGACAAGTCCGAATTTGAACAGAAAGGAAAATGGACAAGTCCGCTGGAACACCGGACCAGTCCGGAAAGTCCAGGGACTTAGCAAATTTTTCAAGGATTCATGGAGCATCGGACTAGTACGCACAAAATCGGACAAGTCCGAAAGTTTCCAGTGCTAAAAATCGGATTAGTCCGCAGCGAAAACAGACAAGTCCATTTTTAGTCAGAGAGAAATCAGACTAGCCCGCAGCAAAACCGGACTAGTCTGCACTTTCCTGCGTTTTAAGTGCGGTTTTTGTTCCAAATCAATTTTAAACTCGTTCCTCTTGATGTGGATTAATGTTAAACATGTATATGAATGTATGCAAGGCATGATTATGAAAATGAGGGTGTTACAGCAAGCTTCTTGGCCACGACCTTTCGCCACACTTGAGGTGGAGTGGGCGACGAGTCAGCGACACGGTGTTGCCTCTTCTTGCTTTGGCTCGTTGAGGACCGAAGCAAAGACTCTTGTTCCAACTCGGCCTCAAAATTGGAGATCTCATCATTAGAGCTCGACATTGTCCTGACAAGAGGATTATACAATATGAGGATGGGGATCAATGGAAAGGAAATGCATTGAGTAGTAGGAATTTAGGGTTGAGTTCAGTTAAACATCAGACTTGTCCGGTGCTCAAGTGCGGACTAGTCCGGAGAACTGGACTTGTCTGTACCGAGGCCGGATTAGTCTGGTATTCAAGTGCTCAAACCCTAACTAGCCAACCAATGGAGTTTCTCAATGCAAATATAGCTCAATGTAGACATAATAAACCAAGGAATCATGTATTAACAAGTGAAACTAAGCTATTTGATCCTCAACATAAAAAATTGAAGGTTCTAGGGTTTTGGAGAAATTTTACCAATATCCTTCAATTCTTGAGGTTGGAGGCGTGTTGGTGCGGACAAGTCCGTTGTCCTCGATCCCCTTGCGATGAAGATCGTTTTCCACGGAGACTTGAAGAGATTTGGTGGAGAAATCGCCAAATAACCTCGGGGGCGCTCAAGTGAAGAGAGAGAGAGAGAGTATGAGGGAAGTTGTGAGGATGAAGGGGGTTAGGGTTTTGGCGGCCCTAGGGTTATGGAGTCGAAAAGTCCGGACTACCGGATCTCTGCGGACTAGTCTGTAGTGTGCGGACTAGTTCGGGCAACCACGAACTAGTCCGTGGTCACCAGAACATAAGCATTTAACCCATTCGTATATATTTGAAGGTGCTTACAAATAAAATAGGGGCAAGACACATAAATAATATTGATGAATATGATCAGTAAACATACAACAATCAAGCTATGACCAGAATTCACCAAGATCAAGTAATTGAAATAGTTTTTCGAAGAAAATTGAGAGATACAATTTTAATAACACAATCAATAGATTTTGAAGAGGCCATACATGTATGCAAGTTTTCAAGCCACATTCCGAGCATCAAGGATATTTAGTTCATTTCGGAGCTCGCAAAAATGTTTTTCATCAAGTGGCTTGGTAAATATGTCAGCTAGTTGTTTTTCGGTGTTGACATGGGAAATGTCCATGTCGCCTTTCATTGAGTGGTCTATCAAAAAGTGATGTCGGATGTCTATATGTTTGGTTCTAGAGTCTCAACGGGGTTATGGGCAATTTTAATAGCACTCTCATTGTCACAAAGGAGTGGAATATGGCTCATATTGTAACTGTAATCCCTTAGAGTTTGTCGCATCCAAAGGAGTTGTGCACAACAACTCCCTGCTGCAACATACTCTGCTTCAGCCGTGGATAAGGCGATGGAGTTTTGTTTCTTGGAGGACCAAGAAACTAGGGATCTACCTACAAATTGGCATGTACCGGAGACACTTTTTTATCTACTTTGCATCCGGCATAATCTACATCGGAGTATCCAATGAGATTGAACTTGGAACCTTTAGGATACCAAAGTCCTAGGTTGGGTGTATGAACTAAATATCGCAAGATTCTTTTTACGGGTGTCATATGACACTCCTTAGTATTGGCTTGAAATCTTGCACACAAACATACACTTAACATAATATCATGCCTAGATGCACATAAGTAAAGTAGGAATCCAATCATGGAGCGATATACCTTTTGATCTATGTTTGGTCCGCCATATTGAGGTCCAAGTGTCCATTTGTTGCCATGGGAGTCAGGCTCCGCCTTGTCCATTCCAAACTTCTTAAGTATGTCTTGAGTGTACTTGGTTTGACTTAGGAATGTATCTTCCTTTTGTTGTCTCACTTGGAATCCCAAGAAGTACCTAAATTCTTCCATCGTCGACATCTCGAATCTATTTGTCATAATCTTACTAAATTCTTCACAGAAGGATTTGTTAGTTGAACCAAATATGATATCATCAACATAAATTTGACAAACAAATAGCTCATTGTCAAAATGTTTAGTGAACAATGTATAATGAGCTTTACCAATCTTAAAACCATTTTCAATTATAAAATATCTAAGACACTCATACCAAGCTCTAGGAGCTTGTTTGAGGCCATAGAGAGCCTTACACAGTTTGAACACATGGCCGGGGAAATCTTGATCTTCAAATCCGGGGGGTTGCTCCACGTACACCTCCTCCTTGATTGGTCCATTGATGAAGGCACTTTTCACATCCATCTGATAGAGCTTGAAATCATGGTGAGTAGCATATGCAAGTAATATTCTAATCGATTCAAGCCTAGCTACGGGAGCAAAAGTTTCATCGAAATCCAAACCTTTGACTTGTGAATACCCTTTGGCCACAAGTCGCGCCTTGTTTCTTGTTACCACCCCGTGTTCGTCTTGTTTGTTGCGGAAGACCCATTTAGTGCTGACTACATTGAACTTGGGCCTTTCTACAAGTTCCCACACCTCGTTCCACTTGAAGTTGTTCAATTCTTCTTGCATTGCCATCACCCAATCTAGATCTTTCAATGCATCTTCAACCTTGTGAGATTCCAAAGAGGATACAAACGAGTAATGTTCACAAAAATTAGCAATTTGAGATCTAGTTGTTACTCCCTTTTGGATGTCACCGATTATGTTGTCGATGAGGTGATCTCTTTGGATGCATTGGTGTACTCTTGGATGTGGCACTTGTGGTCTTCAATCTTCATGGTCATCTTCTTCTCCCCCTAGATGGTTGCCCTCATAGATTTGTTGGTCACCTTGATCTTCATGAGGTTGATCTTATGTAGAAGCCCCCCTTGATCCATTAACTCCACTTGTGTTTCATCTTCTTCATTTGCATTTGGAGATGGCGCTTGTGGTCAAACATCGCCCAATGCCATTCTTATCAACGCTTGAAATGGAGCTTCTTCTCTATCTAGCACACATTGATCAACTCGCTCTTCTTGGGAGCCATTAGTTTCATTGAACACTACGTCACGTGCTACTTCAACAAGTCTGGAGACCTTGTTGAAGACACGATAGGCGTAAGAGTTCGAATCATAGCCAAGCAAGAAACCTTCATCGGACTTCGAAGCAAACTTTGAAGTCCTAGGCTTCTTGTTCAAGATAAAACATTTAGAACCAAAAACTCGAAAATAGGAAATATTAGGCTTGTTACCGGTGAGTAGTTCATATGACGTTTTCTTGAGTAGGCGATGAAGATAGAGTCGATCTATGGTGTGACAAGCGGTGTTGACCGCTTCATCCCAAAATCGATCCGAAGTCTTGTACTCGTCAAGCATTGTCCTCGCCATCTCTATGAGGGTTCGATTCTTCCTTTCGGCTACTCCATTTTGTTTAGGGGAGTACGGTGCTGAAAATTCATGTTTTATGCCTTCTTCTTTTAGGTACTCCTCAACTTGGGTGTTCTTGAAGTCCATACCATTGTCACTTCGTATGTTCTTTATCTTCAATGAAAATTCATTTTGGTCATGCTTGAAAAACTTCGTGAGGGTTCCTTGAGTTTCTGTCTTATCATGCAAAAAGAAAACCCACGCGAAGCGCGAAAAATTATCAACAATTACTAAACCGTATTTGTTACTGTCGATGCTTATGTAAGCAATTGGACAAAATAGATCCATGTGAAGTAGCTCGAGTGGTCTTGTTGTTGTCATGACATTCTTCACGGGATGGGGTGCTCCTACTTGCTTCCCGGCTTGGCACAAGCTACAAGGCCTGTCTTTCTCAAAAACAACAACCTTCAAACCTCGGATGTGATCGCCCTTTAGGAGTTTTTGAAGATTCCTCATACCAACATGTGCTAGCCGTCTATGCCACAACCAAGCCATGTTGGTCTTTGCAATCAAGCACGTGTCAAGTTCAGCTTTATCTTTGTTGAAGTCAACAAGCTAAAGCTTTCCTTTTAACACACCCTTGAATGCAACCGAGTCATCACTCCTTCTAGAGATGGTCACAACGTCACTAGTGAACAAGCAATTATAACCCTTGTCACATAATTGAGATATGGACAGTAGGTTATAATCTAAGGAATCGACATGTAAAACGTGAGAAAGAGTGTGTTGAGATGATATTGCAATTTTAATGGTACCGAGCACCCTTCCTTGACTGTTGTCTCCAAAGTAGATGCCTTCGCTTGGATCTCCATTTACTTCATATTCAACGAACATCCTTCTTTCTCTGGTCATGTGGTTGGTGCATCCACTATCTAGCACCCATTTTGCTCCACCGGAGGAGTAGGTCTGCAAAAACAAATTATGCCTTGGTCTTAGGTACCCAAGCTTGCTTGGGTCCTTTGAGGTTAGTTATAAGTGATTTGGGCACCCACACATGAGACTTGGTGTTCCCATGGTGTGGCCCAACATATTTAGCATAAACTCTACCAATGTTACTTTTCATGAGTACATATGATGCGTCAAAGGTTCTAAACAATAGTTGTTGCTCATACATGTTAACATGTTTGGACTTGTCAACATTATTAGCCTTTGTAGCTCCTTGACAAAGGCAATGCGTTCCTTGTTATTCTTGTGGCTTCTAGCATTTTGCCTTTCACCATAAGAATACCCAATGCCATCTTTGACATTAGGAGGTCTTGTGGCCAAGTATGCACTTCGTGCATACTTGATCTTCTCCTTGTCAAATATGCCACTACGGGAAGGATGCTTGTCCTTTGTCAAGTTTGACTTATCCTTCAAGTTAGTGTCAATCTTAGCACATGCACACGTAATAGTAGTTTCAGATTTTAGGTGTTGAGACGGTGAGCTTGAAGAGGATGAAGGGTCACTTTGTTAACTTAGAGAAAGAGTGTGTTGAGATGATATTGCAATTTTAACGGTACCGAGCACCCTTCCTTGACTGTTGTCTCCAAAGTAGATGACTTCGCTTGTATCTCCATTTACTTCATATTCAACGAACATCCTTCTTTCTCTGGTCATGTGGTTGGTGCATCCACTATCTAGCACCCATTTTGCTCCACCGGAGGAGTAGGCCTGCAAAAACAAATTACGCCTTGGTCTTAGGTACCCAAGCTTGCTTGGGTCCTTTGAGGTTAGTTACAAGTGATTTGGGCACCCACACATGAGACTTGGTGTTCCCATGGTGTGCCCCAACATATTTAGCATAAACTCTACCAACGTTACTTTTCATGAGTACATATGATGCGTCAAAGGTTCTAAACAATAGTTGTTGCTCATACATGTTAACATGTTTGGACTTGTCAACATTATTAGCCTTCATAGCTCCTTGACAAAGGCAATGCATTGCTTATTATTCTTGTGGCTTCTAGCATTTTGCCTTTCACCATAAGAATACCCAATGCCATATTTGACATTAGGAGGTCTTGTGGCCAAGTATGCACTTCGTGCATACTTGATCTTCTCCTTGTCAAATATGCCACTACGGGAAGGATGCTTGTCCTTTGTCAAGTTTGACTTATCCTTCAAGTTAGTGTCAATCTTAGCACATGCACACGTAATAGTAGTTTCAGATTTTAGGTGTTGGGACGGTGAGCTTGAAGAGGATGAAGGGTCACTTTGTTTGAGTGACTCAACTTGTACCTCAAGGATCTTGTTAACTTTGGTTAAGTTAGCAAGTTCATCCTTAATGATAACATTTGAGTCGCTTAACTTCAAGCAAGCTTCCTTGCTTGAAGCTAACTCAAGCTCTAGTGACTTGCATTTCTCCTTTTCAAGTTCAATGAGCTTTTTGATCTTAAGATACTCCCCCTTTTGAAGGATGATCATATCTTCTTGGCGATCAACAAGCTCCTCCTTATCAATAAGTTTATCGATCAAGAATTTCATTTTTCTAGTAGTTTTCTTATCTAAGCGAACCAGCATATCTTCATTATCACTATAAGCATCACTATCGCTAGAGTAAGAATGCAAGGAGGAAGATTTAGTTGTTACCTTCATTTTACCTTCCTTCGTCATTAGACATGTGTCGTTGTCCTTCCTTGCGCCAATAGTTGGGAAGAGGGTGGATTTCTTGTTTGTCTTCTTGATGGCTATGCTAGCCATCTCCTCTTCCTCTTCGAATGAGGACTCATCATTGGAGTCCCACTCCTTTCCTAGGTGTGCCTATCCAGTTTTTCTTTTCTTCTTGAACATCTTCTTGGGTTGAGGATTTGTATCCTTGGTCTTCTTCTTGTTTTCTTCATAAGGACAATCAACTATAAAGTGGGCTTATTCACCACAGTTATAGCACGCGCGCCTCAACTTAGGTCTTGATTTGTCTTTGTGTCTTCCTTCATTTGATTTACCACCTTGTCATGTTTTCATCATCTTTTTTAATTTCTTCATAATGAGGATCATATCCTCTTCATCTATACTGCTGCTTTCGTCATCGCTGTCCTCTTCTTGTTGAGCTTCTCGAGCTTCTTTTGACATGGGCTTGCAAGTGGACTTCAAAGCGACTCCTTTCTTCTTTACCAAGGTGAGGTCAGCAATCTCTTTGACATATTTTTCTTGCTTTTCCATCATCTCACAATTGATAATCTTTCCAAGCAATTCATCCGGGGTCATTTTCTTGTACCCGGGGCTTTCTCTAATCATTGAACATAGAGTCACGTTGCAAGGCATGAAGGCTCTGAGAATTAGCTTCACCACCTAGTGATCTTTCCACTTCTTGCTTCCATATGATCGAACTTTATTAACGAGAGTCTTCAACCGATTGTACATGTCTTGCGGTGACTCATCT
Source organism: Tuctoria greenei (assembly GCA_036927565.1). NCBI lineage: Eukaryota > Viridiplantae > Streptophyta > Magnoliopsida > Poales > Poaceae > Tuctoria > Tuctoria greenei. The sequence continues at coordinate 105,326,631 of JAYESD010000010.1, forward strand.
TCTTCTATGGCGAATCTTCCCAATTTGCCTTCGATCATTTCAATCTTGGCCTCTCGCACATGACGATCGCCTTCATGTGCAGTTAGTAATGTGTCCCATATTTCCTTATCAATATCGAGTCCATCCACCTTGGTGAACTCGTCTCGGCCCAATGATGAAGTTATGACCGTCACAGCTTGGGCGTTCCGTTGGATAGCTTGTTCTTGGCTTGGTGTGAGTTCTTCATCGTCATCCGGGATATCTATCCCTGTACACACTATATGCCACAAGCTGGGGTTAAGAGACAATAAGTTCATCTTCATATTTTTCCTCCACATTGAGTAATAATTTCCATCAAAGTGTGGGGCTTTTCCTAGAGGAATAGACAAGTAATGATTGTTGTTGGAATTCAAACGATCATAGTCAAAAGGATATCAGGAGTAGTCGGTGTGACTACTCCCCTTCTTCTTCTTATCATCGATCTTTATCTTCCCTTTGGAGAGTGCCTTCTTCCTTAGGAACGCCTTGAGTTCAAGAATCTCCTCATTATCATCCTCAAAGTCTTGGATGGCATCGAGGAGCTTCTCCAACTTCTAGGCCTTTTCATCTTCAACTTTCTCTTGGTTGATGTTCTTGTGCACGTCCTTGATGTCCGACATTTTCTCTTCGAGCGATTAGTCTCTTTTTGAAGAGTTCGGCTCTGATACCAATTGAATGTAGCATAGAGGGGGGTGAATATGCTTTTTGAATTTTTAGTCGGAACCTAAATCACTTAGCAACCTGATCAAATACAGAGAAATCAGACTAGTCCGGTATATGCGGACTAGATTGATCAAGTTTGATCAGTGATTTCGATCAAAGTACTCTATGCAGCGGAAATTGAGTTACAAATAGAGTGTATTGCTTCAATGAAGCTAGATATAGCATAAGTTAACTATAGTTTCAAAGTTTTAACGCAAGTTGAACAATGTTGAGCAAACCCTAGATTACGATGAATTGAAAGAACAAAAGCAATGGACACAATGATTTTTATCCCGTGGTTTGATTCCACAGAGGAAATCTACATCCACGTTGAGGAGCCCACAAAAGGACCGGGTCTTCACCAACCCTACCCTTGTCGAATCACCACGGAGGCTGATTCTCTTCCACTAATAACAAAGGGGTAAGATAACCGTGTTCAAGGGGCCTTCTCACAAGTTGAGGGCTCCCCAAGATTTATAATTCAAAACTCAACCAAACACACTCGAAAAGTATGCAATGAAACAGTGAGAGTGTGTGAGAGAATCAAACCCAAGAGCTCAAGTTTTGAAGAACATGTCTCTCCTTTGATCTATGGTTAATCCTCAAGGAGTCGATCTTTCTTGCATTGGATTGTGTGGAGATACGTGTTTTCTAGGCTCTTGGAAGGTGTGACGGCACAGGGAGTCCAGAGTTGTTGATTAGGGGCCGCACACCTCTATTTATACTAGGGTTTCCAAAGGTTACCGTTAGGGTTTGCGATGTCCGGACTAGTCCGTGGTGGACTCCAGACTAGTCCAGTGTGCGGCCTGTGGGAAACCCTAAGTGCCCTATATTATCGAACTTGTCCAGCCGTGGGCGGACTAGTCCGATTTTGTCTCTGGAGATGTTCAACCTAGTCCGGCATTGTGAATCCCTTAGTGAATTGAGGACAAGTCCGCACTTGGAGGACTTGTCCGATTTTAGTTAGGGAGGTTATCGGACTAGTCCGAATGATATCGGATTAGTCTAGTGGCGTGGAATTTTGAGGGACTAAGGACAAGTCTGTGGAATATCACACTTGACCGATTTTGATCAAAAGGATTATCGGACTAGTCCGAACTTTTTCGGACTAGTTTGGTGCGAACAAGTCCGCACTTGGAGGACTTGTCCGATCCTGGACTGAGAGGTTATAGGACTAGTCCGGTGAACATCAGACTAGTCCGGACCTGTGTAAACTTGTGCAGTGAGCGTGATTTCTTTTGCTTGAGCTCTTGGGGTGTGTTTCTCCAACACACTCCATACACAAAAAATATTCTATTCATCTTCTTGAGCTCTTTTCAACTTGATTCTTCACTCTCCTTTATTTTTGCGCTTTCTTCATAATTTCATTGAAACTTGCGCTCATCTCAACAATTTGGTTAGGATCTCATTTGTTTGTCATAAATCAACCAAAACCCACAAGGGGTGCATGGATGCACTTTCAATAATGTGTGTAAGAACTATTCATTCCTTCACATAATTGAGTTATATTGACAGGTGAAATTGGTATAGAACAACTGTCAACAAACTCCCCAAGCTTATCCTTTGCTCATCCCGAGCAAAGTCAAGACTTTAGGTTGATGATCAGGAGTTGCTACAATGTTCTATTTTTCAAAAGTACCATGTGCACAACAAAATACTCTACCTAGTATTGCAAAAATTGACATGGTACTTCACCCATCTTAAGTCATTATGGGGCTTATGCCATCTCCTATTCATGGGTGGTTGAAAGATAGAACAGCAAATGGAGGACACATACCCAAGAAATCAAGTTCCACTCAAATTCTGGAGAGTTCAATTTAGATTATAAGTACCTCAATTTGATTCTCTCTGTCTCTCCTTTATTTATAGTGGAAATATGTCTTCACCAAGGCATTTTGCCTAAATTCATCCTACCACTAAATAAGGCTTGCATGTGGAGCTTGGTAGGGAATATAGTAGGCATATTTGCAACACATAATATTGCTAAGTCAAAAAAGCAAGCATTAGGAGAAATCAGTTCAAAATTATTTGATTCAGGCTTGTGCATATGTGATGAAATGGAGGTGGGTGTGGATATTTGAGATAACTTCTTTTTGAGTGGACTCTCTTAATTTGCAGGGATGAAACATGGCTGCTTTTTCCCTTTTTTCCTTTTTTTCCTCATGCTTTTGATGTAAGCATGCATTTTCTTCTTTTTTTCTTATTCTTGTAGCCATGTCTTCTACTCCCTTTTTATGCAATAAATTTGGAGAGAGTACTAAGCATGAATGGTATGGAGTTTCTCTTTTTATTGTGGAATGGTGGTATGATGGGAATTTGCTTACTTCTAGTGTAGAAGTATAGCATGTGCAAGTGAAGTCTTGAATTCAAAAAATAATGAATGAAATCTCACATAGGTCTATACTAGTTTGACAAAGCTCAATGTGAAGAAAAATAACATATGCATAAGGTCTTTCCATGTGATGTATCATATGGCTTTGGTAGGTATTTCCAATCAAATGAGAGTAACTTAAATCTTTTTAGAATTTTCTCCGGAAATCTAAGTTTCACTTTCAAACTAGGAATAACAGCTCTATCACGATATCATATCTCACAACAACTTAGAATTGGATTAAGCTTTTGCTATCCACAATTTCTAAATCAAGGCAAAAACAATTTTAGCCAATGAGAGAAATATGTTGGAGAGTAGTAAGTCATAAACTAGGGACTTAGGAAAATAAAACAGAGCAACTATTTCTCATTTCATCTATGTGAATTCCAAGTCATTCTTACCGCACATCTTTTATTTTATTTTGAAAGAAAATCTAAACTACTTATTTTTAAGTTTTTATATGCAAGGTGGATGATGGGTGAATGGAAAATAAATATGCAAGGGGTGTGATACAAGTTACCTCAAGTGGGGGTCCTCCCCCAGGTTTGTTCTTTTCAAGGTCCGTGCTAGGGGGTTGAAACCCTAACGACGGTTGTAGGTCATGAGGTTGGCCTAACCTTGTTGCAGCATGGCTTTGACATTGGAGGGGTTGAGTGTCGACGTTTGGTTGCCTTCCATAGGTTCCACGAGTGTGGTCAAGGAGAGTGTTGTCGATGTCGCTCATCTACAACTCAAGGTACCCATAGGGTCGATGTACTTTGTTATTCCATGGCTAAGGCAATGATAACCCTTAGCTACAAAGGAATGACGTGCACTCAACATGGTTGAGTGTGTTCCGTCATTATTTAGCTAAGGTGTATCATACCTTCTTGCCATAAAGGAATAACTTGTACCTCTCATGCATTGGGTGTGATCCGTCACTCCTTGGCTAAGGTAATGATACCCTTTAGCCACAAAGGACATGTACCCAACATGTGTTGATCCGTTGTTCCTAGGCTAAGGTACAACATACCTATAACCACAAGGGGATGACGTGCAGCAACATGGGTTGAGTGTGACCCGTTGTTCCTTGGCTAAGATATAAAGTACATTCTAGCCACATAGGAAAAACTTGCACCCAATATACATTGGATGTGATATTTTCATTCCTTGGTTATGGTACATCATACCTCTTATCCACAAAGGAATAACTTACACCAATGATGGTGGCAATTACCTTGAGCTTGAATGAGCGAGTGCTTAGAATAGTTGAGAGCATAATGCTCTCACATATTCGTAGAAGCCCATGCTCACGTATGATTTCCATGTCAAATCTCCAGCCTCGTATAGTTATGGTTGACCTTCGGGCTTAATTTCCGATAGGTGGCAACCATCCTAATTTACTCCTTGGCCAAGATATATTGAAATGGAATCCTCTTAGGGTTTCCAACAATCGGATCTTTGAATGCCTGCATAGTTATTTTATACCTGCAAACTTCCTCTGTATGATAGAGAGGGATGGTTAGCTTCCAATACTCGTACAAATGATATTTTTTGGGTTAGGTAACCGAATCTTCATTTGTACGCACGGAGAAGAACAAGACCAAAGATGCATTTGGTCCAATTTTTAGTGTATCCATGGACAATGTATGAATCATTGCTAGGAGTGGGGCTTTATGGATAAATCAAGTTGAATATTTTCTAAAGCTTCTACTCATAGCAATGCAAGTGATATAAATACATTATACGGATCCCTTCATCTTGAAAAATTTCTATCTATCATAGTTTTTTGCAAGAGCAAATGTTTTTATTTGGGTCATGGCAAACAAGATTCTCAATTTTATCCCCCTGAACATTTTTAATTTCTTGCCTAGGAATTTTGAACTTTAGTGATCCATGCATGAATGAGTTTCAAATCAAAATTATGGACATCACTATTCCTAGGTTGCTACATACCAATTCAACCATTAAGTCATTCCATAAGCATTACCTAGGCAGAAAATGTCTAAGTCAAATTTAGCAATGCTTATGAAATTTTAGGCATTTGTTTAAATTTATTCCCAAGTAAGGTGACATTCCTTTTTGAAGAATCAAAAAGAGTAATATCAACACTTACTCTCATGAGGATGCATAAGAATTGAATGATGAGAAGGTGTAAACCTTCCTTATCAATGTAAGCAAAAATCATTCAATCCTAATGTTATTCCAATAGCGGAAAATTATAAACTTGTACCGCAAATGAAGAGCAGTCTTGGTTGAAGGTCGTTGTGTGAGAAATTCACGACCATAAATTTTGGTGTAGCCTTCATGTTCAATGTCTCCTTCCAAGTTGAGGTTGGAGTTGAATGAGCTTCATCTTGTTCCTCCACTGGACCACCATATTGAGCATTCCTCCACCATGAACTCAAAATGAGATCGATGGAGGGATATGCGCTTGATGGGGCCTTCCAACCTCTTCACAAATTTTCTCCTGGCTGTAGTAATAATCAAGAACAAACAAATTAGCTCAAAAGCATGATGCACCCTTTGTCAAATTATTTTGTTCAACTTGAAACAACTTGCAAATGCAATGAATATTTAAGGGAAATATTTTTGGTTTGAATTAGGAAGATGATATCAAGTGGTTACACCCAAGGTTCATATCCAAATAAATTTATTTCCTAATTCAAATTTTTAGTTTTATTATGGTTGGAAATTTTACCTTCCAACATGCAAGTGTTAAAATTCAAACATGCTAAATGCAAATGCAAAGATTGATAGGAAATTCTAATATGCAATTGGGAAATCAAATATGAGATAACTACCAATTTATCTATTGGCAAGGACTCACCGACGTTTTGAAGTCCGATGAGTGGGACTTACCTCCGTCCATTTTAGTGCGATGATTTGTTGTCCAATCTCAGAGTTGAAGATGTGGATAACTTCTCTTAATGGACATGCCAAATCTCCTTTGGCATGTTATTTGGACATGTGGGCCACATGGTCGCCCTAGCCTCTCCGTCATCTTGATGAAGACTTGTTGATGTAGTGACAACTTTTCCCTCTTGAAGATATTCTCTCATGAGCATGGTGAGTCTTGTCCTTCTTTTAGGAGTGCCACTTCAACCTTCTTGACGTTATTTTGAGTTAACCCATGCTTTGATCATGGATCAAAAGCTTCCTTGGGCATGGTGACATGTGGACTCCACAATCAAACAAGAAACGCTCACTACTACAAAAGTCTTCATCGCAGGCGGCTCTAAACATATTATCACATACGGTTTTAAAAACCACTTGTAACGAAGAGCCTGTGAAAATGATTGATTAGCACAGGCGGAGGCGAAATCCGCCTGTAAAAATGCATTTTCACAGGCGGTTTTTTATTGTTGACCGCCTGTGAAAATGCATTTTCACAGGCGGTTTTTTATTGCGAACCGTCTGTGAAAATGCATTTTCACAGGAGGTTTTTTATTGCGGACCGCCTATGAAATTGTGTTATCACATTCTGTTTTTTACTCCCAACCACTTGTGATAATACATTATCATAGACAATTTTTAGAATGTTCTGTGTGCATTGTGTTCGTGACTAGGCGTAATCAGAAGGCAAGAAATGATAACATTTATACAAATTTTACGCTAACACAGTTCGACCTACAGAAGACTAAAAGATTTAGACAAAATTACATTGCAGAGATGCAATAAAAAACATAACAGAAATTACAACGCAACACATCGCAAAAATTACAATCCATTACAACCATCACGTGCAGCAGCTCAACGCCATGAAGACAGAGATGCTGCCGTTGCAGCCGCTCTTCAACGCCTCCCCGCAGCGCTCGGTAGCACCACCTTCGTGCTAGCTCGACTTCCATGCTACAACAAAAATAACGATCGCAGCTGATTCGTGACTAAAGGTTGGATCTGCGACCCTCGGCATCGAGCGAGACACCCGCGGCAGGCGAGGAGCGTAGTTGCCACGACGGCGATGAGCATGAGTAGCACGGTTGCCACAACAGTCGAGGAGCACGGCTGCCGCGATGGCAAGGAGCGCGAGCAGCGCGACCTCCGCGATGGCGAGGATGGTGAGGAGGCAGAAGCGGGCTGTCGATGCTTCGGCGATGAGGCGGAGCTGCGGTAGAGCGAGACTGGGGAGGAAGGAAAGAGAGATGAGATTGGGGAGATGGATGGCGAGAGGGAGAGATGGGGGACAAGGACGTGAGGTGTCGATGCTGCTGCTGTTATAGACACATAGATTAGAGACGACTCCCTGTGAGTCGTTGGATCGATAAGTAGCGGAAGGCGGAGATATGAAGTGCAAGAGCGATCCGCGGGATGAAGCAGCAGACCAATCAGAAGCCATCATTATCACAGGCGGTTTTTTTGTTACAGGCCGCCTGTAAAAATCATTATATTTTCACAGGCGCTTGTTTGTTACGGACCGCCTGTGATAATGACTATTATCACAGGCGGTTTTTGTTAAGAACCGCCTATGAAAATCAATACATTTTCACAGGCGGTTGTTTGCTAAGGACCACCTGTGATATTCTATTATTACAGGCAGTTATTAACTCATCTGACATCACATGCGTAACTTTTAACAAACCGTCTGTAAAAAAAATAAGCAGACGCCTGTGAAAATGCATTTTGTAGTAGTGGCGTCATCCACAATGTCACTTGCCCCGTCGAAGGGTAGGGATCCCAATAAGTGATTGTGGGATATCTTGAATCTTGAATGCTCTTTCTCTTTCTTGTCCAAGGCCAGGGGATTCATGTAGTCTTGATTTCTTGCTTCGCCATGGACAAGATACTTCATGGTAGGCTAGTTTAACTGAAATCTCTTGAAATCCTCATAGCCTCCTTGATTACAAGGGTGATGTTGATTCCACCCTTGACCTCCTTGTTGGTGATAGCAATTGGAGTTGTCTTTGGAAGGAAGAATCCCCATGGGTCTTAGGGAAACGATTCCCCAAGTAGGTGTTTTTCCCCATGTTGACATGGATTTGCACAAATCATGTGAATATCCATGGCTTGGATCATCCAAACACTTCTCCATTGACTTGGTCTTCATGTTACTTAATGGAGGTGTAGTTCCACAACTAGGATGTCCACCTTGTTCAGTGGTGTGCATGCCAAGCTAAGCGAACTAGAGCATTATTCAATCCATCCCTTCAGCAGAGACCATATTCTCATCCATGGTGAATGAGAATAGGGCTTCTTCAGCTCCAGCATGAATGTGGTCATGGATTGGTGGTTCCAACCCATGACATGAGTGTTGGATTAAGAACCAACTATCCACCCCATGATGGAGGAAAACCAATAAGAACTCTTAGAGCCTCCCCCAAGCTTAGGGATGGATGACTTTGGCTCCTACTTGAAGTTGAAATTCTTCCACGAAAGGCAATGGTGTTGCCTAGTGGACATTTGTTGAGGCACGACTTGAATCATCTTATAGTTGAGCACTTGCATCCTCGTTGTCCATCCTATAAAATGGGTTAGCCAACACTACCATGTTTTCACCACAAAAGGGGAAAACAAACAAGGGTAATCCTATCTAATAACTACTAGTACCTATAGGTTAATCAAAAGTGATAGCCATCCTTCACTTCCTTTGCCTTCCCCGGCAACGGACCAAAAATGCTTGTTGACGGCTACTAAAGTCACATATCATCTCTAGTAAGAGATGAGGTCCGCAAGCGCACGGAAACTGTTGTATAGCATTTCACCCAAGAGTATTCCCAAGGGTATTGTATTTATCCCAGAGGATGGCAATGGAGTAAAGTAAACACTAATCTTATGATCAGGCTTTGGGATACTAATCAATTATCATGACAGGGGTAAGTCGATAATATATGGGTAGTGTGACACACACCTAAGCAATCTACTCTAAACGGTAGATGAGTCCTAATGTATGTTGGACTAAGAGTTGGGTAGTTACTCCTACAATGCTCCTAATAGACATATACATAGACTAGGTTAGATACTAATGAGCATGCCAATGCTCAATACTTATGCTAAGTTGTTCAACACATCGGGCACGGGTTTACCCCTAGCAATACTGGGATGACTCCCGCCAAGATCCCATGGCATAGCCGAATGTGGAGGATTACAAAGGACAGATAGGACTGTCACCACCTATCGCCTACCTCTTCAATACGTGGGTCTACGAGACATCCAATGCTACCTAACTATCCTAGCACCATGCTAGCATATTAAGTAAATACCTTAAGAGCCGCGGCACAAGCCATCCTTAGGCAATGAACTAATTCATCGTTGAACCAATGTTGAGACATAGCATAAGTTATTCATATTAACATGATCATATCATATCTAATTAGACTATAGTGAGGGGTTTATAATGTTTATGATGATAGTATAATCACATTAAGGCATGATATTAAAGACTATACCTACCACATACATGGAATCCACAATCAAACAAGAAACGCTTCATCCAAGTATATGAATAAAAGAAGACTAAAGATAATATCTTTATTATGCATAAAGTCACAAATATAAGAAAAGATACATGAGCCATACCTTTCTCGACTTGGACTTGGTACTAGAGGCTCTCCTCCCTATAGCCTAACTCCAATAAGAACTAAGAGAACTAGTCTATACAATATAATGATGCTCAAGTGGTGTGTGTTGAAGTGAGGGGTGAGTGGTCCTATTTATAGCTTGGAGAAGGGTCGGTTCTCACCACCAAAAGCGTGCGAATCAGTCACCCATGACCTCTTCAAGCCGGAAGGAGCCAACACGTGGAAGTTGACCGAGCTTGGAGGAAAGACCAGCTCGACTAACTAGGGGGGTCGGCCGACCTGGTAAGTCCTCCAAACGGTCTGCACTTTCTTGGGGTGACTTCCAGATGGGTCTCATCCCTTGATATGGGTGCTACACCGTTGGATGGCCTTGGATACTTCTGTTTTTGGGCAATTTGATCCATGTGGTGCCACATGTCGGCGCTTGATTGGATGGGATGATATTTTATAGGATCCATCCCCTTGTTTCACTTCAATTCTATATAAAATTCCTGCATGCACCAATTTCTCCAAGTACAAGTGGAACTAGGTCATTTCCAACAATAATGTGTGTAAGAAGTATTCATTCCTTCACATAATTGAATTATATTGACGGGTGAAATTGGTATATAACAGCTGTCAACACGCAAGAAGATGAATCCGGTAAGTAGCAACCTGCTCAGCAACCACCGAGCTCGCATCAGCGCGTCTCAGCCTCTGCATGTCGTGTGCAACCAAGAAGCAACACCGATATTCCCATCAAAGTTGTCCAAATCGGTTCTGATGTCGCTCAGACCACCCGTATATCGTGAGGACATCGTCTACCTCCCGACGCGCCACTCGGCCGCGGCGGCGCAGAGCCAGTGAGCTCGCCAATATTGTTGTGTCGACCTCCATTTGGTTTGGCTGTGACCGACTAGCCCTAAAATCGGCCCCGCAAGATGATGGCGGGGTCCAATCGTGGTGGCGATGGCCGGAGATGGCGGCGCGACGACGACGGCGGAGCTAGGGTTTCGGCGATGGCCGGAATCGCTCGGGAATGGCGCAAGAAGTTCGGATAAAGGTCGGGAACGTTCCTGGAAGCATGAGGAAGATGACCAGGGGGAGAAAAAAGGATGGAATTGCCGACAAAGTTGATTTCGACGGTTGACCGACGGGATTCTTCATGGCGGCGGGGAAAACTCGAATCTCTCGGCAATCGCTCGATGGATTCCACTGAGATTTGGCAGGAGCGTGCGCTATGATGTATTGAACAACATACATGAAAGAATTAACGGATGGTTGCACGTATAAAGCGAATTAAACAGAGAGGCGAGCTAGTTCATGGGTAACGACCGAAAGAAAAACTGGAATCATTTGCACGATACTGAATGGAAAGAGGCACAGTTTTTAATGTGAGAAGGAGCTCGCGTTGGCTATCCTTTTTGCTGTTGAAGTCAAGGTGCAACACAGCTTGGAGAGTGCTGGCGACGATGGAGCAGAGGCCACGTTCGTCCCCGACTCCGGTGGCGTCCGCGGAACTTCAAACTACGGCCAACACCATGAGCAAAACGATGAGCTAATTGGCGTAGATGATAGAGCACAGCCTTGGAGCCATCTTTGCTGTTTGCATCGAAGAGAAACAAAGCAAGAATGAGGCGCTCACCGGGGAGGAAAGGAGGCGACGGGGTGCTCAGCTTCGCAGGAGGGAAGAAAAGTGGGCGCGCTGCAGTCCTCGTTGATGGCGTGAAGAAGGGACCAGGGGGGATAAGGAGCATGCCGGGGTGCTCTCAAGCTGGCAAGTAGCTCACTGGTGAATTGCGGTGTCAAGTGGAGAGGCGACGGAAAAACGGCGTGCAGAGCACTACCGTAGATGTCCCGCTGACCAGTGGGTCCCACTGCCCCTTAAGCCTATCTTCTCTGCTCCTTAAATTCTACCACCAATATTGATCCAAAAATCCTAGATTTTTGTGGAGAGGCCAATTTAAATGTGGAGATTATGATTCTGCAATTGGATTTCAAATTTGGATAAATTTCAGTACAATTCAAATTCAAATTTGAATTTGAATGGAATTCAATGGAGCCACTGAATTAAATAGCAAATGAGCTTTAAAAATTTTGAAACTTGGTAGAGAGGCTATTTAGAATATTTGGGATTTAATGGTGAGCTCATATTTTTATTTTGGCAAAGTTTGAACAAGAGCTAGTTTTTAATATTTAAATTCCCTCCATTAAAGTTTGAATTGGTTTGAATTTTAATTGCCAATTTGATTTATTTTTCCCCTTCAAATCTTTACATCTCCCATCTGAACTTTGCACTAAGAAATTTAGGGCTTCTACATTCCTCCCCCCTTAAAAGAATCTTGTCCCGAGATTACAATAAAAGAGACGGAGGTAAAAGATTACCGGATATGTGATGATAATAAATCCGGATAGTTTGATCGGAGATAGTCCTCGCTTTCCCATGTTGCTTCCTCAGCGGTATGGTTGCTCCACAAGACTTTGTAGAAGTACAAAGTCCGGTATCTGGTGGTGCGAGTCTTTTCATCGATAATCTGGATTGGATACTCAGAATAAGTGAGATCCGGTTGGAGATCCTCAATATCATCGATGCGGATTTCAGCTGAGGATCTAAGGAATTTCCGTAGCTGAGAAATGTGGAATACATTATGAACTCCTGAAAGTGACGCCGGTAACTCCAAACGATAGGCCACGGGTCCGCATTTTTCCATGACGGTGAAACGGACCGATGAATCGTGGAGCAAGCTTTCCCTTCACTCCGGAACATTGAATCCCTCTCATCGGAGAGACATGGAGATAAACGTGGTCTCCAATGTCGAAGTGGAGAGGTTGACATCTTTTATCCGCATAGCTTTTCTGCTGAGATTGAGCACTTTGAGATTGGCTTGGATCACTCGTACTCGTTCTTCGGCTTTATTTACAATATCAATTCCGTATATAACTCGCTCACCGGATTCACACTAGTTGAGTGGTGTGTGACATTTCCGGCCGTAGAGAGCTTCATACGGCGCCATCTTGATGATAGCTTGATAGCCATTGTTATATGAGAACTCCGCCAATGGTAAATGATCATCCCAATTTTTACCGTGGTGCATGGCACAAGCGCGTAGCTTATCTTCCAAAACTTGATTCACCTGTTCAGTTTGACCGTCGGTCTGCGGGTGATATGCGGAGCTTCAGATCAGTTTTGTCCCCAATGATGCGTGCAGCTGCTCCCAGAAACGACAACGAACAGCGCACCACGATCTGAAATAATCGTCTGGGGAACTCCGCGCAAGCACATGACTCTTGCAATATACAATTCCGCATATTTCTTGGTAATGTACTTTGTATGTACAGGGATGAAATGAGCTGATTTGATTAGTCGATCGACTATCACCCAAATTGAATCATGCTTGTGGAATGTGAGAGGTAACCCGACGATGAAATCCATACTAATGTCCTCCCATTTCCACGCCGGAATTTTCAATGATTGCAACTGTCCGACCTTTCTCATGTGGTCGGCTTTCACCCGCCGACATGTATCACACTCTGATACGTACTTTGCAATTTCTCTCTTCATCCGTGTCCACCAAAATCTGGTTTTCAAATCTTGGTACATCTTGTTGCTGCCCGTATAAATAGAGTACTTGGATAAGTGAGCTTCATCCAAGATTTTCTTCCGAAGTATCGTGTCACGGGGTACCACGATACGGTCCTTGAACCACAGGGTACCATGTTCATCACTTCGGAAGCACATCATTTCCTCATTCTTCATTCTCCTCCGAATGTGCGACATACCCACGTCTTTCCTTTGAGCTTCCATAATCTCCTCTCGTATCGTAGGGATGAGAGCAAGATTATATAACGCTCCATATGGAACCAAATATAAACTAGGCTCATCCTCTTCCATCGGGGTAATGAACATATTATTGACGTGAGACTTGCGGCTCAGCACATCGACAACTACATTTGCCTTGCCGGGATGGTAATGAATTTCAATCTCATAGTCTTTGATCAGTTCTAACCATCTTCGCTGCGCATATTCAGTTCCTTCTGTGTGAATATATATTTCAGACTCTTGTGATCAGTGTAGAGGTGCACTAAATTTCCGAGTAAATAATGCCTCCACATCTTCAAAGCGAGTACCACGGCAGCGAGCTCAAGGTCATGAGTTGGATAATTCTGCTCATGATTCCAGAGCTGCCGTTATCCATACGCGATCACGCGGCCTTCTTGCATTAGCACGCAGCCGAGACCATTGACGGACGCATCACAATAAACATCGAAAGATTTGGTCGTATCCGGCTGAGCTAGCACTGGGGCTATTGTGAGATGTTTCACCAATGCTTGGAATGAATCCTCACGTGCCTCACTCCAAATATATTTAGTCCCCTTTTTCAGCAGCTCTGTCATTGGTTTAGCGATTTTTGAGAAGCTCGGACTGAACCTCCGATAATATCCCGCTAACTCGAGGAAACTGCAAACTTCGTGGATGGATGTTGGAGACTTCCATTTCAGAACTTGTAAAATTTTGCTTGGATCTACAGCGATGCCCTCCGCTGAAATAATGTGACAATGAAATGGTACTTGTTTGATCCAAAACTCACACTTGCTAAAGTTTGCATAAAGCTTGTGATCTCGCAATCGTTGGAGAACGATATGCAAGTGTCTGGTGTGTTCTTCCTCTGATTTAGAATACACCAAAATGTCATCGATGAAGACCACGACAAACTTTTCCAACTCCGGCATAAACACTGAATTCATCAAATACTTGAAGTGAGCTGGCGTGTTGGTAAGCCCGAACGACATGACGAGATATTCATAGAGCCTGTATCTCGTTGAGAATGCCGTCTTCGGTATATCCTCCGGTCGGATTTTTATTTGATGATATCCGGACCGGAGATCCATCTTCAAGAATACTTTAGAACGCACTAACTGATCGAATAAAATATTGATGCGCAGTAGTGGATACTTGTTCTTGATCGTCACAGCATTGAGCGGACGATAGTCCACACATAGACGTAACGTCTTGTCCTTCTTCTTCACAAATAATGTGGAGCAGCCCCAAGGTGATGAACTTAGGCGTATGAGACCTTTGCCCAGCAGGTCTTTCAAATGCTCCTTTAATTCCGCCAACTCATTGGGTGCCATATTGTACGGCCTTCGAGAAATAGGCGTGGTTCCCAGGATGAGTTCAATCTTGAACACGATATCCCTATCCGGTGGCATACCCGGGAGGTCGTAGGGAAACACGTCCGGATATTCACGGACCACATGAATGTCTTCAAGCTTTGTGGCTTCCGTGTTATATGCGGCTGGAATTTCTTGGATAAGGCGGTCTAGAATGAGAGTGTGTGATTCATGTAGTGGAGAGTTCAAATGGACCACACGTGGAACAATGTCGAGAACAGCACCATGATAGTGCATCCACGACATTCCTAAAATGACATCAAGCTTCTGAATCTCCAATATAATTAGAGAAGTCGGATATAGATTTCCACCCAACTGAAGTGGTGCTCTATAGACCATTTTATCAGTTGCTACTGTCCCACCCGCAGAGCAAATCAAATATGAAAATTTTGTGGGAATGATTGGTAATTGGTATTTGATGACATATGGTTGGCTAATGAAATTATGGGTGGCACCGGAGTCAAGTAATATGACTACGAGATTTTGGAGTAAAGAAAACGTACCCGCGAAGACGGGTTCGCCTTCAGGGACGTCTTCGATAGCTAGGTGGTGGACGTTGCCAGGTGTTGCTGCAGGTTTCTTGGGCTGGTTGCGGGGTTGAGCTGCACCCCAATATGGTGCTTGCGCGTTGCCTCGTCGCTGTTCGGGGCAGTCCTTGGCAAAATGCCCGACACGGCCACACGTGTAACACGTGTATTATGTCGGGTTCCCTCCAAGCTGCGGACGGGATCCCGGTGCACGTGGTGGAGGTGGATACGCACGCGGGGCCATCCTTTGCTGCTGCTGCTGCTGTGGAAATGGCTGTTGGAAACGCGGTGCGTTGAAAGAACGACCGTGAAATTGCTGCGGTCGCGCCGGTAGCTGCCATCGCTGACCGGATGGTGAGCGATACACCACGCGGTACTTCTGTGGACCACCACCGCTGCTGCTTGATGGCGCGCTCCATTTCCTCTTATCAGAAACGAGTTTGTGCTGAGCGTCTTCTTGTACAATCGCGGCATTGACGATGTTGTTGAAGGTGCCGCGGTTGCATTGTGCGAGTTGGACCTTCATCTTTGGATTCAGGCCCTAGAAGAATATGTCTCTTTTCTTATCTTCCGTCCGCACATACTCGGGTGCATACTGCGCCAAATGATTGAACGCGCAGGAGTATTTGTGGGCACTCCTCCCGCCTTGCTTTAGCTCCAAAAATTCTTGAAGCTTCCTCTTCATTATTCTGGGAGGTATATGGTAGGCGCGGAACGCCTAACGGAATTCGGTCCAGGTGACCGCATGACCAGCCGGCAGTAAGGCGATGTAGTTCGCCCACCAAGCACCAGCGGATCCTTGAAGCTGTTGCGCTGCAAACAGCGCCTTCTGCTGTTCGGTGCATCGCAGCAACCCGAACTTCGCCTCAAGAGTGCGGATAAAGTTGTCCGCTTCCAGAGGCTCCTCGGCCTCCGTAAAGACCGGTGGATCCGTCGCCAAGAAATCTGAATACGATCTTAGTTGGGGCTGGCGTTGCCCATTGTCTTGTCGTCCCCCTTGACGGGACGAATTCTGCACCAACATCCGCAATAACTCGGTTTGCTCATCGCGTGAGCCGAGTACTGCAGCTAGAATCTCCGCGAGCGTCCTCGGAGGTTCAGGTGGTGGTGGTGGAGGGACTTGTTGCTGTGGTGTCAAGGTTTGCTCCCGGGTCGGAGATTAATCCTCACGACCCCGGTTCGAGCCTCCCATCTCGGGCGTCGAACGCGTACACACCATTCTGCATTCACATGATTTAAATCAGCAACATGTTTGTTTTATTCATACATTTTATTCCATAGTAGTGCGAGTAATGACAATGTGATAATTGCATAACATTCACATATATTGATAAAGTACAAACTTTATTCAAGATATATTATCTCATGACCAAGTGTACAATAGTGATTTCCAAAATGATGGACTCCCTCTATGGAAGTGCATCTCAACTATACTTGGTCTATATGAGTCGTCATACACACCTTTTCATCTTCTACACACCCACTACTATTTATAATATAACACAAACATGGCCACAAAATAAACACGAGCAACTACTAACTATCCGTTGCCCCGTGATGGCAGTAGTGCTGCCCCACCCTACTCCGATGCATCGTCATCGGCGTACTCGATTATCTCTAGATCTCCCTCCTCCTCTGGATCCGAAGGCACTTGCTCACCCATATTCAGCGGTATGTCTTGAGCTGGTGGATACACAACTGGTTGCAATTGTGCTTCGGCCTCATTCAAATTATCCTGAAGTTGCTCTGCCTCGTACTCCCAATTTTGAGCTTCCTTGATGGCTTCGTCTCGTGCCTCGGTGACTACCAACAGCTGCTCTTGCTGTTGTTGCACCTCCAACTGACTCACCTGCAGTCCATCACGAGTTTGCTGCAACTCCTTGCAAGCTTGCCGCAGTTCAGCACGAACCTTCCGCAATCTAGTGCGAGTGTGATGCAACTGATCCTCGCATTGCTTTAGTCGGTGATTTGTCGGAGCCAGGAACGAACGTAGGTCCTCATTGATATAATCAAGAGTGTCACCCCGTTCAGTCGCTTGCCTCAAGGCTTCGACTTGCTCCTGCAGGATTGCACCTTGTGCAAGAACCACCATGCTGGATGCAGCGGCAAATGTCCCAAGTGTTGTCGAGATTGTGTCGCCTACGGTCGATAGGCCGCAACCATACGACGTTGCCACCCAAAACCAGCATCACCACAGACCGAGAGAAGAGCAAATTGTGTCCCAGACATGGCATCTTGATGAAGCTCGCAAAGCTTCATAAGCGCTTCGCCGCTGCAAAGGCCCACGTGTTCTCCAAACGAGCTCCCTGTATCGTGACCGAAAAAGGAGCCCATCCATAAAAACGCGGGCTAGCCGGGATATCGACTAGGATGGTACATGACAGTACGCCTCTGTCAACCGTCTCTTGACCCCAATAGCATGGCATCTCGATGAAGCCAAACTGTTGGAGCACCTCCCACAACATGCTCGGGAAGCCCGGACGATTGGTGCACGTGGAGAAAAACCAACCGTCCGGTAATAGCATCACATCCGTCATCTATAAAAGAAGTGCTTGAATGAGTCAAATACTCAAATTCAATAAACTTTGTTTATAAACAGATCTTGGATATGAAAATTGAATTATGAAAGTGAATTTACATTCAAATGCCAAATGTAACATCACACTGGAATTCTGTCACAGTTCTGTTCTATCTGACCAGTCTGGAGAAACTTGAAATTTTGATCCCCTTAGAGGCACATTCAGAACTCATAAGTTCAACAACTTTACACTAAAATAGCTTTCTAGAATGTATTTATTTTCCCCCATATCATTCATGTATGAGGAGATATGATTTTTGCAAGTTGACAGTGTTTCTGGAAAATTTTTGACAGCACCTCCTCTGTTTAAGGCTGATTTTGTCCACATTATTCCAGATACAAAACATCAATATATGCAAAAATCATAAATTACAACATTTTTTATACATCCTCAGTATTACAGGAGTGCATTATATGAAGTGATTCGGGGATTCTACTAAGAGATATGATGGAAACAATAACAGGGTACAGAAACTGTCCAGTCTCTGTCCAGATTTAACAGAGTTTGGAAATTTGGATTTTTCATTAGTTTACAGGGGGATTCTGATCTGGAGTTGAACATAATAATTATAGACGACTCTCTAAAATTTCCAACCATGTAGGTTAGACCCATAGGGGTGAAATATACAGGAAG
Organism: Tuctoria greenei; assembly: GCA_036927565.1. Taxonomy (NCBI): domain Eukaryota; kingdom Viridiplantae; phylum Streptophyta; class Magnoliopsida; order Poales; family Poaceae; genus Tuctoria; species Tuctoria greenei. Next base: position 105,345,109 of record JAYESD010000010.1, read on the forward strand.
TTATGCTGTTCCAAACTTAGTCAATTTTCTGTCCATTTCACAGTTTGAATCAGGAACTGGTTACTTTAAGTTCAAATGAATATTTTCAAGTTTCAAATCTTGAAATATGCCATGGAGCTGAAAATGAAAATTGTGGAGGACTTCCTCAAGTTCCCAAATCACAGGCCTGCATACCGAAGCGACCCCATGATTAAATTTTAAATCTGACCAGCACGCTCCAAAACAGAGATTACAAATTCAACCTTAGTCCTAAGTTGGGAATTTTTACTTGTTGTCGTGTCACACCACCAGCATGGATAATGTCGTCGACGTGCCTGATGAAGCTCGAGTGCAATGCCGGTACTATGCCCTCACCAAAGAAAATCCTAAGCTGGTATTCCGGCATACGTCTCAACGGTGGCAGTAATAATGTTCACTCACAAACGTTTTCTACTCGATCTACTTAAACGTGGTTAGTGTACTGCATCTACACACAAACGATAGATCAAACATATGGTGCCGTACGGAACAGCCCACACGGGCGATCAGTTCACTATAATATATATGAAAGTAAAAACATCTGTCCCGTATCATTCCATACGGGCCGCTCCGAGTGAAGCCACGTCTCGAGGTACATGACCGGATTTTCTACCACCCGACGGGGTCTCACGTCTTTGCATAGTGCTGCACCGGTAGGGGGCTCCCATTAATTTTGTAGCACGTTGGGGTACCGTGTGTCATATGTTCTCAGAAACATGGAGAGTTTCAGAGACTCATATTAACATTTCCGTGCCAAGCCACGGAAACAACCATATGCTACCTCTTGCATGGTGAGCTTACCGCAATTGACCTGCTTGCGGTGGCATACCTTACCTCTTACCTGACGTCGGGGCGTCGTTACAGAATATAATAACACATAAGTTAGCTTGCCACCTTAAGTAACTAATACTATCATAGACCTTATGTGGGCATAGTACTAATCCTCACTCGACTACTCTTAAGTTTTAAAAATAGGCTCTTTTCGAGCGTGCTATTCCCAATGTGCCTCTGATACCAGGCTGTGGGGACTGGGTCCACACATTCCAGGAATCGCAGAGGGTGGTGCCGTGCGATGCAGCACCCAACAGCACACACGAAAAGAATACGACGAAATACAAAGTTTTATTTATATAAACAATGGAACTATTTTAAAATACTTAATATACAGCGGAAGATAATATTCATAGCTAAACTCTCAGCCTAGCTATGGAAAAGTACAGCCGTCCAGCCTGCAAACGATGCACACTAGCCACACACAAATTTACGACGGCGTGCACGGCTCCCACTCGGCAGTATACCTCGACGGGGGCATCGCCTCGTCTTCGGGCCCTTCCTCATATGTCTCACCTGCAAACACCTTAATATAGCAATCGTGAGCACAAAGGCTCAACAAGACTTAATCGTCTCACCTAAACATGGAACTCTATATGCAGGAATACTTAACATAGGCATAGATATTGGAGTAAATGACTCGCCTACATGTTGATCCTTAATTTTCAAGTTATTAACAGCAGCTTACAAGTTTAATGAAGTAACATTAGTGAGCATATTTGACAGCAACCAAAGTTTCAAAACAAGTATAATTCAATACATCGTATTCTCCTGACTTCTTCAGTATTTACCACGTCACAGCGCAGTGAACAAGCAGTACTCAAATAACCACGAGGGACAGTGATTGCAATCAGGACACACCCGGATAACACGTCACATACACCCATTTTGGAAGTGGATCAAGTCACACTTCAATACTATGTTGTATGTGACAACCTTTCAAAGGAAACCCAAATGCCGAACCGGTCCTTCCGTAATGGGCAGGAGGTCCCAGCGCGGAGCATCTTCTATGCCCGCTAGCAGATTTACACCTTGCTACCCTTAGACCACTCCTATAAAATAGTAGGGTAAGCCTCGACACCCAGGTTAACCAATTACATCGGTTTCATGGTTTCCATATAGCCAGTATGCATCCGGTACACTTCAAACTGTCCAGCAAGGCCGCACACGGATCGGTCCTCAATCGACACAAGCAGGTCTACGCACGTGAGGCCATGTCTCGCTGCATCCTACCCGCTGTGCGGTCTCAATTTTGTATTCATAAATCATTCCTTGATCAAATTCTTTCCCGTGTGATAAAATCCTATCTCGCGAGTAGATTCCAACTACTCGACTTCTACCGGCCTCCTGAAACTTAAGCATATCATTTTCTACTCGTCGGGCTGTAGACCTACCCAATACTCCATGGGATTTGTGGGTCATGCTAGTGGAGTAACAATCACCTTAGCCATAATGCACAAACATCATCCTTGACTTAAGTGATACAAATAGAAACATTGAATTGGCACTTAAATGCAAACTGGGGCTTACCTGGTTGTTAGTCGGGGGGGGGGGGATTAGACTCTGGGAGGATGCTGTCCAAAGACTCCAGGTCCTCCTCTATCTCGGTCACTATATGATATGCAATATATAAAGTACATGAGTGATATAGAAACTATAGAAAAGATCTTATAAATACAGATCATGTATGTAAATTATTTTTATTGGCTTTGGGATTTTTACAGTGGACACTAGGTTCTATGAGAAAGATCTGGACCAAAAATTAGAGAGGTTCAAAGAAGCTTGTTGTCTCTAAAATTCCAACAAATAAAAGGCTTCTCTGAATTTTGGTTGTAATTCTGGACCTTTGTCATGGATAAAAGTGGATTATCATGGTAGAGGGGGTCTAACTGGTTCTGGGAAAATTTGTTTCACATTTTTATGAGCTTCCTACAGGGAGAAACTGATTTTACAAGTTTGGGGAAAAAGCTGAAAATGGTTGTGGACATTTTCCATGTTTCAATTGACATAGGTAATTTGAACACTGTTTGGTCCAGTAAATTAAGTCCAATGAACTTGAAATTGTTACTGGAGATCAATTGTATTTTTAATAGTGTTCTGACCAAAATTGGGAATTTTCAAATTAACAGAACAGGAGTAATTAATTTCCCAAGCAGTTAGCTCAAAAGAATTAATTATGAAAATTCTGGGACTTTCATGTACAACAAATTGCACCACTGCAAACTAGGGATCAATATTAGTGTATCAGAATTTATTTGGAAATTTTGGAGGAAATATGCTAGGAGTAATGGATTTTAGAAGTTTGATTGAATTCTGGAATTATTTTCCAATTGGAAAGTTTAAATAAAGCGGCCGGCCCCACTTATTTGAATTGGGCCAATCAGCACTGGGCCACACCAAGGGCCATGGGGTTAACCTGCGTGGCCGCACCCGATCCGGTGCCGCAACTGATCCGCTTGGTGGAAACATCGCTGACAGGTGGGGCCCACCGGCCTTCGTCTACCTCCCGACGCGCCACTCGCCGTGGCGGTGCAGCGCCGGCAAGCTCGCCGGAATTTTTGCGTCGACTCCATTTGGCTCGGCTGTGACCGCCTAGACCTAAAATCGGCCACGCAAGACGATGGTGGGGTCCAATCATGGTGGCAATGGATAGAGATGGCGCACGACGACGGCGGCGGAGCTAGGGTTTCGGCGATGGCCGAAATCGCTCGGGAATGGCGCAAGAAGTTCAGGGAAAGGTCGGGAACGTTCCTGGAAGCATGAGGAAGATGACCAGGGGGAGAAAAAAAGGATGGAATCGCCGGCAAAGTTGATTTCGACGGTGGACCGACGGGATTCTTCATGGCGGTGGGGAAAACTCAAATCCCTCGGCAATCACTCGATGGATTCCACTGAGATTTGGCAGGCGCGTGCGCTATGATGTATTGAACAACATACATGAAAGAATTAACGGATGGTTGCACGTAGAAATCGAATTAAACAGAGATGCGAGCTAGTTCATGGGCAACGGCCAAAAGAAAAACTGGAATCATTTGGACGATACTGGATGGAAAGAGGCACGATTTTTACCGTGAGAAGGAGCTCGCGTTGGCGATCCTTTTTGCTGTTGAAGTCAAGGTGCAACACAGCTTGGGCAGTTCTGGCGATGATGGAGCAGAGGCAACGTTCGTCCCCGACTCCGGTGGCGTCCGCGGAACTTCAAACTATGGCCAACACCATGAGCAAAACGATGAGCTAATTGGCGTAGATGATAGAGCACACCTTAGCGCCATCTTTGCTGTTTGCATCGAAGAGAAACAAGGCAAGAATGAGGCGCTCATCGGGGAGGAAAGAAGGCGGCGGTGCTCTGCTTCACGGGAGGGAAGAAAAGTGGGCGCGCTGCAGTCCTCGTCGATGGCGTGAAGAAGGGACCAGGGGGGAGATAAGGAGCACGCCTAGGTGCTCTCAGGCTGGCAAGCAGCTCGCTGGCGAATGCATGCCGTGCGATGTCAAGTGGAGCGGCGACGAAAAAACTGCGTGCAGAGCACTACCGTAGATGTCCCCTTGACCAGTGGGTCCCTCTGCCCCTTAAGCCTATCTTCTCTGCTCCTTAAATTCTACCTTCAATATTGATCCAAAAATCCTAGATTTTTGTGGAGAGGCCAATTTAAATATGGAGATCGTGATTCTGCAATTGGATTTCAAATTTGGATAAATTTCAGTAAAATTAAAATTAAAATTTGAACGGGATTCAATGGAGCCACTGAATTAAATAGCAAATGAGCTTCAAAAATTTTGAAACTTAGTAGAGAGGCTATTTAGAATATTTGGGATTTAATTGTGAGCTCAGATTTTTATTTTAGCAAAGTTTGAATAGGAGCTAGTTTTTAATATTTAAATTCCCTGCATTAAAGTTTGAATTGGTTTGAATTTTAATTGCCAATTTGATTTATTTTTCCCCTTCAAATCTTTACATCTCCCATCTGAACTTTGCACTAAGAAATTTAGGGCTTTTACACCTATGGAAAGAATTAAGTGAAATCCTAGGCTTCCATAGACATTGTTTGCTAGATTTAGACGCATTTCCTATTTTAACAAACATAGTTTTTGCAAGATTTAACTAGTGAGGTCAGATGTAGTGCACCTAGGATAGCCACTCACACAACCCTACTTTACGCTTCATGCATAGATGGGTGGCTATGACTATTTTCCCTAGAGGAGACGTAAGGGTAGTGCGTCACGATGAGCTAAAAAATTTTATTTGCCATGATTAAAAAATTAAAAGTTGCTCCAGTTATTGCTATGATGACACAATGGTTAGACTACATTCAAAGAATAGGGCCAATTAAATGCACTTCATTGATTACTCGTATTTCTACTAGGGTAGGAGCACTAGAATATTCTTCATTTGAATATATTGAAAATGAAAGACAATTAATTGATGAAGATTATTTAGTGCAAGGACATACCCATAAGCATGATCAAGATGGCTCTTTGTTATTTTGTTATCATTTTTACAAATGCCAGAGGATAACCATTGACCTTCTTCCCATCGAGGAAGCACGAAGATGTAATGTCTCTGGCAGGGTAACTAGAAACCATGCAAGGAGAGCAGCCATGCCTCCGACAACCTCAACAATCCATTAGTATGAAGAGGAAGAAACCCAACGGGTGATGCACCCGGATGGACTCAACCTCCATCGTATGAGACCGAAGGTCCGTCTTGGCATGGATGGCCAGGTGCCACATGGGAGCCACCCCTATCCACTTCAAGCTCTAGCAGCTTGCCTCTAACGTCCATGAGAAGATGACGTTCCTCTTCGGCTAGAAGTCATCATGACTATAGCCAAGGAATGAGGGATCTCACTAGACGTATGGAAGAGCTTGAAGTGAGAATGGGTGACATCTACAAGACTCTCCAAGGGCATTGTCCAAGGTACACAAGACTGGCAACAACATATGGACGCTCAATTCACCAACCTCAACTCCACACTACAACAACAACAAGCCAATCTCGCGGCATACTTCCGTCATCAAGGGTTCAATCCTCACCATGGAGGTGAGTGAAGAACAAGCTTGGGGGAGGACCCTCACTTGAGGTAAATTGTATCAACTCGTTGCATATTTATGTTTCATTCACCTATCATCCACCTTGCATATAAAAAAATAAAAGTAGGACAGATTTGTTTTCAAGTAAAATACATGATGTGCCGTAAGAATGACTTGTAATTCACATAGATGAAATGATGAATAGTTGCTCTGCTTTATTTTTCCTAAGTCCCTAGTTTACAACTTACTACTCTCCAACATATTGTTCTCATTGGCTAAAATTGCTTTTGCCTTGATTTGGAAATTTTGGGTAGCAAAAGCTTAATCCATTCTAAGCTATTGTGAGATATGATATAGTGATAGGGCTGCTATTCCTAGTTTGAAAGTGAAACTTAGATTTCTGGAAAAATTCTAAAAAGATTTAAGTTACTCTCATTTGATTGGAAATACCTACCAAAGCCATATGATACATCACATTGATAGACCTTATCCATATGCTATTTGTCTTCACATTGAGCTTTGTCAAACTAGTATAGACCTATGTGAGATTTCATTCATTACTTTTTGAATTCAAGACTTCACTTGCACATGCTATACTTCTACAGTAGAAGTAAGCAAAATCCCATCATACCACCATTCAACAATAAAAGAGAAACTCCATGCCATTCATGCTTAGTACTTCCTCCAAAATTTATTGCATAAAAGGGAGTAGAAGACATGGCTACAAGAAAAAGAAAAAGAAAAAAAAATGCATGCTTACATCATAAGCATGAGAAAAAAAAAGAGAGAAAAGTAGGCATGTTTCATCCCTGCAAAATAAGAGAGTCCACTCAAAAAGGAGTCATCTCAAATATCCACATCCACTCCATCCCATCACACATGCACAAGTCTTGAATCAAATTGTTTTGAATTGATTTCTCCTAAGTCTTGCTCGTTTGACTTAGCAATAGTATGTGTTGCAAATATGCCTACTATCTTCCCTACGAAGCTCCACATACAAGCTTTATTTAGTGGTAGGATCAATTTACGCAAAATGCCTTGGTGAGGATATATTTCCACTACAGATAAACGAGAGACCAAGAGAATCAAATTGAGATACTTAAAATCGAAATTGAATTCTCTGGAATTCGAGTGGAACTTGATTCCTAGGGTATGTGTGCTCCATTTGCTGTTCTATATTTCAACCACCCATGAATTGGAGAAGGCATAAGCCCCATAATGACTTAGGATGGGTGAAGTACCATGCCAATTTTTGCAATAATAGGTAGAGCATTTTGTTGTGCACATGGTACTTTTGAAAAGTAGAACATAGAAGCAACTCATGATCATCAACCTAAAGTCTTGACATTGCTCGGGACGAGCAAAGGATAAGCTTGGGGGAGTTTGTTGATGGTTGTTATATACCAATTTCACCCGTCGATATAACTCAATTATGAGAAGGAAATATCATTTCTTGCACACATCACCTTTCTATTTAACCTATTTCCACTTGTCCATAGAGAAATTATTGCATGCAGGTATTTTACACAGAATTGAAGTAAAACAAGGGGATGGATCCTATAAAATAACATTCTAGCCAATCAAGTACCGACATGTGGCACCACATGGATCAAATGGCCCACAAACAGAAGTATCTGAGGTCATCCAATGCCGTAGCACCCATGTCAGTCATAGGGACCGACCTAGAAGTCACCCCGAGGAAGCACACAGGAAATGGTCCAACTTTCTGTTTGCCGGACTAGGGGGTTCGGCCGAACCCTTCCTGGTGCTAAACTCGGTTAGCTTCCATGTGTCGACTCCCTATGTTGCCCTGGTCACGATGAAGACTGATTCGCGCGCTCTTTGTGGCGGGAACCGACCCTTCTCCAAGCTATAAATAAGACCCCTCACCCCTCACATCAACACACACCACTTGAGTATTCATCCATTGTATCCACTACTCTCCATAGGTTTAGAGCAGTATAAGCTGTAGAGAGGAGAGTCTCTAGTCCATAGTCCAAGTAGGAGTGGGGTAGAAGGAGTCTCTTCCCAATTTCTAATTGGGAAAGGTATGGCTCTTATATTCCTATTTGTATTTGTGACTTTTTTCTTAATAAATATGATATCTTTAGTCTTCTACTGTTCATATACGTGGATGTAGTGTTTCTTGTTTGATTTTGGATTCCATGTATGTGGTAGGTGTAGTATTTATGATTATGCTATACCATTCTCATTATATCATCATAAACACTACAAACCCCCACTATAGTCTAATTAGCTATGACATGGTTATGTTAACATGAATCACTTATGCTATGAATTAACATCGGTTCAACGATGATTTAGTTCATTGTATTAGGATCGCTTGTGCCTAGGCTCTTAAGGTAATTACTTAATATGCTAGCATGGTGCTAGGATTGAGAGTAGTGTTGAATGTCTCTTAAACCCACGGATTGAAGAGATAGGCAGTAGGTGGTGACAACCCTATCTGTCCTTTGTAATCCTCCATGTTCGGCTATGCCACAGGCTCTTGGCGGGAGTCATCCTAGTATTTGTAGGGGTAAACCCGTGCCCGATATGTTAATCCACTAAGCATGAGAATTGATAATTAATATAATCATTAGTAACTAACTTGGGCTATGTATATGTACATTAGAAGCATCGTAGGAGTCTCTACCTAACCCTTAGCCTAGTCCCTCTTTACCTCATTTATCCCCTTAGGATAGAATGCTCTTTTGTGTGTCTCACTACTCCAATTATCATTTATCCATCCTTGCTAGAACCTTACCAAGATCAACCTAGCCTCTCCACTTGATGATTGCTTTGCTTCCACCTAGACTTCCTTTGTGAGAATATAAATGACACCCTTTGGAAATACTCTTAGAGGGGAAATGCTACATCGATAGATTCTGTAAGCTTGTGGATTTACATGTTTAATAGAAAATTTATTAACAATCATTCCTGGCACCCCTGCTAAGGATGAATTGTCAGTAGTGCGTAGGAACCATCAACAAGCATTTCTGGCGCCACTGCTGGAGATGATTTGTTGGTGTTTCTTAGGAGTTGTCAACACCGGTCCTAACCGAGCCTCGTTGGACTCTCTACTTTGAGGGCTCGGTGCAGAAGCAGGGTGCTGGAGCTGGAATCCTTCTCCCTGACCACGGAGAAGGTCAACTATATGGTGCGCCTCAACTTCAAGGCAACCAACAACATAGCAGAATATGAAGCTCTCATCTTCGGATCAAGGTGGCGTGGCGCTATCATATGGCATCCGAAAGCTTCTGGTGAAGGGTGACTTGCAACTCATCATCAAACAAGTCAAAGGTGCATGTAGTTGCAATAACCCTCAGCTTGCTGCTTATCTACTTGAAGTTCAGAAGTTGCTGAAAGACTTCCACATCCTGGACCTCTGCCATGTCCAGCGTCTCAACAATGCTGAAGCTGATGATCTTTCGACGAAGTCTTCAACCGGGGCTCTGTAAAAGACCTAATTTCCATAATGCAAACTTCAATTTGGACTAAAAATTTTGAATGACAAAAATAATTAAAAAGGAAATGATAAAAACAAATTAATTCAATCTCCCAATGAGGGAATTCAAAAAAAAAATATAAACTTAGCTAATGTTCAAATGAAGTTAACCTGAAGATTTGAGTTGACTAATGGATTCCAAATAGCATCCCTGCAAAGTTTCATAGTTTTTGAAGCAAGTTTGCTATTTAATTCAATAGCTTGATTGAATTCAACTCAAATTCAAATTTGAATTCAAATGAAACCTTGTCAAATCAACAATCTGATTTCAGAATCAATTTCTACACCTTCAATTTAGTCTACCATAAAATTTCGATAATTTTTGGACAAAAGTAGGTGGGATATTTTAGTGTCCAGAGAAGATAGGCTTGAATAGAGGGGTTGGACCCACTGGTCCGTGGGCCATTTTCGCCCCTGTTCTTCCCATGGTGCCACCTCCCGCATGCAACTGACACAGGGGTGCTTGCCTCCCTGCTTTGACTCTAGCTGCATACAGCTCACCCCAAGGCTCCTCCTTATCATCTTCCCAGTCCCCAAGTCGATTGCTTCATCGTTGGTTCATCCCTGGTGCAACAGTTTTGTTTCCCAGTGAGTTCTTCCCTCCCCCTCAAAATCCAGCAAAGATCATCAGTATGGATCCAATTTCTTTGCACTGGGTCACTCCTCAACCTCTTGCACAGCCTTGTGATCCATTTCTTGTGCAGCTAGGCCATCCCCGAAGCTGCTAACTTCGAAACCGAGGCCGCCGGCGAACTCCCCTGTTTTGCCGCCTCTGCTGCTCCGTGGAAACGCAGCTACGGCCATTATCAAGCTTCGATCCTTTAAGGAAAAAGGTTTGCAATCATGTCTAGTTCATGCTCACAAATTTTCAGCTCTTGTCATAGCTTGTAGCTCGAGTATTAGTAAGTTTCCTGATGAACTTCGTGTATGAACTGAGTAGGTCTCGGCCAAAACTCGTTTTTCACGTTCTATCCTAGCTCATGACTGTGAGAAGTGTGGTTCTAGACTACCTGGCGCACACCCTCGAGGAAACCCCATCAATTTTCATTGATTGAACACATCAGAATTGGATTTTTCCTACCCGCCACGGTCGAACCCCCACTTCGCCGTCAACTTCACAATTCCGAGGCATTTCACCATCCCTTGTCCCCTCTATCACCTTTCCTACGTTCCTAGGAAGCTTTTGGAAGAATTTCCATCCTAAATAGGGCACCAGAGGGCCCGGCCAACATGGCCAGAACCCTAGCTCCGCCCGCCGCCGTCGCACCACCATCTATGGCCATCAATCGCCGTCGGGAGCCTTACCATCGTGTTCTATGTCGGATTATAGGTGGGGGCAGCGAGTTTGGAGGGCCGGCGTGCCCTGGAACAGCCGACGGCGAGTGGCCGCCGTCAAACGCCACCGTGCGCCGTGCCCGAGCGCCGCTGGCGCGAGGTGGAAGAAGACCCTGCGGGGCCCAGCCGTCAGCCTAATATGCGCCCGCCTTTGATCAACTGCGGCCCAGTGATCTAATGTGGCTACGCCCATTAACTGTGTAGCCCCGTGTGGCTTGCTCCTGATTGGCCTATTTTAAAACCTGTGGGCCCCTTCCTTATTTAAATTTCCCCATGTAAATTAAATTCCAGATTGGGTCCCCACTTTGAAAATCCATATCTCCTAGTAGGATTGTCCAAAAATATCCAAATAAATTTTGTTAGAACCAGCATGAAGAATAATTTCAGTGGTGCACTTGGAGTTGTATGAAAGTCATAGGAATTTCTCCATAATTCAAATAAGCAAAATGCTTATAGAATTGATTCCTATAGTTATGCTCTTTGGAAAATTACCGAATTTTTCCAGAACCTTCATTTGAAAATCCTTGAACACCAGTAAAAATTTCAGGGTCATTAGACTTCATTTACGTGGTCTGATCACCTGTGTATCCACCATGCACATAAAAATAGCCAAATTCATTTAGAATTTGTACTGAAACTTGTGCAGACTTCTAAATTGATTATATCTCAGTATAAAGCTTCAAAATTTGTCAAACATACTTTGTTGGTTTGCTCTTTATCTACACTAACCAGAACTACAACCCAATCTTCATGAAAATTCCTCGATTTTACTGTAGAGCCCTTTAAAGCAAAATCATGTTTTATTTTTATCTGATGATTCACTTCATAGAAAAATCTAAAATTTTGCCAAAATGTTATTTATTAAGTTTAATAGTACCTGTAAGAATTTCAGCTTCATTGGAATTTATTAACCTAGTTGAATCTGAAGATTTTCCTAACTGGTCATAGAATGCCCAAAAACAACAGAAACATTTCAGTAAATTATCCAAACTTGTAAATTCAATATCTCACAGTAGGATGCTTAGAAAATTATGAAACCAATTTTGTTGAGTCAATCTTGACCTCCTCTAAATAGAACACCAACTTTTGGACATGTCAAAGCTACAGATTTTTCCTCAAAATTCTAGGAAGTGTTTAGGTTCATTAACCTTCTATGAATTCATCCCAATTTTGGCAAGAACCTCACCCATAGTACCTAGTGTCCCCTGTAAAAATTACAGAACCATTAGGCTTAAATTAATATACTTAATTGTCTTTCCATTAAGCTATATCATAATACCAGTATTGATTAACTTGCATAATTCTTTGCATATCGATTAGTTGCCGAGCTCAAGAGGACCCCGGAGCTATATGAAGTCATCCCTTTGGAGATTATCTTTGATTCCCTCTTGCAACCAGGCAAGCCCTGCTTTGCATTAAAGTGCTATTAAAATTTTTTGATTTGTATCACCTATGTCTAGGGTGAATCATGTGCATTAGGGCTAAGGTGATTGCAAATCCACTTGCATGACCAGATCACCCTATGGAGTATTTGGATAGTTGTCAAGTCATCGTGTAGACTATGCTATGCTAAATGTTGTATAGAATTCGGTAGAAGTCGAGTAGTTGGAATCTACTCGCATGACTAGGACTTTTTCACACGGGATTGGTTCAAAGAAAATGGAGTAGTAATCTGAAAATGAGACCGGACAGGGGCGTAGGATGCAGCAGGACATGGTCTTGGGTGCGTAGCCCTGCCTGTGTCGGTTAAGGACCGATCTGTATGCCGCCCTGCTGAGCAAGATTGAACTATACCAGAGTCATACTGGATATATGGCGTCCAGGAAACCGATGTACCTTGGGAAGCTTTTGTTGATACCTTTTCGATCGCCTCAGGCTTTCGGCCGTAGGACAGTAGACGGAAACTTGCTCACGACATCTTCACAGCGGAAGGGTGAACCGTGAGTGGGAATACTGTCCTAGACGATTGAATTGATTCAACTTGGGCGGAACTTGAGAAAGGTGGCTGCGTACGACATCCATAGAGTGCACCGAGGTGACTTCCAGCATGGGCGTACGTGTCGTGTATTCCGGGTATCATTGATGCGAATCACCGTCCCTTGCGGATATGAGTACCACTTGTTCACTGAGTTGTGACGTAGTAATAATTGCACTTGAGATTAGAATTAATTGCTGCTGTTATGAACATTATATATTTCATGGTATTGCTATGTTGTATGTATTAGTATAGTGCTCACTAAATTTATTTTTCTACCTTGGGCATGCAGCATCGTGATGAAGCGTTTCTTATTTGATTGTGGAGTTACGATGTTGCCCGGCACAAGGTTTAAGCTGCTGCTATGAATCTGAAAATAAGGACCCACATTTAGGCAAGCCCATTATGCAAATCAGCCATCCTATGTTTATGTCTTTACCCTCATGTAGAGTTTCATGTTTAGGTGAGACGGTTAAGTCTTGCTGAGCCTTCGTGCTCACGGTTGCTATATAAGTTGTTTTGCAGGTACTAATCTCTATGCTTATGAATATGGGTTTCCGATGAGACTCGGGATTTTCTGAGTGATATACTCATGTGGGAACCATGCCGCTGCTGTTTGGTCTTCGTGGCTAGTGAGGAACGTTTGTTGGCTGGACGGCTTCTCTTTTGCTTATTAGACTTGAGTACGAGAGTTGTAATCTTATCTTCCGATGTAGTTTATTTTTATATAAACTATTTGTAAACTGAACATCTTTCTAAATTTCAGCAAGTGATTTATGTAATATGTTTTCATTTACATGTGCGCTGTTGGGTGTTGCATCGCACGACACCACCCAATGCGATTCTTGGAAAGTGTGGACTCCGGTCCCCACAGCCGATTGTGACATCTGTAACACCCCAGCCACTATGGGCCTGACGGTCGTTACTCCTGGCAGCTCTATAGGATCACAGACTAGCCCCACAGACTAACACTTGTCTTTTCTGCGCATTTTGTCCTCACTCGTGCGCAGCCGAGAAGACTTTCTGGTCGGTCACCCATCCGTAAATTGCTGCAGGCCAAGCACGCTCTACCTCGGAGTTCTTTGTAGGTGGGCCTCCAAAAAAGAAGGTATACCTTGATGGTATGAGTTATTCCATCAATCCTATTAAACCTTGAGTTAGGATGTCACAATCCACCCCCCTTAGAAGACCGACGTCCTCGTCGCCCAAGCCAGGAATGTCCCCTCTTGGTCACGTTCATACATTCAGTACTGGCATACATACCATATTGTATCCCTCTTAGAGGACCCACGTGTCATGCTTACGTACCCACGTACTTGACCCATACGTACCCATGAAACCGCGACGGTCGGCTATGATACTATTTTGTAACACCCCAGCCACTACGGGCCTGACGGTCGTTACTCCTAGCAGCTCTATAGGATCACATACTAGCCCCACAGACCAACAATAGTCTTCTCTGTGCATTTTGTCCTCACTCTTGCGCACCCGAGAAGACTTCCCGGTCAGTCACCCATCCGTAAAATGCTCGGGGCCAAACACGCTTAACCTCGGAGTTCTTTGCAGGTGGGCTTCTGAAAAAGAAGGTATACCTTGATGGTATGAGTTATTATACCAATCCTATTAAACCTTGAGTCAGGATGTCACAACATCCTGGCTCAAGGCTTAATAGGATTGATAGAATAACTCATACCACCAAGGTATGCCTTCTTTTCCAGGGGCCTACCTGCAAAGAACTTTAAGGTTAAGCATGCTTGGCCCGGATGCGCACGAGTGAGGACAAAATGCTCAGAAAAGACTAGTGGTGGTTTGTGGGGCTAGTCTGTGATTCTAGAGAGCTGCCAGAAGTAAGGACCGCCAGGCCCGTAGTGGATGGGGTGTTACAGGCTCGGGCACCCGACGAATTTTTTTTCAAAAGATTATCAACACCCGCCGCTCAACCTGCTGAATTTAGTGATGGGGGCGAGACCAGCACCCCAAAGCTGGTGGTCCCGGTGGCCCTGTTACCATTGCGTCTACCAAGGATCGTAGGTGCTACAGGAAGCTCCGACCAACCAAGCGCACAAGATCTGGAAGCTCAAGTCAGTCCTTATGCATGGATCTCAAAGATCCAGGACAACTTGAAAAACAACATCCTTCCTGAAGATGATGTATCCGCTGAGCAAATTGTCAAATTGGCTAAAAGATACACATTTGTAGAAGGGGATACCTACCGATGTGGCACCAACGGCGTTCTAATGTGGTGCATTTCTCGGAAGAAGGTTGCGAACTCCTCGCAAAAATCTATGGAGGCGAGTGCGAGAACCACGCGTCATCCCGCACACTGGTTTTTATTGGCCTACAACACTCCAGGATGCAGTCGAGCTGGTCAAGAAGTGTGAAGTGTGCTAGTTCCACACGAAGCAAATTCGTACATCAGAGTAGTCACTGCAAATGATTCCTCCCACGTGGCCATTTGCTGTGTGGGGGATAAACATTTTGGGACCTTTCTCAAAAGCCGTTGGAGGTTACCGATTCTTATATGTCGCCATCCATAAGTTCACGAAGTGGCCGAAAACAACTCTAGTTGTTACAATCAACAAGCACTTTTCCATCAAGTTCTTGAAGTCCATTGTCTATAAATTCAGAGTTCCGAACAGAGTCATCACTGACAATGGAACCCAATTCACAAGTGTAGTATTCCAAGAGTATTGCGAAGACCTCGGCATATCAGTCAACTATGCACCAATAGCTCATCTGGCAAGCAATGGCCAAGCTGAGAGAGCAAACGCATAAATACTCAAGGGGCTCAAGACGCGCACTTATGAGCGGTTGAAGAAACATGGTGCCAATTCGATAGAAGAGCTTCTGTCGACACTGTGGGCGAGACGAACAACACCCAGCCGGGCAACAGGGGAGACACCCTTCTTCCTGTTGTATGGAGCTGAAGCAGTCCTTCCTCAAGAGGTCACCATTGGTTCTCTCTGGGTCCTGACCTTTGACGAAGCCACGCAGGACCAGCTCCAGTGTGAAGGCCTATACCTCGTCGACGAGGCAAGGTGCCAAGTAGCTGTCCAAAATGCGCGCAACCATCAAGCGTTTCGGTGCTTTCAGCAAAGGTATGTGCGCAACCGACAGTTGGAAGAAGGCGATCTGGTGCTGCAGCGAATACTCACTCGCTAAGGGATGAACAAGCTTTCCCCCAGCTGGGAAGGCCCCTTCTAAGTCGTCAAAGTTTCCCGTCTTGGATGCTTTCATTTGGCAACAAAGTCTATGAATAGATCTGAGCTGATCCTAAATCAAAAGCACACTTAACATGGTCCGGTACTTTAGGTGTGTCTTTACCTTCCCTGGGTTAGTACAAGATGAATAGCACACTTAACTTGGTCATGTACTTTAAGTCTTTCCTTGTCTCCCCTTTTATTTGGACCTATAATGAAATACATTATATGCAAGCAGACTCTACACGCATTAATTTTGCGTATGCTCATTATTTTTATCGTCTTCTACCTTCTTGTCAATAGCAATGTTGTGCAATCAACTTGAAATTTAGTCCTAGAGATTTATGTGACATATAAGTTTTATTGGTAATCTTCTATCAGATCTTAGTATTGCTAGATGGTCTACTTGCATAAAAACCAAAGCCAATGATAGGTCCGAAGTGCGCTATTGACTTAGCCTGGTCCAGCACCCTAAGTACGCCACTCTACCTATTCTGGTGGGTCTCAGTAAGGCAGGTCCGGAAAGCATTCGGATCTATGGAACTTTAATTAGTATATTTATGTTGTCACAGTGAGTTTGTTAGGATCTAAAATTCAAAAAAGGGTAATAAGCCGCAAATAAGATATAGGCAAGAGGACGAATTTTACTGCTTTTCTTGTCTCTCATGCGCAGGAAAAATGAATAATTGACGGCAAACTACATGGCGAAGTTGGATGCTGTTGAAGCAACTAAGCTCTTACAACCCTCAGGGGGCCCGCCGTCGACGTTTTACGCGTTGACGGTGGGCGCCGACGAATCATCAAGCTCCGAC
Source organism: Tuctoria greenei (assembly GCA_036927565.1). Lineage (NCBI taxonomy): Eukaryota > Viridiplantae > Streptophyta > Magnoliopsida > Poales > Poaceae > Tuctoria > Tuctoria greenei. The sequence continues at coordinate 105,361,816 of JAYESD010000010.1, forward strand.
ATCCCCCAAGGGGCCCACCATCGATGTTTTACGCATTGACAATGGGCGCCGTCGAAGCATTAAACTCCGAAAACCCCCTGGGGGCCTGTCGTCGACATTTTACGCAGTGACAATGGGCGCCGTCAAAGCATATAAGCTCTGACAGCTCCCAGGGGGCCGCCGTCGACATTTTATACGTTGATAGTCGGTGATATCGAAGCGAACAAGCTCCAAGAACCTCCAGGGGCCCGCCATCGATGTTTTACGCATTGACAGTGGGCGTCGTCGAAGCCAACAAGCTCTGAGAACCACCAGGGGGCCAACCATCGAAGTTTTATGCGTTGATAGTGGGCACCATCAAAGCAAACAAGATCCGACAACTCCCAGGAGGCCTGCCGTCGACGAAACAAAGGGACCATGGAGATTTCGGAAGCAAGACACGTACCTCGGAGCTATCATGCTGGCTACGAGTTCAGAACAATCAAGTTTTCAAGACATTGTCAAATTCCTTATGGTAGATGTCCTCAATCAATTGAGTGCATCTACCAGGAGGCCAAGAAGATAAAGGGCAATCTATTGAAGACAAAAATGGAATTCGAAAGGATTTCATTCATTTAAAATTGGAGATTTACAAGGTGAAGGTACAAAAAGAAAGGTCCTAGCTACTAGAGTCCCTCACGAAGAATGAAGCAAACTTCTGGGCGGCTTTTTGGATGCTGGCCTTGGTAGCTTCCTCCTCCTTGGCGATGAGTCCTTTGACCACCGGAGCTAAATATATCGAGGGATCTCGGCCCTGGAGGCACGCTAGCACATACTCTGCGACGTTCTTGGCTAGAGACTTCCCTTTTGTCTCGAGTTGGTGTTGATATTTCCTATGCACTACTAACAATTCATCCCTAGCAAAAGTGCCAGAAATGCTTGTTGGTAGGTTTTATATTATACATGTAAATCCGCAAGTGCATGGAAACTATCGATCTAGCATTTTCCCTCTAAGAGTATTCCCAAAGAGTGTCATTTATATTCTCCCAAAGGAAGGCTAGATGGAAGTAAAACAATCATCAAGTGGAAAGGGTAGGTTGGCCTAGGTATGGTTCTAGCAAGGATGGATAAAGGATAATTGAGGTAGTGTGACACACACAAGAGCATTCTATCCTAAGAGGATAAATATGGTAAAGAGGGACTAGGCTAAGAACTAGGTAGAGACTCCTACAATGCTTCTAACGTACATGTACATAGCCTAGGTTAGTTACTAATGATCATGTAAATTATGAATTCTCATGCTATGTGGATTAACACATCGGGCACGTGTTTACCCATAGCAATACTAGGACGATTGCTGCCAAGAGCCTGTGGTATAGTCGAACGTGGAGGATTACAAAGGACAGATAGGGCTGTCACCACCTACTGCCTACCCCTTCAATCTGTGGGCATACAAGACATTAAACGGTACTCTCTATCGCAGAACCATGCTAGCATATTAAGTAATTACCTTAAGAGCCTAGGCACAAGCCGTCCTGAGGCAATGAACTAAATCATCATTGAACTAATGTTAATTCATAGCATAAATGATTCATGTTAACATAATCATATCTTAGCTAATTAGAATATAGTTGAGGTTTATAGTATTTATGATGATATATTGATAATGGTATAGCACAATCATAAATACGACTCCTACCACATACATGGAATCCACAATCAAACAAGAAATGCTTCATCCAAGTATATGAACAATGGAAGACTAAAGATAACATCTTTATTAAAAACAAAATCACCAGTACAAATAGGAATATGGGAAACATACCTCTCCCAATTGGAAATTTGGAAGAGACTCCTTCTACTCTCCTACTTGGACTACGGACTAGAGACTCTCCTCTCTATAGCCTATACTTCTCTAAACCTATGGAGAGTAGTGGATACAATGGATGAATTCTCAAGTGTTGTGTGTTGAAGTGAGGGGTCCTATTTATAGCTTGGAGAAGGGTCGGTTCCCGCCACCAAAAGCGCGTGAATCAGTCACCCATGACCTTTTCAAGCCGGGAGGAGCCAACACGCGGCGTTTGGCCGTGTTTGGCCTTAGGACCTAGTCGGCCGACTAGGGGGGGTCAGCCGACCTGGTCCTGGCTCCAAAAGGCAAGTTCTTCCTCCAGGTGATTGGCAGGTGGGTCCCATTCCATGATATGGGTGCCACATTGTTGGATAGCCTCATCTACTTCTATTTGTGGGCCATTTGATCCATGTGGTGCCATGTGGCGTTGCCTGATTAGCTGGAATGATATTTTATAGGATCCATCCCCTTGTTTCACTTCAGTTCTGCATAGAATCCTTGCATGCACTACTTTCTCCAAGGACAAGTGGAAATAGGTTAAATAGAAAGGTGATGTGTGCAATAAATGATATTTCCTTCACATAATTGAGTTACATTAACGGGTGAAATTGGTATATAGCAGCTATCAACGGCTGGTCAATGACCACATCCCCCAATGCATCCAGCTTAGTGCCGGCGGAGTTCAGCGCCACCAAGGCCTTGTCCATCTCTGGCTCTAGGTCAGCCGTTCGGATCGGGCTAAATCCCATCAGCACTAGAGATTCATTCGTGCGCCCAAGGAACTCCTAGACTTGCTGAGATTCAATCGATCTTATGCTCCAGAGATCCTCTAATGACCTACTTGCAAACGAAAGCTCTGCAGAACCTTCCTTCGAAAATTGCTCAACCTCTTTAGTGTGCTGTCGGATCAGTTCAGCCAACAACTTCTCATGGTTCGCGATTTTCTTCTCTCAGAGGTATATGAGGTCTCGCCTTTCCGCAAGGTCCTTCTGCTTCACCTTCACTTTGTCCTCCCTGGCAGAAACAACATTCTCTCTTTTGCTGACTCCTTCTCCTGCCAGCCATACTTGGTGCTTCTCTTGTTCGCACCAGGACTAGAATTTTTCCATGCTGTCAGCGAAGTCTTGCTCGCCGTGTGCCAGCTTCTGAGAGGTTTCATTCTTTATTTTTTGGAGTTCATGCTCCTTATTTTCCAATTCATCCCAACGTTTGAGGAGCTGTTCCCTCATAACGTTGAGACTCTCTGATCGGCTTTTGACCACTCCATTGGCCCTCTGAGCGTTCTCGTAGATCTACTGGGTCTTTTTATCAAGGGCTTTGATAGCGGTGTCTCATTCATTCAGCGCCTTGTTCAGGTGCGACTGCCGAGCTTTCTACGATTCCAGCCACTCCCTTTGGCCAGCAAGCCAGGACAACATCAACTTCATCTTGAAGTGCAGCAGTCTTCGCCAGCGCCTCGGGGTCTCACGCTCTTCTTCTAGGTCCTTGCGCTCGTAGTTGAAGACGAGCTGGACTTGGCAGAGACTGGAGCAGGCATTGTCTATAGACATACCCAGGGGGATTGGTTCAGGACCTGCCATAAGTTCCTCCTCCTCTGGCTCCCCCAAGTCTTCTGAAATGGTTGTCGAAGCCCATGGCACAAGCATGGACTCCAACAGCTCGACGTCAGCAACAATGAGATCCGGAGCTCATCAACCTCCAGTGCAGAAGTCGAAGGTTTCGTAGGTGGATCTCCTTGTGCAGGATCAGGCATGGACACCTCCAGTGCCATCACCTCTGGAGTTGGTGCTGAGACTTCTGTCAGAGCATCATTAATTTCCGGCGTTGATGCTGGAACCTCCGCAGCTAGCTTCAAGACAGTCGGAGCATCAAGCATTTTTTCTTCGTGATCCGAAGCAACCACGGGCTCTTCGGTCGTCGACGCTAAAGTCGTCTCCACGACAGCCGGCGTCAGAGCTGTCGTGTCGTCCGCCACAACCATAAGAGGAGGGGCTGGAGCAGTGGCAGGAGCTTCACCTTGTGCAATATCTGTAGCTGCGACAGGCACTAGAGTAGCAGTTCCTCTTCTCGACACTCTGGAAATAGAGGATAGAAAATTCAGGAAAAAGCAAAAAAAAAATCAAGACACAAACTAAAGAGCCGTCCCTTACCTAGGGACGTTGCCGCTCTGGTCAGCACAGATCTTCTTCCTTGGACGATTGGAGCCAGAGTCCACAATCGTTGGTGAAGCAGAGGCCCTAGACATCATCCCGAGGCTTGTAGCAGCCATTGGCATCGCCTCAGCCGGGACCTCTCTTGGCTGAGAAGGGACTCCGGACCTAGAGCCCGTCGATGGTACCAGGACCAGAGTCGACTTGCCGGACCTAGTGCCCTCCGTGGACACTGGATCTGAAGGAGTTGCCGAAGCTGGAGGCACAACCAGGAGAGACTTCAACTAGGGATGAGAGGTCACTTCTCTCGGGGCGTCCCTCACAAAGCTCCCTTCGCCTCTTGTCAACTTCTGCTTGTGACTCGGGGCATCGACAGGATCTTTCCCCTTGCACCGGCTTGGGACCGACTTTTTGGAAGGCGGAGTTGTGGGACCTTTGCCTTTGCCGCTGACTGGCATAGGTCCGGAGCCTCCATGTTGACAAGGAGCTCCGGAGATCGACGGAGCTGTGGGATCTTTACCATTACTGCTGGCTGGTGCAAGTCTAGAGCCTCCATGTGGACAAGGAGCTCTAGAGACCACGATATGTTAGGACCGTGGTCCACACATTCCAGGAATCACATTGGGTGGTGCCATGCGATGCGGCACCCAGCAGCACACAAGAAAAACCATACAAAATAACAAACACAAATATTTTATTTCACAAGATGATCCTCTTTTACAACATAATATACAACGCAGCGGAATACTTTATACTCACACTCTCAACTAACTTTGCACGAGAGAAGCCGCCCCTGCCCATGGACACTTCTCACTAGCAACACGAAGAAGAGAGCAGCGTCAAGGTTTCCGTGAGAGATTCATCTCGACAAGCTCGAGGTCTCACGGACAACCTTAATATAAGCATAAGCTAATAATACCTGCAAAAACCACAATATAGCAATCGTGAGCACAAGGCTCAGCATGACTTAACCATCTCACCAAAAGCATGAAACTCTACATGCTGGAAGCATTAAAGACTCGAAAGCTGAATTTGCAGGAATGGACTCGCTGAAAGTAAATCCTTAGTGTGGTCAGTTTTAAAGTAGCATATGCAATCCATAGGCATAGCATCATTGTGAATTCCACAACCAAACAAGAAACACTTCATCCACGTTGATACTTGCTCAAGGTTGCATAAGCCTAATTCGAGTTAAATGTTTGGAAATTTTAAATTTAATTATGCTATCTCCATAGCAGCCAAGATTGCAATACAAATAATTATCCATAGCAACATATTCATAATCTTTCCATTTCTCTTTCTTACTACGTCAAAACTCAGTGACCAAGTATGCTCTTTCCATAACTACGAGCGACGGTGATTCGAATCAAAACACCCAGACTGCACAACACGTACACCCATACTCAAAGTTGCATCGGCACACTCCACTGATGTCGCACGCAGCCACCTTTCCCCAGATTCAACCACATTGAAAATTACCACAGGACAAGATTAATTAACAAATTTTATTACACAATTCAGAATATCCTTGAATACAAGCTCTAATGACTATTAATGACCAGTTCAACTAATGCAGTGGAAATAAACTAACTAAGCAAACTAAGCAACTAAGTAGCACAAGCAAATAGTGTATAGCGCAGCTCCAATCAACACCACAGGAAAAGCTAACGGCAGACACGGCCTAGAACTCTGCATTATCATCGTTAAACTTCCAATCCTGACCTACAACTGATGGTGGGGGAATTGCAAGAGTGAGTACATGTCGTACTCCACAAGTGTGGAAAGTATGACATGTAGCTAATTAAAATGACGAATATAATAATGGCCAAGTGCTGAAAAGTACATTAAAACATTTGAAAAGCAACATATTATATGTATGTGAAATAAACCCTTCATAAACCATGTAATCATCATAATACCAATCCATATTCTTTACCATCATCCATATTCTAGATTTCTCACTGCCAATAATCATAATCAATATCAGAATTTATTCCATATCCAGGCATAACCATATTACCAACCATAACCATTAGCAAACCATCCCAATACCAAGTTTCCCTATAATCATGGAAGTTGTCTATGTGCTCATAACCGGGAGCACGGCTATCAAGATAGTTTATTAAACTCTGCAGAGTTTGTACCACTTTACCCACGTGTTTGTGATTTCATCACCCGTTGGGGACTAAAGAAACCTCCCTTATGCCAATTACACTTCCTTTGGTGTATGGCCAAGAGATCACAATATAGCCTTTACAAAGGGATTACTAGCCTATTTAGACCCCACTGAGGTTTCACCGGTGGTGATGTCTCCTGCATAGCACATCTTCAACCAAGGGCCCCCTCTTGAGCCATTCGGATCCCAGGGTAGTCCCACCAATCATCAACAAACCAAATCCGACTACCCGTTCCCGAAGCATCCTTAATGGTCCAAATAGCACTCGCAAAGCCCTAATTAATCAGCTACGCCGCAACCACACTTGGCCTCGTGGTGGCACTGTAGTCCTCGCTTAATCTCACATGAACTGGTCCTTAGATCTAAAGCAAGCAAACCACCATAACATCCAACCCATCCATATACCATGCTTGCTTAGATCACCCATTACCATATCATATTAACCAATTCATGTTAATCATAGTCTTGATAATGCAACATTAAGTTAAGTTGTATAGTTGTGTTCCATCCCAAGTAATTAAGCGAAGCAAAAAAGGTAAAAAGCCCTTCCCGACGCTCTACCATATTTTCCAGGTGACAAGGGTGGTCAACAAATCTAGTAAACTTCCTATTATAGGGTTCCCATAAAAATTGACATAGGCATGCAGTTTTGCAAACAAAACATTTATTTTAAAACAGGGTCAATATGCTTCAAGGACACTTGCCTTGCTCTTGGGATTGGTTCGGGTCAAAGCCTTCAAACTCTTGGTGCTGGAGATCCTCCGCGGCACTCTCTAGCGCAAATCCATCCAATCCACATATTAAACATACAAGACAAGAATACAATCTAAGAGTGCACGTATATTACTCAATATGACATGACATGCATGATTAATGCAAATGCAAGGTGGAACTTGTTAATGAGTTGTTTTTAATCATCACTAACTAGTTCTAATCGCTTTAACAAGTTTATACAGGTTTGGAGTTGATTAGATCAATTTTAGAATTAATTCAACAGAAATTAACCAGGAAAATTGGACTAGTACGCTAGGGACCGGACAAGTCCGCACTGCGCGAGATCACCTGATTTAGGGTTTCCTAGATAGACATGAATTTGAAGATTTGGGGTTGAATTCGCGTAAGGAAAAGGGAATAGAAGGTATATCAGGTGTTTAGAACTCCAATGAATCAAGGATCTTGGAGGCAACACTTAGATGTTGAACGATCTAGGGTTGATGGAGAACTTGATGGTGAATTGTTGACGAAGAATGCGAAGTTGATTGAGATCTTGACCCTCTTTCGTTTCCTCCTCTTCTTCTCCTTGCTCTAGATCTCCTTCTCCCTCCTTGGTGGTGGCTATTCACGAGCTAGGGTTTGGGGTGTGGTGGAAAAGTGGCAAATAGATGTCAAGCCAAGGGGTTGGGTTGTTTATATAGAGGTAGAGGCTAGGGTTAGATGGATTTTGAGTTTTGAGATGAGTAGAGGCTGGTTTAGAGTCTCACATGTGCTCCAAAATAGTTAGGCACGATGTCCCTAGGCTCACTTAACGTAAAACCCAAGAAAAAAGTTGTGAAACAAAAGATAAACTCGAAGTCGCGTTTTATCGGACTATTCTAAAAATGTCCAGAGAGAAATCAGACAATTTTAGACTGGAAATCGTACAAGTCCGAACTTATCCAGAGGGGAAAAATAGACAAGTCTGGCCGAAATCGGACAAGTCCTATTTTTGTCAGGGGAAAAACAGACAAGTCCGGTGGAACTCCGGACTAGTTCGGACAAGTCCAAGGACTTAGCAAAATTTTCAAGGAACTGGAACAACGGACTAGTCCGCATAGGACCGGACAAGTCCGAAAGTGTCCAGAGAGAAAAACAGACTAGTCCGCAGCAAAACAGACAAGTCCGTTTGAAGTCAGAGAGAAGTCAGACTAGTCTGCAGAAAAATCGGACTAGTCCGCACTTCCCTGAATTCTTAAGTGCGGTTTTGTTTTTAATTCATTTTAAACTTGTTTATTTTTATGTTGCTCAATGTTAAACATGTATTGGAATGTATGCAATGCATGATGGACAAAAATGAGGGTGTTACAAACCTACCTCCCTTAAAATGAATCTTGCCCTTGAGATTCGACGCGGAAGAGAAAAATAGGGAAATTCCTTCTTGAGATCATCCTCCAACTCCCATGTTGCCTCTGATTCTGTGTGATGCTTCCATTGAACTTTGCACCTTCGAGTCACCTTGTTTCATGTGACCCTCTCCTTGGTTTCCAAGATTTTGATCTGTTTCTCGGCATAAGTCAAATTTGCCTCTAATTCCAATTCTTCCATTGGCACTTGTTCTTTGGGCACTCTCAAGCACTTCTTGAGCTGGAAAACATGGAACACATCATGGACATTTGATGAGCTGGCATCTCCAACTTAAACGCTACTTCTCCTCTTTTGTCCAAAATCATGAATGGCCTAGTGTAACGAGGTGCTAGCTTGCCTCTTATGTTGAACCTCTTATGACCTCTAATTGCTGACACCTTGAGGTAGACAAAGTCTCCTCTTCAAAGGCTAGTTTCCTTCTTCTATTGTCCGCACAGCCTTTTTGCCTTGATTGAGCAGCCCTCAAGTTTTCCCGAATAATCTGAACTTGTTTCTCAGCTTCTTGCAACACATCGGGTCCAAATACTTGATTCTCCACTGTCTCACTCCAAAACAAGGGCGTCCTACACTTCCTTCCATATAGTGCTTCGTATGGTGACATCTTCAAACTTGCTTGTTAACGGTTGTTGTGCTAGCTTGCCTCTTATGTTGAACCTCTTATGACCTCTAATCCTCTTACCAAGCCATAGAGTACCACGTTCATTCTCATCAAATCTGAATTCTCTTCCCTCTTGGGTCCTTTCCTTGATTTCTTGGATTTCCTCATCCTTCACTTGACCCTCTCGAATTTCTTTCTCCAAGGTCGGATTTAACTCCATCATCCCCATCTCATTTACAAATCCAAGGTTCAACCGTTCAAACTCCTTACATAACTCGGATGGTAACCCTCGAATTGTGAGTTGATGACTTACTCCCTTCCTACTCAAAGCATCGGCCACTACATTGGCTTTTCCCAGATGATAGTTGATCCCCAAATCATAATTGTTGATAAGCTCCAATCATCTTCGTTGCCTCAAATTCAGATCCGTGTTGTGAAAATATACTAAAGACTCTTATGATCCATATAAATTTCACACCTATGTCCAAGGGTGTAGTGTCTCCAAATTTTCAATGCATGTACCACCTCTGCAAGTTCCAAATCATGCGTTGGGTAATTCTGCTCATGTTTCTTCAATTGTCTTGATGCATATGCAACCACTTGACCTTCTTGCATGAGCACACACCCAACTCCTTGTCTCGAAGCATCACAATAAATATCAAAACTCTTGCTCACATCCGGCAAAACCAGAACTGGGGTTGTAGTTAACCTCTTATTTAGCTCCTCCAAACTGTTTTGACAAGCTTCAGTCCATCGGAAAGCCTTTCCCTTCCTTAGCAATTTCGTCATTGGCTTGGCTATCTTGGAAAAGTCCTTGATGAATCGACGGTAATATCCAACCATCCCAAGAAAACTCCTTATTTCTTTTACGTTTTGCGGTGGCTCCCACTTCAACACGTCTCTCACCATTCCGGGGTCAACTGAAACTCCTCCTCCTGAAATGATGTGACCCAAAAACCATACTTCTCTCAATTAAACTTGACACTTTTTGAACTTGGCATACAATTGATGCTCTCTCAATTTCTGCAATGTAAGCCTCAAGTGTTCCTCATGTTCCTCCTCATCGTTCGAGTGGATCATAATGTCATCAATGAACACCACAACAGACTTATCCAAGTACTCCATGAAAACCTTATTCATGAGGTACATAAAGTAGGCAGGCACATTTTTCAATCCAAAGGACATCACAGTGTACTCATAAGATCCATACTGTGTCCTAAAAGTTGTCTTGGGTATGTCCGACTGTCGAATCTTCATTTGAAAGTATCCCGACCTCAAATTAATCTTTGAGAAGACACAAGCACCCTTCATCTAATCAAACAAGTCTTCTATGCGGGGCAAGGTGTACTTGTTCTAGATCGTTACCTCGTTGAGAGCTCGGTAATCCACACACATCCTTTGCGACCCATCCTTCTTGTCCACAAATAGAACAGGCGCTCCCCAACATGAAGAACTGGGGCGAATAAAACCTTTCTCTAGTTGCTTATGAATTTGCTACTTGAGCTCTGCTAACTCCTTAGGAGGCATTCTATATGGCCTCTTAGCTATACGTGCAGTTCCAGGTATTAAATCAATAACAAACTCAATGTCTTGGTCAGGTGGCATACCTGGCAACTCATCCGGAAAAACATCCAAAAATTCATACACCACCGGAATCTCCTCAATTTCAACACCATCCATATGGTTCAGCTCCAATTGCTTCGGTGCGTGTTGAGATGCTTCAAATTCTATAGTGATCCCTTCCTCATTGGTCAACTTCACCGTTTTCGTGGCACACTCAATAACTCCATGGTGCTTCCTCAACCAATCCATACCAAATATAATGTCCAATCCTTGGTAATCCAAGACAATGAGGTTGGCGGAGAAGTCTACCCCCCTTATTCTAAGGCTTACTTTTGGACATACTATATTTGTCCTAATTTCTCCTCCAGGAGACTTAACAAATAGAGTAAACTTCATATGAGAGATAGGCAAACTATACTTGGCAACATATTTTGATGCATGAATGAATGTGATGCTCCAGAATCAAATAACATATTCACCGGGTTGGAGTTTGCGAGTAACATACCAATGAGCACGTCATCCGCTTGTCGAGCATCCTCCGTAGAGACATGGTTCACGTTGCCACAAGCAAAATTCTGTTGTCCACGGTTCCCTTGCGGCTGTCCTCCATTAGGTCTTGGGTTTCGTCTCGGTGCATTGCTTCCTTGACGAAGGCCCGCTTTAGGACATTGATGTGCAAAGTGTCCCACTTCTCCACAAGTATAGCACTTCTTAACTCCACCAGAATTATTGGGATGAGCTTGGTTCTATGCATTGGCACCAGGAAAGTTGGCGCGAGGTGCAAAAGGCATTGGAGGCCTAGGTGCTTGCATAACAGGGCGCTGCTGCACAAACTGAGTTGGGCACAGTGCATAACCAGGGTGCTATGCAGGAACAGAGGGGCTGTAATATGGCGCATTAGGAGGCGCAAAGCGAGGGCGCACGCTACTTCCTTGTTGCTGTCCTTGATATGGCACCTTCCTCTTGTTGTCTTGTTCCATCTCACGGACCTTGTTCTCCACAACAATTGCTTTGTCCACAAGCTTCTGGAAGTTGGCATAGTCGTAGTTGAGCAATTGCACTTGGATCTCATTGTTCAAGCCTCTCATAAAGAGATATTGCTTCCAGCTGTCCGGGCTAACATCTTCAGGGGCATACCTTGACAGTTGAGTGAATTTGTTGAGATATTCACCCACACTCGATCTCCCTTGCCTCAAGTTCTCAAATTCGTGCCTCTTCAAGATCATAACTCCCTCTAACACATAATGAGAACAGAATCTCTCCTTGAACTCGACCCATGTAATCCTCTCCTGATTTTCATAGGCGTTGCATAAGGAATCCAACCAATCCGCAGCTGCTCCAACTAGTTGATGAGATGCAAAGAGCACCTTCTCCCGGTCACTAAATTGGACAATGGCTAGCTTCTTCTCCACAGACTTGAGCCAATCATCGGCATCCATAGGGTCAGCAGCTTGAGCAAAGGTTGGCGGCCTAGTCCTCATAAACTCTCCCAACAGGTTATGAGGAGGTGGGGTGGCGGTGGAGGCATGTGGGGCTGATTGTTGATGTTAGCAGCCTGCAGCTGTCCCATAGTTTGTATCATGGTCTGCATGAGCTGGTTCTGCATCGCCAAGAGCTGCTCGATTTTGATAGCTCCATGAGCAGGTCCTTGTCCATTGGTATTCTGAGGTGCTCCATTGTTCTCCTCCTCATCATTGCCATCCCTATGGTTGCGAGTCCTCACCATCTGAAGGAAAGAAAGAGATAAGAATTTAGAAGACATCCCCAACTATATGCATCAAGGGATATGAAACTAAACAACTACCTATAATAGCCTACATTGACATGGCAATGCTAAAGCATCCCAAAATTCTCTATTAAGCACACATGCAACCAATATATAGCAAACAACACACCAAGCAAAAACACATCGAGTCCCGAGTGCTCCTACGTGCTCTAAAGTCTCCATTCTATCTAGGTTGCATCCTATAGTCAACATGTGGCTCTGATACCAATTTGTGACACCCGGTTCCAAAAATGAACCAAGTGAATGCATATGTGTGCCCAGGATGTTCAACACACATACACGAGTGCATTCACAAAAGGATATACAAAAAATTACCACAAGACAAGATTAATTAACAAATTTTATTACACAATTCAGAATATCCTCGAATACAAGCTCTAATGAATATTAATGACCAGTTCAACTAATGCAGCGGAAATAAACTAACTAAGCAAACTAAGCAACAAAGCAGCATAAGCAAATAGGGTATAGTGCAGCTCCAATCAACACCACAGGCAAAGCTAACGGCAGACACGGCCTAGAACTCCGTATTATCATCGTTAAACTCCCAATCCTGACCTACAACTGTTGGTGGGGGAATTGCAAGAGTGAGTACATATCGTACTCAGCAAGTGTGGAAAGTATGACATGTAGCTGATTCAAATGATGAATATAATAATGGCTAACTGCTAAAAAGCACATTAAAACATTTGAAAAGCAACATATTATATGTATGTGAAATAAACCCTTCATAAACCATGTAATCATCATAATACCAGTCCATATTCATTGCCATCGTCCATATTCCAGATTTCTCATTGCCAATAACCATAATCAACATCAAAATTTAATCCATATTCAGGCATAACCATATTACCAACCATAACCATTACCAAACCATCCCAATACCAAGTTTCCCTCTAATCATGGAAGTTGTCCAGGTGCTCATAACTGAGAGCACGGCTATCATGATAGTTTATTAGACTCTGCAAAGTTTGTACCCCTTTAGCCACGTGTTTGTGATTTCATCACCCGTCGGCGACTAAAGAAACCCCACTTATGCCAATTACACTTCCTTTGGTATATGGCCAAGAGATCACAAAATAGCCTTTACAAAGGGATTACTAGCCTATTTAGACCCCACTGAGGTTTCACCGGTGGCGATGTCTCCTACAAAGCACATCTTCAACCAAAGACCCCCTTTTGAGCCATTCGGATCCCAGGGTAGTCCCACCAATCATCAACAAACTCAATCCGACTACCCCTTCCCCGAGCATCCTTAATGGTCCAAATAGCACTAGCAAAGCCCTAATTAATAAGCTATGCCACACCCATACTTTGCCTTGTGGTGGCACTGTAGTCCTGACTTATTCTCGCATGAACCGGTCCTTAGATCTAAAGCAAGCAAACCACCATAACATCCAACCCATCCATATACCATGCTTGCTTAGATCACCCATTATCATATCATATTAACCAGTTCATGTTAATCATAATCTTATAAATGCAACATTAAGTTAAGTGGTATAGTTGTGTTCCATCCCAAGTAATTAAGCGAAGCAAAAAGGTAAAAAGCCCTTCCCGACTCTATACCATATTTTCCAGGCGACAAGGGTGGTCAACAAATCTAGTAAACTTCCTATCATAGGGTTCCCATCAAAGTTGACACAAGCATGCAGTTTTGCAAACAAAAAACTTATTTTAAAATAGGATCAATATGCTTTAAGGACACTTGCCTTGCTCTTAGGATTGGTTCGGGTCAAAGCTTTCAAACTCTTGGTGCTGGAGATCCTCCGCGGTACTCTCTAGCGCAAATCCGTCTAATCCGCATAATAAACATACAAGACAAGAATAAAATCAAAGAGTGCACATATATTATTCAATATGACATGACATGCATGATTAATGCAAATGCAAGGTGGAACTTGTTAATGAGTTGTTTTAAATCATCACATACTAGTTCTAATAGCTTTTAATTATATAGGTTTGGAGTTGATTAGATCAATTTAAGGATTAATTCAACAGAAATTAACCAGGAAAATCAGACTAGTCCGCTAGGGACCGGACAGGTCCGCACTGCGTGAGATCAGTAGATTTAGGGTTTCCTAGATCGACGTGAATTTGGAGAGTTTGGGTTGAATTCACGTAAGGAAAAGAGAATAGAAGGTATACCAGGTGTTTAGAACTCCAATGAATCAAGGAACTTGGAGGCAACACTTGGATCTTCAACGATCTAGGGTTGATGAAGAACTTGATGGTGAATTGTTGACAAAGAACGCGAAGTTAATGGAGATCTTGACCCTATTTCATTTCCTCCTCTTCTTCTCCTTGCTCTAGATCTCCTTCTCCATCCTTGGTGGCGGCTATTCATGAGCTAGGGTTTGGGGTGGGGTGGAAAAGTGGCACATATATGTCAAGCCAAGGGGTTGGGTTGTTTTTATAGAGGTGGAGGCTAGGGTTAGATGGATTTCGAGTTTTGAGATGAGTAGGGGCCGGTTCAGAGTCCCATATTGGCTCTAAAATAGTTAGGCACGATGTCCTTAGGACCACTTAATGTAAAAACCAAGAAACAAGTTGTGAAACAAAAGATCAACTCGGAGTCACGATTTATCGGACAAGTCCGAAGAGGGTCGGACTAGTCCAAAAATGTCCAGAGAGAAATTTAACAAGTCCGGACTGGACATCGGACAAGTCCAAACTTATCCAGAGGGGAAAAACAGACAAGTCTGGCCAAAATCGGACAAGTCCGACTTTAGTCAAAGGGAAAAACGGACAAGTCCGCTGGAACTCCGGACTAGTCCGGACAAGTCCATGAAATTTTCAAGGAACTGGAACAACGAACTAGTCCGCATAGGACTAGAAAAGTTCGAAAGTCTCCAGAGAGAAAAACATACTAGTCCGCAGCAAAACAGACAAGTCTGTTTGAAGTCAGAGAGAAATCGGACTAGTCTGCAACAAAATCAGACTAGTCCGCACTTCCTAGAATTCTTAAGTGCGGTTTTGTTTCCAATTGATTTTTTATGTTGCTCAATGTTAAATATGTATTTGAATGTATGCAATGCATGATGGATGAAATTGAGGGTGTTACACACACTCCACTGATGTCGCACGCAGCCACCTTTCCCCAGATTCAACCACATCGAAACAGTTTGATCAACCCGAACAGCGAGCTCCCCTCAAGGTGCACCTCCACTGTGAGGTGTTCTGGAGTAAGTTTACTCCCACTGTACTAACAACCGACAGCTGAAGCCGATTGAAAAGGTTCCAACATAGGATCCTCAAGGTACATCAGTTTCCTGGCTCCCATATAGCCAATATGCTTTCCAGTACAGTTCAAACTTGCTCAACAGGGCCAAGCACGAGACCGGACTTAATCGACACAGGCAGGACGGCGCAGCCAAGACCATGTCCTGCTACATCCTATGCTCCTGCCCGGCCTCCAATTTATTAAAGTGAATCATCACAATTAAACTCAAAATTTCCAATTTCGTGTAAACCAGGTGCTAGTCTCGCGAGAAGGTTCCAACCTCTTGACCTCTACCGTTTCTTCCAACTAGACATTAAGCATAGCATATCGAAACATGGAGTATTAATCTACCCAAACCACTCCCTGGATTATTTTGGTCATGCAATTGGGTTTCATTGCAAATTACCTAATGCACAATACATCTCATCCATATAGTGTGTTTAAATGAAAACTTTGCAAGATTTCTTAAATGCAAACCGGGCCTTGCCTTTCAGTTGTGATAAAAGACAGCGACGATCAGTTAGTAGCCTTTGTCAAGAAATCACGCCACAACAGAATCACTATAGAAATCCTCAGCTCCGGGTTGTGCTTCTTGTCGGCAACCTTCGTCGCGAGTACTATCGAAATGATATGCAAATAAGGGATTGCAATTTATTAATATAACAATTGAATTTGATTATAACTCAAGAAGGATTAATACTAGCTAGGACTAGAAGTTATGTTGCTGTAAATGCACAGCAACATAGAGGAAACAAGATGAACTTAGGAAATGAAATATGGAGTGAAATAGATATTGTTTTGTACATAGAGATGTGATCTCAATTTATACAGGTTCAACAGATCCCCTAAGTCTGAGAAAATTACAGGAGTTCATATGGTCATGGAGGAATAACCAGGTAAGTTTCAGATATAGCAAATGAATATATTGGTCTACAAAATTTCTTAAGTGTTTAGCTTTCTATGAATTTTCATGGACAAACAAAGGCTTTGGCATAGGTCAAACTAGGTTTTCTGTATAGAGGAACTCATATAGAGTCCAACACAATTGGTTTTATATTTTTATAAGCACTCTACAGGGAGATATCCATTTTACAAGTTCCTCCAATTTTCTGAATAAGTCTCTATTGTTTTTCCTATTCCCAGGGACATAGAAGAAGGAAACACAATTTTCTCCAGTAACTGAATTCAAATTGTTCTGAAATTTTTACTGGAGATCAATTATATTTAAAGGAACATTGTGGCATTTTGAGAATTTTCTAATAAGTAAATCACCTGGAATTAATTCCTAATGATTTATTTTGTGGGATTATTAGCGAAAACCAGGGATTTTCATAGCCAATAATTTGCACAACTGCAAAGTCCTTTCCATGAGGAATCCAACAAAATTTACTTCACAATTTTTGGACATTTCTACTGGCCATGGTGAATTTCTAAAGTTCTTCTATTATCTGCACTTAATTTCCTATTAGAAAATCATCCCAACGTTGACAGTGGGCCATGGGGTTTGAATTGGTTAACTGGGATTAAGGCAACACCGTGGCCCATAAAGTCTTCCAGCAGGCACACGAAATTCCGGAGCACATAACGATCAGGGAAGCAAAACAGAGGCTGCCAGGTGGGCCAGGGCCTCACCTTCTTCTACCTTCGGCCAACGGCAGGGGCTAGCGGCGCCCACGGCTGCCATGGCGGCGCCCCTCGCCGGCGGCCTTTCCCCTGCATCTCCTTGCCCCCAATGGCCGCCTGTGCCTAAATCCACATGGGAAGAACGCTGGTGTGATCGGGGAAAGCCAAGGATGGCCTGAAACGGTGTCCCCACGGCGGAAGCGGTCGGCACAGCTCCGGCGAAGTCGCCCGAAGAATAAACTGCACTATTTTGCTAAGGAATTAGTCACACGGCACGAGGGGTGAAATCTGAGCAAGAATATGAACACAAATAGAGGAGAAAAGGGCTGGAATTGGGATTCCACCTTCGACCTAGGTCCAAAGGTCCGGCCGTCCCAAGAACTCGGATTTTAGCGAGTATGGTGGATGAAAATCGAAGCCGTTTGATCCTAAAGGTCCGTCGGGACATGAGGATTCTATTATCTAGTTTAAAAGAAAATTTTTAGACGTGGAAACCGAATTCCTAGGCCGAAGTCTCTCGGTTCGTAAAAACATCCGATGCAAAACTTCGTACTCCGGCTAAACCATGCCCTGACTTGCACAGAACCCGTGGGGAAGTAAATTAGGGTTGGGTCGAACCTTATTGCATGTTGAGCTAGCTGGGAGAAAGCCCGAAGTGCTGGAGCACCGTGGCAATCACCGTGACGGGTTGAGACAGAGGAAGAAACAATTCACCCGCCGGGGTGGCAGCACAGCGGCAACGAGGAAGCAGTGGCGACTTGCTGGAGAGGTAGGGAGGATGCTTGCACAGCTTATAGAACCTTCGCCCGAGCTGCAACGTTGAGGAAGGGAGCTGCCGCCATGGACCAGAGAAAATGGCAGAAAAACAGATCGCTGGTTGCTAGCGTTGAGCAGAGTGGAAGAGGGAGTCGATGAAAACTTTCCTAGCGATGATAAGGGCAACAGGTTGGGGCATGCTGTGGCCAGGCTGTTGCTGGGGATGTGGCACGTGCAGAAGGTGTGCTGGCGCCATGGGAAGAGCAGGTAAATGGAACACGTTTTGCTCTGTTGTGCTGGTTCACTGGATGACAAGTGGGTCCCACCCCTCTCCTCCTTATCCCTTCTCTGTCCTTTTAATTCCACCACCAAACAAGGTATAAAAATCATGAAAATTTGTAGATAGGCTCCAACAATTATCTAGGATCTGATTCTGAATTCAAAACTTTGAATTGATCAAGTTTCAATGTAAATTCAAATTTGAATTTGAAATCGAATGGTGTTTAATGGAGCCACTAATTTAAATAGCAAATCTGCTTCAAAAATTCCGAAACTTGACAGAGAGGCTATTTGGAATATTTGGAATGTATTGGTGAACTCAGATTTTTAATTTGGCAAAGTTTGAACAGGAGCAAGTTTTTAATATTTGAATTCCCTCCATTAAGTTTGAATTGGTTTGATTTTTAATTGCCAATTTGTTTTAGTTTTCCCATTCAAAACTTTACATCTCCCATCTGAACCTTGCACTAAGAAATTTAGGGCTTTTACATTCCCCCCCCCCCCCCCCCTTAAAAGAATCTCGTCCCGAGACTACAAATAGAAGAGACGGAGGTAAAAAGATTACCGGATATAAGATGATATTATGTTTGGATACTGTGTGCGGAGATAATATTCACTCTTCCATGTTGCTTCTTCGATGGTGTGGTTACTCCATAGAACTTTATAAAACCACATCGTCCAATTCCTTGTGACACGAGACTTTTCATCGATAATCCGGATTGGATGCTCGACGTAGGTGAGATCCGGTTTCAATTCTTCCAATTCTTCGATGCGGATGTCGGTTGATGATTTGAGACATTTCCGTAATTGGAATATGTGGAAAATGTTATGAACACCAGCTAGAGTTATTGGTAACTCCAATCTGTAAGCAACAGGACCACATCTTTCAATGATAGCAAATGGACTGATGAATCATGGAGACAACTTTCCTTTTACTCCAAATCGATGAATTCCTTTCATCGGAGAGACATAGAGATACACGTGGTCTCCAATGTTGAAGCTTAAAGGACGACACCTTTTATCCACATAACTCTTTTGCCGAGACTGAGCGACTTTGAGGTAGCTTGAATAACTTTTATTTGCTCTTCGGCTTCATTTACCAGATCAATTCCATATACCACTCGTTCACTAGATTCACACCAGTTAAGTGGTGTGCGACACTTTCGGCCGTAGAGAGCTTCATAGGGTGCCATTTTGATACTAGACTGATATCCGTTGTTATACGAGAATTCTGCCAACGGTAAATGATCATCCCAATTTTTACCGTGGTTTATGGCACATGCTCTTAACATATACTCAAGTATTTGATTTACCCTCTCAGTTTGTCCGTCCGTTTGAGGGTGATATGCGGAACTACGAATTAACTTTGTCCCCAATGATGCATGTAGCTGCTCCAAGAAACGAGCAACAAACAACGATCCTCTATCCGATACAATGGTGCGGGGAACTCCATGTAAGCACATAATTCTTGATATGTATAAGTCCGCATATTTCTTTGCATTGTACGCTGTATGCACTGGAATAAAATGTGCTGACTTAGTTAACCGGTCAACGATCACCCAAATGGAATCGTGCTTACTCAGATCCTCCCATTTCCATGCCGGTATTTTCAGTGGTTGCAGCAGTCTGCTTTTCCTCATGTGGTCAGCATTCACTCTCCGACATGTGTCACACTCGGACACATACTTTGCTATTTCTCTCTTCATACATGTCCACCAAAATTTAATACGGAGATCTTGGTACATTTTATTGCTTCCTAGGTGGATGGAATACTTGGACAAGTGAGCCTCATCCAAAATATTTTTCTGCAGTTCCATGTCCCGGGGTACCACAATTCGATTTTTGAACCATAAATTTCCTTGTTCGTCTTCCCGGAAACATTTCATTTCTCCACTTTTAAGTCTCCTCTGAATATCAGACATTCCCTTGTCTTTCTTCTGAGCCTCTACAATCTCCTCTCTGATTCTAGGTATGAGAGCAAGGTTATACAAAGCTCCATAAGGAATCACACGAAGACTTGGTTCATCTCCTTCCATAGGATCGATGGTCAAATCATGAACGTGAGACTTTCGACTAAGTGTGTCGGCAACCACATTGGCCTTGCAAGGATGATAATGAATCTCAAGTTCATAGTCTTTGATTAACTCTAACCATCTCCGGTGTCTCGTATTTAACTCCTTTTGAGTGAATATGTACTTCAAACTTTTATGATCTGTGTAGAGATGCACTAGATTTCCCATTAAGTAGTGCCTCCACCTCTTCAGTGCAAGAACTACTACTGCTGTCGGCACCCTAAAAACCGTACACCCCCTGAGGTTATAAAGATTTCGAGGGAAGGCCGTCTACACGGATTGAAGACCCTCAGAGGCCCACTTGTCAGACATGACCGGACCTGCTTCTCCAACATGGTCAATTCCTAGGTCGCCACGTGTACTGCCAAACCGGAGCTACCGCCCGCAAGGGGGAAGCTCCGGACCAAGTACCGAAATGGCACCTCCGGACTTAACCCCTGACCGAGAGAAGCTCCGGACCTGACACGTGTCAGGTAGCTCCGGAGCTACCTGCTTCCCACAGCAAGCTCTGGAACTGCCACGTGTCCAAACGTCGGAGCTGGCAGCCTCTAACCTCCGAAAGACCTTGTAACGGCTCCGGATCTTCAAAGGAGAGCCAAGGACTTCAAGACCCGATTAAATGTCATTAATACCATATTAATGACACATAAACGGACGATCTTAACTCCTGTAACGGCACTGTCGGAGCCCGTTACAGGATCATTAACAAACAATTAATCGTGTATCAATACTAGTAACCGCCGGGGCCACATGTCGGGCCAGGCCAGCTTGTAACGGCTTGTCCTTGTACTATAAAAGGACAGGCCGACGATACACACAGACACGGACATAGACGTGTAGATCATACGTGACAAACTAATACAACACCAACACACCCGTGGAGTAGGGTATTACGCTCAGGCGGCCCGAACCACGTAAGTCCTAGTGTCTCCTGTGTTAAACCGCAATTCACCTTCTTGAGTCTCCGCGCGCCCACACCGAACTACAAACTCCTTCAACACTTTAGCAGTGTCAGGAGATCTGCCGACTCCAACAGTCGACAGTTGGTGCGCCAGGTAGGGGGGCGCCTGAGATTTTCAAGAATGGTGAACTCCGCGGCTGGATCATCCAACGGCCAACCTGCTGCTCAGGCTGTTGGGGGCAATCCCTCCAACAGGCAGCCACCAGCAGGAGCCTCGGCACCAGCAGGAGTCACACTCCCACCACCACCATCTTCTCCGGCAAATCGTGCTGGGCAACGTGATGGTGTGCCGGCGTCACTGACTGCGTCAGCAAGTCATGACAATCCGGAACACGCGCTCCATGCTGCGCGTGCTCTTCTCCAACGACCACCACCTCCGGACGCATCTCGAGATGCAATGGAGCAGTGGAGGGCCGATGTGGAGCATTTGGTCGCAGCAGCGGACGAACTCCTCAACAACCAGGGTCCTCCTCCTTCGGGACGAGCCCCGTCGCAGCGATGAATTTTGTCTGGAAGACTTGGTCCGCACGTCTCCAACAACAGGAGACGGTTTGTGTCACAGCAGGTGACGTCGTTGCCCTCTGGGGCACGACGTACCCATACGGTATCCAGGCTTTCGACTCATGACCTCCGGGCGGAGCTTGATCGCCGATACCGCCAACAGGATGGCCGTGTCCATATCAAGCGTGCTCGTGAAAGACGGGAAGCTTAGGACCTTTCTACTCTGGAAGGAGTAGGAGGAGGCTGTTCAGCCCTAGCCATGCACCTGCGCATGGTTAGATGGCCACAGAAGTTCCGGCCACACCTGCCGGAAAAATTCGACGGGACTGTCAACCCCGCTGAATTCCTTCAGGTATACTCCACTCCAATCTTGGCAGCTGGAGGAAACGAGGCTGTAATGGCCAATTACTTTCTAGTGGCCTTAACCGGGACCGCCAGGTCCTGGTTTATGAGCCTTCCACCCAACTCTATCAATAGTTGGGAGGAGCTGTGCCATCAGTTCACTGCCAATTTCGGGAGTTCATACACCCGACCAGGCACTGAACTGGACCTTTTTGCGGTCGTGCAAAAAGGGGGAGAATCTTTGCGGTCCTTCATCTAGAGGTTCTCTCAGGTACGCAACACAATCCCTTCTATCTCAAGCGCTTCTGTCATTGTGGCATTCAGACAGGGTGTACGGGACAAGAAGATGTTGGAGAAGCTGGCGATCAAAGAGATCACCAGCGTCACGGAACTCTTCAGCCTGGCAGACAAATGTGCCAGAGCTGCGGAGGGCCGTGAAATGCACTCCAAACCAGCCTTGGAGGATCACAAGAAATCCTCCAAAGAAGAAGCCGCTACCTCCGGGAGTGGCAAGAAGAAAAAGAAGACCAACGGCAAGAAGAAGCCGTCGGCCGGCACATCCAACGTGGCAGCTGCTGCAACTCCTGGTGGCCGGGGGCCACGCCCTGAGAAGCGACCTCGACCATCTTCCAAAGACGGTGGCAAACCCAAAGTGTGGTGTCCCATTCACAAAACGGGCAGCCACGGTTTGGAAGACTGCCGAGAGGTCCAAAACCTTGCCGAGCGCTACAGCAAGCGCCAGGAAGGGTCTCCTTTCCGACAGAGGGAAGGAAAACAGAAGGTCGACGAAGCTCCGACTGAAGAGGAGTTATGGTTTCAGGATCCCAAAAAGGTCTTGAAGGCCGTCTACACCTCCGTCGACGATGACTCTGACGTCTCTGACAACGAGCGTCGGAAAACCATGAACACCATTTTTGGTGGATCATGGGACATCACCTCCCGTCGCGTCATCAAGACTATGCGGTGGGATATGGCCGCTGTAGCTCCTACAGCTAGACCGGAGCCACATCGAAAGTGGATGGACACATCCATCACTTTTGATGCTTCGGACTGTCCTCGAAGCATGGTCGGAGCTGGACAGTTACCTTTGATGGTATCTCCCACCATCAATAACATCCAACTCCATCATGTTATGGTGGACGGAGGTTCAGGGCTGAACCTCATAAGCTTTGAATCTTTTACCAAGCTTCAGCTCCGACCTTCGGATCTCCAGCCCTCTCGACCTTTCTCCGGAGTAGGTCCGGGGGCCATTACCCCACTCGGAGCTATAACTCTCCCCGTTACCTTCGGGACACGGGAGAAGTATCGCACTGAGAAGTTGGTCTTCGACGTCGCTCAGATCAACTTACCATTCAACGCCATCTTGGGTAGACCTGCCCTATACAAATTTATGGCAGCTGCCCATTATGGATACCTGGTGTTGAAAATGCCTACACCAGTAGGCGTTCTCCGAATCCGCGGAGATCGCACTGCCGGAGTAACTGCTCTGGAGGAGCTCCATGCACTCACCACGGCGCAAGAGGAGGACTCCAGACAGGAGCAAGCTCCGAAACCCCCGAGCATTCGTCAACGAGGCTCAACCTCTACACCCCGTGTGCAGCCAAGCGGCGACACCGACATTCCCGTCAAAGTCATCCAAATTGGTTCCGATGCCGCTCAAACCACGCGTATATCAGGAGGGTTGAACGACAAATAGGAACTCGCACTCATCACTTTCCCCCGGGCTAATGTTGACGTGTTTGCCTGGCAACCGTCACAAATGCCTGGGATCCCCCGGGAAGTGATTGAGCACAATCTGAAGATTTACCCCGATGCTCGGCCTGTGCATCAGAAGCCTCGGAAGCAATCCGTAGAGCGGCAGAACTTCATCCGACAAGAAGTGAAGAAGCTGCTCGAAGCCGGATTCATCCGAGAAGTCTTCCATCCAAAATGGCTGGCGAACCCAGTCGTTGTGCCCAAGGCCAGCGGGAAGCTTCGGATGTGCATCGACTACACCACGCTGAATAAGGCATGTCCAAAAGATCCATTCCCACTACCTAGAATAGATCAGATAGTGGATTCCACCTCCGGGTGTGAATTACTGTGTTTCCTAGACGCATATTCTGGGTATCATCAAATCAGGATGTCTAGGGAGGATGAAGAGCATACTTCATTCATCACAGTAGATGGATTGTATTGTTACACAACCATGCCATTTGGTCTCAAGAATGCAGATTCAACTTTTGTACGAGCTATGTACAAAACTTTTGAAGAACTCATCAGAGACATAGTGGAAGTGTACATCGATGACATCGTGGTCAAGGTCAAGAACAAGGAGTCCCTCTTGGACACCTTGCAGGCTGTCTTCGATAAGCTGCGGGCCACCCGCACGAAGCTAAACCCAGACAAGTGTGTCTTCGGGGTTAGCTCCGGAAAACTTCTTGGTTTCCTGGTAAGTCACCGGGGCATAGAGGCTAATCCAGCGAAGATAAAAGCCATCGAAGACATGCGGCCACCAACCCGCATCAAAGACGTCCAAAAGTTAACTGGGTGTCTAGCAGCCCTCAGTCAGTTCATATCAAGACTGGCGGAACGGGCACTCCCCTTCTTCAAGTTGTTGAGGAAGTCCGGACCATTCCAATGGTCCGAAGAAGCAGAGAAGGCATTCCAGGAGCTGAAACAGTTCCTCACCACCCTACCAATTCTGGTAGCTCCAAACCCTGGTGAGCCTTTGTTGCTTTACATTTCAGCTACTGACGAAGTTGTCAGTATGGTTCTGGTTGCGGAGAGGCCAGAACTACCCCATACTCAGGAATCCAGACCCCTTCAGGAGGGTCCGGAGGTCCCTGAAAGTGAGTCTGGGTCCCAGCTCCCAGACTCAAATCCACAAGAAGTCACTTTAGAAGACCCAGACCCCTCCGAGAGGGTCCAGGTCATTTCTGAAGAAGCTCCGGGTTCCTCCAGCCAGAGCCCGGAGGTCCCCGAAGAGAATCTGGACTCCTCCGACAGGGTCCGGATCAATAGAGAGGAAGCTCCGGACCCCTCCGGGAGGGTCTGGACCATTCAACGCCCGGTATACTTCATCAGTGAAGTATTACATGATGCCAAGACTCGATACCTAGAGGTGCATAAGCTGCTTTATGCAGTTCTTATTACCTCCAGGAAGCTCCGACACTACTTCCAAGCTCACAAAGTCTCGGTGGTGACCTCCTATCCACTTCGAGCGATCTTGCATAATCCCAATTCAACTGGGAATATTGCAAAGTGGGCAGCGGAATTGGCTGAGTTCGATCTCGAATTCATTTCGAGACAAGCAATCAAGAGTCAAGCGTTGGCAGATTTCATGGCGGAATGGACTCCCTCTCCATCAAACCCTGGGGGCCCCAGCGAGCAGAAGACGAAACATCAAGTTCCAACCTTCACCGAGCCTCACTGGACCCTTTACTTCGATGGCTCCATGCAGAAGCAGGGGGCCGGAGCTAGAATCCTTCTCCTTGCACCGACTGGGGAGAAGGTAAAATCCATGGTACACCTTGACTTCAAGGCAACCAACAACATGGCGGAGTATGAAGCACTCATCTACGGGCTAAAGGTGGCACTGTCATACGGTGTCAAGCAACTGCTGGTCAAAGGAGATTCACAGCTCATCATTAAGCAGGTGAAGGGTGAATGCTCCTGCAATAATCTCCAGCTAGCTGCTTACCTCCTTGAAGTCCAGAGGCTTCAGAAGGACTTTGAAGTCCTAGACCTCCACCATGTTCAGCGTGCCCACAACGCTAAAGCTGATGAACTCTCGACCAAAGCGTCAACCGGAGCTCCAGCTCCTGACGGATTCTTTGTCCGGAGGTTGTCAAAACCCACAGTTCAGCCTGCCGAACTGAACGAAGGGGGCGAGATCAACATCCCGAAGCTGACGGTCCCGATGGCCCTGTTACCATGGCAGCCATCAAGAGTCGTAGGTGCTGCCGGAGGCTCCGAGCAACCCAGCACGCAAGACTCAAATGCTCAAGTCAGTTCCGATGCATGGATCTCGGAGATCCGGAACTACTTGAAAGACAACATCCTTCCTGACGATGATGTATCCGCTGACCGGGTAGTCAGATTGGCTAAAAGATACACACTGGTAGAAGGGGATCTCTACCGGCGCGGTGCCAACGGCATCCTAATGCGGTGCATCACAAGGGAAGAAGGCTGCGAGCTTCTCACAGAAATCCATGGAGGCGAGTGTGGGAACCACACATCTTCCCGCACGCTGGTCGGAAAAGCCTTTCGGAATGGCTTCTACTGGCCTACAGCGCTCTAGGATGCCACTGAGCTGGTGAAGAAATGCGAAGCATGCCAATTTCATGCAAAGGAAATTCATACACCTGCTCAGCCCTTACAAATGATACCTCCTACATGGCCCTTCGCTGTGTGGGGGATGGACATCTTGGGACCCTTCCCAAGAGCCGTCGGAGGTTACAAGTTCCTGTACGTCGCCATCGACAAGTTCACCAAGTGGCCAGAAGCAACTCCAGTTGTGACGATCAACAAGCAATCTGCTATCAACTTTCTGCAATCCATTGTAAGCAGATTCGGAGTCCCAAACAAGATCATCACTGATAATGGGACTCAATTCACAAGCTCCGCATTCCAAGGGTATTGCGAAGACCTCGGCATACAGGTTTGCTACGCTTCCGTAGCTCATCCCGCCAGCAATGGCCAAGACGAGAGAGCAAATGCAGAAATCCTTAAAGGACTCAAAACGCGCTCCTATGAGCGCTTGAAAAAGCACGGAGCCAATTGGATCGAAGAGCTTCCGCCCACTCTATGGGCCAACAGGACTTCTCCCAACCGGTCAACCGGAGAAACACCCTTCTTTCTGGTGTACGGAGCTGAAGCAATCCTTCCTCTGGAAATCACCTTGGGTTCGCTCCGGGTCCGGACCTTCGACGAAGCCGCGCAGGACCAGCTCCGGCGTGAAGACTTAGACCTCCTCGAGGAGGGAAGGTGCCAAGCAGCTGTTCGGAATGCCCGATATCGCCAAGCTCTACGGCGTTATCACCAGCGGCATGTACACAACCGACAGCTCGAGGAAGGCGATATGGTGCTACGAAGAATACTATCCAGAGAAGGGTTAAACAAACTCTCCCCCGGCTAGGAGGGGCCCTTCCGAGTGATCAAAGTATGCCGTCCCGGAAGCGTTCGCTTGGCTACCGAGGATGGGACACCCCTCCCAAATCCTTGGAACATCGAGCACCTCCGTAAGTTCTATACTTAATTCCATGAAGGTGAGTCTTAAGTAACTTGAAATGTATGTTATAGAGTCATTGTACAGAGTCGAGTAGTTCCTCCGGGAGAGCAGCCGGACCTTTCCTGAAAGGTCTGCAAAGCTCATGCAACACTTGTCACAGTCTCCGGACTAAAAGTGTGGCTAACTACCCTGGGTCAAACGAGAAACCAAGCACACTTAGCCTGGTTCCGTACCCTAAGAGTGTACTTGTTTCCCCTGTACCCCGGACCTATAATGAAAGACATCTTCAAGTGAAATAGACTCCACGTGCATTCATTTTGTGCAGGCTCGACATTTTTATTTTTCTCTTTCTTGTCTATAACAGAGACGTGCAATTCTTAAGAAATTTTAGTTTGACCGGTTTATATACGATTCGAGTTGAATTGTCAAATCTCTTGGATTTAAATATCGTTTATGGCCAACTCGCCTGAAAGCCGCCAAGCCAATCTGGGGCCGGAGTGCGCTATCGACTTAGCCTGGTCAAGCACCCTAAGTACGCCACTCTACCTACACCCCGGCAGGCCGAAGTAAGGCGGGTTCATAGACAGTTGGATCTAAGAGAAAAGACAACGCAACCAGTTATATTTAAAATCGCGTTCAACTTAAAATTTTCTTGAGAATCGTAAGCCGCGATGAAATTATAGACAAGGAACAAATTTTACTATTTTTCTTGGCTTAAGTGTGCAGGAAAAATAAACTCTACGTTGATGGAGAAAAGCCGGAGCTAACCAAGCTCTGACTCCCCCAAGGGGGTCAACCGTAGGCGCTGAGTAAAAGATGGTGAGAAGACCCCGTACATGGAGTCTGTTGCCAACAAACCAAGTGTTGGCAAAGGTCATTGCCGGAGCTACTAAGCTCCGACACCTTGGAGTACTAACTATCGACGCTCTACGTGTTGATAGAGGCTATTGCCGGAGCTACTAAGCTCCAGCGATGGACAGTACCGGAGCTTCTAGGCTCCGACAACTTCAGGGGACCTTCACTATCAAAGACTTCGGACCTAAATTCTACAAGTTCGAAGCAAATTCGCCTTCAAAAAAACTCAATATCCTTTTGGTACATGTTCACAATCAAATTGTGTACATCTACCAGGGGGCCAAGAGAAGATAAAGATGTTGAAGACAAAAAATGAAATTCGCAAAAATTTGGGGATTTCATTCATCTGGAGACAGGAGATTACATCTGGAGACAAGGGATTACAAAATTGAGGAAGAAGAAGAGAAAATACAAGTGAGAGCTAAAGAGATGGTCCTAGACCCTATGGAAGAACTCGGCGACCTTCTGGGCGACCTCCGATACGCTGGCTCGGGTAGCTTCGCCTTCTCCTTCGACGGGGCCTTCAAGCACCGGGTCCAGAGGAAATTGAGGGTTCCGGCTGGTGTAGCACGTCAGCACATATTCTGTGACGTTCCTCGCCAGGGATTGCCCCTCGACCTCCAGTTGGTCCACGATGACGTCGCCCACCTTGGAGAGCTTGCTGCCTGCTGCGCTCAACGCTTGCAGCGCAAGGTCTGGCTCCGGCTCCGGATCATCCGGGCGCACGGGGCTGAAACCCATCGGCGTTAGCGCATCGTTGTCCTTGCCCAGGAACTCCCAAATCTGCAGGGAGTCCGCCGTCCTCAGGCTCTTCACCTCTTCCAAGGATCTCTTGGCTGCCGTCAGTTTGGAATTCTCACAGGCGAGGCGCTCAACTTCTTTGGTGTTTTGCTGAATTTTTGCAGCAACCCGCCTCTCAAGTATTCCGAGCTCCTCCTCCCGGAGGTGGATCTTGTTCCGACGATCGACCAGGTCCTTCTACCTAGCCTCCACTTTCTTCTCTCGGGCAACAAGGGCACACTCGTATTCGTAGAGTTCCTGCCCTCGCACCCAGGTCTTCTCCTCTTCCTCGAGGCAGCGCTCTTCCAACTTCTTAGTGCGCTCCTCGAGGCCCTTGTCAGCCAGAGCTGCTTTCTCGGCGAGCTCCTCTTCCCTTCTCAAGATGTCATCCCGCAGCTCCAGGAGTTTTTGATCTTTGTCTTCGAGTCGTCTCTCCCTCCCTTCAAGTGCCTCTCGGCGCTTGATGAGCGCTGCGTTGATGGCCTCAAGCTGCTCGAACCGAGCATTGGCTGCGTCGTTGGCAGCCTTGGCCTGATCGTGGAACTCCCGAGATTGAGCGTCGAGGGCATGGGTCATGCTCTCCCTCTCATCCAGCAGTTTGTCCCAGTACTCCAGGCGGATCTTCTCCCGCTTGATCCACTCCTTGTCGTCCGCTAGCCTCGACTGCGCCAGCTTAGTCTCGAAGTGGAGCCGATTACGCCACCGCCTAAGGGTTTGGTGCTCCTCTTCAAGAGCCTTGCTGTCGTGGAAGAAGGCTAGTTGGACCTGACGTAAACTAGAGCAGGCGTTGTCGATAGACATCGACAGCGGGATGGGCTCCGGACCTGCTGGGGTCTCCTCCGCTGGTTCCAACGGGTCTTCACATACAAAAATTGGGTCCCACTCTACGAGAGCGGAACCTTGAGCCTCCAAGGCGCTAGGGCCGTCCTCCGGGATGGCCTCAGTCGCCATCGAAGAAGGCCCCGCCGCCAAGTCTTCATTCGCCCCCTTAGGCAGGGGGCCGGCGACTTCGCTTAGGCACTCTGGCTCGGCCACAGGTACCATCGACGTCGTCGCCTTCGGAGTAGGAGCTACTACTGGCTCCGACCGGGACACCTCTTCCAAGGGAGGCTCAAGCTCCCTCGCCTCTTCAACCGCCGGCTCTGTGACCGACGCTCCAACAATAACCGGCTCAGCGACCGGTGCTTCGAAGGTAACCGGCTCCACTGCCGGAACTACCTCAACTTCCGGCTCGCATGCCGGAGCTTCAGTCACCTCCGGTTCAATCGCCGGAGCTTCGACAAGTTCCGGCTCCGAGGCCGGGGCTACTACTTCTTCCGGCTCTACAGCCGGAGCTTCCGCTACTGCAGCACCAGGACCCGGAGCTTCAACCTCCGAGACAAGTGCCGCTGGCGTGTCTTCACTCCCGTGGTCCGGCGCTACCACGGGAAGTTCTGGGGACGAGTCGAGGTTCATGACCACGACAGCCGGCGCCGGAGCTGTCGCAGCCTCAGCCACCACCTGGGGCGGAACTGGGACAGGAGCAGAAGCTCCCACGGCCTCAGAAATCGTGGCCGAGGGTGGAGCTTCACTCCCCTTCTTGGGGACGCTGCAGAGGATGGATAAAGAGAATTAACAAACAATCGCTACAACTAAAAAGTTAACCAGGGTAAACATCAGAAATTACCTTGGAAGGCTCCTGCACCAGCTTGCGCGGAACCTTTTTCCCGGATGTTCCAGGCTGGCCATGGTCGGCGTAGGAGCTCCAGGAGGCCCCCCAGAACTCGCCACAGCCACGGGAGATTCCCGGGTCGAGGCTCTCCTCGATCGGGAGGAACCCCTGTACCTGGAGGCTCCAACCACCCCAGGTGCCGGAGTCGTACACCCGGAGCTAGCACCAACGGAGGGCTCCACCACGGAGACAGACGCGCTCCGGGAGGATCCCACTGCCGGAACAGTCTCGTTCCGGGAGGACCCCACCACGGGGACAGTCGCCACGGCGGCAGAAGATCTTCCCCCCTGGGGAGAAGGAGCCAAGGTGGAAGCAGCGGGCCTGACGGACCTTCCGTCGGCATGTCATAGCTTCCTCTTCTGTCTCTCCGGCTCCTCCGCCAGCTCCTTGCCCTTGCCGATGACTTCAACCCTCGGCTGTGGAGCAGGGACCGAGCCATCTTCGGGCACCCCGGGGATTGCCACCCGGGTGGTTGGTCTTCTCTCGACGACACCAAGGTCGTCAAGAGCAGGCATCGTCCGCCGGAGCTCTCTGCGGAACTCCACTTCCACGTTCAGAGGGAGAAAGGCCGACGGCGGAGTCAAGTAATCTCCGTCGACGTCGATGCCGTGCTGGAATTTCTTGAGGTGGAACTCCAAGGTCTTCCCCACCATGTTGGACTTCAACCCGGTCTCAACCCGGTCCTCGTCCATCACGCTGTTGAGGGCCCAGGCGAGCTTCTCCCTCCTCTTCAGCGGCGCCCACCTGTTGGTCAGGAAGTTGCAGAACACCGCCTGGGGTGTCAATCCTTCCTGCACACATCGGCGGATCCTAGTCAGGACAGGATCGAAAACTTCCGCCAGCACCGGAACTTCACTCCATATCGATGTGTCGATGCCGGGCAGACCGTCTGGCAGTTCCAACCGCTCATGCTCCTCCACCCTGACAACTATCCAATCTTTCTTCCAGTCATCTCACTACCCGGAAGGGAACGACCGGAGGTACTTGAATGGGCACTTCTTGCGCTTCACGAAGTAGTAGAAGCCAAGGTACTCATTGCTCCGGCCGGTGGTGTGAACGGTGAAGAAGGTTCGGGAGAGCTCGACGCAGGGGGGGATGCCCACCTACATCTCGCAGAAGTGGACAAAGATGGACACGAGGAGAATGGAGTGAGGGCCAAGGTGGTATAGCTGCAGACCATAGAAGTCTAGCAGCATCAAGAAGAAAGAAGAAAATGGTGGGATCAGCCCCACCATGGCGTACGAAGAAAAGTACACCATCTCGCCAGCGCGCTCCTTCTCAAAGGGGATCTCTCCGCCGGCACGGACCAAGCGGCTGAAGAAGTCCGAGGACCACCCCATGAGAGCCCGGACCTTCTTCAAATCGTTGTCGGTCTTCAGGCGACTCTCGCGCAGACCCAACTCCATCGCGGCACAGCTAGGCAAGAGAAGAGGAGCAAAGTACGAGTCGGGAGTTCTGAGCGCAAGATCAGATGGGAGGCGTAAGGAACTCCCGACGGTGCGCGCTTTCCTTCTTAAGTAAGCCCTCGCAACGCTTGGATGGAAACTGCATGGGAGTCGAAGATACTACTCGAGAATTCCACCCAGCCGATGACAAGAGGGCCCGGGACCACCCCGACGATCAAGTCAAGGCTCTTACCCAGGCGAACGGTTGTCATCACGAGGCGGGAAACCCAAATGCGGCGGCCTGACAGGGCGCGCGGAACCGATATGGTTTTCGTATCGAGAACCGGCGACCTTCAATTGCGTGAGATACGCACGTCAAAGATCTTATCTGCCGCCTGAGGTGCGCCACGCGTCGGGATCTAACTGTAAAACCCTGCCAACGGCACCTCCGAAGACCCTTGAAGACCCAGTTCAAGAGTCGCAAGGATGGACTCACCTCCGACAGAACGACTTCACCCCAGTGACCTTCCTCAGAGGTAGGTCTAGGGGGCCACTGTCGGTAGCCTAAAAACCGTACACCCCCTGAGGTTATAAAGATTTCGAGGGAAGGCCGTCTACACGGATTGAAGACCCTCGGAGGCCCACTTGTCAGACATGACCGGACCTGCTTCTCCAACATGGTCAATTCCTAGGTTGCCACGTGTACTGCCAAACCAGAGCTACCGCCCGCAAGGGGGAAGCTCCGGACCAAGTACCGAAATGGCACCTCCGGACTTAACCCCTGACCGAGAGAAGCTCCAGACCTGACACGTGTCAGGTAGATCCGGAGCTACCTGCTTCCCACAGCAAGCTCCGGAACTGCCACGTGTCCAAACGTCGGAGCTGGCAGCCTCTAACCTCCGGAAGACCTTGTAACGGCTCCGGATCTTCAAAGGAGAGCCAAGGACTTCAAGACCCGATTAAATGTCATTAATACCATATTAATGACACTTAAACAGATGATCTTAACTCCTGTAACGGCATTGACAGAGCCCGTTACAGGATCATTAACAAACAATTAATTGTGTATCAATACTAGTAACCGTCGGGGCCACATGTCGGGCCAGACCAGCTTGTAACGGCTTGTCCTTGTACTATAAAAGGACAGGCCGACGATACACACAGACACGGACACAGACGTGTAGATCATACGTGACAAACTAATACAACACCAACACACCCGTGGAGTAGGGTATTACGCTCAGGCGGCCCGAACCACGTAAGTCCTAGTGTCTCCTGTGTTAAACCGTTCACCTTCTTGAGTCTCCGCGCGCCCACACCGAACTACAAACTCCTTCAACACTTTAGCAGTGTCAGGAGATCTGCCGACTCCAACAGTCGACAACTGCCAACTCTAAATCATATGTCGGATAGTTGTGTTCATGATTTCAGAGTTGCCTTGATTCATATGAAATTACTCTTCCATCTTGCATAAGTATGCAGCCCAATCCGATGCCAGATGCATCACAATAAACATCAAAAGATTTTGTCGTATCGGGTTGAGCCAAGATCGAGGCTGTTGTGAGATGCTTCACTAGAGTTTTGAAGGCTTCCTCACATGATTCACTCCATACATACTTGCTGCCCTTCTTTAATAAGTCCGTCATAGGCTTTGCAATTTTGGAGAAACTTGGAACAAATCTCCGATAGTAGCCTGCTAAACCCAAGAAACTACAGACTTCATGTACGGAGGTGAGAGATTGCCATTTCAGCATCTGTACCACATTACTCTGATCCACATATATGTCTTCCGCCGAAATAATATGACCAAGGAATGGAACTTGATTAATCTAGAACTCACATTTACTGAATTTGGCATATAGCTTGTGATCACGTAGTCGTTGAAGCACGATCTTCATATGCTCGGTATGTTCCTCTTCTAACTTGGAGTAGACCAAAATATCGTCGATGAACACCACGACGAACTTGTCTAACTCTGGCATGAATACTGAATTCATCAAGTACATGAAATGCGCTGGGGCATTTGATAGACCAAAAGACATAACCAAATACTCATAAAGTCCATATCTAGTTGAGAATGCTGTCTTCGGTATATCCTCCGGTCGTATCTTAATCTGATGATAACCAGACCGATGATCCATTTTAGAGAATACCTTAGCACCCACTAATTGATTGAAGAGCAGATCAATACGTGGTAGTGGATACTTGTTATTGATAGTCACGACATTAAGCGGACGGTAATCTACGCATAGTCGCAATGTTTTGTCCTTTTGACAAAGAGAGCCGATCATCCCCAAGGTGATGAGCTCGGGCGAATGAAACCTTTATCCAATAAATCATTCAGCTGCTCCTTTAATTCAGCTAACTCCTTGGGTGCCATTCTATATGGTCGTCGAGAGACAGGTGTAGTTCCCAGTATTAATTCAATCTTGAATTCCACATCTCGGTCGGGCGGCATACTCGGCAGATCATCAGGGAATACATCTAGGAAATCATGGACCCCTAGAATGTCTTCCAACTTACTTGTTTTAGAATGATTCACTGCTGCATTTTCTTGAACCATGTTCTCAAGAATTAAGGTGTGGTGGCCGTGAGTTGAAGAGTTGAGCTCAGCGGTGCGAGGACTGATGTTTAGAACAGCTTCAAGGTTGCTTAACCACGACATTCCCAAGATTACATCAATTGTTTGACCTTCAAGGATGATAAGAGTAGTGGGATATATTCTACCACCCAGACATAATTGTGCTCGAGAGATAACATCACTTGCTGTAATATTACCTCCGAGTGAAGATATTAGATAGCGATGTTTTGTGGTAGTGGTTGAAGCTGGTGCTTGAACCTAAAGGATTGACTTATGAAATTATGTGTAGCACCGGAATCAAAGAGAATAAATATAGGTATATGGTTGACAGTGAACATTCCCGCTAACGTGGGTTCTCCTTCCGGTACACCCTCAATGGTAGTATAGTGGACACTGCCAAGCTTTGATTTCTTTTGCTGCTGATTGGGAAACTGACTCGAATGTTGAAATGACGACTGGTTGCAGCTTTGATTTCTCTCTGGACAATATCTAGTAAAGTGACTCACAAGACCACAAGTGAAGCACGGATATTTAGTCCGTTCAGCGCTGACTTG
This sequence comes from Tuctoria greenei, assembly GCA_036927565.1. Taxonomy (NCBI): domain Eukaryota; kingdom Viridiplantae; phylum Streptophyta; class Magnoliopsida; order Poales; family Poaceae; genus Tuctoria; species Tuctoria greenei. Next base: position 105,396,855 of record JAYESD010000010.1, read on the forward strand.
TGGATGAAAACTGGGTATCTCTGGCTGCGGTGGAGATCGATAAGAATTTATGTGCTGCTGCTGCAGGGGTGATTCAAAACTTGATGCAAGCAGCTGGCGACTTTGATATGATGGTCGGACAGATGGCTGCCATTCTTGACTGGATGACGAACAATATACCGACCGATATTTCTAAGCAACAACACTAGTGTTGTCATGCGGAATACTCTGTTTTCTCTTATCCGCTTGAAGACAAAGATTTTCCTTTTCTTGTAGGATAGCGGCATTGACTAATTCATTGTACTTGCCGTGATTGAACAATGCCAACCTAGCTCGAATTTTGACTCTTAGCCCTCTGAAGAAATGATCACATCTCAACTTTTCTGTATTCACATAGTCGGGTGCATATTGTGCCAAACGGTTGAACTCCTTAAAATACTCATGGACACTCATGTCCCCTTGCTTGAGTTCATCGAATTCCTCATACTGTGTCGAGGTGGAATAACTTGTTGCGTTTGATGAATTAGGCCTTGCTGCACCAAAGCCTGGAGTAAATTAGTGTTCTCTTGGTGAGACTCAAACATTTTTGACATGACATCCACCAATACCGTTGATGGTGGTGCTTGCGGTGGATTCGAATCATCACCGTCTCGACGAGAACTTCCGACCTTACTCGATGAGCAAGTACGAACCATACTGCACAAATGAATTCGGGATGAGTCAAAGTTCGATCTCAGCAATAAGTGAAGATAAGGAAAACATGAACATGTCAAGAACTTTGTGAAAGTATAACAATATTCATGTTCGCGCAAATTTTCAAACTTATGCTTCATTGATGAACTGTTCTGCCAGAATTGACCAGTCTGGAGTAATTCAAGAATTTTATCCAGTTAGAGGCACAATCCTGCTTTGAGGTGAACAACAAAGTTGTAGCTCACTTCCTGGAATTTCCAGAATGTATTTATTTGTCTCAATATCAGTTATGGTTAATGAAATATGAATTTCCAAAATTGACAATGTTCCCGGATTTTCTGAGAAATTTTGACAGCACCTCCTTTATATATGGCTGTTTTGTCCACATTTTTTCATATAAAAAATATACAAATTTGCCAAAACTGTAAATTACAACATTGCCACATATCTCATCTAGTTTCCATAAATATATCATATGCCCTCGTTCGATGTTTCTACTGAGAGTAATGATCAAATTGGTGAGAAGTACAGAAACTATTTTAGTTTCTGTCCAGTTTTAACAGGTTTTGGAATTTTCAAATTTTAGCTATGATCCATGGGGATTCTGCTCTGGTAATGAACAGAAATTATTTATAAGACTCTCATATATTTCCAACCATGTATGTAACACCTTCATGGGATAATTCTACCAGGAGATATGACTTTTTGAAACTGGAGCTAAGTTTCTGTCAGAGTAACACAGGAAAGAACAGAGGTTTACAGTTTTGGTTCAAATTTCATTTTTATCATTTCAAGATAGGAATCTGCTGTGGATGTTAATTTGACACTTGTGTTGCGAGCAACACCTTCGGCATGAATTTAACCTTCGACGTGCCGATATAACCCGAATGCAATGCCGGTACTACATCCTCACCAAATAAAAATCCTAAGCTTGTATTCCGGCATACGTCTCAACGGTGGCGCTAATGACGTTCACTCGCAAACGTTTTCTACTCGACCTACGAATAACGCAGTTAATGTACCTGTAACTACATACAAATTACAGATCAATCATATGGTGCCATACGGCACAGCCCGCACAGGTGATCAATTCACAATAATGTATACGAAAGTAAAAAATATCCATCCCGTATCATTCCATGCGGGCCGCCCCGAGCTAAGCCACGTCTCGAGGTACATGACCGGGTTTTCTACCCCCCGACAGGTCCCACGTCCTTGCATAGTGCTACACCAGTAGGGGGCGCATCAGGTTATGTCCCACCCGACAGGGGCTCCCACTAACTTTGAAGCACGCAGGGGTACCGCGTGTCATATGTTCTCAGAAACATGGAAAGTTTCTGAACCTCATATTGACAATTCCGTGCCAAGCCACAGAAATAATCAAATGCTACCTCTCGCATGGTGAGATTATCGCAATTGATCCGCTTGCGGTGGCGTACATTACCTCTTACCTGACATTGGAGCGTCGTTACAGAATATAATAACACATATGTTAGCTTTGCCACCTTAAGTAACTAATACTATAATAGACCTTATGTGGGCATAATAACTAATCCTCACTCGACTACTTCGTAGTTTTCAAAAATAGGCGTTTTTCAAGCGTGCTATTCCCAGTAAGGCTCTGTTACCAAGTTGTGAGGACCGGGATCCACACATTCCAGGAATCGCATTGGGTGGCGCTGTGGGATGCGGCACCCAACAACACACAAGAAAAACCATACAAAATAACCAACACAAATATTTTATTTCACAAGATGATCCTCTTTTACAAGATAATATACAATGCAGCAGAATACTTTATACTCACACTCTCAACTAACTATGCACAAGAGAAGCCATCCCTGCCCGCAGACACTTCTCACTAGCAACATGAAGAAGAGAGTAGTGGCAAGGTTTCTGTGAGAGATACATCTCGACAAGCTCGAGGTCTCACAGACAACCACGACATAAGCATAAGATAATAATACATGCAAAAACCACAATATAGCAACCGTAAGCACAAGGCTCAGCAAGACTTAACCGTCTCACCTAAAGCATGAAACTCTACATGCTGGAAACTTTAAAGACTGGAAAGCTAAATTTGCAGGAATGGACTCGCTGAAAGTAAATCCTTAGTGATCAGTTTTAAAGTAGCATATGCAATCCATGGGCATAGCATCATTTTGAATTCTACAATCAAACAAGAAACGCTTCATCCACAATTATACTTGCTCATGGTTGCATAAGCCAGATTCGAGTTAAATGTTTGGAAATTGTAAATTTAATTATGCTATCTCTATAGCAGACAATATTGTAATACAAAGAATATCCATAGCACCTTATTCATAATCTTTCCATTTCTCTTTCTTACTACGTCAAGACTCAGTGACCAAGTATGCTCAATCCATAACCGCGAGCGATGGTGATTCGAATCAAAACACCGGACTGCATGACACGTACGCCCATACTCGAAGTTGCATCGGCACACTCCACTAATGTCGCACACAGCCACCTTTCCCTAGATTCAACCACATTGAAATAGTTCGATCGACCTGAACAGAGAGCTCCCCTCAAGGTGCACCTCCGCTATGAGATGTTCTTGAGTAAGTTTACTCCCACTGTACTAACAGCCGACAACTTAAGCCGATTGAAAAGGTTCCAACATAGGATCCTCAAGGTACATAGGTTTCCTGGGTCCCATATAGCCAATATGATTTCCTGTACAGTTAAAACTTGCTCAACAGGGCCAAGCACGAGATGGGCCTCAATCGACACAGGCAAGACTACGCAGCCAGGACCGTGTTCTGCTGCATCCTATGCTCCTGCCTGGTCTCCAATTTATTAATGTGAATCATCACAATTAAACTCAAAATTTCCAATCCCGTGTAAACCAGGTGCTAGTCTCGCGAGAAGGTTCCAACCTCTCGACTTCTACCATTTCTTCCAACTAGACATTAAGCATAGCATATCGAAACATGGAGTATTAATTTACCCAAACCACTCTCTGGATTATTCTGGTCATGCAATTGGGTTTCATTGCACAAGACCTAATGCGCAATACATCTCATCCATATAGTGTGTTTAAATGAAATATTTGCAAGATTTCTTAAATGCAAACCCGGCTTGCCTTTTGTTTTTTATAAAACTCAGCGATGATCAGTTAGTAGCCTTCGTCGAGAAATCACGCCACAACAGAATCACTATAGAAATCCTCAGCTCCAAGTTGTGCTTCTTGTCAGCCACCTTCGTCGCGAGTACAATTGAAATGATATGCAAATAAGGGATTGCAATTTATTAATATAACAATTGAAGTTGATTCTAACTCAAGAAGGATTAATACTAGCTAGGACTGGAAGTTATGTTGCTGGAAATGCACAGCAACATAGAGGAAACAAGATGAACATAGGAAATGAAATATGAAGTGAAATAGATATTGTTTTGTAGATAGAGATGTGATGTCAATTTATATAGGTTCAACAGATCCCCTGAGCCTGAGAAAATTACAGGGAGTTCATATGGTCATGGAGGAATAACCAGGTAAGTTTCAGATACAGCAAATGAATATATTGGTCTACAAAATTTCTTTAGTGTTTAGCCTTCTCTGAATTTTCGTGGACAAACAGAGACTTTGGCATAGGTCAAACTAGGTTTTCTGGATAGAGGAACTCATATAGAGTCCAACACAATTGGTTTTATATTTTTATAAGCATTCTACAGGGAGATATCCATTTTACAAGTTCCTCCAATTTTCTGAATAAGTCTCTATTGTTTTTCCTATTCCCAGGGACATAGAAGAAGGAAACACAATTTTCTCCAGTAACTGAATTAAAATGGTTCTGAAATTTTTACTTTAGATCAATGATATTTAAAGGAACATTGTGGCAAATTTTGAGAATTTTCTAATAAGTAAATCACCTGGAATTAATTCCTAATGATTTATTTTGTGGGATTATACCAGGGATTTTCATAGCAAATAATTTGCACCACTGCAAAGTACTTTCCATGAGGAATCCAATAAAATTTATTTCACAAATTTTGGACATTTCTACTGGCCATGGTGAATTTCTAAAGTTCTTCTATTATCTGCATTGAATTTCCTATTAGAAAATCATCCCGACGTTGACAGTTGGCGCTGGGGTTTGAATTGGTCCACTGGGATTAAGGCAACACCGTGGCCCATAAAGTCTTCCAGCAGCCACATGAAATCCCCTGCCACATAACGATCAGGGACGGAAAGCAGAGGCTTCGAGGTGGGCCAGGGCCTCACCTTCTTCTACCTTCGGCCAAGGGCAGGGGCTAGCGGCACCCACGGCTGCCATGGCGGCGCCCCTCGCCGGCAGCCTTTCCCCTAAATCTCCTTGCCCCCAAATGGCCGCCTGTTCCTAAATCCACATGGGAAAAACGCTGGTGTGGTCAGGTAAAGCCAAGGATGGCCGGAAACGGTGTCCCCACGGCGGCGGCGGTTGGCACAGCTCCGGCGAGGTCGCCCGAAGCATAAACTGCACTAATTTTTCGAAGGAATTGGTCACACGGCACGAGGGGTCAAATCTGAGCAAGAATATGAACACAAATAGAGGAGAAAGGGGCTGGAATTGGGATTCCACCTTCGACCTAGGTCCAAAGGTCCGGCCGTCGCAAGAACTCGGATTTTAGCGAGTATGGTGGATGAAAATGGAAGCCGTTTGATCCAAAAGGTCCGTCGGGGCATGAGGATTCTATTATATAGTTTAATAGAAAATTTTTAGACGTGGAAACCGAATTCCTAGGCCGAAGTCTCTCGGTTCGTAAAAACATCCGATGCAAAACATCGTACTCCGGCTAAACCGCGCCCTTACTGGCACAGGACCCGTGGGGAAGTAAATTAGGGTTGGGGCGAATCTTATTGCACGCTGAGCAAGCTGGGAGCAAGCACGAAGTGCTGTAGCACCGTGGCAATCACCGTGACAGGTTGAAACAGAGGAAGAAACAATTCACCCGCCGGGGTGGCAGCACAGCGGCGACGAGGAAGCAGTGGCAACTTGCCGGAGAGGTAGGGAGGATGCTTGTGCAGCTTATAGAACCTTCGCCCGAGCTGCAACGTCGAGGAAGGGAGATGCCGCCATGGACCAGAGAAAATGGCAGAAAAACAGATCGCTGGTTGCTAGCGTTGAGCAGAGTAGAAAAGGGAGTCGATGAAGACTTTCCTAGCGATGATAAGGGCAACAGGTTGGGGCATGCTGTGGCCAGGCTGTTGCTGGGGATGTGGCACATGCAGCAGGTGTGGTGGCGCCATGGGCAAAGCAGGGAAATAGAACACATTTTGCTCTGCTGTGCTGGTTCACTGGATGACAAGTGGGTCCCACCCCTCTCCTCCTTATCCCTTCTCTGTCCTTTTAATTCCACCAACAAACAAGGTCTAAAAATCATGAAAATTTGTAGATAGGATCCAACAATTATCTAGGATCTGATTCTGAATTCAAAACTTTGAACTGATCAAGTTTCAATGTAAATTCAAATTTGATTTTGAAATTGAATGGTATTCAATGGAGCCACTGATTTAATTAGCAAATGTTCTTCAAAATTTTGAAACTTGACAGAGAGGCTATTTGGAATATTAGGAATTTATTGGTGAACTCAGATTTTTAATTTGGCAAAGTTTGAACAGGAGCAAGTTTTTAATATTTGAATTCCCTCCATTAAAGTTTGAATTGGTTTGATTTTTAATTGCCAATTTGTTTTAGTTTTCCCATTCAAAACTTTACATCTCCCATCCGTACCTTGCACTACGAAATTTAGGGCTTTTACACGATCCCTGCTGGAGGAGCACTTCTATGTCTCTCCACAGTGCCCATGTCATCAAGCTCTGACATCTGTTTTTATAGCTCCCTCCTGACCTCTTGAACCATGTTCAGTGGCAGGAACTCCGCTGGAGGTGTCAGGTCATCGGGATTGATGGTTCCGTGGTACTACTTTTGGAGATGAAGCTTCAAAGCCTTCTCATCCAAGTTTGAGGCGAGACCAATATCAATCCAGTAGGGGTCCATTTCTCCACTGAATGCCCATGCATGCCGTTCCCTCTTCTTCAGCGGAGCCCAACTGTTGGTCAGGAAGTTCGCAATCACCATTAGAGGGGTCACCCATCCTTCCATGCAAGTACGAATCCTTGACAAGATTGGGTTGTACTCTTCTTTTAGCTTCGCGAGTACCTCCCAGGTGTCGGTGTCGGTGGTGGGAAGGCCGTCAAACAGCTCTAGCTTGTCATAGCAATCCACCCTGATGATCACCCAATCCTTCTGCCAGCCATCCCACTTACGAGAAGGAAACGACTTCAAGTACTTGAAGGGTGGATTCTTGCGCTTCACGAAGTAATAGAAGCCAAGGAACTCATTCCCTTTTCCAGTTGTGCAAACCGTGAAGAAGGTCCGAAAGAGCGCGATGCAGGGTGGCACACCAACCCATATTTAGAAAAATGACGAAAGTCGCCACCAGCAAGCAGTGGGTGCCGAGGTGGTGGAGTTGCAAAACGTAGAAGTGAAAGTGCATCTAGGCATCCCTTGTGGGTTTTGGTTGATTTATGACAAACAAATGAGATCCTAACCAAATTGTTGAGATGAGCACAGGTCTTAAAAGAAATTATGAAGAAAGCGCAAAAAGAAAGGAGAATGAGGATCTATATGGAAAAGAGCTCAAGAGCTAAATATATTAGATCATTGTGTATGGATTGTGTTGGAGAAACACACCCCAAGAGCTCAATCACAAGAAAACTGACTCACTGCACTAATTTATACAAGTCCGGACGAGTCCGATAATATCCGGACTAGTTTGAACCCCTCTGTTCAAAACTGGACAAGTCCTCCCAGTACGGACTTGTTTGCACAGTCCGAGTCTACACAGACCAGACTAGTCCGATATCACCACGGACTAGTCCGATATCTTTCTGACTAAAATCGGACTAGTCCTCCCCAGTTCGGACTAGTCCTCTACACTTCACAGATTTGCACGAACTCAGACCAGTCCGAAATCACCACGGACTAGTCCGATAACCTCTCTGACTAAAATCGGACAAGTCCTCTAAATGCGGACTTGTCCCAATTCACTAAGGAGATCACCTCAACCGAACTTGTCCGAAAATAATCAGACTAGTCTAAACTTTTCCAGAGCCTAAATTGGACTAGTCCGCCCTAAGTCGGACAAGTCTGATCTTCCTAAGAACTCAGGTTTTCTGCACGCCGCACACCGGACTAGTCCCGACTCCACCACGGACTATTCCGGATCCTCGAAACCCTAACGCTAACTTTTGGAAACACCATATAAATAGATGTGCAAGGCCATACTTTCATCTCTCTCGACCCCCTACGCCGTCACATCCTACAAGAGCTTAGAATATACATCTCTCGACACAATCCAACGCAAGAAAGATGAATCCCTTGAGGATTCACTTTGGATCAAAGGAGAGACACGATTCCACACGTTCGAGCTCTTGGGTTTGATTCTCTAACACAATCCTGCTGTTTTATTGTAAATCTTACGAGTGTGCTCTTGGTGGTGTTCGATTTGTAATCTTGGGGAGCCCTCAACTTGTGAGAAGGCCCCTTGAAGATGGTGATTTACCGTTTGTGATAGTGGAAGAGAATTGGCCTTCATGATGATTTGACGAGGTTAGGGTCAATGAAGACCCGGTCCTTTCTTGGGCTCCTAAACGTGGATGTAGGTTACCTTTGTGGGAACCGAACCACAGGATAAAATCTTGTGTCTTCACTTTGTGCACATTGTTCTTACTTTTCATTGTTATCTAGGGTTTCTCTTGATCTTGTCCACATTATGTTAAAACATTGAGTATAATATTAACTTGTGCAACACTCAGTTTCATAGAAGTATTACCTCTATTTACAAGTATATTTCCGCTGCATAGAGTCTAGGATCAAGATAATCTATCAAACTTGATCGATATTGTACGAACGGACAGGACTAGTCCGCACTCTACTGGACTAGTCCGATATCTCGGAATTTGATCAGGCTGTTAAGTGTTGCAGGTTTCGACTAAATTTCAAAATGGCCTATTCACCCCCCCTCTAGGCCACATTCAATTGGTATCAGAGCAGGACTCTTTGCAAGAGACTAATCGCTCGAAGAGAGCATGTCGGACATGAAGGATGTGCATAAGAGTCTCAACCAAGAGAAGGTTGAAGATGGAAAAGCTCAAAAATTGGAGAAGCTCCTCGATGCCATCCAGGACTTCGAGGATGACGATGAGGAGACGCTTGAACTCAAGGCGCTCCTAAGGAAGAAAGCCCTCTCAAAAGGGAAAGTGAAGGTCGAAGACGAGAAGAAGAAGAAGAAGGGGAGTAGTCACACCGACTACTCCCGATATCGTTTCAACTACGATCGTCTTAATTCTAACAATAACCATTACTTATCTATTCCTCTAGGAAAAGCCCCACACTTTGACGGCAATGACTACTCAATGTGGAGGGAGAACATGAAAATGCACTTAATCTCACTCAATCCCATCTTGTGGCATATTGTGTGTATAGGAATAGATATCCTGAACGACGATGAAAAGCTCACACCAAGACAAGAGCAAGCAATTCATTGAAATGCTCAAGTCGCGGCAGTCATGACATCTTCACTAAGTCGGGACGAGTTCACCAAGGTGGATGGACTCAAGATTTCAAAGGAAATCTGGGACACACTGCAAACTGCACATGAAGGCGATCGTTATGTGCGAGAGGCGAAGATCGAAATGATCGAAGGCGAATTGGGAAGATTCACCATAGAAAAATATGAGTCGCCACAAGAAATGTACAACCGGTTAAAGACGCTCATCAACAAGGTTCGAGCATACGGAAGCAAAAAGTGGAACGATCACGAGGTGGTGAAGCTCATCCTTGGAGCTTTCATGCCTCGCAACGTCACCTTGTGCTCGATGATTAGAGAAAGCCCCAGGTACAAGAAAATGACCCCGGATGAGCTGCTTGGGAAAATCATCAATTTCAATATTATGGAAAAGCAAGCAAAGCATGTGAAGGATATTGATGACCTCACCCGGCAAAGAAGAAAGGGGTCGCTTTGAAGTCCACTTGCAAACCCTTGTCAAAAGAAGCTCGAGAAGCTCAACAAGAAGAGTACAGCGATGATGAGAGCAGCAACATAGATGAGGAAGACATGATCCTATTTATGAAGAGATTTAAGAGAATGATGAAGAGAAGACAAGGGGGTAAATCGAGTGAAGGAAAACACAAAGAAAAATCAAGACCGAAGTTGAGGCGGGCATGCTATAACTGTGGTGAATATGACCACTTTATAGTTGATTGCTCGTATGAAGAAAACAAGAAGAAAACCAAGGAAACTAAGCCTCAAACCATGAAATTCTTCAAGAAGAAGAAGCAAGATGGACAAGCGCATATACGAAAGGAGTGGGACTCAAATGATGAGTCCTCATCCGAAGAGGAAGAGGAGATGGCTAGAATAGCTATCGAGAAGACATCCAAGAAGTCCACCCTCTTCCCAACTCTCGGCGCATGAAAGGGCAACGACACTTGCCTCATGGCAAAGGAAGGTAAATGAAAGGTAACAACTAAATCCTCTTCCTTGCATTCCTATTCTAGTGATAGTGAAGTCGCTAGTGATAATGAAGACATGCTCGTTGGCTTAGATAAGAAAACAACTGCGAAAATAAAATTTCTACTTGATCAGCTTGTTGAGAAGGAGAAGTTGATCAACCGTCAAGAAGATATGATTATCTCCCCAAAAGAGGAATATCTTGAACTTGACAAGCTTCTCGAACTCGAAAAGGAGCGAGGCAAGTCAGTGGAGCTTGAGTTAGCCTCAAGCAAGGAAGCTTGCTTGAAGTTAAGCGACTCAAATACTACCATCAAGGATGAACTTGCTAACCTATCCAAGGTTAACAAGATCCTTGAGGTACAAGTTGAGTCACTCAAACAAAGTGACCCCTCATCCTCTTCAAGCTCACCTTCTCAAGCCCTTAAAACTGAAGCTACTATTACTTGTTCATGTGCTAAAATTGACACTAGCTTGAAAGACAAGTCACCCTCTACCAAGGACAAGCATCCTTCCCAAAGTGGCATATTTGACAAGGAGAAGATCAAATATGCACATAGTGCATACTTGGCCACAAGACCTCCTAATGTCAAATATGGCATTGGGTATTCTTATGGTGAAAAGCAATATGCTAGAAGCCATAAAAATAACAAGGAGAGCATTGCCTTTGTGAAGGGAAACTCCTCTTAAGCTAGAAAGCCTAAAGTCAACACATATGAGTACCAAACTTGTCCGGTATCCGCATGGACAAGTCCGGTCCTCTGGACAAGTACAGTTTCCTGGACTAGTTCTGTTCATAAACAACAACAACTATGATTCAGGACTTTCGATGCATCCTATGTTCTAATGAGAAGTAATTTTGGTAAATTTTATGCTCATTATGTTGGGCCATGCCATGGGAACATCAAGTCTCATGTGGGGGTGCCCAAATCTCATGTAACTAACCTCAGAGGACCCAAGCAAGCTTGGTTACCTAAAACCAAGGCATGATTTGTTTTGCAGGCCTCTTCATCTGGTGGATCGAAATGGGTGCTAGACAGTGGTTGCACCAACCATATGACCGGAGAAAGAAGGATGTTTCTTGAGTATGAAGAAAATGAGGATCCAAGCAAGGGCATCTATTTTGGAGACAATAGTCAAGGAAAGGTGCTCGGTATCGGTAAAATTGCTATATTGTCTCAACATACTCTTTCTCATGTGTTACATGTCGATTCCTTAGATTATAACCTGCTGTCCATTTCTCAAGTATGAGACAGAGGTTATAATTGCTTGTTCACTAATGACGGTGTGATCGTCTCTAGAAGGGGTGATGGTTCCATTGCATTCAAGGGTGTGTTAAAGGGAAAGCTTTACCTTGTTGACTTCAACAAAGATAAAGCTGAACTTGACACATGCTTGATTGCAAAGACCAACATGGGTTGGCTGTGGCATAGACGGCTAGCGCATGTTGGTATGAGGAATCTTCAAAAACTCCTCAAGGGCGATCACATCTGAGGTTTGACGGATGTTGTTTTTGAGAAAGACAGGCCTTGTAGCGTGTGCCAAGCCGGGAAGCAAGTTGGAGCACCTCATCTCCCGAAGAACGTCATGACTACAACAGAACCGCTTGAGCTACTTCACATGGACCTTTTCGGTCCAATTGCTTACATAATCATCGGCGGTAACAAATATGGCTTAGTAATTGTTGATGACTTTTCACGCTTCACTTGAGTTTTCTTTTTGCATGATAAGACTGAGTCTCAATGAACCCAGAAGAAGTTCTTCAAGCGTTCTCAAAATGAGTTCTCATTGAAGATCAAGAACATTCGAAGCGATAACGACACGGAGATCAAGAACACTCAAGTTGAAGAGTACCTATACGAAGAAGAGATAAAGCATGAGTTTTTAGCACCTTATTCCCTTCAACAAAACGGAGTTGCCGAAAGGAAGAACCGAACCCTCATAGAGATGGCGAGAACAATGCTCGATGAATACAAGACCTCAGATCGGTTTTGGCCGAAGGTGGTTAACATCACTTGCCACACCATAAATCAACTCTATCTTCACCAACTACTCAAGAAGACATCCTATGATCTACTCACCGGTAACAAGCCAAATATTTCTTATTTTCGAGTTTTCAGTTCTAAATGCTATATTTTGAACAAGAAGCCGAGGACTTCAAAGTTTACCTCGAATTCCGATGAAGGTTTCTTGCTTGGCTATGATTCTTGCTTGGCTATATTTTGAACAAGAAGCCGAGGACTTCAAAGTTTCCCTCGAAGTCCGATGAAGGTTTCTCGCTTGGCTATGATTCGAACTCCTACATCTATCGTGTCTTCAACAAGACCTTCGGACTTGTTGAAGTAGAACGTGACGTAGTGTTCGATGAAACTAATGGCTCTCAAAAAGAGCAAGTTGATCCATGTGTGCTAGATAGAGAAGAAGCTCCTTGTCAAGCATTGAGAATAATGGCGTTGGGCGATGTTCGATCACAAGAGCCACCTCCACATGTGCATGAAGAAGATGAACCACAAGTGGAGGCCAATGATCAAGGGGGAGCTTCCACACAAGATCAACCTCAAGAAGACAAAGATGATCAACAAGTCAATGAGGGCAACCACCTAGAGGACGAAGAAGAAGATCATGAATATACAAGACCGCAAGTGCCACACCCGAGAGTACACCAATGCGTCCAAAGGGATCACCCAATCGACAACATCATCGGTGACATCCAAAAGGGAGTAACTACTAGATCTCGAATAGCTAATTTTTGTGAACATTACTCTTTTGTATCCTTTTTGGAACCGTGCAGGATTGAGGATGCATTGAAGGATCGGGATTGGGTGGTGGTGATGCAAGAAGAACTTAACAACTTCAAACGGAACAAAGTGTGGGAACTCGTATAAAGACCCAAATTCAACATCGTCGGCACCAAATGGGTCTTCCGCAACAAACAAGACGAACACGGGGTGGTGACAAGGAACAAGGCACGACTTGTGGCCAAAGGGTATTCACAAGTCGAAGGTTTGGATTTCGATGAAACATTTTCTCCCGTAGCTAGACTTGAATCAATTAGAATATTGCTTGCATATGCTACTCACCATGATTTCATGCTCTACCAAATTGATGTGAAAAGCGCCTTACTCAATGGTCCAATCAAGGAGGAGGTGTACGTGGAGCAACCTCCCGGATTTGAAGATGAAGAGTTCCCCGACCACGTCTTTAAATTGCGTAAGGATCTCTACGGCCTCAAACAAGCTCCTAGAGCTTGGTATGAGTGTCATAGAGATTTCTTAATTGAAAATGGTTTTGAAATTGGCAAAGCTGATTATACATTATTCACAAAGCATTTTGATAATGATATCTTTGTTTGCCAAATTTATGTTGATGACATTATCTTTGGTTCAACTATCAAATCCTTTTGTGAAGAATTTAGTAAGATTATGACAGATAGGTTTGAAATGTCTATGATGGGAGAGATGAAATACTACTTGGGATTCTGAGTGAGGCAACAAAAGGAAGGGACGTTCATAAGCCAAACTAAGTATACTCAGGATATACTCAAGAAGTTCGGAATGGACAAGGCGAAGCCTAAAAAGACTCCCATGGCAACAAATGGACACTTCGATCTCAATGAAGACGGACCAAGCGTTGATTAAAAGGTATATCGCTCCATGATTGGATCTCTACTTTACTTATGTGCATCTAGGCCACACATTATGTTGAGTGTATGTTTATGTGCAAGGTTTCAAGCCAACCCAAAAGAGTGTCATTTGACCGCCGTGAAAAGAATCTTGTGGTATTTAGTTCACACACCCAACCTAGGTCTTTGGTATCCTAAAGGTTCCAAGTTCAATCTCAATGGATACTCCGATGCAGATTATGCCGGATGCAATGTAGATAGAAAAAGTACCTCCAGTACATGCCAATTTCTAGGTAGATCCCTAGTTTCTTGGTCCTCCAAGAAACAAAACTCCATTGTCTTATCCACGGCCGAAGCGGAGTATGTTGCAACCGGGAGTTGTTGTGTACAACTCATTTGGATGCGACAAACTCTAAGGGATTATGGTTACAATATGAGCCGTATTCCACACCTTTGTGATAATGAGAGTGCTATTAAGATTGCCCATAACCATGTTGAACACTCTAGGACCAAACATATAGACATCCGGCATCACTTTTTGAGAGAACACTCAATGAAAGGAGACATAGCTATTTCCCATGTCAACACCGAAAAACAACTAGCCGATATATTTACCAAGCCACTTGATGGAAAACATTTTTGCGAGCTCCGAAATGAACTCAATATCCTTGATGCTCGGAATGTGGCTTGAAAACTTGCATACCTGTATGGACTCTTCAAAATATATTGTTTGAGTTGCGAAAATCATCTTTCTCAATTTTCTCCAAAAACTATTTCAACTACTTAGTCTTGATGAATTATGGTCATTGCTTGATTGTTGTATGCTTACTGATCATATTCATCAAGATTACTTGATTGTTTTGGCCCCCATGTATTCTTTGTAAGAACCTTCGAATATATACAAATGGTCTAATTTAATTTGTTCCGGTGACCACGGACTAGTCCGTGGTTATCCGGACTAGTCCGCACAATGCAGACTAGTCCGTAGAGTGTCCGATAGTCCGGACTAGTCCGGCCAACCACGGACTAGTCCGATTTTTCGACTCCATAACCCTAGTCGCCGCCAAGACCTAGTCTTCTTCATCCTCACAACTTTTCCCACGCTTTCTCTCCTCACTCGAGTGCTCCCAAGGCGATTTCCTCCGTTCTCCATTGAATCCCTCCAAGTTTGTGTGGAAAACGATCTCTATTGCATAGGGATTAAAGACCACGGACTTGTTCGCACCTTCAACCCCTCCATCTCCAAGAATCAAGGATCTTCGGTAAAATTTCCCCCCAAACCCTATAAATCGTGATTTTCTTCATTGTTGACTAAATAGCCTAGTTCCTCTTGGTTAATACATGCCTCCTTGCTGTATTACATTTACCTTGAACTAATTTTGCATTGGGAGTCACCATTTGTCATCTAGTTAGGGTTTGAGGTGATGAACACCAGACTAGTCTGGTCCATGTATGGACAAGTCCGATCCTCCGGACTCTGCACCTCCTTGCCATCAATTCATATCCATACATTGTGCAATGCTCTCTCAGGACAATGTCCAACAAGAACATCTCCGACTTTGAAGATGAGATGGAACAGGACTTTTTGCCGCGCGCTTTAGAGTCTCGCGCTCAGAAGAGACAAGAGCGTCCCTTCGAGCCCGCACCTTCCCCACCTCACGTGCGGTGCAAGGTGCTTGCCAAGAAGCCTGCGTCCAAGGCCAAGGATGTAGCTGGCTCAAGCTCGGCGGCCCTTCGCCAAGTGAAGGGTAGAGGGAAGGGAATTGCATCGGGCCTAGTCGGCCCTCTCAAGATGCATGCTCTGAGGTAGGGAAACAGAGATCCCTCTGAGGAGAAGTTCAACGGCAAAGGAAGCGATGCTGCTTCCAAACTCAGATTCGTGGATTGCTACAGCCGACCCAAGAAGGCTACTAATGCAAGGTTTTGGAGCCATTTTCATGCAGACTTCTACAACTCAGTGTACCTTACCATGAAGACTCCGATGGTCCGTAGTCAATGGATTGACTGAAATCACTTTGAGAGAAAGAGTGTTGGATCCTTTGATCAAGTGGTGGAAGCTGCTACTAGGCATGGTCTGAAGGACCTATTTCCTTCAGATATCACTGGAATGCTGAGATCATTGCCCAGTTCTATGCCACCTATTTCTTTGCTAGTGATGATGAAGAGAGAGTGACTTGGATGACACATGGATCCAAGTACACTGTCACTTATGATGAGTCTGCAAGACTCCTTCATCTAGAAGACACCAGCAACAATGAGTTGACCATCTACAACATCGGTGTCTTAGGAACAGAAAAGATGGACTTCCTCTATGCCACCAGCCTCTTGTTCAATCCTCCCTCAACTAATAACATGAAGCATTTCTTCATGGTGCTCAATAGGGTGCTGAGAAAGACAATAGCACCAAAAGATGGGGATGCAAGAAGTGTCCAAGGTTACTTGAGGACCTTGATGAAAGTTATAAGCAAGAACAGAAAGTTTGACATCTTTGACTATATCTGGAATGATATGGTTAACATCTCCTGCACGCCGAATAGATCCTTTGGCTATGCCCCCTACTTGATGTTCATAATTGAGAAGGTCACAGGGATCGAGTTCGTGAAGGATGTGGAGCACACTCCCTTGAGGCCCCAGAAGCCTCCCCAAGCAAATGTCCAAGCTGCCCCATCTCCAATGTCCAGTGAAGAAGCTCCGAGGAGAGCTAGAGGAGATGAGAGGACTGCTCCCTCCGCTAGGGCCCCTCCCCAAAAAGGGTCTCCTAGTGGAATCTTGAAGTACTTAGTAGCAATTTTTGCCTCATGCAAGAAGGCCGAAGTGAAAACTCACAAGCTGAACAAGGCGAGGAAGGCGGATATGAGTTATGTCAAAGAAAATGTCAAGCATATTTGCCAGAAGATGGAGATCGAGCCTATTGGATCCCCAATCATCTCTGAAGATTCAGCCTCTGATTTCACTGAGCTCGGGCTTTTGACTCCCTCTGAGCTTGCTTACTTTGGCATTGGGGGCACTTTGAGTGGATCCGCTCCTCCTCCTCCTACCCAGCCGGAAGATGAAGATGAAGATGAGGAGAGAACCAACAGCGAGGAATGAGCCACTAGATCCCTCTTCTCCTTCTTTTTGGTGTCCTGATGCCAAAGGGGGAGAGATTGAGGGGGAGTTACTAGTCCTAGCTGTAGGTTGAGAGATGAGAGCTTCATTTGTGTATCTTTTTGTGTCTCTCTTGGGTTGTAAAACTTTAATACTGTTATCTCTATCTTTGGTTTTGTGGTGTGATGGAATGACTTTGCTTATGTGATGAAATTTATGTTTTGCATTGAAATTGACATATATGCTTGATATTGGTATTTCATTGGTAATCACTTCATTCTTATCATGATTATTGCTCGCACTCTCGTAGTTTTACACCCCACCATAAAGAGTGCACATATGACCTATGTTTTCATTGCTTAACTTATACCTAACTCATATGTGCACACTTTATGAAAATTTTGTATTTTTATCGTATTTTGTGAAATCTCAATTGGTTGTCATCAATCACCAAAAAGGGGGAGATTGAAAGTGCACCTAGGAATCTCTTGTGGATTTTGGTTGATTTATGACAAACAAATGAGATCCTAACCAAGTTGTTGAGATGAGCGCAGGTCTTAAAAGAAATGATGAAGAAAGCGCAAAAAAGAAATGAGAATAAGGATCTATATGGAAAAGAGCTGAAGAGCTAAATAGATTAGATCATTGTGTATGGAGTGCGTTGGAGAAACCCACCCCAAGAGCTCAATCACAAGAAAACTCACTCACTACACTAATTTATACAGGTTCGGACTAGTCCGATAATATCCACACTAGTCCGATAACCCCTCTGTTCAAAATTGGAAAAGTCCTCCCAGTGCGGACTTGTCTGCACAGTCTGAGTCTACACAGACCAGACTAGTCCGATATCACCACGGACTAGTTCGATATCTTTCTGACTAAAATCGGACTAGTCCTCCCCAGTGCGGACTAGTCCTCTACACTTCACATATTTGCACGAAATCGGACAAGTCCGAAATCACCACGGACTAGTCGATAACCTCTTTGACTAAAATCGGACAAGTCCTCTAAATGCGGACTTGTCCCCAATCACTAAGGAGATCACCACAGCCGGACTTGTTCGAAAATAATCGGACTAGTCTGAACTTTTCCGGAGCCTAAATCAGACTTGTCCTCCCTAAGTCGGACAAGTCCGATCTTCCTGAGAACCTAGAGTTTCCAGCACGCTGCACACCGGACTAGTCCGGACTCCACCACAGACTAGTTTGGACCCTCGAAACCCTAACAATAACTTTTGGAAACACTATATAAATAGATGTGCACGGCCCTACTTTCATCTCTCTCGACCCCCTGCGCCATCACACCTTCCAAGAGCTTAGAAAACACATCTCCCCACGCAATCCAACGCAAGAAAGATCAATCCCTTGAGGATTCACTTTGGATCAAAGGAGAGACACGATCCCACACATTCGAGCGCTTGGGTTTGATTCTCTAACACACTCCCACTGTTTTATTGTAAATATTACGAGTGTGTTCTTGGTGGTGTTCGATTTGTAATCTTGGGGAGCCCTCAACTTGTGAGAAGGCCCCTTGAACTTGGTGATTTACCCTTTGTGATAGTGGAAGAGAATTGGCCTTCGTGGAGATTTGACGAGGTTAGGGTCAGTGAAGACCCGGTCTTTTCGTGAGCTCCTCAACGTGGATGTAGGTTGCCTTTGTGGGAACCGAACCACGAGATAAAATCTTGTGTCTTCACTTTGTGCACATTGTTCTTACTTTTCATTGCTATCTAGGGTCTCACTTGATCTTGTTCACAATACGTTAAAACATTGAGTATCAGATCAACTTGTGCAACCCTCAGTTTCATAGAAGTATTACCTCTATTTACAAGTATATTTCCGCTACATAGAGTCTAGGATCGAGATAATTGATCAAACTTGATCGATCTTGTCCGCACGCACCGGACTAGTCCGCACTCTACCGGACTAGTCTGATATCTCGAGATTTGATCAGTCTGTTAAGTGTTGCAGGTTCCGACTAAATTTCAAAAAGGCCTATTCACCCCCCTTTAGGCCACATTCATGAAGTATAGCAACATCAACAAGAAGCTGGAGAATGGTGAGATGAGCCCCACCATGGTGAACGCCGAGAGGTACACGATCTTGCCAATGCTTTTCATCTTGAAGAGGAGCTTGCCGAAGCAAATCAAGTTCTTGAAGGATTCACTCGACCACCCCATGTAGGTGCAGACTCTCAACAACTCGCTGTCGCTCTTGATCTTGCTGGGGAAAGTCCTAACTCCATCGCCGCAAAGTGGAGCAGAAGTGGAAAAAGTGATGCAAGGGTGGAGAGCTCTAAGCGCAAGATCAAATGAAAGCATAATGAGTTTTCTTCCCATGCAGACTTTCTCCCTTTAGTAAGCCTCCGCACTGCTTGGATTGCAACTGCATTTGGACTAAAATCATGCTCTATGAAGTTACCTCGTCAATGACAAGGGGGCCCAGGTCCATTTTGTTAAAAAATTGCACCAGAAGAATCGTTGTCATGATGAGAAGTTGAAAGCCCGAGGGCGACGGCCTGACAGGGCTACAAAGATTACGCAGGGAATCGATACGAAAATCGTATTGGGAACCGACATCCTTCAAATTCGTGAGATATGCACGTCATGCGTATCACCTTCCAAATCAAAAAAGACCGTGTGTCTCGAGAGGGAAGTCGAAGAAGCAGCGTGGGAGAGATAATGGCCCCACCTCAGGCATCAAAACCTCATAATCTCACCAGAGGTGGGCCTGGGGGCCACTGTTGATACCCTGCATACCAGGTATCCCTTTGTACAGAAGAATATGCAATGAGTTCTACCTTCCCGTATCATTGACTTCCTGATGCGACACGTGTCCCGCAGTGCTGGCCCAGCCTCCCTTCGTATGGTGGCACCGGTTCTGCCACGTGTTCTGCGGTACCAGACCTGCCTCCCTTCATAGGGTGGCTCTAGTGCTGCCACGTTTCACGGGGCGCCGGACCTGCCTCCCCAATAGGGGAAGCTCCAATGCTTCCACGTGTCCAGTGGCTTCGGACCTGCCTCCCTGCAAGAGGAAGCTCCGGAGCTGCCACATATCAAACGCTCGGACCTAGCCTGCAACGGGTAGACAACAGAATCTCTAACGGCAGCGACATTCTAGGGCTATCCATTGTCTGTTACAAGACCTTGTTAACGCATCATTAATGATATATTAATGGTGCACGATTAAAAGACTATCAAGACCAGTAACGCTGCTATTAAGGCATGTTATCATGCTATTAACCACCCTTAACACCATAGATCGTGTATAGGGCAGTTTATTACAGTTGGAGCCACCTATCGGGTCACGGCACATACTGTAACAGCTAGTCCTTGAATAAAAAAGGGTTGTGCTGCACGGTAGAAAAGGCAGAGGCCAATCTCAGCTAAGCTCATACACATAGCTATACTCATACAATCAACACACACCCCGTGGAGTAGGGTATTACTCTCAGGCGGCCTGAACCACGTAAAACTCTCTATGTTCACCCTTGTTCTTGATCTTTATTAGCGTCCCATCAGAATATGAACCTCCGCAGACTACTTCTTAGTAGTACCAGGGGAAGTGTCTTAGTCCACACTTCAATAGACTCAGACACACTCACCACGGACTAGTTCGTCCCCAAACAGACAAGTCCAAACTCACAAAGAAACTCTTAGTCCGTCTAATATTGGATCAGTCCGATGTGGCCGGACTAATCCGGCCTTCTAGCCCGGACAAGTCCGACCCTGTCCTAAGGACTACCTCAATTCATCTCTCAATCTAATCTAACTTGGACTATGAGCTCTTAAGAGATTCTCAACACTTTGACACATTGAACACACTCAATCTATGTGGCCGAACTCGACAAAAAGAATTTAAAAACTTAAATTATACTCTTTGAGTTTTTCGCTTTTTTCTCCTCTTTTTCCATTTTGAGTGCATCCAACGTCGTATATCTTTCAATCACCTGTAATTACACTTGTAATACTCATTAGTCCCTTAAGTGCTGTCATTAATCATCAAAACCCACGGGGATTATCCTAGATGCACTTTCAATCTCTCTGTATTTGGTGATTTGATGACAACACATTGAGGTTTTTGATAAAAATATAATTGAGTTGATTTTCATAACGCTTAAGTGTATAAGGAGATCCCCTAAATGTGTGCATGGTAGATTTGCAATAAGTTTAATGCACAAGAATGAAGTCTATGGGAGATTTATACATTTGTGTGTTATGGTGGGGTGCCTACGTGTCATGCAAGTGTCGAGTTATGAATAATGGAATGAAGTATGCATCTCAGTTTGAAATAAGCCTCATCACACATATTGGACTAAAATGATATTCAATAAGATTAACATAACATATAGAGTGATATTCAATATGATTAACATAGCATAGGATAAGATAGCATTGCATTAATGTCATTACAACCCATATAAGAAAATGTAGCGATAATTGACATTACAACCTAGATTTTTAAAATAAAGAATAGTCCATGGATCTAATACTCCCCTCAATCTCTCCCCCTTTGGCATCAAGACACCAAAAGGAAAAAGATTAAGGGAGAAGAGAGAGCCTATGTCTACTCATCGTCGCTCTCACTCTCGCTCTCCTCTCCACAGCCTGGGTCGCTTTCTGTCTCCTCATCATCGTCATCTTGAGCAATGTCTTCTTCTTCATCATCACCAACCTCCTCAGCAGCAGGAGTGGCACTAGAGGGACCACCCTCACCACTAAAGAGTGCAGCCTCCGCTTCCAAGTGCACCGAAAAAGGTGTGATGTCTTCATCTGTGACACCAGGTTCTGAAAATGAACCAAGTGAACGCATATGTGTGCCCAGGATGTTCAACACACATACACGAGTACATTTACAAACGAGTATACAAAAAATTACCACAGAACAAGATTAATTAACCACTTTTATTACACAATTATCCTCGAATACAAGCACTAATGAATAATAATGACAAGTTTGAACTAATGCAGCAGAAATAACTAAACTGAGCAAACTAAGCAAATAGGTTATAGCGCAGCTCCAACACTCCACATACAAAGCTGACGGTAGACACAACCTAGAACTCCGCATTATCATCGTTAAACTCCCAATCCCGACCTGCAACTGTTGGTGGGGGAATTGCAAAAGTGAGTACATGTCGTACTCAACAAGTGTGGAAAGTATGACATGTAGCTGATTCAAATGATGAATGTAATAATGGCTAAGTGCTGAAAAGTACATTAAAACATTTGTAAAGCAACATATTACATGTATGTGAAATAAACCCATCATAAACCATAAGTAATATCATAGTACCAGTCCATATTTCATTACCATCATCCATATTCCAGATTAGGCACGACAATCCTCTTACCAAGCCATAGAGTGCCATGTTCGTCCTCATCAAATCTGAATTCTCTCCCTTCTTGGGTCCTTTCCTTGATTTCTCGGATTTCCTCGTCCTTGGTCTGACCTTCTCGAATTTCTCGCTCCAAAGTCAGATTTAACTCCATCATCCCCATCTCATTGACAAATCCAAGGTTCAATCGTTCAAACTCCTTACATAACTCAGATGGTATTTCTTGAACTGCGAGTTGATGACTTACTCCTTTCCGACTTAAAGCATCAGGCACTACATTGGCATTTCTTGAGTGATAGTTGATTCTCACATCATAATCTTTGATGAGCTCCAACCATCTTTGTTGCCTCAAATTCAGGTCCGTTTGTGTGAATATGTACTTGATACTCTTATGATCCGTGTAAATTTTACACCTATGACCAAGAATGTAGTGCCTCCAAATTTTCAATGCGTGTACCACCGCTGCAAGTTCCAAATCATGTGTCAGGTAATTCTGCTCATGTTTCTTCAATTGCCTCAATGCATATGCAACCACTTGACCTTCTTGCATGAGCACACATCCAAGTCCTTGTCTTGATACATCACAATATATATCAAAACTCTTGCTTACATCCGGCAAAACATAAACTGGTGTTGTAGTAACCTCTTCTTTAGCTTCTCAACACTGTTTTGACAAGCTTGGGTCCATTGAAAAGGTTTCCCCTTCATTAGCAACTCCGTCATTGGTTTGGCTATCTTGGAAAAGTCCTTGACGAACCTACGGTAATATCCAGCCATCCAAAGAAAACTCTGGATCTCCTTTACATTCTGTGGGGGTTCCAATTTCAACACATTCCTCACTTTTCCGGGGCCAACCGATACTCCTCCCGAGATGATATGACCCAAAAACGACACCTCTTTCAACCAAAACTGGCACTTGCTGAACTTGGCATACAATTGATGATCCCTCAATTTTTGCAATGTAAGGCTCAAGTGTTCCTCATGTTCCTTCTCATTCTTCGAGTAGATCATTATATCATCAATGAACACCACAACAAACTTATCCATGTACTCCATGAATACCTTATTCATGAGGTACATAAAAGAGGAAGGTGCATTAATCAATCCAAAGGACATCACAGTGTACTCATAAGAACCATATCGTGTCTGAAAAGCTGTCTTGGGTATGTCCAATGGCCTAATCTTCATTTGAAAGTACCCCAACCTCAAATCAATCTTGGAGAAGACACAAGCACCCTTCATTTGATCAAACAAGTCCTCTATACGGGGCAAGGTATACTTGTTCTTGATGGTTACCTCGTTGAGAGCTCGGTAATCCACACACATCCTTTGTGACCCATCCTTCTTGTCCACAAATAGAACGGGCGCTCCCCAAGGTGAAGAACTTGGGCGAATGAAACCTTTCTCTAGTTGCTCTTGAATCTACTTCTTGAGCTCCGCTTATTCCTTAGGAGGCATCCTATATGGCCTCTTAGCTATAGGTGCAGTTTCAGGTATTAAATCAATAACAAAGTCAATGTCTCGATTAGGTAGCATACCTAGCAACTCATCCGGGAACATGTCCAAAAATTCACACACCACCGGAATCTCCTCAATTGCAGCACTGTCCATATGGTTCAGCGTTGGTGCATGTTGAAATGCTTCAAATTATATGGTGATCGCTTCCTTATTGGTCAACTTATCCGTCTTCGTGGCACATTCGATGACTCCATTGTGCTTCCTCAACCAGTCCATACCAATTATAATGTCCAATCCTTGGGAATCCAAAACAATGAGGTTGGAAAAGAAGTCCACCCCCTTATTCTAAGGCTCACTTTTGGACATACTATATTTGTCCTCATCTCTCCTCCAGGAGACTTAACCAATAAAGTAAACTTCATATGAGATATAGGCAAATTATACTTAGAAACATATTTTGATGCAATGAATGAATGCGATGCTCCAGAATCAAATAACATAGTCGCCGGGTTGGAGTTTGCGAGAAACATACCAATGACCACGTCATCCGCTTGTTGAGTATCCTCCGTAGAGACATGGTTCACATTGCCACGAGCAAAATTTTGTTGTTCACGATTTCCTTGTGGCTGTCCTCCGTTGGGTCTTGGGTTTTGCCTCGACGCATTACTCCCTTGACCAAGACCTAACATAGGACATTTATGCGTAAAGTGTTTAACTTCTCCACAAGTATAACACTTCTTTGTTGCACCAGAATTTGGAAGGACTTGATTCTGCGCATTTGCACCAGTAAAGCTGGCACGAGGTGCAAAAAGCATTGGAGGCCTATGTTTTTGCATGACAGGGCGCTGCTGCACAAACTGAGTTGGGCACGGTGCATATCCAGGGCGATAAGCAGGCGTAGAGGAGCTGAAATAAGGCGCATTTGGCAGTGCAAAGCGAGGGCCCACAATACTTCCTTGTTGCTATCATTGATATGGCGCCTTCCTCTTGTTGTCTTGCTCCATCTCACGGACCTTGTTCTCCACAACAATTGCTTTGTCCACAAGCTTCTGGAAGTTGGCATAGTCACAATTGAGCAATTGCACTTGGATCTCATTGTTCAATCCTCTCATGAACAAGTATCGCTTCCGGCTGCACCGGCTCACATCCTCGGGCGCATACCTTGAAAGTTGAGTGAATTTATTGAGATATTCACCCACGCTCGATCTTCCTTGCCTCAAGTTTTCAAACTCTTGCCTCTTCAAGATCATGACACCTTTCGGCACATAATGAGAATGGAAGCTCTCCTTGAATTCCGCCCAAGAAATCCTCTCTTGGTTCTCATGAGCATTGCAATAAGCATCTCCCACCAATCAGCAACTGCTCCAACTAGTTGATGAGATGTGAATAGCACCTTCTCCCGGTCACTGCATTGGACAATAGCTATCTTCTTCTCCACGGAATTGAGCCAATCATCAGCATCCATAGGGTCAGCGGCTTGAGCAAAGGTCGGTGGCCTAGTCCTCATGAACTCTCCCAACCGGTTATGAGGAGGTGGGGTGGTGGTGGAGATATGTGGGGCTGATTGTTGACATTACCAGCGTGCAGCTGTTCCATAGTTTGTATCATGGTCTACATGAGCTGGTTTTGCATAGCCAATAGCTGCTCAATATTGATATCTCCATGAGCAGGTCCTCGTCCATTGTTGTTCTGAGGTGCTCCATTATTCTCCTCATCATCATTGACATCCCTCTGGTTGCGAGTCCTCACCATCTGAAGGAAAGCAAGAGATAAGAATTTAGAAGACGTCCCCAACTATATGCATCAAGGGATATGAAACTAAGCAACTAGCTACACTAGCCTACGTGGACATGGCAATGCTAAAGCATCCCAAAATCCTCTATTAAGCACACAAGCAAACAATATATAGCAAACAGCACACCAAAAAAAACACCTTGATTCCTGAGTGCTCCCATGTGCTCTGTAGTGTCAATTCTATCTAGGTTGCGTCCTACGGTCAACCTATGGCTCTGATACTAATTTGTGACACCCGGTTCTGAGAATTAACCAAGTGAATGCATATGTGTGCCCAGGACATTCAACACACATACACGAGTGCATTCACAAACAAGTATACAGAAAATTACCACAGAACAAGATGAATTAACCACTTTTATTTCACAATTCATATTATCCTCGAATACAAGCACTAATGAATAATAATGACAAGTTTGAACTATTGCAGTGGAAATAAACTAAACTGAGCAAACTAAGCAAATAGGGTATACCGCAGCTCCAACACTCCACAAGCAAAGCTGACGGTAGACACGGCCTAGAACTCCGCATTATCATCGTTAAACTCTCAATCCTGACCTGCAACTAATGGCGGGGGAATTGCAAGGGTGAGTACATGTCGTACTGAGCAAGTGTGGAAAGTATGACATGTAGCTGATTCAAATGACGAATGTAATAATGGCTAAGTGCTGAAAAGTACATTAAAACATTTGAAAAGCAATATATTACATGTATGTGAAATAAACCCATCATAAACCATAAGAAATATCATAGTACCAGTCCATATTTCATTACCATCATCCATATTCCAGATTTCAAAACATTACCATTAATCATATCCAATACCAGAATTTAATCCATAGCCAGCCATAACTATTACCAAACCATAACCTTAACCAACCAACTATCCCAAATCTCAATTTCCCTCTAATCATGTGAGGGTCCAGGTTGCTCATAACCGGGAGCACGACTATCATTATAGTTTTTAGACAAACTCTACAGAGGTTGTACCACTTTACCCACGTTTTTGTGATTTCATCACTTTTCGATGACTATAGAATCTCAATTATGCCGTCTCACACTTCCTTAGGTGTGTGGCCAAGAGATCACAAAATAGCCTTTACAAAGGGATTACTATCCTATTTAGACCCCACTGACGTTTCACCGGTGGCGATGCCTCCAACTGAGCACATCTTCAACCAAGGGTCCCCTCTTGAGCCATTCGGATCCCAGGGTAGTCCCACCAATCATCAACAAACCCAATTCGACTACCTCTTCCCCGAGCATCCTTAATGGTCCAAATAGTACTGGCAAAGCCCTAATTAATCAGCTACGCCGCACCCATACTTGGCCTCGTGGTGGCAGTGTAAATTGTGGACGGTCGCTCCACGAACCGGTCCTTAGATCTTAGGCAAGCGAAACCACCATAACATCCAACCCATCCACATACCATGCTTTCTTAGATCACCCATTACCACATCAAATTAACCATTTCATGTTACTCAAATCTCATAAATACATAGTTAAGTTAAGTGATGTAGTTGTGTTTCCATCCCAATTAATTAAGCGAAGCAAAAAGGTAAAAAGCCTATCCCGACTCTCTACCATAAACTCCAGGTGACAAGGGTGGTTAAACAAATCTAGTAAACTTCCTATCATAGGATTTCCCATCAAATTAACACAAGCATGCAATTTGCAAACAAAACATTAATTATAAAAACAGGATCAATATGCTTCAAGGACACTTGCCTTGCTCTTGGGATTGGTTCAGGTCAAAACCTTCAAACTCTTGGTGCTGGAGATCCTCCGCGGCACTTTCTAGCACAAATCCGTCTAATCCGTACAATAAACATACAAGACAAGAAACAAAATCAAAAAGTGCACATATATTACTCAATATGACATGACATCCATGATTAATGCAAATGCAAGGTGGGACTGGTTAATGAGTTGTTTTTAATGATCACTAACTAGTTCTAATAGATTTTAACAAGTTTCTATAGGTTTGGATTTGATTCGATCTAATTTAGAATTAATTCAACAGAAATTAACCAGGAAAATCGGACAAGTCCGCAAGAGGTCGGACTAGTCCGCATTGCGCAAGAACAACAGATTAGGGTTTTCTAGATCGACATGAATTTGGAGATTTGGGGCTGAACTCACATAAGGAAAAGGAAGTAGAAGGTATAATAGGTGTCTAAGACTCCAAATAATCAAGGATCTTGGAGACAACACTTGGATCTTGAAGATCTAGGGTTGATGAAGAACTTGATGGTGAATTTTTGATGAAGAACGCGAAGTTGATGGAGATCTTGATCCTCTTTCGTTTCTTCCTCTTCTTCTTCTTGCTCTAGATCTCCTTCTACCTCCTTGGTGGCGGCTATCCACCAGCTAGGGTTTGGGTGTGGTTGAAGATGTCAAGCCAAGGGGTGGGGTTGTTTATATAGAGGTGGAGGCTAGGGTTAGATGGATTTCGAGTTTGAGATGACTAGAGGCCGGTTTGGAGTCCCACATGGGATCTAAAAGAGTTAGGCACGACGTCCCTAGGCCCACTTAAAGTAAAACCCAAGAAACAAGTCATGAAACAAAAGATCAACTCAGAGTTGCGATTTATCGGACATGTCCAAAAAGGGCCAGACAAGTCCGAAGTTGGACAGAGAGAAATCGGACAAGTCCGGACTGGACATCAGACAAGTCTGAACTTATCTAGAGGGGAAAAACAGACAAGTCTAGCCAAAATCGGACAAGTCCTACTTTAGTCAGAGGGAAAAACGGACAAGTCCGCTGGGATACCGGACAAGTCCGGACGAGTCCAGGGACATACCAAAATTTCTAAGGAATTGGAACACCGGACTAGTCTGCACAGAACCGGACAAGTCCGAAGGTGTCCAAAGGAAAAAAACAGACTAGTCTGCGGAAAAATGGACAAGTCTATTTGAAGTCAGAGAGAAATTGGACTAGTCCGCACCAAAACCGGACTAGTCCGCACTTCCCATAATTCTTAAGTGCGGTTTTGTTTCTAATTTATTTTAAACTTATTTCTTTTTATGTTGCTCAATGTTACACATGTATAATGATAGGTGCAGGGCATGATGAATGAAAACAAGGGTGTTACATCATCCTCAGAGGCTTTCGGTGATATAGGGATGTCCACCTTTTCACAAAGTCTTCAAAGATACTTGTCTCGCTTCTTTGCCATCTTTTGAGCTTTCACTTCAGATTTGCGACAGGAGGTGAAGATTGATTTCAGAAACCTGAGAGTGGCACTAGCAAGGTCGCCGGAGGAGGAAGAGGCTGGAGCTGGAGGAGGAGAAGGCAAAAAAGAGGTACCGCTCCTCGAGGCTCTGCCAACCTTCAGCACAGGAGGAGGGATCTGAGGATGGAGTTCTCTGTGCTTGATATCCTTCACAAATTCCAAGCTTGAGACTTTCTCAATCAAGCACATGATGAGAGGAGCATATCCACATGAGCGGTTGGGAGTGTGGGATATGTTGAAGATGTCGTTGTAAATGCAGTCAAAGACATTGAATCTCCCCCGTTCAGCAATTAGCCTTAACAAATTCCTTAGATTCCCTTGAATCATCCCAACATCCCCATCTTTAGGTGCTAAAGTCTTCCTGAATATCCGATTGAGCAGCTAAAGAAGGGATGAAGAATCATTGTGGTGGGGGGATTATAAAAGCCAGGCTCATACATGAATTCCATTTCCCCCAAGTCCATAGCCTTCAAATTGTGAATGATCAAGTCAAAGTTCAAGAACTCTTCAAGACCAATGATCCTTGCAAACTCATCATAGAGGATGGAGTAGCACACTCCATCGGTCAACCAAGTGATCTTGCAGTCTCCAAAGGTGGAGAAATAACAAGTGGTGTAGAATTGTGCTATTACCTCTGAGTTCCAGTTATACTTGAAATCGAGCAAGCCTTTTAATCCATGGAACTCAACGGCCTAGATAACTACATTAAATGTCTTGTGGTTCTTCTCCATATAGGCCCAGTCTACCCACTGAGCGTCTGCCACTGGTGTCTTCTTGGGTAGATAGACTAACCAATAATAGTAGCAATGAAAATCACACCAGAACCTGTGATCAGCTGTGACCTTCTCATACTTGTAGGGATCCTTTAATCTTAGTCGTTTTTCTTTCTCAGTCCCTTTTCCTTGAAAAATATTGCTTCCTAGATCCAGTTGTCGGTTTCGGTCATGCAAGGGAGGAGTCATGACCAACAGACCTATGGGGTCTTGTGGAAGTCCACGAGGCTCCGCGGGTTGGTCACAAATGACCAAGCCTCTCCCAACAAGAGCCTTCTTCCTCGGAGCAGCCTTCCTTACAGGAATCTTCTTTGCGAGCTCCATTCCCTTGCCCTTGGTTGTGCTGCTCTCTACCATATGTGCTTTTCCCTTATTGGCCGCTCGGGCTTTTTCATTTTCACCTATAGTGACTATCATCTTCCTTCTGCTTGATTGCTCTATAGCAGCTTTAGCTTGGGCTACATTTCGATCATGCTTATTTGTTCTTGACTCACTCATGCAAGCGAGCTCCGCTCGGAGTGCCGCTTGCTCTGCATCTCTCTTACGATAGCACGCTTGACCAGCCGCCTCCTTTTCCGCATCAGAAAGAGGAGAGTCGTTGCACCGAGACATGCTTAAACATTTATAACAAGAGGATATGAGATGAGAACAAACAGGATATTGTGATAGAAGTGTAGAAAATTTGCTAAGTTAGGATTTAACCCTAGGTTAGGCCGGATTAGTTTGGTCCCTGGCCGGACTTGTTCATCCTAGGTCGGACTAGTCTGGACCACCCAGTGTTAAACCCTAACTAATGGATTTTTCCACAAATCTCGGAAAAGATCACAAAGGACGTATGAACCAATGGGGATCCTAGGTTATGGAATAAACAACCTAGAATCAAAGGATTCAAGGGGATTAGGTTTCGCTCGAAAAATCACCTTGAGGGTTCAAATCCGAGCAAAACACCGGATTAGAGAGCAGAGAAGTCTGGGCATTGACTTTTAGAGGCTTCAAAGAGATGATTTGACAGATCCTTCAAAGATTTTGGTGGAGAACCTCAAAAATTGCCAATGGGGCTTTTTTTTAGGAGAGAGGCGAGCGTTTGAGGTTTTTGGGGAGAGTGAGGAGTCGGGTCCGACATTTGGGGTTTAAGTTCCCAAAGGTCCGGACTAGTCCAGTGGGTATACCAGACAAGTCTAGGCACTGGACCAGGTCCGGACAAATCTGGATGTCCAGACAAGTCTAGTGAGAGGTCAAACTAGTCTGGTGCGGACTTGTCTAAGCCTGTTCGGACTTGTCTAGGAGGCCAAACTTGATTGGCCCTTAGGGCGGACTAGTCCTGTCCTATACAATAAATTCTCATATATGTTGAGAGATGTGCAAGTATGATCCATATGGACTAAGTTTTCACAAATATTCTCAATGAATATGGTCAGTAAAGCACACAAAAAATCATACAATGACCATGATTCAAGGAGACAATAATTGAAAATAATTTGACAGAAAATTGAGGAAGGCAAGTTTTCGAAAGCATGCATAATTTTGAAGAGAATAAACAACTAACAATCAGATGTGCAACATTTCAAGTCACATTTCGAGAATCAAGGACATTTAGCTTATTCTTAAGTTCGCATAAACGTTTTTCATCTACTGCTTGTTGAAGATATCGGCTAGTTTGCTTGGTTCTCACATGTGAAATGCCAATATCCCCTTTTATTGAATGGTCTCTCAAGAAATGGTGTCAGATGTCAATGTGTTAGGTTCTAGAGTGTTCAATGGGGTTATTGGTAATCTTAATAGCACTCTCATTGTCGCATAGGAGTGGAATATGGTTCAGATTGAGACCATAATCCCCTAGAGTTTGACGCATACAAAGAAGTTGTGCACAACAACTTCCGGCTGTGACATACTCCACTTCGGCTGTGAATAGTGCAATGGAATTTAGTTTCTTGGATGACCATGATACTAGGGACCTACCCAAGAATTGGCAAGTCCCGAAGGTACTTTTTTATCCACTTTGCATCCTGCATAATCCGCATCGGAGTATTCGATGAGATTAAAATTGGACCCTTTGGGATACCACAACCCTAGGCTAGGTGTATGAACTAAATAGCACAAGATTCTCTTTACGGCTGTCAAGTGACACCCCTTAGGAGCGGCTTGAAACCTTGCACACATGCATACACTTAACATAATATCGGGCCTAGATGCACAAAGGTAACGAAGTGATCCAATCATGCAACGGTATATCTTTTGATCGACGCAAGGGCTGTCTTGGTTGAGATCAAGATGTCCATCCGTCGCCCTTGGCGTTTTGATGGGCTTGGATTTCTCCATGTAATGCTTCTTGAGGATATCTTGGATATACTTGGTTTAACATATGAAGGTGCCTTCCTTGAGTTATTTCACTTGAAAACCTAGAAAGAACTTCAATTCTCCCATTATCGACATCTCAAATATTTTTTTCATGATTTTGCTAAACTCTTCACAAAAAGATTGGTTAGTAGAACCAAATATTATGTCGTCAACATAAATTTGGCATACAAATAAATCATCATCCATGTTCTTAGTGAAGAGTGTGTAGTCGGCCTTTCCTATCTTAAAACCATTGTCAATGAGAAAATATCTAAGGCACTCATACCAAGCTCTAGGTGCTTGTTTGAGGCCATAGAGAGCTTTATGAAGATTAATGACATGGTTAGGATACTTATCGTCCTCGAAGTGCCAGGCGGTTGCTCCACATACACCTCCTCCTTGATCAGTCTATTGAGAAATGCGCTTTTCAAGTCCATTTGATACAACTTGAAATTGTGGTGAGTAGCACAAGCCAATAATATGCGAATAGACTCAAGCTTAGCTACGGGAGCAAAAGTTTCATTGAAATCCAAACTTTCGACTTGAGAGTACCCTTTGACTACGAGTCTAGCTTTGTTTCTTGTTACCACGCCATGCTCATCTTGCTTGTTACGGAAGACACCGAATGTAGCCTAGAGGGGGGTGAATAGGCGTTTTGAACCTTTGTTGATCCCTGAAACACTTAACAAATAGATCAAATGCAGGGAGGCCAGACTAGTCCGTTATAGTGTGGACTAGTCCTGTGTGCGTGGACTATAAGATCAAAGGAAATATGTAATTCTACTTCTAGGAATCTATGTAGAAGAAATCAATTGACAAGTCAAGTACATTGAGACAATGAAACAGTATATTGCAATAATCAAGTTTGATACAAAGTTTCCATGTGAACTGTTCGTTACTATGCAAACCCCAGAATATGATGAAAAGTAAACAAGAACACGCGAGACACAAGATTTATCCCGAGGTTTGACCCCACAGAGGGATCTACGTCCTCGTTGAGGAGTCCACGAAGGACCCTGTCTTCACTAACCCTTCCCTCGGGGGTAATCGCCACGGAGGCCAATCTTCACCACTAAGCTTGTTCAAGGGGGCTTTCTCACACGTTGAGGGCTCCCCAAATATTACAACAAACTCCACCAAACACACTCAAAAGATGTACAATAATCAATGAGAGTGTGCGAGAGATCAAACCCAAGAGCTCAATATTGTGTAGAACAAGTTCACTCCTTTGTCCAATCCCTAATCCTCAAAGATTTGATCCTTTTAGGTTTAGTATGAGTGGAGAGATATATTTTTGGGCTTATGGGACGTGTGACGATGCAGGATGTCGAGAGTGTTGGTTGTGTGGCCGTACACCTCTTTTTATACTAGGGTTTCCAAAAGTTACTGTTAGGGTTTGCAAGGTCCGGACTAGTCCGTGGTGGAGACCGGACTAGTCCGGTGTGCGTGTGCGAGAAAACCCTTAGTGTTGATGGATACCAGACTAGTCCGTTAAGGTGCAAACTAGTCCGATCTGGGAACAGAAACTTTTCGGACTAGTCCGACTGATATCGGACTTGTCCGGTGTGGTGAATACTATGTAGAACTGAGGACAAGTCTGCATTTGGAGGGACTTGTCCGATTTTAGATAGAGAGTTTTCAGACTAGTTCGGTGGATATCGTACTTGTCCGGTGTTGTGGAAAATTGTAGGGCTAAGGACAAGTCCGCACTTGGAGGACTCGTCCGGTTTTAGTCAGAGGATTGTCGGACTAGTCCAGTTCATATCGGACTTGTCCGGTGTTGTGCAAATGTAGTGTGATGCAGACTAGTCTGCACTGGGGGGGGGGGGTTGTCCGTTTTTAGTCAGAGATATATCGGACTAGTCCGGTGGATACCGGACTAGTCCGCACATGCTGATTTTTATGCAGTGAGTGTAATCTCTTTCACTCAAGCTCTTGGGGTATGTTTCTCCAACACACTCCTTACACAATAAACATATTATTTTCAAGTCTTGAGCTCTTTTCCTTTTGGATCCCGATTCTCCTTTCTTTTTGTGATTTCCTTCTAATCTCTTTAAAACCTACGCTCATCTCAACAATTTTGTTAGGATCTCATTTGTTTGTCATTAATCAACCACAACCCACAATGATGCCTAGATGCACTTTTAGACCCACTTGGTGCCTAACACATTGGCATTAGGTCTTCTCATGAGCTCCCATACTTTGCTCCTCTTGAAGTTCTTGAGCTCCTCTTGCATGGATATCACCCAATATGGATCTCGTAGGGCATCTTCAACCTTAAATGGCTCCAAAGAAAACATGAAGGAATAGTGAGCACAAAATTAGTCATACGAGAGCGAGTCCTTATCCCCTTGGAGGTGTCTCCAAGTATGTTGTCAATGGGATGATCCCGTTGAACACATTGATGGACTCTTGGGTGTGGTACACTTGGTCCTCAGTCAACTTCTTCATATCCCTCATCTTCACGGTCTCCCCCTTGAATGTTGCCACCATTTTGATCTTATTTTTCGTGATCATGGTGATCTTGATCCTGTTGTGATCTTGGGGGTCTTGGACTTGATCTTGTGCTTGGGGCACCTCTTGTGATGGGGATGGATCACTTGGGCCATGTTGCTCCTGAGGTCTTACTTCACCAAGTGCCATCCTTCTCAATGCCATACATGGTGCCTATTCTTGATCTAGCACACACTGATCAACTTGCTCCACTTGGGAGCCATTAGTTTCATCAAACACCACGGCACGTGCAATTTCAACACAACCAGAGGTTTTGTTGAAGACACGATAGGTGTAGGTGTTAGAATCATAACCAAAACAAGAAACCTTCATCGAATTTTGATGCAAACTTCAAAATTTGGGGCTTCTTGTCGCGAATGTAACATTTGTTGCCAAATACTCTAAAGTAGGAGATGTTTGGTTTGTTACCCGTTAGAAGTTCATATGGATTTTTCTTCAATAGGCGATGGAGGTAGAGGTGGTTTGTGGCATGACAAGCGGTGTTGACTGCTTCTGGCCAAAACCGATCTGAATTCTTGTACTCATCAAGCATGGTCCTTGACATCTCTATTAGAGTTTGATTCTTCCTTTCGGCCACCCCATTTTGTTCAGGTGAGTAGGGTGCCGAAAACTCATGTTTGATGCCTTCCTTGTTCAAGTACTCTTTAACTTGAAAGTTCTTGAATTCGATGCCATTATCGCTTCTTATCATCTTGATTCTCAAGAAGAACTCACTTTGAGCTCTCCTCAAGAAACTCCTGAAGACACATTGTGGTTCACCTTTGTCATGCAAGAAAAACACCCAAGTGAAGCGAGAAAATTCATCAACAATAATTAAACCATATTTGTTACCGCCAATGCTTATGTAAGCAATGGGACCCAAAAGATCCATGTGCAGCATCTCCATGGTCTTGTCATCGTCATCACATTCTTGGCGGTATGAGCTGCTCCAACTTGTTTCCCAGCTTGGCACGCGCTACAGAGCCTATCTTTTTCATAGACAACATTCTTAAGACCTCAGACGTGATTGCCTTTTAGAAGTTTGTGAAGATTCCTCATACCAATATGGGCTAGCCTACGGTGCCACAACCACCCCATGTTGTCTTTGCAATCAATCATGTTTCAAGTTGAGTTTTATTTGCGGTGAAGTCCAAGAGATAAAGCTTTCCCTTGAGCACACCCTTGAAGGCAATTGAGTTATCAACTCTTCTAGTGACAATACACCCTCATTAGTAAATAAACAATTATACACCTTTTTGCATAATTGAGAAATGGATAAGAGATTATAATCTAGAAACTCAACATGCATGACTTATGAAATGGTGTGTTGTGGAGAAATAGAAATTTTACACATACCTAGCACCTTGCCTTGACTATTGTCACCAAAGTAGATACCTTGACTTGGGTCTTCGTTTTCTTCATACTCCACAAACATTCTTCTCGCTCGGGTCATGTGTTTGGTGCAACCACTATCTAGCACCCATTTTGAACTGCCAAAGGAGTAAGCCTACAAAACTAGTTTAGGCTTTGGTTCTAGGTACCCAAGCTTGGTTGGGTCCTTTGAGGTTAGTGACCAGGCATTTGGGCACCCACACACAAGGCTTTGGGCTCTTGCGGTGCGGCCCAACATATTTAGCATAGGTATAACCATATTTGTTTCTCATTAGAACATAAGATGCATCGAAGTCATGAAACATGGTTAAGTTGACATTTTTAGCATTTTGAGCATTTTTGTCAGGTTCCACTATTTCAAGATAAGTAGATGCATGATGTTCATTCTTGACTTGAAATGAACCTTCCTTGACAAACTCCATTTGCATCTTGTTATTCTTGAGAATTCTAGCATTTTACTTTCCTCCCCTTGAATAGCCAAGACCATCTTTGATCAAGGGAGACCTTGTGATCGAGTATGCACTATGTGCATACTTGATCTTCTCCTTGTCAAGGATGACACCCTTAGGTGTGTTCTTGCTCTTTGCCAAGTTAAGCTCATTTTTCAGGTCAAGCACAAGGTTAGCACATTTGCAAGTTTTAGTGTCCAATTCCATTTTAGGCAAGTTTGAGCTTGTTGAGGGAGAAGAAACACTTGACCTAAGAGTTGTGAATTGTGCCTCAAGACTCTTGTGGGCTTTGTTCAAGCTCACAAGTTCATCTTGGAGCACAACATTCAAACTCTTGAGACTTGAGGAAGCCTCCTTGCATTTCGCAAGTTTAGTTCAACTGCCTTGTTCTTTTCCTTCTCAAGCTCAAGAAGCTTCTCAAGGTTAAGATTCTTTTGCCTCTCATGAACAAGCAATTCATCTTGTTCCTCGCGAAGTTCTTCCTTGTTTAAAATCTCATCGGAAAGCTTTTTCATTTTAATTATAGCACTTTTACTTAAGCCTTCAAACATGTATTCATTCTCACTAGCACTATCAAAGTCCTCATCTTTAATAGAACGCAAGGAGAGTTTAGATTTAACCTTTTATTGTCCCTCCTTGGCCATGAGGCAAGTGTGACTTGAGCTTTTCCGTCTCCCTTGTTTGGTAAGAGAGTCTTCTTCATTGTTGGCTTCTTGGTGACGACGGTTGCCACTCCCACTTCATCATTGAAGGAGGACTCATCCTTGGATTCCCACTCCTTTCCAACGTGAGCGTAGCCATGTGCTTTCTTCTTCTTGAACATCTTTCTCTATTGAGGCTTCTCATCCTTGTTCTTCTTCTTTTCATCTTCCTTTTCGTATGGGCAATTCACAATGAAGTGCCCATACTCACCACAGTTGTAGCAAGCTCTCCTTTGTCTTGACTTGCTATTTTCTTTGCCCTTGCTCTCATAGTTTGACCCTCTTATTTTGTTCATCATCCCATTGAAAATTTTGATGAAGAAGGCCAATTCCTCATCATCCATGTCGGTGTTCTCTTCTTCTTCACTTTCATCGTCATTGCTTGAATCTTGCACCTCTTTGCCTTTGGACTTGGAAATGGCTTTGAGAGCAATGCCTTTCTTCTTAGAAATGTAACCTTGGCAAGGTCGTTGACATGGCATGCTTCCATATCCATCATCTTGTGGTTGATGATCTTGCCGAGCACCTCATCCGGAGTCATCTTGTGGAAGTTGGGACTCTCACGGATGAGAGTGCAAAGTATCACATTGTGAGGCATGAAAGCTCTTATCATCCACTTGACCACCTCATGGTTGGTCCACTTCTTGCATCCGTACACCCAACTTCCATTGATAGGAGTCTTAAGTTGGTTGTACATCTCCTGAGGGTCTCACCTTCTTCCATGGCAAATCTTCCAATCTCCCCCTCGACCATCTCAATCTTGGCTTCCCTCATGGACAGGTTGCAGTCATGTGCAATCTTGAGTGTGTCCCAAATCTCTTTGGCTTGCTCCAACCCATCCACTTTGTTGAATTCTTCTTGGTTCTAGGATGAGTTGAGCACGACCGCCGCTTGAGCATTGCGGTGAATTAGTTGTTCTTGTTCTGGGGTCAACCTTTTTGTCATCCACGAGGATATCTACACCTGTGCAAACAACATGCCAAAGTGTAGGATTGAGAGAAATAAGTTGCAACTTCATGTTGTGTTTTCTATATGGTATAGTTAGTCCCATCAAAATGTGGAGCTGTGCCCATTGAAAAAGAAAGATAGTTGGAATGTGAATTGAGGCGCTCATAGTTAAAAGGATATCGCGTGTAGTCCTCTTTGGACGTGTTGAGCTTCTTCTCATTTTCAAGCCTTCCCCTCCTCTTAGCCTCTTCTCTTGCTCTTTGAAGAAGGTCTGCAAGGCGCTTCACTTCTTCATCTTCATCTTTGGTTTCGCCATTGAAAGTAGGAGGCTTTGGCTTGCCCTTGGTGGTGTCACCAGTCTTGTCGCGTGAAGGATTTGATCCTTGTTCTCCGTTGTCGC
Source organism: Tuctoria greenei (assembly GCA_036927565.1). NCBI lineage: Eukaryota > Viridiplantae > Streptophyta > Magnoliopsida > Poales > Poaceae > Tuctoria > Tuctoria greenei. Next base: position 105,435,072 of record JAYESD010000010.1, read on the forward strand.
TGTTCTCGCCGGTGCTGGTGGTGTCGATGATCGGCATATCCTTCTCACCGTGTTCCCCCATCTTCTCTCCAAGCGGTTAAGCTTTTAGGAGAGTTAGGCTCTGATACTAATTGAAATTTGCCTAGGGGGGGGGGTAAATAGGCGGATAACCTGAAATTTAACTCAATAAAAACTGATTATATCACAGATTGTGGACTAGTCTGGCCAGGGGCGGACTAGTCCGGTCAGGGTGATAAACTGAACAAAAGGTGAGATTTTTATGCGACTAATTGCACTTAACTTGATGGAATGTGAAGTATATAAACCTAGCAATCTAGTAATGGATATGCACGAAGAGAAAACAACTAGATCGAGGCAAATCGCAAGATTAAGGATAAGAACATGTGGAAGCCTAACTTGATCTAGCAAAGAACGAGGAAGGCAAATAGAAGTCACAAGACGCAGGATTTATCAGCCCCACCAAAGGAGCCTACATCCACGTTGAGGAGGCCCACGAAAGGCAGGGTTTCGCTCAACCCTTTCCTCACTTAGCCACCACAAAGGCCGGCTATCTCTTCCACTAAATCAGGGGTGTAACTACCAAATTCGTGGGGCAACTCACAACCTGAGGCTTCCACAAGATTACAACTCGAAAATATTGAAGATCGACAACCACATGAACTCAAATCAACCAATTAAACCGAGAGAATCAACCAAGAGCTCAAAGTCAAGAAAACCTTTCTCTCTTCTCTTCCACAACTCACAAATCCTAAAGAATCGCTCTTAGGACTCCAAGAATGGTTGAGAGAGGGCTAGGATGGCTCTAGGAAGGCTTTGTCGGTGCTAGGGTTCAAGAGATGCCCTTTGCGAGCGGGGGGGGGGGGGGTCCCTTTTTATTGCGGTCCTCACAAATATTCGTTGCCACCAGAAAATGTGCGGACTAGTTTGGCCTTTGACTCCAGACTAGTCCGGCCTGTGGGGACCAATGATGTCACCCATGACCAACAACAAATTCCCCGCTACCTTTTGAATTCAAATGGTTACAACACCATGGACTAGTCCGTTCGAGAACGGACTAGTCTGATCTCACAGAGAACCATTTGTTCCGGTTGGGAATGGACAAGTCTGATCCACCAGACTAGTCTGGCCCCTGATGGCGGACAAGTACGACCATCTAGGACTTAGTTACACCAACCACCTCCAAGTCCACATCGGACTAGTCTGACTCAGAATGGACTTGTATGATCTCATAAAGAAACTTCTTTTTCGGTCAGAAACGGACTAGTCTGATGAAACGGACCAGTTCGCCCCCCCAGGGAAGACTAGTCCGGTCCTTCAGGACTTAGTCCCAGAAGGACTCAGACACACTCACCACGGACTAGTCCGTCCCCAAATGGACAAGTATGAACTCACACGGATACTCTTGGTCCGCCTAATATCGGGCCAGTCTGATGTGGCCGGACTAGTCTGGCCTTCCAGTCCGGACAAGTCCGACCCTGTCCTTAGGGCTGTCTCAACTCATCTCTCAATCTAATATAACTTGGACTATGAGCTCTTAGGAGATTCTCAAAACTTTGACACATTGAACACACTCAATCTATGTGGCAGAACTCGACACAAATAATTTAAAAACCTAAATTCTACTCTTTGAGTTTTTTTGCCTTTTTCTCCTCTTTTTCCTTTTTGAGTGTATCCAATGTCGTCCATCTTTCAATCACTTGTACTTACACTTGTAATGCTCATTAGTCCCTTAAGTGTTGTCATTAATCATCAAAACCCACAGGGATTAGCCTAGATGCACTTTCACATACTGATTGGTCCTTAACCGACACGGGCAGCGCTACACACGCAAGACCATGTCTTACTGCATCCTTCGCCCCTGCCCGGTCTCATATTCAGATTACTACTCCATTTCTCAAACCAATCCCGTGTGAAGAATTCCTAGCTATGTGAGTAGATTCCAACCACTCGACTTCTACTGGATCCTATACAACTTTTAGCATAGCATATTATACACGATGACTTAATAACTACCAAAATATTCCATGGGGTTTTCTGGTAATGCAAGTGGAGTATGAATCACCTTGGCCCTAATGCACATAACTCACCCTAGACATAGGTGATACAAACCAAAACTCTGTAATAGCGATTAAATGCAAACCGGGGCTTTCCTTGCTGCCATTAGAAAATGTTAGAAGCTTGTTGGATCACTTGTTGACAATCCAATCAACCTCCTGCTGCTCGAAATTAGGTTCTTTGTCAAACTCCTTCGTCGTGTACGCTACCGACATGAAAATGCACAATTGTATAATGTAAGTGATTAATTTAAGAACCAAACACGTTTATGACTCGAGAGTGATCAATACTAAGCAATAGAGAAGTGGGGATCTCCGTTGTGTAAAATAAACAGAGAGGAACAGCAATTTGATCAAAGGAATATTTTTGGGAAGAAAAGATATAGTCCACACCCTAGATATATGGTGAAGCTGGAATGATTTAGCAGAAAGCTGAACAAGATCAACTCCAATGACTGTGAAATTTTTAAAGAAATTCCTATACCGTATAGACTCAGCATGCCAAATTTCATAGGAATTTGATGGGAGATGGGGCCTATAGAATTCCTTAAGTACTTTGACTTCTCTGAATTACTAAGAGCATCTTGAGAGTTTTTCATACTGCAAACTTGACTTTTTAATAAGTTGAGAATATTCCCAGTCTAAAGAATTTGGTTTCATTATTTTTGTATCTTCCTACAGAGAGATATTGAATTTACAAGTTTAGATAAAAGCTGAAATGGTTTTCTGTTGTTTTTCCTATTTTTCAGAGACATAGACATTTGGGACACCATTAGACAGATTAAATGAAGTGCAATGGTTCTCACATTTTTACTGAAGATCAGTGGATTTATGAAGAAAATTTTGGCCAAATATGGGATTTTTTCATAAAAGGGACCTCCTGGAAATAATTTGAAATGCATTTTGCTTCATGGAATTATTGAGGGAAATTTATGAAGTTTCATATTGATCCAAGTTCTACACTTGAAAGTACAGATAATAAGGAGTCTAAACAAATGTTTTTGGGAATTTGTGGCCAAATATCTTAGGACATATTGAATTTCAAATTTGGAGCAAAATCTGGAATTAAATTTCAATAGGAAAGTTTGAATTATTCAATTGGGTCCACAAGATTTCAAACAGCCAATAGGCTTGCAGCCCCATGGGGCAACAAAGTGAAGGCCCATGGCCACAATGGATCCCTAAGCCACAGGGGATCCCGAAAATGGCACTCGATGGCTAACAGCCGGACCCCACCCGTCCTTCTTCCTTCTCGCACCTCCATGGCGCAGGGGCGGCGCCTCTCTGCAGCGTGCGATAGGGAACGGCGAGCCTTGGAACTGGCCGCCAGGGCCTAAAAGGACATGGGAAGATAGATGGAGGGCTCAACGTCGGCTATTGGTGACCGGAGGCAAGGTTTCCACAGTGGCCAGCGGAACTAGGGTTCCGGCCAAGTCAGCCGGCCCCTCTGGTGACTCATTTTTGTTGGGATTTCTCCTAGAGCTTTACTTTGACACGGGAAACAAGGAATTGGAACAAAAACTCGATGAAATGGACTGCAACACCGAGTTTTGTGGTTACCGAGCCAATTTTGCCACCGGCGAGAAAACTTGATGCCCCGTACCATTCCATCATGGATTTCAATGGCAACTCTTCAAGGAGAAGCATCTGGACATGTAGAACATAAAAGATAACAAGCACGATCTATGTCCCAACGTAGAAAATGAATTTGGCATGATACCTAGCAAAGTTCATACAATGAACTTGTTGGGAAACATGAACATACAGGAGCTACAGTCCATGGGATGGGCTGAAACTTCGCCAGCATCTAGGAAATGACTAGGCGAACCTTTTTGCTTCAAGGATGGGAACGAGACGGTCGCTGTAGCGCCGGGTCGACGGTGACTCGACGGCAGCACGTGAGGAGCGGAGAGTGGCGGCCGGCAATTCTCCAAGCTCTTCCTCGGGGTGACTACAACCAAGCAAGAAATGGTTCAATGAGCTGCGCGCCACCTCAAGGAACAGGAAACCATGATGAACCAGGATCAAAACCACTCGGCTGGGGGTTGATTTTGTCAGAACAGAGTGTTGCCGCCAAGAACAGAGAGCGTGCACACTGCGGAAAGAACAGGGAGAGATGTTTCGACTTCACTGGCCAAACATGATAAGGATGAGACTTGGGGTGTGGTTTTTGCAGCTGGAACCGACTCATGAGGCAGGCACACAAGCTGCTGCGTGGATCATGCATGCAGTGCGGTGGCTTGCTGTGGAGAGGCAGAGAAACAGAGGAGAAAATGGTCGCTGGCAGGTGGGTTCCACAAGAGCAAGCAACACTCACTCCTGTGTTAAATTTAAGTTCCAATCAAACATTCTCCAAATTTCATGAGAATCGGCAGCAAGGTTAAATCAATCATGTAGAATTCGAACGTGAAGTCACATTTGGCATTTGACAAATTTGAGGGTGGAGTTTGAATTTGAATTCAAATTCGAATGCTCCCATAAAGAGTGATTCAAATATGGATCAAAAATCATCAAACATTGTAGGTTAGGTATTTGGATCATAAGAAACACATTAGTGAATTAGAATTTGAATTTGGACATGTGTCATTAGGAGAATTTAATTTGATTTTAAATTCCCCTTTTTTGGATTTAATGGCATACCCACATATGAACACTATGGTCTTATTTCAAATTTTCTTTCTCCACTTGATTCTTCAGCTGAGGGTGGCAATAGAGTTTTTAGGGTCTTTACATTCACCTAAACATGAAACTCTACATGCATGGATACTTAACATAGGAATAGATATTGTAATCAAGGACTCGCCTACATGTTGATCCTTAGTTTTTCAAGTTTATTTACAGCAGCTTACAGGTTCATGAAAGATAACTTTAGTGAGCATATTCTATAGCAATCATAGCTGCAAAACAATAATAATTCAATACATCATATTCTTCTGGCTTCTTTAGTATTCACTACGTCACGGCATAGTGAATAAGCGTTACTCGGTCCTTTACCGCGAGGGACTATGATTGTAATCAATAACACCCGGATCGCAGGGCATGCACACCCATGTGTAAGAAGCGTGCAGCGCTCCTCAGGATGTCATACGCATCAACCTTTCACAAGAAACTCAAACGTCAAACCGGTCCCACCATCACAGGTAGAAGGTCCCTAAACATAGTGTGTCTATGTCCGCTAGCAGATTTACACCTTGCTGCCCTCGACCCACCCCTATCGACAGTAGGATATGCCTCGATGCCCAAGTTATCAAGTTACATCGATTTCTTGAGGCTCATATACCCAGTATGCCTTCCGGTACAATTCAAACTTGCTAAGCGGGGTCGTAGATGGATTGGTTCTCAATTGACACAAGCAGGGCTACACACGTGAGACCATGTCTCGCTACATCCTATCCTGCTGCTCGGTCTCCATTTCATATCCATAAACCATTCCCATCAATAACCAATCCCGTGTGATAATAATCCAATCCCGCGAGTAGATTCCAACTACTCAACTTCTATTGGATTACCTATAACATTAGCATGGCATTTTCGACCTGTAGACCTGTAGATCTACCCAATACTCCATGGGGTTTGTGGGTCATGTGTGAGACCTATGTGTGCTGAATACATTGGCTTTGTTGATAAAAAGTTTTGAATACTACCAAAACACCATTTTCAGCAAGGTTCGACTCTAGCTCCGAGCTCCAGCAAGGTCTGACAATAGGTCCGACTTGTTTTGGGTAGCTCCGGCAAGGTCCGATGTGAGGTCCGACATATTTTGGGTAGCTCCGTCAAGGACCAATGTAAGGTCTGGCATGCTTTGTTTACGTCTGACTTACTTTGGCTAGGTATGACTCCTTTGTCTAAGTCCGAATTGCTTCGGCAAGGTCCGACTAAGCTTTAGTATGCTCTGGCGCTAGGTTTGACTAGCTTTGGTAAGTCCGGTGCAAGGTCCTGCTAGCTTTTGGAAAGCTCCGGCTCAAGGTCTCGTTAGTTTTGGCAAGGTCCAGAGCTAGATTGCAATGGTTCTGCTTTTACTTTAAAATGATTCAAACTTGCTTTACATCTACAGGAAGTTTGCTTAGTATTCTTTTACTAAGTTTTTAGTGTGTTTTGGTGGTTATGGTTGATATCTTTTTGCTAAGGTTTGCAACATGCCTATGTGAGGTGCTCACGTCAGGTGTTGTGGTTTCGGAACAAACGAGAGTCAAGTCGAGGACTTGTGCTCGGTAGTATTGGTTGTTTATTCATGTGCAGGTGCTGCTTGAGTTAAATACATGGCGGGTGACGGGATCCATTGAACTAGTCTTATAGAGAAGATGAGGTTCAACAACCAAGTTCAGGAGGAATTGTGGTTGAGGTTGTCAGGAGGTCGCGCAACATGTTTGAATCAAGAACAATGCATATGAAGGTATCGTGGACATCGTTGGAAGATGTTTGCACGTGTGCAAGTAGCGCATGGATGTGACTACATGGTTCCGATGCATGATGAAGAGATGTGGATGTAAAAAATTGGTCGGAAAGGTCAAACCGACTAGGTTATGGACTCAGGCTGCAGCTGAGTCGGGTTTGACTCAAATATGGAAAGATTTGAGTTGGTTACGATAGGATTTTGTGTGGGTCACGAAGTTGAATTGTTTTAGGAATGTGGGAGACGTTCCTAAGGTATTTGGAAGTCTTAAGATTGTTTCTATCTGCGTATAGGAGAGTCTTGAGCAGCTATGGAATGTTTTTGTGGAAACGGAGTAGGATACGAGTCTTAGTTTGAGTTGAGTTGGCCTTCGGGCTGGTTATATAAGCAAGGGAGGCTAGAGCTCGTGGTAGACGACTTTTGGTCTGTTCCTTATGTGTTTTGATCAATAAAATTCATAGTCTAAAGGAGCTTTTGTGCCTTGTTCATCCGACTTGTTTTCTTCATGTCTTTCTCGTCGAGTTTCTGCGCAGCACTACCTTGCTTCGGTGGTTTTATCATAACTCGAGTTTTACAGATCCAATAGACGTGATTATTTTTGGGTTGTCTTCACAACTTGATTATCTATCATCTGTGAAAATTCCATGGTCATTGGATTTTTGGTTTTCGATCTACAACAGTTTCATTGCAATGTTGTAGATCTGGTTTTTCTTGTTCAATCATTCGATCGTAACTTGAGTTTTTCTCGACGGATTTTCGTGATTCTAGTTGTGACGTCTTTGTAACTTGACTCTCCACAATCTGTACTAGTTTTGTCATGATTTCTCATGTTTATATTAGTCGCACACATGGTTTCTTTAACAGATCAATTTTCTGTCAAGGGGTTTTTGTTGCTTCGACTGAAAAAGTTTTAATCTATCATTCACCCCCCTCTGGTATCTTTTCATGTGCTCTTCGATCCTACAATTGGTAGTAGAGCCACAGTGCTCCAATCTGTGTTATTTGCACATGTTTTTGACTAATCATCATGGAGAAATACTCCACAAAACCTTGTGTCTTTGGTGGTATTGATTTTCAGGTTTGGAAGGCATGTATTGAAGCTTTCATCCAGGCACAAGGCTTCACAATTTGGGAAAAGGTGTACAAGCCTTACGACGTGCCACCGAACAATCAAGTTATAGCTACAAATATGAGAGATGTCGACAACAACAACAAATCTCAGAACTTGATCATACAATGATTGACTCAAAGCAACTTCGACCGTGTTGCAAACCTCCGATCTGCGTATGATGTGTGGAAAGCACTTTGTTACTACCACAAAGGATCCAACACGATCAAGGAGGTAAAGCAAGACTTGCTCAAAAAAGAATATATGCGCTTTTAGATGCAACCAGGTGAGTCCATCAACGATCTCTTTGCTCGCTTTAATAAAATTCTTATTCTCAGCAACTTGCGTAGCGTCAATGTTACTTTTTCAGATGCTGAGAATGTTAGGCAATTACTAAGTGCATTAGACATGTCAATTTGGGAGATGAAAGTCACATCTATTCGTGAATCTACTGTCATGAGTACACTTACTTTAGATGTTCTATATTCTAAATTGAAAACTCATGAAATTGACAAAATCTCACGTAAGAACCCCAACAAGTCTCTTGCATTTGTTTCTCAACGTGAAATGCCTAGCTCCAGCCAATCTTCATCTTGTGGAACACTTGCTTTGTTATCCTCTCTAACCCTTGAATAGATTGAAGAGTTTCCAAAGGAAGAACACTCATCTCTACTCGGTTCTCAAAAGCAATGCAAAATGTGAGAACTAGAGGGATAGGAAGTGTCGTACCTCAACGATGCTTCGAATGTGGTAATACAGGACATTTTCGCACAGATTGCCCTAACCTTTCAGGTGCTACTTCCCATGATGAAAAGGAAACAAGGACGAAGAACTCCTCTGCAAAAACCAACAAGAAAAGGAAGGGTTTACAAGATGCCAATTGGTGAATAGTTTTATCTCTGCACTTCAAGAACTTGGCTCGAGCAATGTGGACATCGGAAGTGACGAAGGTGAAGATGATTTGGCAAACTTGTGCTTCATGGCGGGCAAATCAAGATCAATTATTGGGGAGGCAGAACACAACAGCGACAATGAATAGGTTACACGCTTGAGGAAGGAGAACATTTGTATTGTGGATTTAGGTTGCTCACGCCACATGACCGGTAACAAAGAATGGTTATCCTCCGTCTCTTTTGTGTCACGTGTAGAGAATGTTACTTTTGCCGATAATTCTTCAACTCCTATAATTGCTAAAGGTTCGGTTAAAGTAAATGATCACTACACTTTGAAAGATGTGGCACTTGTTAAAGATTTGAAATACAACTTCCTTTCTGTTTCACAATTGCTAGAAAATTTAGAAATTATTTTCACTAAAATTTGCTGCAAAGTTGTAGATTCAAATAGTGAGCTTATTTTTAACATGTCTTGGTTTGGAAGAGTTTTTAAAGCTGATTTTGATATGTCTTCCTTTAAGCATAGGTGTCTAGTTGCTAATAATTCAAAGGACTTATATTTTTGGCATCGTAGACTTGGTAACGTAGGATTTAATCATCTAACGTGTTTTAGTGCTCTTGATCGCATACGTGGGCTGCCTAAGCTTAAAGGGGACAAAGAAATTGTGTGCTCTTCTTGTAGACATGCTAAGATGGTTGCAGGTTTACATGCTCCTCTCACAATGACCATGACAACTGAACCTAGTCAACATTTGCACCTTGACACTGTAGGACCTTCACGTGTTCAATCCTTCGGAGGTAAATGGTATGTTCTTGTGATTGTTGATGATTTTTCTAGATACTCTTGGGTTTATTTTATGGCATCTAAGAATGAAGTCTTTATTCACTTTGGAACTTTATTTCTTAGATTATCAATTGATCACCCATGATATTTAAGAGCAATTAGAAGTGATAATGAAACTAATCAATCATTTCATCACTTTTGTGATGAAAATGGAATAGATCATCAATTTTCTTCACCATATGTACCTCAACAAAACGGTGTTGTAGAGAGAAAGAACAGAACCTTAGTTGAGATGGCTAGGACTATGCTTGATGAATATCAAACTCCTAGAATGTATTGGGCAGATGCAATTGTAACCACTTGTTATGTTTCAAATCGTGTTTTCTTGCGTGCTAAGCTAGGAAAAACACCATATGAGCTCCGGTTTGGACATAGGCCTAGTGTCACACACTTTAGGGTCTTTGGTTGCAAATGTTTTCTTAAAAAACATGGTAATCTTGTAAATTTGAACTTATATCCATTGATGGCATGTTTCTTGGTTATCCATCTCATACTAGAGGCTATCGTGTGCTTTTACTTGACACTAACAAAATTGTGGAGACTTGTGAGATTTTTTGATGAAGCTAGCCCAGGTACTAGCTCCAATATTGCAGGTCCGGATCCATATCCACAGAGGGAGAGTATTTTCATTTAAGATGAGAAATAAGAGGTGTTGCTGCCCGAAAATTCAGCAGCCAATGACATTGTTCCATCTCATGATTTAGATTCACAACCAGCTCCGACAACCACCATTGCTAGTCCAGATCATCCTCAAGTCACAATTTCGTTGATTTGTGATGATCATGAAGAAGAAGAAGCTTGTGAAGTGTCCACTCCCCCCGGGTTCTCAAAAGTCATCCTTCACAACAAATTATTGGAAGCTTGCACGAACAAGTCACACGGTCCATGTTTTGTGATCCATACTCTCATGCTCATTCTACTTCTGTTGCTTCTTTTGAACTCAAAGATATATCACACACACTCGCTAATGAATCATGGATTATTCCCATGCAAGAAGAGTTAGAAAATTTTGAAATAAATAATGTTTGGAAACTTGTACGTCCACCTCAAGGTCACACCTTAATTGGAACTAAATGGGTGTTTAAAAATAAACAAAGTGAGGATGGAGTTGTGGTTAGGAATAAGGCTAGGTTGGTTGCTTAAGTTTTCACACAAATTGAAGGTCCGAATTTTGATGAAACTTTTGCTCCCGTTGTTAGATTAGAAGCCATAAGAATTTTGTTAGCTCTTGCTGCATCCAAAGGTTTTAAGCTATATCAAATGGATGTTGAAAGTGCTTTTCTTAATGGCTACATAGATGAGGAGGTTTATGTCAAGCAACTACCAAGTTTCAAAAATCCAAATTTTCCTAATCATGTTTACAAACTGTCCAAAGCCTTGTACAGTCTCAAACAAGCCCCTAGAGCATGGTATGATAGGTTAAAAACATTCTTACTTGAAAAGGGGTTTACCATGGGCAAGGTTGATAAAACTCTTTATGTGCTTACGCATGGCAATGACTCATTATTCATTCAAGTGTATGTGGATGATATTATCTTTGGTTGTGCTTCTCATGATCTTATGTCCAAGTTTTCAGCTATGATGAGTTCAGAATTTAAAATGAGTATGATGGGAGAACTCATGTACTTTTTGGGGCTGCAAATCAGCAAACCAATGAGGGTACTTTTGTGCATCAAACAAAGTATACAAAAGACCTCCTAAAGTGCTTCAACATGGACAAAAGCAAGCCTGTTTGACACCAATGGGAAGAACATCAACACTTGAACTTGATGAAGATGATGACCCAGTCAATCAAAAAGAATATAGAAGCATGATCGGATCACTTTTTTACCTCACGACATCAAGACCGAACATACAATTCAGCGTATGTCTTTGTGCACGATTTGAAGCATCCCCACGTGCTTCACATCGTGAAGCCGTAAAAAGGATTCTCAGGTACTTACATGGAACTCAAGAATTTGTCATTTTTCTTCCTTCTTGCTCAACCGTTACTTTGAAAGCTTTTTCTGATGCTGATTTTGGGGGTTGTAGGATTGATAGGGAAGTACTTCAGGTGCTTGTCATTTTCTTGGTAATTCTCTTGTTGATTGGTCCTCTAGAAAACAAAACTCAGTTGCACAATCCACGGCCGAATCTGAATATGTAGATGCTGCTAGCGCTTGCTCACAAATTCTTTGGATTGTTCAAACACTTCAGGACTATGGGGTTGATCTAGATAGTGTTCTACTGTTTCTTGATAACACTAGTGCTATTTGCACTGCTAAAAATCCCGTGCAACATTGGAGAACAAAGCACATTGATATTAGGTATCGCCTTCTCCGTGATAATGTTGAAAAAGGAAATATTGTGCTTCACCATGTAGATATCGAACAACAATTGGCTGATATTTTCACAAAACATTTGGATTTCACTTATTTTTGTTTCATTCGTAGCTAAATAGGGGTTATGCATCCTCATGGCCTAAATTGAGGGGGATTTTTGAAACTAGGGAAGTCTATGTGTGAATCTGAATTTAAAATAATATGAGCATAGTATTTCATACATATATGACTTTGTGATTCCTTTTATATGCTGAAAGTTCTTACTACATTACTCATGTTATACATTTTTTATTTTTTGCCCTGACTAGTAATTGGAATAATTACTTACTCTAAATCTGGTCATGATCGAACATATATGAGCATAGTATTTCATACATATATGGCTTATCATTGCACTTAGATATGAACTTGGAAGAAGTTGTATATGACTAAAACCATGTCCTTAAGCTTCTGATTGTCAAATGACATAGGCTTGGCTTGGTTGGTTAGAATAAGGCAGATGCGGCATATAATATCTTGCAAATGTTATATGAAAAAAATTTGAGCTTTAAATGATATTGAAAAATGGAAAATACAACAACAAGTGTCATGATTTCATGTTTTAAATAGTTAAGTTTGTGAGATCATGAATTGCTTAAATTGAAAATTACACTTGATCTCTAGCATGGCTCATACTACTTTATGTATTTCATTGATGTGATAGTGTAAGTTACTAGATAGTATGACTTGGATGACCTTTGTTTTATATGTATGTATTACAATATGATCATAACAAATTAAAATTTCGCTTTTGTACCTTGCTGAATACATTGTCAAAGGGGGAGAAATTCATCACACATTGGACACATTCACAAGTGTTTTGGCACAATTCTTCTCAGGGGGGGAATTCTTCTCATTTTATTTCTGATTTACAAAGGGGGAGAAATATTTCGGGGAAAAATTGTTTTCAGAACTTTTCTTGTGAATAAGCCAATGTTCGGATTTTAAGTGGTGTTGCCAATGCATTCATCAAGGGGTAGATTGTGAGACCTATGTGTCCTGAATACATTGGCTTTGTTGATAAAATATTTTAAATACTACCAAAACACCTTTCTCAACAAGGTCCGACTCTAGGTCCGAGCTCCAGCAAGGTCTGACAATAGGTCTGACTTGTTTTGGGTAGTTCCGGCAAGGTCCAATGTAAGGTCCGACTTGTTTTGGGTAGCTCCGGCAAGGTTCGACTTGCTTTGTCTAGGTTCGACTTACTTTAGCTAGGTCTGACTTCTTTGTCTAGGTCAAACTTTCTTTGGCAAGGTCCGACTAAGCTTTAGTAAGCTCCGGCGCTAGGTCCGACTAGCTTTGGTAAGCTCCGGTCCTATGTCCTGCTAGCTTTGGTAAGCTCCGGCTCAAGGTCCGGTTAGTTTTGGCAAGGTCCAGAGCTAGATTGCAATGGTTCTGCTTTTACTTTGTAATGATTTGAACTTGCTTTACATCTATGGGAATTTTTCTTAGTATCTTTTACTAAGTTTTTGGTGTGTTTTGGTGGTTATGGTTGATATTTTTTTGCTAAGGTTTGCAACATGCCTATGTGAGGTGCTCACATATGGTGTTGTGGTTTCAGAACTAAGGAGAGTCAAGTCGAGGACTTGTGCTTGGAAGTATTGGTTGTTTGTTCATGTGCAAGTGTTGCTTGAGTTCAATACATGGCTGGTGACGGGATCCATTGAACTAGTATTAGGGATAAGATTTGGTTCAACACCAAGTTCGGGAGGATTTGTGGTTGAGTTGGTCGGGTGGTCGCGCAACGTGTTTGAATCAAGAACAATGCATATGAAGGTATCGTGGACGTCATTGGAAGATGTTTGCACGTGAGCAAGGAGTGCATGGACGTGGCTACATGGTTCTGAGGCATGATGAAGAGATGTGGACGTAAAAGATTGGTCGGAAAGGTCCCACCGACTAGGTTATGGACTCAGGCTACGGCTGAGTCGGGTTTGACTCAAATATGGAAAGATTTGAGTTGGTTACGATAGGATTTCATGTGGGTCACGAAGTTGAGTTGTTTTAGGAATGTGGGAGACATTTCTAAGGTATTTGAAACTCTTAAGATTGCTTCTATCTGCGCACTACAGGAATCGAGCAAAGAAATGTCAGCCTTATCGCCGTCGGTAAGCTACAGTAACCGATGACTTTAAGGTATGAACGTCGGCCTACCGACGGCCATAGCCGACGACAGATGCTCGACGTTCTTAAGCGTTTATAGCCGTCGGTCCCAACGACTTTAGGCCCTTAAAGCCGTCGGCCCTCCAAAACCGAAGACCATAGTTTGAAACAAACAAAGACCGTCGGCCCGCCAAAACCGACGTCCATACGCCAATAAAGGCGTTGGCCTGCTGGGCCCAACGGCTTTAATGCGCTTAAAGTCGTCGGCCACCCGGGCGCACCGACGGTCATAGTGTTGACACGTGTGCGCCTGGGGGCCATAAAGTCATCGGCCACCCTGGCCCACTGACGGCCACAAGGGAATTTTTTAAACCGCGGCTATTTTTGCTCCCTCCCCGACTAGGGAGCCTCCAGGCCATACAACATACAAGCTCACATCCAAATTTATACAGCACCAGCCTCAAAGCCTCAAATTTATACATAATACAAGTTCAGCCTCCAGCCTCAAACCACATATTCACAATTTTATACAGCACCACAATAGAAGCTAAGTCATAAGTTAATTTATACGGCATACAAGCCAAGCCATAAGAAAAACACAATAGAACAACGAGTTCACATAGTCATACAATAACTAACTTCGATATAACAACGAGTTCACATCCAAATTATTCCAAAGGACCACTGTGAAGATTAATCCACTTCCATGTCATTGTTCGAACCTCCACCACTTGCACCTCCGGCGTTAAAATTGAGGAAATCATCGCAACCATTAGCAGAACCCTACGAGAAACAAATAAAAGTTAACTTTGCATTAATAGTTGCAATTCATATGTCTCAATCTTTCTAAAATTCAAAAATGCTCAACTCACATGTGTATTTGACTTAAAGGTATTACCAACTATGTCATTGAATAAGTCGCTAAGTATTGTTCAAACGGCGCTAATGATTTCATAAGAATTAATGATTTAGTAATCATACTGTTGCGACGTCAGGAGGTGTTGATGGTTGACTATGCCACGAAGCGAAGGGCAACGATAGGAGAACACCTGGATAAGGTTGCAATCCAGGGGCCAACATTCACATGAATCCGTGATGTGGAGGATAGACTTGACCACTCTGAGAACCCTGAGACAAATATGATTAGTATTTCGTACAATCAGTCGAATTAATAAGAAATGTGGTTATACGTGTGAAGAAGAGCCAACGTATTGTCCGGGCTTCATCGGACGAGGCATACCGAACAGCAATCCAAAGCCACCTTGAGGGAAGAACTGCATAATATAAGAATATTCAGTTACTGACTTTAACACAAATATGATAACAAGTATACACCCTTAAGTAAAACAGTAATTTACCTGCGACATCATCTCGAACTGAGGCTGTTGTGGAATATTAAACTGAGTTCCAGTGTTGCCTTGACCCAAGAACTACACAAAGGAAATTATTTGTGAAATCTTAAGTAGAAGCAATTTGGAAACAAATAAACTATTCAATTGTTAAGATTACAAGTTACCTGTACCATATACGGATATTGCATCTGCTACTGCTGCTGCATCTGTATTTGTTGTATTTGCTATTGTTGCTGTTCCACTTTCTCCTCGTACCATCTTAATTTTTCTTGCAATACCTCATCTGCAACACGGGATCGACTGGAACTGGAAGTAGAAGACCGTCGTCCCACATAAGCGTCACACTCCACATAACTGTCGCCTAATCCAAGTCTACAAAAAAACACAAATGTGATGAATCGATGGTAATTAACCTTTAAACAATCATTAACTTTACACGTACCTCCCATGCGGTACGCCTCCGCTGGCTTCGTATGCCGCACCCACATCCAACGACGCTCTTAAACAATCAACATCATCTCCATGCTTTTTCTTGAGACACTCAACATATTTTGTCTGCAACAATAAATTATGTTCACGAGTAAGAGTCATCAAAGATAGATTTAGTTCATAGATAGAGAGCAGTCAACACACTTACCACTTTTTGTGTTGCGGTCTCGTCACACAACTGCTCCGGGCGCGTCGGATCTGTGCCTTTGTGCCCCCTGAGGTAAACCTCAATAAAAGAAGGAGCAACACCAGTTTCAGCTTCCTGCAACATTAGAATACAACATCAGTTCAATCAATGCAATTTTTTGAAGCAATTTACAAGTGATTGTGATAGTTCATACCATTCGTTGTGCCATCCGCACATGTCCATCTGCCCCATAGCGTTGTAGTACAGGCTTGCTCTTTCGGTTGCTTCGGTTTCTCCTTGAAAGATGTTTGAACTCCTTCGACGCCTAATATTCACATAGCCATTCCCAAGCTGCCGGATCTACACAGATCCAATCCACACTACTCTCCATGTACTCATGCTTTTGCAGATAAATTGTAGTTGCTCGCTTGTTTGTCATGGGCTGACGCAACCTGGTCTTATAATACACGATCACAGCCTTGATCCGTGCATCAGAGAAGGAGTCCTTCGTGAGCTTTCTCGCTAACATCTCAAAAACAGACCTCGCATAAGCTGGAGCCACACCTTCCTCCAATTTAAATATACCCTGCATAAAACCAACAATTAGTATCAACCAAAGTATGATGCAACCTATTTCAAACAATGAAAACAAACTTACCCAAATAATCTCTCAAACTTTGTCCTGACAGGTACCCGTAGTGCCATATGGTTTCAGGGCATAGTGATCCCAATTATGCGGGGCAATTAGTTGACCGCCTGCAAGAACCATCCTCATAAAGCAAAATCGGATGGCATTTCCCTACTCTGCGTTAACACAGCATCGATGCCCCCTGCCATCCCAACCAATCTCGAGCCAGCACCTAGTACCCTTGGGCCTTATAACCGCACGCGTATTGGGACTTTTACTTGGAGTACATAAAAGGTGTCTCTGGAGCCTGTACAAATAACATTAGTTAGTTGACAAGAAAACCAAATGTATAAGATAACTTATCAAATAATTCAAAAAAAATACCTATAAGGGCATCGATCACTATATCCCTCTACTGCCTCTTGTAACTCTGCCAATCTTGCCAAACTTGCATCTCGTTCCAGGTCATATTCCTCTTCGCCACTCTCTTCACCCTCAGTATCACCCTGTCCACCCGCAGTACCATCCTGTCCACCCTCAGAAGACGACATCCCAAAGACCTGTGCCAGAATCTCCTCTGCTCCTAAGCCTCCTCCGTTCTCCTAAACCTCCTCCATTGTGCCTGCTTCTAAGCCTCCTCCCCGCTCCTAAGCCTCCTCTGAGTACACACCTAAGCCTCCAACTGAACCTAGTGCTAGCTGGCTCGATGCC
The DNA here is from genome assembly GCA_036927565.1 of Tuctoria greenei. Taxonomy (NCBI): domain Eukaryota; kingdom Viridiplantae; phylum Streptophyta; class Magnoliopsida; order Poales; family Poaceae; genus Tuctoria; species Tuctoria greenei. The sequence continues at coordinate 105,452,134 of JAYESD010000010.1, forward strand.
TGCTCTGTCAAACAAAAGTTGTCTCTGTCTATCTGCACTCACGGTCATGCCCTACAAATGCAAATAAACATATAACAAATAGTAAATATCTGATTATGACATTGAAGTGTTTATAAGAAAACAAAGTACCTGAAACAAGGACGTGTGAACCGAACCACTACTGTGGTGAGACGCGGAGGAAGAAGTATCATCACTTCGCTTCTTTCCTTTTTTGAAATGCTTCCACATCTGCACAAATTTCAAAATAATGATTAGTATACGAGATTATTAAACAATAAATGATAAAGACTAAAAGATGTACACAATAAAATTTTAAATCTCAAAGAATGCGAACAATAAGAACTAAAAATCACCAGTATTAGAATGTGCTAAAAATCATCAGCATCCGATTCTGCTTTTATCACAAGTGCATGAATATTTTCATGTCCCTCTTCTTCTACCATCTCTTCCTCAAACTCTTCTCCTTCACTATCTTCTTCAATAATTTTATTTTGCTTTTCAATAATCCTTTGAGATTTCCGAAGATGTTTTCTCGAAGGACCAACTTGTTCTTCAGACATTAAATCTAGAGTAGTACTAGCAATCATCTTGATAAACACCACCATCATGGTCTTCCTGATTGTCTATGTACTCATCATAATGACGAGGGTGCACTTCACGGTTAACTTTATATACAACCTACCAAATTTTCAAACTTGGATGAGGATAACTTAAATCGTACACTTGTTCCACTTGATGTGCAAGTACAACATTGTTGTTAGGGGCTGTATAGTGTGAATTTTGGTTGACCTCCACCATTACAAAATCATCCACCCGCGTGCCTGATGTTGGATCAAACCAGTGACAGACGAAAAACACCAGCTTCAGTTCTTTCGTATCGCCAAATGTGTACGCAATTATTTTTTGAAGAACACCATAGTATTCCTTCACTTCTCCACTGCCCCCTGCAGCCGTTATACACACTCCACTGTTTGATGTGGCTGCAAGTGAACGAATTTCTTCTAAACTTGCCGTTCGAAAACGATATCCATTGATATCATATCGGCTAAATCCTCTAGCTTTCAACTGACCATTCGCGATCTGTCGCAAATCATCGGAGATTTTGACATCTTTCATAAACTACATGTACAACAATATACAAAGTTAGCATCTTATAATAAGTATATGAACTATAATTGAAGAACAAAGGATATCAGAGAAGTTAGCATATTACATGTTCACGGAACCAGTTCACGAAGTTTTTGCCACCTTTTATGCCATGCTGACGTAGATTATCCAATTGACTTTACGTCGGCCTTCGAGAAGATGTCCTACAGATTGTCAAACATTTCAAAAATGGTAACACTTCTTCCATGTTGAAAAACAGGTAAATCATGGTGTAGTTTCTCTCTTGCTCATAATGAGAATTGGCAACCCCGACACCTTTATCCTTCCAATGAAAAATTTTAAGCTCAGTCATAGGCTGCTCTTCAACATCATGATATCGTGTCATAGATGCATTCAAATTGTTGGCACGTGCGAAATATTTGCTAGAGAAGTTTGTAATCTCTTTAGATGCAAATGCTTCTGCAATACACCCCTCAACTATTGCCTTGTTACGCACTGTAGCTCTAAGTTTTTTCAGTTCTCTTGTTTGACTATATAGCCACCTGAACTGTGTAGGTAGTGCTACTAACACTTCATAAGGCAAATGCACCAGCAAATGTTGCATAACATTCATAAATCCAGGCGGAAATACTTTTTCCATCTTACATACAAGCACGATGATTTCTTTCTCCCACTGTCGCATTATCTTCTTCGACACTTCCTTAGCACATATCTGCCTATAAAAATAGCTAAGTTCAGCAAATATCTTCCACAAGTCAGGTTTGAAGTATCAACGAAACATTACTGGTAACAGTCTTTCCATCATAATATGGTAATCATGACTCTTTAGCCCATTCAGTTTACCAGTGCTGAGATTAACACATCATTTTATGTTAGCTGCATAGCAGTCTGGAAACTTCAACGTTTTCAACCAACTTAGTATTTGCTTTCTTTCTTCTGGTTTGATACAGTAAGGAGCTCATGGCCGAATTTCATTTCAACTTGCATTTATTCTAATCTCAAACCCAAGACGATCACAAAGATCAGCTAAATCTTTTCTTGCATTCAAATTATCTTTGGTTTGACCGGTAAAATCAAAACACATGCTTATTATGCTTTCAGCTACATTATGATCCTGATGCATCAAATCAATATTGTGCGGTAGAAGCAGCGCCTTTGCATATGGTAGCTCCCAAAGAAAAGAAATATGAGTCCAGTTGTGTTATGTACCATACCCTTCGAAACCATCTTCTTTAGACTGTTTTAACTTTGCATGCCATGCCTTTTTTGCTCGCCTGTCAATCGACGAGGTGCTCCTTTTGTAACTTTTATGCCTTTCTAGAATGATTGTGTATCTATCCTAAAGGGATGATTTGAAGGAAGGAATCGTCGATGACAATCAAAAAAGCTGACTTTATTCCCGTACTTCAGCCTTATGGCATCAGTGTCACTCATACATATGGGACAACACAATTATCCGTGGACACACCAACCAGACCAAATTCCATATGCCAACAAATCATGAATTGACCATAGATACGTGGCACATAAATCAAATTCACATTTCATATGACTGTCTTATGATTTTACACCTTGTCACAACTCTTTCAACTCTACAATCAACGGTTGCATAAACACATTGATTTTCTTGCCTGGATGTTTAGGACCAGGAATGACTGCCGCAAGGAATATGTATCCTTCTTTCAGGCACATGTTGGGAGGGAGATTGAGGGCATGATAAAAATAGGCCAACAAGAGTATGGACTATCACTAGTGCTAAATGGAGTGAAACCATCTGTTGACAACCCAAGATGAACATTTCTCGGATCTCTTGCAAACTCCGGATCGAAACGGTCTAAAGCTTGCCAAGCCACGACATCCGAAGGATGCACCATAACGTCTTTGTCATCATTCTCATGTATCCCTTCAGAATGTCATCTCATGTGCTTCGCTGTTTCTTGAGACAGAAACAATTGTTTAAGCCCTGATGTGGTTCTCCATCATCATTCATGACGTCCACATATCTAGATTTCTTACAATGCATACAATGAGTATTGTCCATGTGTTCCTTCCAAAACAACATGTAATTATTCTCGCACGCATCAATCTTCACATAATTCATGCTCAGACCAGCCAAAATTTTCTTAGATTGATATAGATCCGGCGGCATCTGATGTCCTGACGGAAGGAGATCACTGATCAGCTTAATGATACCATTGTAGCAATTGTTCGCAAAATTGAACTTGGACTGCATCACCATAAGTCGTGTGACCGCTTGCAAAAATGGTCATATTGGCACCCTCATACACTTTTCAATCTGCGGTGGCTAGACGCTCGTAAAACTCCTTCACCTCCTTTGGTTGTGACTGATCTTCATACTCTTTACCAATGTCTTCTATCATCTCATCCATCCGATCTTCATCCTCATTACCGTCCGACTCATCATCATGCCCTATCTCCCCATGCTCACGCCACACCAGATAGTCGGGCATAAATCCGTGCTTGCAAAGATGCAACTCCACTTCAGACTTATCCAGACGTCGACGATTCTGACACTTGATACACAAACACTTCGCAACACAAGCATCACTAGCAAATGCATGGCTCAAAAAAGCATTTGCGATATGACCCCATTCATTAGTGTGCGCACCAGTTGAACTCCATCCATCATACATCGTCTTACGATCGTCACCCGTTTTAAAACTGCATCAAATAAATATATGTTAATGAACATATATGGTTATTTCATAGTTTGTTTAATGTCACGACCCTACATCTATTGTCCATGATAGGTCCTAAAATTTTGACAGCATAACGCCGCCTATTTAACACTACACCCCCCTATCCGGTGCAGTTCTTCAAGTAAAAAGGGGCAGGCAGCGCCGGCAGACTAAACAACAGCGGCCATGCGACTGCACATGACGCAGGGCCAGAGCCACTGAACACCTGCTTTAACTTCGTACTAAACGGGTCTTACCTTTACTTCATAGTTTATTTAATGTCACGACCCTACATCTATTGTCCAAGATAGGTCCTAAAATTTCGATAGCATAATGCCGCCTATTTAACACTACACCCCCTATCCGGTGCAGTTCTTAAAGTAAAAAGGGGCAGGCAGCGCTGGCGGCCTAAACAACGGTGGCCACGCGACTGCACATGACGCAGGGCCAGAGCCACTGAACGACTGCTTTAACTTCGTACTAAAAGGATCTTGTTGTCACTTAATAATTTCTTTAATGTCACGACACTACATCTATTGTCAGGATAGGTCCTCAAATTTCGACAGCATAACGCCGCCTATTTAACACTACACCCCCCTATCAGGTGTAGTTCCTAAAGTAAAAAGGGGTAGATAGCGTCGGTGGCCTAAACAACGGCGGCCACGCGACTGCACATGACATCAGGGCTGGAGCGCCTGGACGCCTAAGCGCCGACTAGGCATCGCCTAGGCGACGCCTTTCAAAGCCTACTTTAACTTCGTACTAAATGGGTCTTGCTGTGCTGCTAGTCGTGCCACCCACTGCCACCTGGCGCCATGGCATTCCTTTCCATGTGTGCAGTCGCTGCTCCTCCACTGTGCGTCGCCGTCCTTCTCATGTCCGCATCCCTGCGTCGTTCTCTCCTGTCCCCTCCGCCTCCTCCTTCCTCAACGCTGGGATTGCGCTGTTCTTCCCTATCCCCTCCGCCTTCTCCTTTTTCAACATTGAGATGATGGTACTCCCGGCTTTGTTTCCTTAGTGTTGACTAACAACACTTTTCTCTAAAATACGTTGGATGACTACGAGGTAGACTAGAGTTCGACTACAGTCGACTATCGCCCTACTTGACGACTAATCGCCTAGTCAATCCTATTCACCTATATTTAATAACATTGTATATACATATAGTACATAAACAATAAAAAATTCAAATAAACATAATTTAACCTAAATAACTAACATCTACGATAACCAAGTTAACATACACATATATGGATAAAACACAATATAAAATTGCACAAGTAATGGTATAGCAATTCATACACTAATAAATTCAAAAACTTAATGTCACACTTATCAGAATTCAAAAACTTAATTTATAGACAAGTTCAAAGTTTAACCTTATCCGAGGAGCGGAAAGAGCGAAGGACGAGACGTGCGGACCAGGAGAGGCAACCGATGGGGCGCTGAGCGGCGAGGCGACCGCGCTGGGGCGCCGGGGCTCGGTGGCGCGGCGGTCGGGGGCGGGGCGCGGCAGCAGGGGCGCTGGCAGGCGGGGCGCTGGGAGGCGGCGAGCGCGGCGAGACGCGGGCGGCAGCGGGGCGGCGACGCAAGGCGCGGGGCAGGGACGCGGGCGGCGGCTCGGGGACGCGGGCGGCGGCGTGGAGCTAGGGACGAGAGCGGCGCGTGCGGGCGAGTGGAGTGTTAGGTTTTCCCGCCATGCACGCGTTGTGAAGGGCTTTAAAGTCGTCGGTTACATAGAACTGATGGTCTTAGTTGAGGGCTGCGGGGCCCATGTTATGGCCGTTGGCCAATGCACTACAGCCGACGGTCATAACATAGCAGGGTGGGGCCCACTTTAAAGCCGTCGGCTCAAGAGTTTTGGCCGACAATCTTATAAATAGGCAGGAACATTGTTTTTCACACTACGGGGCCCACTGTAAGGCTGACGGCCCTAGGGCATTAAACTGACGGCTACAATTAAAGTCGTCGGCCTCGGTGCTGAAACCGACGACCATAATTAAAGCCATCGGCCTTCGTCGCCTAGACGCGGCAATAATTCTATAATTGTCGGCTTCTCTCAACCGACGAATTTATTTATATTTAAAATGTCGGGGCCGACGATTATAGTTTGGCCGACACTTCTTTGCCCGATTCTTGTAGTGGCGTATAGGAGAGTCTTGAGCAGTTATGGAAAGTTTTGGTGGAAACAGAGTGGGATACAAGTCCTGGTTTGAGTTGAGTTGGCCTTTGGGCTGGTTATATAAGAAAGAGAGGCCAGAGCTCGTGGTACACGACTTTGGGGCTGTTCCTTTTGTGTTTTGATCAATAAAATTCGTAGTTTAAAGGTGCTTTTGTGCCTTTTTCGTCCGACTTGTTTTCTTCAAGTATTTCTCGTTGAGTTTTTGCACAGCACTATCTTGCTTCCGTGGTTTTATCATAACTCGAGTTTTACAGATCCAATCAATATGATTCCTTTTTGGTTGTCTTCACAACTTGATTATCTATCATCTATTAAAAATTCATGATCATTGGATTCGTGGTTTTGGATCTACACGAGTTTCATTGCAGGGTTGCATATTTGGTTTTTCTCGGGTAGAACAGATTGACCTTCGTTCAATCTTTCGATCGTAACTTGAGTTTTTCTCAACGGATTTTCATGATTCTGGTTGCGACGTCTTCGTAACTTGATTCTCCACAATCTATACTGGTTTTTTCATGATTGATCACATTTAGATTAGTCGCACACATGATTTCTTTAACAGATCAATTTTCTACTGAGGGGTTTTTGTTGCTTCCGCTGAAAGTTTTAATCTACCATTCACCCCCCTCTTATAGCTTTTCACGTGCTCTTTGATCCTACATTATACAAGTGGAGCAACAAGCACCTTACCCCTAATGCACAAAACTCATCCTAGACATAAGTGATACAAATCAAAACTTTGAAATAGAACTTAAATGCAAATCAGGGCTTGCCTGGCTGCATGTCAGATGGGAAGTTAGCTTCTAGTGGTACGATCTCCAAGGCCTCCAGCTCCTCCTCGATCTTGGTCACTATATGATATGCAATATATAATATACATGAGTGATATTGAAACTATATTACAGACCTTCTAAACACTGATCAGGTATGAAGATGATTCTAATTGGCTTTGGGATTTTTACATTGGATACTAGATACTATGATGAGGATCTGTGCCATGAATTGGATATGTTCAAGGAAGCTTGTTGTCTCTAAAATTCCAACAAATAAAAAGCTTCTCTAAATTTTGGTTCTAAATCTGTAGCATTAACATGTCTAACAATGAATGATCTGGTTAGAGGAGGCCTCACTGGTTCTAGCAATATTGGTCTCATAATGTTCTGAGCTATCTACAGAGAGGAATTGATTTTACAAGTTTGAAAGAAATTCTGAAAATGTTTCTGTAGATTTCTGAATTTCTATGGACATTGGGGATTTGAACCCATTTTGGTCCAGTGAATAACCTCCAACAAACATGAAATTTTTACTGGAGCTGAAGGGCATTTAAAACAATGTTCTGACCAAAATTGGGAATTTTCCAATAAGTGTAACAAGAGTAATTAAATTCCAAACTCAGAGCTCAAAGGAATTAATTATGAAAATTCTGGGATTTTCATGTCCAAAAAATTGCACCACTGCAAAATTGGGATCAAGATGAGTCTACCAGAGTTTATTTGGAATTACTTGGGAAAGTTTACTAGGAGTAATTGAATTTTGAAGTTTGGGTGAAATATAGATTTATTTGGAAAAGAAAAAGTTTGAATTAATCCAGCCTGGCCCACTATTTTGAATTTATCCAATCAGAATGGAGCCACATGATGGCCACTAGATTATCTTGCGTAGCCACAAAAGATCTCAGCCACACCCGATGCCATCCAGGGGGAGGTGCCACTGATGCCTAGGACCCGCGTGATCTTTCTTCCTCCTCGGTCTATGGCGACCCCGGCGACGCAGAGGCGGTGGCACCACGCCGGCGAGGTTGCATCGACCTTAGTTCAAATTGAGCTTGGCCGCATTGGCCTAGGTTTGCGCGAGGAACACGGAGGTGACCTCGGTTTGGCACCCCGACAGCTGGAAGTGGTGGCACGACGACAGTGGCGGCAAGCTAGGGTTTCGGTGTGCTGCCCCTACCTTAGATAGACTCAATAGATTCAATTCTTTCACCAAAACTTCCCTTGAGTGCTTAGGATCAAGAATACAGGGTGAAAAATTAGTGGAACCAACTTGAATTAAACGTTCACCGTCGACCTAGCTCATTTTGACCGCCGATGAGGAAAACTCACATAACTAAGGTTTTGGTCGATGGATTTCTTTACTTTCTGGTCGAGGTTGTGTGATGGGACGTTTGTAAGCTAAAACCTAACTAGCTTAGATGATTGTTACACATAGAAAACAAATTAAACTCCAAACCTAGTATGAAAAGCATGAACAAGCCGAAGGGAAACGGGAAATTCGAGGAGTATACTGCATGAAAGTTTGTGAGCTTTTCACAATGAGAAACTCATGAGATGGCCCGTGTCACAGGCGTGATGGAGAGGCAGAGAAGAAATACTCGGCGGACAAAACCTGATGGCCGCAGATTTTCCGATTACGGAGGTATGAGCCAAGGAAACTTTGAACAATTGATTGGAGAAGGTAGAGCAACGAGTGATGCTACTTTTATCCTCTTGGAGCACGGCGAAGCACTACTTTCATTGGCCGGCAAGATCGATGTGGGGACTGGGGTCCCGACATCCAAGGATCTCAATGGGTGGTGTCGTGCGATGCAAAATCCAACAGTATACATGAAAAGAACCAGAATAAAGTACAAATCAAGTCTTTTATTTATAAACATAGTGGAAGTTTTTACAATACTAAATGAAGGAAAGAGTATATACATCATATCTACGCTCTCAGCTCTAGCTATGCAAAAGTAAAGTCGTTCATGCCCTTAGGACGCTTCACACTAGCAACACTCACTATCCTGATCACGACGGCGTGCAAGGCTCCCACTCAGCCGTGAATCATGATGAGGGTAAGGCGTCACTGTCAAGCCCTTCATCAACGGTATAACCTGCAAAAACTCGATAACTGCAAACGTGAGCATAAGACTCGGCAAGACTTACCTGTCTCACTAGACATGCAAGGTAAAGACTAAACATAGGTAAGAAATAGCATAAGTAGACTCGCCTACAAGTGGATCCTTATAGTCATGTTTTAAGTAGAAAATGACATTCCTCAAGCACGACACATCATAGACTCCGCAATCAAACAAGAAATGCTTTGCCAATGATATGACATGCCCAAAGCACATAATGTTATTACAGGTTAAGTGTTTGGAAACTGTAAACTTTAATTGTGCTATCTCTAAGCCACACAAGTTGCAATATAATAATAATCATGGCAATAATTCAATTACTCCTTATTACTACGTCACAGTGCAGTGAATAAGCAGTACTCAAATAACCGCGAGGGACTGTGATTGCAATCAGTAGACACCCGAATAACTTGTCACGCAAACCCATGCGTAAGAAGCGTGTGGTGCTCCTCATGACGTCATACGCAGCAACCTTTCACAGAAAACTTAAACACCGAACTGGTCCCACCATTGCAAGCACAAGGACCCCGCACAAAGCGTGTCTGTGCCCACAGACATATTTACACCTTGCTGCCCTCAACCCAACCCTATCGAAAGTGGGCTATGCCTCGCCACCCAAGTTATCAAGTTACATCGGTTTCCTGGGTTCCATATGCCCAGTATGCATCTGGTACAGTTCAAACTTGTCCAACAAGACCGCACACGGATCGGTCCTCAATCGACACAAGCAGGGCTATGCATGTGAGACCACGTCTCGCTGCCTCCTATCCTCCTGCTTGGTCTCCAATTCATATTCATAAACCATTCTTTGAGAAACTCCATCTCATGTGATAAAATCCTATCTCGCGAGTAGATTCCAACTACTCGACTTCTACCGATTTCCTCAAAACATTAGCATGGCTTTTTGTACTCGTTAAGCTGTAGACCTACCCAATACTCCATGGGATTTATGGGTCATGCAAGTGGAGTTTCAATCACCTTAGACATAATGCACATATTTCACCCTACACATAGGCGATACAAATCAAAATTTTATAAAAGCACTTAAATGCCAACCGGGGCTTGCCTTGGTTTGCGACTAGGCAAATGTTAATAGTTAGGCTTGATCTTCCTCAGAAGAATCTGCCATGAAACATCAAGATTGTGACTCCTCGGCTCCTCCTTCGAGTGAAGCTCCTCGTCGATCATCTTCGTCACGTTTCCTATTGACATGATTTTGCATGTAAGGGAGCAATGTAATATAATATTAGACTCTACGTGGTTGTATACACCTTAAGAAGGAGAAGCTTGACTAGGAGGGACAGACATGTCTCTGTTCTGTGGAGAAACAGAGAATGAAAGGTGGTCATAGTAGTGTCGAGGTAAGAATTGAAAGGTGCAATGAAAGCACACATTGCCACTTAGCAATCAACACTTAGAGCTATGCCACACATGAGTTATAAGACTGACTGGTGATGAATTGTTCGACTGGATAGTGTAAGGATGACTAAGGGATCAAGGTGAAACATAGCACGATTATGGTATGAGATGACTATGCAAAGCAGAAGATTGAAACTCCAGATTAAATCTTATGACTGAAGAATTGAAGTCGTCTAAGAACTAAGAGACGATCTACAAAGTTTCTAAGGCTTTAGAAGGAACATACTATGGGATTCTAAAATGTTCTAAGATTCTTACTCTATATTACTTGTGTGTCATAAGGAATCCATTCTAAGGTTCCTAGTAACCATAGAAGACTGGATCATCTAAACTTCTTGAGGTTCCTATGATGAGAACGACTATTAACCAATCTACAAGAATCAGATGGACCCTTGATAGGGAGCTTAAGGTCAAGGAAGAGACATTACAAGACATAAGTAGCAACAGGAACGAATGACCAATTAGTCACCCACCCACCACTAAACAATATATGCAGGATTACGGAACACTAGTTGCACTAGCTTTCTATCCTTATAAGCATGCTTACCTTATTCATTTCAGCAAATATCTTGGGTGTGTTCTTGATCCGGTCACTTCATTAACATTCAAATAGCACCTTGGCACATATCCTTGTCGATTGCCACACCATAATATACCTACATCACAAACAAGCATTGAATATGAACAACGTTGGTTCTCCCCCTTGTAAGCATTTCGTCGAGCATGTTGGATGCACTATTGTCATGACCTAATCTTGCACAAACCAAAGCCAACCTTGGTACAACCGTCATTGCCGTAGTGTAGACAACATGTTCCTGCATCTTGTGCATCACCTTCATCAATCCCAGCACTGCTTGGATGCGGCATATGAGCAGAACATTGCAGTGACGTCGATGGGGTACAAGGCAAATCATTTCGAGCGTGTGCACTCATGCATGTGGCGCGGAGGTGGACTGCAGCGAGGTGCTGTAGGGCAGGGACCCGAGGAGGTGTCGCACTGGAGGAGCGGTGGGGTGGCACTCGACCAGCATGTGGGGCACCGCCGGGGCAGAGAGATGGAGCGCAGCACGGCGGGGCTGAGCGAGCCTGGCGTTGGGGGCGAGTTGCGCGTGGCTGCGGCTTGTGGGGAACAGAGTAGCCGCGTTGGGGAGGGTGGAGCGCGGGGCTAGGCGAGCGGCTCGGCCAGGGCGATGCGCGCAGGCGTGGGGCGCAGGATGGGAGGCGGAGCGCCGTGGTGGGTCGGGATGCGTGGCGGAGCATCGGCGGCACTAGGGAAGGTGCCTGCGGGGAGACTAGCGGCCGAGAGCGAAGCCTCGCACGGCAGAGCCCGGGTGCAGACGCGCGGCGTAAGCGCGCTCGTCGACGGTGGATCTGTGGTAGGGGCCGAATGGCGCGTGGCGAGTTGCGGCCGATGGTGAGCAGAGCAAAAGCACTACACGCACGGCTGGTGAACTGTGGCGCGTCGCAACGCACACGGGCAAGCATGGTGAGGCAAGCGGCACAGCAGCCGGCGGTGCAGCTTGGAACGGAGCAGTGGAAGGCGAAGGAACGCAGCGGCGCTGGCAAAGCGCTCAGACGAGAGCAGGGAGCCGGTGGAAAACTGCGGTGCAGTGCAGTGCGGAGGGAGGCGCGACACCGCGGCGAGGCTCCGGGTGCGGGCGCGACCCGAGCACGAGGTCGGCGTGGAAATCGGGCGCCGGAGTAGAGCGTCACCAGGGCATGGTGCGAGCGGCCCCATCGGGGCTTGAAGAGGCGACGGCGAACTGAGGCGTCATGGAGGCCGTCTGGAGAGACTGGTGCGGAGGCCTGGCAGCGCTGTAGCTATGTGTGGGCGCCCATGGAGAAGAATAGAGCGGGGGAGGAAAACCAGAGGCACTACGCTCGTGGCTTGGGAAAGACGACGAGGGCGTGTAGGAAGAAAAAGCAAAACAGAGGTCTTGGAATTTGGGGATAATACCTTCATGTGGGGTCCACCTCCCCCTTATCCTCAATTCCTTCCAAAAAATATGTTCAGATGACCAAAATCCCTATAATTGCTGAATCTGGTGGATAGGGACACTGGTGAGCGATTGACGGAGAAGGCACTGGTGCGTGGTGGGAGAATGAAAAAATGCCTTGGGGGTCTAATGTGTGGGGCCCACTGGTAAGTGGGTCCCAACCTCGATCTGATCTTCTGTTGCTGCCTCCAATATTACAAAAAATAACATATGGTGCCCTAATTAAATAGGAAGCAATAGAGCCGAGTGATGAGACTTGTCAAGGAAGGAGAATGTGAGGGGTTCGGATGGGACGACGCGGCATGTCAGTGTTGCTGGCTTTCGATAAGCACAACTAGAGGACGAAACCCAAGACGCTTTGGTTAGGACTGATTGGTGGGCAACCTGACAAATGGGCCCCACCCAAGGTGTTATCTTCACTGGAAACACCACGATGTTGCTCATGTTGATGTTGAAGTTTGAATTTGAATTAGCATTCGAGCTTTTAATTGTTTATGTGAAATATTCCAATTAAAGCTTACAGTTTTAAAAAGTTACCATTTTGTTAACATTGGTTAACTCATATGGTTCATGTGAGTTTGAGTTTTCATTTTAAAAAAATTAAGTTCGTATTTTCGTGTTCTTGCTCTACTCAAATGCGGGTTTTTACAACCCTTACCCCTTAAAGGAATCTCGTCCCAAGATTCTAGAGAAATGAGAAAGTTAGGACGAGTTGTTGATGAGATGACTCCATCGTTCTACGTGATTGAAAGAAATACACTCTTTGTCTTCTTCAGCAGGTTCTTGAAGTTGTGGCTAGTCCAGCTTATGCTGTAAACCACATCGTCTAGCTTTGGTGGCTTTCGTCTTTGTACTGCAACTCATATTCAGATGCTCGACATGACTGAGATCACCCCGTAAAGTTGTGTCTTAGCAAATTATGTTGATGTAGCTAGGTTGTGTGGAAATCCTCTTCTTTCCATCAACTCTCTTGAGTATTCTGATTAGTAGGAACACTAATAGTTCTATGATATTGGGCATCCTTAACTCGTGACGTTCGTCTCATGAAGGCCTTACTGCCCTAGTCTTGTATTCTGAGAATTAGTACTTGTTCTTCAACTCTCTTGAGTATTCTGATGACCTTGATATCAGTTGCTTTCAACTTTGGCTTTGTGTACTGAGTCCTTTAAGCTGGGTGTAGTATTACTCAATACAGAATCAAGGGAGTTTGCGAGATTAAACAATGAAGTGTTAATCCCGTCTGGATCGAGTTTCACAATTAGGTAGTCAATAATCGGACTACTTTACCGTGACATAAGAGTAGTAAAGATGTCATCTCTCTTATGTGGTCAAAACGGAAAAGTTACAATGTGTATGGCAACCACAAGGTTCCCGACATATCAATGTCACCATTCACTATAAATCAAGGAGTTTCTCAAGCTCAACATAAATGAAAATCTTGCAAATAGGGAAGGCAAGGGGTATTATGAATGATCACTCGCAAGGTATTATGATCTCAATAACCAGTCAAAGGATGAAATGTTTAGTACTTGACATAAGAGAATTCAAGGTTTGGTTTCAGTTATGTCGTCAAAATACAAAGATGTCTAATACATGGCATCTACAGGGTCATCGGACAAAAAAAAGTTACCATGCATTACCCGTCAAAGAGTTCTCAAAGAATGATCTCGCGAATAGAAAGAATACAAGGTCCTCGCAGAGTTTAGAAGTCATAAAGAGACTCCTCGCAAACTATAAACAATCAGCTTTCAGCAATCAAGGTGATTGTCCTTAACATGTCAAGGATTAGAACTCACTGTGTTTTGGTTAGAAGGTGCATCTAGAAGTTGATCAATTGAGGAAGAACCTCACGGGTCAAGAGTATGAGTGTTTACACAACCACGACAACTGAACCCACACGAATAAAGGATGAGGGTTCAACTCCTATTAAAAGCCCTAAAAATTCATAGTGCAAAGTCAGAAAGGACAATTTAAAAATTTGAATGGAGAAGAGAAGTAAAGAGGAAATGGAAAAAGGAAGGAAATTAAACCCTACAAGAGGGAATTTAAAAATTCAAAACAAACTCATGTTCAAACCTTGTCAAAATAAAAATTTGAGTTCACCATTAGCTTCCAAATATTCCAAATAGCCTCCCTGTCAATTTTCATAAATTTCGGAGCTCAAATTCTATTGAATTCAAGGTCTACATTGAATTCCATTCAAAGCCAAATTCAAATTTGAATTTCAATTGAAACTTGCTCAGTTCAAAGTTTTGAAGTCAGAATCAAATCCTAGATATTTCTTTGAGCCTATCTAAAAATTTTCATGAATTTTGGACACAAGTTGGTGGGATATTTGACTGTACAGAGAAGGATTGAGATGAAAGGGGCAGTGGGGCCCATTAGTCAGTAGCACACAGCCGTGGGTGCTCTGTTTTCACTGTCTCCCCGCAACGCCAGGAGGGCGCGCCACCGTGACAAGGACATGCACAGGCAAGCAGCTGTGTGGCTAGCTGACTCCAACACCTTCTTAAGGCCTTGTGGCGCCTCACCGACGTTTACCTCGCCCTCTGTTTCACCAAAACAAAATTTTGTCGCCGTTGTTGTCGTCTCTCTGTTCTTGGCTTTGTGCCTCTGTTCTAGCCCTTGGTTGATCGAGCTCCAAGCATCAAAAAGTAACACAAGCTTCAGCTCTACCTTCTGGTGCCAACCGTTCTTCGATTCCTCACTGTTTGGCAAGCTATTTTGAAGTTTTGGCGGAGCTCACGGTGAAGCCGCCGGGAACCGCCTCCACTCCATCGTCACCAACCCTCAACAAGCGGTGTTACGCCTCGACTTCAACAGCAAAAAGGATCGCCATCGCAAGATCTTTCTCACGGTAACACCCGTGCTTCACTTCCTTAAGTATCGAGCAAATGGTTCGAGTTTTACCGAAGCTAGTTCATATCAAGCTCCCTAGGTCATTGATTTAATTCTGTTTCTATGTGCAATGATTCTTAAATCCAATTAAGGATTATATTCTATACCTCCCGACGCACATCTCTACCAAGAATCAATGGGAACTATCGAGTGATGGCCAAGTTATTCGTGTTTTCCCCACCGCCATAGAAAAAGCTTCGGTTCACCGTCGAACTCGACATGCCCGACTGTTCCCTCCATTGTTCTCTCCATTTTCATCTTCTCCATGATTCCCAGAAGCTTCGAAACCATTCTCCGTGCTGTTTAGGCTATGGGACAGCAGTTCCGACTTCACCGGAACCCTTGCCGCCGCCGCAACCGTCACACGACGTCGTACGGCCATCGCTGGGCTAAATGGACAGCACCATCGTGTTCCTTGACCCTAAAAACGGTTGGGGGAAGAATCTCAGCAGGGAAGATGGACAGGAGATGGGAGCCGGCGAGCTCGCCGGCGCAGCGCCGCCGCGGCCAAACCGCGCGTCCGGAGGTTAAAGATGATGCATTGGTCCCGCATGCCAACGACTATTCCCCCCCCCCCCCCCCCCCTTGGATCTGCCGTGGCCGCAGGATCTATTGTGGCTATGCGAGTTAACCCCGTGGCCCTTTGTGTGGCCCAGCTCTGATTGGCCCATTTAAATGAAGTGGGGCTGGGTTGGATTATTCAAATCTTTCCTTTGGAAAATAATTCCAGAATTTGGACCAAACTTCTAAATTCAATTTCTCCTAGCATACTTGCTCAAATAATTCCAAATAAATTCTGGTAGACTCATCTTGGTACCAAATTTGCAGTGGCACAATTTGTTAGACATGAGACTCTCATAATTTTCGTAATTATTTACTTTGAGCTAACTGCTTGGGAAATTAATTACCCCTATTCTGCTAATTGGAAAAATTCCAAATTTGGGTCAGGACCCTCTTAACAATACACTTGATCGCCAGTAAAAATTTCAGGTTCATTGGACTTAAATTACTGGGTGAATCAGTGTTTCAAATGTCTATGTAGTTTGAAAATTGTGAAATGTACAAAAACATTTCCAGAATTTTCTCCAATCTTGTAAAACAAATTTCTCCATGTAGGAAGCTCAGAAAATTATGAAACAAATTTTTCTAGAACCAGTGAGACCTCCTCTATCATGATCATGTACTGTTAGTCATGACAAAGCTCCAGAATTAGAGCCAAATTTCAGAGAAGGCTTTTATTGTTGGAATTTTAGAGACAACGAGCTTCCTTGAACATCTCCAAGTTTTGGTCCAGATCTTCCTCATATAACCTAGTATCCACTGTAAAAATCCCAAAGCCAATTAAAATCATTTACATACCTGATCAATAATTAGAAAGTATTTTATAAAGTTTCAATATCACTCATGTACTATATATATTTCATATCATATAGTGACCTAGATCGAGGAGGAGACGGAGGCCTTGGACAGCATCCTCCCAGAAGCTAACTTTCCCTCTGACTCACAGCCAGGCAAGCCCCAGTTTACATTTAAGTTCTATTTAAAAGTTTCTATTTGTATCACTTATGTCTAGGATGAGTTTTGTGCATTAGGACTAAGGTGCTTGTTACTACACTTGCATGACCCACAAATCCCATGGACTATTGGGTAGATCTACAGCTCGACGAGTAGAAAATTCCATGCTAATGTTTTGAGAAATCCGGTAGAAGTCGAGTAGTTGGAATCTACTCGCGAGATAAGATTTTATCACACAGGAAAGATTTGATCAAAGAAGGGTTTATGAATATGAAATTGAGACCGAGCAGCGGATAGGATGCAGTGAGACATGGTCTCATGTGCGGAACCCTTGCTTGTGTCGATTGAGGACCGATCCGTGTGTGGCTCTGCTAGAAATGTTTGAACTGTACCAGATGCATATTGGCTATATGGAAACCAGGAAACTGATGTAATTGGTTAACCTGAGTGTCGAGGCTTACCCTACCGTTTTATAGGAGTGAGTTGAGGGTAGCAAGGTGTAAATCTGCTGGCGGGCATAGAGATGCTCCACGCGGGGACCTCCTTCCCGTTACGGAAGGACTTGTTCGACATTTGGGTTTCCTTTGAAATGTTGCTGCAAACAACATAGTATTGAAGTGTGATTCGCTCCACTACTGAAATGGGTGTATGTGACGTGTTATACGAGTGTCTACTGATTGTAATTACCGTCCCTTGCAGTTATTTGAGTACCACTTGTTTACTGCGCCGTGACGTTGTAAATACTGGAGAAGCTAGGAGAATATGATGTATTGAATTATAATTGCTTTGCAACTATGATTACTATAGAATATGCTCACTAAATTTAATTTTATTAAACCTTTAAGCTGCTATTAATATTTGAAAATTAAGGATCAACATTTAGGCGAGTCGTTTACTGCTATATCTATTCCTATGTTAAATATCCCTGCATGTAGAGTTCTATGTTTAGGTGAGACGGTTAAGACTTGTTGAGCCTTCGTGCTCACGGTTGCTTTATTAAGTTGTTTGCAGGTGAGATGTATGAGGAAGGGCCCGAAGATGAGGTGATGCCCCCGTCGGGGTATACCGCCGAGTGGGTGCCCTGCACACCGCTGTAAATTGTTGTGTGCTGCTAGTGTCTAGCGTCCCCGGGCTGGACGGCTGCACTTTTGCATAGCTAGGCTGAGAGTTTAGCAATGATTATTATTTTTCGCTATATATTAAGTATCATAAAAGATTTCTGCTGTTTATATAAATAAAACTTTGTATTTTGTCGTATTTCTTTTTGTGTGTTGTTGGGTGCCGCATCGCACGGCACCACCCTCTGCGATTCTTGGAATGTGCGGACCCGGTCCTCACGGCCTAGTTGTACTACAAAGAGGATTGAGTAATCGATTTCCCTGGTATTACTCAATGAAGGCAAATCGACTAGAACGTTGATCACAAGAGTTGGAAACAATCAAGACTATCAGACATCACTTAAGTACTTGAATTGAGATACATAGTCTTGCTCAAAGTTAATTAAGACTCATGTATCATGATGCATTACAAACCGGATGATGTTATGCAGACACAATGCAATCCCTGGAAAAACTATGCATAAGGTATGATGCATTCATCTTTGTGGTTGGTTTAAAAGTATGTATAACGATTCAAACACGATAAGCACTATCTCAAGTTCACAATGTTTAAATCAACTTGCTCATGAGAATTGTTGGACAAGGAACATCCTTCTCATAGGTTGATCAAGATAGAAGGATTCAAGTATAACCATGTAAATAAGGAGTAGTGAGCAATATACTATACAATCTTAACCTTCATAATGTGTACACATTTTAACCAGTATATCCACTTGTCTCCCTAGATCCTTGTCGCATCTGCCGAGTCACATACTCATCTTTGCTCGAGAAATCCACTAACTATGTTCCCTTGATGACTTGGTACTATTTAGTATGGGATCAAAGTTACTAGAGTTCACGTAGTGGTGTTTCGCTTAATCTTCTCTTCGATCATGTAGTAGTGATTTACCACTTCCATGATAACGCTGATGGAGTCGAGGATGCACATCGTCTATGAGGTGCTAACCTCATGATCGAAGTTTGTTTCTCTTGAAGATGTAATTTCGCAATCACTTTAAGCTACTTGGATGCACACCTTCCCCCTTAAAGTTTTGAACTAGAGGTTCAAGCAGTTTACTTCAACTAATCCTTATGGGAAGGTTATGTGCAACTCCTGGAAGTAAAACCACTGCTCAAATCCACCACACAGTGTCGAACACCAGTTGCGGAATATGAGCAATGATCCAAGAAATGGAAACCAAAACTGATCGAATTTCAAAATTCGAACCACTATCTAGGTTCTAGTACAGCTGACCACTATGAGAAATTAAAAATTTTCGACCAGTTAGATCCAAAATCTGGATTGGTGTTGAACTACGAAGTTGTAGTACACTCAATGTACTTTCCAGAATGTATTTATTTGCCATCAAAGTATTCCTGGTTTAGGAGATATGTCTTTTGCAATTTGACAGTTTTTCCTGAAAATTTGGACAGCACCTCATTTGTTTATGGCTGATCTTGTCCACAGTTTCCAGATATATAAACATCAAAAATTGCAGAAATCATACACTACAACATTGTTATATACATCCTCAGGATTCCAGAAATGTAAAACACAAAGCAATTAGATGTTTCTTCTCGAAGGTATGGTCAAAATATTAACTGAATATAAATCTGTCCAAATTTGGTGCTGTCAAGACAACTTCGACGATACTTCGATTTAAACCCTGTTATTGCGGGTTTTAGCCTTAGTATCAAATAGAAACTTGTTAAATGTATATATATTCCTATATTGCTATTCGGATTTAGGACTTATGTCTATTCGAAGTTCACAATTTTCCTGGCTGGTTCAGGTAGCACATATACTCTTGTTCCAGTTTTTAACTCAAGTTTATAAATATTTCTGATCTGAATTTGGGGCAAAAATGAATTAAAAAGTTGTAGAATATATCCTTCCCTTTCCAAAAATGCATCACAATGTCCTAGATGAGTTTTCTATGAAGAGATATGGCAAAATACAGCTGCTGGTTCACACAGTTTCAGAACAGCAGCATTTGTGATAATGGTGCACTTTCATCAGCTTAGAAAGGTCTTTTGGCTTGGAGGTCAATAGAAAACTTATAGAAGACTTTCCAATCTTTTCAGAAATTATTAATTTGCCTCCATATCCTTTCTGGAATGAAACATATGGAGGATTGATCACAGGGTACAAGATAGTTCAAAACTGGAGTATGAAACTCAGTTCTGTTCCAGCTGATCATCCTGTATAAATTCGAAATTTTTATACAGTAAAGGTCAGTACCAAGATTTGAGTTGAATACAAAAGTTTTAGTTCACTTCATAGATTTCCATATTGTACTTGCACACCTCCAGGTGAGCTCTGGATTAAAAGTTATACGGGTTTGAAGTTGACTAAAATTTTCTGGAAATTTTGACAGAACCTCTCCTGTATATGTGGTTATCACCCACATTTTATACAGGTATATCAAAACAATATGTTGAGGTAACAAAAAAAAATAAACATGGTACAACATCATGTTAACATTCCAGAAATAAAATGGTTCGGCCTTACAAAGTTGTTATACAGGTCAAAGCGCGCAAATTCCAAACCATGCACAAATGGTTCCTGGTTCTGGACTGCCAGAACAGTGTTTGTGACAAATGGAATTAGGCACTGCTATTGCAAGATTCACTCCAAGAAAGTTAATAGAGGACTTCCTAAGATTTCCCGAAATGCATATATATATGACTATGTAACCTTTCTGGATTAAGACTTATAACTATCTAAACTTCACAGATTGAGTAAAGGGTTTCTGCCAGCAGTCCTGCAGATCTGTATATTGGACCAATAATTTGATTTGGTCCAACGTCGAATTAGGGAACACTTTGAATTACCAAGTTGTATAGCTGATTATCCCCTTTACAAATATGTATCATAATGGTTCACGAGATTTTTCTACAAGAAGTTATGGCAAAAATACAGTCTTTTTCAATGGTATAGACATCTGGAGTAGTTTTGGTAGAGTTCAAATTTCAACAGGTTATCAAATCTTTCTGTCTTAGTGGTCAACAGAAAGTTTATAGAGGCCTCAAGAACTTTTCATCCATATAGCATACCCTTATGTTCTGTAACAACAAACCAAGATTGCAACCTGGCGAAGTTGAGCAAACTTCTGCCAGAAACAAAGAATCTTGGTTCTACACCTTCGTCGATTCAGAATTCAATTTATGAAGTCCAAAACATACCAGCAACTGATAGTCGCACTTTCCAAAACATAATGTATCCATTCTGTCGTGGGGGATAGTCAAGTATCAAATGTGATACTGATGGTACTACGTGCCTCACCAAAATAAAAAATCTAACTGGTATATCCAGATACGACTATAGGTGGCCCTAGTATTGATCACTCGCAAAGTGGTCTACACGGGTTGCTACCGTAGTTGGTGTACCTGCAGAAGAAACACAATCCCAATTCACTCAATCACGCCTCAAGGGCGGCCAATGGGAAGCATGACAGGCAATCCAATAATATAGTTGAAAGTAAATGCATACGCCTTTGTTGTGAGTCGCCCTCGAGCGGAGTCATGTCTCAAGGTAGATGGTTGTACTACATCTGTACAACAAAGACTCCCGCACGAATCGGCTTATACACGCTCGGGCATACGTGCTTCGCATGCTCCCATAGAACATGAATAGTTCTAGAGACGCATACTATCAGGTTATCAACCACCCGACGGGGGCTCCCACTAATTTTGAAGCACGTTGGGGTACCACGTGTCATATGTTCTCAGAAACATGGAGAGTTTCAGAGAATCATATCGACTTTCCGTGCCACGCTACAAAAATAATCACATACAAAACCTCGTATGGATGAGCTTACCGAGATTGATCCACTCTCACTGGCGTACCTTACCTCTTACCTGATGTCATAGCGTTGTTACAAAATATAATAACAAGTAGGTTAGTATTGCCACCTTTATATCTTATACTAGTAATACTCAGTGGGCATATAACTATTTACTCACCCATATACTCCTAAGTTTTTGAAAATATGCTCTTTTCAGGCACACTGTTCCCAATGATGCTCTGATACCATGCTGTGGGGACCGGGGTCTCGATATCCAAAGATCTCATTGGGTAGTGTCGTGCGATGTGACACCCAACAGTATACATGAAAAGAACCAGAATAAAATATAAATCAAGTCTTTTATTTATAAACACAATGGAAGTTTTTACAATACTAAACGAAGAAAAAAGTTTATACATCATATCTACGCTCTCAGCTCTAGCTATGCAAAAGCAAAGTTGTCCATGCCCTTAGGACGCTTCGCACTAGCAACACTCACTCTCCTGATCACGGCGGTGTGCAGGGCTCCCACTCAGTCGTGAACCCTGATGAGGGTAAGGCGTCGCCGTCAAGCCCTTTATCAATGGTATAACCTGCAAAACTCGTTAACTACAAACATGAGCATAAGGCTCAGCAAGACTGACCCATCTCACTAGACATGCAAGGTAAAGACTAAACATAGGTAGGAAATAGCATAAGTAGACTCGCCTATAAGTGGATCCTTATAGTCATGTTTTAAGTAGCAAATGACATTCCTCAAGTATGGCACATCAATGACTCCACAATCAAACAAGAAACGCTTTATCGATGATATGACATGCTCAAAGCACATAATGCTATTACAGGTTAAGTGTTTGGAAACTGTAAACTTTAATTTTGCTATCTCTAAGCCACATAAGTTGCAATATAATAATAATCATGGAAACAGTTCATAATAATTCAATTACTCTTTATTACTACGTCACGGTGCCGTGAACATGCGGTACTCAAATAACCGCATGGGACGATGATTGCAATCAGTAGATACCCAAATAACACGTCACGCACACCCGTGCATAAGAAGCGTGCGGTGCTCCTCACGATGTCATAAGCAGCAACCTTTCACAAGAAACTCAAATGTCAAACCGATCCCAACATCGTAGGCATAAGGTCCCCACACGGAGCGTGTTTGTGCCTGCCGGCAGATTTTCACCTTGCTTCCCTCAACCCACCCCTATCGACAGTGGGCTATGCCTTGACACCCATGTTATCAAGTTACATTGGTTTCCTGGGTTTTGTATGCCTAGTATGCATCCGGTACAGTTCAAACTTGTCCAGCAGGGCCACACACGGATCGATCCTCAATCGATACAAGCAGGGCTACGAACGTGAGACCACATCTTGCTGCCTCCTATCCCGCTGCTCGGTCTCCAATTCATATTCATAAACCATTCTTTGATAAACTCCATCTCAAGTGATAAAATCCTATTCCGCGAGTAGATTCCAACTACTCAACTTCTACCAAATTCCTCAAAACATTAGCATGGCATTTTCTACTCGTCAAGCTATAGACCTACCCAATACTCCATGGGATTTGTGGGTCATGCAAGTAGAGTTTCAATCACCTTGGACATAATGCACATATTTCACCCTACACATAGTGATACAAATCAAAATTTTATAAAAGCACAAAAATGCAAACCGGGGCTTGCCTTGGTTTGCGACTAGGTAAATGTTAATAGTTAGGCTTGATCTTCCTCCAAAGAATCCGCCATGAAACTTCAAGATAGTGACTCCTCGGCTCCTCCTTCAAGTGAAGCTCCTCGTCGATCATCTTCGTCACGTTTCCTATTGACATGATTATGCATGTAAGGGAGCAATGTAATATAATACTAGACTCAATGTGGTTGTATACACCTTAAGAAGGAGAAGCTTGACTAGGAGGGACAGACATGTCTCTGTTCTGTGGAGAAATAGAGAATGAGTTAAGGTGGCCATAGTAGTGTCAAGATAAGAATTGAAAGGTGCAATGTAAGCACACATTGCCACTTAGCAATCAAGACTTGGAGCTATGCCACACAAGAGTGATAAGATAAGATTGACTGGTGAAGAAGTGTTCGACTGGATAGTGTAAGGATGACTAAGGGATCAAGGTGAAACATAACACGATTAAAATATGAGATGACTACGCAAAGTAGAAGATTGAAACTCCGGATTAAATCTAATGACTCAGAACTAAGAGACGATCTACGAAGCTTCTAAGGAGTTAGGAGGAACTTACTATGGGTTTCTAAAGTGTTCTAAGATTCTTACTCTATATTACCTGTGTGTCGTAAGGAATCCATTCTAAGGTTCGTAGTAACCATAGAAGATTGGATCATCTAAACTTCTTGAGGTTCCTACGATGAGAACGACTATTAACCAATCTACAAGAATTAGATGGACCCTTGATAAGGAGCTTAAGGTCAAGGGTGAGACATCACAAGATAGAAGTAGCAATAGGAACGAATGACCAACTAGTCACCCACCCGTCACTAAACATATGTGCAGGATTACTGAACAGTAGTCGCACTAGCTTTCTATTCTTATAAGCATGCTCACCTATTCATTTGAGCGAATATCTTGGGTGTGTTCTTGATCCGGTCACTTCATTAAAATTCAAAGAGCACTTTGGCACATATCCTTGCCGATTGCCACACCACAACATACCTACATCACAAACCAGCACTGAATATTAACAACGTTGGTTCTCCCCTTGTAAGCATTTCGTCGAGCATCTAGGATGCACTATTATCATGACCTAATCTTGCACAAACCGAAGCTAACCTTAGTACAACCGTCATTGCCATAGTTCAGAGAACATGTTCCTGCATCTTGTGCATCACCTTCATCAATCCCAGCACTGCTTGGATGTGGCATATGAGCAGAACGTCAAGGTGACGTCGATGGGGTACAAGGCGAATCATTTCGAGCGTGTGCACTCATGCCTGTGGCGCAGAGGTGTACTGCGCCGAGGTGCTGCAGGGCTAGGAGGTGAGGAGGTGTTGCACTGGAGGAGCGGCAGGGTGGCACTCGACCGACGTGTAGGGCACCGCCGGGGCGGGGAGATGGAGCGCAACACGGCGGGGCTGAGCGAGCCCGACGGTGGGGTCAAGTTGCGCGTGGCTGCGGCTTGTGGAGAGTAGAGGAGCTGCGTTGGGTTGGGTGGAGCGCGGGGCCAGGCGAGCAGCACGACCACGGTGACGCGCGCAGGCGCGGGGTGCAGGAGGGAGGCGGAGTGCCGTTGCGGGTCATCGGCGGCGCTAGGGAAGATGTCGGTGGGGAGACTAGCGGCTGATAGCGAAGCCCCGGCAGCACGATCCTGGTGCATACGCGCAACGTAAGCGCGCTTGTCGAAGGAGGCTCCGCGGTGGGGTCCGAGTGGCGCGCGGCGAGCTGCGGCCGGTGGTGAGCGGAGCAAAAGCACTACGCGCACGGCTGACGAACCGTGGCACGTCGCAACGCACGCAGGCAAGCGCGGTGAGGAAAGCGGCACAGCAGCCAGCGGCGCAGCTTAAAACGAAGTAGCAAAAGGTGAAGTAACGCAGCAGCGCTGGCGAAGCGCTCAAACACGAGCAGGGAGCTGGCGGAAAACTATAGTGCAGGGGGGTGCAGAGGGAGGCGCGACACAGCGGCGAGGCTTCGGGTGCGGGCAGGACCCGAGCACGCGGCCGGCGGGAAAATCGGGCGCCGGCGTAGAGTGTCGCCAGGGCGCGGTGCGCGTGGCCCCGTCAGGGCTTCAAGAGGCAGCGGCGAATTGGGGCGTCATGGTGGCCGTCGAGAGAGACTGGTGCGGAGGCCAGGCACCGCTGTCTCTAGCTGTGAGGCGCGCCCGTGGAGAAGAATAGCGCGAGGTAGGAAAACCAGAGGCACTGCGCTCATGGCTTGAGAAGGAAGACGAGGGCGCATAAGAAGAAAAAGCAAAACAGAGGTCTTGGCATTTGGGGATAAGACTGTCATGTGGGGTCCACCTCCCCCTTGTCCTCAATTCCTTCCAAAAATTATTTTCAGATGACCAAAATCCCTATAATTGATGAATCTAGTGGATAGGGACACTGGTGAACGGTTGACGGAGAAGGCACTGGTGCATGGTGGAAGAAGGAAAAAATCTAAACTGCCTTGGGGTCTGATGTGTGGGGTCCACTGGTAAGTGGGTCCCAACCTTGATCTGATCTTCCATTGCTGCCTCCAATATTACATAAAATAACAGATGGTGCCCTAATTAAATAGGAAGTAGCAGAGCCGAGTGACGAGACTTGTCGGGGAAGGAGAATGTGAGGGGTTTACAATGGGACGACGCGGCATGGCAGTGTTGCTGGCTTTCGATAAGCGCAAGCAAAGGACGAAACTAAAGACGCTTTGGTTAGGACTGATTGGTGGGCCACCTAACAAGTGGGCCCCACCCAAGGTGTTATCTTCACTGGATACACCACAATGTTGCTCATGTTGATGTTGTAGTTTGAATTTGAATTAGCATTCGAGCTTTTAATTGTTTATGTGAAATATTCTAATTAAAGCTTATAGTTTTAACAAGTTCCTATTTTGTTAACATTGGTTAAATCATATGGTTCATGTGATTTTGAGTTTTCATTTAAAAAAAAATTTATGTTCGTATTTTCGTGTTCTTGCTCTGCTCAAATGCGGGTTCTTACAATCGAGCAACCGCGAGGCGATGCTGTGCGCGGTGGCGGGAGCGAAACAGAGCAAGCAGGGAGCTTCACATATTTTTCACTTCGTTCAGAGGAAGATAGAGATGGAGTGAGTGTATAGAGCATGCAAGAGGTGCCACGCAGCTGCTTGCCGTCGAGCTGGGAGGTGGCACTCAGCGTCGAACGGCGGGGAGAGGAAAAACAGAGTCGGCAACCCTCAATGTGAGACTTGCAAGTGGATCCCCCGGCTGCCTCACCCTCATCCCTTCTCTAGACAATCAATTCTCCCACCTACATTGCTCCAAATATTAGATTTTTGCAGAGGGACCAATTCACAGGTGTAGAATTTGATTCTGGAATCAAATTATTGAATTGACCAAGTTTCAATGAAATTCAAATTTGAATTTGAGTATAATTCAATGTCCTACTCGAATTACATAGCAAATGTGCCTAAAAAATCATGAAAATTTGCATGATCGCCATTTGGAATATTTGGAAGCTAGTGGTGAACTCAAATTCCATTTGACTGAGTTTGAACAGTAGCTATATTGGAATTTTGAATTGTTCCTTTGAGTTTGAATTGATTTGATTTTCACATTGCCATTTTTAACTTTTTTTCTCATTCTTGTTTTTATTCCTTCTAGCTGAGCTTTGCACTATGCAATTTAGGGCTTTTACATCCCCCCTTAAAAGAATCTCATCCCGATATTACAAATGAAAGGCAGAGGTAAAAAGATTACCCGATATAAGATGATAACAAATCCGAATAGTTGGATCGGAGATAGTCCTCGCTTTCCCATGTCTCTTCTTCAGCGGTATGGTTACTCAACAATACTTTGTAGAAATATAATATCTGGTTTCTTGTGGTGCGAGTCTTTTTATTTATAATCCGGATCGGATACTTAGAAGAAGTGAGATCCGGTTGAAGAGTTTTGATGACCTCCGTGCGGATTTCAGCTTGGAATTTAAGGCATTTTCGCAGATGAGAGAAGTGGAAAACATTATGCATTCCAGCCAATAATGCTGGTAACTCCAAACGATAAGCCACGGGTCCGCATTTTTCAATAAAAGTGAACGGACTGATGAATCACAGAGCAAGCTTTCCCTTCACTCACTGATGAATCCCTTTCATCAGAGAGACATGGAGATACACATGGTCTCCGATGTCGAAGTGGAGAGGGTGGCGTCTTTTATCCGCATAGCTTTTCTGACGAAATTGAGCTGCCTTGAGATTGGCTTGAATCACTAGCACTCGTTCCTCGGCTTCATTCACAATATCAATTCCGTATATCACTCGCTCGCTGGATTCACACCAGTTGAGTGTTGTGCGATATTTCTAGCTGTACAGAGTTTCATACGGCGCCATCTTGATGCTAGCTTGATAGCCATTGTTATATGAACACTCCACGAAAGGTAAATGATCATCCCAATTTTTATCGTGGTGGATGGCACAAGCACGTAGCATATCTTCAAGAACTTGATTCACCCGTTCAATTTGACCATCGTCTACGGGTGATATGCAGAGCTTTGGATCAGTTTCATCCCCAACAATGCATGCTGCTGCTCCCAAAACCGAGCAACGAACAGCACCGCGATCTGAAATAATCGTGCGGGGAACTCCGTGCAAGCACATGATTCTTGCAATATACAACTCCGCATACTTCTGAGCATGATAATTGGTGTTGATAGGAATGAAGTGATACTCTGCCGACATGTATCACACTTGGATACATACTTTGCAATCTCTCTTTTCATCCGTATCCACCAAAATCTGGTTTTCAGATCTTCATACATTTTGTTGCTGCCCGGATGAATAGAATACTTGGACAAATGAGCTTCGTCCAAGATTTTCTTCAGAAGTATCATATCACGGGGTACCACTATACATCTTTGAACCATAGAGTACCATGTTCATCCCTCCGGAAGCATTTCATTTCTCCATTCTTCAATCTTCTATGAATGTGAAACATTCCCTTGTCTTTTCCTTGAGCTTCCATAATCTCCTCTCATATCGAAGGAATGAGATCAAGATTATATAACGCTCCATATGGAACAAAATATAAACTCAACTCGTCCTCTTCCATCAGAGTAATGGAAGCATTTTGGACATGGGATTTGCGGCTTAGCGCATCGGCAACCACATTCGTCTTGCTGGGATGGTAGTGAATTTCAATTTTATAGTCCTTCATCAGTTCTAACCATCTCCCTTGCCGCATATTGAACTCCTTGTGCGCGAAGATATATTTCGGGCTCTTGTGATCATTGTAGAGGTGAACTATATTGCCTAGCAAATAATGTCTCCATATTTTCAGTGCAAGCACGACAACAGGGAGCTCAAGGTCATGAGTTGGATAATGTTGCTCGGGATTTCAGAGCTGCTGTGATCCATATGCGATCACGCAGCCTTCTTGCATTAACACGCAACCAGGACCAATGCCAGACGCATCACAATAAACGTCGAAGGACTTGGTCATGTTCGGCTGAGCTAGCACTAAGGCTGTTGTGAGATGTTTCACCAACGCTTGAAAGACATCCTCACATGCCTTGCTCCAATTATGTTTAGTCCCCTTTTTCAGCAGCTCCATCATTGGCTTAGAAATTTTTGAGAAGCTCGGGATGAACCTTCGATAATATCCCGCTAATCCGAGGAAGTTGCGAACTTCATGAACGGACTTTGGAGACTCCCATTTCAGCACTTGCACAATTTTCCTTGGATCGACATCATGCCCTCCGCTGAAGTAATGTGACCAAGAAATGGTACTTGGCTGATCCAAACTCGCACTTTCTGAATTTTGCGTAAAGCTTGTAATCTCGCAATTATTGGAGCACAATATGCAAGTGTTTCACGTGTTCTTCTTCTGATTTAGAATAAACCAGGATGTCGTTGATGAAGACCATGAAAAAATTTTCCAACTCCGGATGAACACCGAATTTTTGATGTACATGAAGTGAGCTAGCACGTTGGTAAGTCCGAACGACATGATGGGATATTCATAGAGTCCGTATCTCATCGAGAATGCCATCTTTGGTATATCCTCCGCTCAGATTTTGATTTGATGACATCTGGACCAAAGATCATCTTCGAGAATACCTTAGCACCCACTAGTTGATCGAATAAAATATCAATGTGTGGTAGTGGATACTTGTTCTTGATCGTCACGGCATTGAGTGGACGATAATCCACACATAGACGCAACACATTGTCCTTCTTCACAAATAATGTGGAGCAGCCCCAAGGTGAGGAACTTGGGCGTATTAGACCTTTATCCAACAGGTCCAAGTGCTCCTTTAATTCTGCCAACTCATTTGGTACCATCTTGTACGACCTTCAAGAGATAGGTGTGGTTCCGGGAATAAGTTCAATCTTGAAGTCAATGTCTATGTCAGGTGGCATACCCGGCAAGTCATGCGGATACTCACGGACTACACGAATGTCCTCAAGCTTCGTGGCTTCCGTTTTATAGGTGGCTGGAATTTCTTGGATAAGGCAGTCTAGAATGAGAGTGTGTGCACTACGTAAGAAACCCAAATAGGAGACAAAGAGGGGTGACGTGCTAAAAGGCGAACGTCTCTGATAATCTTAAGCAAGAAGAGCCTGCCTCAGCGAGGATCTGACTTGGTTCGGTTGAACGTACAAGGAGACGCGTTACAATACAGCCCATCTCAGTTAAGTAGGATCCGAAACGCGCCCTCCTCTCTGAAAAACGGGAGACACGCTTTCATTGAGCGCAATTCATATTTGTTTCGTAACTGAGATAGACTTTCCTTGGTGTACGTCTCCTTTCATAATCGAATCCAGCGCGTCTCCCATACCAACCGGACAGGAGCGTCTCCTTTTATAATGGGAGCTGGCTCGTTTCCCATTCTCTCTATAGAGAGACGTGCATTAAATCGGTTCATCTCGATTTTTCTATTGCCCTTCTACAACCTCCCAGCTATGGCAGAACAAGTGGCTACCAGATCTGCCCTATTCTTGCTCTGTTCTTTCTCTCTTTGGAGGTGCCCTTCTAAAAGTCTTGCGGTGATTATCAGTGGATCTTAAAACAAATGGTTAGTCCTCTCCTCCTCTCCCGTTCCATACTATTTTTTATCCCTTTAGATCTTGACTATAAGTGGCTTCAAATTTCTTTGATTTAGATCTTCTTTTCTGCACGTAGATGTCATCGAATGGAAGTTGGATGTATGGACCACGCCTTTGCAATGAATTTATCCAAGGGGTAGATGCATTTATCAATTTTGCAAAGAAAGACATGTTGGACAACATTAGAGGACTATTTGTTGTCCTTGCAAACACTGCAAGAATGAGAAGAGATATCACACAGATTAAGTGTTGAGGGTCACATTTGATCACACATGGATTCATGGTGGATTATCGATGTTGGAAACAAACATGGGGAGGAGGGGCTTAATGAAGCAGAGATGAGATATTCATATCTGGAGAGGGAGGTCCCTACTAGTGTCAAAGAAGATCTCAACAAGGATGTGAATGAGCCAGATATATCAGGGTTTACCGATGACGACATTGAGTTTCAGGTGCATAACATAGAGGAGATGGTACGCTATGTTAAGAGACAGTGCGACGATGATCTGTACAGTAATGGTGCACTTGCAAATTATAAGAAGATGATCGAAGACTCGGAGAAGCCATTGTATCAAGTTGTGCGGCTAAGTACACCAGACTGTTTGTGATGTAAAACTTTTCCAGCTGAAGGCGAGCAACAGATGGAGTGATTGTAGCTTTAAGGAATTGTTGATGCTCCTTAAGGACATGTTACCCCGAGGAAACATAAATCCCTATGATAGTTTATGAGGCAAAACAGATAATCCGTCCACTGGGTTTGGAGGTGGAGAAAATCCACGTTTGCAAGAATGATTGCATTTTATATCACGGACCTGAGTACGAAAACCTCGATAAATGCCCTATTTGTGGAGTGGACCAATTCAATCGTAGGAAAGACGGCAGTGATGACGAGAACTGCAATAGAAGAAAAAGAGGGCCTAAAAAGGTGTTTTGGTACATTCCTATCATTCATCATTTGAAGCTTTGGTTTGCAAACAAGGAGTCAGAATTTTGTGATGGCACAAAGGGAAGCGTAAGTAGGATGCTGGAATGATAAGACATCCTGTTGATGCCACACAGTGGCGAAACATTGAATCACGAAATCCTGAATTTGCCATTGATCCTAGGAATATAGGATCGCAATGAGCATCGATGGCATGAATCCTTTTTTGAACAGTAGCACACATAGCACATGGCCAATTGTGCTAACAATTATGAACCTTCCTCCTTGGTTGTGCAACGTAAATATATTATGATGTCGGGACTGATACCGGGGCCATAACAACCTGGGAATGACATTGACACTTTTTTCAGGCCTCTGGTTGAAGATCTGAAGCAGTTGTGGTACAACGACGGAGTGCAGCTCTTGGGATGACCACAAGCGTGAGTACATATTCCTCAAAGCCATCTTATTTGTGACTATTAGTGGTTCTCCAGCTGCACTTAACTTATCCGGACAGAGTAAGAAAGTAGGTTGCTGTCGGTACCCTGTATACCGTATACCCCTTGGGACTACAAAAAGACCAAAGAGACTTCACCTGACCGAGTTGAAGACCTGCAAAGGCCCCACTCGTCATACGGGACTGGACATGCCTTCCATCTATGGTTAGCTCCGGTACTGCCACGTGTACACTGCAGCCGGAGCTATACCCCACACATGGGATAGCTCTGGGCTAAACACTTATACGGAACCCCCAGACCTAACCTCTGACAAAGGGAAGCTCCAGTACCGACACGTGTACATCTACACTGGACCTACCCGTCAGAGACGGATAGCTCCAGAGCTGCCATGTGTCCAAACCACCGGACCTCCAAGGGGCAATCAAAGACCTCAAGACCTGATTAAGTGTCATTAATACCATATTAAGGACACACAATTAGTAGGCCCTTAATACCAGTAACGACACTGTCAGGGTCCCGTTACCACACTATTAAGGGTAATTAATCTCATTGATTATGTATTAAACATTAGTAACCGCCGGGGCCACAAGTCGGGCTAGGCTAACTGTGTAACGACCAATCCTTGTACTATAAAAGGACTGGTCGACGGGAGATTCAGGGACAGACTCTGGGACGCCCTCAGACACACACACAGTCCCTGACTGAAAGCTCTTAGACGCTCAATACAACAGCTACACATCCTGTGAAGTATGGTATTACGCTCAGGCGGCCCGAACCACATAAATCCTTGTGTCCATTTGCCCTATTCTTCGAAATCTCTGCACACCAATACCGAACTACAAACTCCTTGAGCTACCAAAGGTAGAGTCGGGAGAATTGCCGGAAAAACACTCCGACAGTTGGCGCACCAGGCAGGATATCGAAGAAGTTCCGGCGGTAGAGCCGGAATCACAGACATCTTCGGCTCTGAGACCGGAGCGTCCACCATATCAGCGTCCAAACCCGGAGCTTCAACCTCTGGGACTGGTGCCGCTGGTACATCTTCATTCCCGTGGTCCGGCGCTACCACGGGAGCTTATGGGGATGAATCAAGGTCCAAGACCACGACAGCCGATGTCGGAGCTGTCGCAGCTTCAGTCACTCCTTGGGGCGGCACTGGGATTGGAGCCGGAGCCTCTGTCTGCACAGCTTCAGATGTTGTGGCAGGAACAGGAGCTTCAGCCCCTCTCTTGAGTACCCTGGGATGGAGGACAAGGACACTTAAAACGCAATTACAACACAAAACAACTAACTGGGGTAAAAAACAAAAATTACCTCGGAAGGTTTCCGCACCAGTTAGCGCGGAACCTCTTCTCCGAACGCTCAGGACTGGACCCTGGCGCCACTGGCATATCTGTTCCGGAAGGTTCCCCGGAGCTTGCCGTGACCGTCAGCGCTGCTTTGGTCGAGGTCCTCTCGATCGGGAAGAACTTCTGGATCCAGAGCCTTCAGCCGGTCCTCGTACTGTAGCCACACGGCCAGAACTAGCACCCCGGGGAGATACTGATGCTGGATTGGATGCCGCCATTGAACACCTCCCCCTCCGGGGAGAAGGAGCCGCTGGGGAAGGAGCAGGCCTGACGGACCTCCCATAAGAAAGCTTCAGTTTCCTTTTCCGGCTCGAGGGCTCGGCCAACTCTTTGCCCTTGCCCGAAACTTCAACTCTCTGTTCCGGGGCAGAGGGTGGACCACCCTCGGAGGCCCCGTAGATCACCAACCCGGTGCTCGAACGCCTCTCGACGACACCAAGGTCATCAAGCACCGGCATCTTACGTTGGAGCTCCCTACTGAACTCTGCTTACATGTTCAGAGGAAGGAAAGCCGCCGGTGGAGAAAAGTAGTCGCCCCCGACGTCGATGTTGTGCTGGAACTTCTTGAGGTGAAGCTCCAAAGTTGCGCCTTCCAGGTTGGACTTCAACCGGTTTCGATCCGGTCATCGTCCATCACGCTATTGAGGGCCCAAGCAAGCTTCTCCCTCTTCTTCAGCGGAGCCCACCTGTTGGCCAGGAAATTGCAAAATACCGCCTGAGGAGTCACCCCTCCTTCCACGCACTGGCGGATCCTGGTCAGAGCAGGGTTGAAGGTGTCGAACAACATCGGAACTTTGCTCCAAGCTTCGGTGTCGACGTTGGGGAGGCCTACGGGCAACTCCAACCTCTCATGCTCCTTTGCGCTGATGTACGATCCAATCCATCTTCCAGTTGTCCCACTTGCCAGAAGGGAACAACCGCATGTACTTGTGCGGGCACTTCTTGCGCTTCACAAAGTAATAGAAGCCAAGGTACTCGTCACTCTTGCCAGTGGTGTGGATGGTGAAGAAGGTGCGGAAGAGCTCGACGCAAGGAGGAATACCCACCCACATCTCGCAGAAGTGGATGAAGATTGACACCAAAAGAATGGAGTGGGGACTGAGGTGGTACAGCTGCAGACCATAGAAGTCTAGCAGCATCAAGAGAAAAGAAGAAAAGGATGGGATCAGTCCCACCATGGCATACGCGGAGAAGTAGACCATTTCGCCAGTGTGATCCTTCTCGAACGGAAGCTTGCCGGCGCGGACCTGGTGATTGAAGAAGTCACTGGACCACCCCATGAGGGCCCGGACCTTCTTCAAGTTGCCGTCGGTCTTAAGTCGGCTCTCGCGGAGACCCAACTCCATCGCAGCACGAGCGGGGCTAGAGACGAAAAGCAAGCAAAAGTTTGGAAGGTTTGAGACCAAGATCGAATGAAGGCGTAAAGAACCCCCAAACGGTGCCTGCTTTCCTTCTTAAGTAAGGCCCCACAACGCTTGATGGAAACCGCAGAGGAGCTGATGTTACAAGTCAAAAACTTCACCCTACCAATGCCAAGGGGGCCCGGGGCCACCCCGATGATCAAGTAGAGGTCCTTACCCAGGTGAACGGTTGTCATCATGAAAGGCGGGAAACCTGAAAGCGGCGGCCTGACAAGGTGCGCGGAACCGATACAATTTTCATATCGGGAACCGGCGACCTTCAATTGCGTGAGCTCCGCACGCTAAGATCTCACCTGCTGCATCCAGGATATGCCACGCGGCGGTGGTTTAACTACGAACTACTGCCAACGGCACATCTGAAGATACTTGAAGACACGACCCAAAAATCGAAGGATGGACCCACCTCCGGCAAAACGACTCCTTCCAAAAGTACCGATACGTGTACATCTACACTGGACCTACCCGACCCAGACGGATAGCTCTGGAGCTGCCACGTGTCCGAACCACCAGACCTCCAAGGGGCAATCAAAGACCTCAAGACCTGATTAAGTGTCATTAATACCATATTAATGACACACGATCAGTAGACCCTTAATACTAGTAACGACACTGTTAGGTCCCGTTACCACGCTATTAAGGGTAATTAATCTCATTGATTATGTATTAAATATTAGTAACCGCCGGGGCCACATGTCGGGCCAGGCTAACTGTGTAACGACCAATCCTTGTACTATAAAAGGACTGGTCGATGGGAGATTCAGGGTTCTGGGACGCCCTTAGACACACACACAGTCTCTGAGTGAAAGCTCTTAGATGCTCAATACAACAGCTACACATCCCGTGGAGTAGGGTATTACACTCAGGCGGACCGAACCACGTAAATACTTGTGTCCATTTGCCCTATTCTTCGAAATATCTGCGCACCCAATACCGAACTACAAACTCCTTGAGCTACCAACGCTAGAGTCGGGAGAATTGCCGGAAAAACACTCCAACAGTTGCAGATGTCCACATTGTTTGAGAGAAACAGACTCACAATACTTGAGTGAGTCACAAAAAATACTGTAACACCCTCATTTTCATGCATCATGCCTTGCATACACTCATATACATGTTTAACATTAACCCATAACAAGAGGAACAAGTTTAATATTGATTTGGAGCATTTAAAATTGATTTGGAACAAAACCGCACTTAAAATGCAGGAAAGTGCGGACTAGTCTGATTTTACTGAGGACTAGTCCAATTTCTCTCTGAATAAAAATGGACTTGTCCGTTTTTGCTGCGGACTAGTCCGATTTTTCCTCTGGAAACTATCGGACTTGTCCGATTTTTGTGCGGACTAGTCCAATATTCCAAGAATCCTTGAAAAATTGCTAAGTCACTGGACTTCTCTGGACTAGTCTGGTGTTCCAGCGGACTTGTCCGTTTTCCTCTCTGACTAAAGTCGGACTTGTTCGATTTTTGGCCGGACTTGTCCAATTTTCTCTCTGGACAACTTCGGACTAGTCCGGTCCTTTTCAGACTTGTCCGATATTTCACCACTCCGAGTTGATCTTTTGTTTTACGACTTGTTTCTTGGGTTTCACATTAAGTGGGCCTAGGGATGTCGTGCCTAACTCTTTTAGAGCCCATGTAGGACCCTAAACCGGCCTCTACTCCTCTCAAACTTGAAATCCATCTAACCCTAGCCTCCACCTCTATATAAACAACCCCACCCCTTGGCTTGACATCTATTTGCCACTTTTCCACCCCACCCAAACCCTAGTTCGTGGAGAGCCACCATCAAGAAGGGAGGAGAAGATCTCAAGCAAGAAGAAGAAGAGGAGGAAACGAAGTAGGATCAAGATCTCCACCAAGCTTTCGTTCTTCATCACCAATTCATCTCCAAGTTTATCACCAACCCTAGTCATTAAGATCCAAGTGTTACCCTTCTATTCTCTTTTTCTTATGTGAATTTGACCCCTAACCTCCGAATTCACGTCGATCTAGAAAACCCTAATCTACTGATCTCGCAGAGTGCGGACTTGTTCGGTCCCTAGCGGACTAGTCCGATCTTCTTGGTTAAATTGGGTTGAATTAATTCTAAAAGTTGATCTAATAAAATCCAAACCTGTATAAACTTGTTAAAAGCTATTAGAACTAGTTAGTTATCATTAAAAGCAATCCATTAACATGTTCTACCTTGCATTTGCATCAATCATGCATGTCATTTCATATTGAGTAATATTTGTGCACTCTTTGATTGTGTATCTTGTTTTGTATGTTTATTGTGCAGATTAGATGGATTTATGCTACAGAGTGCCATGGAGGATCTCCAGCACCAAGAGTTTGAAGACTTTGACCCTAATCAACAGCAAGAGCAAGGCGAGTGTCCTTGAAGCATATCGATCCTGTTTTTAAAGTAAATGTTTTGTTTGCAAAATTGCATGCTTGTGTCAATTTGATGGGAACCCTATGGTAGGAAGTTTACTAGAATTGTTAAACCACCCTTGTCACCTCGGATTATGGTATTGAGTCGGGATGGGCTTTTTACCTTTTGCTTCGCTTAATCAACTGGGATGGGAAAACAACTATACGACTCAATTTAATTATGCATTGATGAGATTATGGTTAACATGAACTGTTTAATATGATATGGTAATGGGTGATATAAGCAAGCCTGGAATGTGGATGGGTTGGATGTTATGGTGGTTTGCTTCCTTTAGATCTAAGGACCGGTTCATGCGAGAATAAGCCAGGACTACAGTGCCTCCACGAGGCCAAGTATGGGTGCGGCGTAGCTGATTAATTAGGGCTTTGCCAGTTCTATTTGGACCAATATGGATGCTCGGGGAAGGGGTAGTCGGATTGGGTTTGTTGATGATTGGTGGGACTACCCTGGGATCCGAATGGCTCAAGAGGGGGCCCTTGGTTGAAGATATGCTCTGTGGGAGACATCACCACCGGTGAAACCTCAGTGGGGTCTAAATAGGCTAGTAATCCCTTTGTAAAGGCTATTTTGTGATCTCTTAGCCATACACCAAAGGAAGTGTAATTGGCATAAGGGAGGTTCTTTATTCGCCGACGGGTGATGACATCACAAACACGTGGGTAAAGTGGTACAAACTCTGCAGAGTCTAATAAAACTATCATGATAGCCGTGCTCCTGGTTATGAGCACCTGGACAACTTCCATGATTAGAGGGAATTTGGTATTGGTAATGGTTATGGTTTGGTAATGGTTATGGCTGGTTATGGATTAATTTCGGGTATTGAATATGGTTATTGGCAAATGGTGAAATATGGAATTATTGATGATGGTAATGGATATGGACTGATATTATAATGACTATATGGTTTATGATGGGTTTACTTCACATACATGTAATATATTGCTTTTCAAATGTTTAATGTACTTTTCAGCACTTTGCCTTTATTACATTCGTCATTTGAATCAGCCACATGTCATACTTTCCACACTTGCTGAGTACAACATGTACTCACTCTTGCAATCCCCCCAACAGTTGCAGGTCAGGATTAGGAGTTTAATGGCGATAATGCGGAGTTCTAGGCCGTGTCTACCGTCAGCTTTGCCTGTGGCGTTGCATGGAGCTGCGCTATACTCCTTTGCTTTGTTTGCTTAGTTGCTGAACTAGTTTATTTCCGCTGCATTAGTTGTGTAGGATCGAAGAGCACGTGAAAAGCTACCAGGGGGGGTGAATGGTAGATTTAAAAAATCTTATGCAGCGGAAACAATTAAACCCCAACCCCTTTGGCAAAAAAGTTCATTTAAACTATGATCTTTATTTAATAGAACACAAGAGGAACAGCCCAAAATCCATGCACCATGAGCCAGGACCTCTCTTGCTTATATAACCAGCTATGAGGCCAACCCAAACCATCCTAGGACTCGTATCCTACTCAATTTCAACCGAAACTTTCCATAACTGCTCAAGACTCTTCCATACGCAGATAGAAGCAATATTAAGACTTCCAAACACCTTAGGAACGTATCCAACATTCCTAAAACCACTCAACTTCGTGCTCACCATGAAATTCTAACGTAACCAACTCAAATCTTTCCATATTTGAGTGAAACCCGACTCAGCCGCAGCCTGAGTCCATAACTTAGTCGGTTGGACCTTTCCGGCCAATTCTTTACGTCCACATCTCTTCATCATGCCTTAGAACCATGTAGCCACATACCTGAACTCCTTGCACATGTACAAACATCTTGCAACGACGTCCACGATACCTTCATATGCATTGTTTATGATTCAAACATGTTGCGCAACCTCCTAATCAACTCATCCTCCCGAACATGGTTGTTGAACCTCA
The DNA here is from genome assembly GCA_036927565.1 of Tuctoria greenei. NCBI lineage: Eukaryota > Viridiplantae > Streptophyta > Magnoliopsida > Poales > Poaceae > Tuctoria > Tuctoria greenei. The sequence goes on from JAYESD010000010.1 coordinate 105,490,949, forward strand.
TCTTCTGCCTAAGACTAGTTAAATGGATCCCGTCACCATCCATGTGTTGAACTCAAGCAACACCTGCACATGAATAAAAAACCAATACTTCCGAGCACAAGTCCTCGACTTGACTCTTGTTAGTTTCGATAACCACCACACCTTACGTGAGCACCTCACATAAGCATGTTGCAAACTAAAGCAAAACGATATGAGCCATAACCACAAACACACACCAAAAACTTGGTAAAAGAATACTAAGCAAGCTTTCCATAATCCAAAAAGCAAGTTTGGGACATTGCAAGTTAAAAACAGAACCATTGCAATCTAGCATCGAACCTTGCCAAAGCTAACCGGAACTTGAGACGAAGCTTACCAAAGCTAGCAGAACCTAGCATCGGAGCTTACCAAAGCTAGTCAGACCTAGCGCAAGAGCTTACCAAAGCTAGTCAGACGTAGCACCGAGCTGACCTAAGTTAGTCCGACCTAGCCACAGTAAGTCAGACCTAACCAAAATAAGTCGGACCTAGACAAAGAAGTCGGACCTAGCCAAAGCAAGTCGGACCTTACATCGGGCCTTGCCGGAGCTACCCAAAACAAGCCGGACCTATTGTCAGACCTTGCAGGAACTCGGACATAGAGTCGGACCTTGATGAGATGGATTTTTTGGCAAAATTCAAAACTTTTATCATCATAGCCAATGTATTGGGCACATAGGTCTCACAATCTCCCCCTTGATGAATGCATTGGCAACACCACTTAAAATCCGAACATTGTCTTATGAAAAGTTTTGAAAACAGTCAAATGAGAAAGAAAGAAATTTAAAAACAAATATTTCTCCACCTATATTTATTTCTTCCCCTTTGTAAACCAGAAACAAAATAAGAAGAAAAACAAAAATTCTCCCCCTGAGAAGAATCGTGCCAAAACACTCGTGAATGTGTGCAATGTTTGATCAATTTCTCCCCCTCTGACAATGTATTCAGCAAGGTTGAAAAGAGAAATTTCAATTATTATGAGCATATTGTAACTTATACATATAAAATGAAGCTCATCCAAGTCATACTATCAAGTAACTTACACTATCACATGAATGAAATACATAAAGTAGTTGTAAGCCATGCTAGAGATCAAATGTAATTTTCAATTTAAGCAAGTCATGATCACACAAACTTAACTATTTCAAAACATGAAAGCATGCCATTTGTTGCTGCATTTTTTTTCAATATTATTTAAAGCACAAATTATGATCATATAACATTTGCAAGAGATTATATACCGCATATGTCTTATTCTAACCAACCAAGCCAAGCCTACGTCATTTGACAATCAGAAGCTTAAGGACATGGTTTTAGTCATACACAACTTCTTCTATGTTCATATCTATGTGCAATGATAAGCCATCTCAAAGGAAGAAGTGCGATACATGCATATTCTCTTGATGTTTTCTCATTTTTATTTAATAATAAAAGCTCAACATGTGGATATTTGATTGATTAATTTTTCATTATTAAAAGCACTTGTGAGCATGCAACAAGTTCAAAACAGAAAGAAAGTTTGATCATGACCAAATTTAATGTAAGTAATTATTCCAACTACTAGTCATGGCAAAAACTACAAAATGTATAACATGAGTAATGTAGTAAGATCTTTCAGCATGTAAAAGAAATCACAAAGTCATATATGTATGAAATACTATGCTCATATTACTTTTAGATTCAGATCTCCAGATAGAATTCCAAAGTTTCGAAACTCCCCATCAATTTAAGCTAGGATGCATAACTCCTATTTCACTACGAATGAAACAAAAATGAGTGAAATCCAAAGGTTTTGTGAAAATATCAGCCAATTGTTGTTTGGTATCTACATGGTGAAGCACAATGTCTCCTTTTTTAACATTGTCACGGAGAAAGTGATATCTAATGTCAATGTGCTTTGTTCTCGAATGTTGCACATAATTTTTAGCAATGCAAATGGCACTAGTGTATCACAAAACAGTGGAACACAATCTATATCAAACCCATAGTCATTAAGTGTTTGAACATCCAAAGAATTTGTGAGCAAGCACTAGTAGCAGCTACATATTCAGTTCAGGCTGTGGATTGTGCAATTGAACTTTTTTTTTCTAGAGGACCAAGCAACAAGAGAATTACCAAGAAAATGACAAGCACCTGAAGTACTTATCCAATCAATCCTACAACCTCCAAAATCAGCATCCGAAAAGGCTTTCAAAGTAATGGTTGAGGAAGAAGGCATAAAAATGCCAAATTATTGAGTTCAATGTAAGTACCTAAAAATCCTTTTGACGGCTTGACGATGTGAAGCACGTGGGGAAGCTTGAAACCATGCACAAAGACATACGCTGAATTGTATGTCCGGTCTTGATGTCGTGAGGTACAAAAGTCATCTGATCATTCTTCTATATTCTTTTTTATCCACGGGTTCACCATCTTCATCAAGTTTAAATGTCATTGCTGTACACATTGGTGTCCGAAGAGGATTGCTTTTGTCCATTTTGAAGCGCTTAAGAAGGTCTCTTGTATACTTCGTTTCATGCACAAAAGTACCCTCCTTGGTTTGCTTGATTTGCAGCCCCAAAAAGTACATTAGTTCTCCCATCATACTCATCTGAAATTCTGAACTCATCATAGCTGAAAACTTGGACACAAGATCATGAGAAGCACAACCAATGATAATATCATCTACATACTCTTGAACGAATAATGCTTAAGCACAAAAAGAGTTTTATCAACCTTGCCCATGGTAAACCCCTTTTCGAGTAAAAATGTTTGTAACCTATCATACCATGCTCTAGGGGCTTGTTTGAGTGCAACACCCTCATTTTCATGCCCTGCATCCATCATTAAACATGTTTAAAATTTAGTAACATAAAAAGAAACAAGTTTAAAATCAATTAGGAACAAAACCGCACTTATGAATTATGGGAAGTGCGGACTAGTCCGATTTTGATGCGGACTAGTCCTATTTATCTCTAACTTCAAACGGACTTGTCTGTTTTGCTGCGGATTAGTATGTTTTTTCCTCTGGACACTTTCGGACTTGTCCGGTCCTGTGCGGACTAGTCTGGTGTTCCAAGTCCTTGGAAATTTTGCTGTCCCTGGACTTGTCCGAACTTGTCCGGTATTCTAGCAGACTTGTCCATTTTTCCCTCTGATTAAAGTCGCACTTGTCCGATTTTTGGCCAGACTTGTCTGGTTTTCCCCTCTGGATAAGTTCAGACTTGTCCGATGTCCAGTCCGGACTTGTCCGATATCTATCTGACCAACTTCAGACTAGTCCGCCCTTTTGCAGACTTGTCCGATAAATCGCGACTCCGAGTTGACTTTTGTTTCATGACTTGTTTCTTGGGTTTTACGTTAAGTGGGCCTAGGTACGTCGTGCCTAACTCTTTTAGAGCCCATGTGGGACACCAAACCGGCCTCTACTCATCTCAAACTCGAAATCCATCTAACCCTAGCTCCCACCTCTGTATAAACAACCCCACCCCTTGGCTTGACATCTATTTGCCACTTTTCCATCACAACCAAACCCTAGCTCATGAATAGCCGCCACCAAGGAGGGAGAAGGAGATCTAGAGCAAGAAGAAGAGGAAGAGGAAACGAAACAGGATCGAGATCTCCATCAACTTCGTGTTCTTCGTCAACAATTCACCATCAAGTTCTTCATCAACCCTAGATTGTCAAGATCCAAGTGTTGCCTCCAAGATCCTTGATTCTTTGGTTTCCAAAACACCTGGTATACCTTCTACTTCCTTTTCCTTAGGTGAATTTGACCCTATTTCCCCAAATTCATGTCGATCTAGAAAACCCTAGTTTGCTAGTTCTGCGAAGTGCGGACTTGTCTGGTCCCTAGAGGACTAGTCCGATCTTCTTGGTTAAATTGTGTTGAATTAATTCCAAGATTTGATCGAATCAACTGCAAACTTGTATAAACTTGTTAAAAGTTATTAGAACTACTTAGTGATCATTAAGAGCAACTCATTAACTAGTTCCACCTTGCATTAGCATTAATCATGCATGTCATGCCATATTGAGTAATATATGTGCATCTATTGATTGTGTTTCTTGTTTGTATGTTTATTGTGCAGATTAGATGGATTTGCGCTAGAGAGTGCCGCGGAGGATCTCCACACCAAGAGTTTGAAGGCTTTGACCCGAACCAATCCCAAGAGCAAGGCAAGTGTCCTTGAAGCATATTGATCCTGTTTTAAAATAAATGTTTTGTTTTCAAAACTGCATGCTTGTGTCAATTTGATGGGAATCCTATGGTAGAAAGTTTACTAGCTTTGTTAAACCAACCTTGTCACCTGGAATTCAAGGTAGAGAGTCGGAAAGGGCTTTTTACCTTTTTGCTAAACTTAATTAATTGGGATGGGAAAAACAAGCATATTATCTAATTATGCACTTATGAGATTATGATTGACATGAACTGGTTAATATGATATGGTAATGGGTGATCTAAGCAAGCATGGTATGTGGATGGGTTGGATGTTATGGTGGTTTGCTTGCTTTAGATCTAAGGACCGGTTCATGGAGCGACCATCCAGGATTTACAGTGCCACCACGAGGCCAAGTATGGGTGCAGCGTAGCTGATTAATTGGGGTTTTGCCAGTGCTATTTGGGCCATTAAGGATGCTCGGGGAAGGGGTAGTCAGATTGGGTTTGTTGATGATTGGTGGGACTACCCTGGGATCCGAATGGCTCAAGAGGGGGCCCTTGGTTGAAGATGTGCTCAGTTGGAGGCATTGCTACCGGTGAAACCTCAGTGGGGTCTAAATAGGCTAGTAATCCCTTTGTAAAGGCTATTTTTTTATCACTTGGCCACACAACTAAGGAAGTGTGAGACGGCATAATTGAAATTCTATAGTCATCGAAAGGTGATGAAATCACAAACACGTGAGTAAAGTGGTACAACCTTTGTAGAGTGTGTCTTAAAACTATCATGATAGCCATGCTCCCGGTTATGAGCAACCTGGACCCTCACATGATTAGAGGGAAATTGGGATTTGGGATGGTTGGTTATGGTTATGATTGATTATGATTATGGCTGGTTATGAATTAAATTCTGATATTGATTATGGTTATTGGTAATGAGAAATATAGAATAGGGATGATGGTAATGAAATATGGACTTGTACTATGTTAATAATTATGGTTTATGATGGGTTTACTTCATATACATATAATATATTGCTTTTCAAATGTTTTAATGTACTTTTCAGCACTTAGCCATTACTATTGTCGTCGTTTGAATCAGCTACATGTCATACTTTCCACACTTGCTGAGTACGACATGTACTCACCCTTGCAATTCCCCCACCAACAGTTGCAGGTTAGATTTGGGATTTTAATGATGATAATGTGGAGTGTTGGAGTTGCGCTATGCCTTTTTCTTAGTTGCTTATTAGTTAATTCTGCTGCATTAGTTGAACTTGTCATTAATTTTCATTAGTGCTTGTATTCGAGGATATTATGAATTGTGTAATAAAAGTGGTTAATTAATCTTGTTCTGTGGTAATTTTCTATATATCCTTTTGTGATTGCACTCGTGTATGTGTGTTGAACATCCTGGGCACACATATGAGTTCACTTGGTTCATTTTCAGAACCGGATGCCACATTGAGACTGTACAATGCTTTGGACAGTTTGTAAACATGAGTAGGAAAATTTGGATTTTCAAAACCTGGTGGTTGCTTGAAATAAACCTCCTCGTCTGTATAGCCATTAAGAAAAGCACTTTTAACATCCATTTGATATAACTTGAAACCTTTAGATGCAGCAAAGCTAACAAAATTCTTATGGCTTCTAATTTAGCAACAGGAGCAAAAGTTTCATTAAAATCTAGAGATTCAATTTGTGTGAAACCTTGAGCAACCAACCTTGCCTTATTCCTAACCACAACCCCATCCTCACTTTGTTTATTTTTAAACACCCATTTAGTTCCAATTAAAAAGTGACCTTGAGGTGGAGGTACAAGTTTCCAAACATTATTCTTTCAAAATTTTCTAACTCTTCTTGCATGGCAATAATCCAAGATTCATTAGTGAGTGTGTGTGATATATCTTTGGGTTCAAAAAAAGCAACAAAAGCAGAATGAGCGTGAGAGTTTGGATCGCAAAACCTGGACCGTGTGACTCGTTCATGCAAGCTCCCAATGATTTGTTGTGGAGGATGACTTTTGAGGATTCGGAGGGGGTAGACACTTCACGGGCTCTTTGTTCTTCATGTTCATCACAGATAGAAGAACATGTGGCTTGAGGATGATCTATACCAGCTGCAGTAGTTGTTGGTGTTGGTTGTGGTGCAAAATCAGCAGCGTGATCAACGTCATTTGCTTCTTAACTTTCGGGCAGCAGCACCACTTCTTCGTCTTCTTCGATGAAAATACTCTCCCCCTGCGGATATGGATATGGACCTGCAATATTAGAGCTAGTATCTGGGCTAGCATCATAAAAAAAAAACCTCACAAGTCTCCACAATTTTGTTAGTGTGAAGTAAAAGCACACGGTAGCCTTTAGTATGAGATGGATAACCAAGAAACTTGCCATCAACAGATCTAACTTCAAATTTATTAAAATTACCATGTTTCTTAACAAAGCATTTACAACCAAAGATCCCGAAAGTGTGTGACACTATGCCTATGTCCAAACTGAAGTTCATATGGTATTTTTCCTAGCTTAGCTTGCAAGAAAACACGATTTGAGACATAACAAGCGGTTGCAATTGCATCTACCCAAAATTTTCTAGGAGTTTGATATTCATCAATAGTCCTATCCATCTCAACTAAGATTCTGTTCTTTCTCTCTACAACACCGTTTTGTTGAGGTACATAAGGTGAAGAAAATTGATGATCTATTCCATTTTCAGCACAAAAGTGATCAAACGATTGATTTTTAATTTCGATTCTGTTATCACTTCTAATTGCTTTTAAAGATCCTGGATGAACAATTAATAATCTAAGAAATAAAGTTCTAAAGTGAATAAAAGCTTCATTCTTAGATGCCATAAAGTAAACCCAAGAGTATCTAGAAAAATCATCAACAATCACAAGAACATACCATTTACCTATGAAGAATTGAACACGTGAAGGTCCTACGGTGTGAAGGTGCAAAAGTTGTCTCGGTTCAGTTGTCATCGTCATTGTGAGAGGACCATGTGAACCTACAACCATCTTAGCATGTCTACAAGAAGAGCACACAAATTATTTGTCCCCTTTAAGCTTAGGCAGCCCACATATGCGATCAAGAGCACTAACACGCGTTAGATGATCAAAGCCTACGTGACCAAGTCTACGATGCCAAAAATATAAGTCCTTTGATTCATTTGCAACTAGACACCTATATCAAAATCAGCTTTAAAAACTCTTCAAAATCGAGACATGTTAAAAATAATCTCATTGTTTGAATCTACAACTTTGCAGTAATTTTTAATGAAAATAATTTCCAGATTTTCATCTATCAGTTGTGAAACAGAAAGCAAGTTGTATTTCAAATTTTTGACAAGTGCCACATCTTTCAAAGTGTAGTGATCATTTACCATAATCGAACCCATAGCAATTATAGGAGTTGAAGAATTATTGGCAAAAGTAACATCTCTACACGTGACATAAAAGAGAGAGAGGTGAACCATTCTTTGTTACCAGTCATGTGGCGTGAGCAACCTGAATCCACAATCCAAATGTTCTCCTTCCTCAAGCATGTAACCTACATAGAAGCACAATACATCGATGACTCAATAATGGGGTTAGTCAAAAGGTATTTAGGAATCCAGTACTGAGTCACACGACGTCTAGCAGGAATAACACACTAAAGCTGAGAGAAAACAACAGGTTTATGAGCCAAATTTTGAGAATTCTTGTACCCAACTACTGACCTATGAGGTGTTACATGTGTAGCGCAAGAAACAGTAGGTTTGGGACAACAATCCTGCAGATTTGAAAACCACTTCTTTTTGTTTAGGAACTGTTTTAATCAAACCACTTCCTAATGACTTCACAATTTTAGGTGGATGTGCCTTAGCATGAGCATGGGAATCAAAGCCTAAACCAGATTCATCATTGCAAGATTTAGAAGAGTTCAGGAGCAATTTTAGATTCTTATTATCATTACAAAACCGCTCTAGTGTCCTATTTATGTCATCAAGTTTCTCTGACAAGTCTAGTCAGTTTTCACATGAAGTTTTTCCTTTTAGTTTTCAATTAGAACAATATTTAACTTCATGGAACGTAAAACATTGTTCGACATAGAAATTTCATTGATAACATCTTGTAGTTTCTTATCAAGATCATCACAAGTAGAACAATGCAAATGAATTGTAGAACAGCAAGCATCTTTCAAGTTTTTATCATTAAGTGCAGCAAGATTTTTGTTCTTTTCAATTTCTAAATCAAGTTTATCAAGTGTGTAGGTGTGTGCACTTCTTAGAGAGGACAATTGTTCATATATTAAATCACATGAGGAACAAGAATCGTCACTAGGAATCAAAGATTTCAAACGATTAATTTTAGATTCTAGTGACTCAATTTTAACAGCACTGTCCTTAAGCTTTTGTCCTTTTTCTTAAGTATAACAGTGGCACGAGAAATAGCATCATACATTTCTTCACAAGTAGGACATACCTCTTCATTGTCGCTGTTGTATTCTGTCTCCTCCATACTTGATCTTGACTTGCCCGCCATGAAGCACAAGTTTTCCAAATCATCTTCATCTTTGTCACTTCTGATGTCCACATCGCTCGAACCAAGTTCTTGAAGTGTGGAGATAAAGTTATTCACCAATTGGCATCCTGTACAACCCTTCTTTTTCTTATTGTCGTTCGCAGAAGAGTTCTTCGTCTTGTTCGCTTTTCATCTCGGGAAGTAGTACCTGAAAGGTTAGGGCAATCCGTGCGAAAATGTTTTGTCTTACCACATTCGAAGCATCGTTGAGGTCCGACACTCCCTCTCCTTCTAGTTCTCACATTTTGCAATGCTTTTGAGAACTGGGTAGAGATGACTGCAAGTTCTTCCTCTCGAAATTCTTCAATCTGTTCAAGGGTTAGAGAGGACAACAAAGCAAGTGTTGCACAAGATGAAGATTGGCCAGGGCTAAGCATGTCACGTTGAGAAACAAATGCAAGAGACTTGTTGGGGTTCTTACGTGAGATTATGTCAATTTCATGAGTTTTCAATTTAGAATATAGAACATCTAAAGTAAGTGCACTTATGATAGTACATTCACGAATAGATGTGAATTTCATCTCCCAAATTGACATGTCTAATGGACTTAGTAATTGTCTAGCTTTTTCAGCATCTGAAAAATTAACATTGACACTAAGCAAGTTGTTGAGAATCTTATTAAAGCGAGCAAAGAGGTCGTTGATGGACTCACCTGGTCGCATCTCAAAGCGCATGTACGTCTTTTGGAACATGTCTTGTCTTACCTCCTTGATCGTGTTGGATCCTTCGTGGTAATCGCATAGAGCTTTCCAAACATCGTACGCAGATCGGAGGTGAGCAACACTTACAAAGTCGCTTTGAGTTAATCCTTGTATCATCAAGTTCTGAGCCTTGTTTTTGTTGTTGTTGTCGAAATCTCTCATATTTGTAGCCGTAACTTGATCGTTTGATGACACTTTGTAAGTCTTGTACACCTTTTCCCATATTGCAAAGTCTTGCGCTTGGATGAAAGCCTTTATGCGTGCCTTCGAAACCTGAGAATCAATACCACTAAACACACAATGTTTGGCGGGGTATTACTCCATGATGATTATTCAAAACATGTGAAAATAACAAATATTAGAGCACCGTGGCTCTAATACCAATTGTAGGATCGAAGAGAACGTGAAAAGCTACCAGAGGGGGGGTGAATGGTAGATTACAACTTTTTCATGGGGAAGCAACAAAAATCCCTTGGCAGAAAATTGATCTGTTAAAGAAATCGTGTGTGCGACTAATCTAAATGTGATCAATTATGGCAAAACCAGTATAGATTGTGAAGAATCAAGTCACGAAGATGTCACAATAACCACAAAAATCAGTTGAGAAAAACTCAAGTTATAATCAAAAGATCGAACAAAGGTCAATCTGTTCTACCCGAGAAAAATCAGATTTGCAACACTGCAAAGAAATTCGTGTAGATCAGAAATCACAAATCCAATGACCGTGAAATTTTCAGTGATGATAAATAATGAAGTTGTGAAGACAACCCAAAAATAATCACATCAATTGGATCTGTAAACTCAAGTTATGATAAAACCATCAAAACAAGGTAGTGCTATGCAGAAACTCGATGAGAAAAACTTGTTTGAAACAAGTCGAACGAACAAGGCACAAAATTTGCTTTAAACTATGATATTTATTCAATAGAACACAAGAGGAACAGTCCAAAATACGTACACCACAAGCTCTGGACTCCATTGCTTATATAACCAGCCATGAGGCCAACCCAAAAAAACTAGGACTCGTATCCTACTAAGTTTCCACCAAAACATTCCATTACTACTCAAGACTCTTCCATACGTAGATAGAAGCAATCTTAAGACTTCCAAACACCTTAGGAACATATACCACATTCCTAAAACAACTCAACTTCATGCTCACCACGAAATCTTGACGTAAACAACTCAAATCTTTCCATATTTGAGTCAAACCCGACTCAGCAGCAGCCTAAGTCCATAACCTAGTCGGTTGGAACTTTCTGACCAATTCTTTTCGTCCACATCTCTTCATCACACCTTAGAACCATGTAGCCACGAACATGCACTCCTTGCACACATGCAAACATCTTCCAACGACATCCATGATACCTTCATATGCATTGTTCTTGATTCAAACATGTTGTGCAACCTCCCGATCAACTCAACCACAATTCCTCCCGAACTTGGTTGTTGAACCTCATCTTCTCCCTAAAACTAGTTCAATTGGATCCCATCATCAGCCATGTCTTGAACTAAAGAAACACCTGCACATGAATAAACAACCGATACTTTCGAGCACAAGTCCTCGACTTGACTCTAGTTAGTTCCGATAAACACAACACCTTACGTGAGCACCTCACATAAGCATGATGCAAACCATAGCAAAATGATATCAGCCATAACCACCAACACACACCAAAAACTTAGTAAAAGAATACTAAGCAAGCTTTCGATAATCTAAAAGAAAGTTTGAAACATTGCAAGTTAAAAGCAGGACCATTGCAATCTAGCACCGGACCTTGTCAAAGCTAACTGGACCTTGAGACGAAGCTTAACAAAGATAGCAGGACCTAGCGCCGGAGCTTACCAAAGCTAGTCAGACCTAGCGCCGGAGCTTACCAAAGCTAGTCAAACCTAGCATCAGAGCTGACCAAAGCTAGTAGGTCCTAGCCACAGCAAGTCGGACCTAACCAAAATAAGTCAGACCTAGACAAAGAAGTCGGACCTAGCCAAAGCAAGTTGGACCTTATGTTGGACCTTGCCGGAGCTACCCAAAATAAGTTGTACCTATCATCGAACCTTACAGGAACTCAGACCTAGAGTCGGACCATGAAGAGGACGGGTGTTTTGGCAAAATTCAAAACTTTTATCATCATAGCCAATGTATTCAGCACACATAGGTCTCACACAACTCCAACCTCAACTTGGTAGAATACATTGAATATGAAGACTACACCAAAATTCATGGTTGTGAGTTTCTCACAAAAACCTTCAACCCGGACTGCTCTTCAATTGAGGTACAAGTTTAAAAATTTTCCGTAGTTGAATTGCATTAGGATTGAATGATTTTTGCTTACATTGGTGAGGAAGGTTTACACCTTCTCATCATTCAATTCTTATACATCCTCATGAGAGTAAGTGTTGACATTTCTCTTTTTGATTCTTCAAAAAGGAATGCCACCTTACATGGGAATAAATTTAAATGAGTACCTAAAATTTCATGAGCATTCCTCAAATTGACTTGGACATTTTCTGCCTAGGTTTAGTAACCAATGCTTATGGAATGACTTAATGGTTGAATTTGTATGTACCTAAATAGGAACAGTGGTGTCCATGATTTTGATTTGAAACTTATTCATGCATGGATCACTAAAATTACAAATTCCTAGGCAAGAAATTAAAAATATTCAGGAGGATAAATTGGAATCTTGCTTGCCATGACCCAAATGATAACATTTGCTCTTGTCTAAAACTATGATGGTTAGAAGCTTTACAAGATAAAGGGATGCATATAGTGTATTTATATCACTTGCGTTGCTATGAGTAGGAGCTTTAGAAATTGTGCAAATTGATTTATCCATAAAGCCCCACTCCTATCAATGGTTCATACATTGTTCATGGATACACTTGAAATTGGACCCAATGCATCTTTGATGTTATTTTTCCCCGTACGTACAAATGAAGATTCGGTTATCTAACCCAAAAATTCATTTGTACAAGTGTCGGGAGCTAACCATCCCTCTTCATTATAGAGGGGAAGTTTGCAGGAGTAAAATAACTATGCAAGCATCCAGAGATCCGATTGTTGGAAACCCTAAGAGGATTCCATTTAAACATCTCTTGGCCAAGGAGTAAATTAGGATGATTGCCACCTATCGGAAATTAAGCCCGAAGGTCAATCATAACTATACGAGGTCAGAGATTTGACATGGAAACCCTCCATGAGCAACCAATGGGTTGCTACGAATATGAGAGAGCATTATGCTCTCAACTATTCTAAGCACTCATTCAATCTCAAGGAAATTGCCACCATCATTGGGTGTAAGTTATTCCTTTGTGGCTAAAAGGTATGATGTGACTTAACCAAGGAATAACAAGATCACACCCAATGTATATTGGGTGCAAGTTGTTCCTATGTGACTAGAAGGTATACCTTAGCCAAGGAGAAACGGATCACACTCAACTCGTGTTGAGTGCACGTCATCATTTTGTGGTTATAGGTATGTTGTACCTTAGCCAAGGAATAACAGATCGTACTCAACACATGTTGGGTACATGTCTCTCCTTTGTGGCTAAAGGTTATCATTACCTTAGCCAAGGAATGACGGATCACACACAATTTATGAGGGGTACAAATTGTTTCTTTATGGCAAGAAGGTATGATACACCTTAGCCAAAGAATGACATAACACACTCAATACATGTTGAGTACACGTCATTCCTTTGTAGTTAAGGGTTATCATTACCTTAGTCGATGAATAACAAGGTACAACCAACCTATGGGAACCTTGAGGTGTGGATGAGCGACATCGACAACACTCTCCTAAACCACACTCGTGGAACCCATGGAAGGCAACCCAACATCGACACTCAACCCTCCAATGTCAAAGCCATGCTGCAGCAAGGTTAGGCCAACCTTATGGCCTACATCCGTCATTAGGATTTCAACCCCTATCGCGGACCTTGACCAAGAATAAGCTTGGGGGAGGACCCCCACTTGAGTTAACTTGTATCACATCCCATTTGCATTCCATTATTTTATTTATTTCTTTCCACCACATTTGCATTTAAAAAATATTAATAATAATGTAGTATAGGTTAGGTTAATAAAATAAAAGATGTGCGGTAAGAATGATTTGGAATTCACATAGATGAAATTATGAATAGTTGCTCTGTTTTAATTTTCCTAAGTCCCTAGTTTACAACTTACTACTCTACAAAATATTGCTTTCATTGGCTAGAATTACTTTTGTCTTCATTTAGAAATTATGGGTAGCAAAAGCTTCATCTAATTCTAAGTTGTTGTGAGATATGATATAGTGATAGTGCTGTTATTCCTAGTTTTAAAGTGAAACTTAGATTTCCGGAGAAATCCTAAAAGATTTAAGTTAGTTCATTTGATTGGATATACCTACCAAAGCCATATGATACATTACATTGATAGACCTTATGCATATGCTATTTGTCTTCACATTGAACTTTGTCAAACAAGTATAGACCTATGTGAGATTTCATTCATTGCTTTTTGAATTAAAGACTTCACTTCCACATGCTATACTTCTACACTAGAGGTAAGCAAAATCCATCTTACCATCCTTCCACAATAAAAAGAGAAACTACATATCCTTCATGTTTAAGTACTCTCTCCAAATTTCCTTCATAAAAAGGGAGTAGAAAACATGGCTACAAAAAAATGCATGCTTACATCAAAAGCATGAGAAAAAAGTGAAAAGAAAGAGAAAAGTATACATGGTTCATCCCTGCGAAATAAGAGATTCCACACAAAAAGGGGTCATCTCAAATATCCACATCCACTTCCACTCCATCACACATGTATGAGTCTTAAATCAAATAGTTTTAAAATGATTTCTTCTAAGGCTTGCTTTTTTGACTTAACAATATTATGTGTTACAAATAAGCCTACTATATTCCCTACCAAGCTCCACATACAAGCCTTATTGAGTGGTAGGATGAATTTAGGCAAAATGACCTGGTGAGGACATATTTCCACAACACATAAAAGAGAGATTGAGAGAATCATATTAAGGTACTTATAATCTAAATTGAACTCTTCGGAATTTAAGTGGAACTTGATCTCTAGGGTATGCTTGCTCTATTTGCTGTTCTATCTTTCAACCACCCATGGATAGAAGAAGGCATAAGCCCCATAATGACTTGAGTTGGGTGAAGTATCCTGTCAATTTTTGCAATACTAGGTAGAGTATTTTGTTGTGCACATGGTACTTTTGAAAAGTAGAACATTGTAGCAACTCCTGATCATCAACCTAAAGTCTTGACTTTGCCCAGGACGAGCAAAGGATAAGCTTAGGGGGGTTTGTTGATGGCTGTTATATACCAATTTCACCCGTCAATATAACTCAATTATGTGGAGGAAATATCATTTCTTGCATACTTCACCTTTCTATTTAACCTATTTCCACTTGTACTTCGAGAAATTTACCCGGTTGTGAGACGGGACGTGCATGCAGGTATTTTATACGGAATTGAAGTGAAACAAGGGGGTGGATCCTATAAATTGTCATTCCAGCAAATCAAGTGTCGACATGTGGAACCACATGGATCAAATGGCTCACAAACAGAAGTATCCGAGGCCATCCAACAGTGTACACCCTATATCAGTAAAGGGGACCAGCCTGAAAGTCACCCCAAGAAAGCACAGACCGTTTGGAGCTCTTACCAGGTCGGCCGACCCCCTCTAGTTGGCTGACCTGGTCTTTACTCCAAACTCGCTCAGCTTCCACGTGTTGGCTCATCCCGGCTTGAAGAGTCATTGATGACTGATTCACACGCTTTTGGTGGCAGGAACCGACCCTTCTCCAAGCTATAAATAGGACTCCTCACCCCTCACACCAACACACACTGCTTGAGCATCATTCTATTGTATACACTAGTTCTCTTAGTCCTTAGTGGAGTTAGGCTATAGAGAGGAGAGCCTCTAGTCCCAAGTCCTAGTTGGGAAAGGTATGGCTCATGTATCTTTTATTATATTTGTGACTTTATGCATAATAAAGATATCATTTTTAGTCTTCTTTTATTCATATACTTAGATGAAGTGTTTCTTGTTTGATTGTGGACTCCATGTATGTGGTAGGAGTAGTCTTTATGATTATGCCATATCACTCCTAATCTATCATCATAAACACTACAAACCCCCACTACAGTCTATTTAGTTATGATATGATCATGTTAATATGAATAAATTATGCTATGTCTCAACATTGGTTCAACAATGTTTAGGTTAGTAATTGCCTTAGAGAGGTACTTGTACTCGAGCCTCTAAGGTATTTACTTAGTATGCTAGCATGGTGCTAGGGTTGTAAGTAGCGTTGGATGTCTCGTAGACCCACAGATTGAAGAGGTAGGCAGTAGGTGGTGACATCCCTATTTGTCCTTTTGTAATCCTCCATGTTCGGCTATGCTACAGGCTCTTGGTGGGTGTCATCCTAGTATTGCTAGGGGTAAACCCGTGCTTGATGTGTTGAACAACATAGCATAAGGATTCACCATTAACATGCTCATATGTATACTAGAAGAATTGTAGGGCCACTCCCCAACTCTTATTCTAATCTCCATTAGGACCCATCTACCTTTTAGAATACGTTGCTTAGGTATGTGTCACACTACCGATTTATTATCAACTTACCCCTGTCTTGATAACTGATTAGTATCCCATAGCTTGATCGTAAGATTAGTGTTTACTTTACTCCATTACCTTCCTTTGGTATAAATATGATACCCTTGGGAATACTCTTAGGTGAAATGCTACACGATAGTTTCCATGCGCTTGCAGATCCCATCTCTTTCGAGAGATGATCTATGATGTAAGAAACGTCAACAAACATTTATGGCGCCATTGTCGTGGATGATTTGTTAATGTTTCTTAGTATCTATCAACACCGGGTTCTCGAGGTCGACTTGAACCACCTTCTTGTCCTATGTGGGTCTGAAGGCACCAGAGATGGAAGCCTGGTTGAAGTTGTGCAAGCTGAGGCCAGCTTGCAGCTGCTCTGCTCGCACAAAAGGGCTTGCTTGAACTTTGCTTCCACGGTGATGACCCCCTTTGGGTGGAGCATCTTCAACTTGAGGTAGGTGTGGTCTGGGATGGCCATGAACTTAGTGTAGAATGGCCACCCCAGGATGACGTGATAGGAACTGTTGAAGTTGGCGACCTTAAAGGTGAGGATCTCCGTGCAGAAGTTGGTCTCGTCCCCAAATGTGATGGGGAAGTCAACCTGTCCGAGCGGCATTGCTTGACTACCGGGAATAATGCTATGGAAAGGAGCATGAGTCGGATGGAAACGGGAGTGTGACACGCCCATTTTGCCGAGAGTCCCAACATAAAGGATGTTGAAGATACTCCCGTTGTCCGTCAGCATCCTGGTGAGACACTTTGGACCCACGATTGGGTCAACAACCAGGGAGACATGCACGGGCTGTGGGACGTGGTCGCATGGCTGATCGATCAAATTTGACTGCCGTTACCAACCATTGAAGGAAGTTTGGGATGGTTGGTGCGACGATGTTGACCTCCCTAGCCGTTAGCTTTTGCTTACAACAACTTTTGTAAGCGGGACTGCCCTCAAATATCATGAGGCAGGCCTTCGGCACGTAGATGATAGACCCATCGAGCTTAGAGCTTGGGATGATGGACCTCCCGCCCTTGTCGCCTGAGGTGCCCAACTCCTTGCCGAGGAAGTGCCTAAGGAGGGAGCAGTTCTTGAGGCTGTGTTTGATCTAGAAGGTGCAGTTGGGGCACGACTTCTTGAGGATCTTTTCAAAGAAATCAGTCGATGGACCGACCTACTTCTTGCCACTACGGTGCTCATCAGTCGTGGCTATGTTCGAGCTACCCTCCATTTGGTGTCGGTGCTTGTTGCCCTCAACCTTCTTTTTGTCGCCATGAGGAGGCGCCATGCTCTTCTCGTTGTTAGGGGCCCTCTACTTCCCTTTGTCGAAGATAGCCCCGACCGCCTCCTCACGAGAAGCATAGTTGGTGGCGATGTCGAGTAGCTCCTGGGCACTTCTTGGTTTGACGCAACCAAGCTTGTGCAAAGGGTCTCGTAGGTGGTCCAGAGTGGAATACCGCAACGACGTCAGGGCCAATGACATCACGGAGCTTTTTGCACTTCCTGGAAAAGCGCCGGATGTAGTCACAAAGGGTCTCGCCCAACCTCTGTCGGCACCTGTCGAAGTGTGGACTAAGACACTTCCGTCGGTACTACTAAGAAGTAGCCCGCGAAGGTTCGTATTTGGATGGGGCGCTAATCAAGATCAACAACAAGTGTGAACAAAGAGAGTTTTATGTGGTTCAGGCCGTCTGAGCGTAATACCCTACTCCACGGGGTGTGTGTTGATTGTATGAGTATGTAATGAGTGTGTATGAGCATAGCTGAGCTTGGATGAGGTTGGATCCTCCTTTCTATCATGCAGCGCAACCCTTTTATATGCCAAGGATTGGCTGTTACAGTGTGCACTGTGGCCCTAGCTGAAATAAACCGCCCTATACACGATCTATGGTGTTAATGGTGGTTAATATTGTGATAACATGTCTTAAAAGCAACGTTACCAATCTTGATAGTCCTTTGATCATGCATCATTAATATATCATTAATGACGCATTAACCAGGTCTTGTAACGGCCAATTTATAGCTCTTGAATGTCTGCACCATTGGAGATCCCGCTATCTTCTCGTTGCAGACTTAGGTAAGGGCGTGTAACAAGTGGCAGCTCTGGAGCTTTCCTCTGCAGGGAGGCAGGTCTGGAGCTACTGGACACATGGCAACACTAGAGCTTCCCCTATCAGGGAGGCAGGTCCAGTGCCCCGGGACACATGGCAGTGCTGGAGCCACCCTATGAAGGGAGGTAGGTTCGGTACTACAGGACACATGTTGCCTCCGGAAGTCCATGATACTAGAAGATGGAACTCGACGCGTCTTCTTCTAGTACAAAGGGATACTGGTATACAGGGTATCGACAATGGCCCTTGGGCCCACCTACATGGGGTTGTCTAGTGACACGTCCAAGAACTCGATTCGCTTCGACAAGCTCCCCTTCGAGAAAGAAAGCACTGGCAAGATCGTGTACTTCTCGGTGTTCGCCATGGTGGGGCTCATCCCGCCATTCTCCATCTTCTTGTTGATATTGCTGGACTTCTAAGGTTTGCAGCTCCATCACCTCGGCCCCCACTCCTTCTAGCTGGTGGCGACTTTCGTCCATTCTTGTGAGATGTTGGTGGATGTGCAGCCCTGCATCGTGCTCTTCCGGACCTTCTTCGCGGTCCACACAACCGGGAAAGGGAATGAGTTCCTTGGCTTCTACTACTTCGTGAAGCGCAAGAATCCACCCTTCAAGTACTTGAAGTCGTTTCCTTCCAGGAAGTGGGATGGCTGGAAGAAGGATTGGGTGATCATCAGGATGGATCGCCATGACAGGCTGGAGCTGCCTGACGGCCTTCCCACCACCAACAATGACACCTGGGAGGTGCTCTCGAAGCTGATGGAAGACTACAACCCGATCTTCTCAAGGATCCGAAGATGCGTGGAAGGAGGGGTGACCCCTCTAATGGTGATTGTGAACTTCTTGACCAACCGTTGGGCTCCGCTGAAGAAGAGGGAATAGCCTGCATGGGCATTCGATGAAGAAATGGACCCATACTGGATTGATGTTGGTCTTGGGTCAAACTTGGATGAGAAGGCTTTGAAACTTCATCTCCAAAAGTTGTACCACAGAACCATCAATCCCGACGTCCTCACAGCTGCAGCAGAGTTTCTGCCCCAGAACATGGTTCCAGATGTCAGGAGGGAGCTGTGGAAAGAGATGTCAGAGCTTGATGACTTGGGCATTGTGGAGAGACGTAGAAGTGCTCCTCCAGCAGGAGCATTGTGGAGAGACGTAGAAGTGCTCCTCCAGCAGGAATCGTGATCTTCGGAGCTCCTTGTCTACATGGAGGCTCCGCACATGCACCAACCAGCGGCAAAGGCAAAGATTCCATAGCTCTGCCGATCTCCGAAGCTCCTTGTCCCCATGGAGGCTCCAGATCTACGCCAGTCAGCGGCAAAGGCAAAGGTCCTGCAGCTCTGCCTTCCAAAAACTCTGTCCCAAGCCGGGGCAAAAGGAAAGATCATGTCGACGTCGCGAGTCACAAGCAGAAGTTGACAAGAGGCGATGGGAGCTCCGTGAGGGACAACCTGAGAGAAGCGACCCTCAGCCCCGATTGAAGTCTCTGCTGGTTGTGCCTCCAGCTTCGGCAGTCCTTTGGATCCAGTGTCCATGGAGGGCACTAGGTCGGGCAAGTCGACTCAGGTGCTGGTGCCATCGGCGGGCTCTGGGTCTGGAGTCCCTTCTCAGTCGAGGGAAATCTCGACTGAGGTGACGCCAACAGCTGCTACAAGCCTCGGGATGAAGTCCGGGGTCTCTACTTCACCAACGTTGGTGGGCTCTGGCTCTGGTCGTCCAAGGAAGAAGATTTGTGCCGACTGGAGCAGCAACATCCCTAGATAAGGACTCGCTCTTTAGTTTGTGTCTTGATTTTGCTTTTTACTTTTTCTTGAATTCTCTATCCTCTGTTTCCAGAGTGTCAAGAAGAGGGACAACTGCTCTGGTGCCGGCCGCAGCCACAGGGACTGCGCAAGCTGAAGCTCCCGCCACTGCTCCAGCCCCTCCTCCTATGGTTATCGCAGACGACATGATAGCTCTGGCGGCAGCTGTCGCGGATACCACTTCAGCGCCGACAACCGAAGAGCTTGTGGTTGCGCTGGACCAAGAGGAAGAAATGCCTGAGCAAGCTTCGACTGTCTCAGAGCCAGTTGCGGAGGTTCTGACATCAACGGCAGAAATTAATGGTGCTCCGACGGAAGTCCCAACACCAACTCCAAAGGTGACGACATCGGAGCTGGCAATGCCCGATCCTGCACAAGGAGATCCGGTTGCAAGACCTTCCACTTGTGCACCGAAGGTGGATGAGCTCCAGGAGCTTAGCGCTGCTGACATCGATCTGTTGGAGTCCATGCTTGTGCCATGGGCTCCGACGATAATTCTGGAAGACTCGGGGGAGCCAGAGGAGGAGGAACTTGTGGTATGTCCTGAACGTCCCTTTGGGTATGTCTATAGACAACGCCTGCTCCAGCCTCCGCCAAGTCCAGCTCGCCTTCGAATATGAGCGCAAGGACCTAGAAGAAGAGCGAGAGACCCTGAGGCACTGGTGAAGAGTGCTAAACTTAAAGATGAAGTTGACGCAGACCCGGCTTGCTGACGAAAGGGAGTGGCTGGAATCGGAGAAAGCTCGGTAGTTGCGCCTGAACAAGGCGCTGGATGAATGAGAGGCTGCTACAAAAGCCCTCAATAAAAAGATCTAGGTGATTTACAAGCATGCTCAGAGGGCCAATAAAGTGGTCGAAAGCCGCTCGGAGAGTCTAAACATTGTGAGGGAACAGCTCCTCAAACGTTGGGATGAATTGGACAATAAGGAGGATGAACTCCAAAAAAGAGAGGGTGAGATCTAGAAGAGGGAGGATGAACTCTCTCAGAAGCTGGCATGCGGTCAGAAGGACTAGGCTGACCACGTGAAAAAATTCAAGTCCTGCTACGATCAAGAGAAGCACCACGTGTGGCTGGCAGAAGAAGGAGTCAGCAGAAAAGAAAATGTTGTCTCTGCTAGGGAGGATAAGGTTAAGGCAAAGTAGAAAGACCTTGTAGAAAGGCGGGACCGCATATACTTTTGAGAGAAGAAAATATTTAACCAGGAGAAGTTGCTGGCTGAACGTATCTAGTAGCACGCCAAAGTGGTCGAGCATTTCTCGAAGGAGGGTTCGGCGGAGCCCTCTTCTACAAGGAGGTCACTGGAGGAGCTCTGGAGCGCAAGAGAAATTGAGTCCCAGCAAGTCTGGGACTTCGTTAGGCGAGCAAATGAAGCTCTGGTACCTTTTGGATTTAGCCCGGTCCGACCGGCTGATCCGAAGACAGAGATGGACAAGGCACTAGTGGCGCCTAACTCTGCCGCACTAAGTTGGATGCTTTGGGAGACATGGTCGTCGACCAGATCAAAACTGAAGGGAAGTCTTTGGTTAGGAATGTCGCGGAGTATGTGCTGACGTGCTTCCAAAGCCGATACCCCTCGATGTCTCTAGCTCGAGTGGTCGAAGGACCTATCGTCGAGGAGGAGGAAGTTGCCAAGGCCAGTGTCCAAGAAGATGCTCAGAAGGTTGCTTCATTCTTCGTGAGGGACTCCAGTAGCTAGGATGTTTCTTTCTGTACCTTCACCTTGTAAATCTCCAACTTTGAATGAATGAAATCATTTCGAATTCCATTTTTTCTTTAATACATTGCTATTTATCTTGTTGGCCCCTGGTAGATGTGTTCAATTAATTGAGGACATCTACCATAAGGAATTTGACAATGTCTTAAAACCTTGATTGCTCCAAACTCATAGCCAGCATGATAGCTCCAAGGTCCGAGTCTTGCTTTTGAAATCTCCAAGGACCCTTTGTTACGTTGACGGCGGGCCCCTCGGAGTTGTCAGAGCTTGTTCGCTTCGACAGCGCCCACTATCAACTCATAAAACATTGACGGCAGGCCCCCTAGGAGTTGTTGGAGCTTGTTTGCTTCGACGATGCCCAATGTCAACGCGTGAAACATCGACGGCAGTACCCTTGGGAGTTTTCGGAGCTTGTTAGCTTTGACGGCGCTCACTGTCAACGCGTAAAACATCAACAGTGGGCACCTTGGGGGTTGTCTGATCTTGTTCGCTTTGACGACACCCACTGTCAACGCATAAAACACCAATGGCGGGCCCCCTGGGTTTGTCAGAGCTTGTTCGCTTCAACGGCGCCCACTGTCAACACATAAAACATCGACAGTGGGACCTTTGGGGGTTGTCGGAGCTTGTTCGCTTCAACGGCGCCCACTGTCAATGTGTAGAACATCGACGACGAGTCCCATGGGGGTTGTCAGAGCTTTTTGCTTCGACAGCATCCATCATTGCCCGTGGAGATTGTCATCAATTGTTCATTTTCCCTGCATATGAGAGACAAGAAAAGCAGTAAAATTCGTCCTCTTGCATATAGCTCGTTTGCGGCTTATTATCCTCCTTTGAATTTTAGATCTTAACAAACTCGCAGTGATAACATAAGTATACTAATTCAACTTCCTTAGATCCGTATGCTTTTTGGACTCGCCTTACTGAGACCCACCAGAATAGGCAGAGCGACATACATAGGATGCTGGACCAGCCTAAGTAGATAGCGCACTCCGAACCTGTCATTGGCTTTGGTTTTCATGCGAGTAGACCATCTAGCAATACTAAGATCTGATAGAAGATTACCAACAAAACTTATATGTCACATGAATCTCTAGGACTAAATTTTATGTGGATTGCACAACATTTCTGTTGACAGGAAGGTAAAAGATGATAAAAATAATGCACACAATTAATGCACGTAGAGTTTGCTTGCACATAAATGTATTTCATTATAGGTCTTTGAATAACAGGGGAGACAAGGACACACTTAAAGTGCAAGAGCAAGTTAAGTGTGCTATTTATCTTGTACTAACCCCGAGAAGGTAAAGACATACCTAAAGTATCAGACCAAGTTAAGTGTGCTTTTGATCTAGGACCAACCCAGCTCTGTTCATAGACTCTATGAAATACATTTTACACAAATACAGACTCACCTCTGTGTAACTAAGTGTCGAACTTACGAAGGTGCTCTATGTTCAAGGGACTGAGAAGTGGTATCCCATCCTCTATCGCCAAGCAGACGCATCCAAGATGGGAAACTTTGATAATTCGGAAGGTAGCATCCCAGCTGGGAGAAAGTTTGTTCATCCCTTCATGAGTAAGTATTCACCGTAGCACCAGATCGCCTTCCTCCAACTGCCAGTTGTGCACATACCTTTGGTGATAGCGTCAGAGCACCTGGCGGTAGCGCGCGTTTCGGATAGCTACTTGGCACCTTGCCTCGTCGATGAGCTCTAGGCCTTCAAACCGGAGCTAGTCTTGTGTGGCATCGTCGAAGGTTTGGACCCGGAGAGAACCCATGGTGATCTCCGGAGGAAGGACTGCTTCAGCTCCGTACACCAAGAAGAAGGGTGTTTCTCCTGTTGCCCGACTTGTGTTGTCCGGCTCGCCCACAATGCAGGCAGAAGCTCTTCAATCCAGTTGGCACCATGTTTCTTCAAGCGCTCATAAGTGTGTGTCCTGAGTCCCTTGTGTATTTATGCGTTTGCTCTCTCAGCTTGGCCATTGCTTGCCGAGGTCTTCGCAATACTCTTGGAATGTTGCACTTGTGAATTAAGTTCTGTTGTCAGTGATGACTCTGTTTGGAACTCCAAATCTGCAGACAATGGACTTCAAGAACTTGATGGCACATTGCTTGTTGATAGTCACAACTAGAGTAGTTTCCGGCCACTTCGTGAACTTGTCGATGGCAACATATAAGAACTGGTACCCTTCAACGGCTTTTAGGAAAGTCCCAAAATGTCCATCCCCACACTGCAAATGCCCATGTGCGAGGAATCGTCTGCAGTGATTGTGTCGGTGTCTGAATCTGCTTCACATGGAACTGGCACGCTTCGCAGTTCTTGACCAGCTCGACTGCATGCTAGAAGGCTTTACTGACCAGTGTGCGAGATGATGCGTGATTCCCACACTCGCCTCCATGGATCTCTACGAGAAGCTTGAATTCTTCTTCCTAGGAAAAGCGTTGCATTAGAATTCTGTTAGCACCATGTCGGTAGATATCCCCTTCTACCAACATGTATCTTTTAGCCAATTTGACAATTCGCTTAGTGGATACACCGTCTTCAGGAAGGATGTTGTCTTTCAAGTAATCCCGGACCTCCGAGATCCATGCATCAGGACTAACTTGAGCTTCTAGATCTTGCGCGCTTAGTTGCTCGGAGCTTCCTGTAGTGCCTACGATCCGTGGTGTCGCCATGGTAACATGGCCACCGGGTCCGCCAACTTCGGGGTGCAGGACTCGCCCCCATCACTCAGTTTGGCAGGCTGAGTGGCAGGTGGTGGTAATCTTCTGACAAAAACCGCATCAGGTGCTTGAGCCCCGGTTGAAGCTTTTGTCGAGGGGTCATCAGCTTCAGCGTTGTTGAGACGTTGGACATGGCAGAGGTCCTGGACGTGGAAGTCTTTCTGCAACTTCTGGACTTCAAGTAGATAAGCAGCAAGCTAAGGGTTATTGCAACTACATTCACCTTTGACTTGTTTGATGATGAGTTGCGAGTCACCCTTGACAAGCAGTTGTCGAACACCATACAATAGTGCCACCTTGAGTCCGAAGATGAGAGCTTCATATTCCGCCATGTTGTTGGTTATCTTGAGGTTGAGGTGCACCATGTACTTGACCTTATGCCCGGTTGGAGCCACGAGGAGGATTCCAGCTCCGGCCCCCTGCTTCTACATGGAGCCATCGAAGTAGAGAGTCCAGTGAGGCTCAGTGAAGACCAGGACCTTAGGTTCCGGCTTCTGCTCATTGAGGCCCCCTAGAGTTGATGAAGAAGGTGTCCACTCTGCCATGAAATCAGCCAGTGTCTGCCTCTTGATTGTATGTCGAGGCCGGAATTCGAGATTGAATTCTGCCAGCTCCGCAACCCACTAGGCGATATTTCCTGTGGAATTGGGACTATGTAAAATAGCTCGCAGTGGATAAACGGTTACCACTGATATCTTGTGGGCTTGGAAGTAGTGACGAAGCTTTCTTGAGGCAATAAGAACTGTGTATAGGAGCTTATGCACCTCCATGTACTGATTCTTTGCATCGTGAAGTACTTCACTGATTAAGTACACTGGCCCCTGGACGGTTCGAACTCTCCCGAAGGGGTCCAAGGCTTCTTCTTCATCAACCCAGACCCCACCCCCCCCCCCAGGGGTCCGGATCTCCTTCTTGGTTAGTAGGTACTCCCTCAGATGAGAGAGGTTGATCCACAGTCATCTTTCCTTTAGGATCCGTGCCTAGGGTCTGAAACCTAGACTCGCCTTCAAGTACTTCTGGACCCTCCCGGAGGGGTCTTGGCTCCTGAGTTGAAGATGTTTCTGGTCTCTCCGCAACCAGAACCATACTGACAACCTCTGTAGTTTCAGCAATGTAAATCAGAAGAGGCTCATCAAGCTCCGGGGCTACCATGATTTGTAGTGTGGTGAGGGGCTGCTTGAGCTCTTGGAACGCCTTCTCTACTTCTTCATACCAATGGAATGGTCTGAACTTCCTCAACAGCTTGAAGAAGAGAAACGTTTGCTCTGCCAGCCTTCAGATGAACCAGCTAAGCGAAGCTAGACACCTAGTAAGCTTTCGGACGCTTTGATATGAGCTAGAGGTTGCATCGCTTCAATAGCTTTGATCTTTGCCGGATTTTCCTCAATTCCTTGGTGAGTCACCAAAAAACCAAGAAGCTTTCCGGAGCTAACCCCGAAGACACACTTGTCTAGGTTAAGTTTCGTCGCGTTAGGCGCAGCTTGTCAAAGACAGATTGACGATTGTCCATGAGTGAGTCTTTGTTCTTCACCTTGACAATGATGTCATTGACGTAGACTTCCACCAGGTCCCTAATCAGCTCCCCAAAAGTTTTGTGCTTGGCTCGCACAAAAGTAAAGGTGGCATTTTTAAGACCAAAAGGCATGGCAGTATAACAATACAACAAATCTACTGTGATGAAGGCGGTATGCTCTTCATCTTCCATAGACATTGGAATTTAATGATATCTAGAATAAGCGTCTAGGAAACACAGTAGTTTGCACCCGGAGGTAGAATCCACTATTTGATCTATTATTGGTAGTGGAAAGGGGTCTTTTGGACATGCCTTATTCAAAGTGGTGTAGTCGATGCACATCCGAAGCTTCCCGCCATCCTTCAGCACGATGACTGGGTTTGCCAACCACTGTGCATGATGAACCTCCTAGATGAATCCACCGTCAAGTAGCTTTTTGACTTCTTCTGTGACGAAGTTCTACCACTCAAGAGGTTGCTTCCAAGACTTTTGTTGTCTAGGTCGTGCGTCGGGGTATATTTCAGACGGTGCTCGATCGCCTCCCTAGGGATTCCAAGCATTTGTGATGGTTGCCATGCAAACACGTCAACATTTTCCCAAAGGAATGTGACGAGCGCGAGTTCTTATTTTTCACCCAGACCTCTCGATATACGAGTGGTCTGGGTGGCATCAGAACTGATTTGGACGACTTTGATGGGAATGTCGGTGTCGTTGCTTGGTTGCACACGAGGTGGAGATGATGAGCCGTCCTAGCGCGAGCTCAATGGTTGTTGAGCAGCTTGCTCCTTGCCGGATTCCTCTTCTTGCGCTGTTGCAAGCGTGTTGATGGCTGTTATACACCAATTTCACCCGTCAATATAACTCAATTATGTGAAGAAATTGTCATTTCTTGCACACATCAGCTTTCTATTTAAACTATTTCCACTTTTCATTGGAGAAAGTAGTGTCATGCAGGGATTCTATGCAGAAATGAAGTGAAACAAGGGGATGGATCCTATAAAATATCATTTGAGCCAATCAAGCGATGACACGTGGCACCACATGGATCAAATGGCTGACTAGGGGAAAGATCCAATTTGGCTCTTTCTCCTCCAACGGCTACGTTTCGTTTCCTACTGACCGTTGGGGATTGCACACTATAAATGGTAGCCGCGAGGAGCTCTTCTCTTCACACCTCACCTCATTTCATACATCCCCAAAGTTACTCTTGCTCAAATTGTTTTTCTTGCTCTTGATTGAAGCACTCTTGCTCAAAATCCAACTCAAAAAGATTTGCTCTTGATTGCATTTGAAATTAGCTCTCAAGTTCTTCAAGGGAAAATTCGTCGGGGTTTTGTTTTCACTAACATCACCTTTTTTGAGATTTTGCCTTGTTGTGTTCTTGTTTGTTATGGCCATGAAAGGAATGAAAAGGTTGTTTGGAAGGAGGAAGGAGGTTGCAAGCTCAAGCCATGGCGGAGACTCATGTGCACACCCCTCTTCTGTTGCTACACCAAGTTCAGGGAGGAGGAGTGTACTATAGGACACTCCCATGGGTGAGAGGAGCAACCCTCACCCACTTCTTCATGACAACGACCTCGACATCCAAAATGAAGTTGAAGATCAAGCACGCAAGATCCTCCAAGATCGTGAGTTTTCTCATATGAAAGCTTATGATTCGGATTTGATCTCCAAAATAGGTATGGATTCCGAATTCTTTTCCATTTGGCGTGCACTGGGATGGGAGAACTTTGCTCACATAGAGGAGAAAGGTTCACGCCTTCTCTCCATACAATTCCTTTGCACACTCAAGATAGGATTTGATGGTATTACTTTTAGATTATTTCAAAAAAGAATACAACATCATATGGAAAGAATTATGTGAAATCCTAGGTTTCCATAAATGTTGTTTGCTAGAATTAGACAATTTGCCTAAGTTTAACAAACAAAGTTTTTGGCAAGATTTAAATGGTGAGGTCGGATGTAGTGCACCTAGGAATAGCCACTTGCACAACCCCACTTTATGCTTCATGCATAGATGGGTGGCTATGACTATGTTCCCTAGAGGAGATGTAAGGGTAGTGCGTGATGATGAGCTGAAAATTTTATTGGCTATGATTAAAAAGATAAAAGTTTCTCCAGTTATTGCCATGATGACACAATGGTTAGACTACATTCCAAGGGTAGGGCCAATTGAATGCACTTCATTGATGACCCGTATTGCTACTGGGGTAGGAGCACTTGAATATTCTTCATTTGAATACATTGAAAATGAAAGAGAACTAATTGATGAAGAATATTTAGTGCAAGGACGTACCCTTAAGCATGATCAAGATGGCTCTTTGATATTTTATTATCCCGGCTTTGTCAATGAAATTTGGTTGCCTAACCCGGATTATCATTTGTACAAATTTCGAAGGATAACCATTGACCTACTTCCCATCGAGGAAGCCAAAAGAAGTAATGTCTCTGGCAGGGTAACTAAAAGCCGTACAAGGAGAGCAGCCATGCCCCCGACAACCTCCACGGTCCATGAGTACGAAGAGGAAGAGAACCCAACGGGTGATGCACTCGGATGGACTCAACCTCCATCGTATGAGAGCGAAGGTCTGTCTTGGCATGGGTGGCAGGTGCTACATGGGAAACACCCCTATCCACTTCATGCTCTAGCAGCTTGCCTCCAACATCTATGAGAAGATGTCATTCCACTTTGGCTAGAAGTCATCATATGGAATGACATACCTCTCTAGACGTATGGAAGAGCTTGAAGTAAGGACGGGTGACATCGACAACACTCTCCAAGGGCATGTCCAAGGTACCCAAGACTGGCAACAACACATGGACGCTCAATTCATCAACCTCAACTCCACGCTACAACAACAACAAGCCGATCTCGCGGCATACTTCCGTAATCAAGGGTTCAACCCTCGACACAGAGGTGAGTGAAGAACAAGCTTGGGGGAGGACCCCCACTCGAGGTAAATTGTATCAACCCCTATGCATATTTATTTTCCACTTACCCATCATCCATCTTGCATTTAAAAAAATATATAGGATAGGTTTTATTTTCAAATAAAATAAAATATGTGCGGTAAGAATGACCTAGAATTCACATAGATGAAATGATGAATAGTTGCTCTGTTTTAATTTTCCTAAGGTTCTAGTTTACAACTTACTACTCTCCAACTATTGCTCTCATTGGCTAGAATTGTTTTTGCCATGATTTGGAAACTGTGGGTAGCAAAAGCTTAATCCATTCTAAGTTGGTGTGAAATATGATATAGTGATAGGACTGCTATTCCTAGTTTGATAGTGAAACTTAGATTTTTGGAGAATTTCTAAAAAGATTTAAGTTATCCTCATTTGATTGGAAATACCCACAAAAGCCATATGATACATTATATTGATGGACTTTATGCATATGCTATTTGTCTTCACATTGAGCTTTGCCAAACTAGTATAGACCTATGTGAGATTTCTTTCATTACTTTTTTAGATCAAGACTTCACTTGCACATACTATACTTCTACACCAGAAGTAAGCAAATTTCCATCATACCAACATTCCATAATAAAAAGAGAAACTCTATATCATTCATGCTTTGTACTCTCTCCAAAACTCATTGCATAAAAAGGGAGTAGAAGAAATGGCTACAAGAAAAAGAAAAAGAAAATGCATGCTACATCATAAGCATGAGAAAAAAAGAAAGTAGACATGTTTCATCCCTGCAAAATAAGAGAGTCCACACAAAAGGAGTCATTTCAAAATATCCACATCCACTCCATTCCATCACACATGCACAAGTCTTGAATCAGATTGTTTCAAATTGATTTCTCTTAATGCTTGCTCTTTTGACTTAGCAATATTATGTGTTGCAAATATGCCTACTATATCCCCTATCAAGCTCCACATACAAGCCTTATGCATAGGTAGGATGAATTTAGGCACAATGGCTTGGTGAGGATATATTTCCACTACACACAAAGAAGAGACTTTTGAGAGAATCAAATTGAGATACTTAAAATCTAAATTCAACTCTCCGAAATTTGAGTAGAACTTGATTTCTAGGGTATGTGTGCTCAATTTGCTGTTCTATCTTTCAACCACCCATGAATAGGAGACGGCATAAACCACATAATAACCTAAGATGCGTGAAGTACCGTGCCAATTTTTGCAATACTAGGTAGAGTATTTTGTTGTGCACATGGTACTTTTAAAAAATAGAACATAGTAGCAACTCCTGATCATCAACCTAAAGTCTTGACTTTGCTCGGGACGAGCAAAGGATAA
Source organism: Tuctoria greenei (assembly GCA_036927565.1). NCBI lineage: Eukaryota > Viridiplantae > Streptophyta > Magnoliopsida > Poales > Poaceae > Tuctoria > Tuctoria greenei. The sequence continues at coordinate 105,521,129 of JAYESD010000010.1, forward strand.
GCTTGGAGAAGTTTGTTGACGGTTGTTATACACCAATTTCACCCATCAATATAACTCAATTATGTGAAGGAATTGTAATTTCTTGCACACATCACCTTTCTATTTAACCTATTTCCACTTGTCCTTGGAGAAAGTAGTGCATGTTGAGATTCTATGCAGAAATGAAGTGAAATAAGGGGATGGATCCTATAAAATATCATTCCAGCCAATCAAGCGACGACACGTGGCACCACATGGATCAAATGGCCCACAAACAGAAGTATATGAGACCATCCAGTGGTGTAGCACAGATATCAGTCAATGGGACCTACCTGTAAGTCACCTGGGGAAAGCACACCACAAAAGGGGCCAGGACCAGGTCGGCCGATCCCCCTAGTCGGGCGAGTAGTTCCTGGCACCTTTCTTGGTCAAACTCCACGTGGTGGCTTCTCCTGGCTTGAAGTGGTCATGGGTGACTAATTCGGCAGGCTGAGTGGCAGGTGCTGGTAATCTTCTGACAAAAACCGCATCGGTTGCTTGAGCCCCAGTTGAAGCCTTCGTCGAGGGGTCGTCAGCTTCAGCGTTGTTGAGACGTTGGACATGGCAGAGGTCCTGGACGTGGAAGTCTTTCTGCAACTTCTAGACTTCAAGTAGATAAGAAGCAAGCTAAGGGTTATTGCAACTACATTCATCTTTGACTTGTTTGATGATGAGTTGTGAGTCACCCTTGACAAGGAGCTGTCGAACACCATACAATAGTGCCACCTTGAGTCCGAAGATGGGAGCTTCATATTCTGTCATGTTGTTGGTTACCTTGAGGTCGAGGTGCACCATGTACTTGAGCTTCTCCCCGGTTGGAGCCAGGAGAAGGATTTCAGCTCCGGCCTCTCGCTTCTACACGGAGCCATCGAAGTAGAGAGTCTAGTGAGGATCAGTGAAGACCGGGACCTTAGGTTCCGGCTTATGCTCGTTGAGGCCCCCTGGAGTTGATGAAGAAGGTGTCCACTCCGCCACGAAATCAGCCAGTGCCTGCCTCTTGATTGTATGTCGAGGCCGGAATTCGAGATCGAATTCTGCCAGCTCCGCAGCCCACTAGGCGATATTTCCTGTGGAATTGCGACTATGTAAAATAGCTCGCAGTGAATAATCGGTTACCACTGATATCTTGTGGGCTTGGAAGTAGTGATGAAGCTTCCTTGAGACAATAAGAAATGTGTATAGCAGCTTATGTACCTCAATGTACTGATTCTTTGCATCGTGAAGTACTTCACTGATGAAGTACACTGGCCACTGGACAGTTTGAACCCTCTTGGAGGGTTCCCTGGCTTCTTCTTCATCAACCCGGACCCCCCCCCCTCCGGAGGGGTCCAGATCTCCTTATTGGTTAATAGGTACTCCCTCAGATGAGAGAGGTTGATCCACAGTCATATTTCCTTTAGAATCCGTGCCTAGGGTCTGAAACCTAGACTCGCCTTCAAGTACTTCCGGACCCTCCCGGGGGGTCTTGGCTCCTGAGTTGAAGATGTTTCTGGTCTCTCTGCAACCAGAACCATACTGACAACCTCCATAGTTGGAGCAATGTAAATCAGAAGAGGCTCACCAAGCTCCGGGGCTACCATGATTTGTAGTGTGGTGAGGGGCTGCTTGAGCTCTTGGAATGCTTCTCTACTTCTTCATACCAATGGAATGGTCCGAACTTCCTCAACAGCTTGAAGAAGAGAAACACCTGCTCTGCCAGCCTTCAGATGAACCAGCTAAGCGAAGCTAGACACCTAGTAAGCTTTCGGACACTTTGATATGAGCTAGAGGTTGCATCGCTTCAATGGCTTTGATCTTGGCTGGATTTTCCTCAATTCCTTCGTGAGTCACAAAAAAACCATGAAGCTTTCCAGAGCTAACCCCGAAGACACACTTGTCTAGGTTAAGTTTCGTGCGCGTTGGGCGCAGCTTGTCGAAGACAGATTGAAGATTGTCCATGAGTGAGTCTTTGTTCTTCACCTTGACAATGATGTCATTGACGTAGACTTCCACCAGGTCCCTAATTAGTTCCCCAAAAGTTTTGTGCATGGCTCGCACAAAAGTAAAGGCAACAATTTTAAGACTAAAAGGCATGGCAGTATAACAATACAACAAATCTACTGTGATGAAGGCGGTATGCTCTTCATCTTCCATAGACATTGGAATTTGATGATATCTAGAATAAGCATCTAGGAAACACAGTAGTTCGCACCTGGAGGTAGAATCTACTATTTGATCCATTCTTGGTAGTGGAAAGGGGTCTTTTGGACATGCCTTATTCAAAGTGGTGTAGTCGATGCACATCCAGAGCTTCCCGCCATCCTTCAGCACTATGACTGGGTTTGCCAACCACTGTGCATGATGAACCTCCTAGATGAATCTAGCGTCAAGCAGCTTTTTGACTTCTTCTGTGATGAAGTTCTGCCACTCAATAGGTTGCTTCCAAGACTTCTGTTGTCTAGGTCGTGCGTCGGGGTATATCTTCAGACGGTGCTCGATAGCCTCCCTAGGGATCCCAAGCATTTGTGATGGTTGCCATGCAAAGACGTCGACATTTTCCCAGAGGAATGTGACGAGCGCCAGTTCTTATTTGTCACCCAGACCTCTTGATATACGAGTGGTCTGGGTGGCATCAGAACTGATTTGGATGACTTTGACGGGAATGTCGATGTCCCTGCTTGGTTGCACACGAGGTGCAGAGGATGAGTCGTCCTAGCGCGAGCTTGATGGTTGTTGAGCAGCTTGCTCCTTGCCGGATTCCTCTTCTTGCGCTGTTGCAAGCGTGTTGATGGCTGTTATACACCAATTTCACCAGTCAACATAACTCAATTATGTGAAGAAATTGTCATTTCTTGCACACATCAGCTTTCTATTTAAACTATTTCCACTTGTCATTGGAGAAAGTAGTGCCATGCAGGGATTCTATGCAGAAATGAAGTGAAACAAGGGGATGGATCCTATAAAATATCATTTGAGCCAATCAAGCGATGTCACGTGGCACCACATGGATCAAATGGCCAACTAGGGGAAAGAGCCAATTTGGCTCTTTCTCCTCCAACGGCTACGTTTCGTTTCTTACTCACCGTTGGGGATTGCACACTAAAAATGTTGGCCGCGAGGGGCTCTTCTCTTCACACCTCACCTCATTTCATACATCCCCAAAGTTACTCTTGCTCAAATTGTTTTTCTTGCTCTTGATTGAAGCACTCTTGCTCAAAATCCAACTCATAAAGATTTGCTCTTGATTGCATTTGAAATTAGCTCTCAAGTTCTTCAAGGGAAAATTCGCCGGGGTTTTGTTTTCACTAACATCACCTTTTTTGAGATTTTGCCTTGTTGTGTTCTTGTTTGTTGTGGCCATGAAAGAAATGAAAAGATTGTTTGGAAAGAGGAAGGAGGTTGCAAGCTCAAGCCATGACAGAGACTCATGTGTACACCCCTCTTCTGTTGCTACACCAAGTTCACGTAGGAGGAGTGTAGTATAGGACACTCCCATGGGTGAGAGGAGCAACCCTCACCAACTTCTTCATGACAATGACCTCGACATCCAAAATGAAGTTGAAGATCAAGCACGCAAACTCCTCCAAGATCGTGAGTTTTCTCATATGAAAGCTTATGATCCGAATTTGATCTCCAAAATAGGTATGGATTCCGAATTCTTTTCCATTTGGCGTGCACTGAGATGGGAGAACTTTGCTCACATAGAGGAGAAAGGTTCACGCCTTCTCTCCATACAATTTCTTTGCACACTCAAGATAGGATTTAATGGTATTACTTTTAGATTATTTCAAAAAAGAATACAACATCATATGGAAGGAATTATGTGAAATTCTAGGCTTCTATAAACGTTGTTTGCTAGAATTAGACAATTTGCCTAAGTATAACAAACAAAGTTTTTGGCAAGATTTAAATGGTGAGGTCAGATGTAGTGCACCTAGGAATATCCACTTGCACAACCCCACTTTATGCTTCATGCATAGATGGGTGGCTATGACTATGTTCCCTAGAGGAGATGTAAGGATAGTGTGTGATAATGAGCTGAAAATTTTATTTGCCATGATTAAAAAGATAAAAGTTGCTCCAGTTATTGTCATGATGACACAATGGTTAGACTACATTCCAAGGGTAGGGTCAATTGAATGCGCTTCATTGATGACCCGTATTGCTACTAGGATAGGAGCACTTGAATATTCTTCATTTGAATACATTGAAAATGAAAGAGAATGAATTGATGAAGAATATTTAGTGCAAGGACGTATCCTTAAGCAAGATCAAGATGGCTCTTTGATATTTTATTATCCCGACTTTGTCAATGAAATTCGGTTACCTAACCTGGATTATCATTTGTACAAATGCCGAAGGATAACTATTGACCTACTTCCCATCGAGGAAGCCAAAAGAAGTAATGTCTCTGGCAGGGTAACTAAAAGCCGTACAAGGAGAGCGGCCATGCCCGCGACAACCTCCACGGTCCATGAGTACGAAGAGGAAGAGAACCCAACGGGTGATGCACTCGGATGGACTCAACCTCCATCGTATGAGAGCGAAGGTCCGTCTTGGCATGGGTGGCAGGTGCTACATGGGAAACACCCCTATCCACTTCATGCTCTAGCAGCTTGCCTCCAACATCTATGAGAAGATGTCATTCCACTTCGGCTAGAAGTTCTCGTATGGAATGACGGACCTCTCTAGACATATGGAAGAGCTTGAAGTAAGTACGGGTGACATCTACAACACTCTCCAAGGGCATGTCCAAGGTACCCAAGACTGGCAACAACACAAGGACGCTCAATTCATCAACCTCAACTCCACGCTACAACAACAACAAGCCGATCTCGCGGCATACTTCCGTCATTAAGGGTTCAACCCTCGACACAGAGGTGAGTGAAGAACGAGCTTGGGGGAGGACCCCCACTCGAGGTAAATTGTATCAACCCCTATGCATATTTATTTTTCACTTACCCATCATCCATCTTGCATCTAAAAAAATATATAGGATAAGTTTTATTTTCAAATAAAATAAAATATGTGCGGTAAGAATGACTTAGAATTCACATAGATGGAATGATGAATAGTTACTCTGTTTTAATTTTCCTAAGGTTCTAGTTTACAACTTACTACTCTCCAACATATTGCTCTCACTGGCTAGAATTGCTTTTGCCTTAATTTGGAAACTGTGGGTAGCAAAATCTTAATCCATTCTAAGTTGTTGTGAGATATGATATAGTGATAGGACTGCTATTTCTAGTTTGATAGTGAAACTTAGATTTTCGGAGAATTTCTAAAATTGTTTAAGTTATCCTCATTTGATTGGAAATACCAACAAAAGCCATATGATACATTATATTGGTAGACTTTATGCATATGCTATTTGTCTTCACATTGAGCTTTAGACATGTTTCATCCCTGCAAAATAAGAGAGTCCACTCAAAAGGAGTCATCTCAAAATATCCACATCCACTCCATTGCATCACACATGCACAAGTCTTGAATCAGATTGTTTCGAACTGATTTCTCCTAAGGCCTGCTCTTTTGACTTAGCAATATTATGTGTTGCAAATATGCCTACTATATTCGCTATCAAGCTCCACATACAAGCCTTATGTAGAGGTAGGATGAATTTAGGCACAATGGCTTGGTGAGGATATATTTCCACTACACACAAAGAAGAGACTTGAGAGAATCAAATTGAGATATTTAAAATCTAAATTGAACTCTTCAAAATTTGAGTAGAACTTGATTTATAGGGTATGTGTGCTCAATATGCTGCTATCTTTCAACCACCCATGAATAGGAGACGGCATAAGCCGCATAATAACCTAAGATGCGTGAAGTACCGTGCTAATTTTTGCAATACTAGGTAGAGTATTTTGTTGTGCACATGGTACTTTTAAAAAATAGAACATAGTAGCAACTCCTGATCATCAACCTAAAGTCTTTACTTTGCTCGGGACGAGCAAAGGATAAGCTTGGAGAAGTTTGTTGACGACTGTTATACACCAATTTCACCCGTCAATATAACTCAATTATGTGAAGGAATTGTCATTTCTTGCACACATCACCTTTCTATTTAACCTATTTCCACTTGTCCTTGGATAAAGTAGTGCATGCAGAGATTCTATGCAGAAATGAAGTGAAATAAGGGGATGGATCCAATAAATATCATTCCAGCCAATCAAGCGACGACATGTGGCACCACATGGATCAAAATGACCCACAAACAGAAGTATTTGAGACCATCCAATAGTGTAGCACAAATATCAGTCAATGGGACCTACCTGTAAGTCACCTGGGGAAAGCACACCACAAAAGGGGCCAGGACCAGGTCGGTCGATCCCCCTAGTCGGGCGAGTAGTTCTTGCCACCTTTCTTGGTCAAACTCCACGTGGTGGCTTCTCCCGGCTTGAAGTGGTCATGGTTGACTAATTCGCGTGCTTTCGGTGGTGGGAACTGACCCTTCTCCAAGCTATAAATAGGACCCCTCACCCCTCACTTCAACACACATCACTTGAGTATTCATCAAGTGTATCGACTACTCTCCATAGGTTTCGAGGTGTATAGGTTGTAGAGAGAAGAGTCGCTAGTCCATAGTCCACGTAAGAGAGGAGTAGAAGGAGTCTGTTCCCAATTGGGAAAGGTATGTCTCCCATATCCCTATTTGTATTTGTGACATTATTCATAATAACGATGATATCTTTAGTCTTCATTTGTTCATTTACTTGGATGAAGCGTTTCTTGTTTGATTGTGAATTCCATGTATGTGGTAGGAATAGTATTTATGATTGTGTTATACCATGCTCATTACATTATCATAAACACTATAAACCTCCACTATAGTATAGTTAGATATGATATGATTATGTTAACTTGAATCACTTATGCTATGAATTAAAACTGGTTCGACGATGATTTAGTTCATTGCCTTAGGATGGCTTGTGCCTAGGCTCTTAAGGTAATTATTTAATATGCTAGCATGGTGCTAGGATAGAGAGTAGCGTTGAATGTCTCGTAGACCCACGGATTGAAGAGGTAGGCAGTAGGTGATGACAGCCCTATCTATCCTTTGTAATCCTCCACGTTCGGCTATGCCACATGCTCTTGGCGGGAGTCGCCTAGTGTTGCTAGGGGTAAACCCGTGCCCGATGTGTTAATCTACTTAGCATGAGAATACATAATTAACATGATCATTTGTAACTAACTTAGGCTATGTATATGTACATTAGAAGCATAGGAGGAGTCTCCACCTAACTCTTAGCCTAGTTCCTCTATTACCCCATTTATCCCCTTAGGATAGAATGCTCTTGTGTGTGTCATACTACCTCAATTATCCTTTAACCCATCCTTGTTAGAACCCTACCTAGACCAACCTAAGCCTTTCCACTTGATGATTGTTTTACTTCCATCTAGCCTTCCTTTGGCAAAATATAAATGACACCCTATGAGAATACTCCTTAAAGGGAAAATGCTACATCAATTGTTTTTGTGCGCTTGCGGACATTCACTTGGAATTAAAACCTACCAAAAAGCATTTCTGGCACCACTTCTAGGAATGAATTGTTAGTAGTGAGTAGGAAATATCAACAAAACGCATGAAGTTCTTCCAGCGCAGTAACCCCAGCAGTGCGGTCCCCTCGGATTCGGAGGACGCCTGATGGAGGTTGAATCTTCAGCACGAGGTAGCCGTAGTAGACCACAACCATAAATCTATACAGGGTTGGCCTGCCTAGGATCATGTTGAAGGGGAGATTGATGTGTGCCATATTGAACACCAACTTCTCGAACCTATAGTTGTCCCGTGTCCCAAAAGTCACCGGTAGAGTAACCGACCCAAGAGGCGTGATGGCTCCCGGACCTACTCCAGAGAATGGGCGTGAGGGCCTGAGGTCCGAGAGGTTGAGTTGGAGCTTCACAAAAGTTGTGAAGCAGAGGAGGTTGAGCACCGCGCCTCCATCCACCAGAACATGGAAAGGCTGGATATTGTTGATAGTCGGGGAGACCATCAGGGGCAATTGTCCAGTTCCTACCATGTTTTATGTTTTTTGGACAATCCGAAGCATCAAAAGTAATGGAAGTATCCATCCACTTCAGATGGGGTTCTGCCTTGCCAGTAGGAGCAGCAGCAGCCATCTCTCGACGAATAGTCTTGAGAATGCACCGAGAGGTGATGTCCCAGGATCCTCCATACATCATATGGAGAGTCTTCTGATGCTCATTGTCAGAGATGTCAGAATCATCATTGACGATATTGTAGACCGCCTTTAACGCCCTCTTGGCATCTTGGAAGTCTTGCTCCTGATCAGACGGAGCATCTTCACCGACTTTCTGCTTCCCTTCTCTCTGGCAGAAAGGGGTCTCATCTTTACGCTTGTTGTTGCATTCGGCAAGCCTCTTGACCTCACAACAGTCTTCTAGATTGTGGCCTGTCGATTTGTGAATCGAAAACCACATCTTTTCACTGTCGCTGTCTTCAGATGATGGTCAAGATCGCTTGTCGGGGCGTGGCCCCCGACCACCAGGTGTTGCGGCAGCGGCAACGGTAGGTGTGCTGGCAAGTGACTTCTTGCCACTTGACTTCTTCTTCTTTTTGCCACTACCGTTGGCAGTAGCTCCGGCTTTGGAGGTGGACTGAACAGCCTCCGCAGCTGGTTTGGAGTACATCTCAAGGCCCTCAGCAGCCCTGGCGCATTTCTCAGCCAAGCTGAAGTGTTTCGTGACATTGCTGACATTCTTGGTTGTGAGCTTCTCCAGCATCTTCTTGTCTTGAACTACCTGTCGGAATGCAACAACAATAGAGGCATTGGAGATAGAAGGTGTGGTGTTCCATACTTGAGAAAATTGTTGGATGAAAGGTCGCAGTGACTCTCCCTACTTCTGTTGTATGGTGAACAGGTCCAACTTGGTGCCAGGCCAGGTGTAGGAGCTCCTAAAGTTGGCGGTGAACTGGCAACATAGTTACCCCCAACTGTAGATGGTATCGGGAGGTAGGCTCATAAACCAGGACCTTGTAGTCCCGGTTGAAGCCACAGGGAAGTAGTTGGCCATAACGGCCACATTGCCTCCAGTCGCGAGGATGGCGGTGGAGTATATCTGAAAAAACTCGACGGGGTTGGCTGCCCCATCGTATGTCTTCGACAGATGAGGCCGTAACTTGGGTGTCCACTCGACCATGCGGAGATGCATGGCAAGAGCCAAACAGCCACCTCCAACTCCCATAGGAGAAGGGTTTTCTCGAGCAATTCGCCTCTTGCGAGCGCGCCCAATGTTGATGCGGTCGTCCTGCCTCATGTATCAGCGATCGAGCTCTGACCAGAGATCCTGAATCGGGAGCCTCGATGCCATGTGGGTATGACAAGCCTCGAAGGGCAGTGACATCACTTGCTGGGAGGGCGCATGTCTCCTGAGCTAGGACGCTAGAGGACCAAGTCTACCAGACAAGGTCCCTTTTCGAGAAGGTGTCTGCCCTGCATGGGGCATACCTTGGTTGTTCATCGCATTGGTTGTGGCTGCAACCAAATGCTCAATGTCAGCACACCATTGTTCCAGCGCGATCAAAGGAGCTCCCGATGCTGGAGGATGTTGTAGTGGAGTTTGCGCTGCGTTCAGTGAGTTCTTCGAGTTGTTTGTCAATGCCGTGACCGATGCGAATTCACCATCCTGCTGTTCAGTGTTGGCTGCTGGAGCAGGTGGTGGTGGTGGTGGTATGACGCCTGTCAGGACAACAACGTTGGCCGACTGCTGCACATTGGAGGGATTTCCTCCAATAGGTTGTACAGCCGATCCGTTGGATGAACTGGCAGCGGAGTTCACCATCTTGAGATCTTAAATGCCCCCCCTACTTGGCGCGCCAAATGTCGAAGTATGGACTAAGACACTTCCCCTGGTACTACTAAGAAGTAGTTCTTAAAATTCATATTTGGATGGGGCGCTAATCAAGATCAAGAACTAGGGTGAACACAAAGAGTTTTACATTGTTCGGGCCGCCTAGCATAATACCCTACTCCACGAGGTGTGTGTTGATTGTATGTGTATGTAATGAGTGTGTATGAGCGTAGGTGATCTTGGATGAGTGGATCCTCCTTTCTACCGTGCAGCGCAACCCTTTTATATGCCAATGACTGGCTGTTATAGTGTGCGTCGTGGCCCAACATGTGGCCATGTATGTAATAAACCGCCCTATACACGATCTATGGTGTTAAGGGTGGTTAATATTGTGATAACGTGTCTTAACAGCATCGTTACCGGTCTTGATAGTCCTCTGATTGTGTGTTATTAATATATCATTAATAAGCATTAACCAGGTCTTGTAACAGCCAATTTATAGCTCTTGAATGTCCAGCCGCTGGAGATCCAGTTGTCTTCCCGTTGCGGACTCTGGTCTGAGCGTGTGACACGTGGCAGCTCTGGAGCTTTCCTCTGCGGGGAGGTAGGTCCGGAGCTACTAGACACATGGCAGCACCGAAGCTTCCCCTCTCGGGGAGGCAGGTCCGGCTACCCGAGACACGTGGTAGTGTCGGAGCAACCCTATGAAGGGAGGCAGGTCCGGTACTACGGGACACATGGCAGCGTTGAAGTCACCCTAAGGAGGGAGGCAGGTTCGACACTGCGAGACATGTGTTGCCTCCGGAAGTCCACAATACTAGAAGGTGGAACTCTACGCGTCTTCTTCTGGTACGAAGGGTTACCTGGTATACAGGGTATCGAGAGCACCCCTTGAGATCTCGTGAGTTCCTGGCCGTAAGTGCGTGCCCCGGAAGTTGTTGATGAAGGTGTTCCGGAGCTTGGTCCAAATCCGCATGATATCGGTCGGGGAATATTCCAACCAGGCTTGGGCTGAGTCGGCTAGGTAGATGGTGAGGTACTGAATCATGAAGAAATCATGATCGGCCCCGCACGTTAGGTGGCAGTCCTCCGGCCAACAATAGGGTTTGTTTCGTCGCCATACCTCCCAATGTTGGTCGGGGCCCGAGGATGAGCAGGGAAAGGGGTGTTGCGTATCTGCCTCTTGAGCGCCCTTGGCCCAGGGGAGTAGGGGCTCAGCCTCCGATCCTCGTTGTTGTCTTAGTGGCCGCCACAGTGGGGTTGGCGCTGTCAAGTCTAGGGTCATGAGTCCTCGACGCCTCCTCGGGCTCTACGCCAAGCCTCGAGGGTTCAATGGAGGTCGGATGGCCTCACACGCTCGTGGACCCAGTTGCATGAGGGGGTCGATGATCCAACCCTCTCGGGCCCCAGCGCTCGACTTGGGCAATGGGTCTTGGCATGGCTCATGCCGCTCTTGGCGTGCCCTCGGCTCCTGCTGGGGGCGCTGAACTAGCGAGCTCTTCACCTGTTGAGTGGTGGTCGTATTCAGCACAGTCTGGACATTCCAGCACGCTCATCGAGCTTCGGGATCAGCTGGCTCAGCCACGCCACACAACATCGCTGTTGTGGCTGCCATGTTGTGGCTCGCCAACTCGAAGCGCGAGGGGTCATCAACATTGTTGGTGATTTTGGCTTGGACTTGACGTGTGCGAAGGCACGCCCTGCCCGCGATAGTGCAAGGACCCAACTTCGTCTAAAGTGTGGTCGTGTTAGGATCTAGCTAAGTCTGGTCGATCTCGAGGGCGATGCGCCGTGCCTCAAACTGGTCGACTTGCTCGTTGTGTCGCGCCTTCTGCTGCTCAGGGCTGAGTTGTGGTGGAGTGTTGGCAGGTGTTCCGACATTGGAGTCGTCACCAACTACAATGGTGTGGCTCTCGCAAGAGGGATGCTCGCTCCTGTCGGTGCCATCGTCGGAGCAAGGGTTGAAACCAGCATCGTTCTCCAGGACGTGGTGAAGTGACGGCGACGTGTAGTCCACCATCCTTGCAAACGACAATGCCGAAACACAGTTGCAGCGTTCGTGTTGACATCGTAGGCTGTCTTACCCGTTGATGGTTGGATGATGGCTCTCTAGTTAGAGGTTGAAGGGTGTCAGCGTTGCTATGGAAGAAGTCCAGGCTCAAGAAATATAGAGTCTGGTGTGGGGGAAGATGGAACTGGCTTCAAGCTCACGGACATAAGTGGTATTCAACTCGAAGTCACCGAAACAAACCTTGGTGTTGGGCACGAAGGTTGAGTGTTGTGAGGCCATCGAGGAAGCGAAGTGGAACACAGGGCGGTCCTCCTACCAGGTGTACCAACCGTCAGTGTTCGTACCATCGACAAGTATCGATTTTGACGTGCGTTGGTCCTCGAGGTGACCTAGCTACAGAGACACAAGGGTTTATACTGGTCCAGGAAAATCCCCTATGTTCAGTGTCGATGTACTTTTTTCAACGAAAGAGGGAAATGGTATTACAAGAGTTGCAAACAATCAATGTATGCGCGCTAAGTTGCATGTGCGTGTTTGTCCCCCACGCTAACGTGTCCTTCTCGGCCCTTTTATGGGAAGCTCATTGCTTGCCTTGTCTAATGGCCCTATCGACCCTCGATCTCCTTATAAAACAGGCGAGGGTTACAAGGGTTCTTATCTCTACGGAGAAGTTCCGGTGTGCCTAGGGGCGAGGCCGGGTGCAGAAGTTGCCGCCGTACCTACCCCAGTCTTGTCGTCTTTTAGCATAGTATTGTGGGACATGCCCGCCGAGATGTTGATGCATTTATATTATAACTCTAAGTTTCATTTATTGTAGGGATCTGCGACGGCTGCACAAATGCCGTCGCCGTCGCTACCGCCGCCTGGAATGAGGTGCGATGAAGACTTCGACTTCGGAGGTGGCTCCGGAGGTGGCTATGGAGGTGGATACGGAGGTCAGATCGGCGAGTGAGCCCATGTTTAGTTTGTTGATGTTGATGCGATATTTGTACGATGTGTGTGATGTTTTGAAACTGTTGTGATGTGATGTGATTAATATTGTCTGTTCTGTGAATCTGGCCATCGAGCCGGTTAGTATTTTCTGTTTTTAAAAAAATAAAAAACCTTATTTGCGACGGCTACAGTACCGTCGCAAATAAGGTTCCAGGCCGTCGCAATTAAGCCACTGCTATTTGCGACGGCCTGGCCGCCGCAAATAAGGTTTAATTGCGACGGCCTGGCCGTCGCAAATAGCTGTGTGGGTCCCGGAGGAGGACCCGTGGGCCCAGCCCACTGGACTTATTTGCGACGGCCGGGCCGTCGCAAATAGAGGCACTTAATTGCGATAGCCCGGCCGTCGCAAATGATCTTTAATTGCGACGGCACCGCCGTCGCAAATAAGGTTGCGGGGCCCACCGGCCCGCGGCAATAACTTGCGACGGCTCTTCCTAGCCGTCGCAATTAAGCTTATTTGTGATGGTGGCCGTCGCAAATAAGCTTAATTGCGACGATTTATTTGCGACGGCTGGAAAACGTCGCAAATAAGGAAAGCCGTCGCAAATCGCTTATTTGCGATGGCATTTGGCTTATTTGCGACGGCCATGGCCATCGCAAATCGTCGGGATTCCTGTAGTGATGCTTCAAGCTCAACACAGAATGAGGACACAAGCTGACAAGCACCGCTCAGACCGATCGTTCAAAGTGGGTGACTCCGTATACCTTAAGCTGCAACCATATAATCAGTCGTCCCTGTTCAGGAAGTCATGTTAGAAACTGGCTTTAAGATTCTTCGGGCCTTTCACAGTACTGAGTCACATTGGCTCGGTTGCCTACAAGCTTGATCTACCTACTCATTCGGTGATACCATATTCCATGTGTCTCAACTCTGAGCTGCATCATCAAAGCCACCCCTGGTAAGCCCAATGCTTCCTAGAACGCTCTATTTCTCGCGGTGGATCTCTTATACGTCAAGCCTTGATCAAGTGGTCTTCTACACTTGCCGAGCTGTCTACATGGGAAGACTATGACAGGCTGCGGCAGGAGTTTCCCAATGCACTGGCTTGGGGTCTAGCACGCTCCTAGGGGGGGGGGGGGGGGGGGGGATGTCAGCACCCTTCCTCATGCTACTGACTGGGCAACGGCAGGAAGAACGGACGCGCGGGAGAATTCAAAGTCAGACGGGCCGCATCGCAGCTCCAGGCCCAGACGAGCGAATGCGCGGGTGGCGGGACCCGAATGGGCCGACCTGTAACGAGTGGCGCGAGATATAAAACAGAGGAACGAGTGAGCGTGATGATTATGCATGTAACAACTCCAACTCCAACCGTCGAGATGATACCGTCTAGTAGACTAAGAGTATCCATATCCAACCTATCAAGTATTTTTGGTGCTATTATTCTGAATAGCAAATGTGCTATTTGCATTTAGCATTTCAGTCTATGTGTCACTCCAACCAATTTGGTAAAACAAGTTTTGAATAGCAAACCAAGAGCTGATTGCTATTTATAACACACCAAAGGCTTTAGATGACAAACGTGTAGAAGTAGCACATCGATTAGGGTTGAATTTTTATCTGTCTTTGCTAAAAAATAGGATAGCAAACCATATAAAAAATCAATTGGAGATGCCTAAAGAAATGCTTCGCTTGAGAATAATGAAAGCAAAGCCTCTTCACTCGGTTCCAAAATCAATTGAACTATGTTATCTTTAGGATTGGTCCCCTCATACCTCATTTTCAAAACTGGCGCAACGAGCTAGGCCAGAGTTTCTATATTCTTACAGATACGTCGACGGGATGATTCAATTTGCACTACTACAACAGGAAGAGGTGTTCAATAATAATAATAATAATAATAATAATAATAATAATAAAATTATCACGATCGGGTGGTGGTTGGATCTACGTTCTATGGATTTTGTTGGTGATGTTATCTGCAGATGAATGTAACATCTGTGGCGTTCAAGCCGGGCAACTGTATGCACGACGGGGCTCCAGCTGTCATGGACGGCAAGAATCTGCGCAGGACTGATGCGCATATGGGTGCAGCAGGTCACCACCTGCCACACTGACAGATGTGAAAGGAGGTGTACTCGTGCGTCAACATTGAAGCACGGGCCATCTGGACTCTAGTGGTGTTTGTTTTGTCTCTAAACGTTAAGATTAGTATAACAATGTAGTAATCTGGCTCACGCATGCTGTGTAATGTTAATCAGTCCATTCACGTACGGATGGGTAACTTTCTTGACTTTTATTTGGGACTTAGTCACTGGGAATCTCTAGCAGCTTATCATGTTTGGTTAATGATATAATCCCTCCGTTTAACGACACCATTTTACTTTTATATTAAACTAACCGACATCATTTACTTTAAAACAGATGGAATATTTTGTTCATGGTTGAAAAGGTTGAGGCGTTTTTGGAGTATCCATAGAGGTCCTGATGCAATTATGGATGACCGTTAATTTCCCAAGGAATGAATGAGGAATTAAAAAAGGTATAAGCTTCAGAACGGTGGTAGAACTTACATATAAGATTTCTTAGAATAATTTCACTATTGATTAAAGTATATAAGGTTTAAATTTGTTTTTTTGATGGAGTATTACTCGATCCCTTTTATTTTTACAATAACTCTCAGGTTCTAGGGTTGTGCTAATTGTGTTTAGCATGGTCGCATGCGAGCACAAGCCTTGGCGCTGAGGTATAGGTTTACAGAACTCACTGGATCGTACAGGTCAGATTTCTCTATGTGTGTGTGCACTACAGAAAACGCGGTCATTTGCGACGGCCGGCCGTATTTGCGACGGCCGGCCGTCGCAAATAAACCTGTTTGCGACGGCCCGCAGATGGCCGTCGCAAATAAGTAAAACCGTCGCAAATAAGCCTGTATTTGCGACGGTTTCCAAAATGACCGTCGCAAATAATGAGGCCGTCGCTAATAAAGCTTATTTGCGATGACTTTTTCCGCTGGCCGTCGCAAATAGTATTAATTGCGACGGCCAACCCTAGGGCCGTCGCAAATAAGCTGGCCGTCGCAAGTTAAAGCCTATACCGTCGGGCCGAACCGTTCCCTTCATCATTTCCTTACCACCGCCGCCGCCGCTCCGCTCCGCCCCCGGCCCCGCTGCCCCCGCTCTCGCCGCCGCTGCCCCTGCCTTGCCGCCCCCGGCCTCGCTGACCCCGCCCCCCCCCCCCCCCCCCCCCCCCCCGCGCCCCCGACTTCACTGCTGCCGCACCCCGCCGCCCCTGCTCCCGCCGCCGGACTGCAGCGTCGCCGCCGCCCCGGCCTCGCCGCCCCCGGCCCGCCGCGCCCCCGCCTCCCCAGCCTCACCGACTCCGGTCCACCGCGCCGCCGCCGTTCCAGGTACCTTTCTTAAAACTATTATTTGTCTGCATTTAGGCCCATCTGATTTGAGAGTTTTACTAATAAATCGTATACTTCAAAAGATTTTGAGAATTTTAGACTTAGATTTATGGTTAGTGAAGATGGGATCGTGGGAGGGAAAGAACAAGGCCCATGGAATTAATTAGAATAACCTAAGTTTTTAAAGCTTGAGGGTTTGTTTGTACTGGTAGAGCGAATTTTTTGTTTTGGTTAGTTGGTGAGACTAGTTGAGACTGTCATGTAGATTAATCGTGCACGCTTGGTAGTACCTGCCCAGGCATGACTTCCCCGTTGATGCAGCTGATGTTGATTCCAGCGTAAAGGCAGGCCTTGTAGTGGGCGTCAACGACGTCGCGTCCAAAGGCCTTATCGGCACCAGCGCCGCAGTAGTACGGTCCCTGAGGAAAACACGCACACAAATGTTTCAGACCTCATCCTGGGCTAATTAAGCACCAGCTCTCATTGCATGATTCTTATATTCAGAACTTTACATCGCATAGCTTGTTTAGCTGCAACAGATTAAAAGGAGTTTTAGTTAGAATTTAGAGCTATAGTTTTCTTGCCTGGGGACCAGGGTAGCCACCAACAGGCCAGCCAAGGGGCCAGCTGACATCCTTCTGAAGGAGAGTGTACTCCTGCTCAATACCATACCTGTTTGTATTCAGAGAAAAGGTTCATGGTGAGGAAAAGATAAGATAGGAAAGTACATGTACAGAGGTGGAAAGCTCCAAAATTTGTGGTCCTCCTAACAAATTTTTTCTGGTAGCTTTTCTTTTTCAAAAGATGCTAATTTGATTTATACTATCCACATATTAAACCAAGACATACTAAATTGTTGTATTCATTAAAGATAGTAAACATGTTACCTCATCTGATGGAAGCCAATGTAATAAAATAGTGATATAAAATTTAGATTGATAAATTACTAATTGAATAGTTGCTGCAAAAATGTTGAAATTGGGTTAGTATTCATACCATGGCACCTCAGCTACAACAGCAGGGTTGTTGAAGACCTTGGCAGCATTGTGCCTCTTGTTAGTGGGGATTGGCTCTCCTTGTGGGGTGTAGCAGTCGCACATCACCTACACGGATTGGCTCTCCTTGTGGATGACAGAAGACTAACAAGTCGTCTCAGTCGGGCGCCTGGACCGTTCCAGGCAAGGCAAGGAGGCATGGCGTCCAGTCCGAAGCGACTGGACGCCTAGGCGTCGACAACACTGAACGCAATTACTAGCAATTTTTTCTATTTAGCACTAGAGTAACCTCTTAAAGCTGAAAAATAGGTTATTATCCATTGCGTTTTAGCGAGTGAGGGACTTGCTTCTGGACAACCAAAAGCATCATAATATGGTGATCTAGCTGGTCCAATTATATTCAGTTCTTTGAGTGTTCTAGCTATTTTTATCAAATCGGTCTTGACATAATGTATTTTTTTTTACATTGCTCAGGTCCCCTCCCCACCGTGCACACTCAGATCCACTTCACTGCTCAGGTATGGCACCATCATTCTTCTCATATTGTATATGACAGAGTACAGTGCTTTTAGCTGTATATGATGACTTGTTGCTCTTATAGTAGCTGCCCTGATATGTATAATGTTTCAACTGTTTTTTTTCAAACTTTTAGTGATGTAACACATTTTCTTTAGATTTGCATCACCATGTTACTAGTTCAGCCTATGTCAAGTGTGTGATCTAGATGTTGCTAGATGATTATGTTTTTTTAGCTTTAGATAGCTTTTTGTCATGCTTTGGTAAATATGTTTATTATGCAGGTTACTAGAATTAATAATTTTTTTCTCTTGTTCTTTTGATTGCATGAGTGTTTAGAATTAATAATTTTTTTCTATTCTGTTTAGTGCATTCGTATAATGTTTTTGAGTGACTACTTAATATATATAAATAAAGGGGTTTTAGGTCAGCTCAGACCAACCAGGAAGGGCACGACACGTAATAAGTGTGATCGTGCCGTGTAGACCATTGTAGCGGTACCGTATGCATCAAGTCGACACGGAAGCGAACGGGTTGGTAAGGACGTCAATGACCCGCTATTGCGTGGACGGTGGAAATGGATGTGGAATTGTCATCTAAGACCAACTTTCCTCTCACTCTTTCTCTAGTTCTTTCCTCTCTCTTAAATGACCTCAAAATGAAAATGAGCAAAGTAACCTATAGCAATGTATTACCCGTTTCGGATCGGCACGTCTCACATGCCATTGGCATGTGAGACGTGCAGGTTTGGAATTGTCCCTTTTTGGACAGCCTCAGAGTGACCGAGGGGGGTGGCTTGTGACGAGACGCGGGTCCAGATTTGGACGAGATTTCGGTGGCATAACCCTGTTGTTCTCTACTGCACCATTTTTGGGCGTGCAGTGGAGAACAGCGGGGTTATGCTGTCGAAATTTCGTTCGAATCCGGATCACGCGTCTCGTCATGAGCACGCTCCGCTCGGTCACTCTTGGATGGGTTTAGGATCTATCTGCCTAGGTTGTAGGGCCGTGACATAACACAACAATACATTAACAACAATTTCTTTCGCGTTAAACTGCAGAGCCAAACATGGGTGAATACCGCAGTTGGATGTATACTGGCTGGAAGAGCAGAACTGGTGGTCACTCCGATGAGTGGTTTATCAAGTTAGATCAATTTTTGGATCGAGCATTTTTGTTGTCAACGGAAGATATGGTGTGGTGCCCATGTATAAAATGCCGGAACACCAAGTTTTTGAGAAGATTGGAGCTTTCTTTCCCTTATGTCGAAACAGTTACACTCCACATTATAAAGTGTGGACCTTTCACGGCGAGACTAATTCTCGAGTCATAGCCGAAGTGGATGAGGATGATGATATAACAGAGGTTGATAGGATGGATGGGATGCTAGAAGCTCTGGAAGCGGAGGATCCTCTTACAAATGAGGCAGAGAAGTTCTTCGAGGAGCTGAAGAAATCACAAGAGCCGTTGCATGAACACATGGTTGTGACCGTACTTGCTTTCTTGACCAGATTTATGGCAATTAAGTCCAAGTACTTTTTTTCCATCAACTGTTACAATGATCTCATGAAATTGATCTGCGATATCCTTCCACAACCTCACAAAGCGCCACCAGATATGCAGTCAAAGATCAAGATATCTGGTCTCGGTATGAAGTATGAGAAAATCGATGTGTGCCCAGACAACTGCATGCTATTCTGGAAAGAGCACGCCAATGAGAAGATGTGCTTGAAATGTGGTAAATCGAGGTATGTCGAAATTGTTAATGACGATGGCGATAATGTGATGACAGATGTCGCACATAAGCAGCTTCGTTACTTGACTGTGACACCTCAGTTGAAGCGGATGTTTCTTTCAAAAAGAACCATAAGACACATGAGATGGCACAAAGAAGGTAAATGTGAGAACAAAGAATTCTTGACGCATCTGTTCGACGGTGATGCATGGAAGGCGCTAGACCGTTTCGATCCAGACTTTTCTCGTGATGCGAGGAATGTTCGCATCGGATTAGCGACAAACGGATTCTCACCGTTCAGTACGAACGCCACGCCATACTCATGTTGGCCTGTCTTTGTCATTCCGTACAACCTGCCACCTGCTTTTTGTACGAAGAACGAGTTCATGTTTCTCAGCCTCATTGTACCTGTACCTAATCATCCTGGGTCACGTCTCAACGTGATGTTAAAACCGCTGATCGAAGAATTGAAAGTCTTGTGGACAGGAGTCGAAGCGTACGACAGTTACAAGAAGCAGAAATTCAACCTTCGAGCTGCTTATTTGTGGTCCGTCCATGATTTGCCGGCATACGACATGTTTTCCAGATGGAGCACTCACGGTCGTCTGACGTGTCCGATATGTGCTTCAGACACGGATTGCTTTCGACTAACTCATGGAGGCAAAATATCTTACTTCGATTGTCACAAACGTTGGCTGCCCTCGAATCATATATTTAGGCAGCAGAGGCATGTCTTTCGAAAGAACACTGTTGTCACTAAAGGACCACCGAAGCGTCTCAACGGGTCAGAAATTTCTGATATGTTGGACAAACTGGTGCCTGATGAAGGTGGTCCTGGATATTTCGTAGGTTATGGAGAGGAACACAATTGGACTCACATATGTGGACTTTGGGAGCTACCATATGTGAAGTCGTTGATTCTAATGCACAACATTGATGTCATGCATCAGGAGCGTAATATGAGCGAAAGTATCTTAAGCACTTGCATGGATATGCCTGGCAAAACGAAAGACAATTATAAAGCTAGACTAGATTTGGCAGACATTTGTCACCGTCCAACTCTTGAAATCTCTGAAAGTGGTGGAAAGCCACATGCTTCTTTCTGTCTTCGATTGAAAGAAAAGAAAGAAGTTATGAAATAGATGAAAACTTTGAAATTCCCAAATGGTTACGCAGCTAGCCTGAAACTAGTCGTAAATGTTAACACAGGAAACCTCACTGGGTTGAAGAGTCATGATTATCACATTATAATGGAAAGACTCCTACCTGTTATGTTCCGAGGCTATCTAGATGATGCGGTGTGGAAGGTTTTAGCCGAGCTCAGCTATTTCTATATACAACTTTGTGCTAAAGAAATCAAGATTGGGATGATGGATAAGTTAGAGAAGGAGATACCCATACTTTTATGTAAGATGGAAAAAAAATTTCCACCGGGTTTCTTCAATCCAATGCAACATCTGCTTATCCATCTTCCATTTGAAGCTAAAGTTGGTGGTCCTATGCAATATAGGTTGATGTATCACATTGAAAGAGCGCTACGATATCTTGGCAATAGGGCAAGGGTGGAAGGGTGCATCGCTGAAGCATATGCTCTTAAGGAAGTAGGATACTTTTCAAGTGTCTACTTTGCGGAAGAAAACAATATCAATACTTTGGCGATGCGGTACAATGTGGACGAAACACCCCCTCTAAGCGACCTTTCTATTTTTCAAACGAGAGGCACCACCATTGGTAGCTACACGACCTACGTGCTTTCTGAACATGAAAGGATTGTTGCTTTACTCTACATGTACGCAAATATAGAAGGCATGTAGGAATACTTCGATTAAGTGTTTCTCCTACGTTTATGCTAATCGACATATTTTGCTACACATGTACTCTAGAAGATGTTTTTTCATGTTCAGCGAGTTCCACAGACAATATTGGCCACATAGGCATCAACCTACGGCCAAACAAGTAGAAGTGATGCGAAAGGAAGGAATAAATGGGGGGCAGAGTTTCTATCCTGGTTTCGAGAATATGTAATATTCTATCGTCTTCTATGTATTATAAATTACTATTATTAAAGAAGTATTATTTTAACTCACGATCATTTATGATAGTGTTGGACTCACAATATCCATGAAGATTTGCGGCAGCTATCTTATGGATTGGTGAATGTTAGAAGCTATGGTCGATATGACGTAAATGGCTTCCGATTCCGTACAACTCATTTTGAAGCTCATCGTCCTCTCGCGGCAACATCAAATTCCGGTGTTGTGATGAGAGCAATGGACACTCAAGGGAATTTAACCTATTATTATGGTATCATTAACAAAATCCTTGAATTTACTTTTACCGGAAATAAGACCCTTTGAGTTGTCTTCTTTGATTGTGACTGATTTGATCGTACTCATGGAACTCGAGAAAACCAATTTGGAATGGTGGAAGTGAAACATAAGGACCGACTACGAGGTTACGATACATTTGTTCTTGCGCATCAAGTTGAACAAGTGTATTATCTGCCTTATCCATGCACGAAGCTCAGTGCTTGGTGGGTGGTATATAAGGAGAATCCTCGTGAGCGGCTATATACTCCTGGGGATGATGGTTACCATGATAGTGAAGACGTTGAAGAAGTGTACCAAGAAGAAGAGTTGACAGACACTTTTATCGTCGAGCGTGGTGCAGGACTCGATCAATTAGTTGGAGATGTTGAAGACGTTGAAGATGTAGAGGCATATGATACACGAAAATGAAAATTAGAACAGGCCACGATGGAAGATCGTTGGGCTGGTTTAAGGAGTAGGGCATAGGCACATGACAATGATGTTGATGAATTTTGAAAGTGACTACAAGTAATGTTTTCTTGAAGATAGTAACATGAATTTTGTATATTTTATTTGTATATTTACTAATTATCTAATTACAACAGGATGGCGTCAAAGAAGGGTAAGAAGGTGCCGCCGACGAGGGGGTTCTACCCCTCTAGACCTGAGGACGCTTTCGTTGGTGCCTCGTCGACTTGCAGCAGATGCTCTCAGCTGTTGGGGCACGTTCAGACCAGCTCTAGAGCTTCGTCACAGGCAAATGTCACTCGTTTTTGACAAATTCTTTAAATTCAATTTCACATTAAACTTACTTATGAATCATTTGAATGTTGTAGTCCTCACCGGCTGACTAAGAGGTTGTGGCGCCTTCGGTGGGCCAACCCTCGACCAGCCAGCCCCCGGCTGGTGATGCTTCTGTTCCTGAGGCCTTTGAATCGGCTGGTGAGGAGCCGTCTGGGTCACCTGACGTGGTGCCCTAGCAGACGCGGAGGACGAGGAGGACTCACTTTGTCAGTCCTGCTGCGGTCCCTTCACAGAAGATCGTGATTCGTCCAGTCGGAGACAGGTAATAAAAATTATAGTGTTCAATTTTAGTTTCTTTTGATTACTTAAGTAATGAATGAATAAATATCTTGTAGGGTTTGGGACGACACGTCCTTCACCGGTGAGAGACACCACAGACCGGTGAACGGTGTCCTCGGGTCCATAGTGCGTTTGCACTATCCCGAGGTCATCGATGGGGTGCCTGCTCTTTCGTGGGAGCACTACGCACACGTCCATCACCAGGAGCACGGCAACCTTCAGGAGGCCGTATGGGACGATTTTATGGTAAGTATGTTAAAAAAGTTTGTAAGTTTCAACTCTTAAACTCTTTTAGTGAACATCTCTTCAATATATTCTTTATCGCAGGCAAGATATACTTTAGAGGACCCGAACGACCCTCGCCAGTTTGAGGATGCGAGGCGAGTGTTTCACTACAACGCTGCCAAGGCGCTTCGACAAGCTTTGTCAAACACCCGCGTTCAACTTGTTAATGAGCACTTGAAGGCGAACCAGCAGCTCGTGCTACACTTCCGGCAAGCGAGCGAGATGCACCTGACGGAGGAGGAGTACGCGCAAGTACGTGGAGTGTAGTAAGTATTTTTTTTGATAATTTCCTCGATGGTATTTTTAATGACTTCCAACTATGTGCAGGGCCACATGAGCTGATTGCAGGGTCAGACTGATGCATTTTGGGCCCTTTGTCGCTACTGGGCTAGCGATGAGTTTAAAGCTAAGTCCGAGAAGGCTCGAGACTGCAGAGGGGTCGAGGGGAAGAGCAGGCACGGGCAAGATAACCACTTGCGTTTAGCTAAACACATGGTAAGTGTGTGTAACTTATGTTTATATATTCATAATATATTGTTCGTACTAACACGTATTGACAGGAGCGCGAGACGGGGGTGCCGCCCACCCCTGCTGAGCTCTGGAAGAGAGGTCACAGGGACCCTTCTCAACCGACGGGGTGCAGTCAGGCTGCAGCCGAGCGGTTGGTAAGTTTAGAAATCATTCATATTAAATATAACTATATAGATTGTTGAACTTACACGGTTTTCTTGTTTTGCAGGCTAAGTACGGGGAGGAGGCTAGGAATATACACGGCGAGGATTTCGATTGGGAACGTCAACCAATCAATCCTCAAGCCGTGTATGCAAGCGGTGGTGGAAAAGCACACGGAAGATGATTCTACAAGTCATTTTATCGTTTTCAATTCAAAGTATTCAAGATATTTTAATTTCATATTATTGAATCTCTTTTTTATAGGCTCGCCATATTCGACGGAGTTGTCGACTCGAGGGCGGAGAGACCTGCGAGAGGCAGCTCCACGCAGGCTTCGTTGGTGGGCACGACAGGTTGCCGCGTATCGCAGAGGGACATTGAGATGCAGTCCCTCCGAGAAACTGTAGAAGAAAACCAAAGGCGACATGAGGAGGAAAGGAGGGAGGCGGAACGCCAAAGGATCGCGATGGAGGCCACGATCCAAACCCAGGCAGCCTGGATGGCGCAGATGCGGGAAGCAATGGAGGTAATAAATAAAACTAAAGTTCTCATTAATTTAGCGTAAATGACTTACTAATAGGTAGCATTTAATGTTTGCAATGACAGGCCATGGCTCGGTCGCAAGGTCTAGGGATCCAGCTACCGGTACTACCACCAGTCCTTCCAGGCGATCCTTCTTCAGCGGGTCAGGTAATTTTCTATGTAATCCTTCTTCTCCAGCGTAATAAGATTGAGATAGATGAAAGAGAGAGATAGTTAGATAGAAGAAAATGATTGAGATAGAAGAAAGAGAGAGATAGAAGAAAGAGAGAGAGAAGAAAGAGTGAAAGATAGTTAGATAGAGTAGGAGGGGAATGAAGAGAGAGAGTAAGATGTAGATGGAGATAGAGAGAGGGAAAGATAGAGGGAAAAGCATAGCAATAGAGAGATAGAGTGAGAGAGAAAGATAGAGTGAGAGACAAAGAGAGAAATGAAAAGAGAGAGGAAGAGAGGGGTATCGAGATAAAGATAGAGGGAGAGGAAGGGAGGGAGAGAGATGTTGATGCATTTATATTCTAACTCTAAGTTTCATTAATTGCAGGGATCCGCGACGGCTGCAAAAACGCCGTCGCCGTCGCTACCGCCGCTTGGAATGAGGCCCGACGACGACTTCGACTTCGGAGGTGGCTCCGGAGGTGGCTACGGAGGTCAGATGGGCGAGTGAGTCCTTTTGTTTGCTTTGTTGATGATGATGTGAGATGTATCAGAACTTATTAGTTTGTGATTGTGATGATGTTAGTGTGTTATATAGTATGTGTATTGTATCTGTTCTGTGATTCTGGCCATCGAGCCGGGTAGTATTTTCTGTTTTTAGAAAAAATAAAAAACCTTATTTGCGACGGCTTTTTATAAAGTACCGTCGCAAATAAGGTTCCAGGCTGTCGCAATTAAGCCACTGCTATTTGCGACGGCCTTGCCGTCGCAAATAAACATTAATTGCGACGGCCTGGCCGTCGCAAATAGCGGCATGGGTCCCGGTGGAGGACACGTGGGCCCTGCCCACTGAACTTGTTTGCGACGGCCCGACCGTCGCAAATAGAGGCACTTAATTGCGATAGCCTGGCCGTCGCAAATAACGTTTAATTGCGGCGGCTAGGCCGTCGCAAATACTGTGGCGGGGCCCACCGGCCCGCGGCAATAACTTGCGACGGCCGCTGTTAGCCGTCGCAATTAAGCTTATTTGCGACAGTGGCCGTCGCAATAAGCTTAATTGCGACAACTTATTTGTGACGGCCAAAAACCGTCGCAAAAAAGGAAAGCCGTCGCAAATTGCTTATTTGCGACAACATTTGGCTTATTTGCGATGGCCCTGGCCGTCGCAAATCGTCGGATTTCCTGTAGTGGTGGGGGGAGGGGGGAGGGGGGGGGGACTGTAATCGGGAAGAGGCAGAACCTTGCACTACATGAATTGATCAATAGGGTGTCGGGGAAAGTATAGATGTCGGGAGCGTCGAACTTAAATTGTTTAATGCCATCAGTTTTAACTCACGACGGTTATAATTTTATGACCGTCGGTGTCATAGCCGTGGCCGACGGCTATAAATACAAGTATCGGTCCACCAACTAAAACTGACGTAGAAAAATAAATACATCGGTACAACAGGATCAACCGCACCTGTACAAATAATCATCGGCCCAAGGCCGACGGCTCTAACTGCGCGCGCTCCCGATCATATTTTTTAAGTCCGGTGGCACCTCTTCTGCGTCTGAAAATTTTTATACCGCTGGTGCCGCTTCTCCATCCGATTTTTTTATTCCTATGGCGCGCTTCTCTCGAGGAGTCCGGCACATTAAATCCCTAGTGTGTCGGCCTCCTCAGAATCCAGATCGACTCCACCGCTCCTGGCAAAAATCCAGATCCGTCGCCGCCGCTAGAGATCGGCCACCGCGCATTTTGGGTCTATCCCTCCTCCCCTCGCCGCCGCAAGACCACCTCCTCCCCACACGTACTGGGCCTTTCCCTCCTCCCCTCGCTGCCCTAACGGCCTCACCCCCTCCTCCCTTGCCACCACAACCGCGGCTGCCGACCCGGTGCCCTGGCGGAGGAGTCCCCGGCGGACGTCCTAGGCCGACGTACCCGACGCCTCGCCTGAGCCTCTCCCTCCTCCCCTCGCTGCCCTAATGGCCTTGCCCCCTCCTCCCTCGCCACCGCGGATGCGGCTGCCGACCCGGCACCCCGGCGGAGGAGGAGTCCCCGGCGGTGCGAAGCTGGCCGAAGAGGAGGAGGCCCCGGCGGTGCGAAGCAGGACGAAGAGGAGGAGGCCCCGGCGGTTCGAAGGAGGTCGGGGAGTTGGCGCCCATCCTCAACATTCCAGAGCGCGAGGTCCGGGGCCGGCTCGGGGGACATGCTGTGGCTTGTTTTCAACTTATTTTTGTGCTTGTGTTGATCTTGTGTTGAGGAGATTGATGTTTGACTAGTGAGCAGATTGATGTTTGTGCTTGTGAGCATATTCCAGATTAAATTTGTGTTTGTATGTACTTGTCAACATAGTGGTCTTGTGAGCATATTCATCTGAGCCGCGTGACCAACAAGCGCCAAAACTACTCCTGGGTGGCCCGCGGACTGCGAATCAGAGCGTTATTTTTTTTGTTATGTCAGAGTTAAAAGAGTCGGTTTCACTTTGTGGCCGACGGTCTTAACATCGGTAGTCTGTGCTGGCGGTTATAACTTGTAAATGTGTCGATCAAAGAAACCGACGGCTATAATGAATAAATACATCGGGACCGACGTCTTTAGAAGTTAAAAACGTCGAATAAAGAGTGTTGCTAAAGCCATCGGTACACTGACGGTTACAATAGCCTACCGACGATCATACGGCCGATGCCATTTTTCTCGTTTCTTGTAGTGTCGGCATGGTTGTTGTACCGAGCAGGGTGGAGCGTGGTGGTGCTGCTGGCTTCTACGATCTTTGGAGCACTGGCCGCCAAGGCTCAAACGAAAGTCAAAAGACCAGAGCCGCTGGTGTTCAGCTTTTTCTGTCACCAGGGGATTCATAATTATCCTGGCATGGCAGAGGAAGCGCGGCGCCATGGGCTGACGCCTAAACAGACAGCCGTATCCGCCCCGACCACCAATAATTCAGCAATTATCACTTCTTATGTTTTAAATATCTAGGTACTTTTGTATGTGTTTGCGCCGATTACAACATTTTGGAAGATTTTCTACAACAGATATGTTTAGGGGCTGTCTAGATTTCAAGTGTCTGAAATTTGAAAAAAATTCAGACACTGAATAATTAGCAGATGATTCCTATTATTAACCTCTAATCCTTGTAATTAATCATTAACCCTTAAATCTTTATATTAATCAATTACAAAATTATTTGCTTAATTATATTACAATTACATAATTCTTACAAATTACTATTAACAATTAAAAAAACTACCTTCATATCCGAGACAGGCAGCATATCGTCTGAACTCCTGTGCCTGAATCAGGCACCTGAGGTATAGTATTTCCGATAAGTTTAAGTTATGCTGTCTCCGTCACGTAATTTTCAACATGTGGTGACACATTTCTCGCGGTCCATTTATCTGACAGACAATTTGTATTTTTGGAACTGACAGATGGACAAAACTGACGTGTTGCGTGGAAAATGTATGCACCTGTTGTGCACCTGTACCCGCTTCTCCTTGGATCGTCGTGTTTAAAACAGTGCACACCGGGGTCGGGAGATCTCAGTTGCTGCCCCAGATCAGACCACGGAAGGGCAGCACCGAGTCGGTGGCAAGGATCGAAAGAGGGATACAAGCCAGAGAGGAGGTTAGAGTGAGAAAAGGGGAGGAAACAGAGGCATGGTTACAGAGGAAAGCTATTGTGCAGACTGATTTGGGGCCATGAGGCGAAGGAGCTGTTTGGCACCCGCCTGTGTGCCCAGGCGATCGCTTGCTCTTTGATGGTCATGACAACGTCGCTTACGCTTTCCTCCTTGCCGTCGAAAATTCTGCGGTTCCGTTCTTTCCAGATTAACCATGTTACTAGCAGCATCATGGTTCTTCCTATTTGATTTCCTCTGTTGAAACCCCAGCCGCATCTGTAAACCAGCTGATCAGGTATTCAGGTTGCCGTCCTGGATCCAAAGAAACGGGTTCAAGGATTGTAGACTCGTCCAGGAGCTGATTTCACACCACACTTTTTTTTTGAAATTAAGGGGCAGGAGTGCTGCCATGCATTAAGAAAGAAAGTGAGTGATACAACCTAATTTACATTAGCTAACCTGACTTTGTGTCAGGCCATCCAGGGGCATTCCCATGCGATGGTAACAAAAAGCTAAGCTTCATCTGCCCCAGAGAGCAGTGCACAGAGCGCAAACTGAGAGTCTTCTTTGATCATCTGTGCAACCTGCCGGAAGGATGCTTCTTGATTTTCGAAGATGCGCCTGTTTCTCTCTTTCCAAATATGCCACCAAAAGAGGAGGACAGTCCCGGTCAGTTGGCGTCTTTGGCGCTTTAGGCGTATAGAAGACAGGACCGTCATGCAATATGTAATATTGGAACAAAGCATTGATGCGACAGGTTGTGCAGTCCTGAAACACCACACTTGCCTTGAAAAATTGCATTCCTGAAACAAATGTTGTGCTGTCTCCAGATTCCTTAAACAGAGCGGACAAAAATAGGAATTGGGCCAGCCTCTCCTTTGTAGCCGTGCAGCCGTCCATATTCGGTTCTGGAGCATGAGCCACGCAGAGGATTTGCAGCGAGGGGGCGCCCAAGGTCGCCAAATCAGAGGGATGTAGGGGAAGTGAATGGCACCTGAGAACTGAATTTGATAGGCCGACTTTGTCGTGAACTGTCCACTCGGTGCAGGCCACCAAAAGATCTCATCCGGCATGTCATATCGAGGTTGAGTTGTGCTTCCTGGACTAGGTGCCGAAGTGAGACAAATTGGTGTAGCAGTGGCACCGTGAGATCATATGCAATGTCTCTGATCCATCTATTTGCTTGTGTTGCCATGGCCACTGTCCTATTTTTATGTTTGCAGTGCTTAAAGAGCTACGGGAAGAGGGTTGCAGGGGATTTTCCCGAGAGCCAACTATCCGTCCAAAAATAGGCCGTATTTCCATCATGGATAACGACTCTTGTGGTCATTTGAAATAGATCGCATACCGATTTATCCACTGGTAGACGAGTACCAATCCACAGCTTCTTACAGTCAGTCCATTGGTTCCATAACAGCTTGGTTCTTAAGGCCCTACTAAACCGTACCATGTCTATAATCGCCAAGGCTCCAAATTCCTTTGGTCGACATACCTTTTTCCAGTTGATTTTTGCCTTTCCTCCCCTCAGTTCTTCGCAGCCGGCCCACAGAAACTTGCAGCGCAACTTGTCCAATTCCTTGATGAAACGTTTTGGGACTTTCATTACAGACAGAGTATAAGAAGGAACGCTACTTAGAACCGATTGTACCGGCACTTTCTTCCCTGCAAAGGAAAGCTGTTTGGTTTGCCATCCCGACAGTTTCTTTGCCATTTTATCTTTAATGCATTGAAGGTGATACAGCTTTGTCTTGCCAAAAAACAGAGGGAGGCCAAGATACTGAGCCGGAAAATATTTTAGTTCCCCTCCAAATTCTCCCATGGCCTCCTGCACCTGTTGCTCTGAGCATCGGATGGGCAGCAAGGAGCTCTTCTGCATGTTGATACAGAGGCCGGTCGCGTGTCCGAACGCCCTTAGAAGCTTGACTGTGCACCGGATTTCCAATCGACTTGGGTTGATGAAAGCTGCAGCGTCGTCCGCATATAAGGAAATCCTAGATTTCGAAGCATTCCCATATAGGGGAGAAAGCGGACCTTCTTGTGAAGCCATGTCGAATATCTTTGTGATGATGTCGAAAGCCAATATGAAGAGGGAGGGGAACAGTGGGTCTCCCTGCCTTAGCCCTCTGCGATGCTCTATCCTTGGGACAGGGATTCCGTTGAGGAGGACTTCGGACGAAGCTGTAGATAGCAAGGCAGAAATCCAGTTACCCCATTTTACCGGGAAACCTCTGCGTACTACCATCAAGTCGAGCAAGAATTCCCATGACAAGGAGTCGAAAGCCTTGGTGATGTGCTTTTCTCTACTTAATATATGGCCTTTGCAGTCTTTTCTCAAAAAAAAAAAAACCACGGAAGGGCACAGGAAGACTCCAGTGTAGTAGCTAGCCTGGTATTAACCTTGGTAACCGCGCGTTTGAACTATGCTGCGTGCAGTGCACAGGTGACCTTCTGCAGAGAACAAGATGATCGAGTACGAGACGGCGGCGGAGGCGGAGGCTGCACTGGGACGCGCCCTGACGCGGGCAGAAACCATGTGGTATGAGTACTCGGCGGCGATGCCGGACTACTGGCTCTACTGCCACACCATCATCATCGTCTTCGTCGTCTACACGCTGGCGCCGCTGCCCTTCCTGCTCCACGAGACGTTCGCGCCGGCTCTCGTCCTGCCCTACAAGCTGCAGCCTAAGGTGCTGCTCCCGCCGGCAGTCTCCCTCCGATGCTTCGCGGAAGCGGCGTTCTTCTTCACCTTTGCTGTCCCGCTCCAGATCATCTTCCACCCTGCCATGGATAAGGTCTATATACTCTATACACAAACACTCTTGCATGCATGCATGCACCGCTGGGTTCAATCAATTCATGGGACTAGGGGCTTCAAAAAAATAAAAATAAATCATGACTAGACGTTGCCCAAGTGCACATGCAAGTTGCTTTTCTACGTATTTTGATTGTCCTCCCATGGCCACGTGTCATCATGTTGTAGAATTTTTAGTCACGCTTCAACTGTCTGGATATAGGTGTGTGGATAAGCATCTAACCTGTTGCATACTGTACTTAAAATGACATCGGCATATAATCTTAACTGTTTAATTATATGGGACATTGATATGTTGGGTTTGCTAGACGGTAAGCGGATCTTTTTTAATATAACACCTCTATATTTAGCAGCTTTTATTTGTATTCCCACATGGCAGTTCTGACCAGTTCCCCCAAATGGGGTCCCCCCGATGGTGTTCCATACCTCGGTAATTTTTTATTATACAAAATCACCCATATGGAATACAACCTTCATGGAAATATATCTACCTATTTTGTGAATTACTACAACAAGAAACACCTACAGAAAGAAATACTTCATCTGACCCCTAATATAAATTCATTATTAGGACACTAGCACAACTTCAAACAATAATTTTCCCAAAAATAATTAATACGACATTTGACTAAAAATTTGTAAAAATATACCATTTTGAACATCAGGAGGTACTGTTTATACAATAGCGCATCTCAATGATAATCTCAAGCAACAACATCAATCTCATCTCATTACTCTACGCTTCTTTTACATCTAGTTTTTTTATGAGAACAAAGTTAACTAGACTCATTAGGGACCAGAGGTAACAAAAAGGCCTGACAGACATGTTTGAAATGTTACTCAGATATTTTCAAGAAACGCCGGTGGATGAGTACAGAAGGAAACTTTTTTAGTGGGTTTCAGATTCGAGTGTTCAAGTTTTCTAAAAAAAGATTTATGTGTTCGTATCAAGTAAAATTTCAACATGGATTATATGCTCATATTTATTTGCTTTTCAAAAAGGAAAGAGTTCAATTTATTACGATTAACTTGGGTTTCCTTATTTGCATGACAGGTGTATCAGATGATGGGCACTCGAATGGGGCTTCCACTACCATCAGTCAGCGAGGTAGGAGCGCAATTTTTGGTATACTCTCTTGTGGAGGACTACCTCAGCTACTGGATCCATCGCCTTCTGCACACCAAGTGGGGCTACGAAAAAATCCACTGTATCCACCATGAGTTCACGGCTCCTACAGGCTTTGCCATGTCATACAGCCACTGGGCTGAGAACCTCGCCCTTTCCGTCCCTGCCTTGGTTGTCCATCCATTGTGCCATGCCATATCATTACGCATTGGCTGTGGTTTACCTTTCGTCTAATTGAGGGCATTAACATACATAGCGGGTAACTAAATACATTTCATGTCTTTTTACTGTATATAATTACTCTTTTTTTCAATTTTTATTGTTAGGATAATAATTTTAATTTAAAGATAAACTCAAATTATTGACCTAACGATAACAATTTATAATGGAGGGAGAATTCTTGTTTTTCGTTACATTTTTTCATTTATTGAGAAGAAGACTTAATGTGATCTTGATGAATGAATTATTGAAAATATATATATTGCAGTAACCACTTTCCATTCGGCCCTGGCAAGCTAATCCCTTTCTACGGTGGCGCGGAATACCATGACTATCATCACTTCGTAGGAGGGAGCGAGCAGTCAGAACAATTTTGCTCCACTTTTCACCTACTGTGATTACCTATATAGGACAGATAAAGTATGCCCATGCTTTATTACACTAATTATTACATTCATGCAAAAACAATGAATGCTCAGTACCAAAACAAACTACAGTATGCAAAACACACAACACCGATCATTAATTCCTATAGTAATACAAGCTACTTGTTCATGCGACGAGTCCAAATTGCGACACCTAGGACAATTAGGAACATATGAAATAGACAAGCATGTCAATTGATTATCTAAAAAGACAAGCATGTCACTTTGCGACACTTAGGACAATAAGGAACATACGAAATAGATAAGCATGTCACTTCATTATCCAAAAAGACAAGCATGTCACTTTGCGACACATATGACAATAAGAAACATATGAAATAGACAAGCTTGTCACTTTCACCTATGACATCCCACGTACTCGGTTTTCTAAAAAAAAAAGACATCCCACCTACTTAGAAGTATGGTCTTGTTGAAATTCTCCTTTTTGTTCACCCTAAACGTGATATGTTTGATGTCTATCTACATTTGCTAATAATTTTAATTTATTTTCACCGTCGTGCTCTACATAGTAAGCTCAATCACTACGTAAGAAACCCAAATAGGAGACAAAGATGGGTGACGCGCTCAAAGGCGGCGTCTTTGATAATGTTAAGCGAGACGAGCCCGCTTCAGCGAGGATCTGACATGGCTCGGCTAAAACTACAAGGAGATGCGTTAAAACAGAGCCCGTCTCAGTTAAATTGGTATCCGAGACATGCTATCCTCTCTGAAAAGCGGGAGATGCGCATAAAACACAACACGTCTTCTATGACCGACATCTCCCTCTCCTCTGGTAAAAGAGAGACGCGCTCTAATTGAAAGCGCATCTCCGATTCCTCGTGTCACCTTTAGCATCATGATTTCTCCATTTTGCTTCGGTTCACTGTTGATATCACACATCACTGAACTCAGAGCACATTCTCACTTGATACCTGAATATAATCAAATCCTTCCTTAAGATACCTGAGGAACACAATGAACACACCACAAATTCATTCATTCACATAGTTGAAGAACACACAAGATAATATTCACACAGTTGAAGAACACACAAGATAATATTCAAGAGAATTCATTCATTAACAATATTTACAAACTAGAAGCTACTAAAAATAACAAAGAAAAACTAAATCCTACTCCTCCTCCTCCTCCTCCTCCTCCTCCTCCTCCTCTGGCGCCGGTGCAACAGGAGCCTGGGCCGGCTGCTCCAGCTGCACCGGTTGCACCGGCGGTGCAACACCGTGAACGAGGTTGCTCTCCGTCGCCTCCACCAGGTTTCTGCGGCCCTCGGGGCCAAGCACCTGGGCCATCGTCTGGAACAGAATGTCGAGATGATCAGCCACCCCCGTGAGGATGAAGAGGTAGTGACCGATGGTTCCCATTCCAGTAAACTTGGAAAGGTTACCCAGACCCAAGGAACTCATGGCGCGAGACATATTGTTGTACGCCTCTTGCGCCATAAGGAGGCGCTGCTTGCTGTTGAACCTCTCGGCGGAGCTGCAGCACAGTTTCTTGTAGGGTGGCTCTCTCGGCGGGCTTGGCGGCAGAAGGTCGGCCATGGTGATGGTGGGTCGTTGGGGTAGAGAAGACGACCGAAGAAAAGAACAGATTCAAAGTGAGTGACGTGCTTGTGGAGAACTCACTAGTGATGGCGCGTCTTAAATAAGGTTCACGCGGAGTCATCGAGGGAGCGGTTGTTTCCCGTGCATTGATGAAACGATGGGACGCATCGATACCACCTTGGGGAAACGAAAGGTCGTGCATGGACGTCGCACGTGTCTCTGCACCACGCCGCCGAAATTAAGTTCTCCTCAGACCTCGTGTTGCGCATCTCTCTTTTGAAAATGGAAGATGCTCTTTATATTAACGCGTGTCTCTCTTAGTTATAGCGCCTCTCGCATTTATCTCCCTTGTCTCTTCAACAATGGAAGACGCTCTTTAACTTAACGTGTGTCTCGCATTTATCTCTCTCGTCTCTTATTTGCCACTGATGCTCCTTTATTACTAATCGACCAACGGTCCTTTACTAATCGACCAACTCCAGTGCGACCGCCTCCTCTATTCACCATCGCCATTGTCATCGTCGTCATCATCGCCGTCGCCGTCCTCCTCATCGTCGTCACTGTTCATGGCTGGTATCATCTTGGCGCGTAGCCGACTGAAGGAGTAGCGCTTGGCGTGGCTCAAGAATCATTCCCATGTATGTACATATGGCACACCGGTTGCATAGTTGTATATATGTAGATTTGCAATGGACTGATGAACTTAAATGTAGTTTTGTTTTTCTGTCTTGTTTGTTTTTTGTATGTTCAATTTCTCTGCATAGGGTTTCTCTGCGAAGCCTGAATCGGGAGATTTATTGAAGTGGTAGTGCATTGTACCCAGTAAAGAAGGGGTAAGTCATGAAAAACAAGCACAATATGAGTTTAACCATCGTCCTCCTATTAATGAATTTCCTTTGCAGACTGACTGGGAAGGTGGTTACTACCCCCTAACAATCTCCTTCTCAGAGGACTATCCATTGTTGCCTCTGAGATGCGCCTTTCCAAGTGATTTTTTCCACCCAAATGTCCATCTCTTAGGAGCACTCTGCATTGGGATTCTTGATCAAGAGACTATAATATAGACCTATTTTACTCATGTAATTAGTATTTGTTGCCGAACTTATTTGAACTGGTTTCTTATGTTGCTTAAATTGATATTTCATAGGGGTGGTGCACTCCTTTTACAATCAAAACTATACTACTTGAAGTTCAGCATTTGCTGCATCAGCCAAAAGCGCCCGATGTTGAAAATGATTGCTATAATCTACTTATCAAGGTTAGACACATTGTGTTAGTGACCAACATAGGTTATTCATTCCTCCTTCGACATTTGTCAATTTAAAGAATGTCAATATTTTTAGTATCCAGGCTAATATAAGAGACGTGTTAGGGAGCAAGCTGGACAACACAGTTTAGATTGATCGATGGGAGCTTTAGGAATAAGTTTAGATTCGAAATTAGTTTAGAGGGCACATAATGTATGAACTATGAAATTCATTGAGTTGCAAATTATCATTGAATTGCAATGTCATTGCTTTTGTTTATCCCTGAATTCCAATTAATCCATGGATTGCAATGTCATTGCGTTTGTTTATCCCCGCAACGGTTCACGATGTTGTGCGAGTGGCAATGTGAAGAGTGCATGAGAGACGAACTTTAGAAAGGTGTGTCTCAGATACCTGATATCTGGCAAAAGGGAGATGAGCATTTCAGTGGCGCGTCTCCGATTTACGCCAAAGATCTTTTGTCCCATCTTGGAAAGCTGAGCGCAATGCAATGATCATATAAGGCATTGCGTAAAGTAGCCAGTTAGACACGTCGCAATGTCCTGGATGTTGTTCCTGGTCGGCTTCAGCACACCGTGGCGCATCTAGGACACCGGGGTGTGTCCGGGGCCACAAAATAATGGGAGACGCGCTTTACAATGGCGCGTCTCCGATTTACGCCGAACATACGGCCAAAACAAAATCCGAGACGCATCTTAGGTTGAGCTCGTCTCCGATTCATGCCGAAGATTTTTGTCCCACCTCGGAAAGCTGAGCGCAATGCAACGATCATATAAGACATTGCGCATAGTTGCCAGTTGGACACACCGGAATGCACTGGATGTTGTTCCTGGCTTCAGTAAATCGTGGTGCATCTAGGACACTCCGGCGTGTCCGGGGCATCAAAATAATGAGAGACACGCCTTAAATTTGCCGGTCTCCCGTTTACACCGAAAATTTTTGTCCATTGCACGCTCTCTCCCAACATTTGGCGAAAATTTTTAGTTGTCTCGCGCTCTCTGGACCTATAAACCGCCGATCCAGAGCATGCCGCCACTATCCCTCTTTCTCAACCCGCTCTTCGTCATTGTCGCGCTGCCGACATCGACCCCTACCCCGCCGTCAACCCCGACCTTCATCATCAGAGAGTTGAGCACGCTGAAGCACGCCGCCTCGTCTCCTGTCCCAGGAGCACGCCGTCGCCTTGACCCCGACCTCGGTAATCGGTATGAGCACACCGCCACCTTCACAAAAGTGGAAATGTTCTCCCTATCCCAAGAGCATGCTGGCCTGCTGTCATCAGAGAGTTGAGGAACCGCCACTCCGGTGCCTCTGCCAGCTCGTCTTGGAGCACGTTGCCGCGTCCCCTGTCCCCGGAGTACGCCACCGCCTCGACCCTGCCCTTAGAGCGCGCATACCAGTGATTTTATTGAATTTGAGGATGTCCAATGAAGGCTCATAGTTAATTAAGTCATTGATCCAAAGGGAGAATTTTCATTACGGTATACATTCATCTTCCTTGTTTATGTCCAATGCAGAAGTAATGGACTATCAATGTATAATAAATTCAGATTCGCAAACCCTAGAAACTGCAGGAACTGTAGTTGACACTAGCATTTGCCATCCAACTGAGTTTGATTTCTACCTCTGCAGCCATGCTAGAATCAAGGTACCTATGCGATAATTGGTGTTTCTCTCACGAGTTTTTGATGTCAGACTATAAAAGCATCAGCGGAATGTAAATTGTTTGTTTTTTTAGGGGACAAGCACACGAGCTCGGTACTATGCCTTTTACCATGAGAACAATTTCTCTGCTGATGCCTTACAGATGCTCACCAACTGCATGTGCTACAAGTAAGCTCTGTTCTCTATTCACTAACAGTTCTTGTGTTTATTACAATTGTATACAAATTTGTTCTTATGTTTATTACAGTTGAATTTTAGGATGTCTCAGTTGGAGCATTGGAGGCTATCACTACAGGAAACACGAAAATAAACGATGGCTA
Source organism: Tuctoria greenei (assembly GCA_036927565.1). NCBI lineage: Eukaryota > Viridiplantae > Streptophyta > Magnoliopsida > Poales > Poaceae > Tuctoria > Tuctoria greenei. The sequence continues at coordinate 105,558,585 of JAYESD010000010.1, forward strand.
AAATAATTGACGACGGCACCGTCGTCTTTTAATTAATTGACGACGGCTAAATCCAACCGTCGTCAATTAGGCCATAATTGATGACGGTATCCCTAATACCGTTGTCTATTACTTAAAGATGATAGCAAACCATCGTCAATTAGGCCCGTCATCAATATGGGCCGAATCCAAAGTCCACCCGCATGGTAATAGACGACGGTTTCAAAAGGATGTTGTCTATTAGTGTTTATAGACGACAGTTAACCTACACTGTTGTCAATTAGAGATTATTTGATATTTCCCGACCCCCGCGTATTACTCCTCATTTGTCTCACGGTTTCCTCATTTTAGCTGCCGCCGCCACTTTTCACCGACGCCGTGCCGTCGCCCGCTGCCGCTCAGATGCAGCAGCTCCCCCGCCGAGTTGCCCCCGGCCGTCGACGCTTCCAACTCCAAGCCAGACTTGTTGGGACTAGGTAACTGCTGCCTCGTTTTTCGATTCGAAGTGCCGTGATGGATCTCGAGTTCGTCCCCGCGTCCCCCGACAGCAGGTGGATGGGCGAGGCAGTGGCAGCATCGCCTGTCGTCGCTGTCTCTGAGGGCCTTCCTCAGCCCGGCCTTAGACGCAGTGGCTTGGAGTGAGGGTGCCGCTTTTGGATACTCGTCCTCCTCCTCCTCGTCGGGTGGGCTGGACCTTGGGTTCGACGCCTCCCTCCTTCGCTACCGCCGTGCCCGCTTAGACGCAGCCGCAAACCTGGACCGCCGTATCCTTCGCTTCTCTGCGTCGAACGATGAGATTTGCCTACCACTACAGCAACAAACATGAGGTAATTGATGCTGCTTACCAGATCCAGTTACACTGACATGTTGGTCCGGTCTGTCATTAGCAGGACTGTAGAAGTACCTATCCAATGGATTGAGGTACTAGTGGTTTCCAATTTGTTAAGTGGTTTGACTATTTGGTTTGGTTAATTATATAGATGCGTAATTCAATGCTTTCTGCTTTTGTTAGTCAAATATATTTTGTTGTTATTCAAGGAAACATCAGAATGCCATTAAAATAATATCCTCTGGACTTTGTTGTGGAATTACACTATTGTGTGTCTTGTTTGTGTAGATATAATGGTACCATGATGATAAACCCCATTTGTTTTTTTATTTGGCATTAGATCATATATATTCTGAATGTTTTTAATATAGCATGTCAAAGATGCTGACTTTTGCGACTTTCACAGGGGAAATAGCGGTTCGACATGGATCATCCCGTTGGCCCCTTCGGTACCAAGGTGAGATGGCGGCCGTCATACATTTGATTGTTGTTTTCCCTTTTCATTGAACCTGACATCAGTATCATAGGAGGCTGCTACTTTTAGGTTTGTAATCCCTCAACCTTCATGATTATTTTTTTGGAGACATGATATACGTCCCATTTTTTGTACAGTTTTCTCTCCGCTAATCAGCTCACAGGAGCATCACAAGTTCACTGTCAAAACTCAAAAAATTTAGCAGCCATGTAAATTTATTCTCTTGTTTTCTTTTTCAGCATATTCATTGTTTTTATCTATAATCTCATATTATATTATCCTTGTTTTACTCAGATCAGTCAATGGCAACCATCTAAGTCGAGAACTACCAGACTCTTTTGATCCACTCACTGGACTTGTAAATTTGTAAGATGTGTCATCATTTCCGACGTTTTCTGTATGTGTGTGTTTTTATCCAAATGATGTCTTGATTGACTGAACATCTGAGTTTGGTATGCAGGGATATTTCTTCCAACAACCTGACTGATGTGTTACCGTCTTCAATGAAAAACTTGGTATCTTTGACTAGGTTGTAGGTTTACATTTTTATTGGCTTTTGATACCTTGTCATGATATTGATGCAAGTTGGTAACTTTTTATAGTAGTATAAATCCAAGTGTCTGAATGTCTAATTTAAGCACCTGATATTTTAGTGTGAGTGAAGACACTTGATTGAGTGTTTGTGATCTTTAGTTTTGTAATTATTATGCACTCATTGTGTATATGATGCTGATTATCACTACAGGAATTGTGATAATAGACGACGGCCGCGAACCGTCGTCTATAAGGCCGAAACCGTCGTCTATAAGTTATAGACGACGGTATAAGCTTATAGACGACGGTTCTCAGCCGTCTACTATTATTTGTCGTCAATAAACTTATAGACGATGGTTACCGTCGTCAATAAACTAATTGATGACGGCCAACTTTAGTTGTCGTCATTAAGGTAGCTCCGTCCACGTGTCAGTGTGGAAACCTTATTGACGACGGACACTAAAAGACGACGGCCCACCATCGTATTTAATTAATTGACGACGGTTCTAGGTCAACCGTCATCAATTACGGACTTATTGACGACGGCTAGAAAGTACCGTCGTCTATTAATTAAAAGACGACGGGACCGTCGTCTATAAACTTGGCCGTCGTCTATTGTCGTGATTCTTGTAGTGTATGTTATGTTTGCTGTCACCCTAGGGTTTGTTAGAATGTGATTCTTCAAACACAGAGTTCTAAAGCACCATTGCCACTTGCTATATGCCACTCCTATCAGCCATAGCCAACTTATAGTTACGTTTTCATATGCCTGTGTGAGCTGTCCATCGAGCCAGAGTTGTCCTCGAAGGCAGGACAACATTTTTCTATTTTTTTTTAAAATGCAAATCTTAAAGACGACGTTTTTTTTGCCGTCATCTATAAGCGTCCTTATAGACGATGGTTATTTTTGGCCGTCGTCAATAAGCCTTCTTATAGACGATGGTTTTTTTACCGTCGTCTATAAGCCTCCTTTGCTGCCATGTGGCATGGTTGACTAATTAACGACGGTTAAATCCGACCGTCGTTAATTAGCTTATAGACGACAAATAATCGTAGACGGTCGTAAACCGTCGTCTATAAGCTATAGACGACGGTATTGTCTTTATAGACGATGGTTTTTGGCCGTCGTCTATTATTGTGATTCATGTAGTGTATAAAGGATCATCATCAATGAAGTCATTGATCGGGAGAATTTTCATTACGGTACACAAGATTAGATGATGACAGTTGTGATGTGTGTAATTAGTTACATTGTAACTAGGATGAACAGTATTTGTTGTGTAATTAGTATACTTGATAACCACGATTGACACTTTGGTAATATTTTATTGGTCATTATAATTTAATGTGTGATAATTTTGGCTATACATATGTTCATGAACAGTATGTTGCTGACACTGGTAATACGACTGCCAAATCCTGGCTAGCTCCTAATAGTAGTGTCTGTAAACAATCCGCGACGAGCTGTAGCAGAGAACGTATCGGATAACCTACATAAAAGAGACAAGCTTCAATAAAGCCCGTCTCATATAAGTTAATGAATCTGCGATGTGTTACATAACAGAGCGTCTCGGATAGTCAATATATCTGCGACGTGCTTTGTAAGGCCTGTCACGCTTGTAAGCTGGTGGGTGCGCGCGCCAATGGTGTCTCCAATGACACCGTAAAGAACGTCTGTTATGACACAAAAAAGGATACGTGCTTCTTTTGAGCGTGTCTAGCACCTAGTTCGATCGGCGACGCGCCTTGAAGCCCGTCTCTAATGCTACCGTAATGCGAGACGTGATGACGGAGACGCACAGTTTGTTCGCCTCCCTTCTTCGTTAGGGCACGTCTCGTATGAGCCTTTCTTACATAGTGAATGAAATGATTTTTGTATCTGTTTGGTAAATATATATTTTAATTCCACTATAATCAAGAACCACAGAACAGAAAACTTATTATTTGAACTAGTTCATTCCTTCCAAAATTCTACCACATAAAGAGAGAGAGAGAGACACACAAACATGCTAAAACATATGATTTGAAGTGTTGTTTTCCTTGACTCACACACAAAAAAAATCAATTTCTCCTTATCGACCATGGACTTGACCATAGTTATCATAGGACTGAATTGCTATTTTTTTTCTTTTGCCAAGTTTGCTACCTTTAACGAGCATTGAGTTTTTTAAGAAAAAATAATAGCTACCCATGTCCTGCATAATTGTTATTTCATTCAGTGTGTGGTTCTGAGGTGACCATCCAATCCATCTGCCACACAATGGGTCAGAAAAGAGAGGTGAATTTGCAATTGTACACATCACAATAACAATGATCCTTGCCAACCAATGAAGGAGATGTTAAAGTTATACTCACTACAACTCCGTCCTTACATCCTTATTACTTTCTCCGTTTAGAAACTCAATTAATTCATTTTTAAACTAATCGGTATCATTTATTTCAAAACAGAATTAGTATTGCTTCTGGCAAGTCTCTAGAGAAGTGTATATACATGACAACGTGATGGCATATGTACTTATAAAAATATGATGCCATCTCTGGCTCGTCAACAATTAGTATGGCAGGGACCCGAATGATAGAAAAATTTGTCTCTTTCTTCAGTGCACAAGGCCAACCACTCTAGATTTGAAGACTACCGTAATATCACCATGCTCTTAAAATAACAATGGAACATAGGTCTTTTGTACTACTCCCTCCGTCCCATTCTAACTCTATTTCTGGAACCGGTCAAGGTCAAACTAATCTAAGTTTGACCAAATTTATAGAAAAGATATTAACTTTCGTAACATCATATTAGTACTATTAGATTCATCATGAATTATATTTTTTATAGCATATTTATTTTATGTCTTAGAGACCTATATATTTTTGTATAATCTTGGTTAAACCTAAATGAGTTTGACTTTGACTATTTCTAGGAATAGAGTTGGAATGGGACGGAGGTAGTATTGTTTATAGCCTGATACCTCGGGAATTGTAGTATGTTCATCGGGCAACCGGACTACCGCCTCCTTTGAATTTAGCAACGTGGCCTGCCTCTCCTAGTTTCTAGTAGAGTGGCCACAACCACTAAGGATAAGAACATGCGGTGAAGAGATAATATGAAGAAGCAGGTTCACCTCTACGTTGAATTTAGCTACGTGCACCTAATCCAACCTAATGAAATACAAATATGGTACTCTCGGATGATTGGTTCACTTAAGGTACTTAGCGAGTGAAACCTAACTTGATATATCTTTTGTTGTGAACAAATTGACTAGATGCATATCAAACCCGAGTATTGATCATTGACATGCACTTAAAAGACTTATGTGCTACTTGAGAGGTAGTGAGTTACAAAATTCACTATTCAGGGCATCCAAACATGCCTGGAGGACATAGTGATAGAAACTGGATCTTATATGTTTATGACTGTCGGTACCCTGCGTACCGGGTACTCTATGATACCGCGAGAAGTGCAAGAGAGTTCTACCCGTCAAAGTTGAAGGTCTCCTCAGGCCCCACATGTCATATTACATCGGACCTGCATCCCTTATATGGGTAGCTCCGGGGATTGACACGTGCAATGTAAATCCGGAGCTAAACTCCCAACACAGGGAAGCTCCACGACCGACACGTGTATAGCGGTTCTGAAGCTACCTCCCCGCAAGGGGAAGCTCCGAAGCTGCCACGTGTGGAGCCTCCGGACCTTCATCATCAACGAATACATTGGCGGGTCTCCTTCAGCACGAACATTCAAGGGACAGTTAAAGCAACAGTTACAAGACTTGATTATGTGTCATTAATATTGTATTAATAACACACAATCAACACACTATTAATAGAGGTAACACAGCCATTAAGGCACGTTATCACACTATTAATCATGCTTAATACTCATAGACAGTGTATTAGGTTATTAAATATGCCAGGGCCACATGTTGGGCCAGGCGAATGATGTAACGGTCAGTCATTAGACTATAAAAGGGCTGAGCCGTACGATACAGAGGGACAACTCCATGTCAAGCCATTCATTGCGCATACTAGCGACACTCAATACAACAACACAAACCCCGTAGAGTAGGGTATTACGCTCAGGCGACCTGAACCACGTAAATCTCCGATCTCACCATCTTGATCCTGATCTCTGCTTGCCCCAACTGAAACAGGAACCTCAGCGGGATACACTTTAGTAGTACTGGGGGAAGTGTCGTTGCTACACTTCGACATTTGTCGTGCCAGGTAAGGACTCCCGAGATCTCAAGATGGTAAATTCCGCTGCAGGATCTTCCAACAGCAATCGTGCTGAACAACCTGCTGGAGGCAATCCCTCCAACCTGTAGTAGCCAACAGGTGCCATTGTTCTGGCAGGTACTATGGCACCACAACCACCATCGATTCTGACAAACAATGTTGGGCGACAAGATGGGGCATCTGCGTCGATCACTTCATCGATGAACGACAACCCTAAGCACGCGCTCAGTGCCGCGCGAGCTCTTCTACAACATCCACCACCTCCAGGGGCACCCCAGGGTGCTATTGAACAGTGGAGAGCTGATGTTGACCATCTGGTTGCAGCTGCAGCCGCTGGCATCAGCAATCAAGATCCTCCCCCTTCGGGGCGAGCACCATCACAACGACGGACCTTGTCGGGCCGACTTGGTCCACATGTCTCGCAGCAGAGGAGACGTGTTGCATCCCAGCAGGTGACTTCGCTGCCTCCCGGGGCACGACGCACTCACACCATCACCAGGATTCTGACTCACGACTTGCGGTCGGAACTTGATCGCCGTTACAAGCAGCAGGACGGTCGTGCCCATATCGAGCATGCTCGCGAGAGACGAGAACCTCGTGACGACCATGCTCCTCAGGGAATAGGGGGAGGCTGTTCTGCCCTGGCCATGCATTTACGCATGGTCAGATGACCACATAAGTTCCGACCTCACTTGCCGGATAAATTCGACGGGACTGTCAACCCCGCCGAGTTCCTGCAAATTTACTCCACTAGTTATACTGGCAGCAGGGGATGATGAGATTGTGATGGCCAACTACTTCCTGGTGGCTCTAACTGGGATTGCAAGGTCCTGGTTCATGAGTCTTCCACCCGACTCCATTAATAGTTGGGCGGAGCTATGCCAACAATTCACTACCAACTTCTAGAGTTCTTACACCCGGCCTGACACTGAATTGGATCTGTTTGCTGTAAAGCAAACAATGGGGGAATCGCTGTGATCCTTCATCCAGCAGTTTTCTCAGGTACATAATACTATTACTTAAATCCCGAGCTCTTCTGTTATCGTTGCATTCAGGCAGGGTATTTGAGATAAGAAGATGCTGGAGAAACTGGCGACCAAAGAAGTCACCACTATCACAGAACTCTTCAGCTTGGCAGACAAATGTGCCAAAGCTGCGGAGGGACGTGAAATGCACTCCAAACCATCTCCGAAGGCCAACAAGAAGTCCTCCAAAACTGAAGCCACTACATCCGGCAGTGGCAAAAAGAAAAAGAAGCCCAACGGCAAGAAGAAGCCATCGGCCGGAGCACCAGCCGCTGCAGTTGCTGCAGCTCCGGGTGGCCGGGGGGCACGCCCTGAGAAATGACCTCGTCCTACGTCAGAAGATGACAACAGTTCCAAAGCGTGGTGTCCGATCCACAAGATAGATAGACACAGCTTGGAAGAATGCCGGGAGGTCCAGAACCTTGCCGAGCGCTATAACAAGCGTCGGGAAGAAGCTCCTTTCCATCAGCGGGAAGGAGAACAAAAGGTTGACGAAACTCTGGCTGAGGAGGAGCTAGGTTTCTAGGACCCCAAGAAGGTCCTGAAAGCTGTCTACAACACCGTCGACGATAATTCCGACGTCTCTGACAATGAGCGCCTGAAGACCTTGAACACCATTTATGGTGGTTCTTGGGACATCACCTCTCGCCGCATCCTCAAGACAATGCGGCGAGACATGGACGTGGCAGCTCCCACTGCTAGGGAAGAGCCTCATCGGAAGTGGATGGACACTCCCATCATTTTCGATGCTTCAGACTATCCATGCAACATGATCGGAGCTGGCCAACTCCCGTTGGTGGTGTCACCTACCATTAACAATATTCAACGCCACCACGTAATGGTCGACGGAGGTTCAGGGCTAAACCTCATAAGCTTCAAAGCTTTTGTTAAGCTTCAGCTCCGGCCTTCGGACCTTTTCCCATCTCGACCTTTCTCTGGGGTAGGTCCGGGGACCATTACTCCTCTCAGTTCCATCACACTCCCAGTGACCTTCAGGACTCGAGGGAACTATAGAACTGAGAAGTTGGTCTTCGATGTCGCGCAGATCAGTCTACCGTTCAACGCCATTTTGGGTAGGCCATCCTTGTACAAGTTCATGGACAACGCTCATTATGGTTACATAGTATTGAAGATGCCAACACCTACGGGTGTTCTCCAGATCCGCGAAGATCGCACCGTAGGAGTCACTGCTTTAGAAGAACTCTATGCGCTTACCACAACGCAAGAGGAAGCATCCGGTAAGGAGCCAGCTCCGAACCCTCTGAGCATCCATCATAAAGGCTTTACCTTTGCACCCTGTGTGCAACCAAGTGGCGACACCGACGTTCCCATCAAAGTCATCCAAATTGGTTCTGATACTGCTCAGACTACCCGTATATCAGGAGGTCTGAACAACAAATAGGAACTCGCGCTCATTACATTCCTTCGGGCTAATGTCGACGTGTTTGCCTGGCAACCATCACAAATGCCCGGGGTCCCTAAGGAGGTGATTGAGCACAATCTGAAGATTTACCCTGACGCACGGCCTGTACACCAGAAGCCTCGGAAGCAATCAATCGAGCGACAGAACTTCATCGACGGGAGATCAAGAAGTTGCTTGAAGCTGGTTTCATCCGGGAGGTGTTTCATCTTAAATGGCTGGCAAACCCAGTCGTGGTGCCTAAGGTTGGCGGGAAGCTTTGGATGTGTATCGACTATACCACCTTAAATAAGGCATGTCCAAAAGTTCCGTTCCCACTACCTAGAATAGATCATATAGTGGACTCCACCTCCAGGTGTGAGCTATTGTGTTTCTTAGATGCATATTCTGGATATCATCAAATCCAAATGTCTAAGAAAGATGAAGAGCATACTGCCTTCATAACAGTAGATGGATTGTACTGTTATACTGCCATGCCATTTGATCTTAAAAATGTTGCTTCAACATTTGTGCAAGCTATGTATAAAACATTTGGAGAGCTAACTAGAGACTTGGTGGAGGTGTATGTCGATGACATCGTCGTGAAGATCAAGAACAAGGAGTCACTCCTTAACAATTTACAAGTTGTCTTCGACAAGCTGCACACCACGCGCACCAAGCTGAACCTGGACAAATGTGTCTTCGGGGTTAGCTCCGGGAAGATTCTAGGTTTCTTGACGACTCACCAAGGATTTGAAGCAAATCCGGCGAAGATCAAGGCTATATAAAATATGCGGCCCCCAACCTGTATCAAGGATGTCCAGAAGTTAACTGGATGTCTAGCTGCGCTCAGCCGGTTTATCTCAGGACTGGCAGAATGGGCGCTACCCTTCTTCAAACTCTTGAGGAAGTCCGGACCATTTCATTGGTCTGAAGAAGCAGAAAAAGCGTTTCAAGAGCTGAAATAACTCCTCGGCACACTACCGATATTGGTAGCTCCAAATCCTGGTGAACCTTTATTACTTTACATTTCGGCAACCACCGAAGTTGTTAGTATGGTCCTGGTCATGGAAAGACCGGAGTCACATTCAATCACCTCAGGGAGGGTCCGGAGTTACCTGAACGCATGTCTGGGTCCCAGGCCCCATACACGGAACCTCAAGGCAAAATGCTAGGAGATCAACCTCATTCACCTGAGGGAGTTCACCTGGCCAACCAGGATGATCTGGACCCTTCTAGCAAGGTTCGGGTCGAACAAGATGGAGTTTTGGACCCCTCCAGGATGGTCTAAGAAGCACAACATGATGGTTCGGACCCCTCCAGGAGGGTCTGGATCGATGAAGAAGAAGCTCTGGGCCCCTCCGAAAGGGTCCGAACCATCTAACGCCCAGTGTACTTCATCAACAAAGTGCTCCACGACGCCAAGACAAGATACATTGAAGTACATAAGCTGCTTTACGCAGTTCTTATTGCCTCAAGGAAGCTTCGTCACTACTTCCAAGCCCACAAAATATCAGTGGTAACTTCTTTTCCACTGCGTGCTATTTTACATAACCCTATCTCTACTGGGAACATTGCAAAGTGGGCAGCGGAACTGGCCGAGTTCGATCTTGAATTCATGTCACAACAAGCAATCAAAAATCAAGCTTTGGCTGACTTGGTGGCGGAATGGACTCCCTCTCCATCAAACCCTAGGGGCCACAGTGGGCAGAAACCAGAACCCAAGGTTCCGGTATTCATCAAGCCTCACTGGACTCTCTACTTCGATGGCTCTGTGCAGAAGAAGGGGGGCAGAGCTGGAATCCTTTTCTTTGCTCCGACTGGGGAGAAGGTCAAGTACATGTTTCACCTTGATTTCAAGGCAACCAAAAACATGGCAGAGTATGAAGCTCTCATCTACGGACTAAAGGTGGCATTATCTTATGGTGTCAAATAACTGTTGGTGAAGGGAGATTCACAACTCATCATCAAACAAGTCAATGGTGAATGCTCTTGTAACAATCCTCAACTAGCTTCTTATCTCCTTGAAGTCCAGAGGCTTCAGAAGGACTTCGAAGTCCTGGATCTCATCCATATTCAGCGTCTTCACAACACTGAAGCTGACGAACTCTCGACGAAAGCCTCAACTGGTGCTCCGACTCCTGACGGAATCTTCGTCCGGAGGTTGTCAAGACCAACAGCTCAGCCCGTCGAACTGAGCGAAGGGGGCGAGACAAGCACCACGAAGCTGGCAGTCCCGGTGGCCCTGTTACCATGGCGACCACCAAGGGTCGTAGGTGCTGCCGGAAGCTTCGAGCAACCCAGCACGCAAGACTCAGAAGCTCAAGTTAGCCCTGATGCATGGATCACGAAGATCCGGAGCTACTTGAAAGACAATATCCTTCCTAAAGAGAGTGTATCCGTTGATCGGATTGTCGGATTGGATAAAAGATACACATTGGTAGAAGGGGATCTCTACCGGCATGGTGCCAATGGCATCCTAATGCGGTGCATTGCAAGGGAATGAGGCCGCGAACTCCTCACGGAAATCTATGGAGGCGAGTGTGGGAACCATGCTTCTTCCCGCACGTTGGTTGGTAAAGCCTTCCAGCACGGCTTTTACTGGCCTACAACACTATAGGATGCGGTTGAGCTACTGAAAAAATGTGAAGCGTGCCAGTTCCACGCAAAACAGATTCACACACCGGCTCAGTCACTACAAATGATACCTCCTACATGGACCTTCGCTGTGTGGGGCATGGACATCTTGGGACCTTTCCCAAAAGCCATCGGAGGTTACAAGTTCCTGTATGCCGCCATCAACAAGTCCACCAAGTGGTCAGAAGCAACTCCAGTTGTGACAATCAACAATCAATCAGCAATCAAGTTCTTGAAGTCCATTATATGTAGATTTGGAGTTCCAAACAAAGTCATAACTGAAAATAGAACCCAATTCACAAGTGCTGCATTTCAAGAATATTGCGATGACCTCGGTATTCAACTCATCTATGCCTCAGTAGTTCACCCAGCAAGTAACGGCCAAATCGAGAGAGCAAATGCATAAATCTTAAACGGGCTTAAGACGCACACATATGAGTGCCTGAAAAAGCATGGAGCCAACTGGATTGAAGATCTTCCGTCCACATTGTGGGCAAACAGGACAACACTAAATCGATCAATTGGAGAAACACCCTTCTTTCTAGTGTACGGAGCCGAAGCAGTCCTTCCTCCGAAGATCACCTTGGGGCTTCTCCAGGTCCGAAACTTTGACGAAGCCGCACAGGACCAGCTCCGGCGTGAAGACCTTGACCTCATCGACAAGGGAAGGTGCCAAGCAGTTGTACAGAGTGCACGTTATCGCCAAGCGCTCTGGCGTTATCATCAAAGGAATGTGTGCATACGACAACTCGAGGAAGGCGATCTGGTTCTTCAAAAGATACTAACTCGTAAAGGGATGCACAAACTTTCCACTGGCTGGGAAGGTCCTTTTCGAGTGATCAAAGAATCCCGACCCAGATGCATTCTCTTGGCAACTGAGGACGGGATTCCACTTCCTAATCCTTGGAACATCGAGCACCTCTGTAAGTTTTATACTTAGAATCACGCAGGTGAGTTTGTAATTACACACGATGTATGTTATAGAGTCGCTAAACAGACAAGGGTAGGTCCTCCGGGAGAACATCCAGACCCCTCTGGGAGGGTCCGGAAAGTTCAAGTACACTTCATACAGTCACCGTACTAAAAGTGTAAATACTGTAGGATCGAAGAGCACGTGAAAAGCTACCAGAGGGGGGGTGAATGGTAGATTTAAAAATCTTACACAGCGGAAACAATTAAACCCCGACCCCTTCGTTAGAAAAACGATATGTTAAAGAAATCGTGTGTGAGACTAATATAAACGTGTTTCACCATGACAAAAGTGATAGATATCAGATATAATCAAGTCACGAAGACAACACAACAAGAATCACTCAAATCCGTCAAGAAAAACTCAAGTTATGATCGAAAGATCAAACAAAGGTCAATCTGCCCTACCCGAAAAAAAAATAGTTCTGGAACGCTGCAAAGAAACTCGTGTAGATCATAGACCACAAATCCAATGACCGTGAAATTTTGACAGATGATATATAATCAAGTTGTGAAGACAACCCAAAAAGAATCACATCAATTGGATCTGTAAAACTCGAGTTATGATAAAACCATCAACGAAAGGTAGTACTGTTCAGAAACTCGACGAGTAAAACTTATCTGGAACAAGTCGGACGAACAAGGCACAAAAGTTCCTTCAAACTACGAATTTTATTCAATAGAACACAAGAGGAACAGCCCCAAAGTCGTGTACCACGAGATCTTGGCTCCCTTGCTTATATAACCAGCTCGAAAGCCAACTCAACTCAAATCAGGAACCTAATCCTACTCTGTTCACGAACTGTAACTTTCCATAACTGCTTAGGACTGTTCTATAAGCAGATAGAAGCAATCTTAAGACTTCCAAACACCTTAGGAATATATACTATATTTATAAACAACTCAAATTCGTGATGCACATGAAATCTTATCATAACCAACTCGGTACTTTCCATACCGAGCCATAACCGACTTTGTCGCAGCCTGAGTCCATAACCTAGTCGGTTGGACCTTTCCAACCAACTATTTACGTCCACATCTCTTCATAACGTCTCGAAACCATGTAGCCACGTCCATGCACTCCTTGCCCACGTGCAAACATCTTCCAATAACGTCCACAATACCTTCACATGCATTGTTCTTGATTCAATCATGCTGCGCAATCTCCTGATCAGCTCAACCAAAATTCCTCCTGAATTTGGTTGTTGGAACCTCATCTCCTCCCTGAGACTAGTCCAATGGATCCCATCACCAGCCATGTCTTGAACTCAAGCAACACCTGCACATGAATAGACAACCAATCCGTACGAGCCCAAGTCTGCGACTTGACTCAAGTCAGTTCCAAACACAACACCTTACGTGAGCACCTCACATAAGCATGTTGCAAAGCATAGCAAAATGATATCAGCCATATCAACCAAAATGCGCCAAAAACTTAGCAAATGAATACTAAGCAATCTTTCCAGAGATGTAAAGCAAGTACGAAACATTGCAAATGAAAAATAGAAGCATTGCGGTCAAGTTCCGGACCTTGCCAGAGCAACCCGGACCTTGAGCCGGAGCTAACAAAAGCTAGTAGAACCTAGCGTCGGAACTAACCAGAACTAGTCGGAACTAGTAAACCCAAAAGCCGAAGCTAGAAAAATCAACTCGGAGCTTAGTAAAAACACGCCGGAGCTATCAAAAACATGTCGGAGCTAAAGACAAAACTCACCGGAGCTAACCAAAACTAGTCGGACCTTAATAAAAAGGTGTTTTGGTGATATTCAAAACTTTTATAGTCAAAGCAAGTGTATTCACTACAAGCAATTGTATTCACACACATAGGTCTTACAATCTCCCCCTTGATGAGTGCATTGGCAACACCATTTAAAATCTGAACATTGGCTTGTTCACATAAAAGTTTTGAAGACAATTTCTCCACCTTTGTAAATCAAAAGTAAAATGAGAACAAAAATTCCCATATTATCTCTCCCCATTTATTATCTCTCCTTATGCACATATTCTCTTTCTCTTCATGTTTATCTCTCCCCCTTTGACAATGTATTCAGCAAGTCATGAGCATATAAACAAATTATCTCTCCCCCTTTAGTTGTTATGAGCATATTATAACATATACATATAAACAAAGCTCTTCCAAGTCATAATATCAAGTACCTTACATTATCACAAAAATGAAATACATAAAGTAGTGTAAGCCATGCTAGAGATCAAATGTAATTTTCAATTTAAGCAAGTCATGATCTCACAAACTTAACCATTTCAAAACCTGAAATCATGACACTAGTTGCTGCATTTTTATTATTTTTCAAAGCATAAATTTAGATCATATGATATTTGCAAGAGATTATATGCGCATCTGCCTTATTCTAACCAACCAAGCCAAGCCTATGTCATTTGACAATCAGAAGCTTAAGGACATGGTTTTAGTCATACACAACTTCTTCCAAGTTCATATCTAAGTGCAATGATAAGCTATCTCAAAAGAAGAAGTGCGATTCATGAATATTCTCTTGATCTTTTCTCAATTTATATTTGTTCATAAAAACTCAACATGTGAGTTGATTACTTGATTAATTCTTAATGATTAACAGCACTTGTGAACATGTAACAAGTTCAAAACAGCAAGAAAGTTCGACCATGACCAGTTTTAGTGTAAGTAATTATTCTAATTACTAGACATGGCAAAAACTACAAAATGTATAACACGAGTAATGTAGTAAGAACTTCCAGCATGTAAAAGGAATCACAAAGTCATATATGTATGAAATACTATGCTCATATTATTTTAATTCCAGATTCACACATAGACTTCCCAAGTTTCAAAACTCCCCCTCAATTTAAGCCATGAGGATGCATAACCCCTATTTCACTACGAATATAACAAAAACGAGTGAAATCCAAAGGTTTTGTAAAAATGTCAGCCAATTGTTGTTTGGTATCTACATGGTGAAGCACAATGTTTCCTTTTTCAACATTATCTCGAAGAAAGTGATACCTAATGTCAATGTGCTTAGTTCTAGAATGTTGCACGGGGTTTTTAGCAATGCAAATGGCACTAGTGTTATCACAGAACAGTGGAACACTATCTAGATCAACCCCATAGTCCTTAAGTGTTTGAACAATCCAAAGAATTTGTGAGCAAGCACTAGCAGCAGCTACATATTCAGATTCGGTTGTGGATTGTGCAACTGAATTTTGTTTTCTAGAGGACCAAGCAACAAGAGAATTACCAAGAAAATGACACGCACCGGAAGTACTTTTCCTATCAATCCTACAACCCCCAAAATCAGCATCCGAAAAGGCTTTCAAAGTAACGGTTGAGGTAGAAGGAAGAAAAATTCCAAATTCTTGAGTTCCATGTAAGTACTTGAGAATCCTTTTGACAGCTTGACAATGTGAAGCACGTGGGGAAGCTTGAAACCATGCACAAAGACATACGCTGAATTGTATGTCCGGTCTTGATGCCGAGAGGTACAAAAGTGATCGATCATGCTTCTATATTCTTTTTTATCCACGGGTTCACCATCTTCATCAAGTCCAAGTGTTGTTGCTGTTCCCATTGGTGTCCGAAGAGGCTTGCTTTTGTCCATGTTGAAGCGCCTTAGGAGGTCTTTTGTATACTTCGTTTGATGCACAAAGGTACCCTCCTTGGTTTGCTTGATTTGCAGCCCCAAAAAGTACGTGAGTTCTCCCATCATACTCATCTCAAATTTTGAACTCATCATAGCTGAAAACTAGGACACAAGATCATGAGAAGCACAACCAAAGATAATATCATCCACATACACTTGAACGAATAATGAGTCATTGCCATGCTTAAGCACAAAAAGAGATTTATCAACCTTGCCCATGGTAAACCCTTTTTCAAGTAAGAATGTTTTTAACCTATCATACCATGCTCTAGGGGCTTGTTTGAGACCGTACAAGGCTTTGGACAGTTTGTAAACATGATTAGGAAAATCTGGATTTTCAAAACCCGGTGATTGTTTCACATAAACCTCCTCATCTATGTAGCCATTAAGAAAAGCACTTTTAACATCCATTTGATATAGCTTAAAACCTTTAGATGCAGCAAAAGCTAACAAAATTCTTATGGCTTCTAATCTAGCAACAGGAGCAAAAGTTTCATCAAAATCTAGACCTTCAACTTGAGTGAAACCTTGAGCAACCAACCTAGCCTTATTCCTAACCACAACCCCATCCTGACTTTGTTTATTTTTAAATACCCATTTAGTTCCAATTAAAGTGTGACCTTGAGGTGGAGGTACAAGTTTTCAAACATTATTTCTTTCAAAATTTTCTAACTCTTCTTGCATGGCAATAATCCAAGATTCATTAGTGAGTGCGTGTGATATATCTTTGGGTTCAAAATAAGCAACAAAAGCAGAATGATCATAAGAGTTTGGATTGCAAAACCTGGACCGTGTGACTCGTTCGTGCAAGCTTCCAATCATCTGTTGTGGGGGATGATCTTTGTAAAACCGTAGGGGAACAGATGTCTCACAAGCTTCTTCTTCTTCATGTTCATCACAAATTGATGAGCTTGTGACTTGAGGAAGATTTGAATCAGCATTGATGGTTGTCGGTGCTGGTTGAGAATTAACATCTGGAGCTGAACCAAAGTCTTTAGCTGCTGAATTTTCGGGCAGCGGCTCCAATTCTTCCTCATCTTCAACGAAAATGCTCCCCCCTGCGGATATGGATCTGGACCTGCAATGTTTGAGCTAGTACCTGGGCTAGCTTCATCAAAAGACACTTCACAAGTCTCCACAATTTTGTTAGTGTCAAGTAAAAGCACACGATAGCCTCTAGTATGAGATGGATAACCAAGAAACATGCCATCAATGGATCTAGGTCCAAATTTATCAAGATTACCATGTTTCTTAACAAAGAATTTGCAACCAAAGACCCAAAAGTGTGTAACACTAGGCCTATGTCCAAACCGGAGCTCATATGGTGTTTTACCTAGCTTAGCACGCAAGAAAACACGATTTGAGACATAACAAGCGGTTGTTAACGCATCATCCCAAAATTTCCTAGGAGTTTGATATTCATCAAGCATAGTCCTAGCCATCTCAACTAAGGTTCTGTTCTTTCTTTCTACAACATCATTTTGTTGAGGTACATATGGTGAAGAAAATTGATGATCTATTCCATTTTCAGCACAAAAGTGATCAAAAGATTGATTTTTAAATTCAGTTCCATTATCACTTCTAATTGCCTTTAAAGATCCTGGGTGATCAATTGATAATCTAAGAAATAAAGTCCTAAAGTGACTAAAAGCTTCATTCTTAGATGCCATAAAGTAAACTCAAGAGTATCTAGAATAATCATCAACAATAACAAGAACATACCATTTACCTATGAAGGATTGAACATGTGAAGGTCCTATGGTGTCAAGGTGCAAAAGTTGACCCAGTTCAGTTGTCATGATCATTGTGAGAGGAGTATGTGAACCTGCAACCATCTTAGCATATCTACAAGATGAGCACACAATTTCTTTGTCCCCTTTAAGCTTAGGCAGCCCACGTATGCGATCAAGAGCACTAACACGTGTTAGATGATCAAAGCCTACGTGACCAAGTCTACGATGCCAAAAATATAAGTCCTTTGAATCATTAGCAACTAGACACCTATGCTTAGAGAAAGACATATCAAAATCAGCTTTAAAAACTCTTCCAAACCGAGATATGTTAAAAATAAGCTCACTATTTGAACTTACAACTTTGCAGCAGTTTTTATTGAAAATAATTTCCAGATTTTCATCTAGCAATTGTGAAACAGAAAGCAAGTTGTATTTCAAATTTTTGACAAGTGCCACATCCTTCAAAGTGTAGTGATCATTTACTCTAACCGAACCCTTAGCAATTATAGGAGTTGAGGAATTATCGGCAAAAGTAACATTCTCTACACGTGACACAAAAGAGAGGGAGGAGAACCAATCTTTGTTACCGGTCATGTGGCGTGAGCAACCTGAATCAACAATCCAAATGTTCTCCTTCCTCAAACGTGTAACCTACATAGAAGCACAATACGTCGATGACTCAATACTAGGGTTAGTCAAAAGGCATTTAGGAATCCAGTACTGAGTCACGCGACATGCAGCAGGAAAAACACGCGAAAGCTGAGACAAAACGGCAGGTTTATGAGTCAAAGTTTGAGATTTTTTATTCTTAACTACTGACCTATAAGGTGTTACTTGTATAGCACAAAAATCAGTAGCTCCAGAGGCAAAAACAGAAGGTCCGGAGGTAAACTTTGAATGTTTTTGACTCAAAACAGCAGGTTGTACATTTGGTTCAATATGTGCAGCAAATTTTGCATGAAAGTTATGAGATCTAGCAACCATTCTTTCCCTTTTCTGTTGTTTAGCTAGTCTATAACAAAAATCTATGACATGGTAATCTCTACCACAGTAGGTACAATGACATTTAAATTTGTGTTCATGTCTAGATGAGCAAACAACATTTTTATTTGAAACCGAATGAGACAATACTCCTGCAGATTTAAAACCACTTCTTTTTGTTTAGGAACTGTTTGAATCAAACCACTTCCTAATGACTTTACAATTTTAGGTGGATGTGCCTTAGCATGAGCATGAGAATCAAAAGCTAAACCAGTTTTATCATTGCAAGACTTGGATGAATTCAGCAGCAAGTTTATGTTCTTATTCCCATTACAAAACCGATCAAATGTCTTATGCATGTTATCAAGTTTATTGGACAGATCAAGGCAATTTTCACATGAAGTTTTTCCTTTTAATTTGCAATTGGAACAATATTTAACTTCATGACAACGTAAAGCATTGTTCAATATAAAGATTTCATTCATATCATCTTGCAGTTTCTTATCAAGATCATCACAACTAGAACAATGCAAATCAATTGTAGAACAAGAAGCATCTTTTAAGTTTCCAATATTAAGTGCAGCAAACTTTTTGTTCTTTTCAATTTCAAGTTCAAGTTTATCAAGTGTGGAGGTATGTGCACTTCTTAGGGAGGACAATTGTTCATATATTAAGTCACATGAGGAACAAGAATCATCACTAGGAATCAAGGATTTCAAACGATTAATTTCAGATTCTAGTGACTCAATTTTAACAGCATTGTCCCTAAGCTTTTTTTCCTTTTTCTTAACAATAATAGTGGCACGAGAAATAGCATCACATATTTCTTCGCAAGTAGGACATACCTCTTCATTGTCGCTGTTGTGTTCTGCCTCCTCCATACTTGATCTTGACTTACCCGCCATGAAGAACCAGTTTGCCAAATCATCTTCATCTTCATCACTTCCAATGTCCACGTCACTTGAGCCAAGTTCCTGGAGTGCTGAGATAAAATTGTTCACCAGTTGGCGACTTGTAAAGCCCTTCTTTTTCTTCCTATCGTTTGTTGAGGAGTGCTTTATCCTTGATTGTTTTTCTTCTCGGGAGGTAGGACCTGAAAGGTTAGGACAATATGTACGAAAGTGTCCTGTCTTACCACATTTGAAGCATCATTGAGGTCCGGAGCTTCCTCTCCTTCTAGTTCTCACATTTTGCAATGCTTTTGAGAACCGGGTAGAGATGAGCGCTAGCTCCTCCTCTGTAAACTCCACAATCTGTTCAAGGGTTAGAGAGAATAGCAAAGCAAGTGTAAAGATGATGTTTGACCGGAGCTAGGCATGTCATGTTGAGAAACAAAAGCAATAGACTTGTTGGGGTTCTTACGTGAGATTATGTCAATTTCATGAGTTTTTAACTTGGAATATAGCACATCTAAAGTAAGTGAACTTATGACAGTAGATTCACGAATAGACGTGACTTTCATCTCCCAAATTGACATATCTAATGCACATAGCAATTGCCTAGCATTTTCAGCATCTGAAAAATTAACATTGACACTACGCAAGTTGCTGAGAATCTTATTAAAGTGAGCGAAAAGGTCATCAATAGACTCACCGGGTTGCATCTCGAAGCGCATGTATTCTTTCTTGAACATGTCTTTCCTTACCTCTTTGATCGTGTTGGATCCTTCATGGTAGTCACAAAGTGCTCTCCACACATCATATGCAGATCGGAGGTGTGCAACACAGTCGAAGTCGCTTTGTGTTAATCCTTGTATGATCAAGTTCCGAGCCTTATTGTTGTTGTCGACATCTCTCAGATTTGTAGCTGTAACTTGATCATTTGATGGCACTTCGTAAGGATTGTATACCTTCTCCCATATTGCAAAGCCTTGTGCCTGGATGAAAGCCTCCATGCGTGCTTTCCAAACCTGAAAATCAATACCAGCGAACACACAAAGTTTGGCAGAGTACTTCTCCATGATGATTAGTCAAAAACACGCACCAATCACAAAGATTAGAGCATTGTGGCTCTGATATCAATTGTAGGATCGAAGAGCACGTGAAAATCTACCAGAGGGGGTGAATGGTAGATTTCAAAATCTTACGCAGCGGAAACAATTAAACCCCAACCCCTTTGGCAGAAAAACGATCTGTTAAAGAAATCGTGTGTGAGACTAATCTAAACGTGTTTCACCATGACAAAAGTGATAGATATCAGAGAGAATCAAGTCATGAAGACAACACAACAAGAATCACTCAAATCCGTCAAGAAAAACTCAAGTTATGATCGAAAGATCAAACAAAGGTCAATATGCCCTACCAAAAAGAAAACAGTTCTCGAACGCTGCAAAGAAACTCGTGTATATCATAGACCACAAATCCAATGACCATGAAATTTTGGCAGATGATATATAATCAAGGTGTGAAGACAACCCAAAAAGAATCATGTCAATTGGATCTGTAAAACTCGATTTATGATAAAACCACCGATGAAAGGTAGTACTGTTCAGAAACTCGATGAGTAAAACTTGTCTGGAACAAGTCGGACGAACAAGGCACAAAAGTTCCTTATAACTACGAATTTTATTCAATAGAACACAAGAGGAACAGGCCCAAAGTCGTGCACCACGAGCTCTGGGCTCCCTTGCTTATACAACCAGCTCGAAAGCCAACTCAACTCAAATCAGGAACCTAATCCTATTTTGTTCACGGATCGTAACTTTCCATAACTGCTTAGGAATCTTCTATACGCAGATAGAAGCAATCTTAAGACTTTCAAACACCTTAGGAACATATTTATATTTATAAACAACTCAAATTCGTGATCCATATGAAATCCTATCATAACCAACTCGATACTTTCCATACCGAGCCATAACCGACTCTGCAGCAGCCTGAGTCCATAACCTAGTCGGTTGGACCTTTCCGACCAACTCTTTACGTCCACATCTCTTCATCACATATCGGAACCATGTATCCACGTCCATGCACTCCTTGCACACGTGCAAACATCTTCCAATGACGTCCACGATACCTTCACATGCATTGTTCTTGATTCAATCATGCTGCGCAATCTCCTGATCATCTCAACCACAATTCCTCCTGAATTTGGTTGTTGGAACCTCATCTCCTCCCTGAGACAAGTCCAATGGATCCCATCACCAGCCATGTCTCACCTGCACAAGAATAAACAACCAATCCGTACGAGCCCAAGTATGCGATTTGACTCAAGTCAGTTCCAAACACAACACCTTACGTGAGCACCTCACATAAGCATGTTGCAAAGCATAGCAAAATGATATCAGCCAAATCAACCAAAACGCGCCAAAAAATTAGCAAATGAATACTAAGCAATCTTTCCAGAGATGTAAAGCAAGTACAAAACATTGCAAATGAAAAACAGAAGCATTGCGGTCAAGTTCTGGACCTTGCAAGAGCAACCCGGACCTTGAGCCGGAGTTAACAAAAGCTAGTAGAACCTAGCGCCGGAACTAACCAGAACTAGTCGGAACTAGTAAACCCAAAAGCCGAAGCTAGAAAAATCAACTCGGAGCTTAGCAAAAACACGCCAGAGCTATCAAAAACATGTCGGAGCTAAAGACAAAACTCACCGGAGCTAACCAAAACTAGTCGGACCTTAATAAAAAGGTGTTTTGGTGATATTCAAAACTTTTATTGTCAAAGCAAGTGCATTCACTACAAGCCAATGTATTCAGCACACATAGGTCTTACAAATACCTACCGTGGGTTAGTACAAGATGTATAGCGCACTTAGCTTGGTATCGCACCCTAAGTACGCCCTTGTCTCCCCTGTAATCTGGACCTATAATGAAAGACAATTTTATGTGAAAACAGACTCCACGTGTATTTATTTTTGTACAAGGCTCGATCTATCAAATTATTGTTATTAACCTTCTTGTCTATAATGAAGTTGTACAATTCTTTTTTAGTTTTTACCCAAGGTATTCACATGCGTTGCAAGTTATATTGTTGATCTCTTTGGGTCTTAACATGCTGTATAGTCTACTTGCATGAACGCCAAGCCAACATAGGTCCGGAGTGTGCTATCGACTTAGCCTGGTCCTGCACCTTAAGTACGCCACTCTACCTACACCCCTGCAGGCCTCAGTAGGGTGAGTACTAAAAAAGCATATGGGTCCGGAAAGATTACATCAATATACTTGTTACCATATCGAGTTACTTTGGATTTAAAACTCAAATAAGAACTATAAGTCACAAACGATTTGTAGACAAGAGGACAAATTTTACTCTTTTCTTGTATTTAATGTGCAGGGAAAACAGAAATTCATAATGATGGTGGACAACTCCGGAGCTACTAAGCTCCGACATCCTCCGAGGGGGCCCGCCATTAACGTTAAATATGTTGACAGTGGGTAATGTCGGAGCTACAAAGCTCCGACAACCCCTGGGGAGCCTACCTTCAACTATTCGTGCGGCGACATCAGGAGCTACCAAGCTCCGATAAATCCTAGGGGCCCGCCGTCGATGTTTTATACGTTGATGATGGGTACCGTCGGAGCTACCAAGCTCCGCCAATCCCAGGAGGACTGCCGTCGACGCATCAGAAATGAAGACTTCGGACCTAAATCTACAAGTGTGAAGCATTCAAGTCATCAATGTACTGTCAAATCCTTTGGTACATGTACACACTTCAATTTTGCACATATACTAGAGGGCCAACAAGACAGAGCACGTTCAAACAACAATAAAATGAAGTTCATGGCAAAGTGGATTTCATTAAATCGAAGAATTGGATTACAAAATTGGGATTGCAGCAGAAGGCAAAAGGAAGAAGTCCTAGCTACTGGAGGATCTAAGTCCTGCGGAAGAATGTGCCGACTTTCTTGGCAACTTCTTGGACACTGGCCTTGACAGTGCCCTCCTCTTCAGCAACGGGACCTTGAAGCACTGGGTCCAAAGAGAATTGGGGATCTCGGCTCACATAACACGTCAACACATACTCTGCAATGTTTGTAGCCAGAGATTTCCCCTCTGTCTCCAACTGGTCCGCAATGACGTCGCCCATTGCGTTGAGTTTGCCGCCAACAGCATTGAGGGCCGCCAGTGCTCGGTCCAAGGCCAGCTTCGGATTGTCTGGACGTACAGGACTGAAGCCTAGTGGCGTCAGTGCATCGTTGGCTCGTTCCAAGAAGTCCCATACTTGGATGGACTCAGTCTCCTTCAAGCTTCGCAACTCCTCCAGTGACTTCCGGGCGGCCGCAAGCTCCGAAACTTCCTGAGTGAGGCGCTTGACCAATTTGGCATGCTGCTGCATATTCTCAGCAACTTGCTTCTCACGATCGGTCAACTCTGTCTCCCGGAGGTCGATGCGGTTCCGCCTTTCCGCAAGTCATTTTCCCTGCCTCTCACCTTCCCTTCCCTGGTGGCAACATTAGCTTCTCTTTTCGAGAGCTCCTGCCCCAGTTTCCAGTACTTCTCCTTCTCCTCTTTGCTCCATAGATCCAGCTTTTTCCTGCAATCTGCCAAATTCTGTTCACCCAGAGTCAATTTATGGGTGACCTCCGCCTCCCTCTTCACAACATCCTTCTGCTGCTTCAGGAGTTTTTCTTCCCTCGCCTCAAGGTCTTCTCAGCGCTTCAGGAGGACCTCGTTCAATTCATTGAGGTTTTTGTGACGCTCATCAGCAGCATCACGCCTCTTCTTAGCTTGTTTAAGGATCTCCCTGGAGTTAGCGTCGATCGCCCTGATGGCAGCTTCCTTCTTCTCCAGCAGCTTGTCCCAGTATTCCAACCAGACCTCCTCCCTCTTGATCCACTCCTTCTGATCAGCCAGCCTTGTTTGTGCAAGCCTGGTCTCGAAGTGGAGTCTGTTACGCCAATGCCTCAAGGTGT
This sequence comes from Tuctoria greenei, assembly GCA_036927565.1. NCBI lineage: Eukaryota > Viridiplantae > Streptophyta > Magnoliopsida > Poales > Poaceae > Tuctoria > Tuctoria greenei. The sequence continues at coordinate 105,582,868 of JAYESD010000010.1, forward strand.
TGTGCTCCTCCTCCAGGGCTTTGCTCTCATGATTGAAGGTGAGTTGGACTTGTCGGAGGCTCGAGCAGGCATTGTCTATGGACAACGCCAGAGGGATAGGCTCCGAACCTGCTGGGACCAATTCCACAGGCTCCAGAGGATTTTCCATCACAAAAATTGGGTCCCACTCTACAAGGGTGGTCCCCTGAGCTCCTACAGCACTAGGGATGCTCTCTAGAAGCCCTTCAGCGGCAGCAGAGGAAGAACCCACTGGGGGAACTCCCACCTCCGGACTTGAAGTCGAAAGCGATGCTTTCGGGTCTTCAATTACTGGTTCCGAGGGTGGAGGAACTGTCGCCACCTCTTCAGTATGCTCCAGCTCTGGTCTAGACACCTTTGGAGCAGCTATCTCCGGAGCAGCGGCTGGAGCTTCATCTGGTGCCCCTACCACCTCCGGCTCAGGTGTCGACGCGTCAGTCACTTCCGATTCAGCGACCGGAGCTTCAAGCATTTCTGGCTCAGCCGCCGGACCTTCAACAACTTCTGACCCAAGGGCTGGAGTTTCAACCATCTCCAGCTCGATGGCTGAGACTTCAATTGCCTCTGGTTCAGCAGCCAGGGCTTCGACGACTTCCGGTTCAACGACTAGAGCCTCAGATATCTTTGGCTCTGGTACTGGAGCATCAACCTCCGGCGCCGTTGTCAGAGGTACACCTTCAACTTCTCCCCTGTGGCCCGGCGCTACCACAGGAGCTTCTGGCGAGGAATGTGAATCCAAATCCACGACAGCTGGCGTCTGAGCTGCCATGACTTCTGCCACCACTTGAGGAGGAGGCTTGGTGCTCGAAGCTGGAGCTTCGGCATGCGCAGCCACGGTCGCTGCGACAGAAGCCGAAGTTCCTGACCCTTTCTTCGACACCCTAGAAATAAAGGGATGAAAAGATTAAAGACCAGGCAAAAATAGGACTAGCATTTTAAGATGAGCACTCGATGCTTACCTAGGGATGCTACCGTCCCAGTCGCCTCAGAACCTCTTCTTCAGAGGCCCAGAGCTAGAGCCCACCAAGTCTGGTGAGGCAACGACTTCGGACCTCAGCTGAGGACCACTTGCGGCAGCCGGAGTCCTCTCGGCCGAAGCTTCTCTTGGCTGGGAAGAACTCCCGGGCCTGGAGCTCTTAACCGGCACTAAATCTGGTGTTGACTGCCTGAAGCTAACGCCTCTCAATGACGCCTGCACCGGAGAAGGTGCAGCCACAGAAGACCTCCTCCGCTGGGGAGAAGGAGCCGTTGTAGAGGGAGCAGCCCTGACGGACCTCCCACCAGCGTACTTTAGCTTCCTCTTCCAGTTGGAGGGTTCAGCTGGCTCTTTGCCCTTGCCCTTGTCGATGTCTTCAACCCTCCAGCTCGGGGCAGAGGCAAGCCCTCCTTCAGAAGCTCTGGGGATTACCACCCTGGAGGTCGGACGCCTCTCCACCTAACCAAGGTCATCAAGCACCGACATCTTCCTCCATAGCTCTTTGTTGAACTGTGGCTCCATGTTCAGAGGAAGGAAAGCAGCCAGCGGAACCAAGTCGTCGTCGTCGACATTTATCCCATGCTGGAATTTCTTGAGATGAAGCTTCAAAGCTTTGTCATCCAAGTTGGACTTCAGACCAGTTTTAATTCAGTCATCATCCATCATGTTGTTGAGGGCCTAGGTGAGCTTCTCCCTCTTCCTCAGCAGATCCCATCTGTTGACCAGGAAGTTGCAGAAGACAATCTGAGGGGTCACTCCACCCTCCACGCATTCGCAGATCCTTGTAGGGACGGGGTTGAAGGCATATGACAGCTCCAGAACTACACTCCAAGCATCGATGTCAACGTTGGGGAGTCCTTGGGGCAGCTCCAACCTCTCATGCTCCTCCACTGCAATGATGACCCAATCCCTCTTCCAGTCATCCCATTTGCCGGAAGGGAATGACTTAAAATGCTTGAAGGGTCAGTTCTTGCGCTTCAAAAAATAGTAGAAGCCAAGAAGCTTAGTCCCCTTGCCGGTGGTGTGGACGGTTAAGAAGGTACGAAGCAGATCGATGCAGGGGGGAACACCCACCCACATCTCGCAAAAGTGGACGGAGGTCGCCACTAGTAGAAGAGAATGGGGGCCAAGATGATACAGCTGGAGGCCGTAAAAGTCCAACAGCATTAAAAGAAAGGTTGAAAAAGGTGGGATCAATCCCACCATGGCGTACGCATAGAAGTACACCATGTCGCCATTACGCTCCTTCTTGAACGGGAGCTTGCCGGCGCGAATCAGGTGGCTAAAGGAGTCACTGGACCACCCCATATAGGTCCGGACCTTCATCAAATCATCCTTACTCTTGAGGCGGCTCTTGGGAAGACCCAACTCCATCGCTGCAAAGTGGAGCGAAGGAAGAGAAAGTTAGGCAAAGTTTGGGAGGATCTGAGCGCAAGTTTGATCGAAAGCGTAAAGAGTCCTCAAACCGCGCATACTTTCCTTCTTAAGTAAGCCTCTGCGATACTTGGATGGAAACCGCAACAAGAGTGGGGCCGCATTTCAAAAATCTACCCCGTCCAAGACGAATGGGTCCGGGGCCACCCCGACGAAGAGATCGAGGTTATTACCCCGAGCAAACTGTTGTCATGATGGGCGGCGGGAGACCCAAAGGTGGCACCCTGACAAGGCGCTCGGAACCGATATAGTTTTGGTATTGGGAACTAGTGACCTTCAATTGCGTGAGATCCGCACTCAAAGATATCATCTGCTGCATTCATAACAAGCCACGCGGTGATGGTTTAATACCGGACCATCACCCCAACAGCACAGTAGGAGACTTTTGAAGTCGAAGTGCGGGAATCAATGATGGCCCCACCTTTGGTAGAATAACTTAACCCAAAGGGTTTCTCCCAAAGGTGGGCCCAGGGGCCACTATCGGTACCCTGCGTACCGGGTACCCTATGATACCGCGAGAAGTGCAAGAGAGTTCTATCCGTCAAAGTTGAAGGTCTCCTTAGGCCCCACATGTCATATTACACCAGACCTGCATCCCTTATATGGGTAGCTTCGGGGATTGACACATGTAATGTAAATTCGGAGCTAAACTCCCAACACAGGGAAGCTCCGCGATCTACACGTGTATAACGACCCCGGACCTAACCCCCAGCAGAGGGAAGCTCCAGTGTCGACACGTGTATAGCGGTTCCGGAGCTACCTCCCCGCAAGGGGAAGCTCCGAAGCTGCCACATGTGGAGCCTCCAAGAAATAAGTCGTGAAACAAAAGATCAACTCAAAGTCGCGATTTATCGAACAAGTCCAAAAATGGTCGGACTAGTCCGAAATTGGACAGAGAGATACCGAACAAGTCCGGACTGGACATCGGACAAGTCCTAACTTAGGCAGGCGGGAAAAACAGACAAGTCTAGCCTAAAATCGGACACGTCTGACTTTAGTCAGAGGGGAAAATGGACAAGTCCGCTGGAAGACCGGACAAGTCCAGGGACTTAGCAATTTTCTAAGAACTTGGAACACCGGACTAGTCCGCACTAGGGCGGACAAGTCCGAAAGTGTCCAGAGGGAAAAACAGACTAGTCTGTAGAAAAATGGACAAGTCTGTTTGAAGTTAGAGAGAAATCAGACTAGTCCGAACCGAAATCGGACTAGTACGCACTTTCCAGAATTCTTAAGTGCGGTTTGGCTATCAATTCATTTTTAACTTGTTCCTTTTTATGTGGATTAATGTTAAACATATTTAATGATGGATGCAGGACATGATGCATAAAAATGAGGGTGTTACAAACCTACCCCCCCTTAAAATGAATCTCGCCCTCGAGATTCGACGTGGAAGAGAAAAGATAGGGAAATTCCTTTTTGAAATCGTCCTCCAACTCCCATGTTGCTTCCGATCCTGTATGATCTTTCCATTGCTCTTTACACCATTTAATAACATTGTTCCTTGTGACCCTCTCTTTGGTTTCCAAATTTTGATCGATTGCTCGGCATAAGTCAAATCTTCCTCTAGCTCCAATTCATCCATTGACACTTGTTCTTCCGGTACTTTCAAACACTTCTTGAGCTGGGAAACATGAAACACATCATGGACATCTAAAAGATGAGCTGGCATCTCCAATTTATACGCTAATTCTCCTCTTTTGTACATAATCTTGAATGGCCCAATGTATCGAGGTGCTAGCTTGCCTCTTATGTTAAACCTCTTATGACCTCTCATTGGTGACACCTTGAGGTAAACGAAGTCTCCCACTTCAAAGGCTAGTTTCCTTCTCCTATTGTCTGCATAGCCTTTTTGCTTTGATTGAGAGGTCCTCAAGTTTTCACGAATTACCTGAACTTGTTTTTCAGCTTCTAGCAACACATCCGGACCAAATACTTGAGTTTCTCTTGTCTCATTCCAGAATAAGGGTGTCCAACAGTTCCTTCCATATAGTGCTTCATAGGGCGACATTTTCAAGTTTGCTTGGTAACTATTGTTGTATGAGAATTCCGCATATGGCAAGCTTTGTCCCAACTCTTCCCATGCTTCAAAACACAAGCTCCCAACATATCCTCTAAAATATGATTGGTCCTCTCAGTTTGTCCATCCGTTTGAGCGTGATATGCTGAACTAAAATTTAACCTTGTTCCCAAGGCTTCATGCAATTTCTGCCAAAACCTGGAGGTAAATTGGGAACATCTATCCGACACTATCTTCTTTGGAACTCCATGCAAACATACTATTCTTCCCATGTACAGTTCCGCTAACTTCTCTCCAATAAAAGTGGTCTTGATGGGAATAAAGTGAGCTGACTTGGTCAATCGATCCACAATTACCCAAATTGAGTCATAATTGGACTGAGTACGTGGCAATCCAACTATGAAGTCCATGCTGATTTCTTCCCACTTCCATTCCGCAATCTTCAATGGCTGCAATAGTCCAGCTGGCCTTTGATGTTCCGCCTTCACCCGTTGGCACACATCACACAATGCTACATATTCAGCTATGTCCTTTTTCATGCTAGTTCACCAATAACAAGTCTTCAAGTCTTTGTACATCTTTGTACAACTGGGGTGAATCGAATATGGCGAGTCATGTGCCTCCTTTAGTATTGTCTCCCGAATATGCTTCACATTAGGCACGACAATCCTCTTACCAAGCCATAGGGTACCTTGTTCATCCTCATCAAATCTGAATTCTCTTCCCTCTTGGGTCCTTGCCTTGATTTCTTGGATTTCCTCATCCTTTGTTTGGCCCTCTCGAATTTCTTGCTCCAAGGTCGGATTTGACTCCATCATCCCCATCTCATTTACAAATCCAAGGTTCAACCGTTCAAACTCTTTACATAACTCAGATGGCAGCTCTCCAACTGTGAGTTGATGACTTACTCCTTTCCGGCTCAAGGCATCAGCCACTACATTAGCCTTCCCTGGATGATAATTGATTCCCACATCATAATCCTTGATGAGTTCCAGCGATCTTCGTTGCCTCAAATTCAGGTCTGTTTGTGTGAAAATATACTTAAGGCTCTTATGATCCGTGTAAATTTCACACCTACATCCAAGGATATAGTGTCTCCAAATTTTCAATGCATGTACCACGGCTGCAAACTCCGAATCATGTGTTGGATAATTCTGCTCATGTTTCTTCAATTGTCTCGATGCAAATGCAACCATTTGACCTTCTTGCATGAGAACACATCCAAGCCCTTGTCTCGACACATCACAATATATGTCGAAACTTTTGCTTACTCCGGCAAAACCAAAACTGGGGATGTTGTTAACCTTTTCTTCAACTCCTCAAAACTTTCTTGACAAGCTTGAGTCCATTGAAATGTTTTTCCCTTCATTAGCAATTCCATCATTGGCTTGGCTATCTTTGAAAAGTCCTTGATGAAACGACGGTAATATCCAACCATCCCAAGAAAACTCCTTATTTCCTTGACATTTTGCGGGGGCTCCCATTTTAGCACATCCCTCACTTTTCCGGGGTCGACCGATTCCTCCTCCGGAGATGATATGACCCAGAAACAACACCTCTTTCGACCAAAACTGGCACTTGCTTAACTTGAAGTACAATTGATGCTCCCTCAATTTCTGCAACGTGGTCCTCAAGTGTTCCTTATGTTCCTTCTCATCCTTCGAGTAGATCATAATGTCATCCATGAACACCACAACAAACTTATCCAAGTACTCCATGAAGACCTTATTCATGAGGTACATAAAGTAGGCAAGCGCATTTGTCAATCCAAAGGACATCACAGTGTACTCATAAGATCCATACCGTGTTCGAAAAGCTGTCTTGGATATGTCCGATGGTCTAATCTTCATCTGAAAATATCCTGACCTCAAATCAATCTTGGAGAAGACACACGCACCCTTCATCTGATTGAACAAGTCTTCTATGTGTGGCAAGGTGTACTTGTTCTTGATGGTCACCTCATTGAGAGCTTGGTAATCCACACACATCCTTTGCAACCCATCCTTCTTATTCACGAAAAGAACGGGCGCTCCCCAAGGTGAAGAACTGGGGCGAATAAATCCTTTCTCTAGTTGCTCTTGAATCTGCTTCTTGAGCTTCGCTAATTCCTTAGGAGGCATCCTGTATGGCCTCTTAGCTATAGGTGCAGTTCCAGGTATTAAATCAATAACAAACTCAATGTCTCGATCAGGTGGCATACCTAACAACTCATCCGGAAACACATCCAAAAATTCACACACCACCGAAATCTCCTCAATTGTAGCACCATCCATGTGATTCAGCTCCAATTGCTTCGGCGCATGTTGAGATGCTTCAAATACTACAGTGATCCCTTCCTCATTGGTCAACTTCACCGTCTTCGTGGCACACTCAATAACTCCATTGTGCTTCCTCAACCAGTCCATACCAAGTATAATGTCCAATCCTTGGGAATCCAAGACAATGAGGTTGGCGAAGAAGTCTACCCCCTTATTCTAAGGCTTACTTTTGGACATACTATATTTGTCCTCATCTCTCCTCCAGGAGACTTAACCAACAGAGTAAACTTCATATGAGAGATAGGAGAACTATACTTAGCAACATATTTTAATGCAATGAATGAATGCGATGCTCCAAAATCAAATAACATAGTCCCCGGGTTGGAGTTTGCGAGAAACATACCAATCACCACGTCATGAGCTTGTTGCGCATCCTCCGTAGAGACATGGTTCACATTGCCACGAGCAAAATTTTGTTGTCCATGGTTCCCTTGCAGATGTCCTCCATTCGGTCTTGGGTTTTGCCTCGGCGCATTGCTTCCTTGATCAAGGCCTAACTTAGGACATTGATGTGCAAAGTGTCTAGCTTCCCCACAAGTATAGCACTTCTTTGCTGCACCAGAATTTGGACGGACTTGATTTTGAACATTTGCACCAGGAATGTTAGCACGAGGTGCAAAAGGCATTGGAGGCCTAGGTACTTGCATGACAGGGCGCTACTGTACAAACTGAGCAGGGCGCGGTGCATAACAAATGCTATGAGCAGGCACAAAAGAGCTGAAATATGGTGCATTAGGAGGTTCAAAGCGAGGGCGCACATTACTTCTTTGTTGATGTCCTTGATATGGCTCCTTCCTCTTGTTGTCTCGCTCCATCTCACGGACCTCGTTCTCCACAACAATGGCTTTGTCCACAAGCTTCTGGAAGTTGGCATAACCACAATTCAGCAATTGTACTTGGATCTCATTGTTCAAGCCTCTCATGAACAAGTATTGCTTTCGGCTGTCCCGGCTCACATCCTCAGGCGCATACCTTGAAAGTTGAGTGAATTTGTTGAGGTATTCACCCACACTCGATCTTCCTTGCATCAGGTTCTCAAATTCTTGCCTCTTCAAGATCATGACACCTTCCGACACATAATGAGAACGGAAACTCTCCTTGAATTCGGCCCAAGTGATCCTCTCTTGGTTTTCATGAGCATAACAATAAGCATCCCACCAATCCGCTGCTGCTCCAACCAGTTGATGAGAAGCAAAAAGCACTTTCTCCCGATCACTGCATTGGACAATAGCTAGCTTCTTCTCTACGGACTTGAGCCCATCATCAGCATCCATGGGGTCAACGGCTTGAGCAAAGGTCGGTGGCCTAGTCCTCATAAACTCTCCCAACCGGGTATGAAGAGGTGGGGGTGGCGGTGGAGGCATGTGGGGTTGATTGTTGTTGTTACCAGCTTGCAGCTGTCCCATAGTTTGTATCATGGTCTGCATGAGCTGGTTATTCATAGCCAATAGCTGCTCAATGTTGATAGCTCCATGAGCAGGTCCTTGTCCATTGTTGTTTTGAGGTGCTCCATTGTTCTCCTCATCATTGCCATCCCTCTGGTTGTGAGTCCTCACCATCTAAAGAAAAGGCAGAGATAAGAATTTAGAAACGTCCCCAACTATATGCATTAAGGGATATGAAACTAAACAACTAGCTATTCTAGACTACGTGGACATGGCAATGCTAAAGCATCCCAACATCCTCTATTAAGCACACAAGCAACCAATATATAGCAAACAACACACCAAACAAAAACATGTCGATTCTTGAGTGCTCCTATGTGCTCTAAAGTGTCCATTCTATCTAGGCTGCGTCTTACGGTCAACCTGTGGCTCTGATACCAATTTGTGACACTCGGTTCTGAAAATAAACCAAGTGAACGCATATGTGTACCCAGGACGTTCAACACACTTACACGAGTGCATTCACAAAAGGATATACACAGAATTACCACAAGACAAGATTAATTAATCAAATTTTATAACACAACCAGATTATCCTCGAATACAAGCACTAATGAATATTAATGACAAGTGTGGACTATTGCAGCGGAATCATCTAATAAAGCAACTATGCAAACTAAGCAAATAGAGTATAGCGCAGCTCCAATCAACATCACAGACAAGCTGACGGTAGACACGGCCTAGAACTCCGCGTTATCATTGTTGTACTCCCAATCCTGACCTGCAACTGTTGGTGGGGGAATTGCAAGGGTGAGTACATGTCGTACTCAACAAGTGTGGAAAGTATGACATGTAGCTGATACAAATGACGACAATAATAATGGCTAAGTGTTGAAAAGTACATTAAAATTTTTGAAAAGCAATATAATATATGTATGTGAAATAATCCCATCATAAACTATGTAATCATCATAATACTCATCATGATACCAGTCCATATTCATTATCATCATCCATATTTCAGATTTCACCATACCAATAACCATAATCAATATCAAAAATTTGACTCATAACCCACCATAACCATCCCAAAAACCATCCCAATACCAAGTTCCCTCTAATCATGGAAGTTGTCCAGGTGCTCATAACCAGGAGCACGACTATCATGATCGTTTTGTTAGACACTCTGCAGAGGTTGTACCACTTTACCCATGTGTTTGTGATTTCATCACCTTGCAGTGACTAGAACCTCTAGTATGTCGTCTCACACTTCCATTGCTGTGCGGCCAAGAGATCACAAAATAGCCTTTACAAAGGGATTACAGGTTTATAGTTGATTAGATCTAATTTTGGAATTAATTTGATACAATTTAACCAGGAAAATCGAACTAGTCCGCTAGGGACCGGACAAGTCCGGCACTGCACGAGATCGGCAGATTTGTGACACCCGGTTCCGAAAATAAACCAAGCGAACGCATATGTGTGCCTAGGAAGTTCAACACACATACACGAGTGCAATCACAAAAGAATATACAGATAATTACCACAGAACAAGATTAATTAAGCACATTTATTACAGAATTCAGAATATCTCAAATACAAGCTCTAATGAATATTAATGACAAGTTCAACTAAAGCAGCGGAAATAACTAAACTGAGGAACTAAGCAAAAGGGATAGCGCAACTCCAACACTCTACAGGCAAAGCTGACAGCAGACACGGCCTAGAACTCCGCATTACCAACATTAAACTCCCAACTCTGACCTGCAACTGTTGGTGGGGGAATTGCAAGAGTGAGTACATGTCGTACTCATCACATATGGAAAGTATGACATGTAGCTGATTCAAATGACGAATATAATAATGGCTAAGTGTTGAAAAGTACATTAAACATTCAGAAAGCAATATATTATATGTATGTGAAATAAACCCATCATAAACCATAAGTAATATCATAGTACTAGTCCATATTCATTACCATCATCCATATTCCAGATTTCTTATTACCAATAACCATAATCAATATTAGAATTTAATTCATAACCAACCATAACCATATTATTGATCATAACCATTACCAAACCATACCACCATCCCAAATTCCCAAGTTTCCTTTAATCATGTGAGGATCCAGGTTGATCATAACCGGAAGCACGGCTATCATGATAGTTTTTAGACACCCTCTGCAGGGGTTGCACCACTTTACCCACGTGTTTGTGATTTCATCACCTTTCGATGACTATAGAATCTCAATTATGCTGTCCCACACTTCCTTAAATGTGTGGCCAAGAGATCACAAAATAGCCTTTACAAAGGGATTACTAGCTTATTTAGACCCCACTGAGGTTTCACCGGTGGCGATGCCTCCAACTGAGCACATCTTCAACCAAGGGCCCCCTCTTGAGCCATTCGGATCCCAGGGTAGTCCCGCCAATCATCAACAAACCCAATCCGACTACCACTTTCCCAAGCATCCTTAATGGTAAAAATAGCACAGGCAAAGCCCTAATTAATCAGCTATGTTGTACCCATACTTGGCCTCGTGGTGGCACTGTAAATCCTGGATTGTCGCTCCATGAACCGGTCCTTAGATCTAAAGCAAGCAAACCATCATAACATTCAACCCATCCACATACCATTCTTGCTTAGATCACCCATTACCACATCATATTAACTAGCTCACGTTAATCATAATCTCATAAATGCATAATTAAGTTGAGTGGTGTAGTTGTTTTCCCATCCCAATTAATTAAGCAAAGCAAAAAGGTAAAAAGCCCATCCCGAATCTACCATATTTTCCAGGTGACAAGGATGGTCAACAAATCTAGTAAACTTCCTATCATAGGTTCCCATCAAATCGACACAAGCATGCAATTTTGCAAACAAAACATTTACTTTAAAACATGATCTATTATGCTTCAAGGACACTTGCCTTGCTCTTGGGATTGGTTCGGGTCACAATATTCAAACTCTTGGTGTTGGAGATCCTCCGCAACGCTCTCTAGCGCAATTTCGTCTAATTCGCACAACAACATACAAGACAAGAATTACAATCAATAGATGCGCATATATTACTCAATATGACATGACATGTATGATTAATGCAAATGCAGAGAAAAACTAGTTAATAGGTTACTGTTAATGGTTACTAACTAGTTCTAATAGTTATTTACAAGTTTGGACAGGTTTGGAGTTGATTCGAGTCAATTTAGAATTAATTCAACAGAAATTAACCAGGGAAATTGGACTAGTCCGCTAGGGACCGGACATGTCCGCACTTCGCAGAACTGGCGAATTAGAGTTCTCTAGATCAATGTGAATCTGGAGAAACGGGCTTGAATTCACGTAAGGAAAAGGTAATAGAAGGTATACCAGGTGTTTAGAACTCCAATGAATCAAGGATCCTGGAGGTAACACTTGGATCTTGAATATCTAGGGTTGATGAAGAACTTGATGGTGAATTGTTGATGAAGAACGCGAAGTTGATGGAGATCTTGATCCTATTCCGTTTCCTCCTCTTATTATTCTTGCTCTAGATCTCCTTCATCCTCCTTGGTGGCGGCTAATCACGAGCGATGGTTTGGGTGTGGTGGAAAAGTGGCAAATAGATGTCAAGCCAAGGGGTGGAGTTGTTTATATAGAGGTGGATGCTAGGGTTAGATGGACTTCGAGTTTGAGATGAGTAGAGGCCGGTTTAGAGTCCCACATGGGTTCTAAAATAGTTAGGCACAATGTCCCTAGGCCCACTTAATGTAAAATCCAAGAAACAAGTCGTGAAACAAAAGATCAACTCGGAGTCACGATTTATCAGACAAGTCCGAAAAGGGTCGAACTAGTCCGAAGTTGGACAGAGAGATATTGGACAAGTCTGGACTGGACATCGGACAAGTCCAAACTTATCCAGAGGGGAAAAACACACAAGTCTTGCCTAAAATTGGACAAGTCCGACTTAGTCAGAGGGGAAAACACACAAGTCTGCTGGAAAACCGGACTAGTCTGGAAAAGTCCAGGGACTTAGAAAATTTTCCAAGAACTTGGAACACCGAACTAGTCCGCACTAGGCCGGACAAGTCTGAAAGTGTCCAGATGGAAAAACAGACTAGTCCACAGAAAAACGGACAAGTTCCTTTGAAGTCAGAGAGAAATCAGACTAGTTTGCACCGAAATCGGACTAGTCCGCACTTTCCAGAAGTCTTAAGTGCGGTTTTGCTATCAATTTGTTTTTAACTTATTCCTTTTTATGTGGATTACTGTTAAACATATTTAATGATGGATGCAGGGCATGATGCATGAAAATGAGGGTGTTACACTACGGCTGCGTTGGCGGGGCAGCCCGCCAAGCTTGTTCAGGGGAGCGGTGCTCCGGTGTTTGTGCCCAGTGCGGGTAGTGAAGCATCTCCAGTTGCATCTCCAGCTGTCGCGCCAGAGGCACCTCCAGCTGTCGCGCCAGAGCTACCTCCAGCCGTCGCGCCAGAGGCACCTCCGACTATCGTGGCACAGGCACCTCCAGCCGTCGTGGCAGAGGCACCACCAGGAGTCATGGCAGAGGCAATGTCGGAGTCAACTCCGGGGGCTGAAGGCCTAGCCTCCACTGTTGCTGATCTGGCGGGCGGCTCCTTGAGCGATGATGGCATTGCTGCTTGGCACCGCAACTCCCACTCAGCCTCCGGAGGCAAGGTCCTCGGTACTGGTGGCCTCGCTTTCACCGCTACGGGAGTAAGAGGTCCCCGAGATGATCATCGGGCGACCTTCCCTGACTTCGACGCAGCCGGAGCGCCTCTCCGACATCATGGAATTGATGCAGTCTAGCATCCTTCAGGTGCATTGCAACCTCCGCCCGGTGCAGGAGGCTCTCGCCGCGCAGTGGGAGAAGCTGCATGCCGAAGGCGAGCGCCTCCGAGGCTGGGAGGACCTTCTGAGGTCCAGGATCATCGAGGCGAAGGCGATGTACCAAAAGAAGAGCAAGGAGCTGGAGCTGAGGCACGGCCTGGTGAAGGCCACAAATGCCCTGTCCTTGAAGATTCTGACCGACACAAAGTTAGCCAACGAAATGCCCGATGCCCTTGAAGAAGGTCGAGAGGCCCTAAGTCGCCAAGAAGCCGCTGTTACCGAGAGGGAGGCTACTGTCACCGAGAAGGAGGTGACAACCCAGGCAATGATGGCTCGGGCTGAGGCTGATTGAGACAGGCAGCAGTCCCGCCTTGAAGATCTTGAACTCTGGGAGAGGGACTTGTCGCGGGATCGGGCGCAACACTCAGCTGAGCGTCCGGAACTTCTCTTGTGCGATGTCAACATCCAAGCCCGGGACTGCTCGATGGAGCGACGTGCCCGGGACCTCGATCTGCAGGAGCGTCAGCTGGCTCAACGTCTGGAACCCGAGGGTAGGGCGGTGGCGGAGACAGTGGCAACCCATGTCCTGGTGTGTTACAGGATTCGATACCCTGATCTTCCCTTGGAACCAGTTTTTGAAGGTCCTGTTGAAGAGCGCGAGGAGGCAGCAGCGACAGAGGTCAAGAATGCCGCGAAACATGTCATCGCGCAATTCGCCAGGGACTGAGGCTGGCAGCCCGACTTTGTATTTGGGGTTTGCCCCTTTGCAAATATTCATTAATGATATGAATTTGTGTTTGCCTTCTTGGCTTGTCTTTGTTCTTCTCAACTGTTCTTTGAGTCCTTAGTTGCGTAAGGGTTTGCAAAACCTTTGTCGAGCCCGTTAGCTTTTGAGGACCAACAGTTGCACAATTGATATGACCGAGGTGTTGCCCATTGACTTCCTGCCTATGGAACCCCCTTAGAGGCCCCTTGGTAGATGTGGTTAGTTGGCTGGGCACATCTACCATTTGATTTGCAGGATGTCTTCAATGTTCCCCCAGTGGAGCAGGGGAGTTGGAGTGTCGTAACGCCACCAATTGCCAAAGATGGTCACTCTGGCGTCGCCCATCACTGTCGTGGAGATGTCAACGGCAAGCCCCTTGGAAGGTGCCAAAGCTGGGTAGTCCAGCGTCGTCCACCATCGTCATTGAGACGTCGATGGTAGGCCCCTTGGGGTGTGCCGGAGCTCGATGCTCCGGCGTTGTCCACCATCGTCGTAGAGTCGTCGATGGCAAACACCTGGTATTCAGGCTATCGCAAGACAACCTTGTTAGCAACAAGAACGGGGTAGGAGAGTTTACTCACTTATCCGCACTTGGTGTTGTTGTTGACGTGCTGGGACGTCGACGGTAGGCCCCTTGGGGGTGTCGGAGGTGGATGCTCCGGCATCGTCCACCATCATCATAGAGTCGTCGACGGCAGGCCCCTGGTGTGCAGGCTATCGCAAGAGAACCCTGTTAGCAACAAGAGTAGGGCAAGAGAGTTTACTCACTTATCCACGCTTGGTATTGTCGTTGACATGCTGGGACGTCGACGGCATGCCCCTTGCGAGGTGCCGGAGCTGGGTGCTCTGGCGTCGTCCACCATCATCGTTGAAATATCGATGGTAGGCCCCTTGGGGGTGCCGGAGCTAGATGCTCCAGCGTCATCCACCACCGTCATAGTCATCGATGGCAGGCCCCTTGGGAGGTGCCGGAACTGGAGCACCTGGCGTCATCCACCATCGTCATTGAGACGTTGACGGCAGGCCCCTTGGAAGGTGCCGGAACTGGGTGCTCCGGCGTCATCCACCATCGTCGTTGAGACGTTGATGGCAGGCTCCTTAGGAGGTGTCAGAGCTGAATTCTCCGGCGTCGCCCACCATCGTATTGAAGATGTCGACGGCATGCTCCTTCGGAGGTGCCGGAGCTGGGTGCTCTGGCGTCATCCACCATCGTCGTTGAGACGTCGACTGCAGGCCCCTTGGGAGGTATCGGAGTTGGGTGCTCCGGCGTCATCCACCATCATCGTAAAGTCGTCGACGACAGGCCCTGTAAAAGCCCTAAATTAAAAAATGCAAAGTTCAGATGGGAGATATTGAAATTTGGATGGCAAAAAGAAATTAAATTGGAAAATGAGAAATCAAACCCATTTAAACCTTAATTGAAGGATTTCAAAATTCAAACTTAGCCCCTGTTCAAACTTGAGCAAAATAAAATTTTGAGTTCACAAATAGCTTCCAAATATTCCAAATAGCATCCCTGTCAGTTTTCATAAAATTTGGAGCTCAAATTCTATTTAATACAATGGGTACATTTAATTCTATTCAAATTCAAATTTGAATTTGAAATCCATATGAAACTTGTCCGGAATTGAAGTCCAATTCCATAATCTTAATCTCCATATTTAAATTGGCATCTCCACAAAAATCTAACATTTTTGGACATGTTTAGGTTTGGGAATTGAAGTTCCAGAGAAGGATTGGGATGAAAAGAGCAGTGGGACCCACTGTCAGCCTCTCCCACTCGATGGAACTTACTGAGTGCTCTGTTTACGGCTGTCCCCACGGCTCAACGTCGGCAAAACTCGCCACCACGACAAGGCATGCAAGGCAAGCAGCTCTGTGGCACCCGGAGTGGATTTAGACACCTCCCCTCGTGTATCGTCGGCCATACTCATCCCACACACCGCCGTCGCTCCTTTACTCGCCGCAAAAACACAACCGCACCACCTGGCCGTCGCTTGACTTGCCTGCCAAATGAAGTCAGCTTTCGCCGCGCTTCCAACAGGAAAAGGTAGCACAACTTGGTGCTCTTCCTTCCCATCACCTTGCTTGCTTGATTCACTACTTATCGGCGCGATATTTTGAAGTTTTTCCGGAGCTTGCGGGTGCAGCCGCCGGTGAGCTCTCTGCTCAACGAAGACAAGCTATTGCAAGCAAGTATTCGTCCCCTTCCTTGAAGCAATAAGGCGCACAAAGGTACATATATGCTGCTGGTGAAGTTTCAGCCCCTATCGATGCTGCTGGTGAATGTTCCTAGCCTTTCCCCGAGCTTCTTGCTCCATTCCCGAGCGGTTCCGGCCATCACCGAAACCCTAGCTCCGACGCTGCCGTCGCACGCTCACCTCTAGTCGCCGCTGTAGCTATTGGACCTCACCAGCGTGTAGCACGCCCGATTTTAGGGCTAGGCGGCCACGGCCAGCCGAGAGGAGGTTGACGCAGCCATCCCAGCGAGCTCGCCAGCGCTGCGCCGGCGCGGTCGAGCGGCGCGTCGCAAGGTTGAAGACAACCGGCGGGCCCCGCCTGTCAGCGGTTCATTCAACCGCACGGATCAGCTGCGGCTGTTTGATCCAGTGCGGCTGCGGGGTAAATCCATGGTCCTCGGTGCGGATTATCTCTGATTGGTCCACTTAAATGGAGTGGGGCCAACCGGTTTATTTAAACTTTCCAATAAGAATACAATTCCAAGTTTTGAGCAAAATTCAAAAATCCATTACTCCTTGTAGAATTGCTCAACAATTTCCAAATAAATTCTAGTAGACTCATCTTGATCCCTAGTTTGCAGTGGTGCAATTTGTTAGACATGAAACTCGCAGAATTTTCATAATTAATTCTTTTTAGCTAATTGCTTGGGAAATCAATTACTCATGTTCTGTTAAGTGGAAAATTCCCAATTTTGGTCAGGACACTCATAAAAATACACTTGATCTCCAGTAAAAATTCCAAGTTCATTGGAATTCAATTACTGGGATGATCATTGTTCCAAATCTCTATGTAGTTGAAAATTAAGAAAAGTACAGAACTATTTTTAGCTTTTTCCCCAAACTTGTTAAATCAGTTTCTCCCTGTAGGAAGCTCAGAAAAATGTGAAACAAATTTTCCCAGAACCAGTGATACCCCTCTACCAAGACCATCCAATTTTAGCCATGACAAAGCTCTATAATTACAACCAAAATTTAGAGAAGCCTTTTTCTTGTTGGAATTTTAGAGACAACAAGCTTCTTTGAACATCTCTAAGTTTTGGTCCAGATCTTCCTCATAGAAACCAGTGGATCTTCCTCATAGAAACCAGTGTGCACTATAAAAATCGCAAAGCCAATTAAAATCAGTTACATACCGGATCAGTATTTATAAGATCATCTCTATACTTTCTATATAACTCATGTACTTTATATATTGCATATCATATAGTGACCGAGATCGAGGAGGACCCGGAGGCCTTGGACAGCATCCTCCCAGAATCTAACTTCTCCTCTAACTCATAACCAGGCAAACCCCGGTTGCATTTAAGTGCTATTTCAAAGTTTATATTTGTATCACTTATGTCTAGGATGACTTTGTGCATTAGGGCTAAGGTGTTTGTTACTCCACTTGCATGACCCATAAATCCCATGGAGTATTGGGTAGGTCTACAGCCTGACGAGTAGAAAATGCTATGCTTAAGTTTCAGGAATCCGGTAGAAGTCGAGTAGTTGGAATCTACTCGCGAGATAGGATTTTATTACACGTGAAGGAGTTGATCGAAGAATGGTTTATGAATATGAAATTGAGACCGAGCAGCTGGTAGGATGCAGCGAGATGTGGTCTCACGTGTGTAGCCCTGCTTGTGTCGATTGAGGACCGATCTGTGTGCGGCCCTGCTGGACAAGTTTGAACTGTACCGGATGCACACTTGCTATATGGAAACAAGGAAACTGATGTAAATTGTTAACCAGGGTGTCGAGGCTTACCCTATCGTTTTATAGGAGTGAGCTCAGGGTGGCAAGGTGTAAATCTGTCGACGGGCATAGAAGATGCTCCACGCGGGGACCTCCTGCCCGTTATAGAACGACCAGTTCGACATTTGGGTTTCCTTTGAAAGGTTGCTGCATACAACATAGTATTGAAGTGTGATTTGATCCACTTCTTTTGAGGGGTTGTTGCATGCAACATAGTATTATTCATGACACCGTCTTCTGTCCACTCCACGATATCTTCTAATGCTGACTCATGAGAAGAACAAGATGCAATCGATTTCTAATATTTTCCTTTATATTTTCAAAATACTTTGACACTTCTGATGAAGGTTTCTTAATTTTGTATGAGGTAACTTTGATAGGCATTGATGATCGAGGAGTAGACGTCGGAAGTTAGACATTGGCTTGTTGTTGAACCTGTTGTTCTACTGATTACTCTTTACTCCCAGCAGCTAGCTCTAGTACTACTTCAAGTTGTTGCTCAATTGGTTGCTCTTTACTAGCAACAACTTTTTGTGGTACTGCTTGAAGCTGTTGTCCAACTTGTTGCTCTTGGTTATCTTTACTAGCAAGGTTACTATCATCCTTGCTGAGACATAGGGGAGTGGATCATCCTGGACTGGGAGTGGATCCTCCTGGACTTTCGCCTTAGAAGACGGGGTTGCAGTATTTTAAGATGCGACGGGGCTAGAAATCGGCTCATCGTCCAACATGATATTGCCTCGGTGCCAAAGGATTAATTGGTTGACAGCCTGCCCTAGAGTCGCCATCCCCTCATGTGTGATGTGGTCTATTTAATAATCTTCATAATCATTATAAATGATCTGAAGAACTTGCACCACAACATAATACAGCGGAAGTGGATTGCCGTTGAAGTCATGATCAAGCTTTGCCATAGCAGTGGCAACCTGTTAGGTTTTGTTTCCTACTCTGCCGATTGGGACAAGAAGATGACAATATTTGTCCTTAGCAATATCATCGACAGCGAACTTATGCATTGACCCTGAGCCTGGCACAGAACCTACACTGCTAGGGTAGGCAGTTGGAGATACCAAATGCTTCTTTGGCGCGGGAACCATCACTGTACTCGGTGCCACTAATTGTCCAGATTTTCTAAGTTGTTCCATTATTTCTTGCACATTTTCCTTGACCTTTTGAGCAATCATTTCATCAAGTGTTTTCTTGACCTTCTCACGTCTTCTATATGTCTCTTTATCTTTTGGGAAACCATCTAGACAAGACATTTGAGAAGAGATTGCTCGAACCCGTCCATTGTGTTCAGGGTTTCCTAGGATAGCGGTAAGTTGGTCATTCTCCCTCTTCGGCTTGAAGAGACCCTTCTGTTGCTTTTCAATTACTTCTTTCATTTTGTGCTCTACTTCATACACAGAGTCGGGCTTTTCAAGTTTGCCCTCGATGGTCAAACCTGACCGAGCAAAGACCCACCGTTGATTTCTCTCATCGCAACCTTCTAACGGGTGAGGATTGCCCCTACTGGTCTAATATCTTATTCCATTTCTGGACTTTGGGGGCATATCCGGCAGACCCCAAGCGATGATGGTATTTGTTCTTTTTGGCAAGATCTTACCTAGTTGCACTTAGGGCTTTAGCATTAGGTGTGGTCTTTTGACGAACAAATTATTGCCACTGAGCTTGTGTGATTTTTCTCATCTTCCTCTGGCTAGGGACCTTATCGGCCTTAACATAAGCATTCATTTCACTCTTCCAGCCACGAAACTTCTTGCCGCAAGAGACCAATGTTGCTTTCTTTATAGCTTCTTCCGTGCCTTTTGGGAACATGAATTATTTCTTTATCCTTTCCACAACTCATTATTGGTGTCCTCAGGTAAATTTCTCCAATTCACGGTTGTGATTGGAACGAGCTCTCTAACAAGAAAACCACATGCATTTCGGTACTTTGTAACTGAATCCAGTGGTTCTTGACGAAGCCCACCTGGACCGACCCTTGTTATGTACATGATGCGGTTCAATGGACCCTTATTGGGACCTCATTGCCCTCGTTTCTGCTTGAGTGAACCTAAGGATTCATCCATTGGAGAACCTTCTGCAGTTTTAGGAGCCGAAATCATCTCGTTGTCTTTGCGATTAATCTAGGTAGAAAAGAATTATAAGACTTCATATACTTGACAACCAACATTAACTTGAACTGCTGAAGTTAAGATTCGTGATCCATACCTCGTAGGCAGCATCATATTCCGGGTCGAGATCCTCTGAAGTCTTTTTAATTTTCATATTCAGAAAAGGATCGATAGACTATGAAAGGAGCCTGAACTGCTGGAGTCACTAAACTCCATATCGCCTTGTTTATTGTTACTACCATCAACAATCTTCTTAGGGCTTTCCATGCTAGAACTAATAAGACAAAAAATATAATGAATGGCATATTAACTCTACATGAAGTGTTGCATGAAGAAAAAGATGGAAGCATTCTAGGGTGTGATAAGGCATTCTAGGGTTTAAGACAACTGACCAAGGTGATTGACCAAGTTTCATACCTTTATATTCAACCCACCTTTCCTCTTATTTTTAAAAATATTTTCCGATTTTACTAGATAGTATTTATTTTTCATCTGACCTTCTTGCCGTAAAAACCTTCTTCTAAGCACATCCAACTTTTCCACAGTAGTTTTCTGCAAAAGAAACATTGACATACGATAAATTGGAATACTAGAGAGATCGGCATTAATCAAGACAACCCTCCCTGCCATAGACAAGTTTGACTGTTTCCAACCAGCCAATCTCTTAGTCACCTTTTCTTCTAATTTATTCCAGTCTTTTACATAGAGCCTACCGGCAGACACTGGAACACCTAAGTAACTAATAGGCAAACTACCCACTTTACAATTAAAAATGTCAACAATATTTTTGGCTAAATTCTGGTCACCCCCAATGTTGTAAACTTCACTTTTTCGATGTTTATTTTAAGACCTAATAGCTTTTCATACAAAGCCAGAAGTAGTTTTAGATTTCTAGCCCCCATTAAATCATTTGTGATACATACAATTGTATCATCTGCACACTGTAAAATTTCCACACCATTATGCACTAGATCATTAGCTAAACCTGAAAACAATTTATTTTCCTGGGCCATATATATCATCCTAGCAAGACAATCAACAACAATGTTAAACAAAAGAGGTGACGAAGGATCACCTTGTCTAACCCCCTTGAATCTTTTAGGTCTATTTCATAATCTTCATAATCATTATCAATGATTTGAAGAACTTGCACCACAGCATAATGCAACGGAAGTGGATTGCCATTGAAGTCATGATCAGGCTTTGCCATATCAGTAGCAACCTGTTAGGTTTTGTTCCCTACTCTGCCGATTGGGACAAAAAGATGACAAGATTTGTCCTTAGCAATATCATCGACATCGAACTTATGCATTGACCCTGAGCCTGGCAGAGAACCTACGCTGCTAGGGTAGGCAGTTGGAGATACCAAATGCTTCTTTGGCACGAGAACCATCATTGTACTCGGTGCCACTAATTGTCCCGATTGTCTAAGTTGTTCCATTATTTCTTGCACATTTTCCTTGACCTTTTGAGCAATCATTTCATCAAGTGTTTTCTTGAACTTCTCACGTCTTCTATATGTCTCTTTATCTTTTGGGAAACCAGCTAGCCAAGACATTTGAGAAGAGATTGCTCGAACCCGTCCACTGTGTTCAGGGTTTCCTAAGATAGCAGCAAGTTGGTCATTCTCCCTCTTCGGCTTGAAGAGACCCTTCTGTTGCTTTTAATTACTTCTTTCATTTTGTGCTCTAGTTCATACACAGAGTCGGGCTTTTCAAGTTTGCCATCGCTGGTCAAACCTGACTGAGCAAAGACCCACCGTTGATTTCTCTCATCGCAACCTTCTAACGGGTGAGGATTGCCCCTACTGGTCTAATATCTTATTCTATTTCTGTACTTTGGGGGCATATCCGGCAGACCCTAAGCAATGATGGTATTTGTTCTTTTTGGCTAGCTTTGACCTAGTTGCACTTAGGGATTTAGCATTAGGTGTGGTCTTTTGATGAACAAATTCTTGCCACTGAGCTTGTGTGATTTTTCTCATCTTCCTCGGGCTAGGGACCTTATCGTCCTTAACATAAGCATTCATTTCACTCTTTCAGCCACGAAACTTCTTGCCGCAAAAGGCCAATATTGCTTTCTTTATAGCTTCTTCCGTGCCTTTTGGGAACTTTAGTTGTTTCTTTATCCTTTCCCACAACTCATTATTGGTCTCCTCAGGTAAATTTCTCCAATTCTCGATTGTGATCGGCACGAGCTCTCTAACAAGAAAACCGCATGCATTTCGGTACTTTGTAACTGAATCCAGTGGTTCTTGGGGAAGCCCACCTGGACCGACCCTTGTTATGTACATGATGCGGTTCAATGGACCCTTATTGGGACCTCATTGCCCTCGTTTCTGCTTGAGTGAACCTAAGGATTCATCCATTGGAGAACCTTCTGTGGTTTTAGGAGTCGAAGTCACCTCGTTGTCTTCGCGATTAATCTAGGTAGAAAAGAATTATAAGACTTCGTATACTTGGCAACCAACATTAACTTGAACTGCTGAAGTTAAGATTCGTGATCCATACCTCGTCGGTAGGATCATATTCTGGGTCGAGATCCTCTGAAGTCTTTTGAATTTTTATATTCGGAAAAGGATCCGATGGACTGTGAAAGGAACCTAAACTGCTGGAGTCACTAAACTCTATATTGCCTTCTTTATTGTTACTACCATCAACAGTCTTCTTAGGGCTTTCCATGCTAGAACTAATAAGAAAAAAAATATAATGAATGTCATATTAACTCTACATGAAGTGTTGCATGAAGAAAAATATGGAAGCATTCTAGGGTTCGATAAGGCATTCTAGGGTTTAAGGCGACTCACCAAGGTGATTGACCAAGTTCCATTCTAGGGTTTAAGGCGACTGAACAAGGTGATTGACCAAGTTCCATACCTTTATATTCAACCCACCTTTCCTCTTATTTTTAAAAATATTTTCCCATTTTACTAGATGGTATTTCTTTTTCATCTGACCTCCTTGCCGTAAAAACCATCTTCTAAGTACAACCAACTTTTCCACAGTAGTTTTTTGCAAAAGAAATATTGACATATGATAAATTGGAATACTAGAGAGATCGACATTAATCAAGACAACCCTCCCTGCTATAGACAAGTTTGACAGTTTCCAACCAGCCAATCTCTTAGTCACCTTTTCTTCTAATTTATTCCAGTCTTTTACATAGAGCCTACCAGCAGACACTGGAACACCTAAGTAACTAATAGGCAAACTACCCACTTTACAATTAAAAATGTCAACAATATTTTTGGCTAAATTCTGGTCACCCCCAATGTTGTAAACTTCATTTTTTCAAAGTTTATTTTAAGACCTAATAGCTTTTCATACAAAGCCAGAAGTAGTTTTAGATTTCTAGCCCCCATTAAATCATTTGTGATACATACAATTGTATCATTTGCATACTGTAAAACTATCACACCATTATGCACTAGATCATCAGCTAAACCTGAAAATAATTTATTTTCCTAGGCCATATATATCATCCTAGCAAGACAATCAACAGCAATATTAAACAAAGAGGTGACGAAGGATCACCTTGTCTATCCCCCTTGAAGCTTTTAAAGTAAGGACAAATCTCATTATTGATTCTAACACTCGAGGCCTTACATATATAATTATATATTAGGAGCATAAACCACTGATAATGCTTCTATAAGGAAATCAACCACTGATAATGTTTGGAACAATATGCTTGAGTATTAGAGGTTACCATTAAATTTCACTTCATAGAGCCTTTGAAATTGGTCAGAACATAAAAACAAATAACAATTGCTATTTTTCATTTTCTATCTTGATGAATATAATAATTTTTTTATTTAGTTTTTCAATGGACCTTTTTAGTCAACATACTAACCTCTATGAATTTTGTTCATATTTTTTTTAATTTTTTTTTTGAATCAATGTGTGTTCAAAATTTGATGAATGTCTCATATGTATATGAGCATTTGGTTAGAATGATGGATAATTTTAATTTTGACACGTTGGAATGCTTTAAAAAAATTAAAAAAAATTCAAACATGTATAAATAATACAAATATGTTCATACAAACCAATTGCAGTGAAGGATCCCTTTTTTAGGAGATATAGAAATGTGAATAATATGTGAGTATAAATCAATTTGATATTTACCAAAACATTACAATGTTAGCTATACAAGTTTTAAAATATTTCATCCAGGTGGTCGATGTTAATTTTTAAAAAATATAGAAGAAAAAATCATCGAATTTGGATTCAATTTGCAGAAACTATACATGTTTGAGTATTTTTATTGGAATCTAAATAAAAAAGAAGTAAGGGAAAAGAAAACTGATGAACAGGCTCGGACCTGGGATAAGAATCTTCTCAGGCGATTATTCAGTATCAACCGCTTGAAAAGATCTTAATGTAAGTTTAATTAATATTCTTGATTAAATTTGGGGCTTTTCAAAAGCCCAAATTCCACTTTCTTGTAATATGCTTAAGTATTAAATGTTACCATTAAATTTCACTTCATAAAGCCATTGAAATTGGTCAGAACATAAAAAACAAATAACAATTTCTACTTATCATTTTTCTATCTTGATGAATATAATGATTTCTTCATTTATTTTTTCAATGGACATTTTAGGTCATCATACCAACCTTTATGAATTTTTTCAGATTTTTTTAAAAAAAATTTGAATCAATATGTGTTCAAAATTTGATGAATGACTCATATATATATATGAGCATTTGGTTAGAATGATGGATAATTTGAATTTTGACATGTTTTAATGCTTTAAAAAATTAACAAAATTCATACATGTATAAATAATACAAATATGTTCATACAAACAAATTTCAGTGAAGGATCCTTTTTTTAGGAGATACAGAAATGTGAATAATATGTGAGTATAAATTAATTTGATATTTACCAAAACATTACAATGTTAGCTATACAAGTTTTAAAATATTTGGTCCAGGTGGTAGGTGTTAATTTTGGAAAAATATAGAAGAAAGAATCATCGAATTTGGACACAATTTACAGAATGTATACATGTTTGAGTATTTATATTAGAATTTAAATAAAAAAGAAGCAAGGGAAAAGAAAACTGAAGAACAGGCTCGGACAATTATCCCAGGCGGTTGGTGAGTAATACCCACCTGAGATAAGAATCTTCTCAGGCGGTTATTAAGTACCAACCGCATGTGAAGAAGTTAAAAACTGCCTGAAAAAAAAAAATCGCCTGAACTTTATTAATTTTTTCACATGCGGTTGTTTTTTAAAACCGCATGTGAAAACCGACGCCTATCTAAAGACCCCTCGAGCACCACAGAAAACCTAACCCTGTAGATTTTGTATCGATGCCGCCAAGCTGCCAAAATTTTCCATCGAGCGCGGGCCAGTACTACATTCATCTGTTTATCAAGCTTCGAATAGAGAAAAGGTTGGAAGAGACTTCTTATTCACTATCATGCTTTCAATTTTATCATGCTTTCAATTTGTCGTTCTGTTTTCAGTTTCATTTTGTTGAGTTTGCATATGCCTCCACCCTCCCCCCCCCCTCACACACACACACACACACACACACACACACACACTTGAGATTTGTAGTAGATTTGAAGGATTAATGGTTGAAAGATGTAGTTGTGTCTCCCCTTGAGCTCACCCATGAATTTTATAGAACAGGAAGTAGATTTGAAGGATTAAAGGTTGAAGATGAATACAAGCACATCACGTGTTCGATGAATTTTTCAATGAATAAGCCTAACTTCAAAAATCTATGATGGCCACTAGGAACATGAGAAAATTATGACACAAATTTTCTTGGAACCCTTATAAATAGACCTACATGATACCAATATTCACTCATATGATACAGGCTTGTTATGTCTCTGTAAATTCATTTTATAGAAGACCTTTAGGGAATATATATTGCCAAATTTTGTAAATATTACAAAAATTTTGTTATTGAAGCATGGACCGTCGAGCATGGATGTATAACATGCCAAAACCCGATCCTATGTACATTCATAATGTTGCAAATTTTATTGAAGCATCCAAGAGACATGCGAAGTTGCAAAAGATAGATGACATATTATGTCCATGTATCGATTGCGAAAATAAGATTGCTTGGATAGATACTATAGTAATCCAATCTCATTTGGTGAAAAGAGATTTAAAAAAAACTACACAATATGGACAGAGCATGGTGAGTTAGATACACATGAAGTGGATAAAGATGATGAGAGAGGTTCAGATCACAATAATGTTCATATTGATTATGGTAGTGACAATCAAGATGGTGAGGATGAGTTCGATTGTGAGGAGATGTTGCGTCACATTGAATCATATGTATTGACTTCTATAGGAGCAAGTAAAGGTTTAAGGAAAATGGAGACATTGCGGAATGGGGCGATGGAGCTTTTATATGATGAATCAAACAGTTGTGATAAAGAGTTTACTACATTGCGTGCAGTCCTAGAACTACTAAAGTTGAAAGCCACACACGGATGGTCCGATTGTAGTTTCTCTAATCTTTTGAATCTTATGGCAGAAATTCTTCCAAATTCAAATAAACTACCCAGAAGCACTTATAAAGCGAAGAAACTTCTTTGCCCGATGGCACTAGATGTGACAAAAATACACGCTTGTGTGAACCATTGTATTCTGTATCACAAAGAACATGAGCTCGCAGCTAGATGCCCCATCTGTGGTGTCAGTAGATATAAGAAGGACTACAATCACTAGTATGTTACCAACATGAAAAAGTCTCAAAAGAATAAGAAGTTTATTATTGGTCCTGAAGGTGATGATGACGGTACTTCTGGTGATGCAGACAGGAAGAATAAGAAAAAAATTCTTGCCTTTGTGATGTGGTACCTTTCGATAATTGATCACTTGAAGCATTTGTTCTCACACCCTAGGGAGGCTGAACTTATCCGTTGGCATTTCGAGCAGTGCAAGAAGAATGAAAAACATATTCGACACCCTGGTGATGCAACGCGGTGGAAAAATTTTGATATTCAGTATCCAGAATTTACAATGTAAATTAGAAATGTAAGGTTTGCCTTGGGTACAGACGGAATGAATTTGTTTGGTTAAAAAAGGAGCATACATAGCACATGGTCCGTGGTCTTAACGATGTACAACCTACCGACATGGTTGTGTCACAAAAGGAAATATATCTTAATATTTGTTCTTATCCAAGATCCGAAACATCCCAACATCGAAGTTGATGTGTTCTTGGAACCTTTAATGGAAGATATGCCGAAATTGTGGAATGAAGGGGTACATACATGGGATGAGTACAAGAGGGAGTATTTCACGCTAAAAGCAATGATATCCGTTACGGTGCATGATTATCCCAGACTGTTTACATTATCAGGACAAACAAAAGGGAAGAAAGGTTGTATAAGGTGCGTGGATAGAACTGGATTTCTATACCTTACTTCATCCAGAAAGACGGTGTACATGAGACACCAGTGGTTCTTGACAGATACACACAAGTATAGGAAGATGAAAGAACAATTTGATAACAAAATCGAAAAAGATATTGTACCAAAACCTTAAAGTGGAAAACTCGTGTTCAAAATGGTCAAGAACATTCATATTGCTTTCGGTAAGGGCAAAAAATGTAAAGGAACAAAGAGAAAGAAAAGTACATCTTCAGGGTGATAGAACTGAAGGATTAAATTCACGTATGGACCTTGTAAATCTTGATATGAGACCAGAGCCTCATCCAGTAGAAAAGGCGAACGAGAAGCATTACCTTCCCCTAGCCGGCTACAACTTGACTCTAGAAGAGAAAAAGCAATTTGTGAATGCTTGTGTGGGATCAAAGTGCCCACAAGTTTCTCATCCAATATCCGCAAACTAGTCTCGATGAAAGACTTGTCTTTATTCGGCTATAATTCTCACGACTGTTACATGATGATGACAGTGTTCCTTCCCATTGCAATAAGAGTTATCAAACCTGAGCATATAAAAGTTGTCATCACACGTTTGTGTTACTTCTTCAATGCAGTATCGCAAAAGGTGATAGCACGTGAAGATTTAGACTATCTGAAAACATACATCGTCGAGACTATGTGTAAGCTTGAGATGTGTTTCCCACCATCCTTTTTTGATATGCAAGTACACCTAATCATACATCTTGTTGATTAGATAAAAGCATTGGGGCCACTATATTTACATCATATGTTTTTGTTGGAGAGATATTTAGGAGTATTAAAAGGTTCTGTGTGGAACCGTGCTCACCTAGAGTGTTCAATTATGGAAGGATACACCACTGAAGAAGTGATTGAGGGTTGCGCTGATTACATCAAAGATTGAAACTGATAGGTGTGCCTATACCAGTACATGAGGGTAGACTACGTGGGAGAGGCAAAGTGGGTAAGAAACTTTTATCGTTCAAGATTACAAGAATGTACACTATGCACATTTTGGTGTACTACAACAGCTCGCAATAGCTGAGTCGTACATCGAGGAACACCAAATTGGGCTTCGCAAAAAAAACCAAGACCGCACAGAGGACTGGATCATGAAAGAGCACAGAAGATGTTTTACATAATGGTTAATGGACAAAAATATACCATACGGAAGCTCTATAGAAGAGGCAACAATGAAGAAGTTAGCTTCTAGCCCATCAGCTTTGGTGACATCATGGCAAGCATATGACATCACTGGTTACACATTTTGCACTAAAGAAAAATACGGTAAGAGTGTTGCACAAAATAGTGGTGTTCGTATTGAGGCTTATGATTCACAAGGGCAGAAGACCACATACTTCGGGTTCATAGAGGAAATATGGGAACTCGATTATGGCCAAAGAATGGTAATGCCCGTATTTAAGTGCCAATGGTTCAAACATCCTGATGGTGTGAAAGTGGACAATACGAGCTGACACTAGTAGACTTAAATAAAGTGGATTATAAAGATGACATGTGGGTTCTCGCCGATCGTGTTGCACATGTTTTTTATGTACAAGATTCAGAAACTGAGAAGATGCACGTAGTTGTTTCTGGAAAGCAAAATATTGTTGGGGTTGAGAATGTGGGAGATAATGAAGAGGAATATAATCTGTATGAAGAGATGTACCTTTTCACCGAACCAAAAACATCAAGCGCGTAGAGAGAAGCATTAAAAAGGATTTGAAACCCTATATGCGAGAAGATGTCAATGCTGGAAAAAATATATGATATATTGTATATATTTGTATCCTCTGAATTTAACTTAGAACAATGCTCTATTTCAGCTTTAGATAGCATGTTTCGAACATTATTAAATTCAACTTCTGTAGAGAAGACTAATTTGGACAAGTGATCCTTTTCGGCTTGTTGACTATCATATTTATCACTTTCACCTGTTCCATAAGTTATCAAATTGTATGTGTATATAAATTTCTTCAGACCTATGATGATCAGGCTTGCCTTCCAACAGCTTGGTTCCAAAAAACATCTAGAAGCACAACTCTTGAAGCTCCTGTCAAACTAATCTCTTCACAGCAAGCTCTTGTATATGCAAGTAACACCCGAGACTTATCATTTGGATTGTTAAAAGCTTCAATTGAAGTCTGATGATACTTCCTATCCATTTGAGAGCTTGTCTGGATAGGAGTGGATCCACTTCAATATAAGTGGATTGAGGAGAAAATTAGTTCATTCTTCACCCCAATCCACTTCAATCCAATTAGATTGAGTACACCCAAACAAGTCCTGAAAGATTTCTTTCTCTTCTCTCCATTTTAAAAACTTATAAAGATGCTACTTTATCAGTTCTAATGGCTGAATATATTGACTACAAATCAGTACCATCTCTCTTAGTGCTTCACACAAGCGACGAAGCGAACAACTTCAATCACAAATCTTGTTTTTACCCTTTTCATAAGAATTTGACCTTAATCTTTCAAGCATATATTTATCAATAAGTGAAGCTTTCTTATCACACATGTTAATGGCAGTTATAAGTGAAGGATGTGCCGAAGCTAATGAAATTTGAATTGGACTGAAGATAAAGAGATCCTGCATATGAGTGACAATGTCCAGGTTAGACAATTGAAGCTATGATGGCAACCTTCAACAACATGAAAAGTGATGTCAAGGTTATGCTTACATCAACCAAGGCATGTTGTGAGGGCATAACACTTGTTGGAGCATCACGGTTATGCTTGCCCCAACAAGTGTTATACCCTCACAACATGCTTTAGTTGATGCAAGCATAACCTTAACATCACTTTTCATATTGTTGAAGGTTGCCATCATAGATTCACACTATCTAACCTGGACATTGCCACTCATATGCAGGATCTCTTTATCTTTAGTATTCAGATTTTATTAGCTTCGGCACATCCTTCGCTTATAACTGCCAATAACATGTGTGATAAGGAAGCTTCACTTATTGATAAATCTATGCTTGAAAGATTAAGGTCAAATCTCTATGAAAGGGTAAAAACAAGATTTGTGATTGAAGTTGTTCACTTCCTCGCTTGTGTGAAGCATTAAGAGAGTAGGTACTGATTTTTAGTCAATATATTTAGGCATTAAAACTAAGAAAGGAGCATGTTTTTAAGTTTTCAAATGGACAGGAGAGAAAAAAATCCTTCAAATGGATGTGAAAATCCTTCCAAGGATCATCAGACTTCAATTGAGGCTTTCAACAATCCAAATGATGAGCCACGGGTGTTACTTACATCTACAAGGGCTTGTTGTGCAGGGATTAGCTTGACAGAAACTTATTAGCATCACAGGCGGTTATTAATTAACAAGCAGCCTGTGAAAACAATGACTTTTCCCAGACGGTTCTTCAATAAAAACAGCTTGTGATGATTAAACCAGTACATACGGTTCTTAAACAATGATCACCCGTGAAAATCATGTATTTGCCCAGGCGGTGGTTAATAAAGAACCGCATATGAAGTTTGTTACATTACAGGCGGTTCTTAATTAATAACCGCCTGAGAAAATCATGTATGTACCCAGACGGTTGTTTTTTAAAATCCGTCTGTGATGTTCTATCATCAAATGCGGTTATTGTATCACTCGTTTACAGTTGCATTTTTTTACGGATCGTCTGTGTTTGAAAAATCGAGTCGCTTGTGAAAATGCTTTTTGTAGTAGTGTGAGCACAACCCGACACGGAGGGGACTGGGTCAAGATGGACCCTAAACTCGTGACAGCTCGTGCCTTGGCTTAGACACCGGCCTGTCATGCTGCCTAGCACGCCCCTTGTAACGGTCAGGTCGACAAGCCCTGTTCTTAGCCCGCGTAAGCCTATAGTGGATGGAACGGCCCTGAACGACCCGACCATCCTATATAAGCCCGCCACATAACAGCCTCCCAAACCCTGACCCTCAGTCCCTTGGCATCGCCTCTTGTCTCTCACCGCTGCATCACAACTTCGGTTGCCACTCGGCTGCTCCACGCCTCCACCTCACCGCTCTGGTGCTCCCCTCACCGCTCTGGTGCTCCACCACGGCGCATCGACACCTCCGCATCGGGCATCGGTGCCTCCGTTCGCCGAATCTCTTCGAGCAGGGCGATAATATCTTACGCAGGAGGATCCTGCCCATATACCACTACCAGCAATGAGTAAGGTCAAGGTGGGTCCCATGCCTTGACCCTCTACTGACACGCGCAGCCTAGCATGCGCAGTCTGCTTTTTTGCATGCATACACCTTAGTCGCTTTCGTCACCCACTAAAGTGTACGACATACACGATCTTTACTCTCCTGTCTCATCAGCCCTTCACCTGGAGCGAGAAGCCTCCTATGTTGAGGTAGCTCCCGACCAGACTAGGTCGGAGGTAACTTCAGCTTTGGTTGAGTAGACCTCAACCTGCGTGGATCGATGGAAGGGCCAGATCTCCTCCGAGCTGAACCTCGGCCCGAAGATCACGGGCGCTCCCGACTTGACCATGCAGAGTGGTTCACCTCGCTCCAAATCTTCTTATTGGGCCAGACCCCTGTCGAGGCGGGTCTGAGTTGTGGCCGCCTTATTAGTGATGGAAAATGGAAGCCCCTTTTCCATTACATCGACAACTGCCACGCCACTGCTGCCAACACAGCCTCTCTCGCCGCATGCGTCGCTTCAGCCTCGACAGCCACTCTAACGGCCACTCGCGCGCTAACTCGAAACTGATAATCATCGGTGCCGCCAGTTCGGCTCCAGTAACGGCAATCCTTTCGCCGCTCCCGGCCGGGATTCAGGGTTATCGTCTGTCAGCCCCGCCGGCCCGGATTTGATTGCACTGTCACAATCATCCATTGATTGCTAC
Organism: Tuctoria greenei; assembly: GCA_036927565.1. NCBI lineage: Eukaryota > Viridiplantae > Streptophyta > Magnoliopsida > Poales > Poaceae > Tuctoria > Tuctoria greenei. The sequence continues at coordinate 105,614,934 of JAYESD010000010.1, forward strand.
GGACTCCGATCACACAGCTCCGGCAGCGAAGCTACACGAAACGGCGGCCGTGGGGTACTTGGTGGATAGGTTTTGGGTCGCTCAGACCCCGAGTTGCCCTCATTACAGCGATGTCAGGGTTTGGTGTGTACGCAACGCCATCTATTGTGTGTATACGTATCCTTAGTTGTTACAAGGACAAGGACCATCTCAGAATAAGACGAGCTGGTGTTGAATAATCTAGCTATGTTAATGTCTTTGTGGTCAGTTTTTTCTGAGTTATGGCTACTCTAATATTTGCATTTTAGTGCAGTTTATTGCTACTAGTGTAGTAATAGGTGCTTTAGTGCAAGTTATAGCTGTAGTTACTAGTTATTGTAATGCACTGTAACACCCAAAAATTTCAAAAATTTTAATCAACTCTTCCAAATCATGTTAGTATACTTTTGAATTTGCATTTTGGTGTGAAAGTTTGAATTCAAACGTGTAGACTTTGAAATAATTTGAAATTCAAATCAAAACCAAAAGAAATAGAAAAGAAAAAGAGGAATAAAAGAAAAACCCCCGCGTGGGCCGAATCTGGGTGCGGCCCATCTCCCTCCCGCCAGCCCAGCTGCCCTCCCTTTCCCCTCTCCCGCTGCCACCCCGGGCCCGCCTGTCGGCACCTTCTTCCTCCCTCCCCCTTCCTTCTTCCCCGCGCGCAACCGACGCCCGCGCCACGATCTTCGCCCGCGCCCACGATCCCCCGCCCCTCGGATCCACTCCCCTGTGAGAGTTTCGCTCGAGCGCCACAACCGCAACCGCCTCCGCACTTTAAAAGAGCTGGCGCCCCCTATTTTCCCCTTCCCCGAGCTCCCCAAGACCCTAGCGCCATAGCTCTCGGTAAGCCACCGCCATTCCTCGTGTTCCCGCTGAATCAACCCTCCCCCCTCATTCTTGCTTGGCCTAACGTGTTCACCACACCGCCAGGAGCACGCCGGACAGCCTAGCTCGGGGGATCGCCTTCGCGTCGTCGACTTCGCCGGTCACCGACGAGACTTGCCGCCTCCAACCGTCGCCGACGCCCTCTGCTCCACCCCGAGCCCGTTCAACCCCTCCGGTGAGCTCACGAGGCCTCCCCATACGTTTTCCCTCAGTTTAATTCGTTGATTAGGCTTGTTTCATGCGAATTAGCTAGCTCCGGCGAGGTAGCCGCCGCGCGCCGTCGAGCATCGCCACGCCGAGCACTGGCGCCGGCCAAGAGCCGACGTGGCTCAATCTGAGCCGTCGTCTCGGGGCCAACGGCCACGATTAGATCAGCGTACCCCTTCGGGTACATTAAATCTAGGCCGCCCAAATGAAATCCAACGGCCCACATTTGAAAATCCATTTCCCGCCACTGACTCTACACCCAGGCCCTCGGAAAATTACCAGCTACCCTCTGGACTTTACTGTAATGCATATCTAACCCCTGGATTTAACAATCTAACCCCTGGACTTTCTAAAAATGGATTTAATCAGTGAATTAACCCATCTAGCCCCTGGAAATTTATGGAATTATGGTTTTACCCCCTGTACAGTATGGAAAACTTGTCAGCTAGCCCCTGGTATTTTATTTAATTGCTGAAATGTGTTTATAGGAGTATTTAACGTGTAGAAAAATAGATAAAAATTTATAAAATTCAGAATAAATATTTAGACAACTTAAAAATATATTTTATTGCTGTATAAATTTAAATAATTCATTTTAGCCACTAAAAATCATGTAGAGATTATATTTAATTCAGGATTAATGGTATAAAATGATTTTAAACCTAGAAATAAATATCACACAACTTTAAAAATTATTTGATGCATTATTTTAATCTGAAATAATATAATAATCATAAATAATTATATTTGCATGTGGGAAAATCCCCAAAAATGTGTATTAAGCATAAAAATAATTGTAAAAGTGTTATAAAATGGTAATTCACATTTCTAACACATAAAATTCACCTTTAACAAATATTATCAAGTAAACTAATGCACATACACATTAAATCTCTTGTAGGTACGTAATTGCGTAGACTTTTGTAATTTGGGTGCATGTGTATGTCTAGCATTGTATGTAGTACTTATTACATGTTATTTCTCTTCGAGTAGACCCGGTTCCCGAGCCAGAGGCCAACTTCCAAGAACTCCAATTCGACAACCACTTCGAGAGAGGCAAGTGTCCTTGACCATCTCGCACCTTTTTAAGGGTTTAGTTAGTTGCATGGTAATTAATATGAATCCTATGCTATGCCCTGTTGTGTTACCTTTTACCTTGTCGCTTGGGTTATGGAAGGGTGGTTATGGGATTACTTTACGCTTAGCCATGCATACTAGTTGGGTGGGAGAACATTGACCACACTTATTATTCATGACTTACTATTATGATTATGAATATGATGTTGGAAATGGATTGTAGTAAGTAGGAATCTGGCAGGTTGGTTTGAATGGTATGGTGCAGCACGCACGAGACCCGGGATTTGGGGATTGAACCTTGCCGGATTCTAAGGACCGGTTTATGGGGTAGCCACTAAGCCATACAGTATCGCCACAAGACTGAGAATGGGGTAGCCTGGTCAATTAATTAGGCCTCTCCCGATTTAGTGCTGGTAGTTGGAAAGTGCGGGGAATTGGTTCAGCGTATCTGCCTTGTGATCCGCATGGCTCAAGAGGGGGCTTATCCTGGCGGAGGTAAAATGGACTCTAGGTGCCAGAGCGGTGAAACCTCAGAGGGTCGGTTACTAGTCGGGAGGACCTTTGTAAAGACCTCGTAGTGATCTCCTGGCCGCACACCTACGGAAGTGTGTAATGTGACCGACGGGTCACGGGCATCAGGGAGGTTTGTTTAGTCCACCTGGCAACAGGGGATGAAATCACGGCTTGTGGGTAAAGGATATATTCTCTGCAGAGATTGGGAAACTGTCATGACAGCCGTGCTCACGGACAAGAGCGGCTTGGTGTCGATTTCATAATTAGTACATGGTTGGGATTATGGTGGGATTTATGGATTGGAAATACATTCATGCTATTACTTATTTACTCACTATTTTTACTATAATCTTGATTGGGTGGAATCACCTAGTTATAGGTTGCTTAATGAAAGCTAAGGTATAGGTAATGCTTAGTGCTAACAGCCATCATGAGCCTTCCTTGTTGTAGCCTTCATTTCATCTCTCTTCCCACACTTATTGAGTACTCCATGTACTCAAAGCGATTCCCCCTCTTCTTCCCCCCCTCCAGACTATGAAGAGGAAGAAGCAGTAAACGAAGAGTTCTACGCCGATCCGGATGAGATGTTCTAGGCGGGCGTACCCTCGTGCAACAGCCTGTGGATTTGGAGGAAGCGTCACGCTGCTGCTATCTTCATGCTTATCTATGTATTTGCTTATCTGTTGTTTATTTGAGACCTACGGGTCGTTGTTGTAAGACCTATTTGTATTTCGAACATGGCTTGTAATATGATACTATTTACTTTGCGTCTACACATGTATGAATGAACTGATCCTGGCATACATGTGGAATGCATCTGGTTAGCTTGTTGGGACCAGGTGTGACAAAAGTGGTATCAGAGCCGTTTTGCCCGTAGGACGCCAGCCTAGATAGAAATGGACATATTAAGGACTATACTATTTTCTCTAAAAACTATTTTACAAAACTTCTTCGTGCTTCTTCCTTTATTGTACTACTTTTGTTATACTGTTTTGATTTATTGGAGTTCTTACACTCTTCTATTTCAAATTTGGTAGATAGCGCGCTGCAAGCAGACGGCGCGTAAGTCCACTGGAGGTCGCGTGCCCCGACACGCGATGGCTAGCCGCTCTGTACCGTTTGCTCCTCACCATGAGGCGGTGATCTGCTCCACTGGGCAGGCTACTGGTGACCTGCGCCGACGACTTCGTACGCTACTTCACACCGCCGGATACCGACATCCTCGTCTCGACCTCTGCTACACCACCACCAGGGTTAGCGGCCCCCTTTTGACCGAGTGGGCCTGCCAGCTGGCCATCTACTATGACAGTGAGCTGTTGAGGGTTCACTACTCGCCAGCTTGGAGGAGCTCCCAGCGTTCTGCCGAGGAGGACGCGACTTGGGAGGCTACGACTTTCTGGAGTCACGTGCACCGCCTTCGTCTCGAGCACTCCTCGCACGCCTACACGCCCCAACGGCCGAGCGGCACTGCCAACTTTGTGGGACGTGCTGTGGAGAGTCCACTTAGCCTCTACCAGTCCGAGCGTTTGGTGGACAACGCGGTCGAGCTGTCTGTGCAGTACAACCGCTGCCAGTAGGAGTTACAGGACTTCCGGGACCTTAACAACCGGAAGGATCAGATCATCCGGCGTTACCGGAGGATCACCCACCGTGACCCTGACCTGCCTTGCTACGCCTCCGACAGTGAGCCCTGGTGCCCCGACTCCCCTGACCGCCGTGACCCTCAGCACTACCCAAGGGCGACCGCGCCTGGGTCACCACCACCCGCACCACCTTCTCCACCAACTCCACCAGCTCCACCGGCACCACCTGCACCACCAGTTCCAGCAGCTCCACCTTCTCCACCAGCACCACCAACACCACCTTCTCCACCAGCTCCAGCAGCACCACCTTCTCCACCAGCTCCAGCAGCTCCACCTTCCCCACCGGCCCCGCCAGCCCCACCAACTTCGCCAGTTCTACCAGCTCCACCTTCCCCGCCTGCTTCGCTAGCTCCTGGGTCACCCGCCCATGTGACACCACCAGCCTCTCCGCTAGCCGCACCACCTGTTCCCGTGGCACCCCCAGCTCCTCCCCCAACTCTTGCATCACCACCCGTTGCTCCACCGCCTGCTCCAGCAGTACCAGTTGTTGAGATCTTCAGTAGTGAGTCAGTGGGCAGCACTCCTGGTAGCAGTGACGAGGACCCGGAGGAGTACATGGACGAGGACCCCGAGGAGTGAGAGTACTCCTCAGCTGCACCGACGACTTAAGACACCTACCCTTAGTTTGTAGGAGCGTGTAGCTACGCCCTCTCCAGTCTTGAGTTGTGTTGTCTATGTTTATGTTTGAGTTAGTTTGCTTCATGGTGTTTGTGTGGGACGTGAGTTGTGGAATGCCTTAGGCATCTTGTCCACATCCACGTCAGTTGTTCATGGATTTGCTTTCTGTATGGAAATTCTCCTTGATGCATGTAGTGGGGATCGTTTTACCCTAGTATACTCTTCTGTATCGCGTCTATTGTTCTAAAGCTTCAGTCATTTTCCGTACAGATGGCCGGTAGAGGCAGAGGCCGTGGAAGGGGTATTCCACCCAACAATGAGGCACTTGAGGGTTTTCCAGGATGGCACGGTAGAGGTGCTCGAGGAGCACCAGCAGCTCAGCAGATGCAGCAGATGATGGCCATACAGACCCAACTACTCAACAACCTCACTCAAATAGTAGCCAACATGCAGCAAGCTCCACCACCACCTCCACCTCCTGGGCCCAGATCCCATCTGAGAGACTTCCTCAACACCCATCCACCCACGTTTGCCACCCCTACTGAGCCGATGGATGCTGACGACTGGCTGAGGTCAGCCGAGAGCAAGCTGAGGATCGTTCAATGTGAAGGAGGAGAGAAAGTATTGCTGGCCTCTCACCAACTTCAAGGGCCTGCAGCTGATTGGTGGGTTGCTTACACTGAAGCCCATCAGAACCTAGAAACTATTACTTGGGATGAGTTCAAGACTAACTTTCGCAACCACTTTGTGCCTGAGGGGGAGATACAGGCAAGACGTGAGCAGTTCCTCATGCTGAAACAGGGCCGCATGAGTGTGCGAGAATACTTGAACAAGTTCACCCAGTTGTCTCGTTATGCACCCACTGATGTGGACACAGACTCCAAGAAACAGTTCCGTTTCAAGAAGGGCCTTGACAAAGAGTTGAAGTTCGCCATGTCCTCCTGTGATTACAATAACTTCTAGAAGTTGGTTGACAAGGCCTTCGAAGTGGAAAGAACCAAGAAAGAGTTGGACGAGGATGACAGGAAGAGAAAGCTAGCTCAAGGGCATGCTTCTGGCAGTAATGTGCGCCCCCGCTTCGCCCCTTAGCCTATGGCACCTATGACCCGTCCTATGAGCTCTCACACAGGCCAGAGGTTCCAAAACCCCACTTACAGGCCACCCACGCCCTACAACCAGCAGATGCGCCAGCCACCACAGCCTCCATGCCATACAATGCAGCCACCCCGCCCCGCAGCTCCAGCACCTCGCCCTACAGGCCAGCAACAACAGAACCACCATGGGGGTAGTAAAGCCCAAGGTAACAATGCAGGGGTTACATGCTACATCTGTGGAGAGGTAGGGCACTACTCCACTCGTTGCCCAAAGAAGCCATCGCAGCAGCAAGCTACACGTGGAAGGGTCAATCATGTGGTGGTTGAGGAAGCCAATGAGGCGCCAGACGTGGTTGTTGGTACGTTCCCTGCCGATTCTCATATAGCTACGGTGTTGTTTGATTCTGGTGCCACCCATTAATTCATATATAGAGAATTTATAAGAAGGCATGACATGGTAGTGCATTTAATGACTCATCAACTTATAGTCAACTCCCTTGGAGGAGAAATGATAACAAGGCAAGTATGCCCTAATGTAAGGTTAGACATAAGGGGGGTAGCCTTCTCAGCGAACCTCATAGTCCTTGAATCTCAAGGGTTGGACATTATCTTGGGAATGGACTGGTTGGCAAAATACAATGGGGTGATCCATTGTGCAACCAGGATGGTTTGTTTGACACATCCAGATGGCATCAAGGTTGAGTTCAGTCCTGATCCAACGCCAGTGACAAGGGTCCAGGTTAATCAAGTTGAAGGAGTAGAAGAAATCAAAGTGGTTAGGGAGTTTCCAGATGTATTTCCTGAGGAGCTACCTGGTATGCCACCTGACCGGAAGATTGAGTTCATTATCGAGCTTATACCTGGGACGGCTCCGATATATAAGAGGCCGTACCGAATGGATGCCAAACAGCTAGCGGAATTGAAGGATCACATCGAGGAGTTATTGGAGAAAGGTTACATCCGACCTAGATCGTCGCCATGGGGAGCACTGGTTATCTTTGTACCTAAGAAGGATGGCACACAAAGATTGTGTGTGGATTATCGTGCATTGAATGCGGTGACCATCAAGAATAAATACCCACTGCCGAGGATTGAAGATTTGTTCGATCAGTTGCGAGGAGCATGTGTGTTCTCCAAGATTGATCTTCGTTCGGGTTACCACGAGTTGAAGATTCGAACCCCGGACATTCCCAAGACTGCATTTGTCACTCGATACGGTCTTTATGAGTACACGGTTATGTCATTTGGGTTGACCAACACTCCTGCCTACTTCATGTACCTCATGAACAAGGTATTTATGGAATAATTGGACAAGTTTGTGGTGGTATTCATTGATGACATTTTGATATTTTCCAAGAGTGAAGAAGAGCATGAAGAACATCTGAGGTTGGCACTACAGAAGTTGCGCCAACACCAATTATACGCTAAGTTCAGCAAGTGCGAGTTCTGGTTGAAGCAAGTATCATTCTTGGGACACGTCATATCAGAAGGAGGAGTAGCAGTAGATCCAGGTAAAGTGGCAGGTATTCTCAAATGGGGAACGCCAGAAAATGTGGGAGAAATCCGAAGTTTCTTGGGAATGGCTGGTTACTATCGACGATTCATTGAGGGATTCTCAAAGATCACACGTCTGTTAACCAAGCTACTCGAAAAGGATGCTAAATTCAAGTGGACACCAGAATGTGAAGCGAGTTTTGCCGAGCTGAAGAAGAGATTGACTACTGCTCCAGTGTTGGTTATGCCCAATATGCAAAAGGAGTTCTCGGTCTATTGTGATGCTTCCGGACAAGGGTTGGGATGTGTTTTGATGCAAGAAGGAAATGTGGTGGCATATGCTTCAAGACAGCTCAAAAAGCATGAAAAGAATTACCCTACCCATGACCTGGAGTTAGCAGCTGTCGTTCATGCATTGAAGCTATGGAGACATTACTTGATGGGGAAGAGAACAGAAATCTACACCGACCACAAGAGCTTGAAGTATATCTTCACTCAACCCGACCTTAATATCCGTCAACGAAGATGGCTCGAGCTAATTAATGATTTTGACGTTGGGATCAACTATCACCCTGGAAAGGCGAATGTGGTCGCAGATGCCTTGAGTAGGAATTCACAATGCAACAGTATGACTATACAAGCTCATCAACCGCAGTTATGTGAGGAGTTTGCAAGACTGAACCTATGCATAGTGTCTAACACAGATGCGGTAGCTATGGAAGTGGATTCCACGTTGGAACGAGACATTAGAGAAGGCCAAAAGGAAGATAAGAAGATCCAGAAGCTCAAGAAGTTGATGAAGATTGGTAAAGTCCCAGATTTCAGGGAAGACGAACACGGAACCTTATGGTTGGGAAAGAGGATATGTGTACCGAATATCAAGGAGATCCGAGAACTGATATTGAGAGAAGCACAAGATTCATCCTATTCTATTCATTCTGGAAGTACCAATATGTACCAAGACCTTAAGGATCTATATTGGTGGCTTGGCATGAAACGTGATGTGGCCGAGTATGTGGCTTTGTGTGACACGTGTCAGTTGGTCAAGGCGGAACATCAAAGACCTGTCGGACTACTTCAGCCACTCAAGATACCCGAATGGAAATGGGAAGAGATAAGCATGGACTTTGTTGTGGGGTTACCAAGGACCCAGTCAGGATACGACTCATATGGGTCATTGTGGATCGTTTAACTAAAGTTGCTCATTTCATACCAGTCAAGGAAAACTACAATGGCTCAAAATTGGCAGAACTATACATGGCAAGGATTGTATGCTTGCATGGTGTCCCGAAGAAGATAGTGTCTGATCGAGGTACCCAGTTCACTTCAAGATTCTGGCAGAAGTTGCATGAGTCAATGGACACTCGACTTAATTTCAGCTCATCGTATCACCCGCAAACGGATGGTCAGACAGAATGGACAAATCAAATCTTGGAGGATATGTTGTGTGCCTGTGCCTTGAAGAATAGCAAGAGTTGGGAAAAGAACTTGCCTTATGCGGAATTCTCTTACAACAACAATTACCAAGCTAGTCTCAAGATGTCCCCGTTCGAGGCATTGTATGGGCGAAAGTGTAGAACACCCTTGTTCTGGAATCAGACAGGAGAAGGTCAAGTGTTTGGTCCGGAAATACTAAGGGAAGCCGAAAGACAAGTGCAAGAGATCCGAAACAACCTGAAGACGGCACAATCAAGGCAGAAGAGCTATGCAGATGCTCGAAGTCATGATCTAACTTTTAAGGTTGGAGATTTTGTGTACCTCAAGGTATCACCAGTAAGAGGCCTAAGACGGTTCAAAGTTAAGGGAAAGCTAGCACCTCGCTACATTGGTCCGTACAAGATACTAGAAAGGAGAGGAGAGGTAGCTTATCGTCTCGAGCTACCGTCTCAACTTTCGGATGTGCACGACGTGTTTCATGTGTCGCAACTGAGGAAATGCCTAAGAGTGCCTGAAGAACAGTTACCCATAGAAGCTATAGATGTGCAAGAGGATCTCTCATATGCAGAACAACCGGCGCGGATTCTTGATACATCAGAACGAGTTACAAGGAACAAGGTCACCCGGATGTGCAAAGTGCAATGGAAACATCACTCGGAAGCAGAAGCAACTTGGGAGAAAGAAGAAGACCTGAAAGCCGAATTTCCCTATCTTTTCCCTTAGGACGTCCAAATCTCGAGGGCGAGATTCCTTTTAAGGGGGGTAGAGTTGTAACACCCAAAAATTTCAAAAATTTTAATCAACTCTTCCAAATCATGTTAGTATACTTTTGAATTTGCATTTTGGTGTGAAAGTTTGAATTCAAACATGTAGACTTCGAAATAATTTGAAATTCAAATCAAAACCAAAAGAAATAGAAAAGAAAAAGAGGAATAAAAGAAAAAACCCCTGCGTGGGCCGAATCTGGGTGCGGCCCATCTGCCTCCCGCTAGCCCAGCCGCCCTCCCTTTCCCCTCTCCCACTGCCACCCCGGGCCCGCCTGTCGGCACCTTCTTCCTAACTCCCCCTTCCTTCTTCCCCGCGCGCAACCGACGCCCGCGCCACGATCTTCGCCCGCGCCCACGATCCCTTGCCCCTCGGATACACTCCCCCGTGGGAGTTTCGCTCGAGCGCAACAACCGCAGCCGCCTCCGCAATTTAAAAGAGCCGGTGCCCCCAATTTTCCCCTTCCCCGAGCTCCCCAAGACCCTAGCACCATAGCTCTCGGTAAGCCACCGCCATTCCTCGTGTTCCCGCTGAATCAACCCTCCCCCCTCATTCTTGCTTGGCCTAACGTGTTCACCACACCGCCAGGAGCACGCCGGACAGCCTAGCTCGGGGGATCGCCTTCGCGTCATCGACTTCGCCGGTCATCGACGAGACCCGCCGCCTCCAACCATCGCCGACGCCCTCTGCTCCACCCCGAGCCCGTTCAACCCCTCCGGTGAGCTCACGAGGCCTCCCCATACGTTTTCCCTCAGTTTAATTCGTTGATTAGGCTTGTTTCATGCGAATTAGCTAGCTCCGGCGAGGTAGCCACCGCGCGCCGTCGAGCGCCGCCGCGCCGAGCGCTGGCGCCAGCCAAGAGCCGACGTGGCTCAATCTGAGTCGTCATCTCGGGGCCAACGGCCACGATTAGATCAGCGTACCCCTTCGGGTACATTAAATCTAGGCCGCCCAAATGAAATCCAACGGCCCACATTTGAAAATCCATTTCCCACCACTGACTTTACACCCAGGCCCTCAGAAAATTACCAGCTACCCCTTGGACTTTACTGTAATGCATATCTAACCCCTGGATTTAACAATCTAACCCCTGGACTTTCTGAAAATGGATTTAATCAGTGAATTAACCCATCTAGCCCCTGGAAATTTATGGAATTATGGTTTTACCCCCTGTACAGTATGGAAAACTTGTCAGCTAGCCCCTGGTATTTTATTTAATTGCTGAAATGTGTTTATTTGAGTATTTAATGTGTAGAAAAATAGATAAAAATTTATAAAATTTAGAACAAATATTTAGACAACTTAAAAATATATTTTATTGCTGTATAAATTTAAATAATTCATTTTAGCCACTAAAAATCATGTAGAGATTATATTTAATTTAGGATTAATGTTCTAAAATGATTTTAAACCTAGAAATAAATATCACACACCTTTAATAATATAATAATCATAAATAATTATATTTGCATGTGGGAAATCCCCAAAAATGTGTATTAAGCATAAAAATAATTGTAAAAGTGTTATAAATGGTAATTCACATTTCTAACACATAAAATTCACCTTTAACAAATATTATCAAGTAAACTAATGCACATACACATTAAATCTCTCGTAGGTACGTAATTGCGTAGACTTTTGTGATTGTGTGCATGTGTATGTCTAGTATTGTATGTAGTACTTATTACATGTTATTTCTCTTCGAGTAGACCCGGTTCCCGAGCCAGAGGCCAACTTCCAAGAACTCCAGTTCGACAACCACTTCGAGAGAGGCAAGTGTCCTTGACCATCTTGCATCTTTTTAAGGGTTTAGTTAGTTGCATGTTAATTAATATGAATCCTATGCTATGCCCTGTTGTGTTACCTTTTACCTTGTCGCTTGGGTTATGGAAGGGTGGTTATGGGATTACTTTACGCTTAGCCATGCATACTAGTTGGGTGGGAGAACATTGACCACACTTATTATTCATGACTTACTATTATGATTATGAATATGATGTTGGAAATGGATTGTAGTAAGTAGGAATCTGGCGGGTTGGTTTGAATGGTATGGTGCAGCACGCACGAGACCCAGGATTTGGGGATTGAACCTTGCCGAATTCTAAGGACCGGTTTATGGGGTAGCCACTAAGCCATACAGTATCGCCACAAGACTGAGAATGGGGCAGCCTGGTCAATTAATTAGGCCTCTCCCGATTTAGTGCTGGTAGTTGGAAAGTGCGGGGAATTGGTTCAGCGTATCTGCCTTGTGATCCGCATGGCTCAAGAGGGGGCTTCTCCTGGCGGAGGTAAAATGGACTCTAGGTGCCAGAGCGGTGAAACCTCAGAGGGTCGGTTACTATTCGGGAGGACCTTTGTAAAGACCTCGTAGTGATCTTCTGGCCGCACAACTACAGAAGTGTGTAATGTGACCGATGGGTCACGGGCATCAGGGAGGTTTGTTTAGTCCACCTGGCAACAGGGGATGAAATCACGGCTTGTGGGTAAAGGATACATTCTCTGCAGAGATTGGGAAACTGTCATGACAGCCGTGCTCACGGACAAGAGCGGCTTGGTGTCGATTTCATAATTAGTACATGGTTGGGATTATGGTGGGATTTATGGATTGGAAATACATTTGTGCTATTACTTATTTACTCACTATTTTTACTATAATCTTGATTGGGTGGAATCACCTAGTTATAGGTTGCTTAATGAAAGATAAGGTATAGGTAATGCTTAGTGCTAACAGCCATCATGAGCCTTCCGTGTTGTAGCCTTCATTTCATCTCTCTTCCCACACTTGTTGAGTACTCCATGTACTCAAAGTGATTCCCCCTCTTCTTCCCCCCCTCCAGACTATGAAGAGGAAGAAGCAGTAAACGAAGAGTTCTACGCCGATCCGGAGGAGATGTTCTCGGCGGGCGTACCCTCGTGCAACAGCCTGTGGATTTGGAGGAAGCGTCACACTGTTGCTATCTTCATGTTTATCTATGTATTTGCTTATCTGTTGTTTATTTGAGACCTACGGGTCGTTGTTGTAAGACCTATTTGTATTTCGAACATGGCTTGTAATATGGTACTATTTACTTTTCGTCTACACATGTATGAATGAAATGATCCTGGCATACATGTGGAATGCATCTGGTTAGCTTGTTGGGACCAGGTGTGACATGCACACATTAGTGCAGCAATTTCTCTAGTCCTTATAGCCTTTAAAAAAATGGAAGAAATTTCAAAATGGCTGCCAAATCAGTGCAACAAAAAAATTAAGTGTTTGTTCCTCCTCATGTGAGAATTTTTCCAACATTTGGTATAAGAGCCATGTCAAATTCGAGGACTCCGCAAGGCAGCCGCCCTCCTCGACAACACTTGTTCTCCCATCCACCACGTCGACCACAACGCGAGATGCTGCCCGTGAGGTGATTATCGAGTGAGGCGTTGACTGGAGTTCGGTGTTCGTTGTCTACCCCATCCTCACGCGGACCAACTACACTGAGCGGTCACTGGTCATGTGGGTGAACTTGTAAGCACGGGGCTTTGTGGATGCAATTAGCCCATGGACCGAAGACTTCTGAGAGGACCAGAATGCACTGGCCACTCTGCTCCGTGCCGTGCCACAAGAAATGCTGGTGTCGTGAAGGAGTTCGCAAGAGAGGCGTGGGATGCGATTCAGTCCATTTGTGGCGATGTCGAGCGGGTGAAGGAGGCAAATGCTGAGAAGCTACGCCAGGACTTAACTGAGATGGCATTCAATCCCAGTGAGACAGTTGAAGACTTCGCAATGAACATCACCACTCTAGACAATCAGCTGCGCGTCTTGGAACAGGTGGCGATCTCTATTGAGACGCCACATGACCTCAACACAATATCGATCGAAGAGGCAACTGGACGCCTGTGCATTGTTGATCAGTGCAAGAAGTCTTCATCCACCGTTGTCAAGGACAGCAGCTGGCGCCTTCTTCTCAAAGAGGAGGAATGGCTTGTGCGCCTCAAGATACATGATGGTGAAAATGGTGACTTCGGCTCCATCTCCGGCGGACATTGAGGTGGCAGGAGCAAGTCTCGTGACCGCGGTCGCAACACTGGGTCACGTGGTGGCAAGACACAGTCTAGCCAAGCTGCCTTGGATGACATCTGCGCATATTATGGCAAAAGAGGCCATTGGGCTCAAGAGTTCCGCAAAAAGAAGAGGGGTGAGGAGGCTCATCTGGTCTAGGTTGAAGAAGAGGACCAGGCCTTGCTGATGGTCCATGCCATCACCATCAGCATGATGCACCATACGACCGCTCCTACTTCCACCATTCAGATCGAGGAGCAGTAGGTGCTGACCGAGCTTGGCCCGCCGGAGGAACAAGGTCATCATCGATGGGTCCTGGATACAGGAGCCACGAACCACATGACTAGGCTCAAAGGTGTCTTCGTCGAGCTCGATGCCAGGGTGTGCGGTACACTTAAATTTGGTGATGGCTCCATCATTCAGATCAAGGGCCGTGGCACCATCATCTTCACTTGCAATGATGAACATCGTGCACTGACATGGGTGTACTACATCCCATGATTGAAGACCAACATCATTAGTGTTGGCCAGCTAGACAGGCTGACTATGATCGACGACAACATACTACGCATCTTCGATTTGAGTCGATGCCTGCTCGCCAAGGTGCTCCGATTATCATCACGCCTCTACTACCTGGATTTGAACATCAAACATCCCGTGTGTCTGTCTGCACGAAGTTCAGACGTGGCCTAGTGATGGCATACCAGTCTTGGGCACCTTAGCTTTGCCTCGCTGCGCAAGATGGCAAACATGATACGCGGGCTTTGGCACCTCAGCTTTGCAACTATTTGATGGAGCAACAGCTCCTTGTTGGCAAACAACATCGCAACCCCTTCCCAGTGCAAGCACAACATCATGCGGAGCACGTTCTCGACCTCGTGCACGGTGACATATGTGGTCCCATCACACCAGCAACTCCGAGTGGCAACAAATATTTTTTGTTGTTAGTTGATGATATGAGCAGGGACATGTGGCTGCGACTGCTACCAAGCAAGGATGAAGCACCATTGAAAATAAAAATTTTCCAAGCGTCCATCGAGGTGGAGTCTGGGAGGAAGCTAAAGATTTTGCTCACTGATCGGGGGGGGGGGGGGGGGGGGGGTTACATCCCTGGAGTTTTGTCGGTACCGCGTAGCGCACGGTGTTGAGTGGTAACTCACTGCCCCATATTTACCTCAACAAAATGGGGTGGTTGAGCGCCGCAACCAGAGCGTGGTGGCCATGGTCCAATCCATGCTCAAGGAAAAAAACTTGCCTGACTACTTCTGGGGCGAGGCTGTGTCCAAAGCTGTCTACATGCTCAACCGTGCCCCAAAAATGGGCACTTGATGGGTAGACGCCTTATGAGGCATGACATGGCAAACTCCCTGTTGTGCACTACTTCCGCACATTCGGTTGCATCACTCACATCAAGAACACGCTGCCACATCTTAAGAAGCTCGGCGACTGCAGCTCCAAGGCGATCTTCATCGAGTACGAGAATGACACCAAGGTGTACAGGTGCTACGACACTGTCAACAAGTGTATCATCGTCACGCGTGATGTTGTCTTTGACAAACCTGCTCAGTGGTGCTGGGAGAACGACGACTGCGAGGCGGTGAACAACCACGAGCCCTTCATCATCGAGTACAACATGGAGGTCGCCACAACATCTAGAGTGGCAGCACCCACTTCCACAACTTCTCCACATCTTGCTCCATCTCGTGCGCAACATGAGGAGACGCCTCCACCCGCTGCTCCTGTGAATGTCTCTCCAACACGAGAGCACAGCGAGGAGGACATGGATGCAGACTTCAACAATGCACCGCTCCAGTTCCGTACTCTTGAACCTCTGCACTTCACCATGGCGGACGAACCAACCTTGTTTGTTGAGGTGAAGCAAGAAGCAAGTTGGCGGGAAGAAGCTATGCGTGAAGAGATGAAAATTGAGAACAACAAGACATGGGAGCTTGTTTCTCTTCCTGTAGGGCACCGTTCAATTGGACTCAAATGGGACTACAAGGTGAAGCGGGATGAGAACGACGACATCGTGCAGCACAAGACATGATTGGTGGGGAAGGGGTACGCACAACGCGCGGGAATTGACTTCAATGAGATCTTTGCGCCGGTGGCTCGGCTGGAGTCAGTACGCGTGATGCTGGCACTGGTAGCACATGAGCATTGGACAGTCCGATCACATGGATGTCAAGAGTGCATTACTCAATGGCGATCTAAGGAGGAGGTCTACATCATGTAGCCACCTGATTTCATTGTAACCCGCAACGAGCACAAGGTATTGCGCCTGCACAAGGCGTTGTACAGTCTTCATCAAGCTTTGAGGGACTGGAATGCCAAACTTGATGCCACTATGGTGTCATTTGGTTTCCAGAAGAGCAGCTCGGAACATGGCATCTACACACATTGCAGAGTAGGACAGTTCGTTGTGGGCATCTATGTTGATGATTTGATCATCACTTATATGATCAGCTCCGATCGTGGCATCTACACACACAACAGAGGAGGAGGACAGTTGGTTGTGGGTGTCTATGTCGATGATTTGATCATCACTGATATTAGTAAGAAGACATCACAACATTCAAGCATGAGATGAAGAGCTAGTTCTAGATGAGCAACCTTGGGCTGCTATCATACTACCTTGGCATCGAGGTAAGTCAAGGTCCAAAAGGAATTTTCTTGAGTCAATCTTCCTACACCAATAAACTTATGGAACAGTGTGGCATGGGCTCGTGCAATCCGAGCCTAACACCCATGGAGAATCGACTCAAGCTGAGCATTACTAGTGAGGGTGAATGCCATAGAGTACAGGAGCATCATCGGGGCTCTAGGCTACCTGTTACACACTCGGCCGGACCTTACCTTTTCAATCGGGTACTTGAGCCGCATCATAGAGGAATCACGTGAAGATCACCTGGCTGCAGTGAAGCGCGTGCTACAGTACATGGGTGGAACACAAGGCCATGGGATACACTACACAAAGTGTGAGGAGGGACAAGCAAAGCTGGTTAGCTACTGTGACGCGGACATGGCCGCCCACATCGACACCTGAAAGAGCACCAGCGGCACCGTGTGTTCTTCGTCGGCGGTAATCCTATAACTTGGCAAGCTACAAAACAGAAATGGTAGCCTTATCTTCGTGTGAGGCAGAATATATTGCGGCAGCTGTGGTGGCTTGTCAAGACATATGGCTAGCTCGGCTCCTAACCGACATGATCGAAATTGATTTTGGAGCACCAGAGCTACTGGTGGACAATCAGTCTGCCATTACCTTGAGCAAGAATCCATTCTCCACAATCGGAGCAAGCACATTGATGTGCGATATCATTTCATTCGAGAGTGCGTTGACGAGAACAAGGTCATCCTCAAATACACGGCAACTGAGCATCAGCTGGCAGATGTTCTGACCAAGGCACTTGATAAGGTGCGCTTCCAGGAGCTGCGTTATAAGATCGGCGTCATCAACATTTTCCACAGCTAGATTAGGGGGAGTAATTTCGAATAATCTAACTATGTTCATGTCTTATATGGTCATTTTTTCTGAGTCATGGCTGCTCTAATATTTGCATTTTAGTGCAGTTTATTACTGCTGTTACTAGTCTAGTAATATGTGCTTTAGTGCAGGCTATGGCTGCAGCTACTGGTCATTGTAACGCACATATTAGTGCAACAGTTTCTCTTGTCTTTATAGTCTTTAAAAAACGCAAAAAAAATTCAGAATGACTGTCAAGTCAGTGCAGCACAAAAATTCAGTGTTTATTGCGCCTCGTATAAGAATTTTTGCAACAGCTGGGACTGTCCATCTTGCTATCTCGGTCGGTGACACCTTGCCATGAGCAGAGATGCTCGTCGCTGCTGTGGGCCACCATGCCAGTCCATTAATTGCCCCCTGTTGAATATAAGTGAATTGTCTACCATCCTTCATTAGCTTAAGCTTTTGAGGGTAACTGGTCAGCGTATACTAGATTAACATGGTATCAAAGCCAGAAGTCTCGAGTTCGAATCCTGACGGGCGCAATTTATTAAAAAAAATTGCAGCCTACTCTTATCCACGTCTGCAGGGCCAGAAGAGCCTGCACGTGAGGGGGGTGTTGAATATAAGTGAATTGCCTACCATCCTTCATTAGCTTAAGCTTTTGAGGGCAACTGGTCAGCGCATACTAGATTAACAACCCCGACACTCTGCTGCCGAGCCACATGGCCATCATCACGTGTCAGCACCCTTCCTCATGCTACCGGTTGGGCAACGGCGGGAAGAACGGACGCGCGGAAGAATTCAATGTCAGACGGGCCACATCGCAGCTCCAGGCCCAGACGAGCGAATGTGTGGGTGGTAGGACCCGAATGGGCCGGCCTATAAGTGGTGCAAGATATAAAACAGAGACGAGTGAGCGTGATGATTACGCATGTAACAACTCCTGACAATTCTTTTGCAAATATTCCTCACGCCTCTCCCATCTACTTCTCCTCCACGGCATCATCTTCTTCCCCCGACGATCTCCTAACATCTGGTATCAGATTGCCTCCAATCTAGTGGGCTGGAATCCCACGAGCATTTCACTTGCCGGCAGAAGCAGCTCGGCACCATGGTCCCTAACGTCAAACTCGTCATGAAGGATATGTCAAAGCAGTTTTGCGCCGACATGAAGCAAGTCTTCATCAACCACGTCGAGCATCTGAACAAGCGCATCGCAGACCTGGAGGCGACTGAGCAGCTGCACTCTGAGAAGATATCGCCTCTGGAGTCTTCCACGACCGCGCTTGACAAGAACATCACCGCGTGGAATCCTGAGATCGAGGCCTCGGTCTCCGCCGTCAAACTGGAGATCGCCAAGCCGAACAAATTCTTTTATCGGGATGCTCACGACCCTGCGCACAACTCCGGCATCCTCACCGTTGAGTCGGCGTTCAAGCATCCCTTCGTGGGGACCTCCGTCGACAGCCCTCATGGGCACCGCGTCGACAACCCACACCCACGTCCCAATCAGGGGTACATTCAGTCTCAATCCCACTCGCCCTCATCGTTCTTTCGGTTCACCCATCGATCGAGTTCCATTGCACTCTATTTCGTCGAAGAGCAACCTGCCGAAACTGCATTTTCCCAATTTTGAGAGTGAAAACCCGAAGCTTTGGAAATCCCGTTGCGAGGACTATTTTGAGATGTATCCCAACGATCCCGGTATTTGATTGAAAGTGGTGTCTCTTCACTTTGAGGGAGTCGCAGCGTGATGGCTGCAGTCCATGGAACGCAAGCTGTCGCCCTGTTCTTGGGAGGTTTTCTGTTCTCTGGTTTCTGACTGATTCGGTCGAAACCAAAATGAGATTCTCATTCACCAGCTATTTCATATTAGGCAAACAGGATCGGTGTCTGAATTCATCGACCAATTCTCTGAGTTGGTAGATCAACTTCATTCATACGAGTCTTTTACTGATCCACTCTTTTACACTACTCGCTTTATTGATGGATTGAAGCCTGATCTACGTTCTGCAATTCTGGTTCAACGTCCTTCCGATTTGGATTATGCCTGTGTGCTTGCCTCTTTGCAGGAAGAAGCAACTGAACCATGGACCAAGATATATGATAAGAAGACTGATTATCGTTCATCAGGCTCTGTTGAATTTCCCAATACACTGAGGCCTCGTTTTTGTGCGGCTTATCCTCTGCAACCACCTCCTTGTTGTGGACAAAATTCTTCTCGCCGCTCTGTCTTACGATCAACGACCTTCTGATCTTAACAAGAGCAGCACTGCATTGGACAAGTTAGAAGCCCTCAAGGCCTGCCGTATGGCAAAAGGCCTCTGCAAAGTTTGTGCTGAGAGATGGGTCCGAGGTCACAAGTGCTCTACTGCTATTCTGCTCAATGCCGTACAAGAGCTATGCGAAGTGACTGGTGCAGATCAACTATGATCTGACAGTGAAGATGCAGCAGTTCAGCACAAACTGTACTTGACACTTTCTCAAGCAGGGGTTTGGGGCAAAGATTCTCCTATGACCATGCGACTCATGGGTACATTACAGGGTCATGACACACTCATTTTGGTTGACAGTGGCAGCTCACACTCGTTCTTAAGTTCAGCTTTAGCCGCCCAACTCACTTGTATGACTGCCATAGATACACCCTTCAAAGTTGCAGTAGCCAATGGAGAACAATTACTTTGTAAGTCATTCCTCCCTCAAGCTACTTGGACAGTACACCACTATATATGAGTTCTCATTCAACCTGAAGGTGCTATCGTTGCATTGTTATGACGTTATATTGGGCATTGACTGGTTGCAACAATCCAGTCCTATGAAAGTACATTGGGGCCAAAAGTGGATGTCTATTCTACACAAAGATTCTTATATTGTGTTGCAGGGCCTTCTTTCTGAGGTACCTCCTCACACTGTGATCCACATCCAGCCACTACAACATTCTTGCTCATCTCTGGAGTTGGACAATTTTCCTGCAGAAATTCAGAAACTCTTGTCTGAATATTCAGTATTATTTGACCCACCTTCAGGTTTACCACCTAAAGAGAGTGTGATCATGTAATTCCCCTCATCCCTGGCGCTAGGCCAGTAAACGTTCACCCCTATAGATACCCTCCCAAGATTAAGTCCGAGATTGAGCAGCAAGTTCAAGAAATGCTTCAAAATGGGCTGATACAACATAGTCAGAGTGAGTTCAACTCTTCAGTGCTATTAGTCCAGAAGAAAGATAGTACATGGCGTTTTTGTGTATATTTTTGTCACCTTAATGCTCTCACTCAAAAGAGACAGTTCCCATCCCAATCATGGAGGATATCTTCTCTGAACTCACTAATTCCAAATGGTTTACCAACTTAGATTTGCGGGCCGGTTTTCATCAGATAAGACTAAGGGCTGGAGAAGAGTATAAAACTGCTTTTTCAACCCACCAAGGGCAATTCGAGTTTCGTGTTCTTGCATTTGGATTGACGGGAGCACCTGCTATGTTCCAAGGCGCCATGAATTCTACCTTGGCCCCACTGTTGAGGAGGTGTGTAATGGTGTTCTTCGACGATATCCTAATTTATTGTCCGGACTGTGCCTCTCATCTCAAACACATCCAACAAGTGTTTGAATTTCTGCTCAAAGACCAATTGCGTATCAAATTCTCCAAACGTTTCTTCGCAAAGAATAGTCTCATCTGAGGGCATTGCCACTGATCCAAATAAGATTGAAGCATTAACAAGCTGGCCAACACCATCTTCGGTGAAGGACTTGCATAGCTTCCTCGGTCTGTCTGGCTACTATTGACATTTTGTACACCACTATGGAATCATAAGTAAACCCCTGACAATGTTACTCTGGAAGAATGTTCCCTTTGTATGGACTTCTGATCACCAAACCGCCTTCAACATGTCGAAGACAGCTCTCTCAACAGCTCCTGTATTAGCAATGTCGACTTTACCAAACCCTTTTGCATCGAGACAGACGCATGTGCAACTGGCATCGGAGTGGTACTCATGCAAAATGGACACCCTTTGGCCTTCATCAGCAAGTCTCTCGGACCAAAAACAAAAATGGGGCTGTCTACTTACGAGAAGGGGTACTTGGCAATTCTCTTAGCCGTCGAGCAATGGCGCCATTATCTTCAGTTTGAGGAGATTCAAATCCGAACTCATCATCGCGGCCTCCTACACCTCACTGAGCAATGTCTCCATACACCATGGCAACAACGAGTGTTCACAAAGCTTCTCGGGCTGCGGTTTCAGATCGTTTATAAGCAAGGTTCTGAAAACTCTGCTGCAGGCGCCTTATCTCACCGGCCCTTACCTGTCAATCACACCATGGCCATTTCGGTGGCTTCTCCATAATGGTTATAGGATGTTCTATCAAGTTATATCAATGATAAGTTCTCTAGCGACCTTATTGCAGCTCTTACTTTTGATCCATTGTATCACAAGGGTTACACTCTCAACAAAGGCATCCTTCGCTACAATGGCTTGCTTTGGGTCGGAGCCAACAATGCCTTACAACAGAAGATCATTTCTAGCTATCATGCTAGTGCTCTTGGAGGTCATTCGGGATATCATTTCTAGCCATCATGCCAGTGCTCTTGGTGGTCATTCGTGAGTACCCGTCACAGTCCGACAGATCAAAAATATCTTCACCTGGCGTGGCCTTAAATCATTAGTAGCCGAGTTTGTTTGGAACTGCAGCACTTGTCTTCAAGCTAAACCAGATCAGTCTCCGTATCACAGCCTTCTCCATCCAGTTGACATACAATCTGCAGCATGGCAAGTTATATCCTTAGATTTCATTGATGGCCTTCCCAAATCCGGGCATGCAAACTGCATTTTGGTGATCGTTGACAAATTCCCCCGATACGCCAACTTTTTACCATTGCACCATCCCTATACCACATCTTCAGTCGCTAAGCTGTTCATAGACAATGTCTAGAAACTTCATGGGTTACCACAAGCCATCATCTCCGATCAATATCCAATTTTCACAAGCAAACTATGGCAATAACTCATCTCCCTCACCGGAGTACAGCTTCGGATGAGTACGGCATACCATCTGTTAGAGTTGATCACGTTCTAGTAGGGGCCCCACCCCTACCGAGTCCAACTCCCCACCACCCTGATCGGGGGTGGTTAACCAACTCCTAGTTGGTGGGGCCCCTCTCACACCCGTATATACATAAGAGAGGCATTGTTGCCTAACAATTTGAGGGAATCCGATCTACTCAATACGGGTCAGTGAGGGGAAGGCTCCCGACGGCGACACCAGGGTCATCCACACCGTCGCCGCCTCTGCAGCATTTTCCACGACACCTACACCATGGCAGTTAGTACAAACATTGGCCAAGGTATGTTCATCTACTAAACTCCTCTCATCTCTGTTAAAGTTCATGTATTAGTCAAGACAACTATGCTTTACTTCAATTATTTGTTAATTAAGTCTAAGCCTAAGCAAATCAGTTTAGACCCGATTAGGTTATGCCTAGTGATTAAGGTTGCTTAGCTAACACTAAGTTTAACATTGGCATCAGAGCCGGCTAGAACATGTCTAATCGGGTATCAAATTTCGGACTAACTTTAGATTAAGTTTTACAGCAAGTAGAAGGAGAGGAATAGAACTTAGTCTCCATTCTGGATCGATTAAGAAATCAAGATCAGAGAAGATTCAAACCGAATCAGATTAAGAATTAAGAAAAGGCGATGGATCCACTTACCCTAGGGCTTGCCGGCTCGTCCTTTGGGACACCACCATCGGCACCTACGTCAGGCGTGGGAGTCGGCGTCGCCATCCCCGAGCACCTCCAACGAGGTCTTCTTAGAGGCAAGCCGCTGGCTCGCCGGATCCACCACCATCAGGCGTCGGGCGTGGTCATCATCGACGGCGGCTCGCTCGACCCGGGGGTGAGCGCGCGCACTGGCGATGAACACGGCGGCAGCACCAAACTTAGCCCGTCGGGTAGGTTTGATGGAACCCTAGGGGTTCGCATCGCAAATCCTAACTCGTTTGGGTTTTCCTCATCGACGGCGGCTGTGGCCGTCCGGCGAGCCACCGACGGCGGCCTCGTCGGAGTTCTCGGCATTGGTCTCTCTCTCTCTCTCTGACCGAGTCGGGCGCCGCCGCTTAAGGAAAGGAGGAGAGAGAAGATACGAAGAGGAAATGATTTAGGGTTTGGATCCTCAGGCCCACGGGGAGTTTTTGGTTCCTCCGATATGTACGCTCAGCCGTTGGATGAAGATCCGACGCGTGCTGGTCCAGTATCGATTTCGGGAAAAAAAAAAGCTAGCTCTGTGGGCTGCCGGCCTGCCGCAAAGAGCGACACGCGCCACGCAAGCCACGGCGCTCGCGCCGCGTGCACTCAGGCAGGTGTGCGACGTGCCACTCGGCAGCACATCCGCATGCTGGCGGTCCCACCGGAACCTCTCGGCTTGAGAGGTTGATAGGCCACGAGCTGGCCCGCGCGCTTAGCTGACCGGATGGCCGGCACGCACAGGTAGGCCTTTTCCCGACTAGAGCGGTGCGGGCCACGTGAGCTGCCGCATGCCGCAACGCTCGCCGTGCATGGAGCACACGCGCCACGCGGCTTAGCCGAGCGCTGGAGCGTACGTGGCTTAGCCATGCAGCATGCAGCAAGGATCTGGCCAGCCATCAGATTGTGTCAGCCAATGGGCTTTTTTGCGCGCTTAGTAAACAGGCCGTGGGCCATTTCTCCATTAGGCTGTGCACAAGATTTAAGAATTACTTAGCATTATTAGAATTTTGAGATGTGGGCTGTTGGACCTTGCTGCTCATTTAAGCCCAGTAGAAGGATGATACACAAATAGACTTTTGTCCCAATTTTAAGATATTTTAAGTTTTAGAAATCTGGAGACTATTTCCAAACATAAATATTTTCAATTTTAAGTGGAATATATGGTGCATTTTAGTATGGGATAAAATGTTATCAAGGCTCATAAAATTAACTAAGTGGGCAAAGAATTGGTTAAGTAATTTTGTGATACTTTAATAATTATATTAATTATTATTTTCTTGCAATTTTCAATTATTTAATGTTAAGTGTTGAATTAAGTATTTCTTGTCCACTTTTTTAATTTAATTCCCTTTTGCTGTGGAATTGTGAGTTATTAAGCATTATAATTAGAAAATTAAGTATTAAGCTTCCGCTGTTAATTAAGTTATGGTGCTTTCATTGAGTAACCAACGTGAAAAATGAATTTACCACTGTCATGATAATTTTATTGAGTAACCAACGTGAAAGTTAAAATTTTCATGATTAAGTTGTTTTGAGTCATCATAATTAAGTTAATTTAAGTGGTTATGTTTAAGTTGTTGTGCCTAAGTTGCTTTAAGTTTTAAGTTATGAAGTTTTAAGTTATTATTAGTGATGGTAATTTCGTTGAGTAACCAACGCGAAATATGAAATTACCACATTTTTTAGTTTAAATCTTCATTCCTTTTAAGTCATAGTGTTTTGTTGAGTAACCAACGTAAAAGACAAAATACGCTATTAATGATCCATTAAGTTTATTAAGTTTCTTCGTTGAGTAACCAACGTGAAAAACGAATCATTATGGCTTTAGTGTTGTGTTTTGCTAAGTAACCAACGTGAAAGGCAAAACACTTTTAGAAGTTATGTTTTATTAAGTTACTTTATATGTTGTGTTTTCGTTAAGTAACCAACGTGAAAGACGAAACACATAGTTAAAGATTATTTAATCTCAGTTAGTTTTCGTTCAGTAACCAACGTGAAACATGAAATCATTAAGTCTTTAGTTTTTGTAAGTTGTCAAGTAACCAACGTGAAAGACAAAATAAGATGTTTTAGTTTATAATCATGTTCATGCATTTACTTATGTTGTATTATGTTTCATTATGAAGGATCTTCCATTCCAGATGTGATATTAAGATTTATCTTGCCAGAGAACTATCTAAGAAAAGACAATTACAGTACGTGGCGATGTAAGTTGGAGGCTGGATTAGCAATCTCCGAAATAGATTTGGCACTGATGAGAGCCCGCCCTACTGAGCCTAAGATTCTCGTTATTCATGATAGGGAAACTAAGGAGTCTTTCACCAAAAGGATGGAGGATTATGAAGAGGACTACTTTCGCTTCGATCTAGATCGTGCTAAGTGGTCAATCTCAAATAAGAAATGTTTACAAGTGATTAATAGTTCAATTATTAAGAGTGTTCGAGAAGAAATTCCTGAATGCAACACTGCTTATGAGTACCTCCTTATGATAGAAAAATATGCAACTGGCTGCAACAAGGCTACGATGCATGCTCTTATTAAGAAACTTGTCACTCAGAAGCATAATGGAAGAAGTGTGCGTGAGCACATTCTTAGTATGTGGGACACTGCTGCTAAACTTAAGATATTAGATCCGGGGTTGAAACATGAGTTTCTTTTCAACCTCATTCTTGCTCTACTTCCAGATGATTTTGGGCACATCATCATCAGTTACAACTCTCAGTCTGAGCAGTGGGATCTTAAGAAACTCATTGATTTATGCGTTCAAGAAGAAGATCGCATTAAGTCTCATCGTGCTATTAAGCCTGTCAATCATGAGAATGATAAAGGTAAGTTGAGTTTTAATTGTTAAGTCAATGTTTAAGATTATTTTCAACCCATTAGATTGATTAACTAAGATGCAATCCTGCATATTCTTGAGACAGGAATTAGATAAGTGGAAGATCATAAGAAGAGTGAAATGATCATTAAAGTCGCTATGGTCATGAAGCTAAAGTTGAAATCTTAGACTTATTTTTCTTCTAAGTTATAGTTTTGTACTTAGGATTCATCATATACCCTCATTAATGGAATTTTAGTTTAAGTATTCATATTTTTGTAATTTTTTATTTAAGTACTTCATTGAGTTCTTAGTATTATTGTTAAGCACATTCATTTATAAAATTTATCCTTAGATGATGATTTTAAATATTGTTCAAGTTTTCACTCACAAACTAAGTATTAAGATAAGCGCATTAGAATCAATCTCGAAACAATTTCGAAATTATGGCATTGTCATTAAGGCCATATTTCGAGGGGGAGAATTGATTAGTTTTCTCCATCGATTAGTTTCTCCATCATTAAGGCGTTTCAGATTCAAAATAAGGCATTGAACATGTACTGTTAGTATTAACTTAGTTTTATTCAAGTAAGAATTCAATACCCCTAAAATAATTATGTGAAATGATGTATGTTAATTAAGTATGTTAAGTTATTAGTTTATCGATTTACATGTTAAGTCGAACATTATATTAAGTGAGCCTCTAAGACACCATTGTATATTGTGGACAGGGCGTAAACCTCACTTAAGCATTTTCATATGAGGTAGTCCCATTAAGGCAAAAGTAACCCAAGACATTATTAAGTTTGGTTGTAAGAACAATAAATAAGTTACTGATGATAAAGTTTAGTTAAATAAGACATATCATCATTAGTAAGATGACATGATCAGGAGGAGTATGGTATAACGAGAGGACAAATTGTCCCTCTCTACCTGATGTAGCTGAATTTATTAACATTTTTCGTTAATGATTCACTATGTGTTGTTTGTCTTTCACAGGTAACAGAAAAGTAATAAGAATAAATCAGTTTAAGTTTGTTACCATTAAGAATGTGAAGCGACAATAACCCCAAAATGTAAGCATCATGCACAAATTAAGTGAGTTACATAAGTGAATAAGATTAAGTGTTAGGTTTATCCTAATTTCACATAAGTTTTGATCCATGTCGGGTCATAAGATAATTTAGAAAAATTAAGATAAGTAAAGATGAATAGATCAGGGGGAGTTTTGACTTCATAAAGACATTGATCTTGAAAAGATTGGTACCTGTTACTACTCTTATTCAAAAATCACTGTTTATGATGTCTTACTGATGTTGTGACAGCATTGTAAGACATTGTCATCGCAATACCTGCTATTTATTCTTCATCATTAGTGGCCAATAACGATGAAGTGTGATAGCAGTCCCATCACAATAAGACAAATAACAAAGGTGGTTATACCACATAAGTAAATATCATAAGACGATCTTGATCATCTAAATGGTGTCAAAACCATGACGGATGAGATGAGATCTAAGTAAGTCATCAATGTCTGAGTATTAGTTATAATTCCTGAAATAATCAAAACAGTAGACTGTAATGAGCCTACAATAGTAAGAGTGATTCTGAAGGGAAATTTTAGTTTGTAATCAAACTAATGGCAAAAAGAATTTACTCAGTTTAGGATTCCTCTGGAATCATTAAGATATTAGTAGTGCATAATTAAGTTATCAGAATCAGTATAAAAATATCAGAATGATCGGACTGAAAGGTCTAGTTATCATAATTAAGTGAATGTTTATACAGTCTTCAGAAACATCCACTCATGGATTTAAGTAAATACTAAGAAACATGCTATTACTCAGTTTGGGTTTTTAAGTAATGTGAGATGGGCACTCACACGTTTGCTAAGTTGAATGTACATGGTACATTTATCTTAAGTTATAATGCAAATCAATCATAAGAAACTAAAAGATTTTGTCCATAAGAACATCTAGATGGAGAATCCTACAAGTTAGGAATTAGAAATTCACCAAGATCATAATAAAGGGGGTGTTAATCTTCGCCTGTTTAGGCGGTCAAGGATGATAAGTTTAAGAATTAGTTAAGTTCAAGGAACCAATTATGGTCGACCTTATGTTTTCGGTTCCATAAGCTTCTACTGTTGGAAGATTATTTAATGTATGCTCAAATAAGTGTTTACCTTGACCTAAGATAATGATCGAGATACTTGACAGAAAGTATTTAAGAAATTAATTAAGAAGGTGCATTGCACATAAGGCCTCATGATTAAGAATCATAAGTCGAAACTTACTTGACGAAGTGAGTTTCTAAGTTTTAGCTTCGCGAGTTGTGTGGATTCTAAGATTTCCACATTAATTTATATATCCACCTTTCGTGAAATGGAGTTATTTTGTGGAACTACTCCAAATGAATAGTCACTACATCGTCCACAATGTGTGACAAATCATGTTATTTCAGATGAGGCCAACAAGCAGGCGATATAAAGTTTTATCCGGTCTAAGAGTGGTCGACAGCATGAACCACTTAAGTAATACTACAATAAGTTTGTAGTATCAATTTTCACAGCAATGAGTCGAGTGAAACTGTCAAGCACATCGATATTAAGTTTAGTGTTGTGAAATATAAAATCCAGGAGCACAACAAATAACGAGCATATAAGAATCAAGCGAAAGCTTGCGGTACCGTTTACAAAGGGTTTTCCCGCCCATATGTTCAGAGAACATGAAGCATGCATGTGTCTTAAGAGGAAGCATGTGACTATTGTAACACCCATAATTTTATGTACAAAATTTGCTCAAGCCCTTGATCATGGTTGTATGCATTTTTGGGTGATTTTTGAAGTTCAAACGAGTAGCATCCGTTTAAAATTTGAATTTGAATTCAAATCAAAAGAAAAGTAAGGAAAAAGAAAAAGAAAAGGAATTAAAACCCTCCCTGGGCCGAATTCGCTCCCCCTGGCCCAATTCCCTTTCCTCCCCCGCCAGCCCAACCGCGCCCTCCCCTTCTCTTCTCTCTCTGCCGGGTAGACCCCACCTGTCATCCCCCACCCCCAGCAACCGCCTCCCCTCTTTCCCGCGCCGCGCCGCGCCCACGCCGAAACCCACCCCTTGCAACCGCCGTTCCACGCACGAATCAAACTGGGGAAAACCTCCCTCGCGCGCCCCAGCAACCGCCGCGCCCATCCCTGCTATAAGCTACCCCTCTCCCTCTCTCTTTCTCCCTCCCCGCGTGCAAACCCCAGCCTCACCGTCGCCACGGTTGGTCACTCTCGTTCCCGGCTAACCGTCGCGTGCCTCACCCTCCTATCCCCTCTAATGTCTTCACCACCTCACCAGGAGAACGCCGGGCAAGTCTGCGCGAGGAGATCGCCGAGGTTTCACCGGAGTCAACGTGCACCGACGCCACCGCCGCCATTCCTCGTCGCCGACCATCCTCCGATCGATTTCAAGCCTAGCTACTCTCCTAGGTGAGTTCCCCTACTCCTCCTCTCTCGGTTCATGTTCATGGCGCGTAGAATTGACGGAAGAATCGCCGTTTGGGCCAACTCCGGCAAGGTCCGCCGCCGCGGACTCCAGCGCCGCCGCGCGCGTGTGGCCGGCGTCGTCGAGAGCGACGTGGCCGCATCTCTTACGTTGGTTTTGGGCCAACGACCGATATTAGATCAGCGTACCCCTTCGGTTATTTAAAATCCGAGCCATCCAGCGCAGATCCGACGGCCCATATTCAATTTAGTTTTCCCGCCTGCGCTTTTGCACCGTGGCCCCTGGAAACTTGCTTGCTACCCCCTGCGCTTCTCTGGAATTCAAGTCTAGCCCCTGGAAATTGCAGACTAGCCCCTGGATCCCCAAAAATTGGATTTAATCATTTAAATAGTCAATTTAACCCCTGTAAATTTGTAGAATCATGTATTTAGCCCCTGTGCAGTTTAGAAAAACTAATTTATTAGTCCCTGAACTTTTATTTATTTGCTGAATATGGTTTTTTGGTATATTTGAGGTGTAGAAAATAGATAAAAATGGTAATTAAGTGTAGAAATGTTAGGAAAAATTGGTATAAATTATTTTATGCTGTGAATAAATTGTAGAGTTCAGTTGAAATATATTTTGTCCATGGAATATTTATTATAAATGTTTAAAAATACATTTTGGCCATAGAAAATTCAATAAAAATGGTTTTAGGCTATAATTAAATCCCAAAAATGTAGGATAATTATGAAATGCACACCTTGGACATGTTAAGTAATAAATACTTCGTAGGGACGCATTAGTATAGGATTTTATGCTTATGTGTGTGTGTTGTGATGCATTGTTTTGCGTGCCCTTTACTTATTTAGCTTTATTCTATTCTTGCCATGCTTGGGCATTATATCTAGAGTCGTTCTACGACCCTATAACCTCCAAGACCAGGACTTCGCCAACACTCAAGTCTTCAACGAAGGCAAGTGCCCTTGACCATCTTGTACCAATTCTAGGGATTTAGATAGATGCATGCTAATTAAATTGATGTCCTATTTCATGTTTACATGCCCTGTTCCACATAATTCCTTGTTACCTGAAATGGGTTGGGAAGTAGATAGGTCTTATTTATGCTTAGCCATGCTTATACATTGGGATTGGGATTTCATACAATTGTGCTATGTTAAACTTTATGGTTACTTGAAACTTGTGGTGATTACACAACTGTAGTGGATAGGAATCTGGTGGTTGGTTAGTGTTGGTATGGTGCAGTTTGCATGAGACCCGGGATTGGGGTTTGTTACCACCGGATTCTAAGGACCGGTTTATGGAAGAAGCCACTAAGCTTTATAGTACCACCACGAGACTGAGATGGGGCAGCTTGGTCAATTAATTAGGTTTCTCCCGATGAAATGCTAGTGGCTGGATGGTGTGGGGAATGATGCGGGTGATCTGCTCTGGGATCCGCAAGGTTCAAGAGGGGGCTCTGGGGTGGAGGGTTACTCCGAGAATCACCAGTGGTGGAAACCTTAGAGGGCTAGCACTAGTCGGGAGTACCTTTGTAAAGACCATGTAGTGATCTCCGGGCCACACACCTACGGAAGTGTGAAATGTGGTTGATCACCACGGGCTACATGGAGGTTTACTCAAGTCCACCTGGCAACAGGGGATGGAATCACTACTTGTGGGGAAAGGGTACACTCTGTGCAGAGATTTGGTAAAACTGTCATGACAGCCGTGCTCACGGACAAGAGCGGCTTGGAGCCAGTTCATAATTAGTCTATGGTTGGGTAATGGTGGTTAATTATGATTCAAGTACATTCATTATCATTACTTGTGAGTTGACTACTTCTTGAATTATGATATTGGTAATTGAAAGCTAAGGTTAGGTTTTAAGCATAGTGCTAAGCCATAATTGGCCTTCCCTTTGCTTTAGCCATTCATGTCATCTCTTCCCACACTTGCTGAGTACTCTATGTACTCAAGCGTTTAATCTTCCATTAGAATATGAAGAAGAAGAAGCGGCACCGGAGGAATTCTACGTCAATCCGGAGGACTTGGTCTAGGCTGGTGACCTCACGCGCAACGGCTGCCTGTGGAGATGGAGCTACTCTCATCTATTAGTCTTCTGCTGTAGTTGGACTTTGTTAACTTTGTAGTTGATGTAAATAGATGTGGTGTGTACTTGTAGACCTTCGGGTCGTGTTGTAAGACTATGTATGTATTCGAACATGGCAATGTATGATATTTCACTTTCATCGACGCATGTACGATTCAACTGATCCTGGCGTACATGTGATTAGCGTCTGTTCATCTTCATGATGACCGGGCATGACAAAGTGGTATCAGAGCCGTGTTGCCCGTAGGACGCAAGCCTAGTTAGAAATGGCCGAAAAATAAGGACTATACTATTTTCTTATAAAATAGTATTTCCAAAATTTTGTGCTCTCTATCTCAAACCTTGTGCTTCTTATCTTGCTGTGCTATTTACTTTACTCTAATTTAATTTATTGATTATTGATCTCACTCTCTTCTTTTCAAATGATTGTAGATGGAGTGAACCAAGCAGACGGCTCGTAAGTCGACTGGGGGTCGTGTTCCTCACCACGCCCTAGCCAGTCGCTCCGCACCTCACTCCCCCAGGAGGGAGACGACGCTGTTCTCCACTGGGAGTGCTGCTTCGAGGATGTGTGTCCCTCTTCGCTCTCTTCTTCGTGCTGCGGGGTACCGTGAGTACTGTGTTCGCCTAGTCTACCACACCACTAGGGTCTTTGCGCCCTATACTGGTGGACTGGAGTGGACTTCTCAGCTGGCCGTCTACTACGACTCGGAGCTGCTGCACTCACACTTCTCTCCGGCCTGGAGGAGCTCCCAGCGTGCGGCTGAGGAGGACGCCACGTGGGAGGTGACTACCTACTGGAGTCACGCCCACAGGTTCCGCCTTGGGTGCACGGAGCACGCGTACACCCCTCAGCGCCCTAGTGGCACGGCCGCCTTCACTGGACGTGACGTCGAGGGGCCCTTGACTCACCCTCAGTGCGAGAGGCTGGTGGACGACGTTGTGGAGTTGTCTTTGTGACTCCAGCGTTGTCAGCAGGAGCTTCAGGATAGCAGGGACCTGGTTGACCGCTACGAGCGACTTCGCCGACGCTACGCGAGGATCACTGCATCTGATCCTAACTCTCCTCAGTACGCTTCAGACGTTGAGCCTTGGGACCCGAACTCTCCAGATCATCGCATGAACTCCCCCCAGGAATCAAGAGAGGACTCAGAAGAAGAAGACCCGGAGATGGAGGTTGAGGAGGACTCCGATGAGTAAGAGTGGACTTGCTTTCCCGTTGGACGACTCAGGACACCTATCCTTAGTATGTAGGAGCGTGTAGCTGCGCCCTCTTTAGTCTTGAGTTGTGTTATTTATGTTGTTATGCTAGTAGTTTGCTTTATGTTGTGTGTGTGTGCGACATGAGTTGTGGAATGCTTCGACATCCTGTCCACATCCATGTCATTTGTATATAGGCTTGTTAGTGTGTCGTGCGAGTTGTGGAATGCATTAGCATCTTGTCCACATGCGCACTAGTTGGTTAATGAATTTGCTTGCTTTATATATATATATATATATATATATATATATATATATATATATATATATATATATATATATATATATATATATATATATATATATATATATGTTTCCCTCGATGCATGTAGTTGGGACCGTTTGCCATAGCGTACCCTTCTATATCTCATCTGTTGTCCTAAAGTTTCAATTATTCCCTATACAGATGTCTGGAAGAGGTAGAGGTAGAGGTCGTGGAAGGGGTGTTGTGACCCAAGATGAAGGACTTGGAGGTGTGCCAGGATGGAATGGAAGGGGTGCCCGAGGGGCCCCAGCTGCGCAGCAAATGCAGCAGATGATGGCCATCCAAACCCAGCTGCTTAATAACCTCACTCAGATTGTCACCAACCTGCAGCAAGCCCCACCCCCACCACCACCAAATTACAACCTTCCGCCACCACCACCTTTTCCACCTAGGTCCTTCCTTAGGGACTTCCTGAACACTCATCCACCCACTTTTGCCACAGTCACCGAACCCATGGATGCCGATGATTGGCTCCGAACCGTTGAAAGCAAGCTGAGGCTCATCCACTGTGAAGGAAGGGAGAAAGTACTATTAGCCTCCCATCAACTCCAAGGACCAGCAGCCGACTGGTGGACTGCCTTTACTGAAGCCCACCGGGATCCAGAAAGCATTACTTGGGAAGAGTTCAGGGCCAATTTCCGGAATCACTTTGTGCCTGAGGGAGAAATACAAGCAAGACGTGAAGAGTTCCTTATGTTGAAGCAGGGCCGTATGACTGTGAGGGCCTATTTGAATGCATTCACCCAGTTGTCCCGCTATGCTCCAACCGATGTGGATACTGACCCCAAGAAACAATTCTGCTTCAAGAATGGATTGGACAAGGAGTTAAAGTTTGCCATGTCTTCCAGCGACTACAGCGACTTTCAGAAGCTGGTTGACAAAGCTTTTGAAGTGGAGAGGACTAAAAAGGAACTGGATGATGAGGAAAGAAAGAGGAAGTTGACTATAGCACATGCCTCGAGTAGCAATGTGCGCCCCCGTCTTAACCCTCCGCTTGCAAACCAAATGACTCGTCCCATGAACTACTCGGGACAGAGATTTCCAAACTCCAACTACAGGCCACCGACTCCCTACAATCAGCAAATGCGCCAGCAGCAGCAGCAGCAGCCACCACGCCAGCCCATGCAACCACCACGTTAGCAGATGCAGCCACCCCGCCCTTCAGCTCCAGCTAACCGTCCAAATGGCCAACCCCCAAGAAACCAATCAGGAGGCAACAAGGGCCCAAATAATGCTGCGGGAGTACAATGCTACAAGTGCAGAGAATGGGGACACTATGCCAGCAGTTGTCCAAAGAAGCAACAGAACCCATCTGGTCGTGTCAACCATGTGACTCTGGAACAAGCACAGGAAGCGCCCGATGTGGTGATCAGTATGTTTTCTGTTAACTCCCACCCCGCCACCATATTGTTTGATTCGGGTGCTACACATTCATTTA
This sequence comes from Tuctoria greenei, assembly GCA_036927565.1. Classification (NCBI taxonomy): domain Eukaryota; kingdom Viridiplantae; phylum Streptophyta; class Magnoliopsida; order Poales; family Poaceae; genus Tuctoria; species Tuctoria greenei. The sequence continues at coordinate 105,649,297 of JAYESD010000010.1, forward strand.
TATCCAAGGATTTCATAAAGAAGCATGACATGGTAGTTACATTCTTGAATGGGCCATTATTGATAAACTCTCCTGGAGGAGAGATGGTGGCAAGGCATCTATGCCGAAAAGTGAGTATAAACATAAGGGGGGTAGTATTTTGGGCCAACCTAATAGTGTTGGACTCACAAGGATTAGATATCATTCTGGGAATGGACTGGCTGATGAAAAATCAAGGAGTAATTCATTGTGCAACTAGAACAGTTTGCTTAACACACCCGGATGGCACTACAGTAGAGTTCAAGCCAGATCAGACACAAGAGGCAGTAGTACAACTCAACCATCTTGAGGGTACCAAAGACATCAGGGTTGTGAAGGAATTTCCGGATGTATTCCCACATGACTTACCAGGTATGCCCCCTGATCGAGAGATTGAATTTATCATTGAGTTAGTACCTGGAACGGCCCCAATATATAAGAGGCCATATAGAATGGATGCTAAACAATTAGCTGAACTAAAGGATCATATTGAGGAGTTATTGGCAAAAGGATATATTCGCCCTAGCTCATCGCCTTGGGGAGCACCAGTCATATTTGTACCTAAGAAGGATGGAACTCAGAGGTTGTGTGTGGATTACCGCGCCTTAAATGAGGTAACAATCAAGAATAAATATCCACTACCAAGGATTGAAGATTTGTTTGATCAGTTGAGAGGAGCATGTGTGTTCTCCAAGATTGATCTTCGTTCGGGCTACTATCAACTGAAGATTAGACCCTCAGACATTCCCAAGACGGCATTTGTCTCTCGGTGTGGATTATATGAGTATACAGTTATGTCGTTTGGATTGACCAATGCTCCGGCATATTTTATGTATCTTATGAACAAGGTATTCATGGAGTACTTGGACAAGTTCGTAGTGATATTCATCGATGACATACTTATCTACTCCAAGACTGAAGAAGAGCATGAGGAGCACCTCAGGATGGCTCTACAGAAGCTTCGCCAACATCAACTGTATGCCAAGCTTAGTAAGTGTGAGTTCTGGCTAAAAGAGGTATCATTTTTGGGGCATGTCATATCGGAAGGAGGTATAGCAGTGGATCCAGGCAAAGTGGCCGATGTCCTTAAGTGGGAAACACCTGAGAGTGTGCATGATATACGAAGATTCTTGGATATGGCTGGTTACTATCGGCGATTCATCGAGGGATTTTCAAAGATCTCTCGACCACTAACCAAGTTGCTTGAGAAAGGAGTTGCTTTCAAGTGGACCCCCGAATGTGAAGTAAGCTTCGCCGAGTTGAAGAAAAGGTTAACCAGCGCACCGGTATTGGTAATGCCTGATATGCAGAAGGAGTTTGTGGTTTATTGTGATGCATCTGGTCATGGTTTGGGATGTGTCTTAATGCAAGGAGGACATGTGGTAGCCTATGCTTCAAGACAGCTTCGGAAACATGAGAGGAACTATCCAACACATGATTTAGAATTGGCAGCTGTTGTTCATGCATTGAAGATATGGAGACACTACTTAATGGGAAAAAGGACTGAGATATACACAGATCACAAGAGCTTGAAGTACATATTCACACAACCGGATCTTAATCTCAGACAACGTCGTTGGTTGGAGTTAATAAATGATTTTGATGTGGGAATCAACTACCATCCAGGAAAGGCTAATGTGGTCGCTGATGCTCTAAGCAGGAAGGGACAATGCAATAACTTGTTAGTACAAGCTCTTCAACCCCAGTTATGTGAAGAGTTTGCAAGGTTAAATCTATGTCTAGTGTCTAGCACTGAAGCAGTTGCTATGGAAGTGGACTCAACCCTTGAACGTGATATACGAGAAGGACAAAAGAATGATGAGAAGGTCAAGGAGATCAAGCAGTTGATGAAGAAAGGGAAAGCTCCGAACTTTAGAGAGGATGAACAAGGAACCTTATGGCTTGGAAAGAGGATTTGTGTTCCAGATATCAAGGAGATTAAAGAGTTGATACTAAGGGAAGCTCATGACTCATCATACTCTATTCATCCCGGAAGTACAAAGATGTATCAAGACCTTAAAGACCGATATTGGTGGCATGGAGTGAAACGGGATGTAGCGGAATATGTGGCCATATGTGATACATGTCAATTGATTAAGGCGGAACATCAAAGACCAGCAGGGTTATTGCAACCAATCAAAGTGCCAGAATGGAAGTGGGAAGAAATTAGTATGGATTTCATTGTGGGACTACCAAGAACACAGTCCGGATACGATTCTATATGGGTTATTGTGGACCATCTAACTAAAGTTGCTCACTTTATTCCTGTGAAAGAGACCTACAATGGTCCCAAGTTGGCGGAACTGTACATCTCCAGGATTGTATGCTTACATGGAGTTCCTAAGAAGATCATTTCAGACAGAGGCACTCAATTCACCTCAAGATTCTGGCAGAAGTTGCATGAATCAATGGATACCCGTCTAAATTTTAGTTCGGCGTATCATCCTCAAACTGATGGTCAGACTGAACGCACCAACCAGATATTAGAAGACATGTTGAGAGCGTGTGCTCTAAAGAATAGCAAAAGTTGGGACAAGAATCTACCATATGCCGAATTCTCTTACAACAACAGTTATCAAGCCAGTTTGAAGATGTCTCCTTTTGAAGCATTGTATGGGCGAAAGTGTAGGACACCGTTGTTTTGGAATCAAACTGGGGAAAGTCAAGTCTTTGGGCCTGACGTGTTACAAGAGGTTGTAAGACAAGTACAAGAAATTCGGAAGAATCTAAAGGCAGCTCAAACAAGATAGAAGAGTTATGCAGATACTCGAAGACGTGATCTCACATTTGAAGTTGGTGACTACGTGTACTTGAAGGTGTCACCTATGAGAGGATTGAGAAGATTTAAAGTAAGAGGCAAGTTGTCACCCCGCTACATTGGTCCGTTCAAGATACTCGAAAAACGAGGTGAAGTGGCTTATCAGCTTGAGCTTCCGCCACACTTGTCAGATGTGCATAATGTGTTCCATGTATCACAGCTTAAGAAGTGCTTAAGAGTGCCTGAAGAGCAATTGCCTATGGAAGCAGTAGATGTACAGGAAGACTTGTCTTATGTGGAGCAGCCTGTCAAGATACTTGATACACTGGAAAAGGTCACAAGAAACAAAGTCATTCGCATGTGTAAAGTACAATGGAAGCATCATTCAGAGGCAGAAGCAACATGGGAAAGAGAAGAAGATCTCAAGGCGGATTTCCCTCATCTATTCTCTTAGGATGTCCGAATCTCGAGGGCGAGATTCCTTTTAAGGGGGGTAGAGTTGTAACACCCATAATTTTATGTACAAAATTTGCTCAAGCCCTTGATCATGGTTGTATGCATTTTTGGGTGATTTTTGAAGTTCAAACGAGTAGCATCCGTTTAAAATTTGAATTTGAATTCAAATCAAAAGAAAAGTAAGGAAAAAGAAAAAGAAAAAGAAAAGGAATTAAAACCCTCCCTGTGCCGAATTCCCTCCCCCTGGCCCAATTCCCTTTCATCCCCCACCAGCCCAACCGCTCCCTCCCCTTCTCTTCTCTCTCTGCCGGGTAGACCCCACCTATCATCCCCCACCCCCAGCAACCGCCTCCCCTCTTTCCCGCGCCGCGCCGCGCCGCGCCCACGCCGAAACCCACCCCTTGCAACCGCCGTTCCACGCACGAATCAAACCGGGGAAAACCTCCCTCGCGCGCCCCAGCAACCGCCGCGCCCATCCCTGCTATAAGCTACCCGTCTCCCTCTCTCTTTCTCCCTCCCCGCGTGCAAACCCCAGCCTCACCATCGCCACGGTTGGTCACTCTCGTTCCCGGCTAACCGTCGCGTGCCTCACCCTCCTATCCCCTCTAACGTCTTCACCACCTCACCAGGAGAACGCCGGGCAAGTCTGCGCGAGGAGATCGCCGAGGTTTCACCGGAGTCGATGTGCACCGACGCCACCGCCGCCTTTCCTCGTTGCCGACCATCCTCCGACCGATTTCAAGCCTAGCTACTCCCCTAGGTGAGTTCCCCTACTCCTCCTCTCTCGGTTCATGTTCATGGCGCGTAGAATTGACGTAAGAATCGCCGTTTGGGCCAACTCCGGCGAGGTCCGCCGCCGCGGACTCCAGCGCCGCCGCGCGCGTGTGGCCGGCGTCGTCGAGAGCGACGTGGCCGCATCTCTGACGTTGGTTTTGGGCCAACGGCCGAGATTAGATCAGCGTACCCCTTCGGTTATTTAAAATCCGAGCCATCCAGCGCAGATCCGACGGCCCATATTCAATTCAGTTTTCCCGCCTGCACTTTTGCACCGTGGCCCCTGGAAACTTGCTTGCTACCCCCTGCGCTTCTATGGAATTCAAGTCTAGCCCCTGGAAATTGCAGACTAGCCCCTGGATCCCCAAAAATTGGATTTAATCATTTAAATAGTCAATTTAACCCCTGTAAATTTGTAGAATCATGTATTTAGCCCCTGTGCAGTTTAGAAAAACTAATCATTAGTCCCTAGACTTTTATTTATTTGCTGAATATGGTTTTTTGGTATATTTGAGGTGTAGAAAATAGATAAAAATGGTAATTAAGTGTAGAAATGTTAGGAAAAATTGGTATAAATTATTTTATGCTGTGAATAAATTGTAGAGTTCAGTTGAAATATATTTTGTCCATGGAATATTTATTATAAATGTTTAAAAATACATTTTGGCCATAGAAAATTCAATAAAAATGGTTTTAGGTTATAATTAAATCCCAAAAATGTAGGATAATTATGAAATGCACACCTTGGACATGTTAAGTAATAAATACTTCGTAGGGACGCATTATATAGGATTTTATGCTTATGTGTGTGTGTTGTGATGCATTGTTTTGCGTGCCCTTTACTTATTTAGCTTTATTCTATTCTTGCCATGCTTGGGCATTATATCTAGAGTCGTTCTACGACCCTAATCTTAACCTCCAAGACCAGGACTTCGCCAACACTCAAGTCTTCAACGAAGGCAAGTGCCCTTGACCATCTTGTACCAATTCTAGGGATTTAGATAGATGCATGCTAATTAAATTGATGTCCTATTTCATGTTTACATGCCCTGTTCCACATAATTCCTTGTTACCTGAAATGGGTTGGGAAGTAGATAGGTCTTATTTATGCTTAGCCATGCTTAGACATTGGGATTGGGATTTCATACGATTGTGCTATGTTAAACTTTATGGTTACTTGAAACTTGTGGTGATTACACAACTGTAGTGGATAGGAATCTGGTGGTTGGTTAGTGTTGGTATGGTGCAGTTTGCATGAGACCCGGGATTGGGGTTTGTTACCACCGGATTCTAAGGACCGGTTTATGGAAGAAGCCACTAAGCTTTATAGTACCACCACGAGACTGAGATGGGGCAGCTTGGTCAATTAATTAGGTTTCTCCCGATGAAATGCTAGTGGCTGGATGGTGTGGGGAATGATGCGGGTGATCTGCTCTGGGATCCGCAAGGTTCAAGAGGGGGCTCTGGGGTGGAGGGTTACTCCGAGAATCACCAGTGGTGGAAACCTTAGAGGGCTAGCACTAGTCGGGAGTACCTTTGTAAAGACCATGTAGTGATCTCCGGGCCACACACCTACGGAAGTGTGAAATGTGGTTGATCACCACGGGCTACATGGAGGTTTACTCAAGTCCACCTGGCAACAGGGGATGGAATCACTACTTGTGGGGAAAGGGTACACTCTGTGCAGAGATTTGGTAAAACTGTCATGACAGCCGTGCTCACGGACAAGAGCGGCTTGGAGCCAGTTCATAATTAGTCTATGGTTGGGTAATGGTGGTTAATTATGATTCAAGTACATTCATTATCATTACTTGTGAGTTGACTACTTCTTGAATTATGATATTGGTAATTGAAAGCTAAGGTTAGGTTTTAAGCATACTGCTAAGCCATAATTGGCCTTCCCTTTGCTTTAGCCATTCATGTCATCTCTTCCCGCACTTGTTGAGTACTCTATGTACTCAAGCGTTTAATCTTCCATTATAATATGAAGAAGAAGAAGCGGCACCGGAGGACTTCTACGTCAATTCGGAGGACTTGGTCTAGACTGGCGACCTCACGCGCAACGGCTGCCTGTGGAGATGGAGCTACTCTCATCTATTAGTCTTCTGCTGTAGTTGGACTTTGTTAACTTTGTAGTTGATGTAAATAGATGTGGTGTGTACTTGTAGACCTTCGGGTCGTGCTGTAAGACTATGTATGTATTCGAACATGGCAATGTATGATATTTCACTTTCGTCGACGCATGTACGATTCAACTGATACTGGCGTACATGTGATTAGCGTCTATTCATCTTCATGATGACCGGGCGTGACAACTATCCTGGATACTAAGAGGCCAAACTAAGTATAAGGTTGTTTCTAAATGTGAGACATATCATAGTCCTCGAGTCAAGCAGTGCGTGAATGACTGTTTTGATGCGTTGTGCCTCTTATGTCGAAGCATGAAGGAATATGCACTAAGTTAAATAAATAAGTAAGTAAGTTGATAAGTTAGTAAGTCTTTAGTACCATGATCAAGGGGGAGAATGTTAGAGTTGATCACGTTCTAGTAGGGGCCCCACCCCTACCGAGTCCAACTCCTCACCACCCTGATCGGGGGTGGTTAACCAACTCCTGGTTGGTGGGCCCCCTCTCACACCCGTATATACATAAGAGAGGCACTGTTTCCTAACAATTTGAGGGAATCCGATCTACTCAATACGGATCAGTGAGGGGAAGGCTCCCGATGGCGACACCAGGGGCATCCACACCGTCGCTGCCTCTGCAGCATTTTCCACGACACCGACACCATGGCAGTTAGTACAAACATTGGCCAAGGTATGTTCATCTACTAAACTCCTCTCATCTCTGTTAAAGTTCATGTATTAGTCATGACAACTATGCTTTACTTCAATTATTTGTTAATTAAGTCTAAGCCTAAGCAAATCAGTTTAGACCTGATTAGGTTATGCCTAGTGATTAAGGTTGATTAGCTAACACTAAGTTTAACACCACCCTCAATCCAATGGCCAGACAGCGTGTCAACCAATGTTTGGAAACTTATTTGCGGTGCTTCTTCCATGCCTTCCCATCCAAGTGGCTCCAGTGGTTATCTCTGGCTGAATTTTGGTACAACACAAGTTTTCACTCATTCGTGGGCAAGACTCCTTTTGAAATCATTTATAGCCACAAACCGACTCAGCTCGGCATTGCTGACACTTCCAAGTTCTCCAACACGGATATGCGGTCCTGGTTTGCTGAACGTGCTCTCATGTCTGACCTTGCCCGACAGCACATGCTTCGAGCTCAACACAGAATGAAGACACAAGCTGACAAGCACCGCTCAGACCAATCGTTCAAAGTGGGTGACTCTGTATACCTTAAGCTGCAACCATATAATCAGTCGTCCCTGTCCTGGACGTCATGTTAGAAACTGGCTTTCAGATTCTTCGGGCCTTTCACAGTACTGAGTCGCATTGGCTCAGTTGCCTACAAGCTTGATCTACCTACTCATTTGGCGATACCGTATTCCATGTGTCTCAACTCTGAGCTGCATCATCAAAGCCACCCCTGGTAAGCCCAATGCTTCCTAGAATGCTCTATTTCTCGCGGTGGATCTCTTATACGTCAAGCCTTGATCAAGTGGTCTTCTACACTTGCCGAGCTGTCTACATGGGAAGACTATGACAGGCTGCGGCAGGAGTTTCCCAATGCGCTGGCTTGGGGTCAAGCACGCTCCTAGGGGGGGATTTCAGCACCCTTCCTCATGCTATTGACTGGGAAACGGCAGGAAGAACGGACGCGCGGGAGAATTCAAAGTCAGACGGGCCGCATAGCAGCTCCAGGCCCAGATGAGCGAATGCGCAGGTGGCGGGACCCGAATGGGCTGGCCTGTAATGAGTGGCGCGAGATATAAAACATAGGAGCGAGTGAGCGTGATGATTATGCATGTAACAACTCCTAACATTGCTGTTGCAAATATTCCACACGCCTCTCCCATCTACTTTGTTAGAAACACGGCCCGACCCATCACGCAGACATACCCTTGCCGCCAGCCCAAGTTGCAATGGGCCTGCTACGCAAACAGGCCCAACCGAAGTCCCAACCAAGGTCATGGGCCACCTCAACCCAAAAGACTAGCCTGATAGGTGAGGTTCCCTCCACCTTATATATTGGGCTCCTCCATCATCAATATCCGATGTGGGATTAAACCTAACAATCTCCCCCTTTATCACACATCTGGACTCTAGTGGTGTTTGTTTTGTCTCTAAATGTTAAGGTTAGTATAACAATGTAGTAATCTGGCTCACGCATGCTGTGTAATGTTAATCAGTCCATTCAGGTACGGATGGGTAACTTTCTTGACTTTTATTTGGGACTTAGTCACTGGGAATCTCCAGCAGGTTATCATGTTTGGTTAATGATATAATCCCTCCGTTTAACGACACCATTTTACTTTTATATTATACTAACCAACATCATTTATTTTAAAACGGATGGAATATTGTATTCATGGTTGAAAAGGTTGAGACATTTTTGGGGTATCCATAGAGGTCCTGATGCAATTATGGATGACCGCTAAATTCCCCGAAAAAGGAATGAATGAGGAATTAAAAAAGGTATAAGCTTCAGAATGGTGGTATAACTTACATATAAGATTTCTTAGAATAATTTCACTATTGATCAAAGTATATAAGGTTTAAATTTGTTTTTTTGGATGGAGTATTACTCCCTTTATTTTTACAATAACTCTCAGGTTCTAGGGTTGTGCTAATTGTGTTTAGCATGATCGCATGTGAGCACAAGCCTTGGCGCTGAGGTATAGGTTTACAGAACTCACCGGATCGTACAGGTCAGATTTCAGGAATCGATCAATAGGGCGTCGGGGAAAGTAAAGATGTCGGTTATGACCGTCGGTGTCGTAGCCGTGGCCGACGGCTATAAATACAAGTGTCGGTCCACCAACTAAAACCAACATAGAAAAATAAAGACATCGGTACAACAGGATCAACTGACACCTGTACATATAATCGTCGGTCCGAGGCCGACGGCTTTAACTGCGTGCGCTCCCCATCAAAATTTTTAAGTCCGGTGGCACCGCTTCTGCGTCCGAAAATTTTTATACCACTGCCGTCGCTTCTCCATCCGATTTTTTTATTCCTCTGGCGCGCTTCTCTCGAGGAGTCCGGCACATTAAATCCCTTGTGTGTCGGCCTCCTCAGAATCCAGATCGACTCCACCGCTCTCGGCAAAAATCAAGATCCGCCGCCGCCGCGCGTTCTGGGTCTATCCCTCCTCCCCTCGCCGCTGCACGACCACCTCCTCCCCGCACGTACTGAGCCTCCCCCCTCGCTGACCTAACGGCCTCACCCCCTCCTCCCTCGCCACCATGACCGCTGCTGACCTAGTGCCCTGGCGGAGGAGTCCCCGGCAGACGTCCTAGGTCGACGTACCCGACGCCTCGCCTGAGCCTCTCCTTCCTCCCCACGCCACCCTAATGGCCTTGACCCCTCCTCCCTCGCCACCGCGGATGTGGCTGCCGACCCGGCGCCCAAGCAGAGGAGGAGTCCCCAGCGGTTCGAAGCTGGCCGAAGAGGAGGAGGCCTCGGCGGCGCGAATCAGGCCGAAGAGGAGGAGGCCCCGGCGGTTCGAAGGAGGTCGGGAGTTGGCATCCTCAACATTCCAGAGCGCGAGGTCCGGGACCGGCTCGGCGGACATGCTGCGGCTTGTTTTCAACTTTTTTTTGTGCTTGTGTTGATCTTGTGTTGAGCAGATTGATGTTTAGCTTGTGAGCAGATTGATGTTTGTGCTTGTGAGCATATACCAGATTAAATTTGTGCTTGTATGTACTTGTCAACATATTGGTCTTGTGAGCATATTCATCTGATCCGCGTGACCAACAAGCGCCAAAACTACTCCTGGGTGGCCCACGGACTGGGAATTAGAGCGGTATTTTTTTGTGTCAGAGTTAAAAGCGTCGGTTTCAAGTTGTGGCCGACGGTCTTAACATCGGTTGTTTGTGCTGACGGTTATAACTTGTAAATGTGTCGATCAAAGAAACCGAGGGCTATAATGAATAAATACATCGGGACCGACATCTTTAGAAGTTAAAAACGTCGAATAAAGAGCGTTGCGAAAGCCATCGGTACACCGATGGTTACAATAGCCTACCAACGATCATACGATCAATGCCTTTTTTCTCGTTCTTGTAGTGTCGGCATGGTTGTTGTACCGAGCAGGGCGGAGCGTGGTGGTGTTGCTGGCTTCTACGATCTTTGGAGCACTGGCCGCCAAGGCTCAAATGAAAGTCAAAAGACCAGATCTGGAATATCGATCACTTACATCGGCCAGAGCAACTTACGTCGGCCGGCCTACATAAGTACGTAACTTACGTCGGTGCCTGGTAGCCGACATAAGTTAAATAAATTACGTCGGTTGGCCGACGTAAGTAAATGGACCAACTGAAAGCATCTAGGCCCCCCATGAAGTACGGTTTCGGTGATTAATGACAACCATTGAACTTTACTAATGAATTTGTGAATGCAAGGTCCCCATAATCACTCATAAAATAAAATGAATATGTCATTGGAGACCCATATACAATCAACTTTTGAGATCAAATCAATGAGATAAAGACACGAAGTGAAAGCTCTTATGTCTAAGTCACTCAACCATAAGTTGACAACATACAATGCTTGAAGATCATCAGAGAGCCTTGTGGAACAAATGTCTAAGAGGTCATATGAGCAAGACACAAAAGATTCACTCAAAACAACTCGAAGCAAACAAAATAAACTCACCGGATCAACCGATGATTTCAGAAATGTACACTTCAGTCGAGTTGGTTCAACTGAAGAAGAAGACCTCAGACAAATGTACTCACCGGATCATCCGATGTGAATGGCTCAGTGACATCGGTCCATCAGTACAGTTTGCAATACCATTGGACCAAGTGAAGCACCGGATCATCCGATGTGCAGACTTATACACATCGGTCGATCACTCCAGTAAGCATCAAGATTAAGCAAATTCTAGAGGAAGAGCCACCGGATCATCCGATGAGAAGACAGGGGCAACATCGGTCTAACAACGGTCATATCTGACACGATGATGTCAGCCAAAGTAATTAGACCGATGATAACTAAAGGGGAGACATCGGATCATCCGGTGTTCACAGTAAAGTTCTGTCAGCCTACTTTTCCAACGGCTATTTCGGGGAGGCTGGCTATAAATACCCCCTAACCCTGTCATTTCGTTAAGTCTTGATCACCTGAAGCTACCAACACATCCACAAGTGTTCAAGACCAAGAGCAATCACTTCCACACCATTTTGATCATCTCTACACCAAGGTTTAGGCTAGAACTAGCTAGAGAGAGAGCTTGTGTGCCACCATTCTGTGTGAGTGGACTCTCTAGGATGTGTGAGAGCCTCAAGGGAGTGCCCTTGGTGTTGTAATCGTGAAGAGACTTTTGGAGCTTGCCAAGGCGTGTGTGGAAGCCCGGAAGGTCGAAGTTGTACAAGGCTTGAGCTCCACCTTGCCAAGGAGGCGAACGGAGAAGATTAGTGAAGACCCCTCGTCTCGGTGACGTGGGTGTGGCAAAACCCTTTGGTGGGTGCCACAACGTGGATGTAGGAAGATCTTCACGATCTTGCCGAACCACGAGATAAATCCTTGTCTCCTCGGGAGTTTGCATCCTTCTCCTTTCTTTTATGCATTTAGTTTCCGCAAAGTTTCTATCTACTAGAATGCATAGTTAGTCGCGTTGGGAATTGGGCTTTAGAAATTAAGTTTAATTGCTTAGAAGTTTTCGAAGAAAGCCTAATTCACCCCCCCCCCCCCTCTTGGGCATTCGGTCCTTACAATTGGTATCAGAGCAAGGTTGCTCATAGGATCATTCTAGCTTCACCGCTAGAGAGCTAAAATGGCCAAGGTTGGGGGTTAGGTTCCTATCTTCGAGGGCAAGAACTTTGCCTATTGGAAAGAACGCATGCGCGCTTACCTTGAGGCTATTGCCACCGAAGTATGGGAAGCGACCCACGCGGGGTTTGGAGAACATAATTATGTTGGTGATCAACTTAAATGGGATGCTAAAGCTAGGAATGCAATCTATGAATGTATTAGTCAAGATGTGTTTTCTAGGATTGCTAGCAAGGAAAAGGCTTGTGAAATTTGGGCTTGCTTAATTGAGATTCATGAGGGCTCTTCTCGTGTCAAAGAACTAAAATATCATATGCTTAAAGCCAAGTATGATGAATTTAAAATGCTTCCTCATGAAAATGTCAATGAGATGTTCTCTCGCTTAAATGTGCTTATTGAAGAAATAAATGCTATTGACATTGCTTCTCTTGGCAAGGGACTCATCAACCGCAAGATCCTCATGCTCCTTCCCAAGCCAAAGTACAACATCATCAACTCCATGCTCCAAAAGGAGTCACTTGACCACATTGAAGTTTCGGAGCTCATTGGAGAAATACACGCTCATGAGATGAGTGTACTTGGGATGATGGAGCAATCATAATCAAAGACCATTGCTCTAAAGGCCTCCACCAAGAAAACAAGCCTCAAGAAGAAGAAGGTGGTTGAGCCTAGCTCAAGTGAAGAAGAACAAGCATCAAGTGAAGATGATGATGATGAGCTTGCATTAATGATGAGAAAGTTCTCACGCTTGAACTCCAAGATTACCAAGAAGGGGTACACCTTTGATCCCAAGAAGAAAGCATTTATACCAAGGAGAGATGATCGCAAGACTTGCTACAATTGTGGTGATCAAGGCCACATCTCCTATGATTGTCCAAAACCGGACAAAAGAAGAGAGAACTACAAAGGCAAGCATCGCAAGCTTGAAGGAAGCGATGATGATGATGAAGAAGCCAAACCAAAGCCAAGATCCTTTGGGAAGAAGAAACATGACAAGGGCAAGAAGGCAAAGCTCTTCCCAAAGAAGAGAAATGGCCCACAAAAGGTGTTCATGTGTGAGGCAAATGAATGGGTCACCGATGAAGAAACAAGTGATGAAGAAAGTGAAGAGGAAGAAGAAAGCTTGCCCGGCCTCGCCATCGCCAACAATGATGATGCACCTCTTCATCCACCGCCCATGTGCCTCATGGCGAAAGGTAACACCAAGGTATGTGATGACTCTAGCGATGATGAGCTTTCCCCCGATGATTTAACTTCTTTGATAAATGAATATCATGCTATCATTAGAAGGGAAAAGAGTAAGGTTAAAGTGCTTGAAGAAACTCATGCTAAACTTGAGAGTGCCAACCTTGATTTGCTTGACAAGTATGAAAGCATACTCAAATAGCATGACACGCTCAAATCCCATGTCAAGAAAATTGAGGAAGAAAAGGCTAAAATCAAGATAGATAATCATGAACTTGACTTAGCACACCAAACACTCTTGGAAGAGCACAACAAGTTAATACAAGAACATCAAACACTTAACCTTGCTCATGACATGCTTGATCAAGAATTGAAAAATATGAAGAAGCAAACCCTTAATGATAAGATATCCATTACTTCTCATGCCACTAATGCTTTGCAAAAGTCTTTGCCTTTGAAAGCTAATGCTAGGGAGAAGGACTTGTTGGAAGAAATTGAGAGTCTCCGCACTAGTGTGGCTAGACTTTCAAAAGGAGAAGTCAAGCACAAGGAAATTCTCTTCCAACAAGCAAAGGCCTTCAACAAGAGAGGACTTGGATCCTTCCCGGTGCCTAACAAAGGAAAGGTGCCCTCAGCGGAGCTAAGAACAAGCTTCATCAAGGAAGTTGGTTCTTATTGCCAACATTGTGAGGTCACTGGTCACCACACAAGGGAGTGTCCTCTTCCTAATCGACCTTCTCCTAAATTGCCTACTAACTATAAATCTACTTTCAATGATCATTATTATCTCTTAAGTAAAGTAGGTGGCAAGGTGAAGGCTAGATTCATTGGCAAAGACATGAAGGGCATGAAGGGGAAGCTCCCCAAGCAACTTTGGGTCCTAAAAACACTTGTATCACACATACAAGGACCTAAGTTGGCTTGGGTGCCTAAAGTCAAAAATTGAATTCATGTGTGTAGGTGAACTACAAAGTCAGAGGAAAGCATTGGGTACTCGATAGCGGGTGCACTCAACATATGACCGACAAGGATGGTATGTTCACCACCATAGAAAACCCCGGCAATCATGAACAAGTCACCTTTGGTGATAACTCTAAGGGAAAGGTAATTGGGTTAGGTAAAATTGCTATTTCAAATGACTTGTCTATTTCTAATGTTTTGTATGTTAAGTCACTTAGTTTAAATCTACTTTCTATTGCACAACTATGTGATCTTGGACTAACTTGCACATTTAGCAAAAATGATGTTGTTGTGAGTAGTGAAACTAGCCAAGACATAGTCTTCAAAGGATTTCGGCATGGACATCTCTACCTAGTGGACTTCGCCAACAAAAATGCTAGCTTGACCACTTGTCTTTTCACTAAGACAAGCTTGGGATGGCTATGGCACCGACGCATAGCGCACATTGGAATGAGCAAACTCAAGAAGTCATTCAAGATTGGGATGGTGACCGGCGTGAAGGATGTCACATTTGAGAAGAACAAGCTTTGTAGCGCTTGTCAAGCCGGGAAACAAGTTGCTTCACACCACCCAATGAAGACAATGGTGTCAACCTCCAAGCCACTTGAACTACTCCACATGGACCTCTTCGGACCGTCCACATATCAAAGCCTTGGTGGTAACCTCTATTGTCTCGTTATTGTTGATGACTATTCTCGCTATGCTTGGACTTTGTTTCTAGGTGACAAGAGTGAAACTCCGGAAGTGTTCAAGACCTTCGCCAACCGCGCTCAAAGGGAATTTCAACTTCCCATAATCAAGGTCCGGAGCGACAACGACACCGAATTCAAGAACTACAATATTGGGAGTGGTGTGACCGTGAAGGAGTAAAACATGAGTTTTTGGCCACATACACCCCTCAACAAAATGGTGTCGTTGAAAGGAAGAACAAGACACTCATCACTCTTGCAAGAGCAATGCTTGATGACTACGGCACGTCTGAGAAGTTTTGGGCCGAAGCGATCAACACGGTGTGCCATGCCGCAAATAGGGTCTATCTCCATCGACTACTTCAAAAGACCCCATACGAGCTTCTCATTGGGAGAAAGCCCAACATCTCCTACTTTCGAGTCTTTGGATGCAAGTGTTACATCTACCGTAAGAAAAGGCTCGGTAAGTTTGAAAGAAGATGTGATGTTGGTATATTTCTTGGTTATGCATCAAACTCAAAAGCATATCGAGTATTCAACCAAACCTCCGGTTTAGTTGAAGAAAGTTGTGATGTCGATTTTGATGAATCTAATGGCTCCCAAGAGGAGAGTTTTGGTCATGATGAAATAGATGATGAGCCTCTACGAGAATCCATGAAGAACATGACCATTGGAGACATCAAGCCCGAAGTTGAGGAGAGCCATGATCAAGGGGGAGCTTCAAGTTCCAAAAACAACTCTATGGCGCCTCAAGTTGACGAAGAAGAGAAGGATGATCCATTGCCGACTCAAGACTCACAAGCACAACAACATCAAGAAGAAGAAGAAGTCCATGATCAATTCCAACCACAAGAGGAGCAACACGCATCACCTTCGCCAAGTGCTTCACAACTGCTTATGAGGCATGGACGCATCTCCAAGGCGCATCCAATGGATCAAATCATTGGAAGTTCGTCAAGGGGTGTAAGTACACGTTCTCGCCACGTTGCTTCGTTTTGTGAGCACTACTTTTTTGTTTTGTGTGTAGAACCCACTCACATTGAGGAAGCGCTCCAAGACCCAAATTGGGTGATGGCCATGCAAGAAGAACTCAACAACTTCATCCGCAATGAAGTTTGGGTGTTGGAGGAGCGACCCAAGGACAAGAACGTCATCGGAACAAAGTGGGTGTACCGCAACAAACAAGACGAGAATGGCGTTGTGGTCCGCAACAAGGCAAGACTTGTGGCCAAAGGGTTCTCGCAAGTTGAAGGACTAGATTTTGGGGAGACATTTGCCCCAGTCGCCCGGCTAGAAGCCATCCGTATACTTCTTGCCTTTGCATCACATCATAGTATTAGACTTTATCAAATGGATGTGAAAAGTGCCTTTCTTAATGGTTACATTAACGAGCTTGTTTATGTTGAACAACCTTCCGGGTTTGAAGATCCGAGGAATCCTAATCATGTGTATAGGTTGCACAAGGCGCTCTACGGGCTCAAGCAAGCACCTAGGGCGTGGTACGAACGACTACGGGACTTCCTCATCATGCAAGGATTCAAGATCGGGAGGGTGGACACTACACTCTTCACTAAGGACATCAATGGAGATTTGTTCATTTGTCAAATTTATGTTGATGATATTATTTTTGGTTCGACTAACGAAGCTTTTAGCCATGAGTTTGGCAAAATGATGTCTAGGGAATTCGAGATGTCAATGATTAGAGAGCTCAACTTCTTCCTTGGATTTCAAATCAAGCAACTTCAAGAGGGGACCTTCGTCTATCAAGAGAAATACACCAAGGACCTCTTGAAGAAATTTGAGATGGGAGATTGTAGCTCAAGAAGCACTCCAATGGCACCCAATTGTCATCTCGACGCGGATAAGGACGGTAAACCTATTGATCAATCTAACTACCGTTCTATGATTGGTTCATTGCTTTACCTTACCGCATCTAGGCCCGATATCATGTTTAGTGTATGCTTATGTGCTCGCTTTCAAGCGGCACCTAAAGAATCGCATAGGAAGGCAGTCTTTAGGATACTTAGGTATCTTAAGCATACTCCTAGTGTGGGCTTGTGGTACCCTAAAGGTGCAAAATTCCAACTTGTGGGATACTCGGATTCAGACTTTGTCGGATGCCGCGTGGATCGCAAGAGTACCTCCGGTGGGTGCCACTTGCTTGGGCGTTCCCTAGTCTCTTGGTCAAGCAAGAAGCAAAATTTCGTCGCCTTGTCCACGGCGGAAGCGGAGTACATTGCGGCCGGTGCATGTTGTGCCCAAATTCTTTATATGAAACAAACCCTTTTGGACTTTGGTATTAAACTTGGTTGTGTGCCTCTTCTTTGTGACAATGAAAGTGCGGTTAAAATAGCTAAAAACCCCGTTCAACACTCCCGCACTAAGCACATCGATATTCGCCATCATTTCTTAAGGGACCATGAAGCTAAGGGAGACATCTCTTTGAGAGGTGTTAGGTCCGAAGAACAATTGGCGGATATCTTCACTAAGATACTTGATGAGAAAACTTTTTCTAGGCTAAGAAGTGAATTAAATGTGCAAGATGCAACAAACGTCATGTAAGAATGCACTTCATATAGGTCTTGCCTAACTCTCAAAGGATAGGGGTGAGCAAGGGTTAGCTTGGGATGGTGGTTCTTTTGGGTTTTCCCAAGGCTTGGAGAGTAGCTCTCCCTAAAGAAGCCTTTGAAAGGTTCAAACTTGGCAAGATAGATTTACTTTATGTCTTGCATGATGCCTGCCATATAGACTTACTATTTCTTGCATTATAAAATGTTTGGCATTGCATACGGTAGATTGTCACAAAGGGTTCCCCCACCTCATGAGAAAGAGACTTGTTTGAAATGCAATATCTCAACTCATATAAGGTGGAAAGAACAAAATGTTAGGTGCGTTAATGCCTAGAGGAACATGCTTCAAAGAGATAGAAGTCTTCATACTCTACCTCACAAAGCATGGGCCTTACATTTTATTTGGATATTTTCCTCCTATTTTTTCTCGGTGTTCCATTTGCTTTAAGGATTAGCCAAGTTATTGGCATATTAGCCTTTTTGAGGGGTAAGGGGTTGCCCAAAAAGTCCTAAGACATGTGTTTCTCTTTGCTTGTTTGTTTGGTCAAAGGACATATATGGGATGTTATTGTTCTGTAGTCATCGGATTATCCGATGCCTAGGCCTATCCCTCATCGGATCAATAGATGTTCAATCTTCAAGGGCCAGTTCAGTCAGAATCTCAAATGATCCGACGTGTTCATCCTGAAAAACATCGGTCCATCTGGTGTTCTCTATTCTGGAGTTGTGGTCAATTCAACCGATGTTACTTCCTCCAACGTCGGACCATCCGGTGTCAACATCACTCTTTTGAACACCCTTACTGTGCCATTCGACCGATGATCCAAAACCTAAACGTCGGTCCATCCGATGTCAACAGCAACTTTTTGAATATCCTTACTGTGGCATTCGACCGATGTATATCCCTTCTAACATCGGTCCATCCGGTGTTAAAAAATTGGCTAGGGTTTGGGACCCACTATTTAAACCGGCCGTACCCCTTCGCCTTCCTCTCTCCCGATCCCGACGCCTCCACCGCCTCCCTCTCGCCGCGCCGCCACCTCCACCGCCGCCGGACGCCGCCGCCGCCGCCCACAGGCCGCCGCCGCCGTCTCCGGCCGCCGCCATCACCACAGCACCGCCGCCGCTCGCCGCGCTGCCGCCTCACCTCCAAGCGCCGCCGCCTCACCAGTCGCCGCTTCCACCACTTGCCGCCGCATCCAAGCGCCGCCACCGCTCTTCCCCATCGCCACAGCGCCTCCGCTGCCCCACGCACACATTGCCGTCGCGGTGCATCCATCGCCGCTAGGGTTTCGCAACCCCGTTGATCTCCACGTCATCTCCTTCGTCGACTCCGAGCTCTCGCGCATCGCAATGGCTTGCGACAAGAAGAACAAGGGCAAGGCTATCGCGGAGCCGGCCGCGGAGAAGCAAAAGTTGTCAAAGGAGGAGAAGAAGGCCTTGATGGCCGCTCGCACCGCTGAGGAGCGTGAGCGTGGCCGAGGAGGGTTGCTAAGGATCTGTGAGGCTCGTCCGAGGCAGCCTCCCGTGATTGACGACTCCGAGGCCAAAGAGGAGCCGGTTGAGCCTCTCGTCCTACGGCGCTCAGCCCGGACACGTGGGGGTCACACCGAGGCTGCTCCTCGTCCGAGATCGACGGCTGCCGACCGTCGTGAGGACAGGGAGGCCCAACGTGCTATCTACGAGATGGACACCACTATCCATGTCGCTGAAGGAGTCCGGTTGACCGACTACCGGAAGATGAAGGCCAAGCAGCTTCGCAAGCTCAGATGGAATGTGCTGCTTGAGGAGTGGTACCCGCAGCCCCAGGAAGCTCTGGTGGATAGTCGCTTCTGTACTGTCACTCAGGCGTCTCTCTACGAGACCTACAGGCGTCGAGGGCACAAGCTGTTTCAACACAACTATCTGGATTGGGGACAGCTAGCATTGGCAGCAGAGACAGAGATCCGTCCTTACTTTGAGAGATACCGAGGCTTGGTGCAGCTAATGGCATATGAGTGGAGTGCCTATGTGGAAGATTGAGTCCGCGTCTTCTACGCCACTCTCTATGTCTCTGAGGGTAGAAGATCAATTGACTTCATGTTTATGGGTCAGCACTACCACTTGACGAGGCAGACGCTGGGACAGTTGCTTGGCGTGGACTTGCGCGACACCTGCGTGCATGAGAGGGTCTATGGTCAGGCAGATCCATCGAGGAGGCCGCTCACTGGAGGAGTGGCACCACCGCTGGAGGAGATCCATTCTTTGTTCGGTCCTACTTTCTCTCCTGACCAGCCGAGAGTTCCAGCTTTGTTGACTCCTGCTGCGTGCACAGTGCACCTCGCCTTGTGCTGCACGCTCCTGCCGAGATCTGGCTATTTGGAGGGGTTCACCAGCTTGCAGCAGACTCTCCTGTTCTACATCATGAACGGGATGGAGTTCGACATCGTGGATGTCCTCATATGCGAGATGGAGGATGTGATCACAGACGGTGTGGGCATGATGAGGCAGCTAGTATATGGGCACTGGATCAGCTACCTACTTACTATGATGGTTCCCAAGGGGTCCGCCGTGCACGATCGTCTCTCTGACGAGAGTGTGACACGGTTTGGACACTACCGTGCCCCGGCTCCTGGAGACCGCCGCCTTGGCCGTCCAGTTGAGCGTCAGGTCAGGGCCCGACTGTCTGAGGAGGACTGGTCTGACTTAGAGAAGGAGGATGAGAGGCTTGCTGAGGCTGAGGCTCAGGGGGAGGACTTGCAGCATATCTGGTCTGAGAGCAACACCGACAATAGCGTCGAGGAGTACTTCCCTCCTCCGCCCTCACCCAGGCAGCACGACGCGGAGGCTGAAGGCTCTATAGTGCCACCTCCTACTCCACCTCCCGTCACTGAGGCGCAGGTCACGCAGCCGTCAGAGCTGACGTCGCTCCTCCAGCAGATGGTTGAGCAGCAGCGTCTGGACAGGCTGGCAGCCGAGCAGGCCCGAGCAGAGCAGGCTGCCCGTCTCCTTGAGCTCCAGCAGCAGCAGCAGGAGATGCAGCGTCAGATCGCTCGTGAGAGGCATGAAGACACTGACAGGCTGACAGGGCTTATCGACCAGATGCACCAGCGCACCCTCGACCAGCAGCAGCAGACGCAGCAGGCGATGATGGGCATCCTGGGGTTGATCACCAACCTCTACACCCAGACCGGGATTGCCCTCCCGTCGCAGCTGCCAGGAGTCGCTCCACCACCTCCAGTCTTGGCTCCAGCTGCCGCTCCAGTGGCCCCAGTACCTTCTACACCGATTCCCTCCTTCAGCATGTCTCCTCTTCTGGCTCCTAGTGCTCCACTTCACTCCCCGCTGCCGGCTACGACCTTGTTCCAGCAGTCGCCGACCTCCGTCGTCAGTGCCCCTGCTCCAGCAGCTCCTCCATGGCAGGCACCGACGGCGGCTCCTTCGGTTCCAGCAGCTCCCTCCACCACTACTCCAGCCAGCAGCTCCGATGACAGCGACGGTGACCAGTTCGTCATCGCGCCCAGCACTAAGGGTCCTTAGGCGCTCGGATCCCTTTTTGGTGTCTTGATGCCAAAGGGGGAGAAGAGTTAGAGGAGTCAGGGGGAGCGTCTTAGTGTCAGGGGGAGTGTTAGTGTCAGGGGAGCGTCTTAGTGTCAGGGGAAGTCTTAGTGTCAGGGGGAGTCTCTTTTATCGTTTATTATTCTTGTAATTCAGTGTGTTTGCTACATTTGGTGTGTTTCTTCTTTTGAGCTTTAATGAACTTATTTCCATGAGTTGTTAATCGATTGGGCTCATTTGGTGTTTATCTATGTTTTTTATCACTTATTATTCACACTTGAGTTATTAATTGATGTTTAAGCTTCAAGTGTGACATCCTGTATTCATTGCATATTCTTTTAAGTTTCATTCTATCAAATTCATTACTATTGCGCTTTGATTATTGTGTTGTCATCAATCACCAAAAGGGGGGAGATTGAAAGCATCTAGGCCCCCCATGAAGTACGGTTTCGGTGATTAATGACAACCATTGAACTTTACTAATGAATTTGTGAATGCAAGGTCCCCATAATCACTCCTAAAATGAAATGAATATGTCATTGGAGACCCATATACGATCAACTTTTGAGATCAAATCAAGAGATAAAGACACGAAGTAAAAGCTCTTATGTCTAAGTCACTCAACCATAAGTTGACAACATACAATGCTTGAAGATCATCAGAGAGCCTTGTGGAACAAATGTCTAAGAGGTCATATGAGCAAGACACAAAAGATTCACTCAAAACAACTCGAAGCAAACAAAATCAACTCACCGGATCAACCGATGATTTCAGAAATGTACACATCGGTCGAGTTGGTTCAACTGAAGAAGAAGACCTCAGACAAATGTACTCACCAGATCATCCGATGTGAATGGCTCAGTGACATCGGTCCATCAGTACAGTTTGCAATACCATTGGACCAAGTGAAGCACCGGATCATCCGATGTGCAGACTTACACACATTGGTCGATCACTCCAGTAAGCATCAAGATTAAGCAAATTCTAAGGAAGAGCCACCGGATCATCCGATGAGAAGACAGGGGCAACATCGGTCTAACAACGGTCATATCCGACACGATGACATCAGCCAAAGTAATTAGACCGATGATAACTAAAGGGGAGACATCAGATCATCCGGTGTTCACAGTAAAGTTCTGTCAGCCTACTTTTCCAACGGCTATTTCGGGGAGGCTGGCTATAAATACCCCCTAACCCTGTCATTTCGTTAAGTCTTGATCACCTGAAGCTACCAACACATCCACAAGTGTTCAAGACCAAGAGCAATCACTTCCACACCATTTTGATCATCTCTACACCAAGGTTTAGGCTAGAACTAGCTAGAGAGAGAGCTTGTGTGCCACCATTCTATGTGAGTGGACTCTCTAGGATAGTGTGAGAGCCTCAAGGGAGTGCCCTTGGTGTTGTAATCGTGAAGAGACTTCTGGAGCTTGCCAAGACGTGTGTGGAAGCCCGAAAGGTCGAAGTTGTACAAGGCTTGAGCTCCACCTTGCCAAGGAGGCGAACGAAGAAGATTAGTGAAGACCCCTCGTCTCGGTGACGTGGGTGTGGCAAAACCCTTTGGTGGGTGCCACAACGTGGATGTAGGAAGATCTTCACGATCTTGCCGAACCACGGGATAAATCCTTGTCTCCTCGGGAGTTTGCATCCTTCTCCTTTCTTTTATGTATTTATTTTCTGCAAAGTTTCTATCTACTAGAATGCATAGTTAGTCGCGTTGGGAATTGGGCTTTAGAAATTAAGTTTCAATTGCTTAGAATTTTTCAAAGAAAGCCCAATTCACCCCCCCCCCCTCTTGGGCATTCGGTCCTTACACCGACAGTAATAAACGGTACTGACGTCGACCTCAGTCCATAGCCGATGTAAGTTAAACGACCAACGTAAGTTAACTCTAACTTACGTCGGCCCTGACGCCGGTCGACGTAAGTAATCTCAGCCGACGTAAGTTGTGGTTTAACCTAACCGTGCGAGCGGTGTGCGCCTGTTTCATTTCACGCGCGCCTTGTTTCCCAACTGCCGCCGCCGACCCCGAGCCGCCCCGCCGCCTGCCCCCCGTCGCCGCCCCACCGTCGCCGCCCTGCCGCCACCCCCCCCTCCCGCCCGCTGCGCCGCCCCGACCCCCGCGGCCCCGACTGCGCTGCGCCGCCGCTGCCGGACTGCCGCCGCTGCCCCTGCGCCGCTGCCGCCGGCCCGCCCCCGGCCCCGCCGCCCCTGCGCTGCCGGCTCGCCTCCGTGCTCCTACCACGCCACCGTGCCTCCCCTCAGGTAAGCCCCTCCTCCTCCTCCTCTCTCCCTCCCCCCTCCTCCATGGATGGTCGAGCCCCCTCCCCAACCTCCCCCCTCCCCAACCTCACCCCCCTCCCATGCATGGCTGAGCCCCCCCCTCCTTTGCAATTGAATTGAAATGCAATTGAATTTTGAATGCAATTTAAATGTGAATGCAATTGAATTGTTGATTATGCTATTGAATTGTTGATTATGAAATTGAATGTTGAAATGCAATTGAATTGTTGATTATGCAATTGAATTTTGAAATGTAATTGAATTGTTGATTATGCAATTGAATTTTGAAATACAATTGAATTCAGAAATGCAATTGAATTGTTGATTATACAATACAGTATTATGTTTATATTATATTGTTGATTATGCAAATGAATTTACGATGCTTTTTATATTATATTGTTTATTATGTTGTGTAGTTAGGATAATTGTTTATTAGTTAGTTTATTATGTTGTTCATTAATTAGTACTTATTGTTTATTTATATCTAATATTTTTGAGTGATTACTTAATACATGTAATTAAACGGGTTTCAAGCCTACCTGGCCCCGCACAGCCCGACCCGACATGGCACGACCAGGGTTCTAAATCCATGCCTGGTTGCCTAGACACCCACTGGCCGCAAGGATGTCTAGGCGCCTAGGCGAGCACCAGGTGAGGATGGGGGAGTAGCAGAGGGGGAGAAGCAGAGGGGGAGCGACGCTAATAGTTATTAAGGTGTCGCTTTGTCATCTAAGACCAACTTTCCTCTCAGTCTTTCTCTAGTTCTTTCCTCTCTCTTAAATGACCTCAAAATGAAAATGAGCAACGTAACCTATAGCAATGTATTACCCGTTCCGGATCGGCACGTCTCACATGCCATTGGCATGTGAGACGTGCAGGTTCGGAATAGTCCTTTTTTGGACAGCCTCGGAGTGACCGAGGGGGCGTGGCTTGTGACGAGACGCGGGTCCGGATTTGAACGAGATTTCGGTGGCGTAACCCTGTTTTTCTCTACTGCACCATTTTTGGGCGTGCAATGGAGAACAGCGGGGTTATGCTACCAAAATTTCGTTCGAATTCGGATCACGCGTCTCGTCATGAGCACGCTCCGCTTGGTCACTCTTGGGTGGGTTTAGGATCTATCTGCCTAGGTTGTAGGGCCGTGACACATAACATAACAATACATTAACGACAATTTCTTTCGCATTAAACTGCAGAGTCAAATATGGGCGAAGACCGTAGTTGGATGTACACTGGTTGGAAGAGCAGAACTGGTGGTCACTCAGATGAGTGGTATGCCAAGACAGAAGCTTTTGTGGAACGAGCTTTTTCGTTGTCAAATAGCGATAAGGCGCGATGCCCATGTACGAAATGCCGAAACGAAACATTTTTGGACAAAGTGGAACTTACATTGCACTTGTGTCGAAACGGTTACGTGTCACATTATGAGTTGTGGAACTTCCACGGCGAGACAGCTTCTCAAGCTGTTCAAGAAGTGGAAGCGGACAATGATGATGCTCAAGAGGTTGATATGATGGATGAGATGTTGGAAGCTATACGACCAGAGCTTACAAAAGATACTCAAACAACAGAGGTTAAAGAGTTCTTCAAACGTCTCAAAGATTCAGAAGAGGCTCTGCATGAACACACTAAAATGTCAATCCTCAATTTTGTGACTAGACTTATGGCAATTAAGTCTAAGTTCTTCTTTTCTAACAATTGTTACAACATGCTCATCGATTTGTTCAAAGATGCCCTTCCACAACCCAACAAAGTGACTAAGGATATGTACAACTTGAAGAAAATTCTTTCTGGTCTCGGGATGAAGCACGAAAAGATTGATGTGTGTCCGGACAACTCTAACATTATCACTGATGTTTTTGGACTCTGATGTTATCATTGAGTTGACATTGATGCTTACTAGTGACTATGTTTCTTCTGCAGGGTTCGGGAACACGCCGAGAAGATCACGGAGGTAGTGGAGGGACTAGCGTGTAGCCCGATGGAATTTATTTTGCAAATTGTGTTGTTGTCGATGTTTTGGACTATATTTTGAAACTGTTATGCTGTGTATATGTTATTTGTCTGTTCTGTGTTCTCGCCATCGAGCGAGATAGTCAGTTTCTATTTTAAAAAAAATTGAAAACTTAACTTACGTCAGCTATAGAAACGCCAACGTAAGTTAGCCCAGTTTAACTTACGTCGGTCAGACCATACCGACGTAAGTTAAACCACTTAACTTACATCGGTTTGGATCAACCAACGTAAGTTAGAGCACTTAACTTACGTCGGCATGCTCTGGCCAACGTAAGTCCTCCGGCCTAGCCCAAGGCCCATCCCGCCACTTAACTTACGTCGGCTTCTGCGGACCGACATAATTAAGGTAACTTACGTCGGTGGCCGACGTAAGTCACCTTAATTACGTCCAAAAGGCTACGTCGGCCAGTAGACGACGTAATTAAAGGAAAATCGACGTAATTAAGTTACTTACGTCGGTTTATGCCTTACTTAGGTCGGCTTTGGCCGACGTAAGTGATCGATATTCCTGTAGTGAGAGCCGCCGGTGTTCAACTTCTGCTGTCACCAGGGGATTCCTAATTATCCTGGCATGGCAGAGGAAGCGCGGTGCCATGGGCTGACGCCTAAATAGACAGCCGTATCCGCCCGGACCACCAATAATTCAGCAATTATCACTTCGTATATTTTAAATAGCTAGGTACTTTTGTACGTATTTGCGCTGATTACAACGTTTTGGATGATTTTCTACAACAGATAAGTTTAGGGGCTGTCTAGATTTCAAGTGTCTGAAATTGAATAATTAGCAGCTGATTACTATTATTAACCTCTAATCCTTGTAATTAATCATTAACCCTTAAATCTTTATATTAATCAATTACAAAATTATTTGCTTAATTATATTACAATTACATAATTCTTACAAATTACTATTAACAATTTAAAAAAACTACCTTCATATCCGAGACAGGCAGCATATCGCCTGAACTCCTGTGCCTGAGTCAGGCACCTGAGGTATAGTATTTCTGATAAGTTTAAGTTATGCTGTCTCCGTCACATAATTTTCAACATGTGGTGATGCATTTCTGGCGCTCCATTTTATCTGACAGACAATTTTGTATTTTTGGAACTGACAGATGGACAAAACTGATGTGCTGCACGGAAAATGTATGCACCTGTCGTGCACCTGTACCCGCTTCTCCTTGGATCATCGTGTATAAAGCAGTCCACACCAGGGCCGGGAGATCTCAGTTGCTGCCCAGATCAGACCACGGAAAGGCAGCACCGAGTCGGTGGCAAGGATCGAAAGAGGGATACAAGCCAGAGAGGAGGTTAGAGTGAGAAAGGGGAGGAAACAGAGGCATGGTTACAGAGGAAAGCTATTGTGCAGACTGATTTGGGGACATGAGGCGAAGGTGCTGTTTGGCACCCGCTTGCTCTTTGATGGTCATGACAACGTCGCTTACGCTTTCCTCCTTGCCGTCAAAAATTCTGCGGTTCCGTTCTTTCCAGATTGACCATGTTACTAGCAGCGTCATGGTTCTTACTATTTTGTTTTCATCTGTTGACACCCCAGCTGCATCTGTAAACCAGCTGATCAGGTTGCGGTCCTGGATCCAAAGAAACGGATGCAAGGATTGTAGACTCGTTCAGGAGCTGATTTCACACCATACTTGCCTTGAAAAATTGCATTCCTGAAACTAATGTTGTGCTGTCTCCAGATTCCTTAAACAGAGACAAAAATAGGAATTGGGCCAGCCTCTCCTTTGTAGCCGTGCAGCCGTCCATATTCGGTTCTGGAGCATGAGCCATGCAGAGGATTTGCAGCGAGGGGGCGCCCAAGGTCGCCAAATCAGAGGGATGTAGGGAAGTGAATGGCACTTGAGAACTGAATTTGATAGGCCGACTTTGTCGTG
Source organism: Tuctoria greenei (assembly GCA_036927565.1). Lineage (NCBI taxonomy): Eukaryota > Viridiplantae > Streptophyta > Magnoliopsida > Poales > Poaceae > Tuctoria > Tuctoria greenei. The sequence goes on from JAYESD010000010.1 coordinate 105,676,339, forward strand.
AACTGTCCACTGGGTGCAGGCCACCAAAAGATCTCATCCGGCATGTCATCATCGAGGTTGAGTTGTGCTTCCTGGACTAGGTGCCAAAGTGAGACAAATTGGTGTAGCAGTGGCACCGTGAGATCATATGCAATGTCTCTGATCCATCTATTTGCTTGTGTTGCCATGGCCACTGTCCTATTTTTATGTTTGCAGTGCTTAAAGAGCTACGGGAACAGGGTTGCAGGGGATTTTCCTGAGAGCCAACTATCCGTCCAAAAATAGGCCGTATTTCCGTCATGGATAACGACTCTTGTGGTCATTTGAGATAGATCGCAGACCGATTTATCCACTGGTAGACGAGTACCAATCCACCGCTTCTTACGGTCAGTCCATTGGTTCCACAACAGCTTGGTTCTTAAGGCCCTACTGAACCGTACCATGTCTATAATCGCCAAGCCTCCAAATTCCTTTGGTCGACATACCTTTTTCCAGTTGATTTTTGCCTTTCCTCCACTCAGTTCTTTGCAGCCGGCCCACAGAAACTTGCAGCACAACTTGTCCAATTCCTTGATGAGACGTTTTGGGACTTTCATTACAGACAGAGTATAGGAAGGAATGCTACTTAGAACCAATTGTACCACCACTTTCTTCCCTGCAAAGGAAAGCTGTTTGGTTTGCCATCCCGACAGTTTCTTTGCCATTTTATCTTTAATGTATTGAAGGTGATACAACTTTGCCTTGCCAAAAAACAGAGGGAGGCCAAGATACTTAGCCGGAAAATATTTTAGTTCCCCTCCAAATTCTCCCATGGCCTCCTGCACCTGTTGCTCTGAGCATCAGATGGGCAGCAATGAGCTCTTCTGCATGTTGATACAGAGGACGGTGGCATGTCCGAACGCCCTTAGAAGCTTGACCGTGCACCGGATTTCCAATCGACTTGGGTTGATGAAAGCTGCAGCGTCGTCCGCATATAAGGAAATCCTAGATTTCGAAGCATTTCCATATAGGGGAGAAAGCGGACCTTCTTGTGAAGCCATGTCGAATATCTTTGTGATGATGTCGAAAGCCAATATGAAGACGGAGGGGAACAGTGGGTCTCCCTGCCTTAGCCCTCTGCGATGCTCTATCCTTGTGCCAGGGATTCCGTTGAGGACTTGTGACGAAGCTGTAGATAGCAAGGCAGAAATCCAGTTACGCCATTTTACCGGGAAACCTCTGCGTACTACCATCAAGTCGAGCAAGAATTCCCATGACAAGGAGTCGAAAGCCTTGGTGATGTGCTTTTCTCTACTTAATATATGGCCTTTGCGGTCTTTTCAAAAAAAAAAAACCACGGAAGGGCACAGGACGACTCCAGTGTAGTAGCTAGCCAGGTAACCTCGGTAACCGCGTGTTTGAACTACGCTGTGTGCAGTGCACAGGTGACCTTTTGCAGAGAACAAGATGATCGAGTACGAGACGGCGGCGGAGGCTGCACTGGGACGCGCCCTGACGCGGGCAGAAACCATGTGGTATGAGTACTCGGCGGCGATGCCGGACTACTGGCTCTACTGCCACACCAACATCATCGTCTTCGTCGTCTACACGCTGGCGCCGCTGCCCCTCCTGCTCCACGAGACGTTCGCGCCGGCTCTCGTCCTGCCCTACAAGCTGCAGCCTAAGGTGCTGCTCCCGCCGGCAGTCTCCCTCCGATGCTTCGCGGAAGCGGCGTTCTTCTTCACCTTTGCTGTCCCGCTCCAGATCATCTTCCACCCTGCCATGGATAAGGTCTATATACTCTATACACAAACACTCTTGCATGCATACATGCATCGCTGGGTTCAATCAATTCATGGGACTAGGGGCTTCAAAAAAATAAAAAGAAATCATGGACTAGGACGTTGCCCAAGTGCACATGCAAGTTGCTTTTCTACGTATTTTGGTTGTCCCCCCATGGCCACGTGTCATCATGTTGTAGAATTGTTAGTCACGCTTCAACTGTTTGGATATAGGTGTGTGGATAAGCATCTAACCTGTTGCATACTGTACTTAAAATAACATCGACATATAATCTTAACTGTTTAATTATATGGGATATTGATATGTTGGGTTTGCTAGATGGTAAGCGGATCTTTTTTAATATATCACCTCTATATTTAGCAGCTTTTATTTGTATTCCCACATGGCAGTTCTGACCAGTTCCCCCAAATGGGGTCCCCCGATGGCGTTCCATACCTTGGTAATTTTTTATAATACAAAATCACCTACATGGAATACAACCTTCACGGAAATATTTCTACCTATTTTGTGAATTACTACAACAAGAAGAAACACCTACAGAAAGGAATACTTCATCTGACCCCTAATATAAATTCATTATTAGGACACTAGCACAACTTCAATACAATAATTTTCCCAAAAATAATTAATACGACATTTGACTAAAATATTTGTAAAAATATACCATTTTGAACATCAGGGGGTACTGTTTATACAATAGCGCATCTCAACTATAATCCCAAGCAACAACATCAATCTCATCTCATTACTCTACGCTTCTTTTACATCTAGTTTTTTTATGAGAACAAAGTTAAGTAGACTCATTAGGGACCAGAGGTAACAAAAATGCCTGATTCAGACATGTTTGAAATGTTACTCAGATATTTTCAAGAAACGCCGGTGGATGAGTACAGAAGGAAACTTTTTTAGTGGGTTTCAGATTCGAGTGTTCAAGTTTTCTAAAAAAAGATTTATGTGTTCACATCAAGTAAAATTTCAACATGAATTATATGCTCATATTTATTTGCTTTTCAAAAAGGAAAGAGTTCAATTTATAACGATCAACTTGGGTTTCCTTATTTGCATGACAGGTGTATCAGATGATGGGCACTTGAATGGGGATTCCACTACCATCGGTCAGCGAGGTAGGAGCACAACTTTTGGTATACTCTCTTGTGGAGGACTACCTCAGCTACTGGATCCATCGCCTTCTGCACACCAAGTGGGGCTACGAAAAAATCCACCGTATCAACCTTGAGTTCGCGGCTCCTACAGGCTTTGCCATGTCATACAGCCACTGGGCTGAGAACCTCGCCCTTTCCGTCCCCGCCTTGATTGTCCATCCATCGTGCCATGTCATATCATTACGCATTGGCTGTGGTTTACCTTCCGTCAAATTGTGGGCATTAACATACATAGCGGGTAACTAAATACATTTCATGTCTTTTTTACTGTATATAATTAATCTTTTTTAAATTTTTATCGTTAGGGTAATAATTTTAATTTAAAGATAAACTCAAATTATTGACCTAATGATAACAATTTAAAACGGAGGGAGAATGCTTGTTTTTCGTTACATTTTTTCATTTATTGAGAAGAAGACTTAATGTGATCTTGATGAATGAATTATTGAAAATATATATATATTGCAGTTACCATTCTACGGTGGCGCGGAATACCATGACTATCATCACTTCGTAGGAGGGAGCAGTCAGAACAATTTTGCTCCACTTTTCACCTACTGTGATTACCTATACAGGACAGATAAAGTACGTTCATGCTTTATTACACTAATTATTACATTCACGCAAAAACAATGAATGCTCAGTACCAAAACAAACTACAGTATGCAAAACACATAACACCGATCATTAATTCCTATAGTAATAGAAGCTACTTGTTCATGCGACGAGTCCAAAATGCGACACCTAGGACAATTAGGAACATATGAAATAGACAAGCATGTCAATTGATTATCTAAAAAGACAAGCATGTCACTTTGTGAGACTTAGGACAATAAGAAACATATGAAATAGATAAGTATGTCACTTCATTATCCAAAAAGACAAGCATGTCACTTTGCGACACATATGACAATAAGAAACATATGAAATAGACAAGCTTGTCACTTTCGCCTATGACATCCCAAATACTTGGTTTCCTAAAAAAAGACATCCCACCTACTCAGAAGTCTGGTCTTGTTGCACTTCTCCTTTTTGTTCACCCTAAACGTGATATGTTTACATTTGCTAATAATTTTAATTTATTTTCACCATCGTGCTCTACACAGTAAGCACAATGAAATGATTTTTGTATCTGTTTGGTAAATATATATTTTTATTCCACTATAATCAAGAACCACAAAACAGAAAACTTATTATTTGAACTAGTTCATTCCTTCCAAAATTCTACCACATAAATGTGTGTGTGTGTGTGTGTGTGTCTCTCTCTCTCTCTCTCTCTCTCTATATATATATATATATATATATATATATATATATATATATATATATATATATAGACACACACACACACACGAACATGCTAAAACATATGATTTGAAGTGTTGTTTTCCTTGACTCACACACACACAAAAAAAATCAATTTCTCCTTATCGACCGTGGACTTGGCCATAGTTATCATAGGACTGAATTGCTCTTTTTTTTCTTTTGCCAAGTTTGCTACCTTTAAGGAGCATTGAGTTTTTTTAAGAAAAAACAATAGCTACCCATGTCCTGCATAATTGTGATTTCATTTTAAATGAGTTTGTTGAATGCCAATTTCCTTGACGTTTCTCCCTCAACTCTCAGGTGCGACTTATTTTTTTCTCAACTTACAATTGATCTTTTAAGGAAGTGACTCCTTTTTTCATTTGAATAACAATAATAGAGTTTCTATCTTATTTGATGTTATTATCTACATGGAGATTTGTCTCAAGAAATGTACTAGATGGAAAATGATCATTTGAATGGCTAGCCTTACCACAAAAATAATCATTTAAATGCAGTAAATACATATATAACAAAAAATCTTACCTTAAAGTTACTTGTCACATCACATATAACGTTGTCACATTGTTATGATAATAAAATGTATTTACGTTGGGAGGGGGCGGTGACCCTTTTGATACACTTTTAGTCAAATTACTTATTTTGATGCATTATAACTTCTCTCATACTATCTAATTTCTTGTTTCTCTTCTTCAGGGCTACAGGTACAACAAGGCAAGACTGGCAAAGGTACTAGTGTTTTTCAACACTTTTACAATCCTTTATCAATACATAAATTTTAGACAGTTGAAATTCTTTGAATTTTAAGATATTAGGATCTGCTAGGACAAAAGGCATTACAAAGTTGTCAATTAAAGAAATAAAATACTACTCAAAGGCTGTATTGTGTAATAACTCTCATCTCTTTGCTTTCCATTCGAACTATTGTCTTATCATGGTACAGACTAATAAATGGGGAAACTTGCAAGCAGCATGAAGAAATATGGCGGTAGTCCATACAAATCTGTGGAGGACTGAGATACTTTGTACCTGAATAAGCTAGTACTGTTATTAGAGTCATATATTAAGATGTGCACATCATATATAAGGCGAGAGGACCATCAATTCAGTGTGTGGTTCTGAGGTGACCATCCAATCCATCTGCCACACAATGGGTCAGAAATGAGAGGTGAATTTGCAATTGTACACATCACAATAACAATGATCCTTGCCAACCAATGAAGGGGATGTTATACTCACTACAACTCCGTCCTTACATCCTTATTACTTTCTCCATTTCGAAAGTCAGTTAATTCATTTTAAACTAATCGGTATCATTTATTTCAAAACAGAATTAGTATTGCTTCTGGCAAGTCTCTAGAGAAGTGTATATACATGACAACGTGATGGCATATGTACTTATAAAAATATGATGCCATCCCTGACTTGTCAACAATTAGTATGCCAGGGACCCAGATGATAGAAAAATTTGTCTCTTTCTTCAGTGCACGAGGCCAACCACCCCAGATTCGAAGACTACCGTAATATCGCCATGCTCTTAAAACAACAATGGAACATAGGTCTTTTGTACTACTCCCTCCATCTCATTCTAACTCTATTTTTGGAATTGGTCAAGGTCAAACTAATCTAACTTTGACCAAATTTATAGAAAAAATATTAACTTTCGTAACACCATATTAGTACTATTAGATTCATCATGAATTATATTTTTTATAGCATATTTATTTTATGTCTTAGAGACCTATATATTTTTGTATAAACTTGGTTAAACCTAAATGAGTTTGACTTTGACTATTTCTAGGAATAGAGTTGGAATGGGACAGAGGTAGTATTGTTTATAGCCTGACACCTCGGGAATTGTAGTATGTTCATTGGGCAACCGGACTACCGCCTCCTTTGAATTTAGCTACATGGCCTGCCTCTCCTAGTTTCTAGCAGAGTGGCCACAACCACTACGGATAAGAACATGCGATGAAGAGATAATATGAAGAAGCGGGTTCACCTCTGCGTTGAATTTAGCTAGGTGCACCTAATCCAACCTAATGAAATACAAATATGGTACTCTCAGATGATTGATTCACTTATGTACTTAGCGAGTGAAACCTAACCTGCTATATCTTTTGTTGTGAGCGAATTGACTAGATGCATATCAAACTCGAGTATTGATCATTGACATGCATTTAAAAGACTTATGTGCTACTTAAGAGGTGGTGAGTTACAAAATTCACTATTCAGGGCATTCGAACATGCCTGGAGGACATACTGATTGAAACTGGATCTTATGTGTTTATGACCCTATGCCACTAGTGGTTATGTGTTTATGTTTGGAGTCGGCGCAATATTATGGAGGTCTTGTAAATAGGATGTATGATGAAGTCTATAGAAACAAAACTTACTTCTTTGGAAATAATAATTGCAGAGACGGATTGACTATTAGAACTCTTGATGGACTTTCCTGTGCTTAAATAAACTATTACGGATGATTCTTATAAATCTTGATAATCAAATAGTGATTGTCAAAGTAAATAATTCTAAGGATAAACGAAGTCATCAATCCACGATAAGAGACGATTAAAGTTTGTTAGAAAAACAAGAAACTTTGAAGTAATACCTATTTTGTATACACAAACAGATAAAGACTGACATATGCCTTTACGAATGAACCATCACATAATGAGAAAATACATCGAGAAAGATGAGTATGAGACCCACGAGTGTGACATGATAGTAGTAAACCATCCTTTATGATTGGAGATCTCGTGAATTAGGATTTTATATAACCAGTTGTTGGTTCATGGAGAAGAGTGTTCTATTTAAATACACTCTCTATTTGAAGATGCATAACTATAGCCTCAAAATTGTAGCCAAGTTGGCGATACGAATTTTCTATTGGCTATCTATAGAAATATGTTATCCTACAGAGCAATTTTGAAATGAACATACTATATGAGCTCTGAATGTTTAACATCGTAGTCGTTGAAATTTGAATGATATCTAAAAAACTTATGAAGAGACTAGAAAATACGATACATATATTTCACCCGTGGGAAGAATATTGATATTCAAGTATTGTTTATGGTCCTTAAGCAAAATGAGTTCACAAAAACTTTTAATTTAAGACATAGTTCATTCTTCAAGTTGTGAACTAACGAAGGAGATAGACCATGCTAAAATACCAGTATCTTAAAGAAGGAGATAGACAAATCTCTAAATGACTTTGAGATCTAGTCGTGGATTGTTGAAATTTGATCCATATGGGTCAAGTCCCAATTAGTAATTTATAATAATATCAAAGGGCCATGTATATGGCAAGAGGTGTGTGCTAAATCTTAATACCACATGAAGAGTGGAAGGAGATTGAGACTCACTTATAAGTAGAGTTGTTCTAGCACTCCTCAAGCGAGTGAGAAGAGGAGTGGTACACACACTCCTCCACCTCCTCGTCGCTCGCTCGCACACTTGCCCACCTCACCACACAAACAAGTGTTCTGTGAATGCAGGCCGAGTTAACTTTTGTTTTTACTACTTGGAAATTAAGTTACAGACGAATGCATTCAAAATACTTGAGTCGGTTTGGACCACAACTGAATCATGTATTGCTGTAACCGACTCGGATTCTTCCCGATCCGCTATAAATAATAGGCGTGCGGTACGGTCTCACATTCGGAAATTAGGTTTTTGCCTCTCGCTACTTGCACCACAATTGTAATCTACTCTATTCTGAGTGCAAGCGTGCACCGATGATCAAGGGAGCATGTTCCGCAATTGCTCACCCACAACAGGAAAATGAACTATTTTCGTGGGCTAAGTTTATTTTTGTGAGCCCGCACAAAAATAAATATATTTTCGTGAGCCGGATAGAGCTCACGAAGATGTCCTATTTTCATGGGCTTTTGGACTGGCTGACAAACATAGAGCCATTTCGTAGGTCCTATTTGAAGCTCCCGAAAGAAAATATTTTCTTGCGCCAGAAAGAAAGCTCACTACAATACCAGTTAACCAAACCCCAATATCCACACCACCCGTACTAAAAAACAATATATCTGCACCACCCCACTGTTCCATTCTCCTCTCTTCCGCGCTGCCACTCCACACTTAGATGCGCCGCCGCCTTGCCGTCACTCGCATGCACCCTCCCAACCGCGTTCGCCCGCTGCAGTCCCGCCTCGCGCTCCCAGGCCGCGCACACGCCCTGCTGCCATGCACAACTGAATCCGCAACCCTGGTCTCCTTCGCATCAGCGCCTCCCTCCGGTCCCCAATGGCCGCCGCCTCCCGGTACCAGGCGTGTTGGCAGACGCTGCGACCAGGGCCGGGCACAGGGGCGTGCAGCCAGTGCGCTCGCACATGCCCCCCGTTTCTCAGGGGCCCAATTTATTTCACTCCTCTTCTACAGGTCCTATCTCAATAGACAACAACTCGGTAATTTGCAGCCCAAAGCACCTCTTGTCAGACACACGTACAACACCGAGAGGCATCGGTAGAGTGACAGATTGCAAAGTAGTTGGGCCAAGTAATGACATCTAATTACGATCGGTTGGTTACACTACACCCTGCCATGACCTCTCCAGCGAACTTAGTTTATACTCCATTTTGCTAATGTTGTTTACTTGGATAATGATGGTTTAGTCTATATCCGCTTGTCAGCCAATTTATAACTATTCATCAGACAGTTTTGTAACTTAAGGTGATTTAAACACCATTAGGTTTCTCGGAAAGTTTTTGAATTCTTATTTACTTCTGAAGCCGTACAATTATTGGATAATAAGAGCTTAAATTTGCTTGTGATAATCTAGAGGTTGCCCTTAAAAATTAATTGTAGATGTAGTTAAAGTCTCAAGTAACACTACGGAAATTATGTTGTTCAAATAAACTTTATGCATCAAGATTAAGAGACATGAGTTTAACAAATAGAAATATATATATATATATATGTCATTATAGATTTTCAGTCTTTTTATATAAAAATAAATTTTATTTTAATATTCTGTACAGGGTCTCAAATTTAGCCAGCCTGGCCCTGGCCGCGGCGAGGAAGCCTCCTCCTTTGAATGGGCGTTTCGGGACCAATGGCGGTGCGAAGCCGCTGCTGCCTCCCCTCCTGCGGCCACGGCGAGCTTGGGTACGGCGATCTCGGCGGCTGCTGGGAGCAGATCTCCGACCAGCACCTCTGCTGCCTCCCGTCCTGCGGCCACGTCTTCCACGCCGTCTGGTCTTGTCCACCTCTGCAAATCCATTTCTCTTCTCGTCTCAATCCTGCATTGGCTTCATTCGTGATTCCTGAATCTTGATATGAGGCACGAGCAGCCTGGAGCAATAGATGGAGTACTGCCAGATAGCAAGAAGAAGGGCACCTGCCCCATCGGCAAGCATCCCTGCGGCGCCGCTCACCCCCCGACCCCCCTCGTCTTCCAGTCCACCGGCGCGGGCCCAAGTACTCCTCATATCTCCCCTAATCCCCAATTAGCCTCTATGATTTGGATCAATTAGCAAGTGTCTGAGTCACCCCGATGGATCAAGCAATTAGGAAATTCAGAGACTAACAATTTCTTGTCTAACTTTCAGAGAATATACCATTCTAATCCTGAACCTATTGCTAGGCAAGGCATTTTGTGCATGCGTGCACTAGAATACTTGGACTTGAGGGAACCTCTGAAGGCGTGGAAGACGAACCAGGGTTGTAGCGGTAAACATCGAGCCAGAATTTCAATTAGCTATATTATACGTTTCAAAAGTGTCTTTTATGATCAAATCACATCGATGCCTAAAAACTAGCAACATAATTGAAGCATTTTTTACAACAAAAAAAGGAGTATTCTAAGAGATCGTGAGCAGAGAATAAGTATAATATATCACAAAGTGGGCGGAGACGACGGAGCGGGCGATTTCCACGGAGCACGGGCGGGCGACTTCTACGGAGGCGGGCTTGCCGATGATCAGCCATCGCGGCAGGCCTTAGTGGGCTAAAGGCCCCTTTCTCGCCTGTGATAAGGGCCCCCAGGTGAAATCCCGCTGCCCATCTTCCGGTTTTTCCTCTCGCCATGGCTGGTTGGATTGGGGACACGTTGTGCCGTGATGCCATCCATGGTGGAGGTTCGGGCACGTGTAATCATCGAGGAATGGTGGGAGAGAAATCGGTGGATGGGAAGGTTGACCCGAGTGGGCTAGGAGGCGGACTTGACGATATAAGGCGGGATCTAGGGTTTCAGGGTATTCCTTCCACTTCGGCCGCCACTTTTACCTTCGCGCTTCGTAGATTCCTAGGCCACTTCTGGGGAGTGAGGAGGTCGTACGTACAGGTTGTGAAGACCCACCTTGCTCCGGTAAGAATGGCAGATCGAGATGAGCTGAAGTGGAAAGGAGGATACGAGGGATACGACAGTGATGCGTGGAGAGGTAGAGGCTGCTTCAGTGGTGGTAGAACCATCCCCTGGGGAGGTCGTGGTGAATATGATTCTGGTGGCGATTGGAGGCGTGGAGGAGGATGGATTGACAGGGGAAGAGGAAGGAAAGGTTTCGACCATTCCTGGCCAAGAGGACCAAGAGGAAGAGGAAGAAATTCTTGGCGTCGGGACTGAAATCTGCATGATAATCAAGATGATGTTGAGGAGGAGATGCAGGGTGAAGAAGGTCAAGCTGAAGATGGCTGAGAGATACCGATCCATCAAGAACAGGACCCGTCTTGAGGTATGGATATGCAAGATCATGTGCAAAAAGGTAAAACCTTTGAGATCTTGAGAGGGAAATCTGATATCCCAAGCAATCTGACTCTGAGTCAGACCGAGAGACAAATCCCAAAAGACTATCGAGGAAGACCAGATGGGATATGGCAGAATCCTCTAACCATCAAGCTCAATTGGATAAGGGGAAAGGAAAGATGGAAGAGGAAGACATTCAAGGTGAAGTTCATTTTCCTGCTATGGGTGTCCTTCTTGCTTTAGATGTGGAAGCCAGGATCATCAGGGTAATGCTTGTCCTAGAGTGAAGAAATGTGAGAGGTGCTCAAGAACTGGGCATGAAGCTGTAGGGTGCTATACTAAGTTGTTAAGAGAGTATGTAGCCCCTTTGGTAGCTGCACAAGTGGAAGGACAAAATTTCTTTTTGATTCCTGACTACCCCTCTGAGGTAAACACCAAGGAAACTTCAACAACTGCTATTGTGGAGGTGTTATGTGGGAAGGTGACTGCAAAGCAAATTGAGCAGCAGTTTAGTGGGAACTTTGGATCTACTTGGAGGTGGGATACAAAGCTTCGATATGATTCTAGTTACACTATGAAATTCCCTAATGCTAGTACAATCAAGGAATGGGCCCACATTAACATTGGGGTGAGAGGAACAGATGCTCAGATAGTAATCAACCCTGGTCGGCTGAGATTGGAGCTAAATTTGAGCTGCAGAGTGCCTGGTTCAGAGATAGGGGTATCCCTTACAACAAGAGAAATATCAAGACCTTAGCCTATGTTGCATCACTGGTTGGCTCCATGATGGAAGTTGACAACAGTTCCACATACAAGATTGATTATGTGAGGATGAAGATTGCTTGTAGGGATGTTACTAAAGTTCTTGCTACAGCTGAAGGGGTGCTTCCACCTTATGGATATGATTTCTATTATGAGAGAGAGATTGAAGAAGGGGGACAGGTGCCTAAGTAGACTGTTGTGGTGCCTTCAAGTAAAGCTCCAACTCAGAATGCCATGAAAAAACCTAGGATGGAATGTGCAAGTGGCCCTAGTCAATATAAAGATGGGGGGCAAAAAGGTGGACAATCAGCACCATCAAAAATCAGATGTGCAGAAGCTAAACTGCCTATGATTGAAGAGAAAGGAGAAATCATAAAAGCTAATCTAGTGGGCTTTAAGTCAAATGAGGGGGAAGATGAGAAGGTAAATGTGTCATGGAACACAAGTGAAGAGGTTTTGCTGTCTGAAGAAGATGAAGAGAATGAGGAAGTCAGGTCATACAAAATGGACCAAAATATGAGATTAGCTAGATGTGAAATGCTAATGACAGCCCCACAAATTGATAAAATCAATGAGTTGGTGACTGAGAAAGGAAAAGAAATCTCTGTGATTTTTTTTTGCAGGAACAAAAGAGGGAGAAACAGGAGAGACTCCTCCCCTCAAAATGAAAGGAAAGGTGCATGAAGACCAGATCATTCCTGTGACAAGGCAAAGTGAAAGGGTGCAGCGCCAGATGCTCATGAAGATGCATGAAATTGAGGAAGAAGGGACTAAGAAGAGGCCTTTTGAAGGTACGATAAGCTCTACCTCTACATCCTTATCTGTATTTATTGTGGATTCTAGTGTTGACATTGCTAATAAAATGGGAATGTCTATAGAAGTAAAGGATTTTGGAGTTATTGATATTATCAATGATATGGATAGAGCCACCGCTAATCTTATGAATAAAAAAGAGTTGATGAGTAGAAGTACTAAGGAGACTAGTAATATAGAGGGAAGAGAGAGGGAACTGCTGCAGTTGGAATGGTACAAAAGTGTGTCAGACAAGGAAGAGGATCTAATTCCTAAGAAAAATAAAAAAACAAGAAGAAAAAAACATTCAAGGTTTGCGGATGGAGGGCCCCTCATCTCCTAGAAGGACTAAGAGAAAAGGACCATCTGTGTATAGATTTAAAGGGTCTCAGGACTCAACAGGGAAATTTTTTTGTAAAAAATGAATTGCTCAATGAATGGAATGTTTTTGGAACTGTAGGGGTATTAGGAAAAAAAGTATGGCAGTCTTCCTGAGGAGATAATGAAAGATTATAATCTAGATTTTGTATGTCTTCAGGAAACCATGCTAGATGAACTGATGGAATCTCCAACTAGAAAAGTGGACCCTTATGAAGCATATTTTTAGAATATAATTCCATCTAAAGGCAGATCAGGAGGTTTGATTACTAGGATCAAAGTAGAAAGGTTTGATATTGAATTAGTGGAGAAAGGAAAAAATATTTTGCAAATCCATCCGTGGGATAAAATGATTAACAAAAATGGAACCTGCTGAATGCATATGGACCTGCTCAGGATGATAGAAAGGAGGAATTCTTAATTGAATTGTCTCTCATGTGTGGCAAGAATTAGGAGGCTTTTGTTGTGGGTGGAGATTTTAATATTTTGAGGAAAGCATCTGAAAAAAATAAAAAATTTACTCCTAATAGGTACTCCCTTATGTTTAATTAAATCATTCAGGTCCTGGAGTTAAGGGAAGTGGATATGCCTGGCAATAGATATACTTGGTCTACTAACCATAGTGATCCACAACAATCTGCTTCGTGGATATGCCTGGCAGTAGTGGCATGTTGTCGCTTCGTGGGAACGGTCTGCTCGATGGGGGGCGACGCGGAGGGCGACCGCGCCACCTCTCTCGACAGGTGCCGCTCCGGTCGTCCTCCGCCCCGGTGCTCCCTCCCTTGCCGCTCGTCCCCCGACGGTCGTCGCTCCGGTCGTCCTCCCACACAACCGCCGCACCGGTCCTCCCTCCAGCCGTCGCGCTCCTAGCTCCCTTGCCGGACCACCCTCTCCGCTTCGAGCGAGGGTCGCGGAGGCTGACCTCACCGCCACCATCCCCTACGGCTGCCGCTCCGGGCCCTGATCTGAAGTGGTCGGTGGTGGCCCCGCGACCTGCACGCCGCCCTTCAGCCTCTTACCCGCTGTTGCCCTCCCCAACATGGTGCGCTTCCCGACCTCCCTCTCCCCCGGAGATCCCGGTGCTGGGCTGGCCAGATCTGGTCGCCCCTGCACCAGATCCAGCGCCGCCCCCCGCTCCCCCATCGTCCCTGACTGGTCCTGCGCTGCCGGTGGCTGACTTGCAATCCGCACACAGCCATTTTCTCCCCAGTGGGCCGGGTAGACCTGCTCTAGCCGCCCTCCCGGTCGCTGCCCCATCCACCCTCTTCCTTGGGTCGCCTCCCCCGCAGGCACCAGTGCTTCCTTCGAAGGCTTCTTTGCCCCCTAGTGCTGCTAGCCTAGCAGCCTTGGCGGGACCATCCTCTACTTCCTCGGTTGCGTCACCTCCATCTGCAGGGTACTCACCTGAGCCGCCCCATCCTGCTTCTTGCGCCACTCCCTCCAGCTTCTCTTGGATGAGGAAGGGTTGGTTGTCCACATCCAAGTTGAAGTCCGCGCCATCAGTACCGTCTCCCTCTGTGGCAGCTGCACCGGTCACCTCCCCGCCTAGTTCCATCTCTGCTGCTTCCCTGGTCTCTGTTCCACTCCTCACCCTGCCTTTGGAGCCCAAGCTGCAGCTCTGCTCCACTACTTCCCCCCTTTCAATGCCTTTGAGCTGCCTTGTGTCGCCGCCTCTCCTTCCTACACCACTGTCCCCTCAGAGGTCGCCTCCCCCCAAGTCGTCTCTCCCTCCTCTCTTGCCCTCCCCAACCTCATCGGGCACTCCTACCCCATCTGGTTGCGGTCCCCGTCGGCAGGTTGCCCGATCAATCCCTACGGATCTGATCGGTAAATTCTTTAACTGCTTCTCCACCGGCCACTTTGCTGCAATGTGTAAGGAGGTCACACATTGCTTTCGCTGCAAGGGAGAAGGCCACAAATCACGCAACTATATGCTTGCCCATCGCCGCTCTTCATCAACCTCGCCTACTGCTTCATCGCCTCCATCATCAACTCTGGTGGCTACTTCTTCAGTCCAAGAGGACATCTGCATCACCTCTACCTCTGAGATGCTAGAGTGTGATTGCCGTAGCTGTCCGTTTTCTCTAGCTGCAGCTACTTTGGTTGATTCTTTTAGGCCCTCTCCCTCCCTTGTCAAAGTTCGTCGCGTGGTCATCCACCTCGATAAGGAGCCGAACCTCAAGCCGGCTCTGGGTCCCATACTAAGGAAGCGAAGACTTTGTGGTCCCTCCATAAGGCCATTGATCCTCAAATGGTTCATCCAGTGGTTGTTGAGCGATTCTTCGATGGGTGGGATCCTATGATCCTTGAAGCTGCCATCTCTTTGGGAGTGACACCTGATGTGTTGCTGCATACTACATAGTTGGATGGTCTTCTCCTCTCTGTAGCCTGTTTAGTTGGTGGAACTGTTGGTCGCTTGTTAGTTATGTTTGGTCGTGTCAGTT
Organism: Tuctoria greenei; assembly: GCA_036927565.1. Classification (NCBI taxonomy): domain Eukaryota; kingdom Viridiplantae; phylum Streptophyta; class Magnoliopsida; order Poales; family Poaceae; genus Tuctoria; species Tuctoria greenei. The sequence goes on from JAYESD010000010.1 coordinate 105,691,662, forward strand.
TGTATCGGTTGCATCAGTTTGTAATGGTCGTGTTGTATGGCCATCTCGGCCAATTTCTAGTTTTTTGATCAATATAATTTGCTGCCGGAGTCTCCCTTGCAGTTTTGGTTCAAAAAAAAAAACACTAGAGGTATTAGACAAAATCTTAATGAATAGTGATAGGGAATCTCTCTTTCCCAAGATCATTTTCGAGAAAAAAGGGAGTGAACTGTCAGACCATAATCCCTTGATCTTGCAAAATGCGACCAAGAAACACATAAAGAAATTTTCTTTTCATTTTGAGCTTTACTGGATGAAACATCCAGATTTCCTTCCCCAGGTCAAAAGGATATGGGAAGAACAAACCAAGGACACTGATTCGTTAAGTAAAGTATTGTTTAAAATTAAGAAAATCAGGGAATACTTCAAAGGGTGGAACTTTAATGAGTCTGGAAAGTTTAAGAGAAGGAAGAAAGAAATTTCTGAGAAGCTAAAATCATTGGAAGAGAAAGAAGAAATTTGTAAATTGGATGTGGAGGAGAAACAAAAGAAAGCTACAAGCAGTGCTCTATGATATATGGCATAATGAAGAACTTTATTGGTATAAACGAAGCCATGAAAAATGGCTATTAAAAGGGGATTGTAACACAGATTACTATCACAAAATAGCAAATGGGAGAAAAAGGCAAAACACTATTTTTGAACTAAAAAATGGAGATGTTGTAATTAAGAGGTGTGACAATCTCCTTAGACATGCTACAGAGTATTATAAAACCCTGTTTGGGAGGGTGGAGGAAGAAAATTTTACATTAGATCAGGGAATCTGGGGGGGAGGATGAGAGGGTCACTCAGATGGATAATGCAGACCTTGTTAGACCTTTCTAGGAGGAGGAAGTAAAACTTGCTCTTATAGAAATGGATAGTAATAAAGCCCCTGACCCTGACATGATCCCTGTGGAGTTCTATCAAAAATGTTGGCCAATAATTAAAACAGACATTATGGAGCTTTTTATGAAATTTCACACAGGAACCCTGAATATATCTAGAATAAACTTTGGAGTCATTACTCTTATACAAAAAGTGAAAAATGCTGAAAAAATACAACAATTTAGACCTATATGTCTACTAAACTGCTTGTATAAATTGTTCACTAAGGTCTTAACCAAAAGACTAGAGGGACTGGTTGGAAAATTAATTCATAAAGCACAACAACTTTCCTCCCAGGCAGAAACATCATGACAGGTATCCTGACCCTGCATGAGCTGTTCCATGAAACCAAAAGAAGGAAAAACGCAAAAGGGATAATATTAAAATTGGACTTTGAAAATGCCTATGACGAACTAAGCTAGAAATTCTTGTTGAAATGCTTAGAGTTGAGAGGATTTGAACCAATCTGGTGTAGATGGGTTGAGATTATCTTGAATAATGGGACTTTAAGTGTCAAGTTGAATGATAGGGTGGGAAACTATTTTAGAAGCTATAAAGGGGTTAGACAGGGGATCCTCTGTCACCCTTGCTACAGATTTTTTAACTAATATGATACATAGGGGGCAAAGCTGCAACTTGGTAATGGGCTTAGGAGATAACCTGATTCCAAGAGGTGTGGTTGTATTACAGTATGCGGATGATACTGTTTTATGCTTAAGAGATGATATTCAAGAAATATACAATACGAAGTTAATCTTGGCCCTGTATGAGAAAGTCTCGGGTTTGAAAATAAACTTTGAGAAAAGTGAACTTATTTTGATTGGAGGGGATGATGAAGAAGCTAGTCTGTATGCACAGATCCTGTGTTGCAAAGTTGGCTCATTTCCAATCAAATATTTAGGAGTCCCAGTTGCACCTTGCAGACTACATGTAGCTGATTGGGTTGATATGAAAAAAAAGGCTGAGAAGAAAATAGATACTTGGAAAGGTCATACACTGACCATAGCTGGTAGAATGGTGTTTATCAATGTCAGCTTGTCCAATGTTCCCACTTATTATATGTCGATGTTTTTGCTCCCTTTAACATTGACAGATAGATTAGAGAGGATGCGAAGGAGATTCCTGTGGCAAGAGGGTCATTCTAAAAGAAAATACCACCTAATTAAATGGGAGGTTGCCTATAAGAATAAGAATAAAGGGGGTTTGGGCATTAAAGATATTAAGAAAATGAATATTATCCTTTTGACTAAATGGTGGTGAAGGATAGAAAATGATAAAGGGCTTTGGCAGGATATTGTACAAGCCAAATATATAAAAGGTGGCCCCATCAGAAATCTAAAGCATAGGATTTCAGACTCCCCTATATGGTGACTTACTAAAAGTAAGAAACATCTATATGAGTGGGAGAAGATTTATCCTAGGCAGGGGGGATCGGATTAGTTTCTGGAAGGATATATGGTTGGGGTCAAAATCCCTTTGTGAATCATATAGATTGTTATATGAGTTCTGCAGAGATAAAAACTGGACTGTAGCACAGTGTGCAGAGGCAAATTGGGTGGTTCACTTCAACCCAGCTTCACCTATAATATTACATGAGCAATGGTACAGCCTAGCCATAGAGCTTAACAGACAGAGAATAACTAAGGAAGATGATAAGGTGATTTGGATGTGGAATAGCACAAGAAAATTCACTGTTAGATCCGTATACAATAAATTAACAGAAAATGATAGATGGTATCATTTTAAAACGGTGTGGAAAGCAAAGATTCCGCCCAAAATTAAGATCGTTCTATGGCTAATTGAGAATAATGCTATTCTTACAAAGAACAATATGCTATCCAGGAAGTGGAAGGGGGACCCAACATATAGATTCTGTAATGAAATGGAAACTGTGGATCATCTGTTCCATAGTTATTAAGGCGGTAAAGCGACCTAAGGCGACCGCCCCTCTTTTTACCTTTTAAGCGATAAGGCGTAAGGTGAGGCGACACCTTATTAATATAAAAAAATAGGAAATTATAGGAATGCAGTCCCAAATTCCAAATAGATGAGGATGAAACTACCAATTAGCAAATAGAAGTATTTCAATATAAACCAACATAATAGACAAAGTCCACCATAAGTAATAAATAGTATTAAATAACCACTCCCATCTCTTAAGTTTATCTCAATACCAGTTGTCGAACACATCAGACATTGCATGATCATGCAAAAAGTATGTGACACACTGCAACAGAGGGAGTAGAGGGGCAGCAACAACAAGCAGGGAGTAAGGCATCCTCGCCTTATCGCCTTACGGACGCCTTACGGACGCCTTAGGACGCCTTATGCATAAGATTAAGGCGAAAAGGACGCCTTAACCTCAAAAACCGCCTTACCGCTTAAGCGTCGCTTAAGCGACACCTTAATAACAATGATCTGTTCTTCTCATGTGATGTGATGAAGGTGGTGTGGGGTATTATCTCTGAGTGCTTTGGAAATAAGTTTAGACCTAACAACATTGATCAGTACTGGTGTTGGGTCAAGCAAGCTTTGCCCGGAGGTGATGATGTTCATGCTTTTGGCTTGGCAGCTGTATGTTGGGCCATGTGGAAATGCAGGAATCGAGCATGCTTTGAAAAGAAATATATAACTCATCCTTGTGATGTAATCTGTCTTGCGTGCTCCTTTATGAAATTTTGGACAGGTCTTTACTCAGAGGAGATGAAGGAGGTGGTGACACCAGGTGTGGAGTCTATGATGCAAGCGGCGATCAAGGCAATGAAGAAACAGAGGAAGCTGGTGCTGATGCCGCCGAGTGCTGATGAGACAGGAGAGGAGGAAACTGAAGATGCTGGGCACAAATAGGAGGGTCGTGTCAGTCCTTATGAAGACGACTTATGCTTGGTGATGGGTGGTTCACCCCCCCCCCCCCCCCCCCCCCCCCCCCCCCCGGAAAAACCTGAAGCTATTTTTGGAAGTCTGTGATGTTTTTATGTTTTTGTGAGCCGAGGAAAGTCAAAACTTTCTAGGCTGAAAAATGCTGGCCTGCGTGTCTGAACTTGGAGGTTGATAACGAGCCACATAGATGCTAGAGTCTGGCATTATAGGTGGTTATGTGGGGTTAGAGTCTAACAGCCGCTTCGTTATCGAACCTTGTAAAGATCTCTGTTTCTGTGGAAATGGAAGTGGATCCTCCGACTCAAAAAAATTGTCTTTTATGCTTCTTTTACACTCATTATAGTTTCTCAACTGTTTTTAAAATCATATGATTCAGATACATTTTTGTCTATTTGATTGTTTATATGTTATCCAAAACATATTTGCGAAATGAATGATTCTTTTCATTCATTTGGCTGAAATCTTCAGTTTCCTATTGGGATAAACTCTGATCGTTTCAAGCGAGCGTTGGACATTGCAGCAGCCAAAAGACATATCAATGAATTGAAACATCGTTTTGCTGGTCGAAAGGTATGAAAACACTCGGCCTTTATTTACCCAGGTTTCATTATAAAGATGAGATGCAGAATTGGTTCATAATTATATAGGTTCCATTTTATTAAAGTCACAAAATCCGTACCACAAGATCCATCACCCATTTTTAGTCCATACGGTTGTGATAGTTTGCAGCAGGGCCATCATTCTCTCTGCTTACTACATGACTCCTGACTCCTTAATCTGTGTGATTTTTTCCTAAACTATAGACTTTATTGCTTAATACACATTGTGCTCAAATTGTCTGAATCTTAATACACAGTATTTTGGTTGTGCTCACTAAAACATACACTATCTTACAGTTCGAACATACAGTATTGCCATATAAACTTTCTGCAAGTGTATACTGATTGTTGCTGGTTACTAACTTGTTGGCTATGATCTGCAGACCAAAAGCTTACGAGCCAAGTGCATGGAATTGTTGGGCGCATAAATGGCCGATTTGGAACATTGACTGCTGTCCCAATCCATCATTTGGTATTTTCCTCATCTTTCACAACATACATAGCTGTCTTATACTAACTTAATGTTATGTTGCATCTCACTAGCACCTGTTACCAACAAAAGGAACTGCTTAGTAGTTATATTATATAATTATTTTTTCTATGACAATAAAAAGTAAAGCATTAAGATCTCATCATTTTTCATCAGAAGGATCCATTGCATCTTCTTTTTCTAATCTGAAACAATGTTTTCCTTCCAGGACAGATCTCTTGATTTCCATGCCTTGTGTGTGTGCTCTTTATGTAGTCACGAGTAATACTTACAGATCTCGATACTAACAATTGTTCTGATTGAATTGCTTCCCTTTGTTATGACTCATCTCTGAATGCATTTGCTCTTATTTCAAGGTCACACGGTTTCAACGTTGGAAGTTTGTTCGAGAAAGAGATGACGGCGAGTCCACTTAATGGTGGTGGTGCATTTGACCATTCAGATCGTGAGAACTATCCAATTGCAGGGCAAAGAATGGAGAGAATCGTAGTACAGGTTGTGGTGCTTAAAAGTTGAGCTGGGTTGTTAATTGTAAATCTATTGGACAGTAGGTGGTGGTACAGATGTCAGTGTAACACCCTCATTTTCATGCATCATGCATTGCATAAGTTCATATACATGTTTAACATTAATCCACATAAAAAAGAAATGAGTTTAAAATGAATTAGGAGCAAAACCGCACTTAAAAGTTCTGAGGAGTGTGAACTAGTCCGTTTTTGTTGCGGACTAGTCCGATTTCACTCTGACCTTCTTCGGACTTGTTCTTTCTTGCTGCAGACTAGTTCGGTTTCGTCTCTGTACAATTGTTGGACTTGTTTGGTCTATTGCGGACTAGTCCGGTATTCCAATTCCTTGAAATTCATCAAGTCCCTAGACTTGTCCAGACTTGTTGGATGTCTAGCGGACTTGTCTGTTTTACTCTTTGACTAAGTTCGGACTTGTCCGTTGTCCAGTTTGGACTTATCTGTTTTCTTCTCTAACTAACTTCGGACTAGTCCGGCCTATTGCGGATTTGTCCGGTGATCGCAATTTCGAGTTGATCTTTTGTTCCACAACGTATTTTTGGATTTTACCTTAAGTAGGACTAAGGACGTCGTGTCTAACTCTTTTTGGAGCCCATGTGGGACCCCACACTGGCCTCCACCCTCCCCAAACTCGAATTCCATCAAACCCTAGCCTTTCACCTCTATATAAACAACCCCACCCCTTGATTTTACATCTTTTTGCCTCAATTGAAAGCCCACAAACCCTATTTCGTAGAGAGCCGTCATCAAGGAGGGAGAAGGAGATCCCAAGCAAGAAGAAGAAGAGGAGGGAACGAAAGAGGATCAAGTGATCAAGACCTCTATTAAGTTGTTGTTCTTCATCAACAATTCACCTTCAAGTTCTTCATCAACTCTGGATCATCAAGATCCAAGTGTTGCCTCCAAAACCCTTGATTCATTGGAGTTCTAAACACCTGGTATACCTTCTACTTCCTCTTTCTCACGTAAATTCAACCTCGTTTCTCCAAATTCACATTGATCTAGAAAATCCTAATTTGCTGTTTCTGCCAAGGACGGACTAGTCCGGTCAGACTGACCGATTTTTGCTGAATTAACTCTAAGTTGTTTCAAATCAACTCTAAACCTATGTAAACCTGTTAAAAACTATTAGAACTAGTTAGTAAACATCATTAACAAATCATTAACTAATTTTGCTTCGCATTTGCATTATCATACATGTCATGTCATATTGAGTAATATATGAGCATCTATTGATTGTATTTCTTGTCTTGTATATTCTTTGCGCAGTTTAGACGAATTTGCGCTAGAGGGTGCTGTAGAGGTCCTCCAGCACCAGGAGTTTGAAGTCTTTGATCCCAATCAAGCCCAAGAGCAAGGCAAGTGTCCTTGAATATATTGATCCTGTTTTTACAATAAATGTTTTGTTTTCAAAACTGCATGTTTGTTTAACCACCCTTGTCACCTGGAATACATGGCAGAGAGTCAGGAAGGGCTTTTTACCTTTGCTTCGCTTAATTAAATGGGGATGGGAAAACAACTATACCATTTAATTATACATTAATGAGATTATAGTTAATATGAACTGGTCAATATGATATGGTAATGGGTAATCTAAGCAATCCTGGTATGTGGATGGGTTGGAAGACATGGTGGTTGCTTACTTTAGATCTAAGGACCGGTTCATGTGAAAATAAGCCAGGACAATAGTGCCACCACGAGGCTAAGTATGGGTGCGACCTAGCTGATTAATTAGGGTATTGCTAGTTTTGCATGGATCATTTGGCGCACCGGGGAAGGGGAGTCAGATTGAGTTTGGATTTGAGGCAGGACTCCCTGGTATCCGAATGGCACAATAGGGGGTCCTTGGTTGAAGATGTGCTCAGTTGGAGACATCGCCACTGGTGAAACCTCAGTGGATCTGTACATACTAGTAGTCCATTTGTAAAGGCTATTTTGTGATCTCTTGGCCACACACCAACAGAAGTGTGAGATGGCAAGATAGAGGTTCCAAAGTCATTAAAAAGTGTTGAAATCACAAACACGTGGGTAAAGTGGTACAAACTCTGCATAGTGTCTTAAAAACTATCATGATAGCCGTGCTCCCGGTTAAGAGCACCTGGACAACTTCCATGATTAGAGGAAACTTGGAATTTGGATGGTACAGTTATGTTTTGGTGTTGGGATGATTTGGTACTGGTTATGGTTGGTAATATGGTTGGTAATATGATTATGGCTAGTTATGGATTGATTTATGGTAATGGATATGGTTAATAGTAATGAGAAATCTGGAATATGGATGACAATGTTGAAATATGAACTGATATTATGATAACTATATGGTTTATGATAGATTTACTTCATATACATACAATATATTGCTTATCAAATGTTTTAATGTACTTTTTAGCGCTAACCTTTATTATTGTCATTATTTGTATCAGCTATATGTCATACTTTTCACACTTACTGAGTACGACATGTACTCACCATTGCAATTCCCCCACCAATGCAGGTCAGGATTGAGAGTGTAACAGTGATAATGCGGAGTTCTAGGCCGTGTCTGCCGTCAGCTTTGCCTGTGGTGTTGCTTGGAGCTGCGCTACACTTATGCTTATTTTTCTTAGTTTGCTTAATTAGATTATTGCCGCTGCATTAGTTCAAACTTGCCATTATTATTCATTAGAGCTTGTATTCGAGGATATTATGAAGCCCGTAATAAAAAAGTTAATTAATCTTGTTTTGTGGTAATTTTTTGTATATCCTTTTGTGAATGCACTTATGTATGTGTGTTAAACGTCCTGGACACACATATGCGTTCACTTGGTTCATTTTCGGAACCGGGTGTCACAAATTGGTATCAGAGCCAGGTTGATCGTAGGATGCAGCCTAGATAGAATGAACACTGTCAAAGTGTTAGAGCGACACTTCTCCCGAATCTGCTAAGGAGCAGCCCGCGGAGGTTCTTGTTCGGCGGGGCTTAGGCCTCAATCAAGTGTTCTAGCGGATGGAAGTATGATACAATGGTTTTTATGTGATTCGGGCCGCAAGGTGCATAACACCCTACTCCACGGTGGATGGTATTGCTAGTATGTGTGTATGCGTGTGTGATTTTTCGGTCTGGTCCCTTGTAACGGTGGCGGTTCGGGCCTTTTATAGTCAAGGCCGAATGCCTTACAAGTGGGGTTACCGGGGCTCAACAGGTGGTCTTGTGACGATCTTATCCTAAAGATCTAAGGCTTCTTCCGTAAGCTTGCTCTGACCATGGACTTGAAGACTCGCCTTCTTGCCGCCTGCATCGTCAGTAGCCCATGCGCTGTTGCTGACATTGGCAGGGGATGTCCTGTCCAACTGTCTCTGTCGCCGTAAGCTACCCACTTGGCGGAGTGGGATAGGCCTGCGGCGTCTTCATTGTGATGCGATTAGTCGCAACGGTATCTAACATTAGGCATGCACCGCGCCATGCGTCTGTGGAAGCCGCGTATCTTCAATCCTTGACAGGGACAAGGTGCATCGTCCTCTTAACTCCTACGTCCTTTCGTCCAGGGCAAGTGGCTGGACTATGTGATAGCTCGGGAGCTCACCTTTGCGGAGGAGGTCAGGTCCCGCCTTGCGGACCACTTGGCAGCTCGGGAGCTCACCACTACGAAGGAGGTCAGGTCCCGCCTTGTGTGCCACGTGGCGGCTTGGGAGCTCATCTCTGCGGGGATGGCTAGGCCCCGTCCTGCTGGACACGTGTCGGTGTCGGGAGCTCGCCTTCGCGGTGGAGGTTAGGTCTCGCCTTGCGGGACACATAGCAGCGCCAGAGCCCACCCATATGGGAGGTGGCCTGTCTGATGTCTTGGTCCACGTGGCAGCTCCAGAGCCCTGTCTCACGGGGAGGAGGGGTCCTTACCTGCCGGACACGTGGTTACCTGGGGGCTCGTCTCCAAAGGGGGTGCTGAGCTTCTCCTTCAGGTTTCTTGCGGATATCCCGGACCTCCCATCTGAGACTGATGGGTCCGGGTCTCTTGAACATGTGGCGCCCTAGGACCCCGCCTCTGCTGGGAGGCGGGGTACCTAGGTGGCTCTAGCCTGTGCGCGAGGGTACCCGATATGCCGGGTACCAACAGTGGTCCCTAGGTCCACTTTGGAGGGAGGTGACGAGCCTGAGGGTGGAGCCCTTATCCTGCTTTCCCGCGCGGCCTTTTAGTTTTTTCTTGATCAGTTGAAACGGTGCGCGCCTCTGCTGCTGTGACCATGCGTCCCTCTTTGGTTGAGGGGTCATGGCGACGGGATCTTTGCTTGCTGCGACATTATCGCGACGGTTTCCAAGGCATCTGTTGCACTTCTACTACTTTCAATTTCGTCTTTATGGGAACCACCGGGTTGCCTTCTTAGGAGGAGGATCGCTCGGGCCGATTTTTCTGATGGGGACCTCGACCCGTTTTTCATGAACGTCGTGGTATGAGCCGTTGATTTGGAGCCCGCTCAAATTTGCACGATGCACCCAAACTTCACTAGGGTGCTTAAAAGGGGTACCTTTGTGCACAATGGAGGTTCCTTCCTTCCGCACGCCCCAAGAATTCGAGCCTTCACGTTCCTCCTTGAGCATCTACCCACCCTTGAGGTTCTCGACCCCTGCTCCAATGGACTCAGCCCAGCCTCCTTCCCGGATGGAGGATGTCTCACCTGTGAGGCAGCTTTTCGGCTGGGAGGACGAGGGGCGACGAGACCTGATCCGTCCTGGCTCCCTGCCCCTGGAGTTGGGGAGAAGGAGATCGTCTTCTTCCAGGCATATGCATACTCCGGATTCGTCCCTCTTGTTTCCTCGTTCCTGGTGACACTCCTGGAAGTCCGTGGGCTTCAACTCATCACCTATTGTCGAACTCTCTGGTGGTGGCAGCGGCGTTCTCGCATTTCTGCGAGATGTTCATCAGGGTGTATCCGAGCGTACCGGTGTTCCGGTAGTTCTTCGTGCTGAGGCGGACCGGGAAGAAGAACAAATCCAACTTCCTCGGCGGCTACTTCTTCCAGCATCGGGCTAACAACCCCTTCAAGTACATCACACCACTCTCTTCGATGAAGTGGGCTGATTGGAGGAAGGACTGGGTGATTGTACAAGTCAACGCCCATGACTGCCTGGTTATGCCCACCGGTTGGGCGACGATCAGGAAGGATACCTGGGAGGAGCGTTCGGAGTTGGAGCAGGCCTATACCCCGGTGATGGAGAGGATCCAATTCCTGGCGGATCATGGTCTGTCGGAGTTGAAGGTGATGGCATACTTCGTCCGTTGACGTCTGGCTCCTCTTCAGCACCTTGTCGTCCTGCATGGCTCTACTTCGGGCTATAGGATGGCACCTGGCTGGTGCGGGGTCGCGACACAGAGATGACCCCCAAAGAGGTGCTCAACGCAATGTCCAAGGCGTGCAGCAACCTGCTGTCGGACGACGTCTTCAACTTCCCGCGGGCTTGCCCACCGCTCTGTATGGATCGAGACCTTTGAACAAAGGTTTTGAGGGAGATGCTCAACCTGGACGCGATTGGTCTTGCGCCGCGACAGGTTGGTGATGAGAGTCGGGGCCTGGCCATCGTCGACTCTTCGGAGGAGTCCACACCTTCTTCAGGCTCCAAAGCTTCCAGGGCGGAGGAGGCACCCGCTGTCAGAGATAAAGGCAAGGCGCCAGTCCCTGACGCAGGTATGGTGGTCGAGGTCGTGAAGGAGAAACGCCCTCGGTCGCCACTGAGGGCGCCGCCGCAGGTGGCCTTCGCTCCGAGTCAACGTACAGTGCGCCCCTCTTCAGTATTGGTCGTCGGTGGTTCTTTGGGGGGAGGCTCAGTCCGTCAAGCGGTGGCTCCGCCGACATCAGCAATCGGCACATCATCCAACATCCCCATTGCCAGCGTGGTCCAGGGTGCCACAGGGGGCTCCGACATCATGACACCTACGGAGCCTCAGGCAAAAAGGCCTCGAGCCAGATTCGTCTGCAGCTCGGGAGGAGGCTTCAGGAGTGGCTCCGTCGAAGTTGGTGGAGGCACACTGACTCAGGGTGGCAGCATTGCTGGTGGTTTTGGTGGAGGCCCAGCTGGGATGACCTCGCCTGTTATGCCATCGTCATGGCCTGCGGCTTCAGGGTCGCCGAAAGTGGCGGCTCGCTAGAGCTTCTGGGGACGTCCGTAAGGAATTGTTGCCAATGCTTGCTCTATTATCTCGCCTGCCTTTGTTGATTGGCTAGGGCTTGATCGTGATTTGTAGGGCTACGTCAGCTGTTGTGAGGCCCTTACCACCAGGGGTAGTGCCCGAAAGCGCTTTGAAGGCGTCCGAGGAGGCTACGTGTGACACCCGGTTCCGAAAATGAACCAAGTGAACACATATGTGTGCCCAGGACGTCCAACACACATACACGAGTGCAATCACAAAATAATATACAGATAATTACTACAGAACAAGATTAATTAAGCACTTTTATTACAGAATTCAGAATATATCAAATATAAGCTCTAATAAATATTAATGACAAGTTCAACTAATGCAGCGGAAATAACTAAACTGGGCAACTAAGCAAAAGGTATTGCACAACTCCAACACTCCACAGGCAAAGCTGACGGCACACACGACCTAGAACTCCGCATTACCATCGTTAAACTTCCAAATCTGACCTACAACTGTTTGTGGGGGGGAATTGCAAGAGTGAGTCATGTCGTACTCAGCAAGTGTGGAAAGTATGACATGTGGCTGATCAAATGACAAATATAATAATAGCTAAGTGTTGAAAAATACATTAAAACATTTGGAAAGCAATATATTATATGTATGTGAAATAAACCCATCATAAACCATAAGTAATATCATAGTACGAGTCCATATTCATTACCATCATCCATATTCCATATTTCTCATTGCCAATAACCATAATCAATATTGGAATTTAATTCATAACCAGACATAACCATATTATTGACCATAACCATTACCAAACCATACCACCATCCCGAATTCCCAAGTTTCCTCTAATCATGTGAGGGTCCAGTTTGCTCATAACCGGTAGCACAACTATCATGATAGTTTTTAGACACACTCTGCAAAGGTTGCACAACTTTACCCACGTGTTTATGATTTCATCACCTTTCGATGACTATAGAATCTCAATTATGCCGTCTCACACTTTCTTAGGTGTGTGGCCAAGAGATCACAAAATAGCCTTTACAAAGGGATTACTATCCTATTTAGACCCCACTGAGCACCGGTGGCGATGCCTCCAACTGAGCACATCTTCAACCAAGGGCTCCCTCGTGAGCCATTCGGATCCCAGGGTAGTCCCGCCAATCATCAAAAACCTAATCCGACTACCCCTTCCCCGAGCATCCTTAATGGTCCAAATAACACTGGCAAAGCCCTAATTAATCAGCTATGCTGCACCCATACTTGGCCTCGTGGTGGCACTGTAAATCCAGGATGGTCGCTCCATAAACCGGTCCTTAGATCTAAAGCAAGCAAACCACCATAACATCCAACCCATCCACATACCATGCTTTCTTAGATCACCCATTACCACATCATATTAACCAGTTCATGTTAATCATAATCTCATAAATGCATAATTAAGTTGAGTGGTATATTTGTTTTCCCATCCATATTAATTAAGCGAAGCAAAAAGGTAAAAAGCCCATCCCGACTCTCTACCATATTTTCCAGGTGACAAGGGTGGTCAACAAATCTAGTAAACTTTCTAACATAGGGTTCCCAACAAATTGACAGAAGCATGCAATTTTGCAAAAGAAACATTTACTTTAAAATAGGATCAATATGCTTCAAGGACACTTGCCTTGCTCTTGGAATTGGTTCGGGTCAAAGCCTTCAAACTCTTGGTGCTGGAGATCCTCCGCAAAGCTCTCTAGCGCAAATTCGTCTAATTCGCACAACAACATACAAGACAAGAATTACAATTAGTAGATGCTCATATATTACTCAATATGACATGACATGCATGATTAATGCAAATGCAGAGCAAAACTAGTTAATGGGTTACTATTAATGTTTACTAACTAGTTCTAATAGTTATTTACAAGTTTGGACAGGTTTGGAATTGATTTGAGTCAATTTAGAATTAATTCAATAGAAATTAACCAGGAAAATCAGACTAGTCCGCTAGGGACCGGACAAGTCCGCACTTCGCAGAACTGGCGAATTAGGGTTTTCTAGATAGACGTGAATCTAGAGAAAACGGGGTTGAATTCACGTAAGGAAAAGGGAATAGAAGGTATACCAGGTGTTTAGAACTCCAGTGAATCAAGGATCTTGGAGGTAACACTTGGATCTTGAAGATCTAGGGTTGATGAAGAACTTGATGGTGAATTGTTGAAGAAGAACACGAAGTTGATGGAGATCTTGATCCTCTTTCATTTACTCCTCTTCTTCTTGCTCTAGATCTCCTTCTCCCTCCTTGGTGGCGGCTAATCACGAGCTAGGGTTTGGGTGTGGTGGAAAAGTGGCAAATAGATGTCAAACCAAGGGGTGGGGTTTTTATATAGAGGTGGAGGCTAGGGTTAAATGGATTTTGAGTTTGAGATGAGTAGAGGCCGGTTTAGAGTCCCACATGGGCTCTAAAAGAGTTAGACACAACGTCCCTAGGCCCACTTAACGTAAAACCCAAGAAACAACTCGTGAAACAAAAGATCAACTCGGAGTCGCGATTTATCGCACAAGTTCGAAAAGGGCGGACTAGTCCGATGTTGGACAGAGAGATATCGGACAAGTCCGGATTGGACATCAGACAAGTTCGAACTTATTCAAAGGGGAAAAACAGACAAGTCTGGCTAAAATCGGACAAGTCCGACTTTAGTCAGAGGGGAAAACAGACAAGTCCGCTAGAAGACCGGACTAGTCCGGACAAGTCGTGGGACTTAGCAAATTTCCAAGAACTTGGAACACTGGACTAGTCCGCACTAGTCTAGACAAGTACGAAAGTGTCCAGAGGGAAAAACAGACCAGTTCGCAGAAAAATAGACAAGTCTGTTTGAAGTCAGAGAGAAATCAGACTAGTCCGTACCAAAATCGGACTAGTCCACACTTTCCAGAATTCATAAGTGCGGTTTTGCTATCAATTCGTTTTTAACTTGTTCCTTTTTATGTGGATCAATGTTAAACATATTTAATGATGGATGCAGGACATGATGCATGAAAATGACGGTGTTACAAACCTACCCCCGTCAAAATGAACCTTGTCCTTGAGATTCGACGCGGAAGAGAAGATAGAGAAATTACTTCTTGAGATCGTCCTCCAACTCCCATGTTGCTTCCGATCCTGTATGATGTTTCCATTGCACTTTATATCATTTAATAACCTTGTTCCTTGTGACCCTCTCCTTGGTTTCCAAGATTTTGATCAGTTGCTCGGCATAAGTCAAATCTTCCTCTAGGTTCATTTCTTCCATCAGCATTTGTTCTTCCGGTACTTTCAAACACTTCTTGAGCTGGAAAACATAAAACACATCATTGATATCTGAAAGATGAGCTGGCATCTACAATTTATACGCTAATTCTCCTCTTTTATCCAAAATCTTGAATGTCCCAATGTATCGAGGTGCTAGCTTGCCTCTTATGTTAAACCTCTTATGACCTCTCATTGGTGACACCTTGAGGTAAACGAAGTCTCCCACTTCAAAGGCTAGTTTCCTTCTCCTATTGTCTGTATAGCCTTTTTACCTTGATTGAGCGGCCCTCAAGTTTTCACGAATTACGTGAACTTGTTTTTCAGCTTCTAGCAACACATCCAGAACAAATATTTGAGTTTCCCTTGTCTCATTCCAGAATAAGAGCATCCTACACTTCCTTCCATATAGTGCTTCATAAGGCGACATTTTCAAGCTTGCTTGGTAACTATTGTTGTATGAGAATTCCACATATGGCAAGATTTTGTCCCAACTCTTCCCATGCTTCAAAGCACAAGCTCTCAACATATCCTCCAAAATCTGATTGGTCCTCTCAGTTTGTCCATCCGTTTGAGGGTGATATGCTGAACTAGAGTTTAACCTTGTTCCCAAGGCTTCATGCAATTTCTGCCAAAACCTGGAGGTAAATTGAGAACCTCTATTCGACACTTTCTTCTTTGGAACTCCATGCAAACATACTATTTTTTCCATGTACAGTTCCGCTAACTTCTCTCCAATAAAAGTGGTCTTGACGGGAATAAAGTGAGCTGACTTGGTCAATCGATCCACGATTACCCAAATTGAGTCATAACCGGACTGAGTACGTGACAATCCGACTATGAAGTTCATGCTGATTTCATCCCACTTCCATTTTGGAATCTTCAATGGCTGGAATAGTCCAGCTGGCCTTTGATGTTCCGCTTTCACCCGTTGGCACACATCACACAATGCTACGTATTCAGCTATGTCCTTTTTCATGTCAGCCCACCAATAACAAGTCTTCAAGACTTTGTACATCTTGGTACAACCGGGGTGAATCGAGTATGGCGAGTCATGTGCCTCCTTTAATATTATCTCCCGAATACGCTTCACACTAGGCACGACAATCCTCTTATCAAGCCATAGGGTACCTTGTTCATCCTCATCAAATCTGAATTCTCTTCCCTCCTGGGTCCTTTCCTTGATTTCTTGGATTTCGTCATCCTTTGTTTGGCCCTCTCGAATTTCTTGCTCCAAGATCGAATTTGACTCCACCGTCCCCATCTCATTTACAAATCCAAGGTTCAACCATTCAAACTCTTTACATAACACAGATGGCAGCTCTCGAACTGTGAGTTGATGACTTACTCCTTTCCGACTCAAGGCATCGGCCACTACATTAGCCTTCCCTGGGTGATAACTGATTCCCACACCATAATCCTTGATGAGTTCCAACCATCTTCGTTGCCTCAAATTCAGGTCCGTTTGTGTGAAAATATACTTAAGACTCTTATGATCCGTGTAAATTTCACACCTATGTCCAAGGATATAGTGTCTCCAAATTTTCAATGCATGTACCACGACTGCAAACTCCAAATCATGCATTGGATAATTCTGCTCATGTTTCTACAATTGTCTCGATGCATATGCAACCACTTGACCTTCTTGCATGAGAACACATCCAAGCCCTTGTCTCGACGCATCAGAATATATGTCGAAACTTTTGCTTACATCTGGCAAAACCAAAACTGGGGTTGTTGTTAACCTTTTCTTCAACTCCTCAAAACTTTCTTGACAAGCTTGAGTCCATTAAAATGCTTTCCCCTTCATTAGCAATTCCGTCATTGGCTTGGCTATCTTAAAAAAGTCCTTGATGAAACAACGATAATATCCAACCATCCCAAGAAAACTCCTTATTTCCTTGACATTTTACGGGGGCTCCCATTTTAGCACATCACTCACTTTTCCGGGGTCGACCGATACTCCTCCTCGTGAGATGATATGACCCAAAAACGACACCTCTTTCAACCAAAATTGGCACTTGCTGAACTTGGCGTACAATTGATGCTCCCTCAATTTTTGCAACGTGAGCCTCAAGTGTTCCTCATGTTCCTTCTCATCCTTCGAGTAGATCATAATGTCATCAATGAACACCACAAAAAAATTATCCAAGTACTCCATGAAGACCTTATTCATGAGGTACATAAAGTAGGTAGGCGCATTTGTCAATCCAAAGGACATCACGGTGTACTCATAAGATCCATACCGTGTCCAAAAAGCGGTCTTGCATATGTCCGACGGTCTAATCTTCATATGAGAATATCCCGACCTCAAATCAATCTTGGAGAAGACACAAGCACCCTTCATCTGATCGAACAAGTCTTCTATGCGTGGCAAGGTGTACTTGTTCTTGATGGTCACCTCGTTGAGAGCTCGATAATCCACACACATCCTTTGCGACCCATCCTTCTTATACATGAAAAGAATGGGCGCTCCCCAAGGTGAAGAACTAGGGCGAATAAAATCCTTCTCTAGTTGCTCTTGAATCTGCTTCTTGAGCTCCGCTAATTCCTTAGGAGGCATCCTATATGGCCTCTTAGCTATAGGTGTAGTTCCAGGTATTAAATCAATAACAAACTCAATGTCTCGATCAGGTGGCATACCTGACAACTCATCCGGAAACACATCCAAGAATTCACACACCACCGGAATCTCCTCAATTGCGGCACCGTCCATGTGATTCAGCTCCAATTGCTTTGGTGCGTGTTGAGATGCTTCAAATTATACGGTGATCCCTTCCTCATTGGTCAACTTCGCCGTCTTTGTGGCACACTCAATAACTCCATTGTGCTTCCTCAACTAGTCCATACCAAGTATAATGTCCAATCCTTGGAATCCGAGACAATGAGGTTGGCGAAGAAATCTACCCCCCTTATTCAAAGGCTTACTTTTGGACATACTATATTTGTCCTCATCCCTCCTCCAGGAGACTTAACCTATAGAGTAAACTTCATATGAGAGATAGGAAAACTATACTTGGTAACATATTTCGATGCAATGAATGAATGTGATGCTCCAGAATCAAATAACATAGTCGCCAGGTTGGAGTTTGCGAGAAACATACCAATCACCACGTCATCCGCTTGTTGCGCATCCTCCGTAGAGACATGGTTCACGTTGCCAGGAGCAAAATTCTACTGTCCACGGTTCCCTTGCGGCTGTCCTCCATTCGGTCTTGAGTTTTGCCTCGGCGCATTGCTTCCTTGACCAAGGTCTGACTTAGGACATTGATGTGCAAAGTGTCCAGCCTCCCCACAAGTATAGCACTTCTTTGCTGCACCAAAATTTGGACGGACTTGATTTTGAACATTTGCACCAGGAAAGTTAGCACGAGGTGCAAAAGGCATTGGAGGCCTAGGTGCTTGCATGACAGGGCGCTACTGCACGAACTGAGCTGGGCGCGGTGCATAACCAGGGCGGTGAGCAGGCGCAGAAGAGCTGAAATATGGCACATTAGGAGGTGCAAAGCGAGGGCGCACATTACTTCCTTGTTGCCGTCCTTGATATGGCGCCTTCCTCTTATTGTCTTGCTCCATCTCACGGACCTTGTTCTCCACAACAATTACTTTGTCCACAAGCTTATGGAAGTTGTCATAATCACAATTCAACAATTGTACTTGGATCTCATTTTTCAAGCCTCTCATGAACAAGTATTACTTCCGACTATCCTGGCTCACATCCTCAGGCGCATACCTTGGAATTTTAGTGAATTTGTTGAGATATTCACCCACGCTCGATCTTCCTTGCCTCAGGTTCTCAAATTCTTGTCTCTTCAAGATCATGACACCTTCCGACACATAATGAGAACAGAAACTCTCCTTCAATTCGTCCCAAGTGATCCCCTCTTGGTTTTTATGAGCATTGCAATAAGCATCTCACCAATCCGCTGCTGCTCCAACCAGTTGATGTGAAGCAAGAAGCACTTTCTCCCGGTCACTACATTGGACAATAGCTAGCTTCTTCTCCACGGACTTGAGCCAATCAACAGCATCCATGGGGTCAACAGCTTGAGCAAAGGTCGGTGGCCTAGTACTGATAAACTCTCCCAACTGGTTATGAGGAGGTGGTGGAGGCATGTGGGGCTAATTGTTGTTGTTACCAGCCTGCAGCTGTCCCATAGTTTGTATCGTGATCTGCATGAGCTGGTTCTGCATGGCCATAAGCTGCTCAATATTGATAGCTCAATGAGAAGGTCCTTGTCCATTGTTGTTCTGAGGTGCTCCATTGTTCTCCTCCTTATCATTGCCATCCCTCTGGTTGCGAGTCCTCACTATCTGAAGAAAAGCAAGAGATAAGAATTTTGAAGACGTCCCCAACTATATGCATCAAGGGATATGAAACTAAGCAACTAACTACACTAGCCTACGTGGATATGGCAATGCTAAAGCATCCCAAAACCATCTATTAGGCACACAAGCAAACAATATATAGCAAACAACACATCAAGCAAAAACACATCGATTCCTCAGTGTTCCTATGTGCTCTAAAGTGTCCATTCTATCTAGGCTGCGTCCTACGTCAACCTATGGCTCTGATACCAATTTGTGACACCCGGTTCCGAAAATGAACCAAGTGAACGCATATGTGTGCCCAGGACTTTCAACACACATACACGAGTGCAATCACAAAAGAATATACAGATAATTACCACAAAACAAGATTAATTAAGCACTTTTATTACAAAATTCAAAATATCTCAAATACAAGCTCTAATGAATATTAATGACAAGTTCAACTAATGCAGCGAAAATAACTAAACTGAGCAACTAAGCAAAAGGGATAACGTAGCTCCAACACTCCACAGGCAAAGCTGACGGCAGACGTGGCCTAGAACTCCGCATTACCATCGTTAAACTCCCATCTCTGACATGCAACTGTTGGTGGGGGAATTGCAAGAGTGAGTACATGTCGTACTCAGCAAGTGTGGAAAGTATGACATGTAGCTGATTCAAATGATGAATATAATAATGGCTAAGTGATGAAAAGTACATTAAAACATTTAGAAAGCAATATATTATATGTATATGAAATAAACCCATCATAAACCATAAGTAATACCATAGTACGAGTCCATATTCATTACCATCATCCATATTCCATATTTCTCATTGCCAATAACCATAATCAATATTGGAATTTAATTCATAACCAGACATAACCATATTATTGACCATAACCATTACCAAACCATACCACCATCCCAAATTCCCAAGTTTCGTCTAATCATGTGAGGGTCCAGGTTGCTCATAATCGGGAGCACGACTATCATGATAGTTTTTAGACACACTCTGCAGAGGTTGCACCACTTTACCCACGTGTTTGTGATTTCATCACCTTTCGATGACTATAGAATCTCAATTATGCCGTCTCACACTTCCTTAGGTGTGTGGTCAAGGGATCACAAAATAGCCTTTACAAAAGGATTACTAGCCTATTTAGACCCCATTGAGGTTTCACCGGTGGCGATGCCTCCAACTGATCACATCTTCAACCAAGGGCCCCCTCTTGAGCCATTCGGATCTCAGGGTAGTCCCGCCAATCATCAAAAACTTAATCCGACTACCCCTTCCCCGAGCATCCTTAATGGTCCAAATAACACTAGCAAAGCCCTATTTAATCAGCTACGCCACACCCATACTTGGCCTCATGGTGGCACTGTAAATCCAGGATGGTCGCTCCACGAACCGGTCCTTAGATATAAAGCAAGCAAACCACCATAACATCCAACCCATCCACATACCATGCTTGCTTAGATCACCCAATTCCACATCATATTAACTAGTTCATGTTAATATCATAAATGCATAATTAAGTTGAGTGGTATAGTTGTTTTCCCATCCCAATTAATTAAGCGAAGCAAAAAGGTAAAAAGCCCATCCCGACTCTATACCATATTTTCCAGGTGACAAGGGTGGTCAACAAATCTAGTAAACTTCCTATCATAGGGTTCCCATCAAATTTACACAAGCATGCAATTTTGCAAACAAAACATTTACTTTAAAACAGGATCAATATGCTACAAGGACACTTGCCTTGCTCTTGGGATTAGTTCGGGTCAAAGTCTTCAAACTCTTGGTGCTGGAGATCCTTCGCAACACTCTCTACCGCAAATCTGTCTTATTCACACAACAACATACAAGACAAGAATTACAATCAATAGATGCACATATATTACTCAATATGATATGACATGTATGATTAATGCAAATGCAGAGCAAAACTAGTTAATGGGTTACTATTAATGTTTACTAACTAGTTATAATAGTTATTTACAAGTTTGGACATGTTTGGAGTTGATTCGAGTCAATTTAGAATTAATTCAACAGAAATTAACCAGGAAAATCGGACTAGTCCGCTAGGGACCGGACAAGTCCGCACTTCGCAAAACTGGCGAATTAGAGTTTTCTAGATCGATGTGAATCTGGATAAACAGGGTTGAATTCACGTAAGGAAAAGGTAATAGAAGGTTTACCAGGTGTTTAGAACTCCAATGAATCAAGGATCCTAGAGGTAACACTTGGATCTTGAAGATCTAGGGTTGATGAAGAACTTGATGGTGAATTGTTGACGAAGAACACAAAGTTGATGGAGATCTTGATCCTCTTTTGTTTCCTCCTCTTCTTCTTCTTGCTCTAGATCTCCTTCTTCCTCCTTTGTGGCATCTAATCACGAGCGAGGGTTTGGGTGTGGTGGAAAAGTGGCAAATAGATGTCAAGCCAATGGGTAGGGTTGTTTATATAGAGGTGGAGGCTAGGTTAGATAGATTTCGAGTTTGAGATTAGTAGAGGGCAGTTTAGAGTCCCACATGGGTTCTAAAAGAGTTAGGCACGACGTCCCTAGGCCACTTAACATAAAACCCAAGAAACAAGTCATGAAATAAAAGATCAACTCAGAGTCGCGATTTATCGAACAAGTCCGAAAAGGGCCCAAGCAGTCCAAAGTTGGACAGAGAGATACCAGACAAGTCCGGACTGAACATCTGACTAGTCCGAACTTATCCAGAGGGGAAAACCAAACAAGTCTGGCCTAAAATCAGACAAGTCCAACTTGAATCAGAGGGGAAAACGGACAAGTCCGCTAGAAGACCGGACTAGTCCGGACAAGTCTAGGGACTTAGCAATTTTTCCAAGAACATGGAACATCGGACTAGTCCGCACTAGGCTGGATAAGTCCGAAAGTGTCCAGAGGGAAAAACAGACTAGTCCGCAGAAAAACGGACAAGTCTGTTTGAAGTCAGAGAGAAATCGGACTAGTCCGCACCGAAATTGGACTAGTTCGCACTTTCCAGAAATATTAAGTGCGGTTTTGCTATCATTTCGTTTTTAACTTGTTCCTTTTTGTGTGGATTAATGTTAAACATATTTAATGATCGATGTAGGGAATGATGCATGAAAATGAGGGTGTTACACTACGATTGCGCCAGTAGGGCAGCGCGCCAAGCTTGTTCAGGGGAGCGCTGCTCTGGCGTTTGTGCCTGGCGCGGGTAGTGAAGCATCTCCGTCTGCATCTCTAGCTGTCGCGCCAAGGGCACCTCCAGTTGTCGCGCCAGAGGTACCTCCAGCCATCGGCCTAGAGGCACCTCCAGCCGTCGTGGCAGAGGCACCTCCGGGCGTTGTGGCAGAGGCAATGTCGGAGTCGACTCTGGGAGCTGAAGGCCTGGCCTCCACTGTTGCTGATCCGGCGGGTGGCTCCTTGAGCGATGATGGCGCTGCTGCTTCGAGTGGCGCCACAACTCCCGCTCAGCCTCCGGGGCAAGGTCCTCGGTACTGGTGGCCTCGCCTTCACCGCTATGGGAGGAAGAGGTCGCAAAGATGATCACCGGACGACCTTCCCTGACTTTGGCACAGTCGGAGCGCCTCTCCGACATCATTGACTTGACACAATCCAATATCCTTCAGGTGCAATCCAACCTCCGCCGGGTGCAAGAGGCTCTCAACGCGGACTGGGAGAAGCTTCATGCCGAAGGCGAGCGCCTCCGAGGCTGGGAGGACCCTCTGAGGTCCAGGATCACTGAGGCGAAGGCAACATACCAAAAGAAGAGCAAGGAGTTGGAGCTGAGGCACCGCCTGGTGAAGGCCACAGACACCCTGTCCTTGAAGATTATGGCTGACGCCAAGGTAGCCAACGTAATGCTTGATGCCCTCCTGCGCACCCTTGAAGAAGGTTAAGAGGCCCTGAGTTGCCAAGAAGCCGCTATTGCTGAGAGGGAGGCTCCTGTCGCCGAGCAGGAGGTGACAACCTAGGCAATGATGGCTCGAGCTGAGGCTGATCGGGATAGGCTGTAGTCCCGCCTTGAAGATCTTGAGCTCTGGGAGAGGGACTTGTCGCGGGATCGGGCGCAACACTCAGCTGAGCATCAGGAACTTCTCCTGTGCGATCTCGACGTCCAAGCCCAGGACTGCTCGATGGAGCACCGCGCCCGGGAGCTCGATCTGTAGGAGTGTCAGCTGGCTCAGCGCCTAGAAGCCGAGGGTAGGGCGGTGGCAGAGATGGTGGCAACCCATGTCCTGGTGTGTTATCGGAGCTGATACCCTGATCTGCCCCTGGAACCAGTTTTGAAGGTCCTATTGAAGAGCGCTAGGAGGCGGCAGAAGTAGAGGTCAAGAATGCCACGAAACATGTTGTCGTGCAATTCGCCAGAGACTGAGGCTGGCAGCCCGACTTTGTATCCGGGGTTCGCCCCTTTGTAAATATTCCTTAGTGAATATGAATTTGTGTTTGGGTTCTTGCCTTGTCTCTATGCTTCTCAACTGTTGCTCTGAGTCCTTAGTTGCGTAAGGGTTTGCAGAACCTTTGCCGAGCCTGTTAGCTTTTGAGGACCAACGGTTGCACAATTGATATGGCCGAGGTGTTGCCCATTGACTTCCTGCCTATGGAACCCTTAGAGGCCCCTTGGTAGATGTGGTTAGTTGGCTGGGCACATCTACCATTTGATTTGCAGGATGTATTCAACGTGCCCCCAGTGGAGCGGGGGAGTTGGAATGTCATAACGCCACCAATTGCCGGAGCTCGTCACTCTAGCATCGCCCATCACTATCGTGGAGACGTCGACGGTAGGCCCCTTGGGAGGTGCCAGAGCTGGGTGCTCTAGCGTCGTCCACCATCGTCATTGAGATGTCGACGGTAGGCCCCTTGGGGGGTGCCGGAGCTCGATGCTCTGGTGTTGTCCACCATTGTCGTAGAGTCGTCGACGGCAAACCCCTGGTATCCAGACTATCGCAAGAGAACCCTGTTAGCAACAAGAGAGGAGCAGGAGAGTTTACCCACTTATCCGCGCTTGGTGCTGTCGTTGACGTGCTGGGACATTGGCGGCAGGCCCCTTGGGGTGCCGGAGCTAGATGCTCTGGCATCATCTACCATCGTCGTAGAGTCATCGACGGCAGGCCCCTGGTGTAAAGGCTATCGCAAGAGAACCCTGTTAGCAACAAGAGCGGGACAGGAGAGTTAACTCACTTATCAGCACTTGGTGCTATCGTTGATGTGTGGGACGTCAACGGAAGGCCCCTTGCGAGGTGCCGGAGTTGGGTGCTCTAGCGTTGTCCACCATCATCGTTGAAACATCGATGGCAGGCCCCTTGGGGGGTGTCAGAGCTGGATGCTTCAGCGTCGTCCACCACCATTGTAGAGTCGTCGACGGCAGGCCCCTTGGGAGGTGCCTGAGCTGGGTGCCCGACATCATCCACCATCGTCATTGAGACGTCGACAGCAGTCCCCTTGGGAGGTGCTAGAGCTGGGTGCTCTGGTGTCATCCGCCATTATTGTCGAGACGTCGACAGCAAGCCCCTTGGGAGGTGCCGGAGCTGAATGCTCCGGCGTCGCCCACTATCGTTGTGAAGACATCAACGGCGGGCCCCTTGGGAGGTGCTGGAGCTGGGTGCTCTGACATCATCCACCATCGTCGTTGAGACGTCGAGGCAGACCCCTTGGGAGGTGCCAAAGCTGGGTGCTCCGGCATCGTCCACCATCATCGTAGAGTCGTCGATGGCAGGCCCCTGGTGTACAGGCTATCGCAAGAGAACCCTGTTAGCAACAAGAGCGAGGAAAAAGAGTTTACTTACTTATCCACGCTTGGTGCTATCGTTGACGTGCTGGGATGTTGACGGCAGGCCTGTTGGGGGGTGCCGGAGCTCGATGCTCCGACATCGTCCACCATCGTCATAGAGTCGTCGACGGCAGGCCCTTGGTGTACATGCTATCACAAGAGAACCCTGTTAGCAACAAGAGCGGGGAAGGATAGTTTACTCACTTATGCGTGCTTGGTGCTGTCGTTGACGTGCTGGGACGTCGACATCAGGCCCCTTGTGAGGTGCTGGAGCTGGGTGCTCCGGTGTCGTCCACCATCATCGTTGAAATGTCGACGGCAGTCCCCTTGGGGGGTGCCGAAGATGGATGCTCCGGCATCATCCACCACCGTCGTAGAGTCATCGACGGCAGGCCCCTTGGGAGTTGACGGAGCTGGGTGCTCCGGCGTCATCCACCATCGTTGTTGAGACATTGACGGCAGGCCCCTTGGGACATGCCAGAGCTGGTTGCTCCAGCGTCATCCACCATCATCGTTGAGACGTCGATGTCAGACCCCTTGGGAGGTGTCAAAGTTGAATGCTCCAGCGTCGCCCACCATCGTATTGAAGATGTTGACGGCAGGATCCTTGGGAGGTGCCAGAGCTGGGTGCTCTGGCGTCATCCACCATCGTCGTTGAGACGTCGACAGCAGGCCCCTTGGGAGGTGCCGGAGTTGGGTGCTCCAGCGTCGTCCACCATCATCGTAAAGTCATCGACGGCAGGCCCTGTAAAGTGCTAAATTAAAAGAAAATGCAAAGTTCAGATGGGAGATATTGAAATTTGGATGGGAAAAAGAAATTAAATTGTAAAATGAGAAATCAAACCAATTTAAACCTTAATTAAAGGATTTCAAAAATTCAAATTTAGTCCCTATTCAAACTGGACCAAAATAAAATTTTGAGTTCACAAGTAGCTTCCAAATATTCCAAATAGCACCCTTGTCAATTTTCATAAAATTTGGAGCTCAAATTCTATTTACTTCAATGGGTACATTTAATTCTATTCAAATTCAAATTTGAATTTGAAATCCATATGAAACTTGTCCGAAATTGAAATCCAATTCCAGAATCTTAATCTCCATATTTAAATTGGAATCTCCACAAAAATCTAGCATTTTTGGACATGTTTAGGTGGGGGAATTGCAGTTCCAGAGAAGGATTGGGATGAAAAGGGCAGTGGGACCATTGTCAGCCTCTCCCACTCGATGGAACCGACTGAGTGCTCTATTTACGGCTGTTCCCGCGCCTCAACATCGGCAAAACTCGCCACCACAACAAGGCATGCAAGGCAAGCAGCTCTGTGGCACCCAGAGTGGATTTAGAGGCCCCCCCCTCGTGTATTGTCGGCCATACTCATCCCACACACCGCCGTCGCTCCTTTACTCACTGCAAAAACAGAACCGCACCGCCTGGCTGTCGCTTGACTTGCCGGCCAAATGAAGCCAGCTTTCGCCGCGCTTCCAACAGGAAAAGGTAGCACAACTTGGTGCTCTTCCTTCCCATCACCTTGCTTGCTTGATTCACAACTTATCGGCATGGTATTTTGAAGTTTTTCCGGAGCTTGCGGGTGAAGCCGCCGGTGAGCTCTCTGCTCCACAAAGACAAGCTATTGCAAGCAAGTTTTCGTCTCCTTCCTTGAAGAAATATGGTGCGCAAAGGTACATAGATGCTTCTGGTGAAGTTTTAGCCCCTATTGTGCCTCCAAGCGTCTGTATATCAAGTTTCACCGTGGCCAGTTCGTACTGAGGTCATTAGATCATTGGTTTAATTCCGTTTCTACGTGCAATGATTTTTCAATCCAATCAAGTAATATCTTCTAGATCTTCTGGTGCACCAGCTCACCAGAAATGGAGGTCAGTCATCGAGAGACGAGGTCGGATTTCAAGTTTTCCCCGCCGCCACGAAGAATCCCGTCGGTCCACTGTCAAAGTCGACTTTTCCGGCGATTTCATCCCCTTTTCTCTCCATGATCATCTTCCTCATGCTTCTAGGAATGTTCCCAGCCTTTCTCTGAGCTTCTTGCGCTACTCCCGAGCAATTCCGGCCATCACCGAAACCCTAGCTCCGCCGCCGCCGTCGCACGCTCACCTCCGGTCGTTGCCATCGCGATTGGACTCACCAGCGTGTAGCACGCCCGATTTTAGGGCTAGGCGGCCACGGCCAAGAGGAGAGGAGGTTGAAGCAGCCATCCTGGCGAGCTCACCGGCGCTGCGCCGGCGCGGCCGAGCAGCGCATCGCAAGGTTGAAGACAACCGGCAGGCCCCGTCTGTCAGCGGTTCATTCAACCGCGCGGATCAGCTGAGGATGTTTGATCCGGTGCGGCTGCGGGGGTAAATCCGTGGTCCTCAGTGTGGCTTAGCTCTGATTGGTCCATTTAAATGGAGTGGGACCAGCGGATTTATTTAAACATTCCAATAACAAAATAATTCTAGGTTTTGAGCAAACTTCAAAAATCCATTACTCCTAGTAGAATTGCTCAAAATTTCCAAATAAATTCTGGTAGACTCATCTTAATCCCTAGTTTGCAGTGGCGCAATTTTTTATACATGAAACTCTCAGAATTTGCATAATTAATTCCTTTGATCTAATTGCTTGGGAAATTAATTACTCCTGTTATGTTAATTGGAAAATTCCCAATTTTGGTCAGGACACTCAAAAAATACACTTGATCACCAGTAAAAATTCCAAGTTCATTGGACTTCAATTACTGGGATGATCAGTGTTCCAAATCTCTATGTAGTTGAAAATTAAGAAAAGTACAGAACCATTTTCAGCTTTTTCCCAAACTTGTAAAATTATTTTCTTCATGTAGGAATCTCATAAAAATGTGAAACTAAATTTCCCAGAACCAGTGAGACCCTCTGTACCATGACAATCCAGGTTTAGCCATGACAAAGCTCCAGAATTACAACCAAAATTCAGAGAAGCCTTTTTCTTGTTGGAATTTTAGAGACAACAAGATTCCTTGAACATCTCCAAGTTTTGGTCCAGATCTTCCTCATAGAGACTAGTGTCCACTGTAAAAATCCCAAAGCCAATTAAAATCACTTACATACCTGATCAATATTTATAATATCTTCTCTATACTTTCTATATCACTCATGTACTTTATATATTGCATATCATATAGTGACCGAGATCGAGGAGGACCCGGAGGCCTTGGACAACATCCTCCCAGAATCTAACTTCCCCTCTGACTCACAACCAGGCAAGCCCCATTTTGTATTTAAGTGCTATTTCAAAGTTTATATTTGTATCACTTATGTCTAGGATGACTTTGTGCATAGGGCTAAGGTGTTTGTTACTCCACTTGCATGACCCATAAATCCCATGGAGTATTGGGTAGGTCTACAGCGTGACGAGTATAAAATGCTATGCTTAAGTTTCAGGAATCCGGTAGAAGTCGAGTAGTTGGAATCTACTCGTAAGACAGAATTTTATCACACGTGAAGGAGTTGATCGAAGACTGGTTTATGAATATCAAATTGAGACCGAGCAGCGGCAAGGATGCAGCAAAACGTGGTCTCATGTGCGTAGCCCTGCTTGTGTCGATTGAGGACCGATCCGTGTGCGGCCCTGTTGGACAAGTTTGAACTGTACCGGATGCATACTGGCAATATAAAAATCAGGAAACCGATGTAATTGGTTAACTTGGGTGTCGAGGCTTACCCTACCGTTTTATAGGAGTGGGCTTAGGGTAGCAAGGTGTAAATCTGTTGGCAGACATAGAAGATGCTCCGCGCGAGGACCTCCTTCCCGTTACAGAAGGACCGGTTTGACATTTGGGTTTCCTTTGAAAGGTTGCTGCATACAACATAGTATTGAAGTGCCATTTGATCCACTTCTGAAATGGGTGTATATGACGTGTCATCCGGGTGTCTCCTGATTGCAATCACCGTCCCTCGCGGTTATTTGAGTATCGCATGTTCACTGCGCAGTGACGTAGTAAATACTGAAGAAGTCAGGAGAATACGATGTATGGAATTTTAATTTTTTTGAAACTTTGGTTGCTGTCAATTATGCTCACTAAAGTTATTTATTAAACTTGTAAGCTGCTGTTAATAACTTGAAAATTAAGGATCAACATTTAGGCGAGTCACTTTACTGCAATATTTATGCCTATGTTAAGTATCCCTGCATATAGAGTTCAATGTTTAGGTGAGACAGTTAAGTCTTGCTGAGCCTTTGTGCTCACGGTTGCTATATTAAGTTGTTTGCAGGTGAGACGTATGAGGAAGGGCCTGAAGATGAGGCGATGCCCCCGTCGGGGTATACCGCCGAGTGGGAGCCCTGCACACCGTCATAAATTTGTGTGTGGCTTGTGTGCAGTGTCCGCAGGCTGGACGGCTGTACTTTTGCATAGCTAGGCTGAGAGTTTAGCTATGAGTATTATCTTCCGTTGTACAATAGGTATTGTAAAAGACTTCCGCTGTTTATATAAATAAAATTTTGTATTTTGTCGTATTCTTTTCGTGTGTGCTGTTGGGTGCCGCATCGCACGGCACCACCCTCTGCGATTCCTAGAATGTGTGGACCCGGTCCTCACAGCCTGGTATCAGAGCCGCATTGGGAATAGCATGCTCGAAAAGAGCCTATTTTGAAAACTTAAGAGTAGTCGAGTGAGGATTAGTACTATGCCCACATAAGGTATATTACAGTATTAGTTACTTAAGGTGGCAACTTATGTGTTATTGAGTTTTGTAACGACGCTCCGATGTCAGGTAAGAGGTAAGGTACGCCACTTCAAGCGGATCAATTGCGGTAAGCTCACCATGCGAGAGGTAGCATGTGGTTGTTTCTGTGGCTTGGCACGGAAATGTTAATATGAGTCTCTGAAACTTTCCATGTTTCTGAAAACATATGACACGCGGTACCCCAGCGTGCTACAAAATTAGTAGGAGCCCCCATCAGGTGGGACATAACCCGATGCGTCCCCTTACTGGTGCAGCACTATGCAAAGACGTGGGACCCCGTCGGGTGGTAGAAAACCCGGTCATGTACCTCGAGACGTGGATTAACTCGGGGCAGCCCGTATGGAATGATACGGGATGGATGTTTTTACTTTCATATATATTATTGTGAACTTTTTGCCCATGCGGGCTGTGCCGTACGGCACCATATGTTTGATCTATCGTTTTTTGTGTAGATGCAGTACACTAACCACATTTGAGTAGCTCGAGTAGAAAACGTTTGCGAGTGAACGTCATTACAACCACAGTTGAGACGTATGCCGGAATACCGGTCTAGGATTTTTCTTTGGTGAGGGCGTAGTACCGACAGTGCATTCGAGTCCCGTCAGGCACGTCGACGATAATATCCGTTCTGGTGGTGTGACTCGACAATAAGTAAAAAATTCCCAACTTAGGACTATGGTTGAATTTGAAATATCTGTTTTGGAGCGTGCTGGTCAGATTTAAAATTAATCATGGGGTCGCTGCGGTATGCAGGCCTGTGATTTGGGAACTTGAGGAAGTCCTCCAAAAGTTTCATTTTCAGCTCCAAGGCAGATTTTAATATTTAAAACTTGAAAACTTCATTTGAACTTAAAGTAACCAGTTCCTGGTTCAAACTGTGAAATGGACAGAAAATTGACTAAGTTTGGAACAGCATAACTTCCTGTATATTTTACCCCTGAAGGTCTACCACACATGGTTGGAATTTTAAGAGTGTCCTCTAAAACTCTTATGTTCAACTCCATATCAGAATCCCCCTGTAAACTATTGAAAAATTCAAATTTCCAAACTCTGTTAAATCTGGACAGAGACTGGACAGTTTCTGTACCCTGTTATTGTTTCCATCATATCTCTTTGTAGAATCAATGAATGGCTTCATATAATACATTTCTGTAATCCTTAGGATGTATAAACCAATGTTTTAATTTATGATTTTTGCATATATTGATGTTTTGTATCTGGAAAAATGGTGACAAAATCAGCCTTAAACAGAGGAGGTGCTGTCAAAATTTTTCCAGAAAACTGTCAACTTGCAAAAATCATATCTCCTTATAAAGAATTTATCTGGAGGCAAATAAATACATTCTGGAAATCTAATTGAGTTTACTACCATTTTGTAGTTGAACTCAAGTCCTGAATGTGCCTCTAACTGGATGAAAAGTTTCGAATTTCTCCAGACTGGTCTGAATGAACAGAAACTGAGACAGAATTCCAGTGTTATGTTTCATTTGACATTTGAATTTGAATTCACTTTCATAATTCAGTTTTTGCATCCTTGATCTGTTTATCAAATTTTTTTGTTGAATTTGAGTATTTGACTCATTCAAGTACTTCTTTTATAGATGACGGATGTGATGCTATTACCGGACGAATGGGTATTTTCCACGTGCGCTAGCCGTCCGGGCTTCCCGAGTATGCTGCGGGAGGTGCTCCAACAGTTTGGCTTCATTGAGATGCCATGCTATTGGGTTCAAGATACGGTTGACAGAGGCATACTGTCATGTACCATCCTGGTCAACATCCTGGCAAGTCCGCATTTCTATGGATGGGCTCCTTTTTGATCACGATCCAGGGAGCTCGTTTGGAGGACACGTGGGCCTTTGCAACGGGCGAAGCGCTTATGAAGCTTTGCGAGCTTCATCAATATGCCATGGCTGGGACACAATTTGCTCTTCTCCCGGTCCGTGGTGCTGCTGGTTTTGAATGGCAACGTTGTATGGTTGCGGCCTATCGCCCCTATGGCGACACAACCTCGACAACACTTTGGACATTTGCCGCTGCATCTAGCATGGTGGTTCTTGCACAAGGTGCAATCCTGCAGGAGCAAGTCGAAGCCTTGAGGCAAGCGACTGAACGGGGTAAAACTCTTGATTATATCAATGAGAACCTACGTTCGTTCCTGGCTCCGATGAATCACCGACTAAAGCAATGCGAGGATCAGTTGCATCACACTCGCACTAGACTGCGGAAAGCTCGCGCCGAACTGAGGCAAACTCGCATGGAACTGCAGAAAGCTCGTGATGGGCTGCAGGCGAGTTAGTTAACAGCAAGAGCAGCTGTTGGTATTCACCGAGGCACGAGACAAAGCCATCGAGGAAGCTCAGAATTGGGAGTACGAGGCAGAGCAACATCAGGATAATTTGATTGAGGCCGAATCACAATTGCAACCAGTTGTGTACCACCGGCTCAGGACATACCGCTGAACATGGGTCAGCAAGTACCTTCAGATGCAGAGGAGGAGGAAGATCCAGAGATAATTGAGTACGCCGATGTCGATGCATCAGAGTAGGATGGGGCAGCACTACTGCCCTCACGGGGCAACGTATAGTTAGTGGTTGCTCGTGTTTATTTTGTAGCCATGTTGTGTCATATTATAAATAGTAGTGGGTGTGTAGAAGATGACAAGGTGTGTATGATGACTCATGGAGACCAAGTATAGTCGAGATGCACTTCAGTAGTTGGAGTCCGTCATTTTGGAGTGTACTACTGTAAACTTGGTCATGAGATAATATATCTTGTATAAAGTTTGTACTTTATCAATATATGTGAATGTTATGCAATTATCGCATTGTCAATACTCGCACTACTATGGTATAAAATGGATGATGGAAACAAACATGTTGCTGATTTAAATCATGTGAATGCAGAATGGTGCGTACGCGTTCGACGCCCGAGATGGGAGGCTCGAGCTGGGGTCGTGAGGATGAATCTCCGATCCGGGAGCAAACCACGACACCACAAAAACAAGTCCCTCTGCCACCACCACCTGAACCTCCGAGGACGCTCGCGGAGATTCTGGCTGCAGTACTCGGCTCACGCGATGAGCAAACCGAGTTACTGCGTATGTTGGTTCAAAATTTGTCCCGTCAAGGGGGATGACAAGACAATGGGCCACACCATGCCCAACAGAGTTCATATTCGGATTTCTTGGCAATGCATCCACCGGTCTTCACGGAGGCCAAGGAGCCTCTGGAGGCGGACAACTTCATCCGCACGCTCGAAGCGAAGTTCGGTTTGCTGCAATGCACCTAACAACATAAGGCGCTGTTTGCAGCGCAGCAACTTCAAGGATCCATCGGTGCTTGGTGGGTGTACTACATCGCCTCACCGCCGGCTGGTCATGCGGTCACCTAGACTGAATTCCGGGAGGCATTCCGCGCCTACCATATCCCTCCCGGAATAATGAAGAGGAAGCTTCAAGAATTTTTGAGCTAAAGCAAGGCGGGAGGAGTGCCCATGAATACTCCCGCGCATTCAATCACTTCGCGCAGTACGCGCCCGAATATGTGGGGACGGAAGAGGAAGAGAGATATATTCTTTCGGGGCCTTAATCCGAAGATGAAGGTCCAACTCGCACAATGCAACCGCGGCACCTTCAATGACATCGTCAATGTCGCGATTGTACAGGAAGATGCTCAGCGCGAGCTCGTTTCTGATAAGAGGAAACAGAGCGCGCCGTCGAGCAGCAGCGGGGGTGGTCCACAGAAGTACCGTGTGGTGTATCCCTCACCATCTGGTCAGCGTTGGCAGCCACCGGCGAGACCGCAACCATTCCGCAGTCGATCTTTCAACGCGCCGTGTTTCCAACCTCCATTTCCACAGCAGCAGCAGCAGCAGCAGCAGCAGCAGCAGCAGCAAAGGATGGTCCCGCGTGCGTATCCACCTCCACCATGCGCACCGGGATTCCGTCCACAGCTTGGCGAGAACCCGACACAATACACGTGCTACACGTGTGGCCGTGTCAGACATTTTGCGAAGGACTGCCCCGAACAGCGAAAAGGCAATGTGCAAGCGCCATATCGGGGTGCAGCTCAACCCTGCAACCAGCCCAAGAAACCTGCAGCAAAACCCGGCAACTTCCACCACCTAGCTATCGAAGATGTTTCGGAAGGCGAACCCGTCTTTGCGGGTACATTTTCTCTATTCAAAAATCCTGTAGTCATATTATATGACTCCGGTGCCACCCATAATTTCATTAGCCAATCACATGTCATCAAATACCAATTACCAATCATTCCCACAAAATGTTCATATTTGATTTGCTCTGCGGGTGGGACAATAGCAACTGATAGAATGGTCTATAGAGCACTACTTCAGTTGGATGGAAATCTATATCCGACTTCTCTAATTATATTGGAGAGTCAGAAGCTTGATTTCATCTTAGGAATGTCACGGCTGCACCATAATGGTGCTGTTCTCGACATTGTTCCACGTGTGGTCCATTTGAACTCTCCAGTACATGAACCGCACACTCTTATTCTAGACCGCCTTATTCAAGAAATTCCAGCCATATATGACACGGAAGCCACAAAGCTTAAAGACATTTGTGTGGTCTGTGAATATCCGGACATGTTTCCCGACGACCTTCCGGGTATGCCACCGGATAGGGACATCGTGTTCAAGATTGAACTTATTCCGTGAACCACGCCTATTTCGTGAAGGCCGTACAAAATGGCATCAAATGAGTTGGCGGAATTAAAGGAGCATTTGAAGGACCTGCTGGACAAAGGTCTCATATGCCCAAGTTCATCACCTTGGGGCTGCTCCGCATTATTTGTGAAGAAGAAGGACAAGACGTTACACCTATGTGTGGACTATCAACCGCTCAACGCCGTGATGATCAAGAACAAGTATCCACTACCACGCATCAATATTTTATTCGATCAATTAGTGGGTGCTAAAGTATTCTCAAAGATGGATCTTCGGTCCGGATACCATCAAATAAAAATCTGACCGGAGGATATACCGAAGACGGCATTCTCGACGAGATACGTGCTCTATGAATATATCGTCATGTCTTTCGGGCTAATCAACGCGCCGAGTCACATCATATATTTGATGAATTCAGTGTTTATGTCGGAGTTAGACAAGTTTGTCGTGGTCTTCATTGATGACATTCTGGTTTATTCTAAATCGGAGGAAGAACACGTGATATGCCCACGCCGACCACACCATCAAGTATACCAACTACATCAAGCAAGATGGAACAATCATCAAGTCAAGCTGCACCAGCTCATGTTTTCGATGGACCAATTACTCGTAGCCGAGCTAAACAGCTACAACAAGAGGTGCACGCGCTACTTTGTGAAATTCCATTTATTAATGAGAATTATATACTTCTTAAATCGTACATGTTTTTATTACTCAGGTTCACCAAGGAGGTTGACAAGGACATGCTGAGACTGAACCAGAGAGGAGAACTACGTCGAACCAGTTCGGCCTGGCAGAACTATCATGAAGAAACAGTCATATCTCTTGATTCATAGAAGCTGTGAAGGTCCATGAGTACTTGTTGGAAAGGTGTTGAAGTCAACATTCTAATGCCACTAAGTGCCGAGTGCTTTAGAGCTCCCATCTTGGCAGCCGAGTCTTTTGGTGCAGACTGTTCAGAAGATCAATTGTCAGCCTGATATCCAAGTTTCCATGAGAAACTGTATCACTCTACAATATTTCGTGAAGCATGCTACACATGGTGTGAAAGGTTATCAACTTAGCTTTCTAACTCATCTGGTCCCATGTCTTTTGGATGTCCCTAGGTGGAGTTATGATTAAAACATTGAATACCACTCAAAAGGCCAGAAGACATGCGGGAAATTGATGACCACTGCATGAATGATCAAGCCAGTTGGTCTTCCTCCTTCCCACGTGGATTTTTTCAGTTCACATCTATTTTTAGACTAGTTGTTGGCATAAATACCCCTCTTTTTGTAAGCAAAGGGGAACTTTTTGATGAATTAATATTATTCCAGTGATATTTGCAGCCGAGCTGCTTGAGTGTCTTACTCAACCCTTGTTCTTCCTTGTTCTTCTTGAACTTGTGGAGAGATCTCTTTGAGATCCACTAATTCGTGCTCTGCGGGTTCCAGTACGGCTGCTCCGTCTTGTGTGGATTAGCTCCAGTTGTGGTTCTGCGGTCGTTCGGAGATCGAGTCGAAGTCTTCGCGGTTTCGGTGTCTCTCTCCCTGTCGCTTTTTCGCATCCAACCTTAGTCAGGTATAAAGCTAGTTATCCGCACTTCCTGGTGCGTCACTTCCGAACAGGGCTGCATACCGCACCAACCCAGAGGAGACAAAAGAAATTCACCAACAAGTGGAGGAATTGATGAAAAAAGGGTATGTACAGGAAAGTCTTTCCCCTTGTGCTGTCCCTGTTCTTTTAGTGCCTAAAAAAAGATGGGTCTTGGAGACTTTGTGTGGATTGCCGCACAATTAACAACATCACAGTAAGATATAGGCATCCCATTCCTCGCTTAGATGATATGCTTGATGAACTTAGTGGTGCTAATTTTTTCACTAAAATTGATTTAAGAAGTGGCTATCATCAGATTCGTATGAAAGAAGGAGATGAGTGGAAAACAGCCTTTAAAACAAAATATAGATTGTATGAATGGTTAGTGATGCCCCTCGGTTTAACCAATGCACCTAGTACATTTATGCGATTAATGAATCATGTGCTTATGTGGGGACCAGAGTCCACACATCCGAGGATCTCATTGGGTGGTGCCGTGCGATGCGGCACCTAACAGCACACACGAAAAGGATACCAAAACATATAAAGTTTTCATTTCATAATAAGAAGAGTTTACAAAAGAGTGTACAACAAGGGTACACACGCAGCGGAAAATACATACTCACAATCTCACCTAACTAAGCAGGAGAGAAGATGTCCATGCCCTAGGACGATTCTCACTAGCAACACGAAGAACATACAGCAGCGGCGTGGATCACATGAGATTTATCTCGACACCTCGAGTCTCATGTACAACCTGAACAGCAGAAATAAAACTAATACCTGCAAAAATCGTTAAAGCGCAAACGTGAGCATAAGGCTCAGCAAGACTTAACCGTCTCACTAGACATATGCAAGGGGACACTAAACATAGGTAAGGAATAGCATAAATGGACTCGCCTACAAGTGGATCCTTATAATCAAGTTTTAAGTAGCAAATGACATTCTCCGAGCACGGCACATCATGGGCTCCACAATCAAACAAGAAACGCTTTACCGATGATATGACATGCCCAAAGCACATAATGCTATTACAGCTAAAGTATGGGGAAACTGTAAACTTTTAACTGTACTATCTCTAAATCATACAAGGTTGCAAAGTAATTATAATTCAATACAATATGATTTTTTGGCTTCTTTAGTATTTACTACGTCACGACACAGTGAACAAGTGGTACTCTATTACTGCGAGGGACAGTGATTGCAATCAGGATACACCCGGACAACACGACACATACGTCGTTCGGAAGTGTCAGCGAGCACACCTGTACCTACATAACACTTCAGTACTAGGCGTATATGGCCACCTTTCACAAGAAACTCAAATGCTGAGCCCGTCTCACCTCCGCAAACAGAAGGTCTCCGCACGGAACACCTCATGTGTCCGCCGACCGATTTACACCTTACTGTCCTCAACCCACCCCTATCGATGGTGAGTTAATGGGTCTCAACATCCCAGTTATCAAGTTACATCAGTTTATTGGATTCCATATGTCCATTATATTGCCGGTACAATTCAAGCTTGTCCAGCGGGGCCGCATACGGACGGGCCTTAATCAACACAGGCAGGGCTATGCGACCGAGACTCAATTCTCGCCGCTTCCTATCCATTCCCTACCCGGTCTCAGTTTCATTATATTAAGCCATGTTCTATTCAACCAATCCTGTGAGATACATCTCTCGCGAGTAGATTCCAACTACTCGACTTCTACCAGATCTCCTATGCATTAGCAAAGCAGTTACTACAGGTCAAACTGT
Source organism: Tuctoria greenei (assembly GCA_036927565.1). Classification (NCBI taxonomy): domain Eukaryota; kingdom Viridiplantae; phylum Streptophyta; class Magnoliopsida; order Poales; family Poaceae; genus Tuctoria; species Tuctoria greenei. The sequence goes on from JAYESD010000010.1 coordinate 105,729,271, forward strand.
AACTCGTGCCAAATAAACCCCTGGGATTTTTGGTCATGCAAGTGGAGTATCATTCACCCTAAACGTAATGCACAATTCATATACTATTCATCATAGTGATAAAGCAAAAGCTCATAAACGACTTAAATGCAAACCGGGGCTTGCCTTAGTTTGCGACTGAACAAATGTCAATTGTTAGGGCTTGATCTTCCTCCGAAGAACCGGTCATGGAACCTTAGTGGAAACAACTTGGCCTTCTCCTCTAAGCGAAGTTTCTTGTCGATCACCTATCAGCACGTTCCTATCGACATGATATGCATATAAGTAATTAAGTAATTAAGTAATTTAAGAAAAGACTCCACGGGGTTGTGTAAACTCTAAGAATGAGGAGTTCGACTAGGAAGGACAGATATGCCTCTGTTGTGTGGATAAACAAAGGATGGAGTCAAGTGGTCATAGTAGTAGCGAGATGTGAATTGAAAGGTGCAATGTAAGCACACATTGCAACTTGGCACTCAACACTCGACGCTATGCCACTCAAGGACGATACAGCTGAATGGTGCGAGAGTGTTGGACTGGTAGTGTAAGGATGACCTAAGAGTCAAGGTGGCATAGTAGTGTCGAGATAAGCACTGAAAGGTGCAATGTAATGACACATCGCAATTTAGCACTCGACACTTGGAGCTATGCCGCACAAAGAGTGATAAGGTAGAATGGTGAAGAAGTATTACTGGACTGTGTGATGTAAGGAAGACTAAGCGATCAAGATGGAGCATTGAAAGCTTAAGGCATGAGTGAACTGTGCAATAAGAGGTTGTGACTTAGAAGTCAACCAATGAAGTTACACAAACTCATTAAGGAGTAAACCTACTTACGTGACAAGTGTGGTCACAGGGTCCTGATAAGGATGAACCAGGGTGAAACCCTAGCGACACTTGGGAGTGAAGTGAGGTCAACATTGCTTGGACTCAAAGAGTCGTAACAAGCCCTGTTAATTTGACGTGAGTACCAAGACAACATTGAAATGACTTTTTGGTAAAGTAGTTTCTACGGCAAGCTTCTTGAGCATCGTTCAAGTGCTTACACGACACTATTGCAGTGTCCTTTGCAAGATTGTCCAGATGAGCTCGGTGAACTCCTAGAACTCGAACATGATGCGAGACCTTGTCATGACGATCATGCTTTGCCATCACGAGAAGATCGGATTAGCGAGGTCCACATCGACCCGGACTCGTCAAAGGGGTGAGCGGAATCTCGAACACCACTTCATGAGTCGAAGAGTTAGGGACTCGACTTAGTTGTCGACAAAAGACTCGACGAACCTACCGTCGATGAAGAGGTACACCTAGGTAAGCAATTCTGCGAGCGGAAAAGGAAACATCCTCGACACGACTAAGAAATTCTTATCCAAGGTTCCACTTGGACTAGTTCTCCTCGTCGGTCGCAACGTTCTCGCAGTATTCTACCCTAGGTCATCGGTGGTCACCAATACACTCGGTTTGACCTAGAAGGCATTTCATCTAGCATCTAGGCTACACCTAGGACTCGACGAGTCTCGCCTTGACCAAACCCTAATTTGTCTAAACGACCATCGACTGATGTGTCGTGGTTGTGTTCCAGTACCACGTACATCACATGTATCCTTCACCTCGATGCCAGGACACGATAACGGCTCGGAGCGTCACGACGACGTCATATGGTCAACGACGTCGACGCGGCTCATGGTGGAGCATCACGAGCACACACGGACAAGTTAACGCGATCCAAAGGACAAAGAAGGTCAACTTGGGGACTCCTATAGGAATGATATCAATGCGGAAACTGGATGTACGACTTGACGACACATGAGTAACCTTAGCGATCATGACGAACGGACGTCGGTGACATCAAGCAAGGTATTTCAGGGTAAGGCTCACCTTGTATGCATTTCGCCGAACATCTTGGTGTGTACTAGAGTTCCATCGCGTCATCACCATTCAAAGGGTATCTTGGCACATGTACTTGTCAATTGCCACCCTAGAATAGACCTGCATCCATAGACCAGCATTGAACGGCAACACACTTAGTTTTGCCTTGTAACCATTTCATCGAACACCTTGGCTGCAGTCACTGATCCAAAGAATCTTGCAAAATCAGAGCTAACCTTGGACCAGTTATCGATGTCGGTGTGTCAACGACGTGTTCCTGCATAACCTCCATCACACCCATTACTTACTTCTCTGCTAGGACATGGCCTATGAGCAGAACGTCGCGACGACGGAAAGTAGGCGTCGAAATTGGGGCAGCACAAGGCTAAGTATCACAGCACTCGTTTGAACTTTCCCGTGACGCCGAGGTGGGAGGAAGGCGGCCTGGAGATGCGCTGTAGCGAGCAGCACAGCAGAGACACGCAGGGAACGGCGCGAATGGTCGGCGGATTGCGGTCACCACGCCATGGGAGGCACAGCAGTGAGGAACGCAGCGTGGATGGCGGTGTGGCCATGGCGCACAGCCGGAAGGCATTGCAGTGAGGAGCGCTGCGGCGTGCAGAGGCTGGGGACACGGCGACGGAGCAAGGGAGCACGCGGCTGGCAGGAAAAGCGCGCAGCAGGGAGCTGGCGGCCATCGCCGTGGCTAGGCGTGAGTGAGCAGAGGCACGGCGTGGCGGCGAGCGGTGGCGTGGTGCTGGCAACCCAGAGGCGGAGCAGCGCGGTGGAGGAAGCTGGAGAGGCGGCAATGGCTGCGCGTCGGAGGAGGCGGCGAGGCTCTTGGCGGCTCGGCGCTGCCCGACGAGCGGCAGGTTGGCCAGGGGCGCGTGCTGCAGGCGGCGGGGAGGAGCCGGGCGAGGCAGGGGCCGGCTGGGAGTGAAGCGCTGGGGGCGGGCGGCGGCGGTCTGGCAGGCGAGCGGGGAGGCGAAGCGCTGGCGGTGCGATGCGGGGCAGGCGGCTCGACGGCCAGGGCGAGCGGCATACGGCGGCGCCGGTGAGGAGTAGAGGCAGCGCGGCGCGGGAACGGCATCGGAGGCGGGCGGACGGCGGCCGTGGAGGTGGTGGCACGACGGGAGCGGCGCGACAGGAGAGAGTAGCGCCGGCCGGGACTGCTTGTGCGGCGCGGCCGCTGGCCGGGAGAGGAGTGCCGGGCGAGCGGCGGTCAGGGCGCCATCGGGAGCAGAGGTCGAGCGGGCTTGCTTTGGCTGGATGGGGTCGGGCGCGCTAGGATAAGGACCGGGAGCGTCGCGGTGGCCATCGCGGTGGCACATGCACGCGCCTGCGTGGAGGCAGGGGAGAAGGTGCCGACCTGACTGGTGGGGGCCACCTGTGGGACCCACTTCCCTCTTCTTCTTTTCAAAATTCCAATAGGGCTAGCAAGCATGCTTCAAAAATAGTCAAATTTGGCCCCGTGACTAAATAAAATGTGGAGAATTTTATGGTGCAATCAGATTTCAAAACTGAGCAAGTTGAATTTGAACTCAGATTTGAATTTGAATTCAAGTGGTGATACTTGACTCAAGGAAATAAATAGTAGATTAGGTTCAAAAATCCTGAAACTTTGAAGTTAACCTTTTTGAACCATAAGGGACCTCAGGAAAAATTTGGAGTTGATTTGGACAAGGTTGAGCACAAAGTTTAAATTTGAAGTCGACGTTGATTAAACTCTCAGTACGTGTCCAATAAATGGGAAACGTGCTTCAAAAATTTTGAAACTTTACCGAGAGTCTAATTGGAATATTAGAAGGTCATGGAAAAATTTACGGCATGAGATTTGAATATTTTTGAATGTCCCATTTTAGGGTTGAAATAATTCCTATGAAGGTTTTAAGTTTTAACAAGTCCATATTTGTAGTGAACATGGGTTAACGCACGTGATACATGTGAGTTTGGATTTCTAAGTTCATTTTCAAAAATTTTTAAGTTCACATTTTTACATTCTTGTTCTTCCGAAAAACGGGCTTTTACAATCCTTCCCCCTTAAAGGAATCTCGTCCCGAGATTCTAAGGAAGAGAGAAAGTTAGGCCGAGTTGTTGATGAGACAAACATCTCTTGTCATGTGATTGGAGAAAGAGACTCTTCGTCTTCTCATTACATCTATGGTTTGGATACTCGGCGTGACTGGGATCACACCGTGAAGTTTGTAGCTTCGAAAGCTATGTTGATATATTGGGGTCTTCTTCGTTTCGTCAAAAGGAAGTAAGCTTCTGCATTGGAGGACTTTAGAACTCTAGATAGTTAGGTGTTCTTAACTCTGGGTTTTCTCTTACGAAGACTTTGCTGCCCTGGTCTTGTGGCTAAAGCAATGTCACCATCCATTACGAGTCAAGGAGTTCCAAGACTTGATAATTAACTGATATCCTTGCGAAAAGAAAGATGCAGGGTTTTAGCGAGGTCGAGAAGTCCATAGGAAGCTCCTCGCAACTAGAAACAATCAGTTTCCAGGACTCAAGTTGATTTGAGTTTCAACAGGTCAAGGACAAAGGCTCAACTTTGTTTTGGTCACAAGGTGTTAAGTGGATTCCCTTGTGCCACTCAAGATAACGAAACAAGTCGAGGGCGTTGCGAATGATAAAGTTGATCACAACTCAAAATTGTGAGACACAACGTAGGTATTTGAATGGGGTCATATATTCTTGCTCAAAACTCATTAGTAATTACGTTTCATGATGCATCACAAGTGGAATAATGTTATGCATTAATGATGCAACGCTGGCCAGCTAGAAATGTAGACGGTATGATGCATTCATTATTATGCTTTGAGCAAAAATAGGTAGGACAATCCAAACACAGTCAGAAGTATCCCAAATACAGGAGGATTGAATAAACTTGGTCATGAAAGGCGCTAGAAAAGACTTGCTACTTTCATATCTGGACCAAGTTCGATGGTTTCAAGGTAAAAGTATTAGCAAGGAATGGTGGGGTTCATCTCAAGGCAACGGAGTGTACAAAATGGAACAAAGTGATTGAACTTCTTGTTGATCGGAAGTTCCCTAAAGCTTGTTAGTCACAACTTACAGGTAATTGTGGTTCCTTAACAATGGGTCAGGTTTTTCATCTCGTAGTTTTCTTAAAGTACTATGTCTACCCCTTAAAAGGTGCGGTAGGGTTGCCTTCAGAAGTGGCAAAGAGAGTAACCTTTGAAGAGTAAGGTTCTCATCACTCCCGTAGGTTGCACGAAGTGGTTGACAAGGTACTGTGCTAGGCACGACCTTGGTTAGTGATCCACGTTCTTGCTAAAGAATTTCCAGCTCATACTACTCACTTATGGCTTCTCGTCTCAAAGACTGAAGCAAATGAGTGGTTTAGCGTGAAGAATCAACTGACTTCTTTAACTCGATGATCGAGTTCCACAAGAAACGGGGTTCAAGGTAATCCGTTACTTAAGCTTCGCATTGACTTAATGAGTCAATGTTGTACTCGGTCCTACTCACTTGAGCATTGCTCCCAGCACGTTGGTTCGGTGTCGATGTACCTTGGTATGACACCTAGGTGAACGTAACACTTCAATTACTAGATGAACTCCTTCCCCCTTAAGATTCAAGCTAGGTGAGCAAGAAACTTACTCCAAGCAACATTTATGGGGAGGGTCGTCCAACTAAGGGAAGTGTCATACATGCTCAATGCACAATTAAAGTGTGAGATGCAAGGTTGCATAGTCAAAACACTAGCATGTGCATCCGAGTAAAAAGGGATTTGCCTTAGTGTAATACTCAATTCTAAAGGCAAATATTGTTGGGTCGCAACACCTGGGATGTTATGAAACTCCTCGATTTGAACTCGAGAACCAAATCCATAAACACCCTGAAGGGTCATCACCCGGGTAAATCCTGGTGGAGGATGAACAGCTTGGACGCAACTTCGATTTTGGCCAAGTAAATGGCAAAATCAGGTCTTGAGGTGAACAACAAAGTTAAAGTACACTTCAATACCTTTCCAAAAAGTATTGGTTTGCCTCTAGATCATCTCTGGTTTGCATGTTATGCAATTTTAAAGTTAGCAGATTTCTCTGCACTTTCAGCAGAATCTGCTTAAACAGTAGCAGTTTTGATCTAAAGTTTTCAGGCTGTTCTGATGGAAATCTGGAAATATTCTTATTTACAAAGTTGTAGCCAATGTAATAAGCTTTCCAGAATGTACTTACTTGTCTTCATATCAGCTCTGGCTCAAAAGATATGAATTTTTGAAGTTAGGTAAAATTTCAGTATTCAGAACTGAATTCAGTTCAGATTGACCACTCTGTATTCAAACTCGATTTGGAATAGGTAGATGACCGATTCAGGTCTGGAGCCAATTGCAAAAATTGTAGCTGACTCTCTAAACTCTCCAACGGTTACTCGCGTGACACCATTGGATCAAGGGTCTGCGAGTTATGGATTAAATTCAGAGGTGTACAGATTGCTGTCCAGTTTGGGTGTGCCTGGACAGTCTCTGCGATTATCCAAATTTCACCCATTTAGAAAAGGATTCTGGTCTGGTGTTGAACAGAAAACATGTAGAGGACTTCCATATCTTTCTAAAGAGTACTTACTTGCCCTCTAGCATTTCAGGTTGAGAATATACGGCATTTGCAAGTTGACAGTTTTTCTGAAAATTTGGACAGCACCTCCTTTGTTTAAGTCTGATTTTGTCCACAATTTTCAGATATACAAACATCAATATTTGCAAAAATAATACATAGAAAACTTGTTGCATACATTCTCAAGATTCCAGAAATGTAAAATACGAATCCATTCGACAATTCTACTAGGAATTATAATCGAAACAGTAACTGAATAGGTAACGGTCCATATTCTGAACTGTTTCGACACCTTAAACGATACTTCAATTTAGACCATGTTATTGCGAGTTTTAGCCTTCGTGTTGATTAGGAAGTTGGTAGAGGACTATTTAAGCTTTCCAGGCATGTATAAACATGCATAGTTTGCGTTTCTAGTTTAAGAGTTATGTCCGTTCAAAGTTCAGAATTTTTCTGACTGTTTCAGATAGCACCTATATACATGTATTATCTTCAACTCTGTTTTCTAATTAGTTATAAGCTGAATTTGAGGTATCACTGAATAACAAAGTTGTAGAATAGCTTTTCCACTTTCCAGAAATGTATCATAATGGAATAGAAGAGCTTTCTTCAAGGAAATATGACAAAAGTTCAGATGCTGGTCCGTGTAGTTTCAGAACAGCAGCTTCTGTGATAATGGTGCATTTTCATCACCATAAAAGCATCTTTTGGCTTGGAGGTCAATAGGAAACTGTTAGAAGACTCCAAAAGATTTTCAAAAAGTATTCACTTGCCTCCAAAGCCCTCCAGGTTGAAGAGATATGGAATTTCAAAGTCAGGTCCATTCTGTTCGAAAACAGAACTCACCGGCTTCGAAACACAAGAATTTGGAAACAAACTCAAATTTCGAAACTTAGCTCAAAACTCAAGTCCGATGGCTAGAACTTGATTCACAACTAATCATTTTCTTTAGAACCAAATGGAATCTTAAAAGAGACTTGACGACCTTCTTATCCATAGCATATCACTATGGATCTTCAAACTTAACCAAAGTCTTACTCCGGCGAAGTCGAGCTAAACTCTCGCCAGGAGCAAAGAACTTTGGTTCACCTACTCTTGAAAAGAAACATTTTAATTTGTCCACAAGATATCAGCAACTGATACTTGGACTCAATATGAATATGAAGTCATTTCTTTCGTGGGGGATGGTCAAAGTATCAAGTGTGATACTGACGGTACTACGTGCCTTACTAAAAGAAAAGTCTAAGCCGGTATATCCGGATACGTCTAGAGGTGGTCCTACTATCGATCACTCGCAAACGTATTCTACACGGGTCGCTACCGGAGTTAGTGTACCTGCAGAAGACAAACAATCCCCTTTCACACCTTCACACCTCAAGGGCGGCACGGGGAAACACGACAGGCAGTCACAATAATATATATATGAAAGTAAATGCATACGACTCTGGTGTGAGTCGCCCTCGAGCGAGGCCATGTCTCGAGGTACATGGCTGTAAATACGTCTGTACAGCAAAGACTCCCGTACGATCCGGCTTATACACGCTCAGTCATACGTGTTTCGCATGATCCCATAGAACATGAATAGTTCTAGAGATGCACACTATCGGGTTATACACCACCCGACGGGGGCTCCCACTAATTTTGTGTCACGCTGGGGTACCGCGTGTCATATGTTCTCAGAAACATGGAAAGTTTCAGAGACTCATATTGACTTTCCGTGCTAAGCCACGGAAATTTCACATACCATATCTCGTATGCAGAGTTTACCGAGATTGATCCGCTCTCGGCGGCGTACCTTACCTCTTACCTTGAAGACAGAGCGTCGTTACAGAATAACATAACAAGTTAGTTCACCACCTTTACAACTTATACTAGTAATAGTCCTTAATGGGCATATAGCTAATCCTCACTCGACTACTTCGGAGTTTTTGAAAATAGGCTCTTTTTTGAGCGTGCTATTCCCAATGAAGCTCTGATACCATGTCTGTGGGGACCAGAGTCCACACATCCGAGGATCTCATTGGGTGGTGCCGTGCGATGCGGCACCTAACAGCACACACGAAAAGGATACCAAAACATATAAAGTTTTCATTTCATAATAAGAAGAGTTTACAAAAGAGTGTACAACAAGGGTACACACGCAGCGGAAAATACATACTCACAATCTCACCTAACTAAGCAGGAGAGAAGACGTCCATGCCCTAGGACGATTCTCACTAGCAACACGAAGAACATACAGCAGCGGCGTGGCTCACATGAGATTTATCTCGACACCTCGAGTCTCATGTACAACCTGAATAGCAGAAATAAAACTAATACCTGCAAAAATTGTTAAAGCGCAAACGTGAGCATAAGGCTCAGCAAGACTTAACCGTCTCACTAGACATATGCAAGGGGACACTAAACATAGGTAAGGAATAGCATAAATGGACTCGCCTACAAGTGGATCCTTATAATCAAGTTTTAAGTAGCAAATGACATTCTCCGAGCACGGCACATCATGGGCTCCACAATCAAACAAGAAACGCTTTACCGATGATATGACATGCCCAAAGCACATAATGCTATTACAGCTAAAGTATGGGGAAACTGTAAACTTTTAACTGTACTATCTCTAAATCATACAAGGTTGCAAAGTAATTATAATTCAATACAATATGATTTTCTGGCTTCTTTAGTATTTACTACGTCACGACACAGTGAACAAGTGGTACTCTATTACTGCGAGGGACAGTGATTGCAATCAGGATACACCCGGACAACACGACACATACGTCGTTCGGAAGTGTCAGCGAGCACACCTGTACCTACATAACACTTCAGTACTAGGCGTATATGGCCACCTTTCACAAGAAACTCAAATGCTGAGCCCGTCTCACCTCCGCAAACAGAAGGTCTCCGCACGGAACACCTCATGTGTCCGCCGACCGATTTACACCTTACTGTCCTCAACCCACCCCTATCGATGGTGAGTTAATGGGTCTCAACATCCCAGTTATCAAGTTACATCAGTTTATTGGATTCCATATGCCCATTATATTGCCGGTACAATTCAAGCTTGTCCAGCGGGGCCGCATACGGACGGGCCTTAATCAACACAGGCAGGGCTATGCGACCGAGACTCAATTCTCGCCGCTTCCTATCCATTCCCTACCCGGTCTCAGTTTCATTATATTAAGCCATGTTCTATTCAACCAATCCTGTGAGATACATCTCTCGCGAGTAGATTCCAACTACTCGACTTCTACCGGATCTCCTATGCATTAGCAAAGCAGTTACTACAGGTCAAACTGTAACTCGTGCCAAATAAACCCCTGGGATTTTTGGTCATGCAAGTGGAGTATCATTCACCCTAAACGTAATGCACAATTCATATACTATTCATCATAGTGATAAAGCAAAAGCTCATAAACGACTTAAATGCAAACCGGGGCTTGTCTTAGTTTGCGACTGAACAAATGTCAATTGTTAGGGCTTGATCTTCCTCCGAAGAACCGGTCATGGAACCTTAGTGGAAACAACTTGGCCTTCTCCTCTAAGCGAAGTTTCTTGTCGATCACCTATCAGCACGTTCCTATCGACATGATATGCATATAAGTAATTAAGTAATTAAGTAATTTAAGAAAAGACTCCACGGGGTTGTGTAAACTCTAAGAATGAGGAGTTCGACTAGGAAGGACAGATATGCCTCTGTTGTGTGGATAAACAAAGGATGGAGTCAAGTGGTCATAGTAGTAGCGAGATGTGAATTGAAAGGTGCAATGTAAGCACACATTGCAACTTGGCACTCAACACTCGACGCTATGCCACTCAAGGACGATACAGCTGAATGGTGCGAGAGTGTTGGACTGGTAGTGTAAGGATGACCTAAGAGTCAAGGTGGCATAGTAGTGTCGAGATAAGCACTGAAAGGTGCAATGTAATGACACATCGCAATTTAGCACTCGACACTTGGAGCTATGCCGCACAAAGAGTGATAAGGTAGAATGGTGAAGAAGTATTACTGGACTGTGTGATGTAAGGAAGACTAAGCGATCAAGATGGAGCATTGAAAGCTTAAGGCATGAGTGAACTGTGCAATAAGAGGTTGTGACTTAGAAGTCAACCAATGAAGTTACACAAACTCATTAAGGAGTAAACCTACTTACGTGACAAGTGTGGTCGCAGGGTCCTGATAAGGATGAACCAGGGTGAAACCCTAGCGACACTTGGGAGTGAAGTGAGGTCAACATTGCTTGGACTCAAAGAGTCGTAACAAGCCCTGTTAATTTGACGTGAGTACCAAGACAACATTGAAATGACTTTTTGGTAAAGTAGTTTCTACGGCAAGCTTCTTGAGCATCGTTCAAGTGCTTACACGACACTATTGCAGTGTCCTTTGCAAGATTGTCCAGATGAGCTCGGTGAACTCCTAGAACTCGAACATGATGCGAGACCTTGTCATGACGATCATGCTTTGCCATCACGAGAAGATCGGATTAGCGAGGTCCACATCGACCCGGACTCGTCAAAGGGGTGAGCGGAATCTCGAACACCACTTCATGAGTCGAAGAGTTAGGGACTCGACTTAGTTGTCGACAAAAGACTCGACGAACCTACCGTCGATGAAGAGGTACACCTAGGTAAGCAATTCTGCGAGCGGAAAGGAAACATCCTCGACACGACTAAGAAATTCTTATCCAAGGTTCCACTTGGACTAGTTCTCCTCGTCGGTCGCAACGTTCTCGCAGTATTCTACCCTAGGTCATCGGTGGTCACCAATACACTCGGTTTGACCTAGAAGGCATTTCATCTAGCATCTAGGCTACACCTAGGACTCGACGAGTCTCGCCTTGACCAAACCCTAATTTGGCTAAACGACCATCGACTGATGTGTCGTGGTCGTGTTCCAGTACCACGTACATCACATGTATCCTTCACCTCGATGCCAGGACACGATAACGGCTCGGAGCGTCACGACGACGTCATATGGTCAACGACGTCGACGCGGCTCATGGTGGAGCATCACGAGCACACACGGACAAGTTAACGCGATCCAAAGGACAAAGAAGGTCAACTTGGGGACTCCTATAGGAATGATATCAATGCGGAAACTGGATGTACGACTTGACGACAAATGAGTAACCTTAGCGATCATGACGAACGGACGTCGGTGACATCAAGTAAGGTATTTCAGGGTAAGGCTCACCTTGTATGCATTTCGCCGAACATCTTGGTGTGTACTAGAGTTCCATCACGTCATCACCATTCAAAGGGTATCTTGGCACATGTACTTGTCAATTGCCACCCTAGAATAGACCTGCATCCATAGACCAGCATTGAACGGCAACACACTTAGTTTTGCCTTGTAACCATTTCATCGAACACCTTGGCTGCAGTCACTGATCCAAAGAATCTTGCAAAATCAGAGCTAACCTTGGACCAGTTATCGATGTCGGTGTGTCAACGACGTGTTCCTGCATAACCTCCATCACACCCATTACTTACTTCTCTGCTAGGACATGGCCTATGAGCAGAACGTCGCGACGACGGAAAGTAGGCGTCGAAATTGGGGCAGCACAAGGCTAAGTATCACAGCACTCGTTTGAACTTTCCCGTGACGCCGAGGTGGGAGGAAGGCGGCCTGGAGATGCGCTGTAGCGAGCAGCACAGCAGAGACACGCAGGGATCGGCGCGAATGGTCGGCGGATTGCGGTCGCCACGCCATGGGAGGCACAGCAGTGAGGAACGCAGCGTGGATGGCGGTGTGGCCATGGCGCACAGCCGGAAGGCATTGCAGTGAGGAGCGCTGCGGCGTGCAGAGGCTGGGGACACGGCGACGGAGCAAGGGAGCACGTGGCTGGCAGGAAAAGCGCGCAGCAGGGAGCTGGCGGCCATCGCCGTGGCTGGGCGTGAGTGAGCAGAGGCACGGCGTGGCGGCGAGCGGTGGCGTGGTGCTGGCAACCCGGAGGCGGAGCAGCGCGGTGGAGGAAGCTGGAGAGGCGGCAATGGCTGCGCGTCGGAGGAGGCGGCGAGGCTCTTGGCGGCTCGGCGCTGCCCGACGAGCGGCAGGTTGGCCAGGGGCGCGTGCTGCAGGCGGCGGGGAGGAGCTGGGCGAGGCAGGGGCCGACTGGGAGTGAAGCGCCGGGGGCGGGCGGCGGCGGTCTGGCAGGCGAGCGGGGAGGCGAAGCGCTGGCGGTGCGATGCGGGGCAGGCAGCTCGACGGCCAGGGCGAGCGGCATACGGCGGCGCCGGTGAGGAGTAGAGGCAGCGCGGCGCGGGAACGGCATCAGAGGCGGGCGGACGGCGGCCGTGGAGGTGGTGGCACGACGGGAGCGGCGCGACAGGAGAGAGTAGCGCCGGCCGGGACTGCTTGTGCGGCGCGGCCGCTGGCCGGGAGAGGAGTGCCGGGCGAGCGGCGGTCAGGGCGCCATCGGGAGCAGAGGTCGAGCGGGCTTGCTTTGGCTGGATGGGGTCGGGCGCGCTAGGATAAGGACCGGGAGCGTCGCGGTGGCCATCGCGGTGGCACATGCACGCGCCTGCGTGGAGGCAGGGGAGAAGGTGCCGACCTGACTGGTGGGGGCCACCTGTGGGACCCACTTCCCTCTTCTTCTTTTCAAAATTCCAATAGGGCTAGCAAGCATGCTTCAAAAATAGTCAAATTTGGCCCCGTGACTAAATAAAATGTGGAGAATTTTATGGTGCAATCAGATTTCAAAACTGAGCAAGTTGAATTTGAACTCAGATTTGAATTTGAATTCAAGTGGTGATACTTGACTCAAGGAAATAAATAGTAGATTAGGTTCAAAAATCCTGAAACTTTGAAGTTAACCTTTTTGAACCATAAGGGACCTCAGGAAAAATTTGGAGTTGATTTGGACAAGGTTGAGCACAAAGTTTAAATTTGAAGTCGACGTTGATTAAACTCTCAGTACGTGTCCAATAAATGGGAAACGTGCTTCAAAAATTTTGAAACTTTACCGAGAGTCTAATTGGAATATTAGAAGGTCATGGAAAAATTTACGGCATGAGATTTGAATATTTTTGAATGTCCCATTTTAGGGTTGAAATAATTCCTATGAAGGTTTTAAGTTTTAACAAGTCCATATTTGTAGTGAACATGGGTTAACGCACGTGATACATGTGAGTTTGGATTTCTAAGTTCATTTTCAAAAATTTTTAAGTTCACATTTTTACATTCTTGTTCTTCCGAAAAACGGGCTTTTACAGCTTAGAACTTTCATTGTAATTTTTTTGTGGTTTATTTTGATGACATCCTAATCTACAGCAAGACTCTTGAAGAACATATTGCACATATCGAGAGCGTGCTTGCTGTCCTGTGTAAACAAAAATTGTATGCTAACCTTGAGAAGTGCACCTTCTGCACCAAAAAGGTAGTTTTCCTTGGTTTTGTTGTTTCAGGACAAGGCGTGGAGGTGGATGCTGAGAAAGTCAAGGTTGTACACGAATGGACGCCTCCACAAAACGTGAGCCAAGTGAGAAGCTTCCTTGGACTTGTTGGTTTCTACCGACGCTTCGAAAGATTTCAGCACGATCGCTGCTCCAATCAATGAGTTGACCAAGAAAGACGTACCTTTCAAATGGGGAGAAGCACAAAAAAGGCTTTTGAAGAATTAAAGAAGAAGCTCACAACATCCCCAGTCCTTGCACTTCCTGATTTCAACAAGACATTTGAAATTGAATGTGATGCAAGTGGAGTTGGGATTGGAGGCGTGCTGATGCAAGAAAAGAGACCAATTGCATTCTTCAGTGAAAAGCTAAGTGGTCCGACTTTGAATTATTCAGTTTATGATAAAGAATTATATGCTCTCATTCGGAGTTTGGAAACTTAGCAACACTACCTTTATCCTAAAGAATTTGTAATACATTCAGACCATGAATCATTGAAACATATTAAGGGACAACTAAAACTGAATAAACGGCATGCTAAGTGGAGTGAATTTATTGAGTCCTTTCCTTATATTGTCAAATATAAGAAAGGTCAAGACAATATTGTAGCTGATGCTTTATCTCGACGTCATGCTTTGCTCACACAACTTGATGCTAAAATTCTCGGATTGGAAAGTATAAAGGAATTATATGCCACTGATTCGTACTTTGCTAAACCATATGCCAACTGCCGTAATGGCAAAGGATGGGAAAAGTATCATGTGCATGATGGATTTTTATTTCGCACTAACAAACTTTGTATTCCAGATTGCCCTGTTCGACTTTTAGTCGTGCAGGAAGCTCATGCAGGTGGACTTATGGGCCATTTTGGAGCCAAGAAGACGGAGCAAGTGTTGGCCGACCATTTCTTTTGGCCAAAAATGCGACGAGATGTAGAGAGACATGTTCTTCGCTGCGAAAACCGCCACAAAGCTAAGTCTCGTCTGAACCCTCATGGTTTATATACTCCTCTTCCTATTCCTAATGCACCTTGGGAGGACATTTCAATGGATTTTGTTCTTGGGTTACCACGGACCAAAAGGGGAAGGGATTCAATTTTTGTCGTGGTTGACCGTTTCAGCAAAATGGCACATTTTATTCCTTGCCACAAGAGCGACGATGCTTCCCGTATTGCTGAATTATTTTTCAGGGAAATCGTGCGACTACATAGAATGCCACGTACCATTGTGTCGGATCGTGACACCAAGTTCTTGAGCTACTTTTGGAAGACATTGTGGGGCAAACTTAGGACAAGACTGTTGTTCTCCACAACATGTCATCCGCAAACGGACGGCCAAACTGAAGTTGTGAATCGAACACTATCAATGTTGTTCCGAGCTGTCCTTAAGAAGAACCTGAAACTATGGGAAGAAAGCTTGCCACATGTTGAGTTTGCATACAATAGGGCAGTACACTCGACCACTAGATTTTGTCCATTTGAAATTATATATGGATTCACACTTACTGCTCCCATAGATCTTTTGTCTTTACCCATGCAGGAACGTGTGAACTTCGATGCAAGCAAGCAAGCTGAATTTGTCAAGAACATTCATGATAGGGCTCGGGCCAATATTGAAAAGATGATCAAGAAGTATGAGAAGCACGCTAACAAGGGTCGCAGGAAGGTGTTGTTCGAACCAGGGGACTTGGTTTGGGTGCACCTTCGAAATGATCGTTTTCCAGAGCTGCGCAAGAGCAAGTTGCAACCCCGGGCTGACGGACCATTCAAAGTTCTATGCAAGATCAACGACAACGCTTATGAAATTGATCTGCCAAGTACTTATGGTGTAAGTACTAGTTTCAATGTGTCCGACCTCTCTCCATTCTTTGGATTGGAAGAGTCGAGGACGACTCTTTTTCATGGGGGGGGGGAGGATGATATGCCCACGGCGACCACACCATCAAGTATACTGACTACATCAAGCAAGATGGAACAATCATCAAGTCAAGCTGCTCCAGCTCATGTTTTCGATGGACCAATTACTCGTAGCTGAGCTAAACAACTACAACAAGAGGTGCACGCGCTACTTTGTGAAATTCCATTTATTAATGAGAATTATATACTTCCTAAATCATACATGTTTCTATTACTCAGGTTCACCAAGGAGGATGACAAGGACACGTCGAGACTGAACCAGAGAGGAGAACTACGTCGAACCAGTTCGGCCTGGCAGAACTGTCATGAAGATACAGTCATATCTCTCGATTCATAGAAGCTGTGAAGGTCCATGAGTAGTTGGAAAGGTGTTGAAGTCAAATTTCTAATGCCACTAAGTGCCGAGTGCTTTAGAGCTCCTAGCTTGGCAGCCGAGTGCTTTTGGTGCAGACTGTTCAGAAGATCAATAGTCAGCCTGATATCCAAGTTTCCGTGAGAAACTGTATCACTCTACAATATTTCGTGAAGCATGCTACACATGGTGTGAAAGGTTATCAAATTAGCTTTCCAACGCATCTGGTCCCATGTCTTTTGGATGTCCCTAGGTGGAGTTATGATTAAAACATTGAATACCACTCAAAAGACCAGAAGACATGCGGGAAATTGATGACCAATGCATGAATGATCAAACCAGTGGGCCTTCCACCTTCCCACATTGCTTTTTTCAGTACACATCTATTTTTAGACTAGTTGTTGGCATAAATACCCCTCTTTTTGTAAGCCAAGGGGAACTTTTTGATGAATTAAGATTATTCTAGTGATATTTGCAGCCGAGCTGCTTGGATGTCTTACTCAACCCTTGTTCTTCCTTGTTCTTCTTGAACTTGTGGAGATCTCTTTGAGATCCACTAATTCGTGCTCCGCGGGTTCCAGTATGGCTGCCCCGTCTTGTGTGGATTAGCTCCGGTTGTGGTTCTGCGGTCGTTCGGAGATCGAGTCGAAGTCTTCGTGGTTTCGGTGTCTCTCTCCCCGTCGCTTGGTCGCATCCAACCTTGGTCAGGTATAAAGCTAGTTATCCGTGCTGTTTCTGCAGCAAGTTATCTTGTTCTTGAGTTTCCTGTCGTGAAGATCGGGTCACCCTTCGTCGAACCGAATTCGGTGAATATCAACACGCCAAACACTTGCATATCGTGCTGCAACGATTGCGAGATCACAAGCTTTATACAAAATTCAGAAAGTGTGAGTTTTGGATCAGCCAAGTACCATTTCTGGGTCACATTATTTCAGCGGAGGGCATCGCAGTTGATCCAAGCAAAATTGTACAAGTGCTGAAATGGAAGTCTCCAATGTCTGTACACGATATTATTGGAGGATATTATTGGAGGTTCATTCTAAGCTTCTCATAAATTGCTAAACCGATGACGGAGCTGCTGAAAAAGGGGACTAAATATATTTGGAGTAAGGCATGTGAGGATGCATTCCAAGCATTGGTGAAACATCTCACAACAGCCCCAGTGCTAGCTCAGCCGGATACGACCAAATCTTTCGATGTTTATTGTGATGCGTCTGGTATTGGTCTCGGCTGCGTGTTAATGCAAGAAGGCAGCGTGATTGCGTATGGATCATGTCAGCTCCGAAATCATGAGCAGCATTATCCAACTCATGACCTTGAGCTCGCTGCTGTGGTATTTGCTTTGAAAATATGGAGGCTTTATTTACTCAGAAATCTAGTACACCTCTACACCAATCACAAGAGCCTGGAATATATCTTCACTCAGAAGGAGCCGAATATGCGGCAGCAAAGATGGTTAGAACTGATCAAAGATTATGAGATTGAAATTCATTACCATCCTGGCAAGGCAAATGTAGTTGCCGATGCGCTGAGCCGCACGTCTCACGTCAATAATCTGTCCATTACCCCGACGAAAGAGGACGAATCAAGTTTATACTTGGTTCCATATGGTGTGTTATATAATCTTGCTCTCATCCCTACCATACGAGATGAGATTATGGAAGCTCAAAAGAAAGACATGGGTATGTCGCACATCAGGAGGAGAATGAATAATGGGGAAATGAAGTGTTTCCGGAGTGATGAACATGGTACTCTATGGTTCCAAGACCGTATAGTGGTACCCCGTGATATGACACTTCGGAAGAAAATCTTGGACGAAGCTCACTTGTCCAAGTAATCTATTCATCCGGGCAGCAACAAGATGTACAAAGATTTGAAAACTAGATTTTGGTGGACACAGATGAAGAGAGAAATCGGAAAGTACGTATTGGAGTGTGATACATGTCGGCGGGTGAAAGCCGACCAAGTGAGAAAGCCCGGACAGCTGCAACCATTGAAAGTTCCGGCTTGGAAATGGGAGGACATTAGTATGGACTTTATTGTCATATTACCTCTCACATTCCACAAGCATGATTCGATTTGGGTGATAGTCGATCGACTAACCAAATCAGCTCATTTTATTCCGGTACATACAAAGTACATTGCCAAGAAATATGCAGAGTTATATATTGCAAGAATCATGTGCTTGCACGGAGTTTCCCGGACGATTATTTCAGATTGCGGTGCACTGTTCGTTGCTCGTTTTTGGGAGCAGCTGCATGCGTCATTGGGGACAAAACTGATTAGAAGCTCCACATATCACCTGCAGACTGATGGTCAAACTGAACGGGTGAATCAAGTTTTGGAAGATATGCTACGCGCTTGTGCCACTCACCACGGTAAAAATTGGGATGATCATTTACCGTTGGCGGAGTTCTCTTACAACAATGGCTATCAAGCTAGCATCAAGATGGCGCCGTATGAAGCTCTCTACGGCCGGAAATGTCGCACACCACTCAACTGGTGTGAATCCAGCGAGCGGGTTATATACGGAATTGATCTTGTAAATGAAGCCGAAGAACGAGTGCGAGTGATCCAAGCCAATCTCAAGGCTGCTGAATCTCGTCAGAAAAGCTATGCGGATAAAAGACATCGACCTCTCCACTTCGACATCGGAGACCACTTTATCTCCGTGTCTCTCTGATGAAAGGAATTTATTGTTTCGGAGTGAAGGGAAAACTTGCTCCCCGATTCATTGGTCCGTTTGCCGTTCTTGAAAAATGTGGACCCGTGGCCTATCGTTTGGAGTTACCGGTGTCACTTTCGGGAGTTCATAATGTATTCCACATTTCCCAGCTGCGGTAGTGTCTTAAATCCTCAGATGAAATCCGCATCGAAGACATCGAAGCTCTCCAACCGGATCTCACATATTCTGAGTATCCGCTCTGGATTATCCATGAAAAGACTCGCACCACCGGGAATCAGACTTTGTACTTCTACAAAGTCATGTGGAGCAACCATACCGCTGAGGAAGCAACATGGGAGAGCGAGGACAATCTCCGATCAAACTATCCGGAGTTGTTATCATCTCATATCCGGTAATCTTTTCACCTCCGTCTCTTTTATTTGTAATCTCGGGACGAGATTCTTTTAAGGAGGGAGGAATGTAAATGCCCTAAATAAAAAAATTCAAAGTTCACATGGGAGATATTGAAATTTTGATGGGAAAAATAAATTAAATTGGAAAATGAGAAATCAAACAATTTTAAACCTTAATTGAAGGATTTCAAAAATTAAAATTTAGCCCCTGTTCAAACTTGACCAAAATAAAATTTTGAGTTCACAAATAGCTTCCAAATAACATCCCTGTCAATTTTCATAAAATTTGGAGCTCAAATTATATTTACTTCAATGGGTACATTGAATTCTATTCAAATTCAAATTTGAATTTGAAATCCATATGAAACTTGTCCGAAATTGAAATCAATTCCAGAATCTTAATCTACATATTTAAATTGGCATATTCACAAAAATCTATCATTTTTGGACATGTTTAGGTTGGGGAATTGAAGTTCCAGAGATGGATTGGGATGAAAAGGGCAGTGGGACCCACTGTCAGCCTCTCCCACTCGATGGAACCGAGTGCTCTGTTTACGGCTGTTCCCGCGCCTCAACGTCGGCAAAACTCGCCACCGCGACAAGGCATGCAAGGCAAGAAGCTCCGTGGCACCTAGAGTGGATTTAGACGCCTCCCCTCATGTCTCGTCGGCCATACTCATCCCACACACGGCCATCACTCCTTTACTCGCCGCAAAAACAGAACCGCACCGCCTGGCTGTCGCTTGACTTGCCGGCCAAACGAAGCCAGCTTTCGCCGCGCTTCCAACAGGAAAAGGTAACACAACTTGGTGCTTTTCCTTCCCATCACCTTGCTTGCTTGATTCACTACTTATTAGCGCGGTATTTTATAGTTTTTCCAGAGCTTGTGGGTGAAGCCGCCGGTGAGCTCTCTGCTCCACGAAGACAAGCTATTGCAAGCAAGTTTTCTTCTCCTTCCTTGAAGCAATAAGGCGCGCAAAGGTACATAGATGCTTCTGGTGAAGTTTCAGCCCCTATCGTGCCTCCTAGCGTCTATATATCGAGTTTCACCGTGGCCAGTTCATACCAAGGTCATTAGATTGTTGGCTTAATTCCGTTTCTACGTGCAATGATTTTTCAATCCAATCAAGTAATATCTTCTAGATCTTCTGGCGCACCAGATCACCAAAATGGAGGGAAGTCATCGAGAGACGAGGTCGGATTTCAAGTTTTCCCCGCCGCAACGAAGAATCCCGTCGATCAAACGTCGAAGTCGATGTTGCCGGTGATTTCATCCCTTTTTCTCTCCATGGTCATCTTCCTCATGCTTCCAGGAACGTTCCCAGCCTTTCCCCGAGCTTCTTGCGCCATTCCCGCGCGATTCCGGCCATCACCGAAACCCTAGCTCCGCCGCCGCCGTCGCACACTCACCTCCGGTCATCGCCGTCGCGATTGGACCTCACCAGCGTGTAGCACGCCCGATTTTAGGGCTAGGAGGTCACGGACGAGCCGAGAGGAGGTCGACACAGCCATCCGGGCGAGCTCGCCGGCGCTGCGCCGGTGCAGACGAGCGACGCGTCGCAAGATTGAAGACAACCGGCGGGCCCTGCCTGTTAGCGGTTCATTCAACCACGCGGATCAGCTGCGGTTGCGGGGTAAATCCGTGGTCCTCGGTGCGGCTCCGCTCTGATTGGTCCATTTAAATGGAGTGGGGCCAACAGGTTTATTTAAACTTTCCAATAAGAAAATAATTCCAGGTTTTGAGCAAACTTCAAAATTCCATTACTCCTAATAGAATTGCTCAAAAATTTCCAAATAAATCCTGGTAGACTCATCTTGATCCCTAGTTTATAGTGGTGCAATTTGTTAGACATGAAACTTCCAGAATGTTCATAATTAATACCTTTGATCTAATTGCTTGGGAAATTAATTACTCCTATTTTGTTAATTGGAAAATTCCCAATTTTGGTCAGGACACTCAGAAAATACACTTGATCTCCAGTAAAAATTTCAAGTTAGTTGAACTTAAATGACTGGGATGATCAGTGTTCCAAATCTCTATGTAGTTGAAAATTATGAAAAGTACAGAACCATTTTCAGCTTTTTCCTCAAACTTGTAAAATCAGTTTCTCCCTGTAGGAAGCTCAAAAAAATGTGAAAATAGTTTTCCCAGAACCAGTGAGACCCCCTCTACCATTGTCATCCACTTTTGGCCATGACAAAGCTCCAGAATTACAACCAAAATTCAGAGAAGCCTTTTTCTTGTTGGAATTTTAGAGACAACAAGCTTCCTTTAACATTTCTACAAGTTTTGGTCCAGATCTTCCTCATAGAAACTAGTGTCCACTTTGAAATCCGAAAGCCAATTAAAATCATTTACATACCTAATCAATATTTATTAGATCTTCTCTATACTTTCTATATCACTCATGTACTTTATATATTGCATATCATATAGTGACCGAGATCGAGGATGACCCGGAGGCCTTGGACAACATCCTCCCAGAATCTAACTTCCCCTCTGACTCACAACCAGGCAAGCCCCGTTTTGCATTTAAGTGCTATTTCAAAGTTTATATTTGTATCACTTATGTCTAGGATGACTTTGTGCATTAGGGCTAAGGTGTTTGTTACTCCACTTGCATAACCCATAAATCCCATGGAGTATTGGGTAGGTCTACAACCCGACGAGCAGAAAATGCTATGTTTAAGTTTCAGGAATCCGGTAGAAGTCGAGTAGTTGGAATCTACTCGCGAGATAGGATTTTATCACACGTGAAGGAGTTGATCGAAGAATGGTTTATGAATATGAAATTGAGACCGAGCAGCGGGTAGGATGCAACAAGACGTGGTCTCATGTGCGTAGCCTTGCTTGTGTCTATTGAGGACCGATCCATGTGCGGCCCTACTGGACAAGTTTGAACTGTACTGGATGCATACCGTCTATATGGAAACCAGGAAACTGATGTAATTGGTTAACTTGGGTGTCGAGGCTTACCCTACCATTTTATAGGAGTGGGCTCAGGGTAGCAAGGTGTAAATCTGCTGGCGGGCATAGAAGATGCTTCGCGCGAGGACCTCCTGCCCATTACAGAAGGACCAGTTCGACATTTGGGTTACCTTTGAAAGGTTGCTGCATACAACATAGTATTGATGTGTGATTTGATCCACTTCCGAAATGGGTGTATGTGACGTGTTATCCGGGTGTCTCCTGATTGCAATCACCGTCCCTCACGGTTATTCGAGTATCACTTGTTCACTACGCTCTGATGTAGTAAATACTGAAGAAGTCAGGAGAATACGATGTATGGGATTATAATTGTTTTGAAAATTTGGTTGCTATCAATTATGCTCACTAAAGTTATTTATTAAACTTGTAAGCTTCTGTTAATAACTTGGAAATTAAGGATCAACATTTAGGCGAGTCACTTTACTGCAATATTTATACCTATGTTAAGTATCCCTACATATGGAGTTCCATGTTTTAGTGAGACAGTTAAGTCTTGCTGAGCCTTCGTGCTCACGGTTGCTATATTAAGTTGTTTACAGGTGAGATGTATGAGGAAGGGCCCGAAGATGAGGCGATGCCCCCGTCGGGGTATACCGCCGAGTGGGCGCCCTGCATGCCGCCGTAAATTTGTGTGTGGCTAGTGTGCAATGTCCGCGGGCTGGACGGCTATACTTTTGCATAGCTAGGTTGAGAGTTTAGCTTATGAGTATTATCTTTCGCTGTACATTAAGTATTGTAGAAGACTTCCGCTATTTATATAAATTAAACTTTGTATTTTGTCGTACTCTTTTCGTGTGTGTTGTTGGGTGCCGCATCGCACGGCACCACCCTTTGCGATTCCTGGAATGTGTGGACTCGGTCCTCACAGGCCCCTGGTGTACAGGCTATCGCAAGAGAACCCTGTTAGCAACAAGAGCGAGGCAGGAGAGTTTACTCACCTATCCGTTCTTGGTGCTGTCGTTGACGTGCTGGGACATCAACGGCCGGCCCCTTGGGGGCTGCCGGAGCTGGATGCTCCAGCATTGTCCACCATCATCGTAGAGTCATCGACTGCAGGCCCCTGGTGTACAGGCTATCGCAAGAGAACCCTGTTAGCAACAAGAGTGGGGCAAGAGATTTTACCCACTTATCTGCGCTTGGTGCTATCATTGACGTGCTGGGACATCGACTGTAGACCCCTCGGGAGGTGCCGAAGCTAAATGCTCCGGTGTCATCCACCATATTCATTGAGACGTCGACGGCAGGCCCCTTGGGAGGTGTCAGAGCTGAATGTTCCGGCGTCGCCCACCATCGTTGTGAAGATGTCGACGGCAGGCCCCTTTGGAAGTGCCGGAGCTGGGTGCTCTGGCGTCGTCCACCATCATCGTAGGGTTGTCAACGGCAGGCCCCTGGTGTACAGGCTATCGCAAGAGAACCATATTAGCAACAAGAGCGGGGTAGGAAAGTTTACTCACTTATTTGAGCTTGGTGCTATCGTTGACATGCTGGGACGTCGACGACAGGCCCCTTGCGAGGTGCTGGAACTAGATGCTCTGGCGACGTCTGCCATCTTCGTAGATACGTCAACGGCAGACCCCTTGGGAGGTGTCGGGGCTCGGTGCTCCGGCGTTGCCCACCATCATCATTGGGATGCGGACGGCAGGCCCCTTGGGGCTGCCGGATCAGGATGCTAAGGCGGTTTGTCCTGCACATATGATAAAAAGAGGAGGGGACTAGTCTTGCTCGTCGGTCATGCCTGTTCCTCTCCTAAGCTCTATCATGTCTTACTGTCTTAGACTGATGCACAGGGCTTTGGTAATTCGATGCATTGGTGCCCCAGGGTCCGGCTCTTGCCGTCTTCAGGGTGTGACCTTTTTGGTTCCAGTACTCAGCTGTAGCGCTAGGAGGCAGGGTGTGTATGCTTAGGGTGCAGAACCAGGCTAAGCAATTTACACCCCCTGAACCTCCTGCTCGGCACAAACCTTTCCTGGGAAGCCTTCTGGCATCACGGGACTCTATTGACGAGAGCAGCTGGAAGAACCCCTCACACACTGTAGGTACCTCAAGTGAACCCGCCTGTAGCTGGACTGCATGACTTCAACAGGGGTGAGTTACAGAACATACAATCGTGCATATGAAGATAACATACAATAAACGAGGCTAGTATGGTATGATCATAAAATTAATGCATAATTAAATGAACGATGTTTTTAAGAAAGCATTTAATAAAACAATGATTTTTTTATCGGAGTTCATAGGAGGAGTCAGGCTTTTACAAAAGAGGGCAACGACTTGCTTCTGGATGATGAGGGAGGCAGGGTGTATAGGCTTAGGGTTCGGAAACAAGCTAAGTTGACTGCACACTCTGGAATTGACCCTCCCAGTGCTCAGTTGTCCTTAGTGCTGCTCCTAAGCCCTATGAAGACCTTTACATTGTTCTACTAATCTTAATATTTACAATAGGGGTGCCCAAGGCCCTAAGGTAGTTGTGATGGTTTTGGTGCAACCATGCTGTCAACAGCTACTAGAGGGGCTATGAGCGAGCGTCCCTACTTCTTGCCCTGCCGCCCGTCTTGCGGGTGGTATGAGCAGTGCTGGGCCTCAGCTCGGCAGCTTTGACGGCGACGTTGGTGCTTCCAGAGAGTTGCAGTCAGGGCGCAGCGGGTGCTCCACGCTGACGTGAGCTTGGCGGAGGCTGACTTGATCCAGTGTCGCCCGGGGTGGGTGCCTGGTCTGCTGAGAGGGCTTGGAACTGCTCCAAGGCTAACACTGCAGCGGTGCGGTCGCCGCGGATCCTGAGGATGTCGAAGAGGGTTGGCATCTTCAGGATGAGGTAGCCGCAGTGGGCTACGACCACAAATTGGTACAGGGCCGGCCTGCCGATGACGGCGTTCAAGGGGAGGCTGACATCGGCGATGTCGAAGAGGATGCTCTCCGTCCTGTAGTTGTTGTGTGTCCCGAAGGTCACCAACAGATTGATGTTGCCATATGGGATGATGCTCCCTTGTCCCACCCCCAAGAATGGGCTCGAGGGGGTGAGCTTGGACATCGGGCTCTGCAGCTGCTCGAAGGCTACACGACTGAGGAGGTTGAGGCGGACCCTACCATCTATCAAGATGTCGTGGAGCTTGACGTTGGCTATGGTGGGGGCGACTAGAAGAGGTAGAACCCCTACCCCAGCCATGTTCTTGGGGCAGTCCGAGGCATTGAAGCTGATCGGCGTCTCCTTCCAGCGGTGATGTCGCGCCGTAGTGGGTACATGGGCTATTGAAGCCACTGCACGACGGAGGGTCTTGACTGCATTCTTGGACGTGGGAACCCAAGACCATCCGAAGATGAAGTGGAGGGTCTTGCGACGCTCTAAATCGCTGCTGGCGTCGGAGTCCTCATCTTGGTGGACCACTTTGACGGCCCACTCTTGCTTCTGGTACTCCATCTCCTCGTCATCGTCAACCTTGGTGTCGACCTTCTGCTTGCCCTCCCACTGGCGGAAGGGGGTGTCATCTGGGCATTGCTGCGCCCGCTCTTGGTAGCGTTCGACATATCTCTTTATCTCCCAACACTCACTCGCTGTGTGGTCACAAGTTTTGTGCACCGGGCAGGGCTCGACGCCTTCATCGGCGGCAGGTGGCTGACGTGGGTGCTTCTCTGGGCGCGGGGGTTTGCCACCCCCGGTCGCGGTTGCTGCCGCAATGGGGGACCCATGCAGGAGCTTGTTCTGGCCGTCACCCCGGTTCTTGTTCTTCTTCTTGCCGCTACCAGGGGTAGCGGCTCCTTCTCTGGTCTGGCCTGCCCCGCCCGCCCCGGGGGCGGGTTGAGCGTGCCAGTCGCAACCTTGTGCCGCCCTAGCACACCGGTCGACGATGGAGAAGAGCTCGAAGACGTCTTTCACATTGTGCGTGGCTAAATTCTCGAGCATATTGCGGTCACGCACTCCCTGTCAGAATGCCACTATGACAGAGGCATTTGGGATGTTGGGGATGTAGTTGCGTACCTGGGAGAAATGCTGGATGAATGACCTCAGCGTCTCCTTGGGTTGTTGCCGCATGGTGTGGAGGTCGAGCTCGGTGCCGGGGCAAGTGTAGGAGCTGCCGAAGTTTGTCGTGAACTGCCAGCACAGCTCATCCCAAGAGGTTATAGATCCCTCAGGCAGGTTCATCAGTCACGAGCGGGCCAATCCAGTCAGGGCGACTGGGAAGTAGTTCGTCAGGATGGTCTTATCTTCTCCTACAACAAGGAGCATCGTGGTGTAGATCTGCAGGAACTCGTCCGGGTTGATGCTTCCGTCGAACCTCTGCAGCATATGTGGTCAGAACTTGTGTGGTGACGTCACGATGTGGGGGTGTGGAGCCAACGCTGCGCAACCTCCGATGGTTTTCGTTGGAGAGGCATACGGGGTAGCATACCCCAAGGGGGTCTGCTGCACGATGTGCGGTGCCTGTGGAACCTACGGTTGTGGCACTGGTTGTGCCACACATTGCTGCAATGGTACTGGCTGTGCCAAATACTGTTGCTGCATGTCCTGCTGCACTGAGTACTGCAGGAGGGCTGTCGAGCCGACAGATTCCTGGTCAGGTGGCGGAGGGTTTACCAGCTGTGCACCTTGGATGGAGGATGCCTCGTGAACAGGGCATTGAGGGCCATATTCGGTGTTAGGGTTGCACCGCCTCTCTCACTGCTGCTCGATGATGACTCGGTCATACAGGTGAGCTTGATGGCGGTCAAGCTCAGCCCTAAGGTCCTTCGTGGGGAGCCGGCCAACGCTCGTAGGCCTGGAGGAGCGGGAGTTGGCGGTGTGGTGGTCGATGGACGGCGTTTCTGACAGCGACACGAGGCGCCTTCCCCTGTTGGGGGAGTTGATGCTTGCGATGATGAAATGGTCGATGTCTTGGACCCACTGCTGAGCCGCTCCCTGATAAGTATTCAACGACGGTGGGTGGGGGAGAAGAGCTCTGGCCGCTGCCAGAGCGCTTTATGTTCTTGCAGTTGGTGGTGCCGGCGGGGCTAACTGAGCCGGGATGTGTCCCGACGTGCCGTACTGGCCAGCTGTACCCTCACGGGGGCATCATGGACCAGAGAGCGTTGCTTGTGCTTCAGATCTGGTCACCGGGTGACGTCTGCGGAAACTGCCTTCCACGAGCCTGATGAACACCATGGTGGTGAAAACGCTACCATTTTTCTGAGGGAAAAAGCTCCTACCTGGCGCGCTAAATGTCGAAGTGTTAGAGCGATACTTCCCCCAGATCTGCTAAGGAGCAGCCCGCGGAGGTTCTTGGTTGGCAGGGCTTAGGCCTCAACCAAGTTTTCTAGTAGATGGAAGTATGAGACAATGCTTTTTACGTGGTTTGGGCTGCAAGGAGTGTAGGACCCTACTCCATGGTGGATGGTATTGCTAGTATGTGTGTATGCGTGTGTGATTTTTTGGTCTGATCCTTTGTAATGGTGGCGGTCAGGGCCTTTTATAGTCAAGGTCAGACACCTTATAAGTGGGGTCCTGGTGCGCGACAGGTGTTCCCGGGGCGATCTTATCCTAAAGATCTAAGGCTTCTACCGTAAGCTTGCTCTAACCGTGGACTTGAAGACTCATCGTCTTGCCGCCTACGTCGTCAGTAGACCATGCGCCATTGCTGACATTGGCAGGGGATGTCGCGTCCAACTATCTCTGTCGCCATAAGCTACCCATTTGGCAAAGTGGGATAGGCCTACGACATTTTCACTGTGATGCGATTGGTCGCAGCGGTACCTGACATTAGGCGTGCGCCCCGCCATGCGTTTGGGGAAGCCGCGTATCTTCAATCCTTGACAAGGACAAGGCGCACCGTCCTCTTAACTCTGGCATCCCTCCGTCTAGGGCAAGTGGCTGGACTATGTGACAGCTCGGGAGCTTACCCTTGTGGAGGAGGTCAGGTCCCGCCTTGCAGTCCACATGGTAGCTCTAGAGCTCACCTCTGCGGAGGAGGTCAGGTCCCGCCTTGCGGGCCACGTGGCAGCTCGAGAGCTCATCTCTGCGGGGATGGCTGCGCCCCGTTCAGCTGGACACGTGTCGCTGACGGGAGCTCACCTCCATGGTGGAGGTTAGATCCCGCCTTGCGAGACACATGGCAGTGTTGGAGCCCACCCATATGGGAGGTGGCCCATTTGATGTCTTGGTCCACGTGGCAGCTCCGGAGCCTATCTCACGGGGAGGAGGGGTCCTTACCTGCTGTACACATGGTTACGTGGTGGCTCGTCTCCAAAGGGGGTGCTGAGCTTCTCCTTCGTGTTTCTTGCAGATATCATGGACCTTCCATTTGAGACTGATGGGCTTGGGTCTCTTGAACACATGGTGTCCTAGGACCCGCCTCTGCTAGCAGGTGGGGTACCTAGGCGGCTCTAGCCTGTGCGTGAGGGTACCTGGTATACCGGGTACCGACACACACTTTAGAGCACATAGGAGCACTCAAGAATCAATGTGTTTTTGTTTGGTGTGTTGTTTGCTATGTATTGTTGCTTGTGTGCTTAGTAGAGGATTTTGGGATGCTTTGGCATTGCTATGTCCATATAGGCTAGTATAGGTGCTTAATTTCATATCCCTTGATGCATATACTTGGGGATGTTTTCTAAATTCTTCTCTTTTGCTTTTCCTCAGATGGCAAGGACTCGCAACCAAGAGGGATGCCAATGATGAGGAGGAGAACAATGGGGAACCTAAAAACAACATTGGATAAGGACCTGCCCAAGGAGCTATCAACCTTGAGCAACTATTGGCTATACAAAACCAGCTCATGCAGACCATGATACAGGCTATGGGACAGCTGCAGGCTGGTTGTGACACCCGGTTCCAAAAATGAACCAAGTGAACGCATATGTGTGCCCAGGATGTTCAATACACATACACGAGTGCATTCACAAAAGAGTATACAAAAAATTACCTTAAGACAAGATTAATTAACCAAATTTTATTAAACAAACCATATTATCCTTGAATACAAGTTCTAATAAATATTAATGACATGTTTGAAGTAATGCAGCGGAAATAAACTAATTAAGCAACTAAGCAACTAAGCATAAGGGATAGCGCAGCACCAATAACACCACAGGCAAAGCTGACGGCAGACACGGCCTAGAACTCCGCATTATCGCCATTAAACTCACAATCCTGACCTGAAACTGTTGTTGGGGGGGGGGGATTGCAAGAGTGAGTACATGTCGTACTCAGCAAGTGTGGAAAGTATGACATGTGGCTGAATCAAATGATGAATGTAATAATGGTTGAGTGTTAAAAATTACATTAAAACAGTTGAAAAGCAATATGTATTATGTATGTGAAGTAAACCCATCATATCCCACAATGATTATTATAGATAAGTCCATATTTCATATCCACAATCATTAAACCATATTTCACCATTACCAATAACCATATTTATCACCATGAACCATAATATCATCCCATAACCAATACCAAACCATCCCATAACCAAAACCCTTCTAATCATGTAGGTCATCCAGGCGCTCATAGCCGGGAGCATGGCTATCACGATAGTTTTAATACTCTGCAGAGTTTGTACCACTTTACCCACGTGTTTGTGATTTCATCACCCGTCGGCGACTAAGGAACCTCCCTTATGCCAATTACACTTCCTTTGGTGTATGGCCAAGAGATCACAAAATAGCCTTTACAAAGGGACTACTAGCATGTATGGACCCACTGAGGTTTCACCGGTGATGACGTCTCCTACAGAGCACGTCTTCAACTAAGGGCCCCCTCTTGTGCCGTTCGGATCCCAGGGAGTCCCTTCCACAAATCCAAACCCAATCCGACTCCCCTTCCTCGGTGCGCCAAATGATCCGAACAATACCAGCAATACCCTAATTAATCAGCTACACCGCACCCATACTTGGCCTCGTGGTGGCACTGTAGTCCTGGCCTATTCTTGCATGAACCGGTCCTTAGATCTAAAGCAAGCAAACCACCATAACATCCAACCCATCCACATACCAGGCTTGCTTAGATCACCCATCATTTTAACCAGTTCATGTTAATCAATACATCATTAATGCATAATTAAATAATATAGTGGTTTCCCATCTCAATTAATTAAGCGATGCAAAAGGTAAAAACCCTTCCCGACTCTCTACAATAATTCCAGGTGACAAGGGTGGTTAAACAAATCTAGTAAACATCCCACCATAGGATTCCCATCAAATTGACACAAGCATGCAGTTTGCAAACAAAACATTTATTTTAAAAATAGGATCAATATGCTTCAAGGACACTGTTGGTATTTCTTAACACCACAGAGTTATCCGCAAGCGCACGGAAATACCGTTGTAGCACTTCCCCTTAAGGAGTATTCCCAAGGCTATCGAATCCAAAGAACGTGTGTGCTAATCTTTTAAACTAGCTCACCCAAGGACACAAAATTGTTTGGTTGGCAAGGAATAGAGAGGAACTCAATGTATTGATCCTAATTCAAGGTAGTTTGCAGTAGATTCTTGCTTCGGGCACGGGCTTACTCCTAGCAATACTAGGACGACTCCCGCCAAGAGCCTATGGCATAGCCGAACGTGGAGGATTACGAAGGACAGATAGGGTTGTCACCACCTACTGCCTACCTCTTCAATCCGTGGTTCTACGAGATATCCACTAATGATTTCCAACCTAAGCACGACGCTTACGTTCTAAATCACTACTATAGTTGTTTTGAACACAAAGCTACAACTAGAGCCTCTCATGAATTAAAGGAGTGAACCCACAAGTAACTATTTGTGCAAACTACTAAGAATAAAAGATCAAACTTGTATTGAATTCACAAAGGCTTACTTGATTGAGTAAAATCTTTGTAGGGGTACAAGTGTAGAAGAGGGACTTGACAAGCCCAAACCTCCTTCTCCTAGACTCTTCACCACACCCTCCTTCTACTTTGGTAGCCTCTAGGACTACTCTAAACCTTTGGAGTGTAGCACTATTCTCAACTTTTGGTGTGTGTGAGAAGTGAGGTGAGGGGGTCTATTTATAGGTGGAGAAGGGTCGGTTTCCGCCACAATTAACGCGCGAATCAGTCACCATTGACTCCAGGGAGTCGGGAGGAGCCAACACATGCCATTTGACCGAGTTTGGCACCAGGAAGAGGTCGGCCGAACCCTTGGTTCAGCCGACCTGGTCAAGGCTCCCCTCGGGCAGTGCTTACTCCAGGTGGCTTCCAGGTGGGCCCTCTTGACATATATGGGTGCAACACTGTTGGATCTCCTCGTATTCTTCTGTTTGTGGGTCATTTAATCCATGTGTTGCCACATGTTATCGCCTGATTCATTGAAATCCATTTTCATGGATTCATCCCTGCATGTTTTGGTATTTTGGGTAATAATTCACCTACATACAAATAAATACCAACACTTGTGGAATTGGGTTAGTGTATAACCCTACCACTATGTTCTGTGTTTCTTTTATGCACATTATGAGGTGAATTGATGTCAAAATGTGGTACTTAAGGACTATCAAAAAACTCCCCCACACTTAGTCCTTTGCTCGTCCTCGAGTGAAGGCAAGAAGAACTAGAGTGTTTTCATGAATTTGCTATAAGGTAGAAAATAAGTATACTAGATATTTCAACTTATACCTAAAGTCATGGATCCCCTTTGTGTATGTGGCTACCACATCAATCTTGGGTGTTTGAAAAGTGGAACGGTTAGAACGAAGTTCCCTTGGATCATTCTCTGCTGAAATGATTTGGCAATTGGTATATTTGAAAGTCATGGGAACTTTTGCCCTTGCCTTCTTGATTGGAATCTCTCAAATCTCTCAAAGTGTTTGAGTCCTCACCATGGCATGTTTTGCCAATTCTTGTCCCTATACTAAAAGTGGCTATATCTGGAGCTTGGTAGAGATGAATGTGGCACACATTTGCAATTCATATGTTACTAAGTCAAAAACTTGATCCTATGAGAGACTTATGTAATGAACAAAGTGAAAGGAAAATCCTTGTGCACATGAATGGAATGGAGGGGCGAGGTTATAACTCCCATGAATTTGCTTTCTCTTAAGGATGAAACATGGCTACTTTTTTTTTAGCACTCTTACTCTTTTTCAAGAGTGGATGCTTTTTCTTTTTCTTGTAGCCATGTCTTCTACTCCTTTTTATTTTTTAGAGAGGCTTTCATTTGTATTGTATGGAGTTTATTTTTGGTGGATGGGTAATCGATGGATGCAAACTCTCAATGTGTGAATTTTTGCATGAATGGAGTGCACAAGAGTTTTCAATTCAAAAAGTTCATGCATGTCACTCAATTGGGTCACGGGTTTGACAAAGTTCAATGAAAAGCAAAGTGGCATATGCCTGTGGTTTTCAATGAATGTATCATATGGCCTTGGTGGGTATATAAATTTCCAATTAGAGATTTAAGCAAAGTTCAAGACTTCAAATAGTTACAAATGCCAAAATCAATTTCAAGCAAAAGGATGATTTCTAAAGAACTCATTTACCATATCACACTAGTCAAATACCAAGATGATGTGTTTTCCTATTGAATTATGGGATCATAAACAAGGTAATGAATTGAAATATAAAGTATTCAGATTTTCAGCTTAAGCAAATTCTCGACTACCAAATTTTATTTCAATTTGTTGAGTTGATTCATTTTAGATATGCAATGAAAAATATGAAATCAACTCAAATAGCAGGGCAACACATAAAAGTAGGGATAGGAAATCCAAACTGATTTTCTGGAGCGAAACAGAGTCGTATGGAGCAGAAAACAGGTCGGCCGACCAGGGGGTTCGGCCGACCTCTTGTTGGCTCTTCTGTGACTTTGTTTCGTCGGGTCGTTTTGCTCATTCGGTCGCGACTTGTTTTGATATGCAACATTAATTTTTCACGTCGAGATTTCGTGACTTGGGGACATGTTTCCCCCACACTTGTTTTCTGAATTCTTTATTCAACAAAATAAACTAAAGGGGGAACTTTACCGGTGTTAGATGAACCGGTAAGTTCACTTTATTGAATTCTTTATTGAACTTTGTCAGCCATTATGAGGACGGGAGGAAGATGATGATTCAATGAGGTGTATAACTTTCCTCTCTGTTTCCGTCCTTTAAATAGGAGGGGAACGACACGTTTCACCAAGGATTTTGTGGAGGATATCGAGGAGGATCAATAGGAGAAAACAGAATGTGAACGGCGCGAAGGGAGAGTCGGCCGACCCTAGGGTTCGGTCGAACCCCTTCTGGCTCCGTTCGGGCCACATTTTCTCAGGTCGATTAAATGGGCCTTCTAAAAGAAGAATTGGATGGGCCCATTAGTTGGATGTGGATGATTTAAACATAATTGAAAGAAATGGCATGGAAATCGATTAGATTTACCACATCAAATTCTTTTTCTGCATCCTTTTGGGAATCAAGAAATAATTTGAGTCGGTTCCCATTCACTTTGAATAGTTGACCGTCATCACCTTGGAGTGTGATTGCTCCATGGGATGAAGTCTCTACTACAGTGAAGGGTCCTTCCCATTTACTTCTAAGCTTCCCATGTGCAAAGATCTTAACCCTAAAGTTAAAGAGTAAAACTTTATCTCTAGGTTTGAACTCTTTCGGCGTAATCCACTTGGAGATTGTATGTTAGGGGCATCGCATTGCGAGCAGAGATTCCTCCATGCTTCTTGCATTTCCAACATCTGTAAATGAATTGCTTGGTATCTTCATACATTTAAGGCCAATAGAATCCACTCTGCCAGATCTTTGCCTGAGTACGGTAAACACCATAATGACCACCATAGGGGCCAGCATGGCATTTCTCTATAATTTTGGTGCCTTCGATTGATGGGACGCACCATCTAAGAAGGCCATCGGTACATACTCGATAGAGGTAAGGGTCATCCCAAAGGTGTCTACGACTCTCATAAATGAGTTTCTTTTTGTTCTCCCCTGGTGGTACGTATTCTGTGACCATAAAGTTCATGATATCCGCATACTAAGGGTGAGAGTCTGTCACCTTGAGGAGCATATCATCTCGTAGGAAGTCATTGATATGTAACCTGTGACCATAAGGTTCACGATATTCGGATACCAAGGGTGAGAGTCTGTCACCTTGAGGAGCATATCATCTCGTAGGAAGTCATTGATAGGTATGTCCATGGTTTGTGTGACTTCCATATGTGAAAGATGATCTGCTACTGAATTCTCTACTCCTTTCTTATCTCTTATTTCCAGATCAAATTCTTGGAGTAGAAGAATCCATTGAATTAGCCTGGTTTAGCATCCTATTTGGTAAGCAGATATTTTAAAGCAGCATGGTCTGTGTAGACTATGACCTTTGCTCCAACCAAATAGGATCTAAACTTGTCGATAGCAAAAACTACTACTAGGAGCTCTTTCTCAGTTGTGGCATAATTGAGTTGGGCTCCTGTCAGAGTTTTGCTAGCGTAGGCTATTGCGCGATGCTTTTTATCTTTGGTTTGGCCTAAGACCGCACCAACAACAAAGTCACTGGCATCACACATGATTTCGAATGGCAGCGTCCAATTAGGAGGTTGGATAATTGGAGCTAAGATGAGTGTCTTTTTGAGTATATCAAATGATTTAAGACATTCATCATCGAAATCAAAGGGAGCTTCTTTAGCTAATAGGTTGGTGAGGGGTCTAGCGATTCTGGAGAAATCCTTGATAAACCATCAGTAGAACCCCACATGACCTAAAAAGTTATGGATTCCCTTAACATTGATAGGAGGTGGAAGTTTTTCAATAACTTCAATTTTAGCTTTATCCACCTCTATCCCTCTCTCGAACACCAAGTGTCCAAGAACGATGCCTTCCCGGACCATGAAATGACACTTTTCCCAATTAAGCACAAGGTCCTTCTCCTGGCATCTTTGTAAGACCCTGTCTAAATTTTCTAGACAATGATCAAAAGTTTTTCCATAGACGGAGAAATCTTCCATGAAAACTTCCATGATATCCTCGATCATGTCTGAAAATATAGACATCATGCATCTCTGGAAAGAGGCAGGAGCGTTACACAGTCCAAAGGACATACGCTGGTAGGCATAGGTCCTGTAAGGACATGTGAACGTGGTCTTACTTTGATCATCGGGATGGATAGGAATTTAATGATATCCCGAATACCCATCAAGGAAACAAAAGTAGGAGTGTTTTGCCAATCGCTCTAACATCTCATCAATGAAGGGCAATGGAAAATGATATTTCCTTGTTGCCTTGTTAAGTTTTCGATAGTCAATGCACATCCTCTATCCCGTGATGGTCCGTTGAGGAATTAATTCATTCTTCTCATTTTGAACGACCGTCATACCTTCCTTCTTAGGCACTACTTGAACTGGACTTACCCATGCACTATGAGGAAGAGGGTAAATAATCTCGACATGCAGAAGTTTGAAGACTTCTTTCTTGACAACTTCCCGCATCGCATTATTCAATTGACTTTGAGGTTCCCTTGAGGGGACACTCTCAGGGTCAATAGGAATACGATGGGTGCATAACGCTGCACTAATTCCCTTGAGATCCTGAAGTGAATATACAAAAACAGCTCTATGCCTTTCTAACATGGCTATGAGTTTGAGCGTTTCATCATCTGAAAGCTTGTCACTTATGATGATAGGGGCTTCCAAATAGCCATTTAGAAAGGCATAACGTAGGCCAAGAGGTAGAATCTTGATCTCAACAGGAGGTTTTGGGGATGGCTCTTCTTTTAGCAATTCAATTTCCTCCTGAAATTCATCCTCCTCTTGGACGAAGTCTTATTCTCCTTCAATTTCAGGGGGTTCTAAAAATTGAAGAGTCCTAACCTCCTCCATTGGCTCATCTTGGATGGGAGATTCTACAGATGTGTTCTTTGAGCGCAGAATAGGTATGGAGAAATTTCTCCCTCCAAGATTGATATTGAGGCTTCCTTCCAAAGGAACTTCCATGAGAAATTTATTTATGGGAATCCCTATCATGATGTCTAAATCTTGGATTTCTAACACGTGAAAATCTAGGAAAGCCTCAACATCTTTGTGTCTAACAGACACTTGATGCAGAACCCCACATCCTTCAAGAATGGTTCCAAATGAATCTCGGAAGGATTTGCATGTTGGTGCCAATGGCACATCGCCAAGAATGGCGAGAGCACAAGAATCGGAAATGAGATTTGCTCAAACAGTAGGGTTGTATAGGATTCTCATTGGTGTCCATCTAATAGAACATAAAATGGTAGCCAAAGGTGAGGTCATCCAAAGAATTTTGGGTGAATTCTCGACTTCAGCTGTCCACTCTCTGCTCAGGATAGAGGTCAACTCCTTGACCGTCTGACGGACGAACACCTCGTCGGGTGGTTCAGGTGGAATTGGTGGCAATGAAGGTTTCCTATAGCAACAATACTTCAAGGTATTTCCATAATCTTCAAAAAGCTCTTCCTCGAAGTAAAATGGAAACTGTGAGGGTTGAATTTCTTCTACCTTTGTAGTCTCAGGTTCGGGAGAGGATTCCTCTGGCAAGGATTGGGGTAAACAAGAAATGGTTTCATCCTTGTCCAAGAGTGTATCCTCCGTTCTTGACACGACTTCCTCTTGGGGAGGCACATTAAGACCCATAATGAAGGAAGAATTTTCTAGAATTCTGTCCAGAAGATCCTTGCCTTCTTCTGGAGTCTTATGGAGGAAAGATCCTCCAACCATAATGTCAAGATATAGGGCAGACTCTTTGTTCAATCCCACAAAGAAATGTTGTAAAAGCATTGGATCAGGGATTAACAAATCTGGGCCAGAATTTTTCAAAAGAGAAAATCTGTCCCAAGCTGCACCTATGGATTCCTTCTCCATCTGTTGGAAGCATAGTACTTCCTTTCGTAAGGAAACAATTCGGGCAATGGGAAAGAAAGCAAGACAAAATTTGTCTCGTAATTCACTCCAATCACCGTTTGTCTTTCCAACGTAGTGGTTATACCATTGTTTGGCTTTTTCCTTAAGGGAAAAAGGAAACAACTTCCATTTGAGAGTTTCCTGTGTCATACCTTTGATTAGAAGGCACGGACACATTGGTCGAACTCTCATAGATGGTGGTAATGGTTTTC
Organism: Tuctoria greenei; assembly: GCA_036927565.1. Taxonomy (NCBI): domain Eukaryota; kingdom Viridiplantae; phylum Streptophyta; class Magnoliopsida; order Poales; family Poaceae; genus Tuctoria; species Tuctoria greenei. The sequence continues at coordinate 105,766,480 of JAYESD010000010.1, forward strand.
ACAATCCGTTCCTACGAAGGATTGTTGCCGAACCATGGCTATAAAGCCAGGGCGAAGTTCATAGCTGGTTGAACAAATAGGTTTCGCCGAAGGCGGTGGCTCACAGAACTTGCCCTTCGGAGCAGAATAAGAAAGCATGGTGGGTTGATCCATTTATATGGTGGTGGTAAGGTAAGAATAAGAAAGGTAAGATGATAGATAAGGGGGATATGATACGAGGGTGATCTTGGTTCGAAGATTAACAACAACCATTCCCCGACAATTAATGGTGCCATAAATGCTTGTTGGTATTTCTTAACACCACAGAGTTATCCGCAAGCGCACGGAAATACCGTTGTAGCACTTCCAATTAAGGAGTATTCACAAGGGTATCAAATCCAAAGAACGTGTGTGCTAATCTTTCGAACTAGCTCACCCAAGGACACAAAGTTGTTTGGTCGGCAAGGAACAGAGAGGAATTCAAAGTATTGATCCTAATTCAAAGTAGTTTGCAGTAGATGCTTGCTTCAGGCACGGGCTCACTCCTAGCAATATTAGGACGACTCCCGCCAAGAGCCTATGGCATAGCCGAACAAGGAGGATTATGAAGGACAGATAGGGCTGTCACCACCTACTGCCTACCTCTTCAATCCGTGGGTCTACGAGATATCCACTGATGATTTATAACCTAAGCACCACACTTACGTTCTAAATCACTACTCTAGTTGTTTCGAACACAAAGCTACAACTAGAGCCTCTAATGAATTAAAGCAGTGAACCCACAAGTAACTACTTGTGCAAACTACTAAGAATAAAAGATCAAATTTGTATTGAATTCACAAAGGCTTACTTGATTGGGTAAAATCTTTGTAGGGGTACAAGTGTAGAAGAGGGACTTGACAAGCCCAAGCCTCCTTCTCCTAGACTCTTCACCACACTCTCCTACTTTGGTAGCCTCTAGGACTACTCTAAACCTTTGGAGTGTAGCACTATTCTCAACTTTTGGTGTGTGTGATAAGTGAGGTGAGGGGGTCTATTTATAGGTGGAGAAGGTTCGGTTCCCACCACAATTAACGCGCGAATCAGTCACCATTGACTCCAGGGAGTCGGGAGGAGCCAGCATGTGTCATTTGACCGAGTGTGGCGCCAGGAAGAGGTCGGCCGAACCCCTAGTTCAGCCGAACCCCTAGTTCGGCCGACCTGGTCAAGGCTCCCATCGGGGAGTGCTTCCTCCAGGTGGCTTCCAGGTGGGCCCCCTTGATATATATGGGTGCAATACCGTTGGATATCCGCGTATTCTTCTGTTTGTGGTCCATTTGATCCATGTGTTGCCACGTGTCATCGCCTGATTCATTGAAATCCATTTTCATGGATTCATCCCTGCATGTTTTGGTATTTTGAGTAATAATTCACCTGCATACAAATAAACACCAACACTTGTGGAATTGGGTTAGTGTATAACCCTACCACTATGTTTTGTGTTTCTTTTATGCACATTATGAGGTGAATTGACGGTCAAAATGTGGTACTTAAGGACCATCAACAGACACTTGCCTTGCTCTGACGGATAGTGTTGCTCAAGCGCTTTGAAGTCTTGGTTCTGAAAATCCTCGTACACGACCTCTTGAGCACTTCCCTCTACTCGTAATCACACATACAAGAAAATACATACAAATCAACATGATGCACACATATTAATCAACATGCGAGACATGCATGCATGCAAAGTTCAAAAAATTAATTAACTGCAGTTATTTATTAATTAGATGCAACTAGTTCATACATGTTCATACGAGTTTACAGGGGTTTTAGCGAGAATTAATGCTGCTGAAAATAAATTTATGGTGCAACTATTATTAAATTACGTCTATTAGATTTAATATGTCTCTAAAATTCGCATCGGAAAAACGAATCCTACCGTAGGTGCGACGGCTCGACGATCGCAGAACGAAGACGACACGTAGACAAAGTAGATGGCGCAAGGGTCCTCCGGCGGCACGACGACGGCGACGCGACGACGACGACGATCTCCGGCGGACGATGGCACCCTCGTTTTTTTCTTCCTCTTCCTCCCTCTTTTTTTTTTCTTCCCTGACGGTGCCTCTGTCCTTCTCCTTTTTTTATCTACAGCGGCTAGGGTTTTGGGGCTCTAGCGTCGGGAAAACACGAAGCCCCCAAGGCTTTTATAGCCACGCTCAGGGCATGGCACTAGGTCCAACACGGTGCAGGGCCAGGGTCGCGCGGCGCTGGGCTGGCGGGTCGCGCGAGGGGCGCGTGCGGGGCGCGTGGCCTCCGTGGCCAGCCACGATGCGGGGTGGCGCGCGTGCTGCGGGGCCGGTCGGGCGGGGCACCCTGGCTGGGCCGGCTTGGCCTGGGCGGCAGTTGCCCCTTTTGTTTTTTTCTTTTATTATTTATTTATTTATTCTTTATGTTATTATTTTTTATATTTATATTTTATTATTATTATTATATATTTTATTATTTATATTTATTTTTCTTTATTATTTTTATACTTATTCCCTATTACATGTTTTATGCTATTATTTTCTTTTTCTTCTTTGGTACACATATTTGTATACGTATGTTTTATCCTTTATTATCTTTCCTTTATTCCACTAATGTTTAATGCATGATCATGTATGCAATGCATGATGCGAAAATTGAGTGTGTTACAAACCTACCCTCTTAAAGTGAATCTCGCCCTCGAGATTCGATAGCGTGGAGAAAAGATGAGGGAATTCCATATTCAGGTCTTCCTCACGTTTCCACGTAGCTTTGGCTTCCGTATGGTGGTTCCATTGCACTTTGCACCAATGAATCCTCTTATTCCTCATGACCCTTTCCTTCACGTCCAAGATCTTGATAGGTTGCGCGACATAGGAGAAATCCTCTAGAAGTTATAACTCGTCCATCGGCACCTATTCTTCCGGCACCCTGAGACACTTCTTGAGTTGAGACACGTGAAATACGTTGTGTACACCGGAGAGATACGCCGGCAACTCAAGTCGATAAGCTACCTCTCCTCTATTGTCCAGAATCTTAAATGGTCCGATATAGCGAGGTGCTAGCTTGCCTCTTATGTTAAACCTCTTATGACTTCTCATTGGTGACGGCTTGAGGTAAACAAAGTCTCCTATTTCAAAGGCTAATTTCCTTCTCCTATTGTCCGCATAGCCTTTTTGTCTTGATTGGGCAACCCTCAAGTTTTGGCGAATCATTTGGACTTGCTTTTCGTCTTCTTGCAACACGTCCGGATCAAATACTTGAGTTTCTCTTGCCTCATTCCAGAATAAAGGTGTCCTACACTTCCTTCCATAAAGCGCTTCATATGGTGACATTTTCAAGCTTGCTTGGTAACTATTGTTTTATGAAAATTCTGCATATGGCAAGCTCTTGTCCCAACTTTTCCCATGCTTTAAAGCACAAGCTCTTAACATGTCTTCCAAAATCTAATTGGTCCTCTCAGTTTGTCCATCTGTTTGAGGGTGATATGCTGAGCTAAAATTTAACCTTGTACCCATAGCTTCATGCAGTTTCTGCCAAAACCTAGAGGTAAACTGAGAACCTCGGTTCGAGACTATTTTCTTTGAGACTCCATGTCAGCACACAATATGCTTCATATACAATTCTACTAGCTTTGCGGTGGTATATGTGGTCTTGACAGGAATGAAGTGAGCTGATTTTGTCAACCGATCTACAATAACCCATATTGAATCATAGCCGGACTGGGTACATGGTAAGCCAACTATAAAGTCCATACCAATCTCTTCCCACTTCCACTCCGGAATCTTTAATGGTTGCAATAATCCCGCTGGTCTTTGGTGTTCTGCTTTAACTCGTCGGCACACATCACACAATGCAACATATTTGGCTATGTCCTTTTTCATGCTGGCCCACCAATAGCATGTGTTCAAGTCCTTGTACATCTTTGTACGGCGAGTCATGTGCCTCCTTTAATATTGTTTCCCGAATATGCTTTACATTAGGCACAACGATTCTCTTTCCAAGCCATAAGGTACCATGTTCGTCTTCATCAAATCTGAATTCTCTCCCTTCTTCTGTCCTTTCCTTGATTTCCTTGGTATCCTCATCCGTGGTTTGTGCTTCTCGAATTTCTTGCTCCAAGGTTGGATTTAACTCCATCATTCCCATCTCATTCACGAATCCAAGATTCAACCGTTCAAACTCCTTGCATAACTCGGATGGCAATTCTCGAACCGTGAGTTGATTACTTACTCCTTTCCGTCTCAAGGCATCGTCCACTACATTGACATTTCCTGGATGATAGTTGATCCTCGCATCATAATCCTTGATGAGCTCCAACCATCTTCGTTGCCTCAAATTAAGATCCGTTTGCGTGAATATGTACTTGAGACTCTTATGATCCGTGTAAATTTCACACCTATGTCTAAGGATATAGTGTCTCCAAATATTCAACGCGTGTACCACGACTGCGAGTTCCAAATCACGTGTCGGGTAATTCTGCTCATGTTTCTTCAATTGTGTCGATGCATATGCAACCACTTGACCTTCTTGCATGAGCACACATCCAAGTCCTTGTCTTGATGCATCACAATAAATGTCAAAACTCTTGCTCACATCCGGCAAAACTAAGACTGGGGCTGTTGTTAACCTTTTCTTTAACTCCTCAAAACTCTCTTGACAAGCTTGAGTCCATTAGAAAGCCTTCCCCTTCATTAGCAATTCCGTCATTAGCTTGGCTATCTTGGAAAAGTCCTTGATGAATCGGCGGTAATATCCAACCATTCCAAGAAAACTCCTTATTTCCTTTATGTTTTGCGAGGGTTCCCATTTCAACAAGTCCCTCACTTTTCCGGGGTCGATCGATACTCCTCCTCCTGAGATGATATGACCCAAAAACGGCACCTCTTTCAACCAAAACTGACACTTGTTGAACTTGGCATACAATTGATGCTCCCTTAATTTCTGCAACGTGAGCCTCAAGTGTTCCTCATGTTCTTTCTCATCCTTCGAGTAGATCATAATATCATCAATAAACACCACGACGAACTTGTCCAAGTACTCCATGAAGACTTTATTCATGTGGTACATAAAGTAGGCAGGCACATTTGTCAATCCAAAAGACATCATGGTGTACTCATAAGATCCATACCGTGTCCTAAAAGCTATCTTGGGTATGTCCGACGGTCTAATCTTCATTTGAAAGTAACCTGACCTCAAATCAATCTTGGAAAACACACAAGCACCTTTCATCTGATAAAACAAATCCTCTATCCATGGCAAGGTGTACTTGTTCTTGATGGTCACATCGTTGAGAGCTCGGTAATCCACACACATCCTTCGTGTTCCATCCTTCTTTTCCACAAATAGAACGGGCGCTCCCCAAGGTGAAGAGCTTGGGTGAATAAAACCCTTCTCTAGTTGCTCTTGAATCTGCTTCTTGAGCTCCGCTAATTCCACAGGAGGCATCCTATATGGCCTCTTAGCTATAGGTGCAGTTCCAGGTATTAAAGCAATAACAAACTTAATGTCTCGATCGGGTGGCATACCTGGCAACTCGTCTGGGAATACATCCAAAAATTCACAGACCATCGGAATCTCCTCAATTGCAGCACCGTCCATATGATTCAGCTCCAATTGCTTTGGTCCGGTTTGAGATGCTTCAAATTCTATGGTGATCCCTTCCTCGTTGGTCAACTTCACCGTCTTTGTGGCACATTCGATAACTCCATTGTGCTTTCTCAACCAGTCCATACCAAGTATAATGTCCAATCCTTGGGAATCCAAGACTATAAGGTTGGCAAAGAAGTCTACCCCCCTTATTCTAAGGCTTACTCTTGGACATACTATATTTGTCCTCATCTCTCCTCCAGGAGACTTAACCAATAGAGTGAACTTCATATGAGAGATAGGCAAACTATACTTGGCAACATATTTCGATGCAATGAATGAATGTGATGCTCCAGAATCAAATAACATAGTCGCGGGGTTGGAGTTTGCGAGGAACATACCAATGACCACGTCATCCGCTACTTGAGCATCCTCTGTAGAGACATGGTTGACATTGCCACGAGCAAAATTCTGCTGTCCACGATTCCCTTGCGGCTGTCCTCCATTGGATTTTGGGTTCAGTTTTGGCGCATTGCTTCCTTGTCCAAGGCTTGACTTAGGGCATTGATGTGCAAAGTGTCCAGCTTCTCCACAAGTATAGCACTTCCTAGCTCCACCAGAATTTGGACGAACTTGATTCTGAATGTTTGCACCAGGAAAGTTAGCACGAGGCGCGTAAGGCATTGAAGGCCCAAGTGCTTGCATGACAGGGCGCTGCTGCACAAACTGAGTTGGGCGCGGTGCAAATCTAGGGCGTTGAGCAGGAATAGAAGAGCTGAAATAAGGCGCATTGGGTGGTGTAAGGCGAGGGCACACATTACTTCCTTGTTGCTGTCCTTGGTATGGTGCCTTCCTCTTGTGGTCTTGCTCCATCTCACAGACCTTGTCTTCAACCACAATTGCTTTGTCCACAAGCTTCTGAAAATTGGTATAATCACAGTTGAGCAATTGCACTTGGATCTCATTGTTGAGACCTCTCATGAACAAATATTACTACCCGCTGTCCCGACTAACATCCTCAGGCGCATACTTTGAAAGTTGAGTAATTTTATTGAGGTATTCACCCACACTCGATCTTCCTTGCCTCAAGTTCTCAAATTCTTGCCTCTTCAAGATCATAACTCCCTCGGGCACATAATGAGAACAAAAGTTCTCCTTGAATTTCCCCCAAGTGATCCTCTCTTGATTCTCATGAGCATTGCGATAAGCATCCCACCAATCCGCAGCTGCTCCAACGAGTTGATGAGAAGCAAATAGCACCTTCTCCCGATCACTGCATTGGAAAATAGTAAGTTTCTTCTCCATGGACTTGAGCCAATCATTGGCATCCATAGGGTCGACAGCTTGAGCAAAGGTTGGCGGCCTAGTCCTCATAAACTCTCCCAATCGGTTATGAGGAGGCGGGGGTGGCGGCGGAGGCATGTGAAGCTGATTGTTGATGTTGCCAGCCTGCAGCTGGCCCATAGTTTGTATCATGGTCTGCATGAGCTGGTTAGGCATAGCCAGTAGCTGCTCAATATTGATAGCTCCATGAGCAGGTCCTTGTCCATTGTTGTTCTGAGGTGCTCTATTGTTCTCCTCCTCATCATTGACATCCCTCTGGTTGCGAGTCCTCACCATCTGAAGAAAAGCAATAGGTAATTAGAAACATCCCCAACTATATGCATCAAGGGATATGAAACTAACCAACTAGCTACACTAGCCTAGGTGGACATGGCAATGCTAAAGAATCCCAAAATCCTCTATTAAGCACACAAGCAACCAATATATATAGCAAACAGCACACCAAACAGAATCAGAACGCTTCCTGAGTGCTCCTATGTTCTCTAAAGTGTCCATTCTATCTAGGCTGCATCCTACGGTCAACCTGTGGCTCTGATACCAATCTGTGACACCCGGTTCCGAAAATGAACCAAGTGAACGCATATGTGTGCCCAAGATGTTCAACACACATACACGAGTGCATTCACAAAAGAGTATACAGAAAATTACCACAAGACAAGATTAATTAACCAAATTTTATTAAACAAACCATATTATCCTCGAATACAAGTTCTAATAAATATTAATGACAAGTTTGAAGCAATGCAGCGGAAATAAACTAATTAAGCAACTAAGCAACTAAGCATAAGGGATAGCGCAACTCCAATAACACCAGAGGTAAAGCTGACGGCAGGCACGGCCTAGAACTCCGCATTATCGCCATTAAACTCACAATCCTGACCTGCAACTGTTGTTGTGGGGGGGGGGGGAATTGCAAGAGTGAGTACATGTCATACTCAGCAAGTGTGGAAAGTAAGACATGTGGCTGAATCAAATGATGAATGTAATAATGGTTGAATGCTGAAAAGTACATTAAAATAGTTGAAAAGCAATATGTATTATGTATGTGAAGTAAACCCATCATATCCCACAATGATTATTATAGATAACTCCATATTTCATATCCATCATCATTAAACCATATTTCACCATTACCAATAACCATATTTATCACCATGAACCATAATATCATCCCATAACCAATACCAAACCATCCCATAACCAAAACCCTTCTAATCATGTAGGTCATCTAGGCGCTCATAACCGGGAGCACGGCTATCATGATAGTTTTAATACTCTGCAGAGTTTGTACCACTTTACCCACGTGTTTGTTATTTCATCACCCGTCGGTGACTAAGGAACCTCCCTTATGCCAATTACACTTCCTTTTGTGTATGGCCAAGAGATCACAAAATAGCCTTTACAAAGGGACTACTAGCATGTACGGACCCACTGAGGTTTCACCGGTGGTGACGTCTCCTACAAAGCACGTCTTCAACCAAGGGCCCCCTCTTGTGCCACTCGGATCCCAGGGAGTCACTGCCACAAATCCAAATCCAATCCGACTCCCCTTCCCCAGTGCGCCAAATGATCCGCGCAATACCAGCAATACCCTACTTAATCAGCTACGCCACACCCATACTTGGCCTCGTGGTGGCACTGTAGTCCTGGCCTATTCTCGCATGAACCGGTCCTTAAATCTAAAGCAAGCAAGCCACCATAAGATCCAACCCATCCACATACCAGGCTTGCTTAGATCACCCATCATTTTAACCAGTTCATGTTAATCAATACATCATTAATGCATAATTAAATAATATAGTGGTTTCCCATCCCAGTTAATTAAGCGATGCAAAAGGTAAAAACCCTTCCCGACTCTCTACCATAATTCTAGGTGACAAGGGTGGTTAAACAAATATAGTAAACTTCCTACCATAGGATTCCCATCAAATTGACACAAGCATGCAGTTTCCAAACAAAACATTTATTTTAAAAACAGGATCAATATGCTTCAAGGACACTTGCCTTGCTCCAACGGATAGGGTTGCTCAAGCGCTTTGAAGTCTTGGTTCTGAAAATCCTCGTACACAACCTCTTGAGCACTTCCCTCTACTCGTGATCACACATACAAGAAAATACATTCAAATCAACATGATGCACACATATTAATCAACATGCGATGACATGCATGCATGCAAAGTTCAATAATTAATTAACTATGGTTATTTATTAATTAGATGCAACTAGTTCACACGTGTTCATATGAGTTTACAGGGGTTTTAGCGAGAATTAATGCTGCTGAAAATAAATTTATGGTGCAACTATGATTAAATTACATCTATTAGATTTAATACGTGGCTAAAATTTGCATCGGAAAAACGAATCCTACCGTAGGTGCGACGGCTCGACGATCACGGAACGAAGGCGATGCGTAGATGAAGTAGATGGCGCAAGGGTCCTCTGACGGCACGACGACAGCGACGCGACAACGACGATGATCTCCAGCGGACGACAGCACCCTCCTCTTTTTATTCCTCTTCCTCCCTCTTTTTTTCTTCCCTGGGGTGCCTCTGTCCTTCTCCTTTTTTTATCTATGGCGGCTAGGGTTTTGGGGCTCTGGCGTTTGGAAAACATGAAGCCCCTGGGGCTTTTATAGCCGCGCTCGGGGCATGGCGCTAGGGCCGGCGTGGTGCGGGATTGGGGTCGCGCGGCGCTGGGCTGGCGTGTCGCGCGAGGGGCGTGTGGCCTCCGTGGCCAGCCGCGGTGCAGGGTGGCGCGCGTGCTACGAGGCCGGTCGGGCGGGGCGCCCTGGCTGGGCCGGCTCGGCCTGGCCGGCGGTTGTCCCTTTTTTCTTTTATTATTTTTCTTCTTTTTTATATTATATTATTTATTTATTTATTCTTTATGTTATTTTTATATTTATATTTTATTATCATTATTATATATTTTATTATTTATATTTATTTTTCTTTATTATTTTTATACTTATTCGTATTACATGTTTTATGCTATTATTTTTTTCTTCTTTTGCTACACATATTTGTATACATATGTTTTATCCTTTATTATCTCCTTTATTCCATTAATGTTTAATGCATGATCATGTATGCAATGCATGATGCGAAAATTGAGGGTGTTCCACTGGTAACAACAACAATCAGCCCCACATGCTTCCACCGCCACCTCCACCTCCTCATAACCAATTGGGGGTGAGTTTATGAGGGCCAGGCCACCAACTTTTGCTCAAGTTGCTGACCCTATGGATGCCGATGATTGGCTCAAGTCCGTGGAGAAGAAACTTGCGATATTCCAATGCAGTGACCTGGAGAAGGTGCTATTTGCATCTCATGAACTTGTTGGAGCAGCTGCTGATTGGTGGGTCTCGCTATGCAACGCCCATGAAAATCAAGAGTGGATTACTTGTGCTGAATTCAAGGAGAGCTTCCATTCTCATTATGTGTCGGAAGGAGTTCTGATCCTAAAGAGACAAGAATTTGAGAACCCGAGGCAAGGAAGATCGAGTGTGGGTGAATACCTCAATAAATTCACTAAACTCTCAAGATATGCGTCTGAGGGTGTTAGCGGGGACAATCGGAAACAATAATTGTTCATGAGGGGCTTGAATAGTGAAATCCAGGTACAATTGCTGAATTGTGATTATGCTAACTTCCAGAAGCTAGTGTACAAGGCAATTGTGGTTGAGAACAAGGTCCGTGAGAAGGAGCTAGATAACAAGAGGAAGGCACCATATCAAGGATAGCAACAAGAAAGCAATGTGCGCCCTCGCTTTGCACCACCCAATGCTCCTTATTATAGCTCTTCTGCTCCTATACAGCGCCCTGGACATGCACCGCGTCCAGCTCAGTATGTGCAGCAACACCCTGTCATGCAAGCACCTAGACCTCCAATGCCTTTTGCACCTCGTGCCAACTTTCCTAGTGCAAATGTTCAGAATCAAGTTCTTCCAAATAATTTCTGGTGCAGTTAAGAAGTGCTATACATGTGGAGAAGCAAGACACTTTGCAATTCAATGTCCTAAGTCAGGCCTTGGTCAAGGAAGCAATTCGCCAAGAAAAAACCAAAGACCCAATGGAGGACAATCGCAAGGAAACCATGGACAGCAGAATTTTGCCCGTGGCAACGTGAACCATGTCTCTGCGGAGGAAGCTCAACAAGTGGATGACGTGGTTATTGGTATGTTTCTCACAAACTCCAACATGGCAACTATGTTATTTGATTCTGGAGCATCACATTCATTCATTGCATCAAAATATGTTGCCAAGTATAGTTTGCCTATCTCTCATATGAAGTATACTCTATTGGATTCTCAAGGATTGGACATTATACTTGGTATTGTCTGGTTGAGGAAGCACAATGGAGTCATTGAATGTGCCACAAAGATAGTGAAGTTGACCAATGAGGAAGGGATCACCATAGAATTTGAAGCATCTCAACATGCACCAAAGCAATTGGAGCTGAATCACATGCATGGTGCCGCAATTGAGGAGATTCTAGTGGTGTGTGAATTCTTGGATGTGTTTCTGGATGAGTTGCCAGGTATGCCACCTGTTCGCGACATTGAATTTGTTATTGAATTAATACCTCGAACTGCACCTATAGGATGCCTCCTAAGGAGTTAGCGGAGCTCAAGAAGCAGATTCAAGAGAAAGTAGAGAAGGGTTTTATCCGCCCAAGCTCTTCACCTTGGGGAGCACCTGTTCTTTTAGTGGATAAGAAGGATGGATCACAAAGGATGTGTGTGGACTACAGAGCTCTCAATGATGTAACAATCAAGAACAAGTACACCTTGCCATGCATAGAAGACTTGTTTGATCAGATGAAGGTTGCTTGTGTCTTCTCCAAGATTGATTTGAGGTCAGGCTACTTCCAAATGAAAATAAGACCATTGGACATACCCAATACAGCTTTTCAGACACGATATGGATCTTATGAGTACACCGTTATGTCCTTTGGTTTGACAAATGCACCTGCCTACTTTATGTACCTCATGAATAAGGTCTTCATGGAGTACTTGGACACGTTGTAGTGGTGTTTATTGATGATATTATGATCTACTCGAAGAGTGAAGAGGAGCATGAAGAACACATGAGGGTCACGTTGCGGAAATTGAGGGAGCATCAATTGTATGCCAAGTTCAGCAAGTGCCAGTTTTGGTTGAAAGAGGTGTCATTTTGGGTCATATCATCTCAGGAGGAGGAGTATTGGTTGACCTAGGAAAAGTGAGAGATGTACTAAAATGTGAGCCCCCGCAGAATGTCAAGGAAATAAGGAGCTTTCTTGGAATGGCTGAATATTACCGTCGATTTACCAAGGACTTTTCCAAAATAGCCAAGCCAATGACAGAGTTGCTAATGAAGGGCAAGTCTTTCCAATGGACTCAAGCTTGTCAAGAAAGTTTTGAGGAGTTGAAAAAAGGTTAACTACGACCCTAGTTTTGATATTGCCGGATGTAAGCAAAAAGTTTTGATATTTATTGTGATGCATAAAGACAAGGACTTGGATGCGTGCTCATGCAAGAAGGAAAAGTGGTAACCTACGCATCAAGGCAATTGAAGAAGCATGAGCAGAATTATCCAACGCATGATTTGAAATTTTCAGCCGTGGTACATGCATTGAAGATTTGGAGACACTATATCCTTGGACATAGATAGGTGTGAAATTTATACGGATCACAGGAGTTTAAATTATATTTTCATGCAAACAGATCTGAATTTGAGGCCACGAAGGTGGTTGGAGCTCATCAAGGATTATGATGTGGGAATCAACTATCATCTGGGGAAGGCTAATGTAGTGGCTGATGCTTTGAGTCAGAAGGGAGTAAGTAACCAGCTCACTATTCGAGAGCTGCCATCCGAGTTATGTAAGGAGTTTGAACAGTTGAATCTCGGTTTTGTGAATGAGATGGGGATAATGGAGTTAAATCTGACCTTGGAGCAAGAGATTCGAGAGGGTCAAACAAAGGATGAGGAAATCCAAGAAATAAAAAAGAAAGGACCCAAGAGGGAAGATAATTCAGATTTGATGAGGACGAACATGGTACCTTATGGCTTGGAAAAAGGATTGGTGTGCCTAATGTGAAGCATATTTGGTAGACAATATTAAAAGAGGAGCATGACTCGCCATACTCAATTCATCCCGCTTGTACGAAGATGTACAAGGACTTGAAGACATGTTATTGGTGGGCTAGCATGAAAAAGGACGTAGTTGAATATGAGGCGTTGTGTGATGTGTGCCAACGAGTCAAAGTGAACATCAAAGGCCAACTAGATTATAGCAGCCATTGACGATTCCGGAATGGAAGTGGGAAGAAATTGGAATGGACTTCATAGTTGGTTTACCGCGTACCCAGTCCGGTTATGACTCATTATGGGTTATCGTGGATCAGTTGACCAAGTCAGCTCACTTCATCCCTATCAAGACCAAGTATACTGCAATACAACAAGTAGACCTATATATGAAGCATATTGTGTGCCGACATGGAGTTTCAAAGAGGATAGTGTTGGATAGAGGTTCTCAATTTACCTCCTGGTTCTGGCAAAAATTGCATGAAGCATTGGGAACAAGGTTGAATTTCAGCTCAACATATCACCCTCAAACAGATGGACAAACTGAGAGGACCAACCAGATTTTGGTGGACATGTTGAGAGCTTGTGCCTTGAAGCATGGACGATGTTGGGACAAAATCTTGCCATACGCATAACTCTCATATAACAATAGTTACCAAGCAAGCTTGAAAATTTCACCCTATGAAGCATTATATGGGAGGATGTGTAGGACACCTTTGTTCTAGAATGAGACAGGATAAAATCAAGTGTTTGGACTTGACATGCTGCAAGAAGCTGAGAAACAAGTCCAGATTATTCTTGAAAACTTGAAGGCTGCTCAATCGAGACAAAAAGGCTATGCGAACAATAGGAGAAGGAAACTAGCCTTTGAAGTGGGAGATTTCGTTTACCTCAAGGTGTCACTAATGGGAGGTCATAAGTGGTTTAACATAAGCGGCAAGCTAGCATCATGGGCCATTCAAGATTTTGGACAAAAGACGAGAAATAGCATATAAGTTAGAGATGTTAGCTCATCTTTCCGATGTACATGATGTGTTTCATGTTTCCAACTCAAGAAGTGCTTTAGAGTGCCGAAATAACAAGTGCCAATGGAAGAATTGGATTCGAGACAGATTTGACTTATGCCGAGAAACCGGTCAAAATCTTAGAAACCAAGGAGAGGGTCACAAGAAACAAGGTGATTCAATGGTGTAAAGTGCAATGGAAGCATCACACAGAATCAGAGGCAACTTGTGAGCTGGAAGATGATCTCAAGAAGGAATTTCCCTATCTCTTCTTGTCCGCGTCGAATCTCGAGGGCGAGATTCATTTTAAGGCGGGTAGGTTTGTAACACCCTCATTTTCATGCATCATGCATTGTATACATTCTAATACATGTTTAAAATTAAGTAACATAAAATGGAATGAGTTTAAAATGATTTAGGAGCAAAACCGCACTCAAAAGATTCGAGGAGTGTGGACTAGTCCGTTTTTGGTGCGGACTAGTCCAATTTCTCTCTGACCTTCTTCGGGCTTGTGCTTTCTTGCTGCGGACTAGTCCGCTTTCGTCTCTGTACAGGTGTCAGACTTGTCCAGTCCATTGCGGACTAGTCCGGTATTGCAATTCCTTGAAATTTCGCCAAGTTCCTAGATTTGCCCGGACTTGTCCGTTGTCTAGCGGACTTGTCCATTTTCCTCTCTAACTAAGTTCAGACTTGTCCGTTGTCCAGTCCGGACTTATCCGTTTTCTTCTCTGACTAACTTTGGACTAGTCCGGCCTATTGCGGACTTGTCTGGTGATCGCGATTCCGAGTTGATCTTTTGTTCCATGACGTGTTTTTGGGTTTTACCTTAAGTGGGCCTAAGGATGTTGTGTCTAACACTTTTTGGAGCCCATGTGGGACCCCACACCGTCCTCCACCCTCCCCAAACTCGAATTCCATCAAACCCTAGCCCTCCACCTCTATATAAGCAACCCCACTCCTTGACTTTACATCCTTTTGCCTCAATTGAAAGACCACAAACCCTAGTTCGTGGAGAGCTTCCATCAAGGAGGGAGAAGGAGATCCCGAGCAAGAAGAAGAGGAGGAAACGAAAGAGATTCAAGTGATCAAGACCTCCATCAAGTTTTCATTCTTCATCAACAATTCACCTTCAAGTTCTTCATCAACCCTAGATCATAAAGATCCGACTGTTGCCTCCAAAACCCTTGATTCATTGGAGTTCTAAACACCTGGTATACCTTCTACTTCCTCTTTATCACGTGAATTCAACCCCGTTTCTCCAAATTCACGTCGATCTAGAAAACCCTAATTGGCTGTTTTTTCGAAGGACGAACTAGTTCGGTCCTACAACGGACTAGTCTGGTCTGGCCGACTGATTTTTGTTGAATTAACTCTAAATTGTTTTGAATCAACTCCACACCTGTGTAAACTTGTTAAAAACTATAAGAACTAGTTAGTAGACATCATTAACAACTCATTAACTAATTTTGCTTCACATTTGCATTATTCATGCATGTCATGTCATATTGAGTAATATATGAGCATCTATTGATTGTAATTCTTGTCTTGTATGTTCGTTGTGCGGTTTAGACATATCAGCGCTAGGTGGTGCTGCGGACGACCTCCAACACAAGGAGTTTGAAGTCTTTGATCCCAATCAATTTCAAGAGCAAGGCAAGTGTCCTTGAACATATTGATCCTATTTTTACAATAAATGTTTTGTTTTCAAAACTGCATGCTTGTTTAAATTTGATGGGAATCCTATGATAGGAAGTTCACTAGCTTTGTTTAACCACCCTTGTCACCTGGAATACATGGTAGAGAGTTGGAAAGGGCTTTTTACCTTTGCTTCGCTTAATTGAATGAGGATGGGAAAACAACTCTACCATTTAATTATACATTATTAAGATTATGGTTAATATGAACTGGTCAATATGATATGGTAATGGGTGATCTAAGCAAGCCTTGTATGTGGACTGGTTGGAAGACATGGTGGTTGCTTGTTTTAGATCTAATGACCGATTCATGCCAGAACAAGCCAGAACAACAATGCCACCACGAGGCCAAGTATGGCTGCGGCGTAGCTGATTAATTGGGGTATTGCTAGTTTTGCATGGATCATTTGGCGCACCGGGGAAGGGGAGTCAGATTGTGTTTGGATTTGAGGTGGGACTCCCTGGGATCCGAATGGAACAAGAGGGGCTCTTAGTTGAAGATGTGCTCAGTTGGAGACATCGCCACCAGTGAAACCTTAGTGGATCCGTACATGCTAGTAGTCCCTTTGTAAAGGTTTTATTGTGATCTCTTGGCCACATACCAACGGAAGTGTGAGACAGCAAGATAGAGGTTCCAAAGTCATCGAAAGGTAATGAAATCACAAACACGTGGGTAAAGTGGTACAAACTCTGCAGAGTGTCTTAAGAACTATGAAGATAGTCGTGCTCCCGATTAAGAGCACCTGGACAACTTCCATGATTTGAGGAAACTTGAAATTTGGGATGGTTCGGTTATGTTTTGGTATTGGGATAGTTTGGTACTGATTATGGTTAGTAATATGGTTATGGTTGGTTATGGATTGATTTATGGTAATGGATATGGTTAATGATAATGAGAAATTTGGAATATGGATCATGGTGTTAAAATATGGACTGGTATTATGATAACTATATGGTTTATGATGGATTTACTTCATATACATACAATATATTGCTTTTCAAATGTTTTAATGTACTTTTCAGCACTTAACCTTTATTATTGTCATCATTTGTATCAGCTACATGTCATACTTTCCACACTTGCTGAGTACCACATGTACTCACCCTTGCAATTCCCCCACCAACAATTGCAGGTCAGGATTGAGAGTGTAACAGTGATAATGCAGAGTTCTAGGCTGTCTGCCGTCAGCTTTGCCTGTGATGTTGCTTGGAGCCGCGCTACCCTTATGCTTGTTTTGCTTAGTTTGCTTAATTAGATTATTTCTGCTGCATTAGTTCAAACTTGTCATTATTATTCATTAGAGATTGTATTTGAGGATATTCTGAATCTGTAATAAAAGTGGTTAATTAATCTTGTTCGGTGGTAATTTTCTGTATATCCTTTTGTGAATGCACTCGTGTATGTGTGTTGAACGTCCTGAGCACACATATGTGTTCACTTGGTTCATTTTCGGAACCGGGTGTCATAGTCAGTTGCAATATTTCTAGCTTTTTCTTATTGGTAACCTTATGAATGCTAACGCTGAAAACAGAGCTTGCATGTCCTGGTTCATTTTCCATATTGAATCTCATTGTTCTGTTTGATCTCTCCACGTCTTGGTTATTAGGCTGATGATCACTCAATTTGTGACTATTGCAGGAAGACTCAAAACACTTCGTTGGTTTTTTAATTCAGACTGTATAAGGAATACAATAACTAATGGATTTATTTATTTTACCCTAAAATAAATTATTTTCGTGGGCCTGTTGTGGACCCACGAAAATAAGCACTTACTTTCGTGGGTACCAATTAAACACACGAAAATAAGGATGATATTTTCGTGGGTATTAATCTGGCCGACGAAAATAATATAAATATTTTCGTAGGCCCGGTTACGCACAAAAATAACATTATTTTCATAGGCCACCTTTGGCCGACGAAAATAATTTTATTTTCGTGGGTGACCCATGAAAATAAAAGTACTTTCAACATTGTATCTTCGTGGGCTCAAAACCCACAAAAATATCGTCTCGGCCAACAAAAATAGACATTTTCGTGGGTCTCTGGCGCACGAAAATACATTTGTTTCCTGTAGTGACCCTTGTGGTCCGGCACTACAAAAGTGGGAATAAGGTTTTGGGAAGCACTATCCTGAGTCATCTGGTGTCTAAGTCGGTGGGTCCTGCTCATCACCTTCTCTCCATCACCAACTGCGTTGATCAATCTACATCAACGCCATCCTCAAGCTACAAATTGATACGCGAGACATATTTTGATCTGTTATTTAATATGACTACAGTTACACGAGTGTTGCTACTATTTGTATTAATTATTATTTCAGTCATGATTTATCTTCTAAAATTGACTATAAAATTTATTAAACATGTAACAAGTATGTTAACTTGAACTGTTAGAAATATCTTACCCTAACCACTTAGATCTACCTGGATTGATGATAAACTGTAAAAGCCAAAAAATTTCAGAGTATAAAGTTATATTAGGAGAAATAACATCAAGCTTGAATGGAGAAATCAAAATGGCAATATACAAATCAATTCATTTCAACCCTATTGGAGGGAATTCAAAAATTTAAAATTTTCTCCTGTTCAAATGATGCAAAAATGGAAATATGAGATCACCAATAGTTTCCAAATATTCCAAATAGTACCTCTGCAAAAATTCAGAATTTTTGAAGATGGTTTGCTATTTAATTCAACAGCTACATTAAACTCCACTCAAATTCAAATCCAAGTTTGAATTTGAATGAAACTTGGTCAATTCAATAATATGAATTCAGAATAAAACTCTCCATAATTAATTTGGAATCCCCACAACTATCTAGCAATTTTGGAACAAGTTAGGGGTGTGAATTGGACTGTCCAGTGAGGGGATGAGGATGAGCAGATGTGGCACCCACCTGTCATACTAAGGGGATCTGTTCTTTTCTTCTCAGTGTGACACCACACAGCATGCAATTACCACAGAGGTGCTTGCCTCCCTGCTTCACTCCAGCTGCATACAGCAAGCCCAAAATTCCTCCTTATCCTCCTCTAAGTCCCTAACTCGATCACTCTTCTCCGTTATTCAGTTCTGGCGCACAGACTAGACCATCACCGGAGTTCTTCCTCTCTACTTGAAATCCAGTGAGAACAATTGTATTAATCGATTTTCTTCGCTTTGGGTTACTCCTCCACCATCTGCGCATATTTGTAACCAAGTTTTATGCCCAGATCGAGCCCCCCGAAGCTCCCCCAGGTGAATTTCGAGCCGCTGGCGAACTCCCCTGTTTTGCCGCCCTCTGCTCCCTCGATGCCCTAGCGATACAAGCATCTTCTCACCTCGGTCCTTGAAGCAAAAAGATTCGCGTATCCATATAGTAGCTGCTGGTAAAATTTGAGCCCATGCCATGGACCGTAGCCCCCGTATTTCCCTTTTTCCCGACGAGCTCGTGTTTGAATATACCTAGGTATCCCCTTTAATTCGTTTTCTAGGTGTGACAATCATCTAAGCTAGTAGATTATAGTTTCTAAACCTCTAGGCGCACACCCTCAAACAAACCCCATCGAAAACCATCGATTGGGCACCTCGGAATATGAATTTTTCTAGCCGCCGGTTTGAGCCCCTCCCCATCTCGTCGTCGAAATCTTGCTTTCCAGTTGTTCCATCACTCTTGGTCCCCATTTTCGTGTTCTACATGCATCAAGGAGTAATTTGGAGTTTACCTCGTGCAAAATAAAGCACCGTAGGGCCCGGTCGACATGGCCAGAACCCTAGGTTCCGCCTCCGCCGTCGCGCACGCGTTTCTGGCCACCGCCACAATGCGCCGACCCCACAATGACGCTCAGCGAACCGGAATAGGGTTAGGTGGAAAGTTTTGGGAGGGAAGACGGCCGGAAAGGCCGAGCCAGCGAGGCACCGCCGCCGCGCGCCCCCGGACTCGTCGGAGTCACGAGGTAGACGAAGGGCCGTGGGGCCCGGTTGTCAGCCTAATCGACGTGCGCCCCGGATCTGCTGCAGAAATGGGATCCAGTGTGGCCAAGCCCGTTATCTCTACGGCCCCGTGTGGCTTAAACCCGATTGGTCCATTTTAAACCTGTGGGCCCAGCCATTATTCAAACTTTTCCAATTGGAATTTAATTCCAGATTTTGCTCCAACTTTGAAAATCCATATCTCCTAGAATACTTGTCCAAAAGTTCCCAAATATATTTTGTTGGAACCAGTATGATCTATACTTTAATGTGGTGCACTTGGATCTGTATGAAAACAAATAAATTATTCTCAATAATTTCATAAAGAAAAATGCTTTTGGAATTAATTACTGATGCTTCATTCATTAAAAAATTCCCAAAATTTGACAAATCATTCTAAATAATTCCCTTAAGTCCCATTAAAAGTTTCAGGTCCATTTGAGTTAATTTGAATAGTAAAATTGTGTTTCCAATCTATATGTACCTGAAAATTCCAAAATGTCCAGAAACTTTTCATCAAATTGAACAAACTTGTAAATTCATTATCTCACAGTATAATGCTTACTAAATTTTGGAACCAAATTTGTTGAGTCTCCCTTGACCTCCTCTAAACAGAAAACAAACTTTTGGCCATGTCAAAGCTACAGATTGTTCCCCAAAATTCTTGGAATTGTTTAGGTTCATTGAATTTTATACAATAGAGACTTCCCAGAATTGATCCCAATTTTGGCCATAACCTCACGCATAGTACCTAGTATCCGCTGTTAAATTTTCAGAACCAGTGGGCTTAATTTCATATACTTAACTGTCCTTCCTTTGAGCTATATCATAATACTGATATTGATTCACTTGCATAATTCTTTGCATATCGATTAGTTGCCGAGCTCAAGAGGACCCCGGAGCTACTTGAAGTCATCCATCTGGAGATTAACTTTGATACCGTCTCGCAGCCAGGCAAGCCACGGTTTGCATTTAAGCGCTATTACAAAATTTTGATTTGTATCACCTATGTCTAGGGTGATTTATGTGCATTAGGGCTAAGGTGATTGAAAATCCACTTGCATGACCAGATCACCCCATTGAGTATTTTGGTAGTTGTTAAGTCATCGTGTAGACGATGCTATGCTAATATTGTATAGGATTCGGTAGAAGTCGAGTAGTTGGAATCTACTCGCATGGCTAGGATTTTTTTTCACACGGGATTGGTTCAAAGAAATGGAGTAGTAATCTAAATATGAGACCAGGCAGGGGCGCAGGATGCAGCAAGACGTGGTCTTGGGTGTGTAGCCTACCTGTGTCGGTTAAGGACCGATCCGTATGCCGCCTTGCTAAGCAAGTTTGAACTTTACCGGAGTCATACTGGATACATGGGGTCCAGGAAACCGATGTACCTTGGGAAGCCTTTGATGAGACTTTTTCGATCGCCTCAGGCTTTCAGCCACAACACAGTAGACAGAAACTCGCTCACGACATCTTCATAGTGGAAAGGTGCACCGTGAGTAGGAATACTATCCTAGACAATTGAATAGAATCAACTTGGGCGGAACTTGACAAAGGTTGCTGCGTACAACGTCCGTGGAGTGCACCTACGTGGCTTCCAGTACGGGCGTACGTGTCGTGTATTCTGGGTATCATTGATTAGAATCACCGTCCCTCGCAGATATGAGTACCACTTATTCACTGAGTTGTGACGTAGTTAACACTTGCACTTGAGATGAGAATAAATTACTGCTGTTATGAACATTATATTATCATTGTATTGCTATGTTGTATGTATTAGTATAGTGCTCACTAAATTTATTTTTCCACCTTGGGCATGAAGCATTGTGATGAAGTGTTTCTTGTTTGATTGTGGAGTTACATGTTGCCCGGCACAAGGTTTAAGCTTTTGCTAACAATTCTGAAAATAAGGACTCACATTTAGGCAAGTCCATTATGAAAATCTTCCATCCTAGGTTTATGTCTTTACCCTCATGTAGAGTTTCATGTTTAGGTGAGACGGTTAAGTCTTGCTGAGCCATCGTGCTCACGGTTGCTACATAAGTTGTTTTGCAGGTACTAACCTCTATGCTTAAGATTATGGTTGTCCGATGAGACTCGGAACTCTCCGAGCGGTACACTCATGGGGAACTTTGCCGTTGATGTTTGATCTTCGTGGCTAGTGAGGAGCATACATGGGCTGGATGGCTTCTCTTTTGCTTATTAGACTTGAGTACGAGAGTTGTAATCTTATCTTCCGCTGTAGTTTATTTTTATATAAACTATTTGTAAACTGAACATCTTCGCAAATTTCAGCAAATGATTTATGTAATACGTGTTCCTTTACATGTGTGCTGTTGGGTGCCGCATCGCACGGCAACACCCAATGCGATTCCTGGAAAGCATGGACTCGGTCCTCACAATCTAGTGGTAAAAGCAATTCCTAGGGTAATAGGAATAAGAACATGAACATTAATAGAAGGGTTAGGAATTAGAGATACCTTCAAAGTTGGAGTTCAAGACTACCATTGAGATGGTTGGCGAGGTGGCAGTGATGTCGTTGGGGAAGAAGCGGTGGCAACACAACTAGATAGCAGCAACGAAAGGTCTACCTCCTCTATATGCACCAAGGGAATCAGATCGCTTAGGGTATTGTGGGGTACAGTGTGGAGGCACAACAATCGTTGGAAGTCGTGCCTCACCAATGCACCCTCTTTTATATGGTGCGAGTGGAAGGGGTCCGCTAAAAATAGTGTAGGAGCGCTCCCTATTGGGGCGCGTATAGGGAGAAGAGAATCGGTCCAGTTGGGGACTGAATCCTAGGAGATCACATATTTTCTAACTTCTCCCTCTTTTTGTCCATGAATCAAGACTTACTGAACTTGCATTCTTAAATTGAACTTAGCATTATTTTTTCATGTTTGACATATTGAGGATATTGCATCAGGATAGCCATTTATGCACTATCTGACTCGACGAGGATATTGTATATATATATATATATATATATATATATATATATATATATATATATATATATATATATATATATATATATATATATATATACACATTGAGGATATTGTATATATATACACACATTATTCTCAGTTGACCCCTTAGTATGAAGTGATCATAGGATCTCCCTTATACTCATTTTGGCTACATATTCTCTGAACACATTGGGTGGAAGACCTTTTGAAAGCCGATCTGTAACCATTTGTTTGGTACTAATATGCTCGAGAGTAATAGTATGATCCTGGACTTATCTTTCATAACATCATACTTAATGTCAATGTGATTGACAACACCACTTGATCTAATGTTGTGAAAGTAAAATACTTAAGTTAGTTTTCTATGTTATCGACCACTATAAGATCGGGTATAAATTTCTTAATTCATAATGTTTGCCCCATGACATCATAACAAGCAACAAACTCAGCATGTATTATGGACGATGCAGTAACAATTTTTTGAAGAGCTTTCACAATATAGCTTTATTTGTGAAGGTGAATGCATAACCTGACGTAGACTTCTTCAGAGGTTCTGACTTACTAACTCTCAACATGAGGCATTTTGTACCTGACACATATCTTAATCTCAGTTCCTAACACTAGGAAGCTTCACCATCATCCTTCATATCCTCGTTCAAGAATAAGAATTTCTTAGTTTCTAATAGTAGATTACCTTTACTACTAACTTGTAGTATTTCATCTAAATAAAAGGACTAGGAAAATAAATTTCTCATTCTTAAACTTAATATAAATACAATTATCCTTCTCCTCCTTAAATCTGAACTTTCTAACAGTTTCATCGAACTTGAAAAACCATTATCTTGAAACCTATTTTCAGTTCATAAATGGACTTTCTTAATCGATATCCTATATGTTCCTTACCATTACTGATAAACCCCTAGGTTCTATCATATAGATGTCCTCATATTGATCTCTATTGAGTAGTATTGTCTTTACATACAATTGATGTAACTTAAAATCCTAATATGGCACTAAAGCCATAATGATTCAGAACTAACCCTCGGTTGAGATAGATAAGATATCTCATTGTAACATATACATTATCTTTGAGTGAAACCTTTTACCACCAGTCTGGTCTTAAATATTTTGAGTTTAACTTTGGAGCCACTCTTAGTCTTGTAGACCCATTTACAACCTATTTTTTTAGCTTCATTAGGAGTATTAACTAATTCCCAGACTTGTTGACCTACATACACCTCATCTCATCCTCCATGACTTTATGCCACTCTTATGACTAAGGACTCCATATAGCTTTTTCAAATGAGGTGGAATCATTATCTAGTTAATTTTTTTCACTCATGTAGATGTCATAATCATTAGAAATAGCCTATTTCTTACTCTTTGAGATCTTCTAAGTGGGACATTATTCTCCACTTGAGCTGGTTGTTACTCTTCATCATTAGTGGCAACATGTTCAACAGGTTCAGCAAAGGAACATCTCTTACATCTTGAGGTGCCGATGGAGAAAAAACAATAGTAGTTATAAACTACAGTAGGTATCAAGAAAAATGGTTCTTGAATCATTGAAGTGGCTGCATAAATTTGCTTCTCCTCAGTATAAATTTCTCAGGGTATCCTACCCTCCTAATCATGACATCCTCTAAAAAGATGACATGCCTTATTTCCACAAAATTACTATGTCGACCGGGACAACAAAAACAATAACCCTTACCCCTTTTCTCGATAGTTAATTAAATGACAGCTCAAGGTCATAGGATCTCACTTACTGATGCCTGGGTTGAATAATTTTAGCTCAATAGGACAACCCCACACTTGCAAATAATTGAGTGTGGGCTTACATCCTGTCTACAACTCATATGATGTTTTCAACTCTGACTTACTAGAAACCTGAGTTAACACATGAATGATTTTTTAATTCATCCATCCATAATCTAATTGACAAAGTAGAGTTAATACTTACCTATTCATTACCGTATTATTATGCCTTGCAACAGCTTCACTCTGCTGGGACTTGCCCAGTGTAAAATACTAGGTGACTATGTCATTTTCCTCTAAGAACCTTGCAGAAGGTATACGAACGTGACCATACTTGTTATGCCGGCTGTAGTACTCCCCTCCACAATTAGATTTTACTATATTAATTTTTAAATTGTGTTGATTTTCAACTTCAGTCTTAAACATCCTATATTTATCCAATAATCTGAGTCTCTCCATGGTTGGATAAATATATCCAAAACAAGAGTAAGCATCTGTGAATGTTATAAATGAGTCGTACCACTTAATAGATGCTACGAGGAACAGACTGCAAATATACGTATGAATTAGTTCTAAAATTCCCGCACTTAATTTGTTGCCTTTCTTAATTTTCTTAACATAATTTCCTTTTAATGCAATCTATGCGTTCTTTAGAATCCCAAAAGCCTATGTGAGGGGGATCAATTTTGAAGTTAATCTCTCGATTCCTCCCTCGAAATATGGCCGAAATGAGAGTGGCAAAATTTCAATGATGTTTCAAAGTCAATTATTTTGCACTTACTACTTACAACATTAATATAAGTGGAAACTTGCCTATTACTTACAAACTCACATTAGCATGCAAGGATAATAAATAAATGTTGTGTTGTTGGCATGGCGTGACCCACAACTTTATAACTAAACGTAATTAAACAACATTCCTTGTGGGATAGGCAACTAAAATCATCATTATCCAAGCACCATACAAAAATCAAGTTTCTCTTAAGAGGGGGTACATACAGAACATTAGGAAGTTCAAGTACAAAGCTATAACTAATAGCTAATGGGAGTTCTTCAATTAGCTTCTACTTCAGCTCCAATGCCATTAGCAACTACAATGACCCTTTTTGTCTTAGTAGGATCCTTCTCGTAGCGAACCATTGTAATGCATTAGAAATGTGCACAGTTGCACCTGAGTCAATCCACAAGGTAGGTTGTGAGTAATCTAAATACATGGATTCATAGATAAGAGTAATAAGATCATTACCACTCTTGCAGCGCAATTTTGGAAAATCCAACATGGTCCTTCTTATGATGGCTCTTATCCTTACAAATTTTTTACTGATCTTTGTCTACCTTCACATCCTTTTGAAGTGGATGCTGAGGTGCCTTACCCTAACCCTTATCCTCAAACTTATGTGGTGTGTCATGTATCTTAAAACATTGCTTAGAAGAAATATTGTCAAAATAGTTCTTCTCAGTCTTACCTTTGCCCTTAACATAGTTAACAAACCCATTATGCAAGGACTTGATGTGTTCTTCTTCTTGAATGCAGATGAACAGAAGTTTTTTTAATGTTCCATCACTTAGGCTGTGAGTTATAATTGATGATTAATGCCTGAAACTATTTAGGAAGTGAGGTAAAACATACAACTGCATATTACAAGTGTTTGTTTTGTAGAGAGGAACTAAACTCTTTCACTATGGATGAAAATATGTGCGGTATCAGAGATAAAGTAGGGAGATTGATAACATGACTTTAACATCTTTTTAGTGAAGAGGAAATTAAAGTGGCATTGTTTAATATGGAGAAAAATAAAGCTGCTGATCCGGATGCATTTCCAGCAGAATTTTACCAAACTTGCCAGGAGTTTATTAAAAAGGACTATGTGGAATTGTTCCGCGCTTTTCAAAGAGGATTTGGACATTCATAGGATAAATTTTTGTGTGATAACCATACTCCCGGAGGTTAAATCTGCTGAAAAGATTCAACCATTTAGAACCATTTGTTTGTTAAATTGCTTATACAAGTGGTTCACCAAAACTCTCACTATTAGATTAGAACAAGTCATTCATAAAATTGTGCATAGATCACAAAATGCTTTTATTCCCAAGAGAAATATTATGACTGGTATAATGACTCTGCATGAAATTTTACATGAGGCTAAGAAGAATAAGAGGGGGTAGGGGTAGTCATGAAATTGGACTTTGAAAAAGCCTATGATAAAGTGAGCTGGGACTTTATGGTCAAGTGTCTAGAAGCTAGGGGCTTTTGTGAGGTGTGGTGTGATTGGATTAGGGAAGTTGTGGAAAATGGTACTATAAGTGTGAAAATCAACAACAAAGTGGGCCCATAATTTCAGAATTTCAAAGGAGTGAGACAAGGAGATCCCCGTTCTCCTCTTCTTTTCAATGTCGTGGTTGATACTTTGACTACACTACAGGGATTGTGTGAAGGAGTGTCAGCCTCATATGCGTCAGTAAAACACTGAGGTTGACGTGCATATCTTATGCACGTCAGTTAACCGACGACCATAATAGACATCTCCAAATCAACATTCTTAACCAATAGGACCGTCGGTACCGACTTCCTTACGAACTTAAAGGCATCGGTCCGCAGCCCCGACAAATGTAGTTCCTAAAGTGCCTAAAGTCATCTGGCACCGCGCCCTGACGAACCTAATGCCCTAAAGCCGTATGGCACTGCGCCCCGACAAACCTAATGCCCTAAAGCTATCGGCCCACATGGCCGACATATTTACCTGGGTTAAAGCCGTCAGCCCTGCCTCAAAATCGACACCTTTAAGTTCTTTATAGCCGTCAGTTGTGGGCCCGCACCGACGTCCATAATTGTACTATAGCCGTCGGGGGCCGAGTAACTGACACCCTTAAGGGGCTTATAGCCGTCGGTCCTGTATGTAATCGACGGCCATATATTTTTTATTTAAAGCGTGGCTGGTTTCCTCCCTCCCCGGGTGAGGAGCCTCCGTTCCAGTTTTGTACATCAGCACGTGCATCCAGTTTTGTACAGCACACATATGCATAAGATTCACAACACAAGGTTAACACAATGCAAAAATTTTAACGACGCGTTCACAGAGTCATACAACAACGAACTTCAACATAACAACAAGTTCACGGATCCAGATTAGTAGAAATGATAACACAATACAAACGTCGTCGCGAAGATAAATCCGCATCCATGTTATTGTTTGAAGCTCCACCACTCGCACCTCCGTCGTTCAAATTGAGAAAATCATCGCAACCTTGAGGCGTTACATGACCGAAACCCTACGAGAAACAAATAGAAGTTAACTTTGCATTGAAACTTACAATTCACATGTCTTAATGTTTCTAGAATTGACAAATTGACTTATGTCTAACAGTAACCGAAATGCTACGTTTTCATTAGAGCTAATGATTTAGGAATCATACCGTTGCGGTCGGAGGTGTTGTTGGTTGACTATGCCCCGGAGCGAACGACAATGGTGGGAGTACACCTGGATATGGTTGCAATCCAGGGCCAACAATGACATAAATCTCTGAGGCTGTGGAATGTGTGCTTGACCACTCTCGGAACCCTACGACACATATGGCTACGATTTTGTAGTATAATTGGAATTAAAAAGACATGCATTTATATCTGTGACGAGGAGCCTGGCTGCATCGAACGAGGCAAACCGAACTGCGATCCAAAGCCACTTTAAGGGAAGAACTACAATAAGTAAAGATATTCAGTCAATGAATTTAACACATATATATTAAAGGGGTATACTAACTTGAGTAAAACACACAAATGTATCTGCGACATCATGTCGAACTGAGGTTGCTGAGGCATACCGAATTGAGAACTGGTGTTACCTTGACTCAAGAACTGCAAAAGTAAATTGTTTGTGAGATCTTAAGTAGATCCATTTTTAAAATACTTGTGTCATATACATATATATCATCTGTTGCTGCAACATCTGCATGTGTTGTTGTTGCTATTGCAGCTGCATCTGCATCTCCTCCCGGATACGTCTCAATTCTTCTCATAGCTCCGCCTCCATAGTAGACCATTGTCGACTGGAACTGGCACTGGAGGACCGTCGTCGACTAACATAAGTGTCGCGCTGCACATACCCATGGCCCAACTCAAGTCTACAAAAAAATACATGTGAGAAGAATTGACAATCGTTAACCTATAAACCATAATTATCTTTGCACATACCTTCCATGAGGTACACCTCCGCCGGCTTCATACGCCGCACCAACATCCAACGGCACTCTTACAAAATCAGCATCATCTCCATGCATTTTCCTAAAACACTCAGCATATTTTGGCCGTGAGAATAGATTGAGTTCATGAATATATGTAATAATATATAATTTGACTTCATGAATAGAAGTAACAAGCACTCAACATACTTACAACTTTTTGTATTGTCGTCTCGTCACACCACTGCTCCAGGCATTTTGGATCTGTACCTCTGTGCCCCTTGAGGTAAACCTAAAAAATAGTAGGAGTGACACCGGTTTCAGATTCCTGCAATACCAAAATCTAAAAGTTCAATCAATTAAACTTTTTAAAGAAATCTAAAAATTATTGTAATAGTTCATACCATTCTTTGTTCCATCCGCACATATCCATCGGCCCCATGACGTTATATTCCAAGCTTGCTCTACCAGTTTTTTCGGTTTCTATCCGGAATCCTTTTGAACCTTTTCGATGCCCAATACTCGCATAGCCATTCCCAAGCTGCCATATCTGCACAGATCCAATCCACACTGCTCTCCAAGCACTCATCATTCGTCAGGTGAATTTTAGTTGCTTGCTTGTTTGTCATGGGCTGAAACAACTGATCTTGTAATACACGATCACAGCCTTGATCCATGCATCAGAGAAGGAGTCCTTCATAAGTCTTCTCGTTGAGGTCTCGAAATGGCCCTCGCATATGCTCCACTCACACCTACAAACAATTAACATCAACAAAAGTAAGATTAAACATAATTTAAATAATAAAAAAACTTACACAAATATCTCCCAATCTTTGTCCTGACAAGACCCGTAGTGCCATATGATTTCAAAGCATAGTGATCTCAATTATGCGTAGCAATTAGTTGACGACCCGCTTAAACCATCCCTGGGAAGCAAAACAGGGTGGAATTTCCCAACTCCGTGTTAACTACTCGTCGATGCCCCTTGCCATCCCAACCAGGCTCGATCCAGCACCTAGTACCCTTCGGTGTTATAACAGTCCGCTCGTCGTAGCTTTTACTTGGATTACATAAAAGGTGCCTCTGCAGCCTATACAAATAATAATAGTTAGTTGACAAGAAAACCAATATAAAAGATAGATTATCAAATAATTTGAAAAGAGTACATGTAGTGACCTCTATCAGTCTGCCCCTGTCCTGCATCAGCCAACTTTGCCATTCTTGCAAACCTTGCATCTCGATCCAGACCATCTTCCTCTTCGATCTTCATCACCCTCAGAACCACCCTTAGGACCACTCTAGGACCACTCTCATCACCCTCAGGACCACCCTCATCAGCCTCAAAACCACCCTCACCATTCTCAGGATCACCCTCAAAGGAGGACGACCCAAAGGTCTGCTCCATCGTGCCTACTTCTGAGCCTCCTCCCTGCTCATGAGCCTCCCGAGCCTCGTGCTAGCTGGCCTAATGCTTGCTCTGCCACACACCCAATGAGCTGCCTCTATCTATCTTCACTCACGGTGGTGCCCTGCAAATGCAAATAAACATGTAAGAAATAGTAAATAACTGATTATGATATCGAAATATATATAAAAAATCAAAGTACCTGAAATAAGGATGTGTGATCCGAACCACTACTGGGCTGAGATGTGAAGGAAAAAGTACCACTTCGCTTCTTCTCCTTTTTGAAATGCTTCCACATCTGCACAAATTTAAAAAATGATTCATCCACGAGAATATAAAACAATAAATGGTAAAGACTAAAATATGTTCACAATAAGAATTAGAATCTCAAAGAATGCGTACAATAAGAATTAAAAATCATCAGCATCAGAATCTGCTTCTGTCACACATGCATGAAGATGTTCACATCTCTCTTCTTCTTCCATCTCTTCTTCAGACTCTTGCCCTTCACTCTCTTCTTCAATAACTCTTTTTTGCTTTTTAATAATTCTTTGATATTGCCGAATACATTTTCTCGAAGTGCTGACTTGTTCTTCAGACATTAATTCTAGAGTAGCACTAGCTATTTCTGCAAGTCCTGTCCAACAAGATATCCTAAAATCTTCTACTTCCTCAACTTCATCTTTATAAACACCACCATCATCATCTTCTTGATTATCTATGTACTCATCATAACGACGAGGGTGCACTTACACTACGTAAGAAACCCAAATAGGAGACAAAGATGTGCGATGTGCTCAAAGGCATTCGTCTCTGATAAGGTTAAGCGAGATGAGCCCGCTTTAGCGAGGATCTGACATCGCTTGGTTGAACATACAAGGAGACACGTTAGTATACAACCTGTCTCAGTTAAGTAGGTATTCGAGATGTGCCCTACACTCTAACAAATGGGAGATGCGCATCTAACAAAGTGCGTCTCCTATTTACGAAAGGAATGAGACAAACTTTACAGAAAGCACATATCCTAAGTATTTGGTTACAGACAGACATGAACACATCGTTGAACGATGAAAACATTCATTCATTCACAAGTGAACACACAAAATAATATTCATCACACAAATGAACACAGATAACATTCATTCATTAACAAATGTATTACAAAACACAAGAAAAAGTACAAGAGACAAGAAAAGGAAAACAACATCAACTAAAAACAACAAAAGAAAACCTAAATCCTACTCCTCCCCCTCCTCTTCCTCTGGCGGCCATCCGACGCCGGTGCAATAGGAGCCCTGGCCGGCTGCTACGACTGATCCGCCGGTTCCTTCGGCTGGTCCGGATCCGGCAGTGCAACCTCGCGACCGAGGTTCCTTGCCATCGTCGCCACTTGGTTATTGCGGCCCTCGACGTTGAGCATCTTGGCCATTGTCTTGAGCAACCTCTGGAATCGATCGAACAGCTTGTCGAACAGCATCTCGAGCAGCTCATTGTTGAGCCTCTCGGGAGAGTGGCAACACTATTTCTTGCAGGGTGGCTCCCTCGGCGGGCTTGGCGATGGAACATTAGCCATGGTGGGTTGTCTGCACGGAGAAGACGAACTAAGAGAAGAGGATAGACTGATGGCGCCTTATATAAGGTCTGTGTGGAGACGCAAAATGGAGACACACTTAGCAGCGAAGTACATCTCCTATGCTTGATGTCTCACTCTCCTCTGATAAAAGGGAGACACACTTTTATGAAAGGTGCATCTCCTATTTCCAACATCTCCTTTAGCTTCGTGATTTTCTCCATTTTACTTTGGTTCACTGTTGATATCACACATCACTGAAGTTAGAGCACATTCACTTGATAACTAAATCATTCACTTGTTCAAAAAATAATCAAATCCTTCCTTATGATTCCTGAGGAACACGATCCACACACCACACATTCATTCATTCACACATTTGAACATACAAAAAATATTCATTCACAACAGTGGAACACACAGTTGAACATTGATAAATTTCATTCATTAACACAATATATTACAAAACACAAGAAAAAAGTACAAGAAGACACAAGAAAAGAAAACATCACCTAAAAACAACAAAGAAAAACTAAATCTTACTCCTCCACCTCCTCCTCCTCCTCCTCCAGCGATGACTCCAGCACCGATGCAACAGGAGTCTGGGCCGGCTGCACCTATTGCTCTGGCTGCACCGACGGTGCAACTCAGAGACCGAGGTTCCTCTCCATCACGGCCACCAAGTTTCTGCGGCCCTCGATCCCGAGCACTTGGGCCATTGTCTCGAACAGAATGTCGAGACGATCGGCCACTCACGTGAGGGCGTAGAGGTAGTAGTCAATGATATTCATTCCCAGTAAACTCTGGAAGAGTGCCTAGACCTAAGAAACATATGGCGTGAGAAGTATTGGTGTACGCTTCTTGCACCATAAGGAGGCGCTACTCGGTTTTGAGCCTCTCAGGGGAGCTGCAACATAGTTTCTTGCAGGGTGGCTCCCTCGGCGGGCTTGGAGGCGGAACGTTGGCCATGATGGTGGTGGTCGTCGACGTGGAGAAGATGACGAAGAAGAAACATATGCAAAATGAGTGACACACTTGAGGATAACTGACGGGTGATGGCGCATCTTATATAAGGTCTGTGCGGAGTCAATGATGGAGCAGTTTGTTTCCCTCGCATTGATGGAATGATGGGATACATCGATACCGCGTCGGGGAAACGAAAGGTTGCGCACACCGGTCGCACGTGTCTCACCGCCACCGCTGAAATTAAGTTCTCCACAGTCCTCGTGTCGCGCGTCTCTCTTTCAACAATGGAAGACGTGCTTTCATCTCTCACGTGTCTCGCTTTAGTCTAGCGCATCTCGTGTTTATCTCACTCATCTGTTCACCTCAGGTGCTCCTTTACTAATCAACCAACGCTCCTTTACTAATCGACCAACTCTAGTGCAACTGCCGCCTCTGTTCGGCCAACTCTAGTGCGACCACCACCTTTGTTCGCCATCGCCGCCGTTGTCATCATCGTCACCGTCCTCGTTGTCATTGTCACTGTTCATGGCTGGGTTAGATATCGGCTTGGCACATAGCCGACTGAAGGAGGAGCGCTTGGCATGGCGCAAGAACCATCCCCATCTATGTACAATGCCACGCCAGTCGCATGGTTGTATATGTGTAGCTCTGCAATGGACTGATGAACTTAACTTTAGTTTTGTTTTTCTATCGTGTTTATTTTGGTATTTCCAATTTCTCTGTGTAAGGTTTCTCTACGAAGCCTGAGTCGAGAGATTTATTGAAGTGGTAGTGCATCGTCCCCGGTAAAGAAGGGGTAAGGCATGAAGAACAAGCACAATCATATGAGTATAACCATTGTCCTCTTATTAATGAAATTCCTTTGTAGACTGACTAGTAAGGTGGTTACTACCCCCTAACAATCTCCTTCTCAGAAGACTATCCGCTGGTGCCTCCAAGATGCGCCTTTCCATGTT
This sequence comes from Tuctoria greenei, assembly GCA_036927565.1. NCBI lineage: Eukaryota > Viridiplantae > Streptophyta > Magnoliopsida > Poales > Poaceae > Tuctoria > Tuctoria greenei. Next base: position 105,799,910 of record JAYESD010000010.1, read on the forward strand.
GTTTCCTCCACCCAAATGTCCATCGCTCAGGAGCACTCTGCCTTGGGGTTCTTAATCAAGAGATTGTAAGATAGACTTACTTTGCTCAAGTAATTAGTAATTTTTGCCGAACTTATTTGAACTAGTTTCTTATGTTGCTTAAATTGATATTTCGTAGGGGTGGTGGTCTGGTTTTACAATCAAAACTATACTACTTGAAGTTCAGCATTTGCTTTATCATCCAAATGCACCCGATGTTGAAAATTATTGCTATAATCTACTTATCAAGGTTAGTAACTTTGTGTTAGTGACCAATGTAGGTTATTCATTCCTCATTCGACATTTGTTAATTTAAAGAATGTCAATATTTTCAGGATCTAGGGGAATATAAGAGACGTGTTCGGGAGCAAGTTAGATGGTACAATTTAGATTGATCGATGGGAGCTTCATAGGAATAAGTTTAGAATCGAAATGTACAGTTTATAGGGCATGCAATGTGTATGAACTATGAAATTTATTGAGTTGCAAATTATAACTGAATTGCAATATCATTGTGTTTGTTTATCCTTGATTCAATTTATATCCCTTAATTGCAATGTCATTGTGTTTGTTTATCCTTGCAATGGACGCTCACGAAGTTAACTTTGAGCGCGAGTAGCAACGGATGCTCACGATGTCATGCGAGTCTCAAAAGGGAGACGAGCACATGAGAGATGCACTTTGAAAAGGTGCGTCTCCGATTTTGACCTCCAACAAAAGGGAGACACGCCTTACTTGGGCACGTCTCTGATTCGTGCCGAAGATCTTTTGTCCCACCAAAGAAAGTTGAGCGCATTGCAATGATCATATAAGGCATTGCGCACAGTTGCCAGTTGGACATGCCAGGATGCCAAAGATTTTGTTCCTGGCTTCAGCACATCGTGTCGCATCTTTGGCATACGACGTGCCCATTCGGCCACAAAATAATGCGAGACAGGCCTTACCTGAGCACATCTCTGATTCGTGTCGAAGATCTTTTGTCCCACCATGGAAAGTTGAGAGCGTTGCAACAATCATATAAGGTATTGCGCACAGTTGCCAGTTTAACATGCTCGTATGCAAAGATGTTGTTCCTGGCTTCAGCACACAGTGATGCATCTTTGCATACGGCGTGCCCATTCGACCACAACGTAATGCGAGACGAGCGTTATATAAGTCTGTCTTCGATTGTTGACCTATTTTTAGCTCTCGCACGCTCTCTGGCAAAAAATTTCGCGCAAAACTTACTCTTGCTCTCTCGACCAAAGGGAGACACTCAAATGAGAGACGGGTGTTATAGAGGCTCGTCTCCGAGTTTTGCTATTTTCATCTCTCGCGTGCTCTCTCCCAACACTTGGCAAAAAAAATTTAGCTCTCGCGCGCACTCTTGACCTAGAAACCGCAACTCCTGAGCACGCCGCCGCCGTCCCTCTTCCTCAACTCACTCTTTGTCATTGTCGCACTGCCGCCATCAACCCCGACCTTCATCATGAGAGAGTTGAGCATGTTGGAGCACACCGCCTCGTCCTCTGTCCTCGAAGCACACCGCCGCCTCAACCCCGACCTCAGTAATCGGTATGAGCAGGTCGCCGCCTTTACATAAGTGGAAATGTTCTCCCTGTCCCCAGAGCATGGCGGCCTGCTGTCATTAGATGAGGAAATGCCACTCCGGCGCCTCCGCCATCTCGTCCTGAAGCACGTCGCCACCTCGTCCTATGTCCCCGAAGCACGCCATCGCCTCGACCCTACCCTCAGGGCGTGTATTATAGTGATTTTATTGAATTTGAGGATTACCAATGAAGGCTCATTGTTAATGAAGTCATTGATCCAAAGGGAGAATTTTCATTACGATATACATTCATCTTCCTTGTTTATGTCCAATGTAGAAGTAATGTATTTGTTTTGACTATCAATGTATATAATGAACTCTGATTCGCAAACCCTTAAACTGCAGGAACTCTAGTTGACACTAGCATTTGCCATCCCAGTGAGTTTGATTTCTACCTCTTCAACCATGCTGGAATCAAGGTACCTATGCGATAATTGGTGTTTCTCTCATGAGTTTTTGATATCAGGCTCTTAATGCATCAGTGGAATGTAAATTGTTTGTTTTTTCAGGGGACAAGCACACCAGCTCACTACCATTTTCTTTATGATGAGAACAATTTCTCTGCTTGTGCTTTGCAGATGCTCACCAACTGTCTGTGCTACAAGTAAGTTCGGTTCTCTATTCACTAATAGTTCTTGTGTTAATTACAATTGTATACCAATTTGTTCCTAAGCCTTCAAATATTTGCCCCCTTATGTGACTGTTTAAGCGAATGTGACTACAATTTGATAATGTTTTATATGATTTCAGTGATTTTATTGAATTTGAGGATGTCTCAGTCGAAGCATTAGAGGCTATGAACGCTCATCGTTAATGAAGTAATTGATCGGGAGAATTATCATTACGGTATACATGACTATATGATGATCGTTATAATATGTGTAATTAGTTACTTTGTAATCAGGACGAACAGGGGGCATTCTTTGATGTGTAATTAGTATACTTGATAACCATGATTTACATGTTGTTAACATTTGATTGGTCAATATAATTTAAGGTGTGATCTTTTTGTCTATACAAATGTTCATGTATGTGTATGTTGTTGACATTAGCAATGCGGCTGCCAAATCCTGGCTAACTCCAGGATGCAGTGGGCAACCAGGATAATTAGGGGTACGGGGCTCCTAATAGGAGACCCTGCCTATAAACAATCCACGATGAGTTGTAACGAAGACCATCTCGTATTACCTAAATAAAGGAGACAAGCTTCCTTAGAGACCGTCTCGGATCAGTATACAAATCTGCGATGCGATGCAATAAAGTACGTTCAGATCAGTCAATAAATCTGCGACGCGCTATGTTAGCGCTTGTCTCGCATGTATGCTGATGGGCAACAGGCACGACTCACATCTCCAATGACCCCGTAAAGAGCGTCTATTATGACTCAACGAAAGGAGACACACTATCTTTGAGCTTATCTTCCACTTAGGCTGATTGGCGAGACGCCAGCCGCTCGTCTCGGATGATAATGTAATGCGAGACGCGACAACAGAGACACACAATTTGTTCATCTCCCTTCTTTGTTCGGGCACGTCTCGTATGAGCCTTTCTTATGTAGTGTTCACGGTCGTGATCAAATACTAGTGAGGCCCACCTTATGTCCATCGGCTTAGGTGCTTGCACCAACGCCTCTAATTAAGGCTGTCGGGTTCCCTGATTGACCCGACACCTTTACTCTTCGTGCAGGAACAAGAAATATCAGGCGTGCAGGGCCCACTTTATGGCCGTCAGCCTGGAAGCTTGGACCGATGACTCTAATCTATAACTGTTGATAACTGATGCCACAAATTAAAGCCATCGACCAACAATATGAAACTGACAGCTGTAATCACAGTCAGGGTTTTGAAACCGATGAACTTATTAGATTTAAGGTCGTCGGGCCGACGATTATAGTTTCCCCGACACTCTATTCCCCGATTCCTGTAGTGCTAGGATGGTGATTCTAGCTCAAAACAATAGGTTGATTAAAGGTTTGGCTGGAAACTTAGTACCTAGGGGGATAGCTATTATGTAATATGCTAATGACACAATTGTGTGTCTTCAGGAAGGTGAGAAGCTGCAAACAATATGAATTTGCTTTTGTACTTATATGAAACCATGTCGGGGCTTAAAAGAAATTTTTAAAAAAGTTAGGTCTTGCTGATTGGAGGAGACCCTTCATTACATGTTAAATATGCTCAAATTTTTTATTGTCAGTTAGGCAACTTCCCATAAGATACTAAGGTGTTCCTTCGTGTGCCAATAGACCTCATGCAAAAGACTGGTTATATATCAATATATGAAGAAAGAGCCAAAAAGAAAATAGATAACTGGAAAGGAAATTCCTTGACCATGGCTGGGAGATTGGTATTGTTGAATACAAGTGTTGCAAATATCCCTACATATCATATATCTATGTTTTACCTCCCTAAGACTATGGTTGAGCGCATGTAGAGTGGTAGAAGGATGTTCTTGTGGCAGGGAGGAGGACCTAAGAAGAAATATCATTTGGTCAAGTCAGAGACTGTGTGCAAGTCAAAAGTTAGAGGAGGGTTGGGAATGAAAGACATTAGGAAGATGAATATTAGCCTTTTGTGCAAATGGTGGTGGAGGCTGCAAGCTGAAATAGGTTTGTGGCAGGATGTGATGAATGCCAAGTATGTTAAAAACACCCCTGTTGGTGCTTGGAGACTAAATAAGGGGACTCCTCTGTTTGGAATGGTTTGATGAATGTTAGGAGCTTCTACTTGAGGGGTAGGAAAATAATCTTAGAAAATGGTACCATGATCAGATTCTGGTCCGACACATGGTTAGAGAATGCCCCTCTGTGTACTAGTTTCCCCATCTTATATTATTTGGCCGCTGAGCAAGAGATATCTGTAGCAGATTGTGCTGCTAACAAATTGGGTGACCAACTTTAGGGTTACTCTGCCTTTTTTTTGCATACCTCATACTAGGAACTTCTTAGCAAGTTGAATGGGGTGCCATTAACTAATGACAAAGATAAATTATGGTGGTTGTGGGAGAAGTATGGTAAATTTTTGGTGAAGTCTATGTACAACCACTTGACTAGGAGAGATACTGTGCATAATTTTAAGGTGATTGAGAGCTGGGATCCCCACAAAAGTTAAAAACTTCATGTGGTTAGTTGCGAACAATGCTATTTTGTCAAAAGATAATTTGCTTAGGAAAAATTTGCAAGGGGGTACCACTTGCTACTTTTGTTCCCAGGATGAAACTGTTTTACATTTGTTCTTCGAATGTCCTGTATCGGCTGCAACATGGTCAATGGTTGCTTACTGTTTAAAAAATGCAAGTAGACCTAGAAGCTTTGAGCAGTACTGGGCTTGAATTAATTTGGCTTTGCCGGGAGGAAAGATGGTGTACATATTTGGCCTAGCTGCCATCTGTTGGGCAACTTGGAAAGCTAGAAATAGAGGTTGCTTTGATGGCAAACTGATTAATCATGTTGGTGATGTTTTATGTCATGCCTGTGTGTTTATGAACCATTGGGCAGGTTTGTTCAAAAGAAATATGCAGAAACACAATCGGGATGGTGCGAAAGCAATGCTGAGGTTGGTCTTGAAAGTGATGAAAGACAAGGGGTACTTGCTCAAAAACGATGTTCCTGAGCCTGATCAGGATGAAGTGCATGGCGTGGGGGCATGGAGCGGATGAGTTGGACAGGTCGAAGGGCCCTACCAGAAGGAGGAGAAGCGAAGAGGAAGGACGAGATCATAAGATCATTCGAAAAGTTTCAGTAGTTGTCTTTGGGATTGATGTTTTTTGAGTTGTATTACTGTTGAAGTGTGCCAAAGACACTTCCCCCGTTACTAATAAGAAGTAGTCCGCAAAGGTTCGTATTTAGGCAGGGAGCAAAATCAAGATCCAAGAGCGAGGTAACACGAGGAGTTTTACGTGGTTCGGGCCGTCTGAGCGTAATACCCTACTCCACGGGGTGTTTGTGTATTGTATGAGCTTGTGGATGAGTGAGAGTTCATAAGCCTGAGCCTTGAATCGCTTGAGTTCTACCTTGCAGCACGATCCTTTTATATGCTAAGGACTGGCTGTTAGAGTATTTTTCGTGGCCCGACAGGTGGTCCCGACTGTCATAACCATCCTATACACGATCAACGGTGTTAAAGGGAGGTTAATAGTGTGATAACATGCCTTAATGGCAGTGTTGCCAGTCTTGATAGTGCTCTAATTGTGCATCATTAATATCATATTAATGGCGCGTTAACTAGGTCTTGTAATGACCGATTGATAGCCCTTGAATCTCGGCGCCGTTGGAGATCCCGAAGTCTTCTCGTTGTACACATAGATCCGGACATGTGACACGTGGAAACTCTGGAGCTTCCTTTTACGGGGAGGCAGGTCCGGAGTTACTAGACACGTAGCAGCACTGGAGCTTCCCTAGTTGGGGAGGAAGGTCTGGCACCCCAGGACACGTGGCAGTGCTGGAGCCACCCTAAGGAGGGAGGCAGTTCCGGCACTGCGGGACACGTGGGAGGGCCGGAGCCACCTTAAGGAGGGAGGCAAATCCGGCATTGCGAGACACGTGGCAGTGTCAGAGCACCCTAAGCATGGAGACTGGTTCGGCACTGCGGGACACATGTTGCCTCTGAGAGTCCACAATACTAGAAGGTGGAACTCATCACGTCTTATTGTGGTACGAAGGGATACCCGGTATGCAGGGTATCGACAGTGGCCTCGGGCCCACCTCTCGTGAGATTGTGAGGTTTCAATGCTGGAGGTGGGGCCATTATCTCTCCCGCACTGCTGCTTTAGTTTTCCTTTTGAGACACACATTCCTTCTTGATTTGGTAGGTTAGAAACATGACGTGTGAATCTCACGTAATTGAAGGACGTCGGTTCCCAATACGATTTATGTATCGGTTCCCAGCATAATCTTTGTAGTCCTGTCAGGCCACTGCCCATGGGCTTCCAACTTCTCATCATGACAACGGTTAGCCTGGTGCGACTAATCTAAATGTGTTCAACCGTGACAAAAGTAGTAGACAATATAGAGAATCAAGTCACAAAGACATGACAACAAGAATCACAAAAAAACCGTCGAGAAAAACTGAAGTTAAGATCAAAAGATCAAACAAAGATCAATCTGTTCTACCCGAGTAAAAACCGATCTGCAACACTGCAAAGAAACCCTACACGTTTAGATTAGTCGCACACATGGTTTCTTTAACAGATCGGTTTTCTGCTAAGGGGTGTTTTCATTGCTTCTGCAGAAAAGTTTTGATCTACCATTCACCACCCCTCTGGTAGCTTTACACGTGCTCTTCGATCCTACAATTGACCAGGTCACCTTCTTCATGAGGTTCAAGTGTTGTCGTTGTTCCCATTGGTGTTCGAAGAGGCTTGCTTTTGTCCATGTTGAAGCGCTTAAGAAGCTCTCTGGTATACTTCGTTTGATGCACAAAAGTACCCTCCTTGGTTTGCTTGATTTGCAATCCCAAAAAGTATGTGAGTTCTCCCATCATACTCATCTCAAATTCTGAATTCATCATAGTTCAAAACTTGGACACAAGGTCATGAGAAGCACAACCAAAGATAATATCATCCACAAAAACTTGAACGAATAATGAGTCATTGCCATGCTTAAGCACAAAAATAGTTTTATCGACCTTGCCCATGGTAAACCCCTTTTCAAGTAAGAATGTTTTTAACCTATCATGCCATGCTCTAGGGGCTTGTTTGAGACCGTACAAAGCTTTGGACAGTTTGAAAACATGACTAGGAAAATTTAGATTTTCAAAACCAGGTGGTTGCTTGACATAAACCTCCTCATCTATGTAGCCATTAAAAAAACACTTTTAACATCCATTTGATATAGCTTAAAACCTTTTGATGCAGCAAAAGCTAACACAATTCTTATGGCTTCTAATCTAGCAACAGGAGCAAAAATTTCATCAAAATCTAGATCTTCAACTTGTGTGAAACCTTGAGCAACCAACCTAGCCTTATTCCTAACCACAACCCCATCCCCACTTTGCTTATTTTTAAACACCCATTTAGTTCCAATTAGAGTGTGACCTTGAGGTGTAGGTACAAGTTTCCAAACATTATTTCTTACAAAATTTTCTAACTCTTCTTGCATGGCAATAATCCAAGATTCATTAGTGAGTGTGTGTGATATATCTTTGGGTTCAAAAGAAGCAACAAAAGGAGAATGAGCATGAGAGTTTGGATTGCAAAACCTGGATCGTGTAACTCGTTCGTGCAAGTTTCCAATGATTTTTTGTGGAGGATTACTTTTGAGGACGCGGAGGGGAGTACACTTCACAAGTTCCTTCTTCTCCATCTTCATCACAGATTGATGAACTTGTGGCTTGAGGACGATCTGTACCAGCTACAGTAGTTGTTGGTGCTGGTAGTGGTGCAAAATTAGCAGCGTGATCGTCATTATTTGATTGTGAATTTTCAGGTAGGGACACAACTTCTTTGTCTTCTTTGATGAAAATACTCTCCCCCTGCAGATATGGATGTGGACCTGCAATATTAGAGCTAGTACTTGGGCTAGCTTCATCAAAAGAAACCTCACAAGTCTCCACAATTTTGTTAGTATCATGTAAAAGCACACGGGTAGCCTCTGAAGTGACTAAAAACTTCATTCTTATATGCCATAAAGTAAACCCAAGAGTATCTAGAATAATCATCAACAATCACAAGAACATACCATTTACCTCCAAAGATTGAACACAAGAAGGACCTACGGTGTCAAGGTGCAAAAGTTATCCTTGTTCAGTTGTCATGGTCATTGTGAGATGAGCATGTGAACCTGCAACCATCTTAGCATGTCTACAACAAGAGCACACAATATCTTTGTCCCCTTTAAGCTTAGGCAGCCCACGTATGCGATCAAGAGCACTAACACACGTGAGATGATCAAAGCCTACATGACAAAGTCTACGATGCCAAAAATGTAAGTCTTTTGAATCATTAGCAACTAGACACCTATGCTCAGAGGATGACATATCAAAATCAGCTTTATAAACTCTTCCAAACCAAGACATGTTAAAAATGAGCTCACTATTTGAATGTACAACCTTGCAGCAATTTTTAGTGCAAATAATATCTAGATTTTCATCTAGCAATTGTGAAACAGAAAGCAAGTTATATTTCAAATTGTTAACTTGTGCCACATCCTTCAAAGTGTAGTGATTATTCACTCTAACCAAACCCTTAGCAATTATAGGAGTTAAAGAATTATTGGGAAAAATAACATTCTCTACACGTGACACAAAAGAGAGAGAGGAGAACCAATATTTGTTTCCGGTCATGTGGCATGAGCAACCTGAATCCACAATCCAAATGTTCTCCTTCCTCAAGCATGTAACCTACATAGAAACATAATACATCGATGACTCCATATGGGGGTTAGTCAAAAGGCATTTAGGAATCCAGTACTGGGTCACACGAAGTCCAGCAGGAATAACACGCGAAAGCTGAGATAAAACAGAGGTTTATGAATCAAAATCTAAACCAGTTTTATCATTGCAAGACTTGGAAGAATTCAGCAGCAAGTTTAGATTTTTATTCCTATTACAAAACCGCTCTAGTGTCCTATTCATGTCATCAAGTTTTTTAGACAAGTCTAGGCAGTTTTCACATGAAGTTTTTTCTTTTAGTTTGCAATTATAACAATATTTAACTTATGAGAACGTAAAGCATTGTTTAATATAAAAATCTCTTTCATAGCATCATGTAGTTTCTTATCAAGATCATCACAAGTAGAACAATACAAATCAATTGTACAACAACAAGCATCTTTCAAGTTTTTATTATTAAGTGCAGCAAACATTTTGTTCTTTTCAATTTTAGGTTCAAGCTTATCAAGTGTGGAGGTGTACACACTTCTCAAAGAGGACAATTGTTCATATATAAGCTCACATGAGGAAAAAAAATCATCATTAGGAATCGAAGATTTTAAACGATTAATTTCATATTCTAGTGATTCAATTTTAACAACATTGTCCTTACGTTTTTTGTCCTTTTTTTAACTATAATACTGGCAAGATAAATAGCATCACACATTTCTTCGCAAGTGGGACATACCTCTTCATCGTCGCTATTGTGTTCTGCCTCCTCCATTCTTGATCTTGAATTGCCCGCCATGAAGCACATATTTGCCAAATTCTCTTCATCACTTCTGATGTCCACGTCGCTCGAGCCAAGTTATTGAAGTGTGGAGATAAAACTGTTTACCGATTGGCGACCTATAAAACCTTTCTTCTTATTGTTGTTGTTTGTAGAGGAGGATTTCACTTTGCTACTCATCAAGGGAAGTAGGACCTAAAAAGTTAGGGCAATCTGTACAAAAATGTCATGTCTTACCACATTCGAAGTATTATTGAAAACCACCACTCCCTCTTCTTCGAGTTCTCACAAGTTGCAATGCTTTTGAGAATCGAGTAGAAAGAAGTGATAGCTCCTCCTCTGGAAACTCTTCAATCTGTTCAAGGGTTAAAGAGGATAGCAAAGCAAGCGTACCACATGATGAAGATTGGGTAGAGCTAGGCATGTCATATTGAGAAACAAATTCAAGAGACTTGTTGGGATTCTTACGTGAGATAATGTCAAATTCATGAGTTTTTAACTTAGAAAATATAGTACATCTAATTTAAGTGTACTAATGACAGTAGATTCACGAATAGCTGTAACTTTCATTTCCCAAATTGACATGTCTAATGCACTTAGTTATTGCCTAGCATTTTCAGCATCTGAAAAATTAATGTTGACACTACGCAAGTTGCTAAGAATTTTGTTAAAGCAAGCAAAGAGGTCATCGATTTACTCACCGGGTTGCATCTTGAAGCGCATGTATTCTTTCTTGAACATGTCTTGTCTCACCTCCTTAATGGTGTTAGATCCTTCATGATAATCACATAGAGCTTTCCAAACATTGTATGCACATCGTAGGTGTGCAACTCGATCGAAGTCATTTTGAGTCAATCCTTGTATGATCAAGTTATGTGCCTTGTTGTTGTTGTCGACATCTCTCATGTTCATACCGGTGCTTTGATCATTTGGCGGCATGTCGTAAGGCTTGTACACTTTTTCCCACATTGCAAAGCCTTGCACCTGGATGAAAGCCTCCATACGTGCGTTCCAAGCCTGAAAATCAATGCCACTGAACACACAAGGTTTTGCGAAGTATTTCTCCATGGTAATTAGTCAAAACACTTGCCAATCACAAAGATTAGAGCAACGTAGCTCTGATACCAATTGTAGGATCGAAGAGCACGTGGAAAGCTACTGAGGGGGGTGAATGGTAGATTTAAAACTTTTTCAGCGGAAGCAACAAAAACCCCTCGGTAGAAAATCAATCTGTTAAGAAACAATGTGTGTTTACTAATCTAAATATGTTGAACCGTGACAAAAGTAGTAGATAATATAGAGAATCAAGTTAGAAACACACAACAAAAAGAACCACGAAAAAATGTCAATAAAAACTCAAGTTAAGATCGAAAGATCGAACAAAGATCAATCTGTTCTACCCGAGTAAAAACTGATCTGCAACACTGCAAAGAAACTCGTGTATATCAGAAACCATGAATCTAATGACCGTGAAATTTTCATAGATTATAGATAATCAAGTTGTGAGTACAACCCAAAAAGACTCAAATCAATTGGATATGTAAAAACTCGAGTTATGATGAAAACACCAACACAACGTAGTGTTGTGCATAAACTCGACGAGAAAAACTGGTCTGAATCAAGTCGGATAAACAAGGTACAAAAGCTCCTTCAAACTACAAAATTTATTGATCAAAACACAAGAGGAACAACCCAAAGTCGTCTTACCAGGAGCTCTAGCCTCCTTTTCTTTTATAATCAGCCCTAAGGCCAACCCAATCCTAACTAAGACTCTAATCCTACTCGGTTTCAACCAAAACTTTCCATAACTGCTCAAGACTCTTCTATAAGCAGATAGAAGCAATCTTAAGACTTCCAAACACCTTAGGAATGTACCAAACAGTCATAAAACAACTCAACTTCGTGACCCACATGAAATCCTATCATAACCAACTCAAAATTTTCCGTATTTGAGTCAAAAACAACTCGGCCGCAGCCTGAGTCCATAATCCAGTCGGTTGGACCTTTCCGACCAATTCTTTACGTCCACATCTGTCCATCATTCCTTGGAACCATTTTTCCACGTCCATGCACTCCTTGCACACGTGCAAACACCTTCCAACAATGTCCATGATACCTTCATATGTATTGTTCTTGACCCAAACATGTTGTGTGACCTCCCGATCAACTCAACCACAATTCCTCCCGAACTTGGTTGTTCAACCTCATCTTATCTCTAAGACTAGTTTAATGGATCCTGTCACCAGCCATGTCTTGACCTCAAGCAACACCCGCACATGAATAAACAACCATCTTTTGCTAGCCCAAGTCCTCGACTTGACTCTCGTTTGTCCAAAAACCACAACACCTTACGTGAGCACCTCACGTAAGCATGTTGCAAACCACAGTAATATTTAACCACCATAATCAGCCAAAACACATCAAAAACATAGTCCAAAAGTACTAAGAAAATCTTCCCATAATTGTAACGCAAATTTGAAACATTGCAAGTTAAAAGCAGAACCAATGCAATCTTGCACCAGGCCTTGCGCCGGACCTAGCAAAAGCTAACCGGACCTTGCCAAAGTTTGTCGGACCTCACGTCAAACCTAGCTAAAGCATGCCAGACCTATTGTCAGACCTTGCCAGAGCTACCCAAAACATGCCGGACCTATCGTCGGACCTTGCCGGAGCTACCCAAAACAGGTCGGACTTATTGTCGGACCTTGCCGGAGCTCAGACCTCGAGTTGGACCTCGTTAAAAAGTGTGTTTTGGCAATATTCAAAACTTTTATCGTAATAAGCAATGTATTAAACACACATAGGTCACACAATCTTCCCCTTGATGAATGAATTGGCATCAAAACTTAGAATCCGAACATTGGCTTATTCAAATGAAAAGTTTTGAAAACAAATTTCCCCCCTTTGAAAATCAAATGAGAAATAAATTTCAAAAACAAATATTTCTCCCCATATACACATTTTCCCCCTTCGACAATGTATTCAACAAGATTCAAAAGAGAAATTTCAATTGTTATGAGCATATTATAACATATACAAATAAAACAAAGCTCATCCAAGTCATACTATCAAGTAACTTACACTATCACATCAATGAGATACACAAAGTAGTGTAAGCCATGCTAGAGATCAAGTGTAATTTTCAATTGAATCATGTCATGATCTGACAAACATAACTATTTCAAGACCTGAAAGCATGACACTTGTTGTTGCATTTTTATTATTTTTCAAAGCACAAATTCATATCATATGACATTTGCAAGAGATTATATGCCACATCTGCCTTATTCTAACCAACCAAGCCAAGCCTATGTCTTTGACAATAAGAAGCTTAAGCACATGGTTTTAGTCAAACACAACTTCTTCCAAGTTCATATCTAAGTGCAATGATAAGCAATCTCAAAATAAGAAGTGTGATGCATGCATATTCTCTTGATCTTTTCTTCACTTTTCTATTTGTTCATAAAAGCTCAACATTTGGATAGTTGATTGATTAAATTGTTCATTATTAAAAGCACTCGTGAGCATGCAACAAGTTCAAAACAACAAGAAGGTTCGATCATGACCATATTTAGTGTAAGTAATTGTTCTATTTACTAGTCATGGCAAAAAATACACAATGTATAACATGAGTAATGTAAAGAACTTTCAGCATGCAAAAGGAATCACAAAGTCATATATTATGATATACTGTGCTCATATTATTTTAAATTCAGACTCACACATAGCCTTCCCAAGATTCAAAACTCCCCCTCAATTTAAGCCATGAGGATGCATAACCCCTATTTCACTACGAATGAAACAAAAATGAGTTAAATCCAAAGGTTTTGTAAAAATGTCAGTCAATTGTTGTTCGGTATCTACATGGTGAAGCACAATATTTCCTTTTTCAACATTATCACGGAGAAAGTGATACCTAATGTCAATGTGCTTTGATTTGGAATGTTGCACGGGGTTTTTAGCAATGCAAATGGCACTAGTGTTATCACAAAACAGTGGACCACTATCTAGATCAACCCATAATCCTTAAGTATTCGACTAATCTAAAGAATTTGTGAGCAACTGCTAGCAGCACCTATATATTCAGATTCAACTTTGGATTGTGCAACTGAACTTTATTTTCTAGGGGTCCAAGCAACAAGTGAATTACCAAGAGTATGACAAGCACCCGAAGTAATTTTCCTATCAATTCTACAACCCCCAAAATCAGCATCCAAAAATCTTTCAAAGTAATGGTTGAAGAAGAAGGAAGAAAAATATCAAATTCTTGAGTTCCATGTAAGTATCTAAGAATTCTTTTGACGGCTTGACGATGTGAAGCACGTGGGGAAGCTTGGAACCGTGCACAAAAGACATACGCTGTATTTTATGTCAGGTCTTGATGTCGTGAGGTACAAAAGTGATCCAATCATACTTCTATATTCTTTTTTATTGACCGGGTCACCTTCTTCATCAAGTTCAAGAGTGTTTTCATTGTTTCCATTGGTGTCTGAAGAGGCTTGCTTTAGTCCATGTTGAAGCGCTTAAGAAGGTCTCTTGTATACTTCATTTGATGCATAAAAGTACCCTCCTTGGTTTGCTTGATTTGCAGCCCCAAAATGTACATGAGTTCTCTCATCATACTCATCTCAAATTTTGAACTCATCATAGGTGAAAACTTGGACACAAGATCATGAGAAGCGCAACCAAAGATAATATCATCCACATACACTTGAACATATAATGAGTCATTGTCATGCTTAAGCACAAAGGGAGTTTTATCAACCTTGCCCATGGTAAACCCCTTTTCAAGTAAGAATGTTTTTAACCTATCATATCATGCTCTAGGGGATTGTTTGAGACCGTACAAGGCTGTAGACAGTTTGAAAACATGATTAGGAAAATTTGGATTTTCAAAACCAGGTGGTTGCTTGACATAAACCTCCTCATCTATGTAGACATTAAGAAAAGCACTTTTAACATCCATTTAATATATCTTAAAACCTTTTGATGCAGCAAAAACTAACAAAATTTTTGTGGCTTCTAATCTAGCAACAAGAGCAAAAGTTTCATCAAAATCTAGATCTTCAACTTGTGTGAAACCTTGAGCAACCAACCTAGCCTTATTCCTAACCACAACCCCATTCTCACTTTGTTTATTTTTAAACACCCATATAGTTCCAAGTAGAGTGTGACCTTGAGGCGGCTGTACAAGTTTCCAAACATTATTCCTTTCAAAATTTACTTACTCTTCTTGCATGGCGATAATGCAAGATTCATTAGTGAGTGTGTGTGATATATCTTTGGGTTCAAAAGAAGCAACAAAAGCAAAATGAGCATGAGAGTTTGAATCGCAAAACCTGGATCGTGTAACTCATTCGTGCAAAAGCTTCCAATGATTTGTTGTTGGGGATGATCTTTGTAAAACCGTAGGGGAACAGATGTCTCACAAGCTTCTTCTTCTTCATGTTCATCACAAATCGATGAGCTTGTGACTTGAGGATGATTTGAATCAGCATTGATGGATGTCGGTGCTGGTTGAGAATTAACATCCGGAGCTGAACCAAAGTTTTTAGCTGCTGAATTTTCGGGCAGCAGCTCCAATTCTTCCTCATCTTCAACGAAAATGCTCTCCCCCTGCGGATATCGATCTGGACCTGCAATGTTTGAGCTAGTACCTGGGCTAGCTTCATCAAAAAATACTTCACAAGTCTCCACAATTTTGTTAGTGTCAAGTAAAAGCACACGGTAGCCTCTAGTATGAGATGGATAACCAAGAAACATGCCATCAATGGATCTAGGTTCAAATTTATCAAGATTACCATGTTTCTTAACAAAGCATTTGCAACCAAAGACCCGAAAGTGTGTAACACTAGGCCTATGTCCAAACCGGAGCTCATATGGTGTTTTACCTAGCTTAGCACAGAAGAAAACACGATTTGAGATATAACAAGCGGTTGCTAACGCATCAGCCCAAAATTTCCTAGGAGTTTGATATTCATCAAGCATAGTCCTAGCCATCTCAACTAAGGTTCTGTTCTTTATTTCTACAACACCATTTTGTTGAGGTACATATGGTGAAGAAAATTGATGATCTATTCTATTTTCAGCACAAAAGTGATCAATTGATTTTTAAATTCAGTTCCATTATCACTTCTAATTGCTTTTAAAGATCCTGGGTAATCAATTGATAATCTAAGAAATAAAGTTCTAAAGTGACTAAAAACTTCATTCTTAGACGCCATAAAGTAAACCCGAGAGTATCTAGAATAATCATCAACAATCACAAGTACATACCATTTACCTCCGAAGGATTGAACACGTGAAGGTCCTACGGTGTCAAGATGCAAAAGTTGACATGGTTCAGTTGTCATGATCATTGTGAGAGGAGTATGTGAACCTGCAACCATCTTAGCATGTCTACAAGAAGAGCACACAATTTTTTTGTCCCCTTTAAGCTTAGGCAGCCCACATATGCGATCAAGAGCACTAACACGCGTTAGGTGATCAAAGCCTACGTGACCAAGTCTACGATGCCAAAAATATAGGTCCTTTGAATCATTAGCAACTAGACACCTATACTTAGAGGAAGACATATCAAAATCAGCTTTAAAAACTCTTCCAAACCGAGACATGTTGAAAATAAGCTCACTATTTGAACTTACAACTTTGCAGCAGTTTTTATTGAAAATAATTTCCAGATTTTCATCTAGCAATTGTGAAACAGAAAGCAAGTTGTATTTCAAATTTTTGACAAGTGCCACATCCTTCAAAGTGTAGTGATCATTTACTCTAACCGAACCCTTAGCAATTAGAGGAGTTGAAGAATTATCGGCAAAAGTAACATTCTCTACACATGACACAAAAGAGAGGGAGGAGAACCGATCTTTGTTACCGGTCATGTGGCGTGAGCAACCTGAATCCACAATCCAAATGTTCTCCTTCCTCAAACGTGTAACCTAAATAGAAGCACAATACGTTGATGACTCAATACTGGGGTTAGTCAAAAGGCATTTAGGAATCCAGTACTGAGTCACGCGACATGCAGCAGGAAAAACACGCGAAAGCTGAGACAAAATAGCAGGTTTATGAGTCAAAGTTTGAGATTTTTTATTGTTAAATACTGACCTATAAGGTGTTACTTGTGTAGCACAAAAATCAGTAGCTCTGGAGGAACAAAAAGAAGGTCCAGAGGTAAACTTTGAATGTTTTTGACTCAAAATAGCAGGTTGTACATTCAGTTCAATATGTGCAGCAAGTTTTGCATGAAAGTTATGAGATCTAGCAACCATTCTTTCCCTTTTCTATTGTTTAGCTAGTCTATAACAAAAATCTATGACATGACCATCTCTACCACAGTAGTTACAATGAAATTTAACTTTGTGTTCATGTCTAGATGAGCAAAAAACATTTTTATTTGAAACCGAATGTGACAATACTCCTGCAGATTTGAAAACCACGTCTTTTTGTTTAGGTACTGTTTGAATCAAACCACTTCCTAATGACTTTACAATTTTAGGTGGATGTGCCTTAGCATGAGCATGAGAATCAAAACCTACACCAGTTTTATCATTGTAAGACTTGGAAGAATTCAGCAGCAAGTTTAGGTTCTTATTCCCATTACAAAATCGATCTAATGTCCTATGCATGTCATCAAGTTTATTGGACAGATCAAGGCAATTTTCACATGAAGTTTTTCCTTTTAGTTTGCAATTGGAACAAAATTTAACTTCATGAGAACGTAAAGCATTGTTCAATATAGATGTTTCATTCATAGCATCCTGTAGTTTCTTATCAAGATCATCACAAGTAGAACAATGCAAATCAACTGTAGAACAGCTAGCATCTTTCAAGTTTTTATCATTAAATGCAGCAAGCTCTTTGTTCTTTTCAATTTCTAACACAAGTTTATCAAGTGTGTAGGTGTGCGCACTTCTTAATGAGGACAATTGTTCATATATTAAATCACATGAGGGACTTGCATCATCACTAGGAATCAAAGTTTTTAAGCGGTTGATTTCAGATTCTAGTGATTCAATTTTAGTAGCATTATCCCTAAGTTTTTTGTCCTTTTTCTTGACAATAACAGTTGCACGAGAAATAGCATCACACATTTCATTACATGTAGAACATACCTCATCATCGTCACTGTTGTGTTCTGCATCCTCCTGACTTGATCTTGATTTTGTTTTGCCCGCCATGAAGCATATGTTGGCCAGGTCAACATCATCTTCATCACTTTCAAAGTCTATGTCACTTGAACTGAACTCTTGAAGCACGGTGATGAAACGGTTGATCATCTTGCGTCCTATGGTACCTTTCTTCTTCTTATTGGAATTTCCAGAGGAGGTCCGGACCTTGCTTTGTTTTTCTTCCCGGGTGGTCAGACCTGAAAAGTTAGGGCATTCTGTACGAAGGTGTCCTGTTTTACCACATTCAAAACAGCATTGAGGTCCGGAGCTTCCTCTCCTTCTAGTTCCCACATTTTGCAATGCTTTTGAGAATCTAGTAGAGATGAGTGTCAACTCCTCTTCTGGAAATTCTTCGATCTGTTCAAGGGTTAGAGAGGACAGCAAAGCAAGTGTACCACAAGATGATGTTTGACTGGAACTAGGCATGTCACGTTGAGAAACAAAAGCAATAGACTTGTTGGGGTTCTTACGTGATATTATGTCAATTTCATGAGTTTTTAACTTGGAATATAGCACATCTAAAGTAAGTGAACTCATGACAGTAGATTCACGAATAGATGTGACTTTCATCTCCCAAATTGACATATCTAATGCACTTAGCAATTGCCTAGCATTTTCAGCATCTGAAAAATTAACATTGACACTACGCAAGTTGCTGAGAATCTTATTAAAGCGGGCAAAACGGTCATCAATAGACTCACCGGGTTGCATCTCGAAGCGAATGTATTCTTTCTTGAACATGTCTTGCCTTACCTCTTTGATCGTGTTGGATCTTCTGTGGTAGTCACAAAGTGCTTTCCACACATCGTATGCAGATCGGAGGTGTGCAACACGGTCGAAGTCGCTTTGTGTTAATCCTTGTATGATCAAGTTCCGAGCCTTGTTGTTGTTGTCGACATCTCTCAGATTTGTAGCTGTAACTTGATCGTTTGATAGCACTTCGTAAGGCTTGTATACCTTCTCCCATATTGCAAAGCCTTGTGCCTGGATGAAAGCCTCCATGCGTGCCTTCCAAACCTGAAAATCAATACCAGCGAACACACAAGGTTTGGCAGAGTACTTCTCCATGATGATTAGTCAAAAACACGCGCAAATCACAAAGATTAGAGCACCATGGCTCTGATACCAATTTTAGGATCGAAGAGCACGTGAAAAGCTACCCGAGGGGGGTGAATGGTAGATTTAAAAATCTTACGCAGCGGAAACAATTAAACCCCAACCCCTTCGGCAGAAAAAACGATCTGTTAAAAGAAATCATGTGTGAGACTAATATAAACGTGTTTCACCGTGAAAAAAGTGATAGATATCAGAGAGAATCAAGTCATGAAGACAACACAACAAGAATCACTCAAATCCGTCAAGAAAAGCTCAAGTTATGATCGAAAGATCAAACAAAGGTCAATCTGCCCTACCCGAGAAAAAAACAGTTCTGGAACGCTGCAAAGAAACTCGTGTAGATCATAGACCACAAATCAAATGACCATGAAATTTTGACAGATGATAGATAATCAAGTTTTGAAGACAACCCAAAAAAATCACGTCAATTGGATCTGTAAAACTCGAGTTATGATAAAACCACCAACGAAAGGTAGTGCTGTCCAGAAACTCGACGAGTAAAACTTGTCTGGAACAAGTCGGACGAACAAGGCACAAAAGTTCCTTCAAACTATGAATTTTATTCAATAGAACACAAGCTAAACAGCCCCAAAGTCGTGCACCACGAGCTCTGGGCTCCCTTGCTTATATAACCAGCTCGAAAGCCAACTCAACTCAGATCAGGAACCTAATCCTACTCTGTTCACGAATTGTAACTTTCCATAACTGCTTAGGATTCTTCTATACGCAGATAGAAGCAATCTTAAGACTTTCAAACACCTTAGGAACGTATACCACATTCCTAAACAACTCAAATTCGTGACCCACACAAAATCCTATCATAACCAACTCAAATGTTTCCATATTTGAGTCAAACCCGACTCAGCCGCAGCCTGAATCCATAACCTAGTCGGTTGGACCTTTCCGACCAACTCTTTACGTCCACATCTCTTCATCACGTCTCGGAACCATGTAGCCACGTCCATGCACTCCTTGCACATGTGCAAACATCTTCCAATGATGTCCACGATACCTTCACATGCATTGTTCTTGATTCAATCATGTTGCGCAACCTCCTGATCAGCTCAACCACAATTCCTCCTGAATTTGCATGTTGGAACCTAATCTCCTCCCTGAGACTAGTCCAATGGATCCCATCACCAGCCATGTATTGAACTCAAGCAACACCTGCACATGAATAAACAACCAATCCATACGAGCCCAAGTCCTTGACTTGACTCAAGTTAGTTCCAAACACAACACCTTACGTGAGAACCTCACATAAGCATGTTGCAAAACCACAGTAACACGATATCATCCATGTCAACCAAAAGCACACTAAAAACTTAGCAAATCAATACTAAGCAATCTTTCCAGAGATGTAAAGCAAGTACGAAACATTGCAAATGAAAAGCAGAAGCACTAAAGTCAAGTTCCGGACTTTGCCAGAGCAACCCGGACCTTGAGCCGGAGCTAACAAAAGCTAGTAGAACCTAGAGCCAGAGCTTACCAAAACTAGTACAACCAAGCTCCCGCCGGAGCTTACAAAACTAGTCGGACCTTGATAAAAAGGTGTTTTCATGATATTCAAAACTTTTATCGTCAAAGCAAGTGTATTCACTACAAGCCAATGTATTCAGCACACATAGGTCTTACAACACTGTAGTTTGGAGTGAAGCTCTGGTGCTGTCGGATGCCTTCAACCCTGCTCTGACCAGGATCCGCCTATGCGTGGAGCGAGGGGTGACTCCTCAGGCGGTGTTTTGCAACTTCCTGACCAACAGGTGGGCTCCACTGAAGAGGAGGGAGAAGTTGGCTTGGGCCCTCAACAGTGTGTTGGACGACGACCGGATTGAGACCGGTTTGAAGTCCAACATGGAGGGTGCAACTTTGGAGTTCCACCGGAAAAAGTTCCAGCACGGCATCGACGTCGAGAGCGACGACTTGGCTCCGCCGCCAGCTTTCCTCCCGCTGAACATGGAGGCAGCATTCAGTAGGGAGCGCCGGCAAACGATGCTAGTGCTTGACGATCTTGGTGTCGTTGAGAGGCGCTCGACCACCGGGTTGGCGATCTTCAAAGCTCCGGAAGGTGGCTCCGTCCCCGCCCCTAAGCCAAGAACCGAAGTCGTCGGTAAGGGCAAGGAACTGGTCGAGCCTTCAAGCCGTAAGAGGAAGCATGCCGACAGAAGGGCCAGGCATACTTTTTCCGCGGCGTCTCCTTCTCCCCGGAGAGGAAGGTCTACAACGGCGGTGTCTACTCCAGTTGCGGCATCTTCCCGGGGTGCTAGCTCTGGCCATGTGACTCCGGTACCAGGGCCAGCTGAGGGCTCTGGGTCCGGAGGTCCTTCCCGGTCGAGGGGGGCCTTGACCAGAGCAATGCCGACAGCAGCAGCAAGCTCCAGGGGTCCCGCCAGGACTACCACGCCAGTGGCGGCTGTGGCTAGTCCGGAGCGTCCGGAGAAGAGGTTCCGCGGGAACTGGTGCAGAAGCCTTCCGAGGTAATTTTTGATCTTTTACCTCAGTCGGTTGTTTTATTGTTAACTGTATTTTGAGTCACTTCGTCCTTCATCCACGGTGTGCCTAAGAAAAGGGTTGAAGCTCCGGTCCCTGCAGTAGAGGTTGAGGATGTGCGGGCTAAAGCTCCGGCTCCGATTCTAGCGTTGCCCAAAGAGGTGGCTGAGGTTGCGGCAACCCCGGCGCCGACTGTGGTAGGTTTGGACACCTCATCCCCAGAAGCTCCCGTGGTAGCGTCAGACCACGGGACTGAAGATGTACCAGCAGCGCCAGCCTCGGAGGTTGAAGCTCCTAGCTTGGATGTTGTGATGTTGGACGCTCCGACCGCAGAGCCAGAGGAAACAGCGATTCCGGCCCTAGAGCCAGATGTTGTTGAAGCCGAGGCAGTCGAGTCGGTGGCTGATGAAGTCTCGGCAGTGGATCCACGTGTTGGTGAAGCTTCGGCAATTGTGCTGGTTGACGAGGAAGCTCCGGCGGTAAAGCCGGTTGCTGCAGAAGTTCTGGCTGTGGAGCCAACCGTTGAAGAGGTTCTGGCGTCCGAGCCAGATGCTGCGGAGGTGTCAGCGACTGAGCCTTTGGTGATCAAAGCATCGGCGCCCGAGCCCATGTCGATCGAAGCGCCAGCACCTGAGCCAACGGCGTAGGAGGCACCTGCGCCGGAGCCAGAAGTAGCTTCTGCTCCGACCGGACCTTTGACACCTGCTCAGGTAGGGGTGATCCCGGAGGTGCCCGCTGCTGAGCCAGAGTGCCGTGATGAAGTTGTTGTCCCCCCGTCGGAGGGGCCAATTGTTGATGACCTTGCGGCTGGGCCTTCGGAACCAATTCCGGAGGTCGGAAATTCTGCTGCAAGCACCTCCTCGGCAGCGGCCGAGGCTATCCCGGAGGACGGCCCTAGTGCCGTGGAAGCTCAAGGTACCGCTCTTGTAGAGTGGGACCCAATTTTTGTTGCTGAAGATCCGCTGGAGCTAGCGGAGAGGACCCCAGCAGGTCCGGACCCGATCCCCCTATCGTTGTATCGACAACGCCTACTCTAGTCTTCGCGAGGTGCAGCTGGCCTTCTACCACGATAGCAAGGCCCTCGGAGAGGAGGTCCAAACCCTTAGGAGGTGGCGCAACCGACTCCATTTCAAGACCAAGCTGGTGCAGTCGAGGCGGGCTGACGACAAGGAGTGGGTGAAAAGGGAGAAAGTCCGCCTAGAGTACTGGGGTAAGTTGTTGGATGAGAGGGAAAGCATGACGCGGACCCTCGACAACCAGTCCCGGGACATATATGATCAGGCCAAGGCTGCAAATAGTGCAGCTGATGAACGCCAGGAAAGGCTCTCCGCCATCCATGATAGTCTCGTCAAGCGCCGGGAGGCTCTTGAAGCTCGGGAGAGACGGCTCGAAGATGAAGAGCAAAAATTCCTGGAGCTGTGAGACGACCTCGTGAAGAGGGAGGAAGAGCTTGTCCAAAAGACAGCTCTAGCTGACAAGAGCCTCGAAGAACACACCAAGAAATTGGAGGAGCGTTGCAAGGAGGAGGAGAAGAAGGCCTGGGAGCGAGTGCAAGAACTCTACAAGCAGGAGAATGCCATCGCCGCCCGGGAGAAGAAAGTGCGGGGCCGGGAGAAAGATCTGGTCAACCGCCGGAATGCGATCCACCTCCGGGAGGAAGAGCTCAGCAAGCTCAAAAGGCAGGTTGCTGAAACGATTCAGCAGAATGCCAAAGAGGTGGAGCGTCTTGCTCAGGAGAGCTCGGAGATGGCGGCGGCTAAAAGATCCTTGGCGGAGATGCGTGGTGCAAGGGCTGCGGAGTCCCAACAAGTTTGGTACTTCCTGGGCAAGGCCAACAACGCGCTAACGCCAATGGGCTTCAGTCCCGTGTGTCCGGATGATCCGGAGCCGGAGCTGGACCAGGCGTTGGAGGTGTTGGGTTCAGCAGAAAACAAACTCTCCAAGGTGGGCAATGTCATTGCGGACCAATTGGAAATGGAGGGTCAGTCCCTTGCGAAGAACGTCATAGAGTTTGTCCAGACGTGCTACACCAGCCGGGACCCTCAATTCCCTCTGGACCCGGTGCTTGAAGGTCCCATCGAAGGAGAGGGTGAAGCCGCCCGAGCCAACGTGTCGGAGGTGGCCCAGAAGGTCGCCCAGTTCTTCCATAGGGTCTAGGATCGTCTCCCTGTAGCTCCCGCTTGTACTCTCTCTTCTTCTTCTCCAATTTTGTAATCTCTTGTCTCCAGATGAATGAAATCCAAATTTTTGAGAATTTGAATTTCATTTTTTGTCTTCAACACCTTTGTCTCGCTTGGCCCCCTGGTAGATGTACACAATTTGATTGTGAACATGTACCAAGAGGATGTAACAGTTGTTGAAGACTTGCGTGCTTCGAACTTGTAGAATGTAGGTCCGAAGTCTTCGATAGTGTAGGTCCCCTAAGGCTGTCGGAGCTTAGTGGTTTCGGCATTGACCCTCGCTGGAGCTTAGTAGCTCCGGCAGTAGTCTCCATCAACGCGTAAAGCATCGACAGTTAACCCTCTGGGGTGTCAGAGCTTGGTAACTCCGGCTCCATTCACCATCGTCATGAAATGTTTATTTTTCCTGCATATTGAAGTCAAGAAAAACAGTAAAATTTGTTTCCTATCTATAACTTCATTGCGGCTTACTGTTCCTAGGAAAGTTTTAGGTCAAACACAATCCTAAATACAATCAAGAGCACCGTCTTCCTTCCTCCAGGCCCGATCCTTACTTCGGCCTTCCGGGGTGTAGGTAGAGTGGCGTACTTAGGGTGCAGGACCAGGCTAAGTCGATAGCACACTCCATCCCTAGATTCGATTGGCGACATTCAGACAAGTAGACCATCAACAATGCTTGAACCCAAGAGAATAGAAATTGCAACTTGAATTGTACATGAACTAGTCAAGCTAAAGTTTCTTAAGAACTGCACAACTTTATTATAGACAAGAAAGAGAAAAATAAAAAATATTGAGCATGTACAAAGTAAATGCATATGGAGTCTGTTTTCACACAATGATGTCTTTCATTATAGGTCCAGGGTACAGGGGAAACAAGTACACTCTTAGGGTACGGAACCAGGCTAAGTGTGTTTTGTTTCTCGTTTGCCCCAAGGTAGCTAGCTACACTTTTAGTTCTGAGACTGTGACAAGTGTTGCATGGACGTTGCGGACCTAGCAGTGTAGGTTCGGCTGCCCTCACGGAGGAGCTACCCGACTCTGTACAATGACTCTATAACATACACCACATGTAATTACAGACTCACCTCCGTGATACTAAGCGTAGAACTTACGGAGGTGCTCAATGTTCCAAGGATTTGGGAGAGGTGTCCCATCCTCGGTTGCCAAGCGAACGCATCTGGGACGGGATACTTTGATCACTTGGAAGGGTCCCTCCCAGCTGGGGGAGAGTTTGTTTAACCCTTCTCTGGATTGTATTCTCTGTAGCACCAGATCGCCTTCCTCGAGCTGTCGGCTGTGAATATGCTGTTGGTGATAGCACCGAAGAGCTTGGCGGTATCAGGCATTCCAAACAGCTGCTCGGCACCTTCCCTCTTCAAGGAGGTCAAGGTCTTCACGCCGGAGCTGATCCTGCATGACTTCGTCAGAGGTCCGGACCCGAAGCGACCCCAAGGTGATTTCCGGAGGAAGGACTGCTTCAGCTCCGTACACCAGGAAGAAGGGTGTCTCTCCAGTTGACCGGTTTGGAGTTGTCCTGTTGGCCCATAGAGTGCGCGGAAGCTCTTCAATCCAGTTGGATCCATGCTTTTTCAGGCGCTCATATGTGCGTGTATTAAGTCCTTTCAGGATTTCTGCATTTGCCCTCTCAGCTTGGTCATTGCTTTCCGGATGAGCTACAGAGGCGTAGCTGACTTGGATACCGAGGTCTTCGCAGTATCCTTGGAAAGCAAAGCTTGTGAATTGGGTCCCATTATCTGTTATGATTTTGTTCGGGACTCCGAATCTGCATACTATGGACTACAAGAAGTTGATAGCTGATTGCTTGTTTATTGTTACAACTGGAGTTGCTTCCGGCCATTTGGTGAACTTGTCGATAGCAACATACAAGATTGACTCTTGATCGCTTGTCTTGGGACAAATTCAGCAACCGATGAGGTTGTTAGCATGGTCCTAGTCGCGGAGAGACCAGAACCATCACAAGCTCAGGAATCCAGACCCCTCCAGGAGGGTCCTGAGGTTCTGAAGGTGAGTCTGGGTCCCAGACCCCAGACTTGGATCAACAGGGAGTTATCCCAGAAGACTTGGACCCCTCCAGGAGGGTCCAGGTCACTCCAGTAGGAGCTCCGGGTTCCTCTAGCAGGGACCCGGAGGTCCCCAAAGCAGGTTCGGACCCCTCCGGGAGGGTCCGGGTCAATGTGGAGGAAGCTCCGGACCCCTCCGGGAGGGTCCGAACAGTCCAATGCCTAGTGTACTTCATCAGCAAAGTACTACATGATGCCAAGACTCAATACTTAGAGGTGCACAAGCTGCTGTACGCAGTTCTCATCGCCTCCAGGAAGCTTCGCCATTACTTACAAGCTCACAAGATTTCAGTGGTGACCTCTTACCCACTGCGTGCAATCTTGCATAATCCCAAATCTACTGGGAACATTGCAAAGTGGGCAGCGGAATTGGCCGAATTCGATCTTGAATTTGTCCCAAGACAAGCGATCAAGAGTCAAGCATTGGCAGATTTGGGAGTCCGCTGCCCAATTCAGTATGGCAGATTTTGTTCGGGACTCAAGAGTCAAGCATTGTTTAGCTGATTTGATGTTACAGGAAGCATGTACGAAATCTGCCAATGCTTGACTCTTGATCGCTTGTCTTGGGACAAATTCAAGATCGAATTCGGCCAATTCCGCTGCCCACTTTGCAATGTTCCCAGTAGATTTGGGATTATGCAAGATTGCACGCAGTGGGTAAGAGGTCACCACTGAAATCTTGTGAGCTTGTAAGTAATGGCGAAGCTTCCTGGAGGCGATGAGAACTGCGTACAGCAGCTTGTGCACCTCTAAGTATTGAGTCTTGGCATCATGTAGTACTTTGCTGATGAAGTACACTAGGCATTGGACTGTTCGGACCCTCCCGGAGGGGTCCGGAGCTTCCTCCACATCGACCCGGACCCTCCCGGAGGGGTCCGCACCTGCTTTGGGGACCTCCGGGTCCCTGCTAGAGGAACCCGGAGCTCCTACTGGAGTGACCTGGACCCTCCTGGAGGGGTCCAAGTCTTCTGGGATAACTCCCTGTTGATCCAAGTCTGGGGGCTGGGACCCAGACTCACCTTCAGAACCTCAGGACCCTCCTGGAGGGGTCTGGATTCCTGAGCTTGTGATGGTTCTGGTCTCTCCGCGACTAGGACCATGCTAACAACCTCGTCGGTTGCTGAAATGTAAAGCAGTAAAGGCTCACCAGGGTTCGGAGCTACCAGGGTTGGTAGAGTGGTGAGGAGCTGCTTTAGCTCCTGGAACGCCTTTTCTGCTTCTTCAGACCATTCAAATGGTCTGGACTTCCTCAATAGCTTGAAGAAGGGTAGCGCCTGTTCTGCCAGTCTTGAGATGAACCGACTGAGGGTGGCTAGACATCCAGACAGTTTCTGGACATCTTTGATGCGAGCTGGTGGCCGCATCTCCTCAATAGCCTTAATCTTCGTCGAATTTGCCTCTATGCCCCGGTGGTTTACCAGGAAACCGAGAAGCTTTCCGGAGCTAACCCCGAAGACACACTTGTCTAGGTTTAGCTTCGTGCGGGTGACCCGCAACTTGTCGAATACAGCTTACAAGGTGTCAAGGAATGACTCCTTGTCCTTGATCTTGACGACGATGTCATCAACATACACTTCCACTACGTCTCCGATGAGCTCTCCAAAGGTTTTGTACATATCTTGTACAAATGTTGAAGTTGCATTCTTGAGACCAAATGGCATGGCAGTATAACAGTACAATCCATCTACTGTGATAAAAGAAGTATGTTCTTCATCTTCCCTAGACATTCTGATTTGATGGTACCCAGAATATGCGCCTAGGAAACACGGTAATTCACACCTGGAGGTGGAATCCACTATCTGATCTATTCTAGGTAGTGGGAATGGATCTTTTGGGCATGCCTTATTTAGTGTTGTGTTGTCGATACACATCCAAATCTTTCCGCCGGCCTTGGGTACAACGACTGGGTTTGCTAACCATTTTGGATGGAAGACTTCTCGGATGAATCCAGCTTCGAGCAACTTCTTACCTTCTTGTCGTATGAAGTTTTGTCACTCTACAGATTGCTTCTGAGGCTTCTGATGTACGGGCCGAGCGTCGGGATAGATCTTCAGATTATGCTCGATCACTTCCCTAGGGATCCCAGGCATTTCTGACGGTTGCTAGGCAAACACGTCGACATTAGCCCAGAGGAAAGTGATGAGCGTGAGTTCCTATTTGTCATTCAGACCTCCTGATATACGGGTGGTCTGAGCGGCATCGGAACCGATTTGGACGACCTTGACGGGGATGTTGGTGTCGTCGCTTGGTTGCACGCGAGGTGCGGAGGTTGAGCCTCGTTGATGAGTGCTCGGAGGTTTTGGAGCTTGCTCCTGCCTGGATTCTTCCTCCTGCGCTGTAGCAAGCGCATGCAGTTCCTCCAGAGAAGTCACTCCAGCAGTACAGTCTCTGCGGATCCGGAGAACGCCAGTTGGTGTCGGCATCTTCAACACCAGGTAGCCATAATGAGCAGCAGCCATGAATTTGTACAAGGCGGGCCTGCCCAGAATGGCATTGAAAGGCAAGTTGATCTGAGCAACGTCAAAGATCAACTTCTCAGTGTGATAATTCTCCCGAGTCCCGAAGGTCACGGGGAGAGTAATGGCACCGAGCGGTGTTATGGCCCCCGGACCCACTTCGGAGAAAGGTCAGGAGGGGCGAAGGTCCAAAGGTCAGAGCTAAAGCTAGACAAAAGCTTCGAAACTTATGAGGTTAAGCCCCGAACCTCCGTCCACCATTACATGGTGGAGTTGAATGTTGTTGATGGTAGGTGATACCATCAAAGGTAGCTGGCCAGCTCCGATCATGTTCCGAGGGCAGTCCGATGCATCAAAAACGATGGGTGTGTCCATGCACTTTCGATGAGGCTTCGCCCTGACTGTAGGAGCTACTGAGACCATGTCCCGCCGCATAGTCTTGAGGACACGGCGGGAGGTGATGTCTCACGAACCACCAAAGATGGTGTTCATGGTCTTCCGACGCTCATTGTCGAAGACGTCGGAGTCATCGTCGACGGAGGTGTAAACAGCCTTCAGGACCTTTTTAGGGTCTTGGAAGCCTAACTCCTCTTCAGTCGGAGCTTCATCGACCTTCTGTTTTCCTTCCCTCTGACAGAAAGGAACATCTTCCCGGCGCTTGTTGTAGCGCTCGGCAAGGTTTTGGACCTCCCGGCAGTCCTCCAAGTTGTGGACGTTAGACTTGTGGATAGGACACCACATTTTGGAGTTGCCACCGTCTTCAGAGGACGATCGAGGTCGTGTCTCGGGGTGTGGCCCCCGGATACGCAGAGCTGCAGCAGCTGCAGCGGCAGATGCGCCGGCCGACGACTTCTTCTTGCCGTTGGACTTTTTCTTCTTTTTGCCACTCCTGGAGGTAGTGGCTTCGCCTTTGGAGGATTTTTTTGCTATCCTCCGGAGGTGGTTTGGAGTGCATTTCACGGCCCTCCGCAGCTTTGGCACACTTGTCTCCCAAGCTGAAGAGCTCCGTGACGATGGTGATCTCCTTAACCGCCAGCTTCTCCAACATCTTCTTATCCCGTACACCATGTCTAAATGCCACGATAACAGAAGCGCTAGAGATAGAAGGAATGGTGTTTCGTACCTTGGAGAACCTCTGAATGAATGAGCGCAGGGATTCTCCCCCCTTCTGCACAACTGCAAAAAGGTCTAGGTCGGTGCCTGGTCGGGTGTATGAACTCCCGAAATTGGCGGTGAACTGTTGGCACAATTCCTCCCAACTATTGATAGAGTTGTGAGGAAGGCTCATGAATCAAGACATGGCGGTCCCAGTCAAAGCCACTGGGAAGTAGTTGGCCATTACGGCCTCATTACCTCCGGCCGCAAGGATTGCGGTGGTGTAAATTTGGAGAAAATCGGCGGGGTTAACTGTCCCGTCAAATTTCTTCGGCGGGTGAGGCTGGAACTTTTGTGGCCATTTGACCATGTGTAGGTGCATGGCCAGTACAGAACAGCCTCCTCCTACTCCCTCGGGAGTAGGACTGTCTCGAGCCTCTCGCCTTTCGCGAGCACGCTCGATGTGGACACGGACGTCCTGTTGACGGTAACAACGATTAAGATCCGCCCGGAGGTCATGAGTTGACATCCTGGTTACTGTATGAGTACGTCGCACCCCAGAAGGTAGCGACATAACTTGCTGTGACACAGCACGCCTCCTATTCTGGGAAGCATGCGGACCAAGTCTGCCAGACATGGTCCGGTGCTGTGATGGGGCCCACCCCGAAGGAGGAGGACCTTGGTTGCTGATGCGATCGGTTGCTACTGCAACCAGATGTTCCACATCAGCCCTCCACTGCGCCATTGCACCGTAGGATGCACCTGGAGGTGGTGGACGTTGGAGGAGAGCACGCGCTGCATGAAGCGCATGTTCAGGGTTGTTGTTATTCGTCGATGCGGTGACCGACACTGATGCAGCGTTACGCTGCTCAGCTTGACGTGCTGGTGCAGGCGATGGCGGTGGAGCCATGACTCCTGCTGGAGCCATGGCATCTGCTGGTTGCTGCATGTTGGAGGGATTGCCTCCAATGGGTTGAACAGCAGGGTTGCCGTTGGATGATCCAGCAGCTGAGTTCACCATACTCGAAATCTCAGGCGCCCCTACCTGGCGCGCCAACTGTTGGTGTTTAGATCCGGCAGATCTCCTGACACTACCTTTGGTAGATCGAGGAGTTGTAGTTCGGTAATGGGCGCGCAGAGATTCAAGAAGGTGAAAGACACGTGTACACAGAGATTTACGTGGTTCGGGCCGCCTGAGCGTAATACCCTACTCCACGGGGTGTGTTGGTGATGTATTAAGCTTGTGAGTCTAAAAGAAGCTCCAGAAGAAGAAGCTCGTCTAGCTCAGGGTGTTCAGCCGTGGTCTGGAACCGTCCCTTGTGTATCATCGACCAGTCCTTTTATAGTACAAGGACTGGTCGTTACAACGTTAGCCTGGCCCGACAGGTGGCCCCGACGGTTACACATGCTTGATACATAATAAATGGGGTTAATTACCCTTAATAGCCTGGTAACGAGCCTTAACATTGCTGTTACCAGTATTAAAGACCATCCGATCGTGTGTCATTAATATGGCATTAATGACACTTAATCAGGTCATGAAGTCTTTGATTGATCCTTGATGGTTCGGAACCGTTGGGGGGGGGGGGGGGGGGGTCCACCGGCCTGATAGTTGAAGTTGAAGGTCCGGCGGTTGCCACGTGGCAGCTCCGGAGCTTACCATCGTGGACGGGTAGGTCCGGTGCAGTAGGACACGTGTCAGTATCGGAGCTCCCCTCTGTCTGGGGTTAGGTCCGGGGGTGCCATATTGGTATTCTGACCGGAGCTTCCCATGTGTGGATGATAGCTCCGGTCTTGTGATACATGTGGTGGCCCTGGGACTAACCATGTCGGGGAAGTAGGTCTGGCAACGCCTGACTGGTGGGGCCTACGGAGGTCTTCAAATCTGGTAGATGGAGTTTCCTTGTGATCTTTGCGATCCCAAGGGGTATACGGTACGGAGGGTACCGACAGTATTCATACTGGATGGAATAGTCCATGGATGTGCTGCAGTGATTTTAATGAAGTTCTACACAACGACGAACATTATGGATCACGAAACAATTATGAGAATAGAATGGAACTATTATTTAATATCTTGGATATTTGTGAACTGGTTGATTTTGGTTTTACGGGACCAAAATTTACATGGTCTGATCGTCAGGATCCTCAATGTAATAGAAGAGCAAGATTAGACCGTGTTGTGGCTAATGAGGCTTTCTCTTCTATATTTGTGACCTGTCAAGTGGAGAACATTGTCACAACATCTTCCGATCATTATGCTCTTCACATCTCCTTTTCTGCCGAATTGAATAATCAATTCACTCCAAAAGTACAACAAGTTTTAAGATATGAGGCAATGTGGAGACAATCTGAAAAATACATTGATGCTGTTCAAAATGGATGGAAACCAAATACAATGTTCAGCAATCCATTAGAAAATATATGTGAAAAAATCCATCATACAACAA
This sequence comes from Tuctoria greenei, assembly GCA_036927565.1. NCBI lineage: Eukaryota > Viridiplantae > Streptophyta > Magnoliopsida > Poales > Poaceae > Tuctoria > Tuctoria greenei. The sequence continues at coordinate 105,831,652 of JAYESD010000010.1, forward strand.
TTTCTTTGAAAAATTGGAGCAAAACTTCATTTGGTTCAGTCAAAAAAAATTCTGAAACTAAAAAATGATTTGAAGCGTCTAAGAAGGTTGAATGTTTCATCATCAGTTCTTCAAAAAGAAAGAGATATCTAGATTCAGTTGAATGAACTTTTGGAGATAGAAGAAATCATGCTATGTCAACGATCAAGAGTTGAATGGCTGCGGGAGGGCGATCGGAACACATCATTCTTTCATGCAAGAGCTACAGCAAGACGGAGAGCAAATCACATTGATTCTCTCTACTGTGAAGATGGAACTCTATGTTCAGATCAACAGGAGATTCAAAATATGATTCATATTTTCTATGAGACATTATTTACTTCTGAACCATTGTCATCAGTTGATGAGGTACTTGATGCTATCCCTGTCAAAGTAATTGATGCGATGAATTCTGAACATGGCGAACCATATTCGGATGATGAAATTAAATCAGCATTATTTCAAATTGGTCCTACAAAAGCCCCTGGTACTGATGGTTTTCCAGCAATATTCTATCAAATACATTGGAATTCAGTTAATAAAAAAGTTTGTGATGCTGTTTGTGGTTTCCTTTCAGGGCTGAAATCCCAGAAGACTTTTGTGACTCTATTATTGTGCTCATACCAAATATTTCTAATGCATGCAATCTGTCCAAATTCCGACCTATTAGTCTATGCAATGTGATTTATAAGATTGCTTCAAAACTTTTGGCTAATAGATTGAAAAAGGTTCTACCATTTATTATATCAGAGTCACAAGGTGCTTTTGTACCAGGACGAATGATCACAGATAATGTTATCATTGCTTATGAGTGCTTAAATACAATTCGGTTCCAGAATACTAAATGCCCCTACTTTACCTTGAAAGTCGATATGATGAAGGCATATGATCGCATTGAATGGAATTATCTTTATGGTTGTCTTGTTAAACTTGGTTTTGCTCCCAGCTGGATTAAATCAGTGATGACATGTGTCACAGCTGCTAGATACGTTGTTAAGGTAAATGATCATCTCACTAAAGCTGTTATTCCATCGAGGGGAATTCGTCAAGGGGATCCTATTAGTCCCTATTTATTTTTGCGGTGCACAGAAGGTTTATCATGTCTTCTGCGAAAGAATGAATGTAATCATGTACAACATGGTATAAAAAATGGTCGAAGAGGTCCTACCATTTCTCATTTACTCTTTGCAGATGACAGTATATTCTTTGCACGTGGTGACTCTCAAAGTATTACTAGTCTCAAAAAAACCCTTGACATATATTGTGACGCATCTGGACAGAAAATTAATATTGAAAAATCATCAATATATTTTGGCTCCAAATGTAAAACTGCAGTGAAAAGTCGTGTGAAGATGGGATTAGATATTCACAATGAAATCATGCATGACAAGTATTTGGGGATGCCAACTGAAGTAACAAGGGAGATTATATCATCTTTCAAATTCTTGCCAGAAAAAATTTGGAACTGCATCAATCGATAGAATGGGAGACCGTTATCTCGTGCTGGAAAAGAGATATGGCTAAAATCAGTAGCACAAGCTATACCAACTTATACCATGAGTTGTTTTCAAGTTCCTATGCGGATTTTTGATAGAATGAAAAACTATACTGCTGATCATTGGTGGGGTTTCGAGAATGGCAATAAGAAAATGCATTGGCGTTCCTGGGATTGGTTGTCCTCACAAAAACCAATGGGTGGTATGGGATTCAGAGATTTTGTCCACTTCAATAAGGCCATGCTTGGAAAACAATGCTGGGGGCTCATTACAGAGCCAATGTCACTATCTGCAAGAGTTATGAAAGGAAGATATTATCCAAATTCATATTTCCTTAATGCCTGTAATTGCCGAAAATCCTCATATACATGGCGTTCGATGCTGTTTGGAAAAGAACTTATTCTTAAAGGTCTGAGATGGGGTATTGGTAATGGACAATATGTCAATATATTAACTGATAATTGGATCCCAAATTTTAAGACTGGTACATTTCATCCACTATTACCAATGCCTATTGACGCAAAAGTAAAATCTCTTATGCAAGCCAATGGTACAAATTGGGATATCAACATAGTAAGGGCATTTTTCCAAGAAGACATAGTAGATGCTATTCTCCAAATTCCCATTAGTATGAATGGAGAAGACGATTTTGTTTCATGGCCACATGCAAAATTGGGCATATACTCAGTCAAATCAGCATATAATTTAGCACATGTTGAATCTTTTTTCTCAAAAAAAGGACAAGTGTGGTGATGGATCAACCTCAACTTGGTATGCTGATATGAAACAATGGAAATCACTATGGTCTATTCAGGTACCAAATAAAATGAAAATTGTATTATAGCGTATGGTACATAACTGTCTACCGACTGGTCAGCAAATATTGCATAGACGTATTTCAAGAGAACAAAAAGGTTGCATTTTTTTCAACCAATTTGAAGACGTTGAGCACATATTTCTCATATGCTACTATGCAAAAGAAGTTTGGCATCACATCAAAGAACGCTACCATTTCAGTTTATGCATTAAGCAATTGATGAATGCTAAACAATGGTTCTTCGATACTATACAAAGAGAATCAAATCTGCATGTGATGGTTATTAGTATTACAATTTGGTACATATGGGAGTCCCGGAATCAGGCCAAGAATAATATTGAATTTATTAATTCCATTCGATTGGCTACAAAGGTATTTGCATATGTTGATCTCATTTTATTGAACACTTTCAAGGAGAAAGATTCATATCAGAGGAAGGTCATCCCACAAAGTTCTCTATTTATTTCTGCACAGCAGGATCATGTACATATAAATGTGGATGCTGCTTTATTCCCATCTGAACATCGAATGGGATGGGGTATGATTGTTCGTAATCATTTGGGATATCATCTTCTCTCTTGCAATGAAAGTATAAATATGCTACCTTCTCCTGAAATGTCTGAAGGCATTGCAATCCGTCATGGACTTTCTATTGCTAAAGAACATGGTTTCTCAAGAATTAATATATTTTCAGATTGCCTCTCTATGGTACAATGGATTAATTCGATTGCTCAAGATAGATCAATCTTGGGTACTGTTGTTCAAGATATCAAGACCATTATGGATGAATTAGAATCATGTTCAATCAAGTTTGCGGCTCGTTAGAGTTATATTGAAGCACATAAGTTGGCTCGTTCCACCATCTCTTCAACTTGTAATATATTTGTTGATGTAATTCCGGATTGTATCCGGGATGAACTATGTACAAATGTTACTTAATTAATATATTAGAAGTTTCTCTCAAAAAAAGTAAACCCAAGAGTATCTAGAATAGTCATCAACAATCACAAGAACATACCATTTACCTCCAAAAGATTGAACACGTGAAGGACCTACGGTGCCAAGGTGCAAAATTTGGCCTGGTTTAGTTGTCGTGGTCATTGTGAGAGGAGCATGTGAACCTGCAACCATCCTAGCATGTCTACAAGAAGAGCACACAATATCTTTGTCCCCTTTAAGCTTAGGCACCCCACGTATGTGATCAAGAGCACTAACATGTTGAGATGATCAAAGCCTACGACCCCAAGTCTACGTGCCAAAAATATAAGTCTTTTGAATCGTTAGCAACTACACACCTATGCTCAGAGGATGACATACCAAAATCAGCTTTAAAAACTCTTCCAAATCGAGACATGTTAAAAATGAGCTCACTATTTGAGTCTACAACCTTGCAGCAATTTTTAGTGAAAATAATTTCCAGATTTTCATTTAGCTATTGTGAAACAAAAAGCAAGTTGTATTTCAAATTTTTAACAAGTGCCACATCCTTCAAAGTGTAGTGATTATTTACTTTAACCGAACACTTAGCAATTATAGGAGTTGAAAATTTATCGGTAAAAGTAACATTTTCTACACGTGACACAAAAGAGAGGGAGGAGAACTAATCTTTGTTACCGGTCATGTAGCGTGAGCAACCTGAATCCACAATCCAAATGTTCTCCTTCCTCAAGCGTGTAACCTACATAGAAGCACAATACATCAATGACTCAATACTGGAGTTAGTAAAAAGGCATTTAGGAATCCAGTACTGAGTCACACGGCATCCAGCAGGAATAACACGCAAAAGCTGAGATAAAACAGCAGGTTTATGAACCAAAGTTTGAGGATTTTTGTACCCAACTACTGACCTACGAGGTGTTACATGTGTTGCACGAAAAATAGTAGGTTTGGGAACAAACCTTGCATTTTTTTCGACTCATTACGGAAGATTGCATGTACCTAATATTCAGTTCAGCATGTGCAGCAAGTTTTGCATGGTTGTTATGTGATCTAGTAATCATTCTTTCCTTTTCTGTTGTTTAGCTAGTCTATAACAAAAATATATGACATGACCATTTCTACCACAGTAGGTACAATGAAATTTAACTTTGTGTTCATGTCTAGATGAGCAAGCAACATGTTTATTAGAAACTCAATATGATAGCACCACTGCAGATTTGAAAACCACTTCTTTTTGTTTAGGAACTGTTTGAATCAAACCACTTCCTAATGAATTTACAATTTTAGGTGGATGTGCCTTAGCATGAGCATGAGAATCAAAATCTAAACCAGTTTTATCATTGCAAGACTTGGAAGAATTCAACAGCAAGTTTAGATTTTTATTCCCATTACAAAACCGCTCTAGTTTCCTATTCATGTCATCAAGTTTTTTAGACAAGTCTAGGCAGTTTTCACATGAAGTTTTTCCTTTTAGTTTGCAATTACAACAATATTTAACTTCATGAACGTAAAGCATTGTTCAATATAGAAATCTGATTCATAGCATCATGTAGTTTGTTATCAAGATCATCACAAGTAGAACATTACAAATCAATTGTAGAACAGCAAGCATCTTTCAAGTTTTTATCATTAAGTGTAGCAAGCTTTTTGTTCTTTCCAATTTCAAGTTCAAGCTTATCAAATGTGAGGTGTGCGCACTTCTTAAGGAGGACAATTGTTCACATATAAGCTCACATGAGGAACAAGAATCATCACTAGGAATCAAAGATTTTAAATGATTAATTTTGGATTCTAGTACAACATTGTCCATAAGTTTTTTGTCCTTTTTCTTAACTAAAACAATGGCACGAGAAATAGCATCACACATTTCTTCGCAAGTGGGACATACAACTTCATCGTCACTGTTGTGTTTTGCCTCCTCCATACTTGATCTTGAGTTGCCATGAAGCACATATTTGCCAAATTCTCTTCATCACTTCCGATGTCCACGTCGCTCGAGCCAAGTTCTTGAATTGCAGAGATAAAATTGTTTTCCAATTGGTGACATGTAAAACCCTACTTCTTGTTGTTGTTGTTTGCAGAGGAGGATTTGAACTTTGTTTGCTTCTCATCACGAGAAGTAGGACCTAAAGGATTATGGCAATCTGTACGAAAATGTCCTGTCTTACCACATTCGAAGCATCGTTGAGAACCACCACTTCCTCTTCTTCGAGTTCTCACATTTTGCAACGCTTTTGAGAATCGAGTAAAAAGAATTGCTAGCTCCTCCTCTGGAAACTCTTCAATCTGTTCAAGGGTTAAAGAGGACAGCATAGCAAGTGTATCACATGATGAAGATTGGCTAAAGCTAGGCATATCATGTTGATAAACAAATGCAAGATACTTGTTGAGATTCTTATGTGAGATTGTGTCAATTTCATGAGTTTTTAACTTAGAATATAACACATCTAATGTAAGTGTACTCATGACAGTAGATTCACGAATAGATGTAACATTCATCTCCCAAATTGACATGTCTAATGCACTTAGTAATTGCCTAGCATTTTTAGCATCTGAAAAATTAACGTTAACACTACGCAAGTTGCTGAGAATTTTGTTAAAGCGAGCAAAGAGGTCATCGATTGACTCACCGGGTTGCATCTCGAAGCGCATGTATTCCTTCTTGAACATGTCTTGTCTCACCTCCTTGATAGTGTTAGATCCTTCATGATAATCACATAGAGCTTTCCAAACATCGTATGCAGATCGGAGGTGTGCAACTCGATTGAAGTCACTTTGAGTCAATCCTTGTATGATCAAGTTCTGTGCCTTGTTATTGTTGTTGACATCTCTCATGTTCGTAGCAGTGACCTGATCGTTTGGTGGCACCTCATAAGGCTTGTACACCTTTTCCCATATTACAAAGCCTTGCGCCTGGATGAAAGCCTCCATACGTGCCTTCCAAACCTGAAAATCAATGTCACTAAACACAGAAGGTTTTGCGAAGTATTTCTCCATGATGATTAATCAAAACATGTGCAAATCACAAAGATTAGAGCATTGTGGCTCTGATACCAATTGTAGGATCGAAGAGCACATGGAAAGCTACCAGAGGGGGTGAATATATTTAAATCTTCTTCAGTGGAAGCAACAAAAAAAAGCCTCGGAAGAAAATCAATATGTTAAGAAACAATATGTGCGACTAATCTAAATGTGTTCAACCATGACAAAAGTAGTACATAATATAGAGAATCAAGTCATGAAGATACAAAAACAAGAATCATGAAAAACCGTTGAGAAGAACTCAATTTAAGATTGAAAGATCGAACAAAGATCAATATGTTCTTCCTGAGTAAAAAACCAATCTGCAACACTGCAAAAAAACTCGTATAGATCAGAAACACAAATCCAATGATCGTGAAATTTTGAAAGATGATAGATAATCAAGTTGTGAGGACAACCCAAAAAGAATCACGTCAATTGGATCTGTAAAAACTCGAGTTATGATGACATAGTGTTGTGCAGAAACTCAACGAGAAAAACTTGTCTAAGACAAGTCGGACGAACAAGGCACAAAAGCTCAAACTACAAGTTTTATTGATCAAAACACAAGAGGAACAGCCCAAAGTCGTCTTACCGGGAGTTCTGGCCTCCCTTGCTTTATAACAAACCCTAAGGCCAAACCAATCCTAACTAGGACTCTAATCTTACTCGGTTTCAACCGAAACTTTCCATAACTGCTCAAGACTCTTCCATACGCAGATAGATGCAATCTTAAGACTTCCAAACACCTTAGGAACGTACCAAACATTCCTAAAAAAACTCAACTTCGTGAACCACACGAAATCCTATCATAACCAACTCAAATCTTTCTATATTTGAGTCAAAAACAACTCAGTCGCAGCCTGAGTCCATAATCCAGTCAGTTCGACCTTTCTGACCAATTCTTTACGTCCACTTCTCTTCATCATGAATTGGAACCACGTTGCTACGTCCATGCACTCCTTGCACATGTGCAAACACCTTCCAACAACGTTCACGATACCTTCATATGCATTGTTCTTGACCCAAACATGTTGTGTGACCTCCCGATCAACTCAACCACAATTCCTCCTGAACTTGATTGTTGAACCTCATCTTCTCCTCAAGACTAGTTCAATGGATCCCATCACCAGCCATGTCTTGACCTCAAGCAACACCCGCACATGAATAAACAACCATCCTTTGCAAGTCCAAGTCCTCGACTTCACTCTCATTAGTCCAAAAACCACAACACCTTACGTGAGCACCTCAAGTAAGCATGTTGCAAACCACAGTAATGTTTAACCACCATAATCAGCTAAAACACATCAAAACCCTTGTCCAAAAGTACTAAGCAAATCTTCCCATAATTGTAAAGCAAGTTTGAAACATTGCAAGTTAAAAACGGAACCACTGCGATCTTGCACCGGACCCTGCCAAAGCTAACCGGACCTTGCGCTAGACCTAGTCAAAGCTAACCGGAGCTTGCCAAAGTTTGTCGTACCTAGCTAAAGCATGTTGGACCTATTGTCGAACCTTGTCAGAGCTACCCAAAATATGTTGGACCTATTGTCAAACCTTGCCGGAGCTATCCAAAATAAGTCAGACTTATTGTTGGACCTTGCCGGAGCTTGGACCTAAAGTCGGATCTCGTTAAAAAGGGTGTTTTGGCAATATTCAAAAATTTTATCATAATAGCCAATGTATTCAGCACACATAGGTCTCTAAAAGTGCATCTAGGCATCCCTTGTGGGTTTTGGTTGATTTATGACAAACAAATGAGATCCTAACCAAATTGTTGAGATGAGCGCAGGTATTAATGGAATTATGAAGAAAGCGCAAAAATAAAGGAGAGTGAGGAATCAAGTTGAAAAGAGCTCAAGAGATGAATAGAATACTCTTTTTGTATGGAGTGTGTTGGAGAAACACACCCTAAGAGCTCAAGCAAAAGAAAACACTCTAATAGCACAAGTTTACACTGGTTCGGACTAGTCCGATGTTCCCCGGACTAGTCCGATAATCTCTCTGTCCAAGATCGGACAAGTCCTCTCAGTGCGGACTTGTTCGCACCAGACTAGTCCGATAATGTCCGTACTAGTCTGATAATGCTTCTGATTATTATCAGACTAGTCCGATGTCGTGAAATCATTAGGGGCTAAGGACAGGTCCGAAAATGGGGAACTTGTCCGAAGTTGGTCAGTGAGGATTTCGGACTAGTCTGTGGAATATCGAAACTTTTTGTATTCAGCACACATAGGTCTCACAGGCTTTTTTTGGAAAATTGGACTTGGGACCCCATGTCATTGACGAGGTAACTTTGTTGAGCGTGACCAAGGTCCAGATGCAGTTGCCATCCAGGCGTTGCTGAGGCTCAATAAAGGAAGAGGCGCCACAAGGTGAGAGAACTCTTACGCACTGATCTATTCTTGCTCATAGAGTTCTCCTCTTGAACCCTTGCATCATGATCCCACTTTTGCTCCACTTCGTGGCGATGGAACTCGGATTTTCCCCCAGCAAGATTGTGAGCAAGAAGGATCTCACAATAGTATGGAAGCTGATGGGCTGGCAAAGCGACTCCTTCAACAATGCTATTCGCAAGCTCCCATTCAAGAAGGATTCTCACAGCGACATTGTCTACTTCTTAGAGTACACCATGGTTGGGCCTGTTCCACCAGTATCTAGCTTCTTGCTGATGCTGCTAGAGTCATATGGGCTCCAACTGCATCATCTTGGACCTCATTCGATCTTGCTGGTGGTGCTCTTTGTCCACTACTGCGAGATGTGGGTAAGTGTGCCACCCTGCGTGTCGCTGTTCTGGACCTTCTTCACTCTTCGGGCGACAGGCAAAGGTAGCAGGTTGTTAGGATTCTACTACTTTGTAAGGTGTAGGAATCCCCCATATAATTACATCAAGTCCTTTCCTTCCAGGAAGTGGGAGACTTAAAAGACTGACTGGGTAGTTATCCGGGTGTACCCTCATGACCGGATGGAGCTGCCTGATGGGTTCCCGACAATGGAGTTCGACTCCTGGGGGGAGCTCCCGAAGCTGACTGAAGAGTACAAACCCGCGCTATCAAGAATCTGGAATTTTGTCGGCGAAAGATTGATGTCTTTGATGGTCCTCGACAACTTCCTAACCAACCACTGGGCTCCACTCAAGGAGCATGAATTTGCAGCTTGGTCATACTCCGAAAAAATGGATTTCCTCTGGATTGAGGTTGGTCGAGGAACCAACTTAGATGAGCATGCCTTGAGGCTCCATCTGCAGAAGTTGAACAGTGGAACTCTATAGAGAGATGACCGCATACCAGCAGCAGAGTTCCTGCCATTGTGTGTAGTTTCAGAGGTCATGAGGGAGCTGTAGAAGGTGATGCTACTCCTTGACGACACAGGTCTTGCGGTGCGGCAAATAAGTACTCCGCCAGCAGGGATTGTAATCCTTGGAGCTTCGGCCGCCTATCCACATGAAGGGGCCGAGTCTGCACCTGTCAGTGGAAACAGCAAGGCTCCTGCAGATCCAAGCAAGAAAAATCCTGACTCAAGTCGAGGCAAAGAAAAAGATCCCGTCGACACCTCTAGTCAGAAGAGGAAGTTGAGGCGAACTGATGGCAGCTCTGTCAGATCAGCTCTAACGTAAGCAGTGCCGCTGCCTCATCTGACCCTCAAGTCAGTGCTGGTTGTGCCTCTAGCAATGGCAACTCCGGCTCCAATGGCCAAATCATCTTCAGATCCATTGCCAGCGGTGGGAACTAGGTCCGGCAAGTCTACTCCAATCCCGCTGCCAGCGGCGAGCTTTGGGTCCGGGGTCTCTTCTCAGATGATGGAGATCCCAGCTGAGGCAGTGCTGGTGGCTGCCACGACTCCTGGGATGAAGTACAGAGCCTCTACCTCACCGACGACGGTGGGTTGTGACTTTGATCGTCCAAGGAAGAAGTCTTGTGCCAATTGGAGCGATAGCTTCCCCAGTAATGATCAGCACTTAAACCTATGTTTTATTTTTCTTTTTTTCTTTTTCTTGAATTATGTATTCCTCTGTTTCTAGAGTATTGAGAGGAGGAGCTATTGCTCCGGCACCTTCCAGCACTGCAGCCATAGAGATCGCACCGACCGAAACCTTCGCTGTTGAAACGGCTTCTCCTATGGTCGTGGCGGACGACAGGGTAGCTCCAGTGCCAACTAGCGTCGAGATGACCTCGGTACCAGTGGTAGAAGAATCTATGGTTGCGCCAAACCATGAGGAAGAAATGCCGGAGCAAGCTTCAGCTTGTCCGGAGCCAACATCGGAGGTATCGGCATCAGTGCCGGAGATTTTAGAAGCTACGATGGAAGTTTCCACGCCAGCTCCGGAGGTAACAGCGCAGTTGGCTAATGTCGATATGCCAGAGACGGCAATGCCTAGGCCTGTACCTGAAGATTCAGCTGTGGGACCTTCTACATCTGCAATAGAGATCGATGAGCTCCCAGAACTCAATGTTGCAAACATTGAGCTGTTGGAGTCCATGCTTGTTCCATGGGACGCGACAACCATTCCGGGAGACTCGGGGGAACCAGAGGAACCTCAGGCAAGTCCTGAGCCAATCCCCCTAGACATGTCGATTGACAACGTCTGCTGGGTGCCTTCGACTATGAGCGCAAGGCCATAGAGGATGAGCATGATACCCTAAGGCGCTGACGCAAGCTGCTCTACTTCAAAACAAAGTTGATGCAATCCTGGCTAACAGACCTAAGGGATTGGCTGGAGGCCGAGAAAGCTCGGCAGACACGTCTGAACAACGCACTAGATGAACGAGAGGCTGCAATAAAAGCCCTCGATGACAAGACTCGGGAGATCTATGAGCATGCCAAGGAAGTCAATGAATTGGCAGATTATCGCTCGGAGAGTCTCAACGCTTTAAGGGAACAACTCCTCAAGCGCTGAGATGCTTTAAATAATAAGGTGGATGAGATCAATAATAAGTTAGAGCGTCGTGAGTAGGACTTGGATGACCGCGTGGACAAATTCAAGTCTAGGTGCAAAAAAGAAAATCATCAAGTATGGCTTGCAAGAGGAGTCAGCAAGCGAGAAAGTGTTGTCTCTGTGAGGGAGGACAAGGTGAAGGCTAAGGAGAGGGACCTTGGAGAGAAGCGAGACTGCTTGAACCTCCGAGAGAAGAAAATTGCTGACAAGAGATGTAGCTGGTTGAACGGATTCAGTAGCATGCTAAAGAGGTCGAGCGGTTCTCAAAGGAGGGCTCTATAGAGCTATTATCCGCAAGAAGGTCACTGGAGGAGCTCCGTGGTACGAGGGAAATAGAGTCCCACCAGGTCTGGGATTTCCTTGGGCGAGCGGAAGATGCTCTGATGCCACTGGGATTCAGTCCAATTCGACTCACTGACCCGGAGTCAGAGATGGACAAAGCTTTGGTGGTGCTCAACTCTGCCGGAGCTATGCCGGATGCGCTGAAAGATGTGATCAGCAACCAGCTTGAGACCGAGGGAAGATCCTTGCAAAGAATGTCACAGAATATGTGATGACATGCTTCTAAAGTCGGGATCCCTCTATGTCTCTAGTTCTGGTCATTGACGGACCCATCGCCGAGGAGGAAGAAGTTGCCATGGCAAGCATCCAAGAAGCTGCCCAGAATGTTGCTTCATACTTCCAGTGGAACTCCAGTAGCTAGAATCCTCCCTTTTGTATCTTCGTCTTGTAAATCTCCAAATTTTGAATGAATAAAATCCTTTTGAATTCCATTTTTGTCTTCAATGATTCATTGCATTTATCTTGTTGGCCCCTTGGTAGATGTGCTCAATTGATTGAGGACATCTACCGTATGGAATTCGGCAATGTCTTGAATATTTGTCTGCTTCGAACTTGTAGCTACTGTGATAGCTCCGAGGTCCGAGTCCTGCATTTGAAATCTCCAAGGATCATTAGCTACATTCTTGACATCGACAGCAAGCCCCTTGGGAGTTGTCGGAGCTCAGTTGCTTCGACGGTGCCCACTATCAACGTATGAAACATTGACGACGGCACTCTGGGTGTTGTTAGAGCTTAGTTGCTTCGACGGCGCCCAATGTCAACGTATGAAACGTTGACGGTTGGCCCCCTGGGTGTTGTCGGAGCTTAGTTGCTTCGACGGTGCCCACTGTCAATGTATGAAACGTCAACGGGAGACCCCCTTGGTGTCGCCGGAGCTAGGTGATCTGGCGGCACCCACCATCATAGATAATTATTATTTTTTCCTGCACATGTGAGACAAGAAAAGCAGTAAAATTCGTCCTCATGCCTATAGCTTATTTGCGGCTTATTGTCCTTCTTTGAACTTTAGATCCTAATAAAATCATTATGACAATATAAGTATATTGAATATATTTCCATAGGTCTATGTGATTTTGGGACCCGCCTTAATGAGACCCACCAGAATAGGTAGAGTGGTGTACTTAGGGTGTTGGACCAGGCTAAGTCGATAGCGCACTGCAGACCTGCCATTGGATTTGGTTTTCAGGCGAGTAGGACATCCAACAATAATAAGATCCACTAGAAGATTACCAATAAAAAATATATATCACATTAATCTCTAAAACTAACATTCAAGTGGATTGCACAACATCACTATTGACAAGAAGGTAAAATATGGTAAAATAATGAGCATGCGCAAAGTAAATGCACGTAGAATCTGCTTTCATATAAATATATTTCAATATAGGTGCGAATAACAGGGAAGGCAAGTACACACTAAAAGTAGAGGACCAAGATAAGTGTGCTATTCATCTTGGATAAACCCTACTCTGTTCATAGAATCTATGAGATACATTTTGTAGAAATGCATACTCACCTTCGTGCTACTAAGTATAGAACTTACATAGATGCTCAATATTCCAGGGGTTGGGAAATGGTATCCCATCCTCTGTTGCCAAGCGAACGCATCCGGGATAGGAAACTTTGATAACTCAGTAGGGACCCTCCCAGCTAGGGAATGTTTGTTCATCCCTTCTCGAGTGAGTATTTGCTGTAGCACCAGATCGCCTTCTTTCAACTACCGATTGTGCACATGCCTTTGATGACAACGTCGGAGCGCCTGGCGGTATCGCACATTTTGGATTGCTGCTTGGCACCTTGCCTCGTCGATGAGGTCTAAGTCATCACGCCGGAGCTGATCCTACATGGCTTCATCATAGGTCTAGACTCGGAGGGACCCCATGGCAATTTTTGGAGGAATGACTGATTCGGCTCCGTACACCATGAAGAAGGGTGTTTCTCCTGTTGCCCGGGCAGGGATTGTCCTGCTCGCCCCCAATGCAGACGGAAGCTCTTCTATTTAGTTGGTGCCATGCTTCTTCAAGCACTCATAAGTGTGTGTCTTGAGTCCCTTGAGAATTTCTATGTTTGCTCTCTCGTCTTGGCCATTGCTTGCCGGATGAGCTACTGATGCATAGCTGACAGTTATACCGAGGTCTTCGCAATACTCTTTAAATGTTGCACTTGTGAATTGGGTTCTGTTATCAGTGATGACTCTATTCAGAAACTCCAAATCTGTAGACAATGGACTTCAAGAATTATATGGCAAATTGCTTGTTGATTCTCACAACTGGAGTTGCTTTCAGCCACTTTGCGAACTTGTTGATTGCGACATATAAGAACCGCTACCCTCCGACGGCTTTTGGGGAAGGTCCCAAAATATCCATCCCTCACACAGCGAATGGCCATGAGGGAGGAATCATTTGCAATGACTGCGCTAGTGTATAAATTTTCTTCGCATGGAACTGGCACGCTTCACACTTCTTGACCAGCTTGACTGCATCCCGGAGTGCTGTAGGCTAGTAAATACCATACCGGAAGGCCTTACTGACCAGTGTGCGAGATGATGCATGGTTCCCACACTCGCCTCCATGGATCTCCGCGAGAAGTTCGCAACCCTCTTCCCGAGAAATGTACCGCATTAGAATGCCGTTGGCACCACGTCGATAGAGATAATCTTCTACCAACGTGTATCTTTTAGCCAATCTGAGAATTCGCTCAGCGGACACACCATCTTCAGTGAGAATGTTGTCTTTCAAGTAGTCTCGAATCTCCGAGATCCATGCATTGGGACTGACTTGAGCATCTGGATCTTGCACGCATGGTTGCTCGGATCTTTCTGTAGCGCCTACGATCCTTAGTGGACGCCATGGTGACAGGACCACTGGGACCGCCAGCTTCGGGGTGCTGGTGTCGCCCCCATCACTCAGTTCGGCAGACTAAGCGAAAGGTGTCAGTAATCTCCTGACAAAAACCCCATCGGGTGCCTGAGCCCTGGTTGAAGCTTTCGTCGAGAGATCGTCAGCTTCAACGTTGTTGAGACGCTGGACATGGCAGAGGTCCAGGACCTGGAAATCTTTCTGCAACCTCTAGACTTCAAGCAAATATGCAGCAAGTTGAGGGTTATTGCATCTACATTCACCTTTGACTTGTTTGATGTTGAGTTGTGAATCTCCCGTCACCATACGATAGCATCACCTTGAGTTGGAAGATGAGAGCTTCATATTCTGCCATGTTGTTGGTCGCCTTGAAGTCAAGGCACACCATGTACTTGACCTTCTCCCCAGTCGGAGCAAGGAGAAGGAATCCAGCTCTGGCCCACTGCTTCTGCATGGATGAATGTGGCCTAGAGGGGGGGTGAATAGGCCTTTTTGAATTTTGTCGGAACCTGCAACACTTAACAACCAGATCAAAATTGAGATATCAGACTAGTCCAGTCAAGTGCGGACTAGTCTAGTGTGTACCGACTAGCTTAATCAAGTTTGATCGATTAATTTGATTCTAGGATGTATGCAGCGGAAATATACTTGTAATTAAAGTGTTACACGATTATGAACTAGGATATAACACAAGTCAATCTTATATTTAATGTTTCAATGTAAAGTAAGCAAGATGGTTTGAAACCCTAGATTGATATGATGTATAAGAACGATGAACGCAAAGTAAGAACACAAGCAATTTATCCCGTGGTTCGGTTCCCACAGAGGCAACCTACATCCACGCTGAGGAGTCCACAAAAGGATCGGGTCTTCTCTAACCCTACCCTCGTCGGATCGCCACGAAGGCCAATCCTCTTCACTTATCACAAAGGGTAAATAACCGAATTCAAGGGGCCTTCTCACACATTGAGGGCTCCCCAAGATTACAACAAGAACTCCACCAAGAACACACTCGAAAGATTACAATGAAAATCACAGGAGTGTGTTAGGGAATCAAACCAAGAGCTCAATGAGTTATGAACCGTGTCTCTCCAATGTTCCAAAGTGTATCCTCAAGGGATTGATATTTTTGCTTTTGATTTCGTGGAGAGATGTGTTTTTGAGGCTCTTGGGAGGTGTGATGGCGCAGAGGTTCGAGATAGGTAAAGGTTGGGTTGTGCACATCTATTTATATGGGGTTTCTAGAAGTGATCATTAGGGTTCAGGAAGATCGGACTAGTCCATGGTGGACACCGGACTTGTCCGGTGTGCTGTGTGTAGCAAACCCTAGGTGTACCAAAACATCGGACTAGTGTGGCTAGAAGCGGACTTGTCCGATTTCGCTTCTGGAAATCTTCGGACTAGTCCGATTTCGCTTCTGGAAATCTTTGGACTAGTCTGATAATCATCGAACTAGTCTGATAATCATCGGACTTGTCCGGATCAGTGAAACCCTAAGTGAATTGGGTGACAAGTCCGCACTTTGAGGACTTGTCTGATTTAGGTCAGAGGGTTTACGGACTAGTCCGTGCCAATATCGGACTTGTCCAATTTACATCAGAATGATATCGAACTAGTCCATTGTGTGATCGGACTTGTCCAATTTTGTGCAACTTGTGAAGTGTTTTGAGGACTAGTCCGATTCTAGTCAGAGAGATATCGGCCTAGTCCGTGGTGATATCGTACTTGTCCGATCTTGTGCAGAAAGATATCGGACTAGTCCGGTGTCAATCGGACTAGTCCGGTCCTGTATAAACTTGTGCAATGTGTGTGATTATTTGTGCTTGAGCTCTTGGGGTGTGTTTCCTTAACACACTCCATACACAATGATCTACTACACTTGTTCCTTGAGCTCTTTTCCACATTGCTCCTCATTCTCCCTTCTTTTTGGCACCTTGCTTATTTTCCATTAGAACTTGTGCTCATCTCAACAAATTGGTTAGGATCTCATTTGCTTGTCATAAATCATCCAAAACCCACAAGGGATTCCTAGATGCACTTTCAATCTCCCCCTTTTTGGTGATTGATGACAACCAATTGAGATTTCACAAAATATGATAAAAAGTTGAGATTTTCATAAAGTATGCACATATGAGTTTAAAATACATTAAGCAATGAAAACATGATCCATATGTGCATTCTTTATGGTGGGATGCATAAATAAGTGCATTGAAACAATGAGATTGACATATTTGACATTAACACACCGACAACCAGCATATATGTCATTCATCAATTACTTCATAAGTAGTTCAAAACATTGCATCACAGGACCATAAGTACCATATGAGCATATTAAAAGATTTACAACCCACAAAATAGACAAAAAGAATAAAAAGAGAAGCTCTCCTTGCATCCTACAGCTAAGACCTAAGACCTAAAACTCCCCCTCAATCTCTCCCCCTTTGGCATCAAGACACCAAAAAGAAGGAGAGGAGGGACCTAAAGTCTTCAAGCCTCGCTATCGGTCCTCTCATCGTCTTCATCTTCATCTTCGGGCTGATGAGGAGGAGGAGGAGGAACGGAGCCACTCGAGCCCCCAATGCCAAAATATGCAAGCTCGGAGGGAGTCAAGGGCCCGAGCTCGGTGCAGTCGGAGTTGGAGTCATCAGAAATTACTAGAGATCCAATGGGCTCGATCTCCAGTTTTTGACAAATCTGCTTCACATTTTCCTTGACATACTTCATGTCTTCCTTTCTTCTCTTGTTAAGCTTGTCGGCCTTCACCTCGGCCTTTCTGCAGGAGGCAATGATAGCAGCCAGATACTTGAAGATGCCATGTGCAGATCCCTTTTGAGGAGCTGCCCTAGTGGCAGGAGCAGCTCTAGCACCGGTACTGGCTCTTGCTGGAGCCTCAGGGCTGGAGGCCGGAGATGGAGCAACTTGTACGCTTGGCTTTTGAGGCATCTAGGGCCTCAAGGGAAGGTGCTCTACATCTTTGACGAATTTGATGCTAGAGACCTTCTCAATCATGAACATCAGATAAGGAGCATAGCCACATGACATGTTGGGTGTGCAAGAGATGTTGACCATATCTTTCCAGATATAGTCAACCACATTAAACTTGCGGTCCTTGCTTATGACCTTCATCAAGGTCCGGAGATAGCCCTGCACACTCCCAGCATCCCCATCCTTGGGGGCAATTGTCTTCCTCAGGGCTCTGTTCAAGACTACAAAGAAAGGCTTCATGTTCATTGTAGAAGGGGGGTTGAACTTGGAGTTGGGCTCATAGAGGAACTTCATCTTGTCCTTCTCAATGACACCTATGTTGTGGATGATCAAGTTGTCATTGCTTGAGGTTTTAAGGTGTAGCAGTCTTGCAAATTCTTCATAAGTTATATGTACTTGGATCCGTGAGTCATCCAAGTCACACTCTCTTCCTCGTCACTTGAGAAATGACAGGTCGCAAAGAACTGTGCGATGACCTCATCATTCCAATTGTTTCTGAAGGCAAAGAGATCCTTCAGGCCATGCCTCTCGACTGCCTCCACCACTTCAACAAACGGTGAGCAGCCCTTCTTCTCAAAATGCGCCCAATCGATCCATTGGTTGCGCACTACAGGGGTCTTCATCTGGAGGTAGACAGACTTGTAAAAGTCTGCGTGGAAGTTGCTCCAGAATCTTCCGTCGGTAGCCTGCTTCAGACGACTGTAGCAATCAACATTTCTAAACTTAGCCACTGAGTCACTACCCTTCCCGTTGAACCTTTCCTCTGTGGGATCCCGAGCCCCTTGCTTCAGAGCTGACATCTTTAGAGAGCCAATCGGGCCCGTTGTGATCCCTTTGCCCTTGCCCTTGGCTTGGCGGGCACTTGCCGAGCTAGGGCCACCACCAGTAGAAGCCCTGGAAGCAGGCACCTTACGTCGAGCCACCCTCTTTTGAGACTGAGGAGGAGAGGGGGCTGGCTCGGAGGGGCGCTTCTTGTTTTGGTCCCTCGAGGACCAAAGTGGGGCTTCTTGGTCCATCTCGGCTTCAAAGTCAGAAACTTCATCGTGAGTGTTCGACATGCCCTGAGAATGGATTGCACAAGGTATTGATGAGAATAGATGACAAGGAATTGCATTGAGGGATTAAGAAGTTAGGGTTTGAGTTCAGAAAAATCGGACAAGTCCGGTGTTAAGGCACGGACTAGTCCGGGTGACCGGACTTGTCCGTGCATGGACTGGCTAGTCCAGTATTCATCCTCAAGAACCCTAACTATGATACAAATGGAGTTTCTCAATGCAAATCTAGCCTAACAGCAATGTAATACATCAAGGACACTAGTATTAGGTGAAAGAAGCTAGGATATTCGATCAACAATGAAGAAAATGGAGATTTCTAGGGTTTGGGAAAATTACTGAAAACTCGCTTGAATCTCGGAGAGGAGGGTGTTGAATGGCGGACAAGTCCGTGGACTTCAATCCCTAAGCCAAGGATCCTGATTTCCACCCAAACTTGGAGCTTTTTGATGGAGGAGTCGCCAAATCGCCTTGGGGAGCTCGAGTGTGGAGAGAGAAAGCTTGAGGCAAGTGTGGGGGTGAGGAAATTAGGGTTTGGCAGTGGCTAGGGTTATGGACACGAAAAATCAGACAAGTCTAAAAAAGATCGGACTAGTCCAAACTTTTCCAGAGGCTATATCGGACTAGTATGTGGTCTGCCGGACTAGTCCGGCCTAACCGGCGCTCTGCGGACTAGTATGCATGGGCGGACTTGTTTGGGTAACCATGGACTAGTTCGTGGTCACCAAAGAGGAAATGCCTGGCCCATTCGTATATAATCGAAGGTACTTATTTTAGAGAATAGGGAGGCAAATCAAATCAAATAATCTTGATGAATATGATCAGTAAGCATACAACAATCAAGCAATGACCATAATTCACCAAGATCTAGTAATTGACATAGTTTTTTGGAGAAAATTGAGAGAGATGATTTTCACAAGCCAATCAACATATTTTGAAGAATTCATACAGGTATGCAAATTTTCAAGCCACGTTCTGAGCATCAAGGATATTTAGTTCATTTCGAAGCTCGCAAAAGCGTTTTTCATCATGTGGCTTGGTGAATATGTCAGCTAATTGCTTTTCGGTGTTGACATGGGAAATGGCTATATCTCCTTTCATGGAGTGGTCTCTCAAGAAGTGATGTCGGATGCCTATGTGTTTGGTTCTAGAGTGCTCAACTGGATTATGGGCAATTTTACCGATACTGAGCACCTTTCCTTGACTATTGTCTCCAAAATAAATGCCCTCGCTTGGATCCTCATTTGCTTCATACTCAACGAACATCCTTCTTTCTCCGGTCATATGGTTGGTGTAGCCACTGTCTAGCACCCATTTTGATCCACCAGAGGAATAGGCCTGCAAAAGCAAATTGTGCCTTGGTTTTAGGTACCCAAGCTTGCTTGGGTCCTTTTAGGTTAGTCACAAAGGATTTGGGCACCCACACATGGGACTTGGTGTTCCCATGACGAGTCCCAACATAATGAGCATAAACTTCGCCAAAATTACTTCTCATTAAGACATAAGATGCATCGAAAGTTCTAAATAGCAATTGTTGTTGTTTATACTCAGGACTAGTCTGGGAGACTAGACTTGTTCGGAGGACCGGACTTGTCTGGATCCCAACCGGACTAGTCCGGTGATCATGTGTGTTGGATTCATTAATTTTGGTTTTTCCAGTTTGAGAGAGTCTTCCCTTTACAAAGACATTGCTCTCCTTGTTATTCTTATGGCTTCTAGCATGTTGCTTTTCACCATAAGAGTAACCAATGCCATATTTGACATTTGGAGGTCTTGTGACCAAGTATGCACTACGTGCATATTTGATCTTCTCTTTGTCAAATCTGCCATTTTGTGAAGGATGCTTGTCCTTGGTAGAGGTTGACTTGTCTTTCAAGCTGGTGTCAACTTTACTACATGTACAAGTAGAAGCAACTTCAGTTTTAATGGGTTGAGAAGGTGAGCTTGAAGAGGATGAAGGGTCATCTTGCTTGAGTGACTCAACTTGCACTTCAAGGATCTTGTTAACCTTGATAAGGTTAGCAAGTTCGTCCTTGATTGTAGCATTTGAGTCACTTAACTCCAAGCAAGCTTCCTTGCTTGAAGCTAATTCAAGCTCTAGTGACTTGCTTCGCTCCTTTTCAAGTTCTAGAAGCTTGTCAAGTTCAACATATTCCTCCTTTTGGGAGATAATCATGTCTTCTTGACGATGTATCAGCTTCTCCTTCTCAACAAGTTGATCAAGTAAGAATTTCATTTTTGTGGCTGTTTTCTTATCTAACCCAATGAGCATATCTTCATTATCACTATTAATTTCACTATCACTGGAATAAGAATGCACGGGAGAGGGTTTTGTTGTTACCTTGCGTTTACCTTCCTTTGCCACGAGGCAAGTGTCGTTCCCCTTCCATGCGCCGAGAGTAGGGAAGAGAGTGGACTTCTTGGATGTCTTCTCGATGGCAATGCTAGCCATCTCTTCTTCTGATGATGATGAGGACTCATCATTTGAGTCCCACTCTTTCCCTATATGTGCTTGTTCGGCTTGTTTCTTCTTCTTGAAGAATTTATTGGGTTGAGGCTTGGCTTCTTTGGTCTTATTCTTGTTCTCTTCATATGGGCAATCAACTATAAAGTGGTTATACTCACCACAATTATAGCATGCCCGCCTCAACTTTGGCATTGATCTTTCCTTGTATTTTCCTTCACTTGATTTAGCGCCTTGTCTCTTCTTCATCATCTTCTTGAATTTCTTCATGAATAGTATCATGTCATCTTCATACAAGTCACTACTTTCATCATCGCCATCTTCCTCTAGTTGAGCTTCTCGAGCTTCTTTAGACAAGGGCTTAAGGGTGGACTTTAGAGCGACCCCTTTCTTCTTTACTGAGGTGAGGTCGGCAATTTCCTTAACATGTTTAGCTTGTTTTTCCATCATCTCAAAGTTGATGATTTTCCCAAGTAGCTCATCCAGGGTCATCCTCTTGTATCCGGGGCTTTCTCGTATAATTGAGCACAAGGTGACATTGCGAGGCATGAAATCTCTAAGGATGAGCTTCACTACCTCTTGGTCATTCCACTTCTTGCTTCCGTATGCTCGCACCTTGTTGATGAGCGTCTTTAATCGGTTGTACATGTCTTGTGGCGACTCATCTTCTTCGATTGTGAACCTTCCCAGCTTGCCTTCAATCATCTCGGTCTTTGCTTCTCGCACATGACGACCGCATTCATGTGCGGTTTGCAATGTATCCCATATTTATTTTGCGATCTCGAGTCCGTCCACTTTTGTAAACTCATCACGACTGGGCGATGAAGTGATAATTGCAGCAGCTTGGGCGTTTTGATGGATCGCTTGCTCTTGGCTAGGTGTGAGCTCCTCATCATCATCAGTGATATCCATTCCTGTGCATACTATGTGCCACACACTTGGATTGAGAGAAATTAAATGCATTTTCATGTTTTGCCTCCACATTGAGTAGTCATTGCCGTCAAAATGTGGGGCTTCTCCAAGTGGAATAGATCAGTAATGATTATTACTAGAATTAAGCCGATCATAGTTGAAAGGATATCGGGAGTAGTCGGTGTGACTACTCCCCTTCTTCTTCTTCGCATCTTCAATCTTTACTTTCCCCTTGGAAAGAGTTTTATTCCTTAGGAGCGCCTTTAGTTCCAGCATCTCCTCATCGTCATCCTCAAAGTCTTGAATGGCATCGAGGAGCTTTTCCAATTTCTGGTTCTTGTCTTCATCAACCTTCTCTTGGTTGTTGCTCTTGTGTACGTCCTTCATGTCCGACATGATCTCTTCGAGCGATTAGTCTCCTTCTTGAAGAATCTTGCTCTAATACCAATTGAATGTGGCCTAGAGGGGGGGTGAATAGGCATTTTTGAATTTTGTCGGAACCTGCAACACTTAACAACCAGATCAAAACTCGAGATATCGAACTAGTTCGGTCAAGTGCGGACTAGTCCGGTGTGTACCAACTAGGTTAATCAAGTTTATTCGATTAATTTGATTCTAGGATGTATGCATCGGAAATATACTTGTAATTAAAGTGTTACACGATTATGAACTAGGATATGCCACAAGTCAATCTTATATTTAATGTTTCAACGTAAAGTAAGCAAGATGGATTGAAACCCTAGATTGATATGATGTATAAGAACGATGAAAGCAAAGTACAAATACAAGCAATTTATCCGGTGGTTCAGTTCCCACAGAGGCAACCTACATCCATGTTGAGGAGTCCACAAAAGGACTGGGTCTTCTCCAACCCTACCCTCGTCGGATTGCCACGAAGGCCAATCCTCTTCACTTATCACAAAGGTTAAATAACCGAATTCAAGGGGCCTTCTCACACGTTGAGGGCTCCCCAAGATTACAACAAGAACTCCACCAAGAACACACTCGAAAGATTACAATGAAAATCACAGGAGTGTGTTAGGGAATCAAACCAAGAGCTCAATGAGTGATGAACTGTGTCTCTCCAATGTTCCAAAGTGTATCCTCAAGGGATAGATCTTTGTTGCTTTTGATTTCATGGAGAGATGTGTTTTTTAGGCTCTTGGGAGGTGTGACGGTGCAGGGGTTCGAGAGAGGTAAAATTTGGGTCGTGCACATCTATTTATATAGGGTTTCTAGAAGTGACCTTTAGGGTTTAGGAAGATCGGACTAGTCCGTGGTGGACACCGGACTAGTCCGGTGTGCTGTGTGTAGCAAATCCTAGGTGTCCCGAAATATTAGACTAGTCCGGCTAGAAGCGGACTTTTCCGATTTCGCTTCTAGAGATCTTCAGAATAGTCTGATAATCATCGGACTTGTCCGGATCAGTGAAACCCTAAGTGAATTGGGTGACAAGTACGCACTTGGAGGACTTGTCCGATTTAGGTCAGAGGGTTTTTCGGACTAGTCCATGCCAATATCGGACTTGTCCAATTTACATTAGAATGATATCAGACTAGTCCGTTGTGTGATCGGACTTGTCTGATTTTGTGCAACTTGTGAAGTGTTTTGAGGACCAGTCCGCACTGGGGAGGACTAGTCTGATTCTAGTCAGAGAGATATCGAACTAGTCCGTGGTGATATCGGACTTGTCCGATCTTGTGCAGAAAGATATCGGACTAGTCCGGTGTCAATCAGACTAGTTCGGTCCTGTATAAACTTGTGCAATGTGTGTGATTATTTGTGCTTGAGCTCTTGGGGTGTGTTTCCTTAACACACTCCATACACAATGATCTACTACACTTGTTCCTTGAGCTCTTTTCCACGTTGCTCCTCATTCTCCCTTTTTTTGGCACCTTGCTTATTTTCCATTAGAACCTGTGCACATATCAACAAATTGGTTAGGATCTCATTTGCTTGTCATAAATCATCCAAAACCCACAAGGGATTCCTAGATGCACTTTCAATGGAGCCACTGAATTAGAGAGTCTAGTGAGGCTCAGTGAAGACTGAAACCTTAGGTTCCAACTTTTGTTTGCTGAGGCCCCCCGGACTTGATGAAGAAGGTGTCCACTCCACCACGAAGTCAGCCAGTGTGTGACTCTTGATTGGATGTCGAGGTAGGAATCCGAGATCGAATTATGCTAGCTCTGCAACCCACTTGGCAATATTTCCTGCTGAATTGGGGTTATGCAAAATAGCTCGCAGTGGATAAGATGTTACCACTGATATCTTGTGGGATTGGAAGTAATGACATGGCTTTCTTGAGGTAATAAGAACTGCATAGAGTAGCTTATGCACCTCAATGTATCGAGTCTTAGCGTCATGAAGTACTTCACTGATGAAGTATACTGGCCGCTGGACGTTCGGACCCTCCTGGAGGGGTCCAAAGTTTCATCTTCATCAATTCGGACCCTCCCACAGGGGTCCGGATCTTCTTCTTGAGCGGTAGATACTCTCTTAGATGAGAGAAGTTGATCCACAGGCATCTTGCCTTTAGTACCAGTGCTTGGGGGCTGGGATCCAGACTCACCCTCATATAGCTTCGGACCCTCCCGGAGGGGTCTGAGCTCTTGAGTTGAAGATGTCTCTGGTGTTTCCATAACCAGGACCATGCTGTCAACCTCCATTGTTACAACAGTGTAAAGCAGAAGAGGCTCACTAGGTTCTAGAGCTACCATGATTGGTAGTGTGGTGAGGAGCTTCTTGAGCTCTTGGAACGTCTTCTCTGCTTCTTCAGACCAATAGAATGGTCCGGACTTCCTCAATAGCTTGAAGAAGGAAAGCGCCCGCTCTGCCAGCCTTGAGATGAACCAGTTGAGCAAAGATAGACAGCCAGTAAGCTTCTGGACGTCCTTGACAGAAGCAGGAGGTCGCATCGCTTCAATGGCTTTTCTCTTGGCCGGATTTGCTTCAATTAGTTGGTGGGTCACCAAGTATCCAAGAAGCTTTCCGAAGGAAACCCCGAAGACACACTTGTTAGGGCTGAGCTTCGTGCGTGTCAGGTTCAACTTATCAAAGACGAATTGAAGGTTGTTAAGCAGTGAGTCTTTGTTCTTCACCTTGAAAATGATGTCATCGATGGATACTTCCACTAGGTCCCGAATGAGCTCCACAAAGGTTTTTTGCATAGCTTGCACAAAGGTGGAAAGAGCATTTTTCAGACCATAAGGAATTTTTGTGTAACAATAGACACCATCTACCATAATAAAAGCAGTGTGCTCTTCATCTTCCTTAGATATTGGAATTTGATGGAAACCAGAATATGCGTCTAAGAAACATAAAAGCTCACAGACAGCAGTAGAATTGACTATCTGATCTATTCTTTTTTTTAAGGCCTCTCTATCAGTACAGTTGTAGTATCTATTCATGTGTGAATACACACGCACTCACGCCATCTACGCACACCTACACACACCCTTCCACACATATACAGCTTACAACTACACTAGACTTCTACCACTGCGTCCTTCAAGAAATCACCAGAATCTACCAGAATCTGATGTGCGACGGGGACGTTGCTCTACCATTGTGTCTTCACACATCGGAGGCACCTGAAACATTATTTGGTAATAAATCCCAGTTAGAAACCCAGAATTGCGATTCCTGGTAATCGAACCTGGGTGGCAGCATATTCAAAGTAGTAGTGGAGAGGGGTCTTTTGGACATGCTTTATTCAAAGTGGTGTAGTCGATGCACATCCGAAGCTTTCCGCCGGCCTTTGGCATGAAGACTGGGTTTGCCAGCCATCGTGGATGATGTACCTCCCAGATGAATCCAGTGTCAAACAGCTTTTTGACTTCTTCTCGGATGAAGTTTTCCCACTCAACAGATTGCTTCTGGGGCTTCTGTTTTATAGGACGTGCATCGGGGTAGATCCTCAAATGATGCTCGATCACCTCCCTGGGGATCCCAGGCATTTGTGACCGTTGCCATGCAAACGCGACGACATTTGCATGGAGGAAAATGACGAGCGCAAGTTCCTATTTGTCACCGAGACCTCCTGATATATGAGTGGTCAAAGTGGCATCAGAACTGATTTGGACAACTTTTACGGGAGTGTTGGTGTCACCGCTTGGCTGCACACGAGGTGCAGAGGTTAAGCCATGCTGGCCCGAGCTCGGAGGTTGCTGAGCAGATTGCTCCTTGCCAGATTCAGTTTCATGTGCTACAGCAAGTGCATGAAGCTTTTCCAGCGCAAAAGCTCCAGTAGTGTGATCCCCTCGGATTCGAAGGACGCCTGAAAGAGTTAGCATCTTCAACACAACGTAGCCATAGTGGGCCACCGCCATGAACCAATAATGGGTTGGCCTGCTTAGGATGGCATTGATGGGTAACTTGATGTGTGCCACATCAAACACCAGCTTCTCGTACCAGTAATTCTTCGGTGTCCTGAAAGTCACCGGAAGAGTAACAGAGCCGAGAGGTGTTATAGCTCTCGTACCCACTTCAGAGAATGGGCGTGAGGGCCTCAGGTCCGAGAGGCTAAGCTAGAGCTTCACAAAGGTTGCAAAGCTAATAAAATTGAGGGTCGCGCCACCACCTACCAAGATAGTTGATAGTTGGGGAGACCATCAGAGGCAATTGTCTAGCTCCTGCCATGTTCTTCGGATGGTCCGAAGCATCGAAGGTGATGGAAGTGTCCATCCACTTCTGATGGGGCTCTGCCTTGGTGGTGGGAGCAGCAGTAGCCATCTCCCGACGCAAAGTTTTCACAATACACCAAGAGATAATGTCCGAGGATCCTCCATACATCATATGGAGAGTCTTTTGACGTTCATTGTCGGATTTGGTGTCAGAGTTGTCAAGGGTGTTTTAGACCGCCTTTAATGCCTTCTTGACATCTTGGAAGCTTAGCTCTTGATTGGATGGAGCTTCGTTGACTTTTTGTTTCCCTTCCCGCTGGTAGAAAGGGGTGTCATCTTGACGCTTGTTGTTGCATTCAGCAAGCCTCTTGACCTCACGATAGTCTCAATCTTGCGGGTCGTAGACATGTGGATCGGCACCACATCTTCTCACCATCTTCAGACGATGATCGAGGTCCCCTGTTGGGGTGTGGACCGCGGCCCCCTGGTGCTATGGCAGCGGTAGCTCTAGGTGTGCTGACAAGTGACTTTTTCTTGCCACTTGACTTCCTTTTCTTTTTGCCACTGCCATTGGCAGTAGCTCCGGCTTTGGAGGCAGACTGACCAGCCTCCGCAGCTGGTTTGGAGTTCATCTCAAAGCCCTCCACTGCTTTGGCACATTTATCAGCCAGGCTAAAGAGTTTTGTGGCACAGCTAACATCCTTGGTTGCCAGCTTTTCCAGCATCTTCCCTTCTCGAACTCCCTATCGGAATGCAACAACGACAGAAGTGTTGGAGATAGAAGGTATGGTGTTCTGTACTTGAGAGAATCGTTGGATGAAGGATTGCAGTGACTCTCCCTCCTTTTTTGTATGGCAAAAAGGTCCAGCTCAGTGCCAGGTCGGGTGTAGGAGCTCCCGAAGTCGGCGGTGAACTAGCAACAAGATTCCCCCCAACTGTTGATGGAATCAGGAGGTAGGATCATCAAACAGGACCTAGCATTCCCGTCAAAGCCACTGGAAAGTAGTTGGCTATGATGGCCTCATTCCCTCCTGTCGTGAGGATATCGAGGGAGTAGATTTGAAGAAACTCGACAGGGTTGACTGTCCCGTCATATTTCTTTGGCAGATGAGGCTAGAACTTGGGTGGCCATTCCATCATGCGGAGACGTAAGGCAAGGGCTGAACAGTCGCCTCCAACTCCCAGAGGAGAAGGGTTTTCTTGAGGAAGGTTCCTCTCGCGACTACGCTCGATGTTGACACGGCCATCCTGCTGTCATGTACCGGCGGTCGAGCTCCAATCGAAGATCTTTAGTCGAGAGCCTCAACGCCGTATGAGTATGACGAGCCCAGAGGGTAGAGACATTGTGTGCAGAGAGGGTGCACGTCTCCTGAGCTGCGATGCCATAGGACCCAGTCTTCCAGACAATGTTCTATTATGGGAAGGTGTGTGCCCTGCATGGGGCAGACCCTGGTTGTTGAGTGTTGTGGTTACGGCTGCATCCAGATGCTCAACGTCAGCATGCCATTGTTCCAGCGTGGCTGGAGAAGATCTCAGCACTGGAGGATGCTGAACGAGAGTTCACACTGTGTTTAGCACGTTCTCTGGGTTGTTGGTCGATTTTGTGACCAACGCAAAGTCATGATCCTAATATGCAGCGTTTGCTGCTACATGAGGTGGTGGTGGTGGTGGAACGACGTTTGCCGGAATGACGTTGGCTGCCTGTTGAGCATTGGCAGGATGTCCACCAACTTCTTGAGCACCCGGTCCGTTCGAAGTGGCAGCTGAGTTTGCCATCTTAAGGATCTTGAAAAACTTGGCCCCTACCTAGCCGCCAAATGTTGAAGTGTGCCAACGACACTTCCCCTGGTACTGCTAAGAAGTAGTCTGTGGAGGTTCTTATTTAGGCAGGGAGCAAAATCAAGATTCAAGAGCGAGGTGACATGAAGAGTTTTACGTGGTTCGGGCCGCCTGAGCGTAATACCCTACTCCACAGGGTCTTTGTGTATTGTATGAGCTTGTGGATAAGTGAGAGCTCATAAACTTGAGCCTTGAATCGCTTGAGTTACTGTGTAGCACAGTCCTTTTATATGCTAAGGACTGACTATTACAGTATGTGTCGTGGCCCGACAGGT
Organism: Tuctoria greenei; assembly: GCA_036927565.1. Taxonomy (NCBI): domain Eukaryota; kingdom Viridiplantae; phylum Streptophyta; class Magnoliopsida; order Poales; family Poaceae; genus Tuctoria; species Tuctoria greenei. The sequence continues at coordinate 105,860,234 of JAYESD010000010.1, forward strand.
GGCCCCGACTGTCACAACCACCCTATACACAATCTACTGTGTTAAAGGGAGGTTAATAGTATGATAATGTGCCTTAATGGTAGTGTTAATGGTCTTGACAGTGCTTTGATCGTGCATCATTGATATGCCATTAATGATGCGTTAACCAAGTCTTGTAACGGTCGATTGATAGCCCTTGAATGTTCGCGCTGTTAGAGATCTCGAAGTCTTCTCATTGTAGACATAGATCCAGACATGTGACACGTGGTAACTATGGAGCTTCCCTCTGCGGGGAGGCAGGTTCGGAGTTACTAGACACGTGGCAGCACTGGAGCTTACTTTGTTGGGGAGGCTGGTCCGGCACCCCGAGACACGTGGCAGCACTTGAGCCACCCTAAGGAGGGAGGCAGGTCCAGCACTGTGGGGCACGTGGCAGGGTCGGAGCCATCCGAAGGAGGAAGGCAGATCCGGCACTACGAGACACGTGGCAGTGCTGGAGCCACTCTAAATAGGGAGACAAGTCCGGCACTGCGGGAAACGTGTTGCCTCTAGGAGTCAACAATACTGGAAGGTGGAACTCAATGCGTCTTCTTCTGGTACGAAGGGATATCTGATATGCAGGGTATCAACAAGTACCCTTTATGAACTGGACAATCTATTTTCCTTCCGCATGGTGTCGTAGCGGTAGCAGATGGTCGGTTGGTGCTACGTCGTAATAGCGTACTTGGATCACTACAGGAAACTCATCAATTAACAAGGAGAAAATTTATTTACAACGGTGCCGTCGTTAATAAAATTATTAATGAAGGTTAAAAATAACCCTCATAAATAAGGTCACTATTTACGACGGTTAAAAAAACCCTCGTAAATAATAACACTTTTTATGATGGTTAAATGGAACACTCGTAAACAAATTTATTTATGATGGTACATTCGTAAATATGTGGACTATTTACGACGATTGACCTAACCGTCGTAAACAAAAAGATGAATAATAACCCGCTGTGTGCGGGACGGGAGCAGGTTTGCTCATCTCCTGCGCGCCTTTTCGCTTTTGCCTCGCACGCCCGTCGCCGCCTCCTGCCCGCCTCCCGCCACCTGCTCCCGCTGCCACCGCCTCCCAGCCACCCGCCTCCTCCCGCCGCCACCCGACGCGTCTCACCCGCCTGACACCTCCTGCCCGATTGCTTCCTCCCGCCGTCGCCCACCGCCTCCCGCCTGACCGCCAGCTCCCGCCGCCACCACCTCCTCCGCCCGCCTCTTCTCGTGCCTATGCGTGCCGTCGTCTCATCCGACCCCTGCTGCCTTCCGCCGGCCAGCGCCCATCGACAACCGCCGCCCTCCGATGGCCAGCGCCCTCCGAGGCCCCGACGCCCACCGGTGCCCTCATGCTCGCTGCCTCCCGCGCACTCTCCGAGGCCCGCCGTGACCTCCTCTCCGACGTCCGCCTCCTCCAAGGCTGTCCGTCCCCTCCCGCGACGTGTCGTGTCGCTGCTCGGTTGATGTATGGCATCCACATTGTTTTTGTTTTTTTATTTCTGTAATTGTAATTAAGTTGTTTACTTTCATATATGTAATTGTAATTAGGTTTTTTAATATATGTAATTAGTTATTTTAAAGTTGAATTATGTAATTTAATGGTTTAAGTAGTTTGTTTAGGTTATTTAATTGTTTAATGTTTGTTCAATGTCAGTTTAAATGTTTGTTCAAATGTTTGTTTAGGTTATCGAAGTTGAAGTAGGTAATTTAATTGTTAAAGTTGAATTAGTTAGTTTAATGTTTGTTCAACATTTGTGAGTGCTCAATACTATATGTATATAAATGGGTCTTGAGTCGGTCTGGCTTGGCACAACCTGACCCTGCACAACACGACACTCATAAATGGGTCGAGACGAGCACGATGGTGGTCAGCAAGAATGAGGACGTCAGAGCACAAGCGTGTGGATGGTGCAACCAGACTAGGAACTTTCAACTCTGACCAACTTCCCTCATCTTTCTCGTTCTTTCCACTCTCATAAATGACTGGAAAACGAATCTGTTTAACGTAACCTATAGAAATTGATTACTCGTTTCGAATCTGCACATTTCACATGCAATAGGCATGTGAGCCGTGCAGGTTCAGAATTGTCCCTTTTTGGACAACTTGAGAGTGACTGAGGATGTGCTTATGATGAGCTAGGTATAGGGTCTGCATCCGGGCGTCTGGAGCTCCATAGTGTCTAGGATGAGCTTCACAGAACAAAGGAGGTCTCCAGTTAGAGAGGGAGAGGCGAGACCGTGAAGCTGCAGCCGTCAGGGCCAGGGACGAGTACTTAATCTCATATATGACGAAGTTTCATACGACGATGGTGGTATGTGATCGTCATTCGACTTTGTTTTTAAAAGTTATGAAAGAAATATGCGCTAATGCTTCGTGATCGCAGGTTATAACGGCTGGACAGCAGGCTGCCCTTCCACGGTGGGAGCCACCAGTGGTTGACCAAGAGTCGCCACAACAGCCTACTCCAGGAGCTTAGGTACATTCTAAGCAACCTTAGTTAAACTGGCTCAAATGGAGTTAAACCAGCTCATTTCTAGCTAAACTTGCTGAAATCTAACTAAACTTAGTTAAAGTTGCTCAATTCTAGCAAAACATGCTGAAATCCAACTAAACTTAGCTAAAGTTGCTCAAATATATCAAAACTAGTTCAACTTGCTTAATTCAACTAATATATGAACTAACTATACTTATGCATGACTAGGATCGAGGACGGAGGCTCGCACTCCATCACCGAATGTACCGGGAGCGCAAGGACGGCTCCATGACGAGTTCCCAGGTTCTGGAACTAGCGGACGTGATAATGCATAGTTTGTTGCATGTAAATGCTTGTTTTGGACTTGTGATATACTTTTGTTTCAATGTGTGTGATATATGTTTATGCCTGTGATATATGTTAATGTATGTGTGAGCTGGCCATCGAGCTAGGGCTGGCCTCGAAGTTAGTGTAGTGTTTTTAGTTTTTTTTTTAAAAAAAAAAATTGAATAACTTATTTATGATGGTTACCGTCGTAAATAAGCACACAGCATTTACGACAGTGTGCGAACCGCCGTAAATAAGCACACAGTATTTACGACAGTTGGCGGCAACCTTCGTAAATAATTCAAATATATTTACGATTGTGACTGTCGTATATAGGTTTCCCACCCCGCCACGTGGTAGGGTGGACTTATTTATGAGGGCTCAGTTCAGACCTCGTAAATACCTATATTTATGATGGTTACCGTCATAAATAACATTATTTATGAGATTTATTTAACTTGAGTCAGAAACCGTTGTAAATAAGCAAAAATTGTTGTAAATAGGTTATTTACGATAGTTTCGCGCCCTCGTTAGTTCGCGCGATTCCTGTAGTGGATGTAATGAACTTCTGGATCTCTGTTTCTAGTGAAATGGAGGTGAGGCATGTCCCAGTTGAAAAAAAAAGGAAGTGAGGTAAAAATGATATGCACCATAAACTCATTCTTGATCACCAAGTCGATTGGTTTCAACTTCGAGGCCATGTTCGCATCATTCTAAGCATGTTCTCTTGTACAACACGTCTAGTGTACTTCTCAATGCTTGCATAAATCTTGGAAGAGCCAGCGTATCTTCATCTTATGAAATTACTTAGTAGCAGTCTCACAGCCAGAGATTGCACCCTCGATAGTCTTAGTAATGGAACTCTTAATAATGATCAAACATTTTTTGTTTGACTCAATCCATTTCATATGATCTCCGTCGTATTTTGCATCTCAACCTTCATAATCCACCTTCCTTAAATCAAAACCATCAACGTGCTCTCCCTCAAAGAGAATCGGAACCTATGGCTCAATAGGGTGTAGAGTCATCAAAGTAAGATTGATATCCAAGTTTGCCAAGTTATCTCTAACTTCTCTATCCAACATTTGTAGTTCCTCCATTGAGGGGCTCGGTGAAAGAGATAAAACTCAGTATTGAGGACATAGCAGAAGAACCTTTAAAATACATGAAAATTAGAAGATAAATCAATATTGCATGCATTATTTAATGTTGACCAAATTGAAGCATACAAAATAAACAAAAATATTATATTTTACATCACCATTGGGCAGGTGTAAAACATAATATGCAACTTACTCTTACCGAACATAGCAGAATTTTATCTTTCATGTCAGTTAAAAGACAAACTTTCTATAACAAAATAACATAAATATTATCCTAATCACATTTCTCACGTTGGTGTCAAAATTTAACTAGACAATAAAAATAATTTCAAATTGTAGCTAGTTACTTGAAAATTATATTGAAAGCTTAATCAAAGATATTCTAATTAAATTTCTCACAATTGTCTTAAAATTTAACTAGAAAAGAGAAATCGAGCATATAACAGTAGAAGCATAATTAAAATTACTTAATTATCCACAACAGCAAATTTGTAAATTAATGTCTGAGAAGATTATTTTTTCTATAGAATACTAATTACAACAAAAAATTACTTAAAAGTAGTAAAATTACTAATACAATTGAAATACAATGCAAAATTGAAATACATAAAATTTCCTTCACCCATTAAAGTGTCCTGCACGGCCCATATTCTCTCAGCCCAAAACTAAAATTTCTGAAAAACCATCCAAATGGAAAATTCACGCAGCTAAAATCATCCCAAAGGCCCACTTCTGATTTGTCTTAGGGTTTTTCCGACCCGAATATGAAACTACAACTCAACAGCTTGTTTACCCCCGCCCGCTCTTACTAGGCCTTGATAGAAAATTGGCCCACAACCAATTCCGTCCACTCGTCATGTTTAGCCCGCTTACGAGCACCGAATGGTTCACATTGTTGGATCTCAATCCAATTGCTACGTGCACCCAATCTGTGCCCTTAATCGTTCAACACCAACCGTTTTTTGTTTGATGTTTCATCATTGAGCTCACGCGATATAAAACCGCATAGGACACATCGGTTGAAACCCTAGCCCTCATTTCTCACTCTCCCTTCTATCTTCTCCTCTTCTATAGTGCAAGAGTGAGACTGAGGGGTATCTTCTCCTTTTCTACGGTGCAAGAGTGAGACTGGGGAGAGAGGTGCGAGCTCGTCAAAAGTTGATCTCATTGTTGACGATCGTTAAGTACCATTTTTGAATTTCAATTTAGCTCAAATATGCGAAGTGGTGTACATTTCGTACACACATTATCTTTAAAAATAACATAGTTCTACATGTACTTGGAGAAATTGTGCATGCATGTGATTTTTTTTATAGAATTAAGGTGAATGCATGGCTACATGGTGAATAAACACATTTTTGACCAATCAGGGCTTGTCACGTGGGCTCTCATGGATCCAATAGCCCACATGCAGGTGGGTACGAAAGATTTCCATTGTGAATCATCTAGAAGTATGCCAAGGGCCCACATGTCAGTCATATGGAGCAAGTGGGGGACGAGTGCAGCCAATGTCGGTTTGGTTGAACACCCCCTTCGGACAAACATTCTTGACCCTGTTTCCCACATGCTTCTACGTGGTTGCTCCTGGTGAACCCATGAAGTCAGTGGAGGATGACTCTTGCGCAACAAATGATGCCAAACTGCCTTAGTGAGGATATAAATAGGAGGGAGGTGTTTCACACACACACCATTGAGCAACACTCTTTTGTGTACACTCTCTCTTCAAGTCCTTAGTGGAGTTCAGGCTTAGAGAGAAGCTTCCAATGTTCCCAAGTCTGGTAGGAAGTCTTTGTATATCTCTTGTACTAGTCCTTATGTTGGCTTATACATTCATAATGGAGTTAGTCTTCTCTTATCCATGTATTTGGATGAAGCATTTGTTATTTCATTGTGGATTCCATATGCATGGTAGGAATAGTTGTTCTTAGTCTATAAGTGTAAGGCATGGATAAATTATTATGAACTAACTAGTGTTTAGGTCCATTATTGGTTCAGTGATAATTAGGTTAGGAATGTCCTTAGGTTCATAATGGGGATCTAGGGTATGTCCTCAAATATGGTGTTTGGATCCTCAAATAGCGTTGGATGTCCCGTATTCCCATGGATTAAAGAGGTAGGTGGGGTGGTCACCTGGCCTTGATCCTCAAGTACCATTTGTAATCCTTCATGTTCAGCTATGTCACAAGCCTCTTAGCAGGAGTCACCTGGCAGACCAGGTGCATGCCCGTGTCTGATATATTAGAATACTAAACCCTAGAAATCCATCACTAACATGCTTGTATGTACACTACTAGATTATACACAAGTATATCAGAGGCATAATAGGAACAACACCCTCTTTAGCTTAACTCTCCCTCGGGTTAGATTATCTTATTAGAGTAGGTGCTTGTGTGTGTCATACTATCCCTCATTATCATTTATCTTCCTTGTTGGATACCAACTAGAGAATTCTATACATTATTTATAAGAATACTTATGTCTTACTTTGCTGCCTTCCTTCGGGTGAGGACTTCCAGGTGAACTGCTACAATGGTATTCTCCGTGCTGTTGCGGATTATACACAGTATTGACCCTAAGGTGCATTAGCAAAGTTTTCTAGCGCCATTGTCATGGATATTTTACTAGTATAGCTTAGCAAGAGTCAACACTCATCGTCTTCGAGTGGTTCCTTGGTTGGTGCGCTATCCAGTGTTTCATCATCACTTGGGTTAGGTATTGGCCCCATACCATGGCACCATTGTTGATCCTCTTGTCGGCGTACACGTTCACTCGAGAGTGAGTACACTACCATTGAGCATCTTTTTGACGGTGCCCCTTACCGAAACCGAATCTTGTGACTCAAAGATCACCCTAGCCCGAGCCCTCCATTGGAAGGATGAGGGTGGGGTGGCGCCATTGCACATGCATAGCTCGAATCCCAATGGAATCCCAAAGGATCTAGCGGGGGTGAGACCCTAAGGTGAGTTTGGCTTTTCTTAGTTAACCATAATCTCGATTTTAAATTTGAGAATCCCTTTTATTAACTGTTGTGGATCTTACTTATCCTAAATAGATCAAGTAGGTACCCTAGCTCTTGATTCCATTGTTAAAAGTATCTTACACTAACCACTTAAATCTACCAGGATAGATGGTAAACAAGTGGTGATAAAAGCAATTCCTAGGCTAATCAAAATAAGAACATGAACATTTATAGAAGGGTTAGGAATTAGACGTACCTTCAAAATTGGAGTTGGAGGCGGCCATGCACAATAGGAAAACAAAATATTTTCGTGAGTCAAAGTTATTTTCGTATGCCGCCAAAGAACAATATATTTTCGTGAGCTACAACTCGACTCATGAAAATAATATTTATTTTCATGAGCTTTTATACTTGCTCACGGTACAGTATTTTTGTGAATCTTTCTATTGACTCACAAAATTAATGAGAGGTACTTTAGTGAGACTAACTCACTAAAATAATCTCAGCCCGATTATATCCTGCCCCAACCGAGCCCGACTCCAAGACCGAACAAGACCTAATCATAAGTCCCTCACGCGAGTTGTATGCCTGCTGCGGTGACGGCCCCACCGCAGTGGCATACTGTAAAGCATATTGGATATGTGTAAATTTAGAGTAGATACTGGAAAAGTAGAAGAAGAATAGTGTATATAGTATGCATTAGAGGAAATGAGTGTGGATAGCCTTACCTCCAGCCGGTCGCACCGCAAATCCGCCATTGTCGCTTCTTCAATGATTGTCCTGCCTGGCGGGATGGGCAAGCCAGCGGATGGTAGTGCAAGCCGGGCGATGGTGACAAGAAGGACAAGAAGTTCAATCCACCGGGGGCACCCTCCCGCATCGACCGCAAGCAGTGGAAGCAGAAGGGTGCTAAGGTGGTCGCACGACTTCTCAACATGGCGCTTCTCTCCAAGTGTCGGCTCCTGAATGTAGCCTAGAGGGGGGATGAATAGGCTTTTTGAACTTTCGTTAGATTATGAAACACTTAATAACTTGATCAAATACAGAGAAATCGGACTAGTCCGATATGGTGCGGATTAGTCCAGTATGTGTGGACTAGAACGATCAAGTTTGATCGAGGAATTCATGTTAAGTACTCTATGCAGCGGATAGTAAGTTGTAAATTGGATGTATCACGACAGGGAAACTATGTATGGTACAAATTAACTTTGATTTCAATGTTTTGACGTAAGTTATCCAAGATTTAGTAAACCCTAGAATGAGATGAACAATAAGAACAAAAGTGCACAAGACGCAATTTTATCCTGTGGTTCGATTCCCACGAAGGAAACCTACATCCACGTTGAGGAGTCCACGGAGGACCGGGTCTTCACCAATCCTACCCTCGTTGAATCGCCACGGAGGCCAATTCTCTTCCACTAATCACAAAGGGGCAAATAACCGAATTCAGGAGGCCTTCTCACAAGTTGAGGGCTCCCCAAGATTTACAAAGATGAACACCACCAAACACACTCAAAATATATGCAGTAAACAACAAGAATGTGCGAGAGAATCAAACCTAAGAGCTCAAGACGTGTGAAACAAATCTCTCCTTTTGATCAATGCTAATCCTCAAAGATTTGATCTTCTTTTGGTTAGAATGTGTGGAAAGATGTGTTTTTAGGGCTCTTGGGAGGTGTGATGGTACAGGAAATCGAGAGACTTGGTTGTAGGGTGATACTCCTCTATTTATACTAGGGTTTCCAAAAGTTACCGTTAGGGTTTGCGATGTCTGGACTAGTCCGTGGTGGACTTCGGACTAGTCCGGTGTGTGGCGTGTGGGAAACCCTACGTGTTTTGATATATCGGACTTGTCTGGAAATATGCGGACCAGTCCGATTTGGTCTCTAGAAGTTTTCGGAGTAGTCCAGACATATCAGACTAGTCCGTTGTGGTGAACCTCATGTATAATTTAGGACAAGTCCGCAATGGGGGGACTTGTCCGATTTTAGTTAGAGAGTTTTTGGACTAGTCCATGGTGATATCAGACTTGTCTGTTTCTTTGTAAAGTGTGAGGTTCTGAGGACAAGTCTGCACTGGGTCGGACTTGTCCGTTTTTAGTCAGAAAGATATCGGACTAGTCTGTGGTGATATCTGACTTGTCCATTTTTGTACAAATGTGATGTGTTGAGGACTAGTCAGCACTAGGGGGGCTAGTACGATCTTAGTCAAATAGAATATTGGACTAGTCTGGACTTGCGAAATTTGTGCAGTGAGGGTGATTTCTTTTGCTTGAGCTCTTGAGGTGTGTTTCTCCAACACACTGCATACACAATAAAGTATTCTATTTAGATCTTGAGCTCTCTTCCATATAGATCCCCATTCTCCTTTCTTTTTGCGCTTCCTTCATAATTTATTAAACCATGCGCTCATCTCAACAATTTTGTTAGGATCTCATATGTTTGTCATAAATCAACCAAAACCCACAAGGGATGCCTAGATGCACTTTCAATCTCCCCCTTTTTGGTGATTGATGACAAGCAATTGAGATTTCAAAATATGATAAAAATCCAGATTTTCATAAAGTGTGCACATATGAGCTTGGAATAAATTAAGCAATGAAAACATGAGACATATGTGCACTCTTTATGGTGGGATGCAAAACTATATGTGTGTGAGCAATAATTGTGATGAGAATGAGGTAAATGACATAATCATATCAACATCAAGCTTGTATGCCAATTTCAGAGCATAAACATAGATCATATTAAAGCATCATCACAAACTTCATAAACATGACTAGTAACATAATAAAAGTTTTACAACATTAAAAGAAGTCTTACAGCACCAAAAGCATAACAAAGAGCAAAAGATACAAATAGAGCTCTCATCTCTCATCTACTGCTACAACCTAATGACTCCCCCTCAATCTCTCCCCCTTTAGCATCAAAGCACCAAAAAGAAGGAGAAGAGGGATCTACTAGGCATCGCTGTCTGACCTTTCGTCGTCTTCATCATTTTCAGCCTGAAGAGCAGGAGGATGAGAACCACTCGTCGAGCCCCCAATGCCGAAGTAGGCAAGCTCAAAAGGAGATAAAGGTGGAAGCTCCGAGAAGTCAGAAGGAGAGTCCTTGGAGATAACTGGAGATCCAACAAGCTCAATCTCCAGCTTCTGGCACATGGCTTTGACATTTTGCTTTATGTACCTCATGTCCTCTTTCCCTGCCTTGTTGAACTTGTGGACTTTCACCTCAGTTTTGCGGCAAGAACTGAAGATAGCAGCCAGGTACTTCATAATGCCACTAGGAGACCCTTTGTGAGGACGGACCCTAGTGTTAGAGGCAGGCCTTGTATCTCCTTGAGCTCCCTCGGAGCCTCTTCACTTGACACAGGAGATGGAGCAGCTGAGAGAGTGGCTTGGGGAGGCTTCTGAGGCCTCAAGGCTGTGTGCTCAACATATTTCACAAACTCAATCCCTGTGCCCTTCTCTATCATGAACATGATATAAGGCGCATAGCCACAGGAACGGTTAGGGGTGCAGGAAATGTTCACCATGTCATTCCAGATGTAGTCCAAGATGTCAAATTTCCTGCTCTTGCTAATCACCTTCATCAATGTCCTCAGGTATGTTTGGACAATCCTTGCATCTCCATCCTTCGAAGCAATTGTCTTCCTAAGCACCCTGTTGAGAACCATGAAGAAGAGCTTCATGTTCTTGGTTCAGAGAGGATTGTACTTGAGACGGGTATCATAGAGAAAGTCCATCTTGTCCTTCTCTAAAATCCCAATATTGTGAATAATTACTTCATTGATGTTGGTGTCGCCAAGGTGCAGCAGCCTAGCAAACTCATCATATGTCACAGTGTACTTGGATTCATGAGTCATCCAAGTCACTTGCTCTTCTTCATCACTGGCAAAGAAGTAGGTAGCAAAGAATTGTGCTATGATCTCATCATTCCAGTTGTACTTGAAAGCAAACAAGTCCTTGAGGCCATGCCTCTTTGCAGCCTGTACCACTTCATCAAAGGCACCACAGCTTTTTCTTTCAAAGTGGCTCCAGTCAATCCATTGACTGCGGACTACTGGAGTCTTCATCTGCAGGTACACGGAACTATAGTAGTCCGCGTGGAAGTTGCTCCAAAGCCTTGGATCAACTGCCTTCTTAGCACTGCCATAAGCATCAAATTTCCTTAGCTTCCAAGCAACATCACTCCCCTTGCCATTGAATTTTTCTTCCGAGGGGTCTCTATTCCCCTGCCTTGGAGCACTCATCTTGAGAGGGCCAATCAGGCCAGAGGCAATCCCTTTGCCTTTCCCTTTGGATTGGCGATGAGCCGCTGAGCTAGAACCAGCCATATCTTGAGCTTTCGAAGCTGTCTTCTTGGCCGGAACCTTCCGCCGCATCCTAGGTGGAGCGGGCGAAGGCTCGGCAGCACGCTTATGCCTTTTGTTAGCGCGAGACTCTGAGACTCGCGGCAACACATCATGATCCATCTCTTCTTCAAAGTCAGAGATGTTTTCATTCGAAATTGTCCTGACAAGGAGGTTATACATGACATAGATAAGGATTGATGGCAAGGGAATGCATTGAGTAGAAGGAAATTAGGGTTGTGTCCAGTCAAAAATCAGACTTGTCCGGTGCTCAAGTGCGGACTAGTTCGGAGTACCTTACTTTTCCGCACTGAGGACAGACTAGTAAGATATTCAATTGCTCAAACCCTAACTTACAAGGCAATGGAGTTTCTCAAGGCAAAAGTGACTAGAGATAGTTGAAATGCACAGAGGAATCATGTATAGACTAGAGGACCTAAGCTACTTGGTCCAAAACAAAAGAAATCGAAGGTTCTAGGGTTTGGGAGAAAATTTACCAAATCTTTTGATTTGCAGAGTTGGAGGAGTTTTTGATGCGGACAAGTCTGGGTTCCTCGATCCCCTTGCGATGAAGATCGTTTCCCACGGAGATTTGAGAAGATTTAATGGAGAAATCACCAAATCACCTTGGGGGCGCTTGAGTGAGGAGAGAGAACGTGAGGCATGTTGTGAGGATGAAGAACAATAGGTTTTGGCGGCTCTAGGGTTATGGAGTCGAAAAATCGTGCTAGTCCATGGTTGAACCGGACTAGTCCGGACTACCAGAACTCTGCGCACTAATCTGCATTGTGCGGACTAGTTCGGGTAACCACGGACTAGTCTGTGGTCACCAGAACAGAAGCAGTTAGACCATTAGTATATATTCAAAGGTGCTTACAAAGAAAATAGTGGGCAAAACACACAAATAATCTTGATGAATGTGATCAGTAAACATACAACAATCAAGCTATGACCATAATTCACCAAGATCAAGTAATTAACATAGTTTTTCAGAAAAAATAGCGAGAGATGATTTTCATAACACAATCAATAGATTTTGAAGATGGCATAAGGTATGCAAGCTTTCAAGCCACGTTCCGAGCATCAAGGATATTTAGTTCATTTCAGAGCTCACAAAAACGTTTCTCGTCAAGTGGCTTGGTAAAGATATCGACTAGTTGTTTTTCGGTATTGACATGGGAAATGGTTGTGTCACATTTCATTGAATGATCTCTCAAAAAGTGATGTCAGATGTCTATGTGTTTGGTCCTAGAGTGCTCAACAGGATTATGGGAAATTTTAGTGGCACTCTCATTGTCACAAAGGAGTGGAATATGACTCATATTATAACCGTAATCCCTTAGAGTTTGTTGCATCCAAAGGAGTTGTGCACAACAACTCCCGGCTGCAACATACTCTGTTTCGGCCATGGATAAGGCAATGGAGTTTTGTTTCTTGGAGGACTAAGAAACTAGGGATCTACTTAGTAATTGGCAAGTACCAGAGGTACTTTTTCTGTCTACTTTGCATCTGGCATAATCTGCATCGGAGTATCCAATGAGATTGAACTTTGAACCTTTAGGATACCAAAGGACTAGGTTGGGTGTATGAACTAAATATCGCAAGATCCTTTTTACAGCTGTCAAATGACATTCCTTAGGATTGGCTTGAAATCTTGCAGACAAACACACACTCAACATAATATCAGGCCTGGATGCACATAAATAAAGTAGGGAGCCAATCATGGAGCGATATACCTTTTGATCCACGTTTGGTCCGTCTTCATTGAGATCCAAGTGTCTATTTGTCACCATGGGAGTCTTTATAGGCTTTGCTATGTACATTCCAAACTTCTTAAGTATGTCTTGAGTGTACTTTGTTTGGCTTATGAATGTTCCTTCCTTTTGTTGCCTCACTTGGAATCCCAAGAAATATCTCAACTCCCCCATCATGGACATCCCGAATCTATATGTCATAATCTTACTAAACTCTTGACAAAAAGATTTGTTAGTTGAACCAAATATAATATCATAAACATAAATTTGACAGATAAATATATTATTATCAAAATGCTTAGTAAACAAAGTGTAATCAGCTTTACCAATCTTAAATCCATTTTCAATCAAAAAATTTCTACAGCACTCATACCAAGCTCTAGGAGCTTGTTTGAGGCCATAGAGAGCCTTACGCAGTTTGAACACATGGTCCGGGAACTCTTGACCTTCAAACCTGGGAGGTTGCTCCACGTAAACCGCCTCCTTGATTAGTCTGTTGAGGAAGGTGCTTTTCACATCCATTTGATAAAGCTTGAAATCATGGTGAGTAGTATATACAAGTAATATTCGAATCGATTCAAGCCTAGCTACGGGAGCAAAAGTCTCATCGAAATCCAAACCTTTGACTTGTGAATACCCATTGGCCACAAGTCGTGCCTTGTTCCTTGTCACCACCCCGTGTTCGTCTTGCTTGTTACGGAGGACCCATTTAGTGCCGACGACGTTGAACTTGGGTCTTTCAACAAGTTCCCACACCTCGTTCCTTTTGAAGTTGTTCAATTCTTCTTGCATCGCCACCACCCAATCTGGATCCTTTAAAGCATCTTCAACCCTGAGTGGTTCTAAAGAGGATACAAACGAGTAATGTTCACAAAAATTAGCTATACGAGATCGAGTTGTTACTCCCTTTTGGATGTCACCGATTATGTTGCCGACAGGGTGATCTCTTTGGAAGCATTGATGTACTCTTGGGTGTGGCACTTGTGGTCTTGAGTCTTCATTGTCCTCATCTTCTTCTCCCCCTGGATGGTTGCCCTCATTGACATGTTGATCACCTTGATATTCATGAGGTTGATATTGTGCAGAAACTCCCCCTTGATCATTTTCCTCCACTTGTGGTTCATCTTCCTCATTCGCATTTGGAGGTGGCGCTTGTGGTCGAACATCGCCCAACGGCATTCTTCTCAACGCTTGACATGGAGCTTCTTCTCTATCTAGCACACATTGATCAACTTGCTCTCCTTGAGAGCCGTTAGTTTCATCGAACACTATGTCATGTGCTACTTCAACAAGTCCGGAGGCCTTGTTGAAGACACGATAGGTGTAGGAGTTTGAATCATAGTCAAGTAAGAAACCTTCATCGGACTTCAAAGCAAACTTTGAAGTCCTAGGCTTCTTGTTCAAAATATAACATTTAGAACCAAAAACTTGAAAGTATGAAATATTAGTCTTGTTACCCGTGAGTAGTTCATACGATGTTTTCTTGAGTAGGCGATGAAGATAGAGTCGGTTTATGGCGTGACACCCGGTGTTGACCGCTTCAACCCAAAACCGATCCAAAGTCTTGTATTCTCGAGCATTGTCCTCGCCATATCAATGAGTGTTCGATTCTTCCTTTCGGCTACTCCATTTTGTTGAGGAGAATAAGGTGATGAAAACTCGTGATTTATCCCTTCTTCATCTAGATACTCCTCAACTTGGGTATTCTTGAACTCTGTTCCATTGTCACTTTGTATGTTCTTGTTCGTCAACGAAAATTCATTTTGAGCTCGCTTGAGAAACTTCTTGAGGGTTCCTTGAGTTTTTGTCCTATCATGCAAAAAAGAAAACTCACGTGAAGCGAGAAAAATTATCAACAATGACTAAACCGTACTTGTTACCGTCGATACTTATATAAGCAATTGGACCAAATAGGTCCATGTGAAGGAGCTCGAGCGGTCTTGTTGTAGTCATGATGTTGGATGGGGTGCTCCTACATGCTTCCCGGCTTGGCATGTGCTACAAGGCCCGTGTTTCTCAAAAACAACATCATTTAAACCACGGATGTGATCGCCTTTTAGAAGTTTTTGAAGATTCCTCATACCAACATGTGCTAGCCGTCTATGCTACAACCAACCCATGTTGGTCTTTGCAATCAAGCATGTGTCACCTTAGGCTTTATCTTTGTTGAAGTCAACTAGATAAAGTTTTCCCTTTAACACACCCTTGAATGCTACCGAGTTATCATTCCTTCCAAAGACAGTCACACCCTCATTAGTAAACAAACAATTATAACCTCTGTCACATAATTGAGATATGGACAAAAGGTTATAATCCAAGGAATCAACCTGTAAAACATGAGAAAGAGTATGTTGTGGTGAAATTGCTATTTTACCGGTACTGAGAAACCTTCCTTGACCGTTATCGCCAAAATAAATGTCTTCGCTTGGATCTTCATTTTCTTCATATTCAACGAACATCCTTCTTTCTTCGGTCATATGATTGGTGCATCAACTATCTAGCACTGATTTTGCTTCACCGGAGGAATAAACATGCAAAAACAAATTATGCCTTGGTCTTAGGTACCCAAGCCTGCTTGGGTCCTTTGAGGTTAGTCATGAGTGATTTGGGCACCCACACATGAGACTTGGTGTTCCCATGGCATGGCCCAACATATTTGGCATAAACTCTACCAAGATTACTTTTCATAAGAACATATGATGCATCAAAAGTTCTAAACAAGAGTTGTTGTTCATATGTGTTAACAATGTTAAGTTTATCAACATTATTAGGTTTTCTAACTTGAGAGGAGTTTCCCTTGACAAAGGCAATGTGTCCCTTGTTATTCTTGTGACTTCCAACATTTTGCTTTTCACCATAAGAATACCCAATGTCATATTTGACATTAGGAGGTCTTGAGACCAATTATGCACTACGTGCATACTTGACCTTCTCCTTGTCAAATATGCCACTTCGGGAAGGATGCAAGTCCTTTTTCAAGTTTGACTTCTCCTTCAATTTAGTGTCAATTTTAGCACATACACAAGCAATAGTAGTTCAGATTTTATATGTTGAGAAGGTGAGCTTGAATAGGATGAAGAACCACTTGACTTGAGTGACTCAACTTGCACCTCAAAGATCTTGTTAACTTTGGTTAAGTTAGCAAGTTCATCCTTGATAGCCATGTTTGAGTCTTCTAGCTTCAAACAAGCTTCCTTGCTTGAAGCTAACTCAAGTTCCAGTGAGTTGCTTCACTCCTTTTCAAGCTCTAGGAGCTTTTTGATCTTAAGATATTCTTCCTTTTGGAGGATGATCATATCTTCTTGATGATCAACTAGCTCCTCCTTATCAACAAGCTTATCCATTAAAACTTTCATATTAGTCGTAGTTTTCTTATCTAAACCAACAAGCATATCTTCATCATCACTAGAGTTATCACTATCACTATTAAAAGAATGCAAGGAGGAAGATTTAGTTGTTACCTATGACACCCGGTTCTGAAAATGAACCAAGTGCAGCATATGTGTGCCCAGGATGTTCAACGCACATACACAAAAGCATCACAAACGATATACAGACAATTACCACGGCTCAAATTAATTAACATATTTTATTACACAAGATAGATTATCCTATAATACAAGCTCTAATGAATATTAATGACAAGTTCAAACTAATGCAGCTAAAATAAACTAATGAAGCAAACTAAGCAACTAAGCAGCATAAGCAATAGGGTAGCATAGCTCCAATCAACACCATAGGCAAGTTGACGGTAGACATAGCCTAGAACTTTGCATTATCACCGTTATACTCTCAATCCTGACCTGCAACTGTTGGGGGGGGGGGGGTTTGCAAGAGTGAGTACATGTCATACTCAGCACGTGTGAAAAGTATGACATGTAGCTGATTCAAATGACGACAATAAGAATGGCTAAGTGCTGAAAGTACATTAAAACATTTGAAAGGCAATATATTATATGTGTGTGAAGTAAACCCATCATAAACCATGTAATCATCATAATACCAGTCCATATTTCAATACCAGCGTCCATATTCCATATTATTACCATTAATCATATCCAATACCAGAAATAATCCATAACCAACCATAACCATATTATCAACCATAACCATTGCCAAACCATAACCAACCAACCATCCCAAAAACCAGGTTCCCTGTAATCATGTAGGTCATCCAGGCGCTAATAACCGGGAGCACGGCTATCATGATAGTTTATTAGACTCTGCAGAGGTTGTACTACTTTACCCACGTGTTTGTGATTTCATCACCCGTCGGCGACTAAAGAACCTCCCTTATGCCAATTATACTTCCTTTGGTGTATAGCCAAGAGATCACAAAATAGCCTTTACAAAGGGATTACTAGCCTATTTAGACCCCACTGAGGTTTCACCGGTGGCGATGCCTCCAACAGAGCACATCTTCAACCAAGGGCCCCCTCTTGAGCCATTCGAATCCATGGTAGTCCCACAATTATCAACAAACCCAATCCGACTACCCCTTTCCCGAGCATCCTTAATGGTCCAAATAGAACTAGCAAAGCCCTAATTAATCAGCTATGCCGCACCCATACTTGGCCTCATGGTGGCACTATAGTCCTGGCTTATTTTCGCATGAACCAATCCTTAGATCTAAAGCAAGCAAACCACCATATCATCCAACTCATCCACATACCAGGCTCGCTTAGATCACTCATTACCATACCATATTAACCAGTTCATGTTAATCATAATCTCATATGCAACATTAAGTTGAGTGGTATAGTTGTGTTCCCATCCCAATAAATTAAGCAAAGCCAAAAAGGTAAAAAGCTCATCCCGACTCTCTACCATAATTCCAGGTGACAAGGATGGTTTAACAAATCTAGTAAACTTCTTATCATAGGATTTCCCATCAAATTGACACATGCATGCAGTTTTGCAAACAAAACATTTATTTCAAAACAGGACCAATATGCTTCAAGGACACTTGCCTTGCTCTTGGGATTGGTTCGGGTCAACGCCTTCAAACTCTTGGTGCTGTAGATCCTCCGCGGCACTCTCTAGCGCAAATCCGTCTAATCCGCATAATAATCATACAAACAAGAAACACAATCAAAAAGTGCACAAACATTACTCAAGATGACATGACATGCATGATTAATGCAAATGCAAGGTGAAACTTGTTAATGAGTTGCTTTTAATGATCACTGACTAGTTCTAAAAGATTTTAACAAGTTATACAGGGTTGGAGTTGATTCGATCTAATTCTAGAATTAATTCAACAGAAATTAACCAAGAATATCCGACTAGTCCGCTAGGGACCAGACAAGTCCGCATTGCGCGAGATCAACATATTAGGGTTTTCTAGATCGACATGAATTTGGAGATTTGGGGTTGAATTCACGTAACAAAAAGAGAATAGAAGGTATACCAGGTGTTTAGAACTCCAATGGATCAAGGATCTTGGAGGTAACACTTGGATCTTGAAGATCTAGGGTTGATGAAGAACTTGGTGATGGATTGTTAACGAAGAACACGAAGTTGATGGAGATCTTGATCCTCTTTTGTTTCCTCCTCTTGTTCTTCTTGCTTGGGATCTCCTTCTCCCTCCTTGATGGCGGCTATCCACGAGCAAGGGTTTGGGTGTGGAGGAAAAGTGGCAAATAGATGTCAAGCCAAGGGATGGGGTTGTTTATATAGAGGTGGAGGCTAGGGTTAGATGGATTTGGAGTTTGGGGGTGAGTAGAGGTCGGTTTAGAGTCCCACATAGGATCTAAAAGAGTTAGGCACAACGTCCCTAGGCCCACTTAATGTGAAACCCAAGAAACAAGTCGTAAAACAAAAGATCAACTTGGAGTCACGATTTATCGGACAAGTCCGAAAAGGATCGGACTAGTCCGAAGTTGTCCAGAGAAAAATCAGACAAGTCCGGACTAGACATCGGACAAGTCCGAACTTATCCAGAGGGAAAAACAGACATGTCTGTCCTAAAATCGGACAAGTCCGACTTTAGTCAGAGAGGAAAATGGACAAGTCCGCTGGAGTACCGGACTAGTCCAGACAAGTCCAGGGACTTAGCAATTTTTCAAGAATTCTTGGAATCGGACTAGTTCGCACAAGACCGGACAAGTCTGAAAGTGTCCAGAGGAAAAAAAAGACTAGTCCGCAGAAAAACGGACAAGTTCGATCGAGGTGAGAGAGAAATCAGACTAGTCCGCACCAATACCAAACTAGTCTGCACTTCCCGAAATTCTTAAGTGCAGTTTGTTTCTAATTCATTTTAAACTTATTCCTTTTTTGGATTAATTTAAAAATATATTAGGATGTATGCAAGGCATGATGCATGAAAATGAGGGTGTTACATTACCTTCCTTTTACCTTCCTTGGCCATTAGACATGTATGATCGGTGTCTTTCCTTGCGCTGATGGTTGGGAAGAGGGTGGATTTCCTGGTAGGCTTCATGACGGCTATGGTAGCCATCCCCTCTTCTTCTTCGGATGAGGACTCATCATTAGAGTCCCGCTCCTTCCCCAAGTGTTCTTGACCATATTGTTTCTTTTTCTTGAAAGTTTTCTTAGTTTGAGGCTTGTTGTCCTTGGTCTTCCTCTTACTTTCTTCATGTGGATAGTCTACTATGAAATGGTCGCACTCTCCACAATTATAGCAAGCACGCCCCTTTTTTGGTCTTGGCTGGTCCCTTTGTCTTCCTTCACTTGGTCTACCACCTTGTCTTCTTCGCATCATTTTCTTGAATTTCTTCATGAATAGGATCATATCTTCTTCATCTATATCACTGCTTTCATCGTTGTTGTCGTCTTCTTCTTGAGCTTCTCGAGCTTCTTTTGATATAGGTTTACAGGTGGACTTCAAAGCAACTCCTTTCTTCTTTGTCGAGGTAAGGTCGGCAATCTCTTTAACGTGCTTGGCTTGCTTCTCCATCATTTCAAAGTTGATAATCTTCCCAAGAAGCTCGTCTGGGGTCATTTTCCGATACCCGGGGCTTTCTCTAATCATCGAGCATAGGGTTACGTTGTGAGGCATGAAAGCTCTAAGAATTAGCTTCACAACCTCGTGATCATTCCACTTATTTCTTCCATATGCTCGAACTTTGTTGATGAGATTCTTCAAACGATTATACATGTCTTGCGGTGACTCATCCTCCTCTATAGTGAATCTTCCCAGTTCGCCTTCAATCATTTTGATCTTGGCTTCTCGCACATGACAATCACCTTCAGGTGCAGTTTGTAAAGTGTCCCATATCTCCTTAGCAATTTCAAGTCCATCCACCTTGGTGAACTTGTCTCGGCTCAGTGACGATGTTATGACAGCTGCAGCTTGAGTGTTCTAATGAATAGCTTGTTCTTGACTTGGTGTAAGCTCTTTATTGTCATGTGGGATATCTATCCCTGTACACACTATGTGCCACAAGCTGGGGTTAAGTGATATGAGATGCACTTTCATATTTTGCCTCCACATTGAATAATCATTGCCATCAAAGTATGCGGCTTTTCCTAGAGGAGTTGATAAGTAGTGGTTATTGTTGGAATTCAAACGATCATAGTTAAAAGGATATCGGGAGTAGTCAGTGTGTCTACTCCCCTTCTTCTTCTTTTCATCCTCGATCTTCATCTTCCCTTTTGGGGATAGTGTATTCTTCCTTAGGAGTGCCTTCAGTTCCAGCATCTCCTCATCACCATCCTCGCAGTCCTGGATGGCATTGAGGAGCTTGTCCGGCTTCTGAGTCTTTTCATCCCCTTCTCTTGGTTGAAGTTCTTTTGTACATCCTTGACGTCCGACATCTTCTCTTCGAGCGTGAGTCTCTTTTGAAGAGTCTTGCTCTGATACCTATTGAATGTAGCCTAGAGGGGGGTGAATAGGCTTTTTGATCTTTCATCAGATCCTAAAACACTTAACAACTTGATCAAATACATAGAAATCGGACTAGTACGGTATGGTGCAGACTAGTCCGGTGCGTGCGGACTAGAACGATCAAGTTTTCTCGAAAAATTCACGTTAAGTACTCTATGCAGCAGAAAGTAAGTTGTAAATTGGATGTATCACGACAAGGAAACTATGTATGGTACAAACTAAATTTGATTTCAATGTTTTGACATAAGTTATCCAAGATTAAGTAAACCCTAGAATGAGATGAACAATAAGAACAAAAGTGCACAAGACGCGATTTTATCCCGTGGCTCGATTCCCACGAAGGAAACCTACATCCATGTTGAGGAGTCCACGGAGGACCGGGTCTTCACCAACCCTACCCTCGTCGAATCGCCACGGAGGTTGATTCTCTTCCACTAATCACAAAGGGGCAAATAACCAAATTCAAGGGGCCTTCTCACAAGTTGAGGGCTCCTCAAGATTTACAAAGATGAACACCACCAAACACACTCGAAATATATGCAGTAAACAACAAGAGTGTGCGAGAGAATCGAACTCAAGAGCTCAAGACGTGTGAAACAAGTCTCTCCTTTTGATCAATGCTAATCCTCAAAGATTTGATATTCTTTTGGTTAGAATGTGTGGAGAGATGTGTTTTTAGGGCTCTTGGAAGGTGTGACGGCGCAAGGAATCGAGGGACTTGGTTGTAGGGCTGTACACCTCTATTTATACTAGGGTTTCCAAATGTTACCATTAGGGTTTGCGATATTCGGACTAGTCCGTGGTGGACTCCGGACTAGTCCGGTGTGCAGCGTGTGGGAAATCCTAAGTCTTCTGATATATCGGACTTGTCCGAAAATATGTGGACCAGTCCGTTTTGGTCTCTGGAAGTGTTCAGACTAGTCTGACACATATCAGACTAGTCCGGTGTGGTGAATCTCATGTAAAATTTAGGACAAGTCTGCAATGGGGGACTTGTCCGATTTTAGTCAGAGAGTTTTCGGACTAGTCCGTGGTGATATCGGGCTTGTCCGTTTTTGTGTAAAGTGTGAGGTTCTGAGGACAAGTCTACACTGGGTCGGACATGTCCGTTTTTAGTCAGAAAGATATCAGACTAGTCTGTGGTGATATCGAACTTGTCCGTTTTTGTACGGATGTGAAGTGTTGAGGACTAGTCCGCACTGGGAGGACTAGTCCGATCTTAGTCAGAGAGATATCAGACTAGTCCGTGGAATATCGGACCAGTCCAGACTTGTGAAATTTAGTGTAGTGAGGGTGATTTCTTTTGCTTGAGCTCTTGGGGTGTGTTTCTCCAACACACTCCATACACAATAAAGTATTCTATTCAGATCTTGAGCTCTCTTCTATATAGATCCTCATTATCCTTTTTTTTGCACTTCCTTCATAATTAATTAAAACTTGCGCTCATCTCAACCATTTTTTTAGGATCTCATTTGTTTGTCATAAATAAACCAAAACCCACAAGAAATTCCTAGATGCACTTTCAGCTCCGCCTCCTAAAGCTGGAGCGGGTCAAGGACTACCTCCTCATGGAGTAGTTCATCACTGTGCAGGAGTGCCTCTGCCCCGGGAGGACAAGGATGAGGAGGACCACTCAAGGTTCAACATCCTCCGCGACACACCCATGACCATTAGATCTCTTGAGGAGATCATCGACGAGAGCAACGCCATAGTCTCATCCTCCGTCGGCCCTGAGTACTACATCGGCATGCTCTCCTTCGTCGATAAAGATCAGCTCGATCCAAGATGCTCCATGATTATGAACAACAAGGTCCGTCCATGATCTATATCTAACTTTGCTCTCGTGCGCGCAGATCCAATAGTTGTTAGCCCGCTAGATCAAAATATCCTAGATTTGGTAATACCTGTTGGCTTGGAGGTTTGGATTTTTAGAGGTGGTTGAAGTGTGTTCAGCTGTATACCATCTCTGAGATTGGTTGTTAGGTGGAAGGTATTTTCCAAGGTTGCAAAAGGCGTTAGGCGCTAGGCGGGTGGTGACCCTCTGCCTAGAGCCTAAGCGTCGCCTAGATGTTATGCACTGTAGCAATAAGTTGTAAAAAATACAAATACAACAGGTATATTTATAGTGTGTTGGGCACTTGGGCTAACTTTAACGGCCCGTCTTTGTCTTCCTGGCCTCCAGTCACCTCCCAACCCAATTGTCGGTACCCAACTTATGGGGTTCCCTCGTGCACAGGCTGAAAGTACCTGAGTCCCCTGCCTCCCCACTAAGGCAGGGCCCAATGGCGCCACGTGTATAGAAGGCACCAGACCTCGGTCTTCCTCAAGTACGGGATCTGGTGCTGCCACGTGGACCTCAGAGACGGGACCCAGCTCCCCCGGCGAGGCGGGTTCCCAAGCTGCTAGGTGTTTAGCGGGACGGGACTCCACTCCACCATAAGAGTGGGCTCCGGTGAAGCCACGTGGCTCGAAGCACTAGGACGAACACCTCCCGCAAAAAAAAAATCTGAGGATGCCACGTGCCTCGAAGTACCAGACTTGGCCATCCCGGCGGTGGCCAGCCTCGAAGCTGCCACATTCCCCGCAACTTGCCCTGGACGGTGGGGGTGCGGGAGTTAGGGGATGTTGCAAGCTATCTAAATCAAGCATTGAAGACATGCACCTACCTCCGGCGGATAATGCGGAGTACACCAACGGTCAGGGACCGCTGCGCCCAATCATATCACAGTGAAGACGTCGCAGGCCTACCCCACTCTGCCATGTGGATAGCTTACGGCGACAAGACAAACGAATGGGACATCCCCTGCCATCGTCAGTGACTACGCATGGGCCACTGGCGTCTGAGGTGGCAATACGGTAGGTCTTCAAGCCACGGTCAGAGGAGTCTTATGCGAGAAGTGTAGATCTTTAGGATAAGATCGCCCCAGGGCCACCTGTTGTGCCCCGGACCCCACTTGTAAAGGCATCTGGCCTTGTCTATAAATGGATCAGACCGCCACCGTTACAAAGCATCCTCAATCTAACGCATACACACGCTACACACTCATTCACACCAGCAATACAACCTCACCGTGGAGTAGGATATTACGCTCCGGCGGCCCGAACCACATAAAAACACTATCTCACCACTCTCATATGTGCAATCTCCATTGAGGACTAAGCCCTGCCGATCAAGAACCTCCACGGACTGCTCGCATAGCAGGTCCGGAGGAAGTGTCGCAAGAACACTTTGACACCAACAACTCCCGCTCTCAGCAGGGCAAATCGCCTCTGGTGATACCATCGCCCATCCAGCTGCTACTCCTCCAGATCGTCTCCCTGTTGTTCATCCCTTCTCCCTCCCTCAAGATTCTCGCTCCTCCCCTCTCCCTCCCGCAGGAGCATCCCACCGCTGCTGGATCTGCTCCCGCTCCTCCCCTTCCCTTTCCGCGGAGCAGCTTGTCGCTGCCAGATCTGCTCCTCTCCTCCCTCCCGCAGGAGCAGCCCGCCGCGCTGGATCTGCTCCCTCTCCTCCCTCCTCCCTCCCGCACGAGCCACCTGCGCCCCAGGATCCGCCGCTCGGTGGTCCGCCCCAACGGGATTTGCACCACCCCCGGAGGCGGAATGCCCGCCTACACCCTGAGGCGAGGCGGAAGGGCCTCGCCTCGCACCCAGGCGCGCGGAGGCGAGTGCCTAGCACTTCCTTTCTGAATGCTGGTATTTTCGGAATCGAAGGACAATTTGGCAACATTTTGTTTCTTATTATTGAATTAATCAGGTGTGATAATGGCGAGGTTTATCAGCAACTTGCTATATTAACCTGGAATTGGCTTGTTGCAATGCTTAACCTAATTAGCTTTTGTGTTATTTCTTGTTCAATAGAATTTAAAGCGCTCTTTTATGAAACAATATAATGTACTGGTGTGCAAACTTTTATTTTACTTGAAGTGATAGTCCATGGAAGTATTTCTTTTTAATGTTGATATACCTTTAGCATGTACAAGTTGATATTAATACTTAAGGTACCCTCTAGCACTAGCATATTTGTTTTACTGCTGAAGAATCTTCATTGTAGTGTCATGCAACTCTGCCCATAGTGATTCATATTCTGATTAACTTTCTCCTGCTCTTATTTGCTGATTCTATCCGTTAACCCAGGCACTTGCTTGGTTGTAAACTCATCGTGGAAGAACCCTTCTCAAGATTGGCATGTTTGATGTAAATTAGTATATGAACTGCTTAATGACACACTTACCTTGAGATTGAAATTAAATTTGATTCTCTGTTACTGCATTCTATTGTTTGATATCAAACTTGATACCTTAACTTGCATTTACCTGCCATGACTTTAGAAAAAGAGTAAAATGCAGTAGTGATGCATGAACTTGTAGGGGTGTGTCACTAAGGTCTATGAACTTTTAAAACGTATTTAGAGGTCTTTAAACTAATTATGAGTGTCATCACCAGTTCATCGCTTGCGTGGCGTGCACACGTGGCGGACACGTCAGACTAGATGCATGGACACGTTAGACATTCATTTTTTTCGTTTAGCCCCCACAATTACTCTTATTTTTCAACTTCTGTAATTCCTGATCTGGGCAAGGGCGGGCCGTAGAGCTGAGGTGCCGGCGGCGCTCCGGACTCCCGTCGGAGGGGTGCCGGGTGGAGCTCCTTCAAGTGGCGTACCGGCACACGTCTTCTCCCTCCGTCTCGTCTTTCCTGACCGCGGCGGCGCGAAAGCCTAACCGCGGCGCCCCCTCCATCCCGTACTGGGCGAATGATGTGACTGGATCGGGATGCGTTGGACTGGGAAAGGTCCGTGAGCGATTGACATATAAAAAAGGTTCCTTTTCCAACATAGAAGAGAAATGCTGAAGTCCTACTGGTTACGATGGTGCCTCTGAAACAAAAGCATTCGTCGGTTCGATTCCAGCGGCTGCAATTTTTTTTTAGCTAACCAGTCCAGCATATAAAAGTATATGTCAATCTGGTACACGCACAGGCATAAGCAGTGCCAAAATTACCAATTTTTGCAACTAAAGTAATACATTTTTCAGATGATACATATGAGTGCTACGAATAGTTGTAGCAGTTCATGTCCACGACCAGTCCATTTGTTGTAACAGAGAGTTGTAGCAGTTCATGTCCACGACCAGTCCATTTGTTGTAACAGAGAGGGGTTTCGCAAGTATTACAGGCTTGCGAAAAAAATGAAAACATTGCAACTGGGAATTGAACCCAAAACCAGCTCTGTACAACTCTACCAGCGAAACCAATAGGAATTCAGTGCTTTTGATTACATATTGGAACAAAAACATATTTTATATGAGCCATAAATCACGGACCTTTCCCAGTCCCACCGCATCCCGATCTAGTCTCGACATCGTTCGTCCAGTACAGGTTGGGAGCGCCGCCGCCATTAGGATTTAGGTGCCGACGCAGTTAAAGATGAGACGGGCGGAGAAGACGTGTGCTGGTCCGCCGCCTGAATGGAGCTCGGCGCCCCTCCAACGGGAGTTCAGAGCGCCGGCACCTGCATCCGACGGTCCGCCCTTGATCAGATCGGGAATTACACAAGTTGGAAAATAAGTGTAATTGTGGGGGGCTAAACAAAAAATGAATGTCCAGCGTGTCCATGCCTCTAGTCTGACGTGTCTGCCACGTGTGCGCGTCACGTAAGCGATGGACCGCTAATGACACTCATAATTAGTTTAGAGACCTCTAAACACGTTTTAGAAATTTATGGACCTAAGTGGTACACCTTTACAAGTTCAGGTACCACCACTGCAGTTTACTCTTAGAAAAAAACAAACAAAGAAGAAATGGGATGAGGAAAACAAGAAAGCAATTTCTGAGGCTCTGAAGCAGCAAAATGAATTTGAAAAGGTGGAAACAGTGATTCCCCCCTGATGCCTTTTTGATGTTTATTGTATGAATTTGAAAAGATTGCTCTTGTGCTCAGCAAACCATAAAAACGTGGATTTCATGTGTTAAATCTTGACAGTTTAAGACATATTTGATTATCAAATTGAAAGAACTGGTTGTAGACTTATAGTGCTATTTTACCGTTTTAGACATTAAGCACTGTGCTTCAGGGATTTACTGTGCAATAGTTATACTATAAAGGCACTCATGCAGTTTTGTTTTCTAGTGATATTTACATGTTGACATCGAACTTTCAGAAAAAAAATGATTATTATTTCTGGCCCTTGTCCTCTGGTTTTTAGATTTAGTAGGGAAAATGGGCATCTAACTTTTGATTAAATCAATAATGATTTATTTAGGCCTCATTTGAATGTGTTCAGAATGGATGGGATCCCACCTTAGCCCCACCGAGACTGAGCCGAAGCCCCACCATTTAAGAAAAAAGTCCTTGTTTTTTCTTTTTTTTGCACTATAGATTGGTAAATTGCTGATGTTCTGTGTTTCAAAAGTAGGACCTTGCAATTTGATGCATCCATGTGTATTTAGTAACCTAAATCTGTGGTGCTATTCATTTGAATCATAGATTTCGGTGAGTTTACATGGCTGGCTGTCTTCTTTTTTATCCAAGTGATTCTCCTTTGGACCCTGCCCTTTATACCTGTGGTGCTATTCTTCTTTTTAGTCTATGTTTGGGATCACAGTAAGTTTTAGAGCAATACTTTAGTATTTAAGATTACTAGGTATTTTTACAGAATGGTGTTTGGTAAACAACTCAAAAACTATATATTTAAAATCACGGTTTTGTTCGTACTACGGTATTTTTGGTATATAAAAAATTTTTGTCCATACCAAAATTTTTCTCTATTTGCTTGCTCTTGATGCTTGCTACTTTGCTCCCAAACAGTCATATATATTGCAAAACTATGGTATTACAAAACTGTAGTATTGAAATACTTTGATATTGTCATGTCATCTTATAAATTGTGGTTTAAAAAAACTTTGGTATTAAAATATTGTGTTTCCAAAGCTTGCGAAAACTGTTTTAGACGGTTTCTGCGCAAAGGATTCTGATCACTATAGGAATATTGATCAATTACGTCGGCCAAAACCGACGTAAGTAACTTAATTATGTCGGTTTTTCCTAAATTACATCGGTGGTTGGTCGACGTAGCGGTTTGGACGTAATTAAGGTAACTTACGTCGGCCACCGACGTAAGTTACCTTAATTACGTCGGTCTGCAGCGGCCGACGTAAGTCATGTACCGGGATGGGTCGCGGGCTGGGCCAGAGTACTTACGTCGGCTACAGCATGCCGACGTAAGTTATGTGGCGTAACTTACGTCGGTTTAACCACACTGACATAATTTAAGTGACATAACTTACATCGGCTAGGATAAACCAACGTAAGTTAAACTGGGCTAACTTACGTCGGCCAGTTTTTGAATTTTTTTTTTAAAACAGAAACTGACAATCTCGCACGATGGCGAGAACACAGAATAGATACAGATAAGGTTCCAGAACAGATACACAGCACAATAGTTATAAAACATTATACAAAATATCGACAACAACACAATTTGCAAATTAAGTTCCACCGGGCTACACGCTAGCCCCTCCACTACCTCCAGGATCTTCTCGGTGCATTCCCAAACCCTGTAGAAGAAGCATAGTCAATTGACAACACGAAATCAACATAAATTCACTTGTACCTAAAGCATTCCTTCGTATAACTTTATGGTGCGAAACAACTAGTTGATGCTAATTAGAAGTCCATAAACTATTTCTAGTTTCTATCCATTTTGACAGTTTCTAAAACTGAACTGAAACTGAACTTTAATTTTGACTTTTTGACAGTCCACAAACTGAACTATCTATAAACTGAAATTGAATTTAATTAGGATAAAGACATTTCTATCCATAAACTGAACTTTTGATATTTCTATCCATTTTGACATTTCTATCCATAAACTGAAACTAACATTTTGACATTTTCATAAACTGAAAGTGAAACTTACATTTCTATCCATAAACTAAAACTGACATTTCTAGCCATAAACTCAAACTGACATTTCTATCCATTTTGACATTTCTAGCCATAAACTGAATCTGAACTGAACATCAAATTTAGAATGCTAAAGCTTTTTGACTACTACAAAAACTATTTCAACGGAGCTAAAGGAATATTGAAATGAATACGACAATATTACCTGCTCCGGTGTCTGCTGCGGCGGAAGTGTAGGAATCTCGATATCCTGACCGTTGTGTCGAGCAAGAGCCTGCTATTGCAAAATATTAGAAGATATATGTTATTGAAGTGCTGTGAAATTTAACTACGGTACTTTAAATTATATATTGTTATGTTATGTCACGGCCCTACAACCTAGGCAGATAAATCCTAAACCCACCCAAGAGTGACCGAGCGGAGCGTGCTCATGACGAGACGCGTGATCCGGATTCGAACGAAATTTCGGCAGCATAACCCCGCTGTTCTCCACTGCACGCCCAAAAATGATGCAGCAGGGAACAACAGGGTTATGTCACCAAAATCTCATCCAAATCCGGACCCGCGTCTCGTCACAAGCCACGCCCCCTCAGTCACTCCGAGGCTGTCCAAAAAGGGACAATTCCGAACCTGCACGTCTCACATGCCAATGGCATGTGAGACGTGCCGATCCAAAACGGGTAATACATTGCTATAGGTTACGTTGCTCATTTTCATTTTGAGGTCATTTAAGAGAGAGGAAAGAACTAGAGAAAGAGTGAGAGGAAAGTTGATCTTAGATGACAATTCCACATCCATTTCCACCGTCCACGCAATCGCGGGTCATTGACGTCCTTACCAACCCGTTCGCTTCCGTGTCGACTTGACGCATACGGTAGCACTATAATAGTCTACACGGCACGATCACACTTATTACGTGTTGTGCCCTTCCGGGTTGGTCTGAGCCGACCCAAAACCCCTTTATTTATATATATATTAAGTAGTCACTCAAAAACATTATATGAATGCACTAAAGTCCAAACATACACTAAAAAGAATAGAAAAAAATTATTAATTCTAAACACTCACACAATCAAAATAAAAAGAGAAGCCGGCGGCGGCGCGAGGCCGGGGCGGCGGCGGCGCGAGGCCGGGGCGGCAGCGGCGCAGCGATCCAGCGGTGGGAGCGGGGGCGGCGGGGTGCGGCGCGGCGGCAGTGTAGTCGAGGGCGCAGCGGGCCAGGGTCGGCGAGGCTGGGGGCAGCGGGGGGCGCGGCGGGCCGGGGGCGGCGAGACCGGGTCGACGGCGGCACGGCGGGCCGGCGGCGGGAGCGGGGGCGGCGGGGCTGGGGGCGGAGCGGAGCGGCGGTGGCGGCGGTAAGCATGCACGCACACTCTATTCATATAAGTAAGAGGTTGGGTGGGCTGATTTCGATATTGACAATATTGTAGAGCATGCACGCACACTCTAAACATATAAAGCATATAAAAAATCTAAATATGCATTTACTACAAAATCTGAACAACAAACATATTAGCCACAATTGACAAGTGTGAAATCACAAGTGTAATATATATAAAGCATATTAGCCAATTATGCAAGACAACATATAAAGCATAGACAATTATATGCAAGACAAAAAACATATAGCTAAAATGATAGCCTAAAATCCAATTATGCACAATAGACAATTAGCCACAATAGACAATTTTGCATACTGCACAATAAAAAAAATTGAACAAACCTTAAGGGGGCGGGGGCGGGCGCAGCAGGGGTCAGGGCCGGCGGCGGCGAGGTCGGGGGCGGCGGGCCGAAGGCAGGGCGGCACAGCGGGGCCGGGGGAGACAGGGGCGCGGTGGCGCCGGGGGAGGCCGGGGGCAGCGAGGACCGGGGGCGGCGGGCCGGCGGCGGGAGCGGGAGCGGGGGCAGCGGGGCCGGGGCGCGGCGACGGCGTCGGACGGTGGTGACGCGGCGGCGGGGAGCGGCGGCGGGGAGCGGCGGCGGGGAGAAGAGAAAGCGGTGGGTAAGGAAGAATTAAGAAGGCGCTCGCGGGGTAGGTTAAAATATGTAACTTACGTCGACTAAATATTCAACTTACGTCGGTCGATGTAACTTACAACGATCATTCTCTTAGCCGACGTAAGTTAAGGCTTATTTACATCGGCATGTTGTCCATGCCGACGTAAGTTATCATTAACTGTTGTCGGGCTAGTTACTTACGTCGGCAGCTAACGTAGGTTAACTTTCTTACATCGAGTTCCTAAAGCCAACGTAAGTTAATTAAATTACGTCGGCCAGCTGACGTAAATTAAATTGGCCGACGTAAGTATAAGCGTTTCTTGTTGTGGATGGTGCATTCTTTAAAAGATTATACAGCTTTCAACCCCGTGACATACATGAGCTGAAATCAGCTGGAACACACTTTTTTTGCTCTTTATGGTATATAACCATAACTTTGCTCAATGTTTCAGTGCTTGGGATAGCTGGAAAATTTCTATGGTACATCACTATCACTTTTTTTTGCTCTCTATGGTATATCACTATGATCGAGTTCTACCAGCTGATCTTTGCTTACACTGTTATCCCGCTGTTAAGTAAGTTCATTAAAATAAAATCTGTAAATTTACTAAACAGAAGTCTTGTTTAGTATCTTTATATGTATTATCCACTTGAATGCTGATCATTGATGGTTGCTGGTATGGCTACAAGGATGCGCATGAAGAACCCCAAAGCACAGCTCCGATGTTGCCATGTATGTGTATTTAAATGTGAACAAGCAGATTGTATTGAAAAAAAAACTATTCTAGACTTGTACAGATGTCCCTGTGTATGTAATATTTTTATTGAATATTCCAGTTATTTTTGTGGACCAAGTCCAGGCTCACCAAAATAAGCAGTTCAATTTCGTCGGTAGGTCCAGGTTCAAGAAAATACAACATGAGTATTTTCGTGGGTTAGAAGATGATTCATGAAAATAGCTGACATGTATTTCTGTGAGACTTAGCTTGGCTCACGAAAATATATGTATTTTCGTGGATCAAATGTGATCCACAAAAATAGATGTATTTTTGTGGGCTGCTCACGAAAATACACTTATTTTCAACGTCTTAACTGCATGGGTTGGAAATCTACGAAAATAGTACCTTGGCGCACAAAAATAATTTTTGTGGCTTTTTAAACTCAAGAAAATAAATTATTTTCCTATAATGATGGTCGGCGAGGTGACGGCGATGATGTTGGGGAAGCGGCAGCTACGGGTCTTCCCTTCCCTCCGTGCACCAGTTGGATCATATCGCTTAGACTATCTGCAGCAGCATACTGTAAAGCATACTGAATATGTGTAAATTTAGAATAAATACTGTAAAAGTAGAAGAAGAATAGTGTAAAGAGTATGATTTAGAGGAAACGAGTGTGGATAGCCTTAGGGGATCGTGAGACAGTCGGAGGCATGACAATCATTGTATTTCGTGCCTCAACGGCATTGCTCCATTTTATATGATAGAGGAAGATAGGTACTGCTAAACACTACCTCTGTCTCCAAATAGATGACAATCGGATATGGTGCAACAGTGTTTTTTTAGTTCATTCCTTTGTTGAGAGTGACAAATATTAAGAACCTGAAGTAGTATGATAGGAGAGCTCCCGATCAGGGCGTGTATAGGAATAAGTGAATTGGCCTTGTTGGGAACAGAATCTTAGGAGATCACATATTTTCGAACATGTATATCAAAGTTTGTAGCTGATGAAAGGTATGTTTGTAAGATTGCTAATCATCCCTAGTGGTCTGACTACTGGGATCTTAGGCAAATCAAGGGACAAAGAGTTCACAGCGCTAACCAATTAATCAAGAACAAGGGAGGTGTGGATTGAACATACCTTAGATGGACAAATCTGTGTTGCAGAGAAGACCGAGGATGAGAAGAGGCGGCGGTGCTGCAGATCCACAGTGAGGATGGCGGTGTCCCCGACGTCGGAAGACGAAGGTGCTGGTGAAGCTATTCCCTTCGTTTTTGTGCCCTTATGATCTGATCTCAGGTGGAGTATCCTTAGGACCAACTAACTTCCGTTAGTTATGCCTTAACCTCCTCTTTTATAGTTGGCACAACACGAAAGGGGGCCCACCACATGGAAGTGAGAGACGACCGCGATCAGGGTGTTGGAAGAGAGTTGAATCAGTCATAGGACCGGTTCCACGGGAGATCAACTCCAACATTCTCCCTCTTGACCTCCACAGATCAAGACTAACTTAATACTTAATCTTAAAGCTTTACTTACTTAATTCTGAGCTTAGCGTTAGCTTCTTTATGTTTGACATATAGGACACGTCGCATCAAGAACAACCAGTTACGTGCTATCTGACTCGAATGACCATGATAAATCTCACATTTAGAAGTAACCTTACTCTTAATGGTCCCTTAGTATCCAGTTGATCATAAGCTCCTCCTTAAACCCATGTCGACTTTGTGTTCACTGAACACTTGGGTAGAAGACCTTTTATAAACGGTACCGCAAGCAATCACTTGTCACTAATTTGCTCAAAACAATAGTATGATCCTGAATTTTATCATTTGCAACCTAATATCAATGTGTTTGGCGGCACACATGATTTGTTGCAATTCTAATATAATGACTAAAGTGGTTTGACGCTGTCGACCACTCTTAAACCGGGTAAAATAATTCTAGTGTATGCTCGCCAGCCTCATGCTTAAAGAACATTCGGTATACAACACTTATGATGTAGTGACCGCTCGATTGGATCTTTTCCACAATAAAACTCCAAAATATGAGTGTTAGCAATTGATTGTGGATTTTGCTACACATCTCGTAAAATTGAATCTTACTAAAACTTCATTTAAATGACGTCAATTATTACTCATCTTATCATGAGGCCTAAATCACTTATCAAACTTCAAACTTTCCTTATTTCTAAACCAGTGATATATGTCTGGATTGAATTTACTTATGTCAAAATATCCCAGTTATTTAAACTATGTCAGGGTGTATCATTAATTGAGCAAATTTAAAGAAACTTCCGACAGCAGAAGTACATGATACCGATTTTATTCGATCGATCTCTGATTCGTTCCTATACTTACCACCCTTGACCTTAAGAGCAGACTTGAACTTAATCTATGCATACCACATATTCTTATGACTATAGTAGATATGCATTATCTGATAGTCTAAATATCCTCTTATTATATATTGGTGAAACTTACATACTAACAAATGAGAAAACTCACCAAGATCTTAACTTAACAACGATGAGGATAATATACTTACTCTTAAGTTGATCAACATTATTTCTTACTGCAGTATATCATCCTCTAATAGATACTTAAATTTATTGTCTTAAAAGAAACACTAATTATCCTTCTCAATATCTTATAATACCCAAAATCTATTATGAATTTATTGAATGTGAGATATTCTTAACTTAGCTACTCTTATTTCAATCTATGAATGGATTAGTTTAAGATATCTCACTTCACTAAATTTCATGACATAACTCATGGTTAAAATCATCTAAAACATTCTCAAATGTATTCTATTCAAGAATGTCTTACTTATTATCATCTTACGATGACACTTACTTCAAAAGCATTTATTATTCCTTTTAGAGTCACGTTAGCTTTTATAGACTCATTACAGTCTACTAATTTGACTCCATTAGAAAATTAAAATTCTTAATTCATTCAAATGAGTGACAATCATGATTCATATGAAGTGTGATCATCATCATTTGGATTTCTTATCACATTTGTTGGCCTAATTATGATCTTAAATGAGGATGCTCTCACTTTTCATCATTATTGACCACTAATGATGAAAAAATTAATAGCAGGTATTGTGAGAACAATGTCTAGCATTGTTAACATAATATCGGTAAGACATCATAAAGAATGAATCTTGAAAAATAAAGTGCTTACACAAACCACTTATTTTCAAGATTGGTATCTTTAGATGTCAAACTCCTCCTGATTTAGACATCGTTTAAGAAGACTATAATACCTCATTTCAAAATGAGGATCTTAAATCTTATCGAAAAGCCAACAAAATCACAACTTATTTTCTTAGTAATAATCTTATATTTTTAATATTATACTTATAATTATTTGGGTAATCTTAATTATATATAACTTATATGACGTTTATAAGCATCAACTTAATTAAAGAAAGACAGAGTGAAAACACTAAAGTCTCATCTTACTAGATCACTTACTTAATTATGTTATATTTTCTTACAAACTTAATAAAATGTAAAGAAATAGTCGTACATTCCTAATTCGGGGTATTAGACGATAATATATATTGTACTCCCCCTTATTGTATAGATCATTCTTATTACAATGCACACAAAGCATTATATAAAAACTGAAAAGTGTGGGGTGAAAATCTATTACTGAATGATCTCTCTCATCATCTTAGTGATAAACCTACAATCCTCCCCCTCGAAATATGGCCTATACAATTGTGCCATAATTTCGAAGACAATTTACAAAACTTATTATGAGGAGATAATAATATTACTTACTTATATCCTAATAACATCACTTAATACTAATGGGAGTACATCACCTCTTTCTAGAATATAAAAGTTTCTCCATGCCATCATCTAATGGTTCAATGATTCTAAACGATATGCTTAACATATTTGACCATATCAAAATGTAAAATTTTAATTTCTTACTCTTGAATTCCATGTCTAATAACTTAGTTAAATAACAAAATTGCACATTTCAAGAATATGCTATCATGATATATGACCACTAAATAAACCGTAAAACAATAATTCTAACAAATAATAAAATATGTATTTGAAGATACATTTAACTAAAAATGTTCAATTCTTAATAGTTATTTTAGTATTAATGATACAATGAGAATGCTCTCATAAAATTTCTAATTTACTTAAGATTTTATCGACGTGAAAAACTTATTAAAATGTAAAATAACATACAAAAGACATAGCTAATTTGCTTATCACGCGAGATAATTCACGATGAAGCGATTTAATTACTAAAATAAAATTTAAGGCATGAAAAATACTTTTAATATCCGAGACAATATATATTCAGAAATAAATCTAAATTAATCTTAAATTTAATTACTTAAATAAAGTTAGTCCTATTTACTAAGTGTATGCAACATTTTGACCATAGTCTTAATGAAACATACACGACTAAACATAATATTGTATTCTATCTATCATGATGGTTACTTAACAAAATACAATACTTAATACATCTTAATTGACATAGAATATTTTGTCTTTCACATTGGTTACTCAACAAAATATACAATAACTTAATTCACCTTAATCATCATATCTTTCACGTTGGTTACTCAACAAAATATACAATATTTAATACATGTTAATTGAACTAAAAAAATTGTGTTTTTGTCTTTCACATAGTTACTTAACAAAACATATTAAATTCATAACATAATAAATTTCGATTTTCACATTGGTTACTCAACGAAATTTGTTATGAACTAAAAATTACTTAAACAATTAAAATATATGTTTTGTCTTTCACGTTAGTTACTTGACAAAACAAGACATTCAAAACGTACTAAATTTTGTTTTTCACGTTGGTTACTCAATGAAATTCTTTACGAACTAAAAGTTACTTAAAAGACGTGTTTTATCTTTCTCATAAGTTACTTGACAAAACACGACATTAAAGTATGAAAATTTTGTCTTTCACGTTGGTTACTCAACATAATTTTTATACACTAATACAAAAGATCTTAATAAACATAAACACATAGTAAATTTATTTTTCACGTTGGTTACTCAATAAATTTACCGAACTAAAAATGACAGCGGAAGCTTAAGTCTTAACAAGCTTAATTATTATAACTGAATTAATTAATGGGATAACTTAATAAATTGATTCTTATAAATAAATCTTCATGTTAGATTCAATTTAAATAGAAGAATACTTAAACTAATTCATCTTACAAGAACAGCGGAAGATTAATGTTGAACTTACTAAACTTATATGTGTATATACACCATATACATCTGAATCTTAATGAGGACTTACAAATCTTAATCATGATGATTGAATCATCATGTTACTTAATAAAAGACTAATATGAGGCAAAATTTAATTACTTAATAAGATCAAACATTAATTTTACGTCACTTTTAAGCAGTAGCGTAAAATTCTCAAATTAACTTATTACAATATCATAGTAAAATTTTATCAACGAAGTTGATCGCAATATAAAATTACCATGCTGACCAAATATTTATTCACTATCTAAATAAGATTTTTCATAACATGAAATCTTACTTAAACTTAAGAAAATTGTTTCATACTTAAACACTAATTCCCAAAATATTAAAAACTTAAAACAGTGACTAACTACTTAAATGATGACTAAATACTTAAACTTATAGCTAAATATTTAAAATTACAATATTAAATCTTACTAATCTTTTACTTACACTAATAGCTAAATATTAAAACTTATATAAATTACTAATTACTTGAAACGTGATTGGGCACTTAAACTTATAACCAAGTATTTAAACACAGTGAAAGCTTACTGAAAAATTATAATTAATTTTCTTAAATTTCTAAAAAAAAAAATTAATAGGAAGATAAATTTAATTCTTAACAGCGGAAACTTACCGACTTGATAAATACTTAATTATCTATAGTAGCAAGATAATATTACTTGAATAGTGAATATTACACCAATTTTTCAAAAGATGGTAAACAGGTGGATATTAATTAGTTTGGGAAAAAATGAAACTCAATAATTCTTATTATTAATATTCCAAATTATTAAAATTTGGATGTCTTAACACCACCAATTCTCACAACACGAGAAAATGGTGAACTTAACATATATTTCATTATTCCCAAAACACAGTAAATTTTCAAATTTCAAAAATTTGGAAAAAAAAACTTATCTAAATATACTTATTCTCCATAGAAACTTAATCACCAATTAAAATGGATGAGAATATTTAATTCTCCTAATAAATATTGCTAATTGGGGCCCTAAGTTTAATTTTGGCCCAAGTGCCAAAATCCACTGAAAATCAACTTAAAAAGTAAAAGGTCATGCAGCCTAAAAAGGCTTCAGAAGCCCAAAACTTAGTTCCTTAATAACGAACCCAATATTCTTACTAGGCCCAAAATGAAGTAGCTAAATGAAGCGGCCCGAGGCCAGCCTCCTTAGTGCACCCGACTGGGCTAACTTTGATGGCCGTAAGTCGCGGCCCGTGGCCTGGTCGGCTGAGCCTGCCAGCCTACGCGCGCGCGTCTGCCTGGGCCAGGGACCCCGCACCTGCACGCACCAATGCGCCCGCGCGCGCGGAGGCCCGTGACCCATTGGGTTGGAACCCTGACGGATGCTCCTCAACCGTTGATCTTAATCCGACGGCTATCTGGGCATTTCGACTGAATAAAGACGCGCCGGTCTTGGCTCTCCCCGAAAACCCTAGCCCTCATTTCCTCTCGCCCCTCTCTCTCTCCACTCGCCGCAGCGAGCGAAAAAGAAGGACGGCGGCGGGTTTCGGGAACGACAGCGGCGTCGTTGGGGGCTTTCGTCGGCGTGCACAGCCATCCAAGGGTGAAAGCGCCACCATCGAACGTTCCCCTCGCGATGCTCTCTTAGGCGACCCGAGCGCACGAGTGGAAAGGCGACTCAGCGGCTAGATCTTCCTGGACTCCGGCGTTGCAACGACGAAGATCCGGTGATGGCAACAATGAGGACTACTGACGGGGAGTCATCTTGCCCCCTTCTTACTCTCTTAGGGTTAGGGTTTGGGGCTGCGGGATTTGTTCTCTTATTTGGGGATTTTGTTCTAAATCCGACTCAACCCCCTCCTTCTAAATGCTATGGAGACTAAATCCGCGGTAGGAACTATCTAAGGTGGCTCTTGATACCAATTTAAGATTACTAATCATCCCTAGTGGTCTGACTACCGGAATCTTAGGCAAATCAAGGGACAAAGATTTCACAGTACTAACCAACTAATCAAGAACAAGGGAGGTGTGGATTCAACATATCTTAGATGGACAAACTTGCGTTGTAGAAAAGACCGAGGACGAGAAGAGGCGGCGGTGCTGCAGATCCACGGCGAGGATGGCGGTGACCCCGGTGTCGGAAGACGAAGGTGCTGGTGAAGCTATTCCCTTCATTTTTGTGCCCTTATGATCTGATCTCAGGCGGAGTGTCTTTAGGACCAACTAACTTCTGTTAGTTATGCCTTAACCTCCTCTTTTATAGTTGGCACAATACGAAAAGGGGCCTACCACATGAAAGTGAGGACGTTGGAAGAGAGTTGAACCCGTCATAGGACCGGTTCGATCAACTCCAACAATCTTACGTATATACTCCTGGATCAACCCGTGTCTTCTCGGTGGATAGTTCCAGAAACCTTACAAGTAGTGCGAATCTGGCACAAGTACTAGAGACCTAGTTGACTACGAATCGAAGGTGCTGAGACAAGACATTAAGACGGATTCCATCAAGATGAAGACGTGTCTAACATCTCTATAACAAGACAAGTCAAGTCAAGAACAAGAAAGATTATAAGGAAATGCTGCATCCTAACAAATAAGAAGAATCAAGCAATCTATAAACATGCATACGTCAAGGTAAGGGACTCGCCCGACCTCTCAAATTAATTAGTTTATGGCTAGCCCTGCTACACCTCTAATACAGGGCTAGATTCTTGTTTCATCAAAGCGATACAATCCACATAGGGCATACGGTATTATCCTCTACTCAGAGTGGATAACTGGGAACCTTGTAAGACCGTCCGCACTAGTGTTGCTAGGAAGATTGTTAAATAATGTAATATTATAAAAATAGAAGAAAAATAGTGTATATAATAATATATAAAGTAACGAGTGCGAATAGTCTAAGACTCTTGTTATGTAGAGGTTACGGCTCTCTTCAAATCCACCAGTTTGTTTGTCCCAATCCCAACAGTCCTCGCAGTTCACCACTACCAGTGGCTTATCATTTCCACAGCCATAAGGGATGACTGGCAGCCTTATGAGACTATTGCAGCCCGTATTTGGAGTAGCTTGGTGATCTCCAAAGAAGGAGAGCCACATATTACTGTCACGTATCTGCCATAACGTATTGCTTGAGGATTGGGAACTGTACGCTAGTAGCAACAAGTTCCACTTTGTAAGGTTCCCCCATTGGGAAAATGTCTAAGTTCACCACAATGTGTGATCTGGTTGGTTTCCATGCTCGGAAGGGTGGCAAAGGACACGCAGCACAAATTTTCAAGATCGCAAATGTGTGCCCTCCGATTCAAAACAAATGATGCTTGTTAGTTATTGAACCGGCATCATTTATTTTGAAACCGGGGAGTATATTGTAGTCTCCCAAATGCAAGAAAATGATCATCGTCAACCGCAATGAACTGTAATTTTCTTTCAAGACGAACCATGAGTGGTATGTGCTAACAGAGGCAAGCAACCAGAAATGCCAACAACAAGAAATTTCCTGTCTTCGTGGGCGGACACTACTGTTGTGGTTGATCCTGCAACTCTGAAGAACACAACGCGAGAGAGAATTTTTCGTGCTACGGGAGCGGCAGCATTTTTTTACTCTGATTGAAGTATTTAAAGGCGTACCGATGGAGGTAGTGATGGGGATCCAGGCCCTATAGTGGCCGCCTATTCCGTGGCCCTCATCACCAACTTGGTGCATGCCTGGTCATCTAGCTAACTATTATCGACTGAAAGCAATCAAATAAATTTGAGCTTGCCTCTAACTTACAGAGCCTACCTTTAACTGTCACACTGAACTGCTTTGAATACATGTGGTTATGTAGTGCGTAAGCTAACAATTACTGGATGAATTTATTCTGCAGCACATGAAATTCATTCTGCATGTTGGTCCTTAATGGTTCATCAGTGTGGATAACAATTGTGATTCTTATGGCAAACCAAGACATGATTCCCTTTCAATCATTTGATTATCATGAGCATTAATTCAGAAAAATCCAACACTTCACTAGGGGATGTAAAGCAACTCAGAGCATTTTTCTTATGGCAAACCAGAGCCACCCCATGTTTTTAAAGCGTCCTCTAATCGCGCTTGGTTGTCGATAGTCGACAAATCGGTGTGTGCCACATATAAAAAGACTAGACAGAATGTAAATAATAAACGTGATGGGTGTGTGCCTCTACAAAATATATCAACAACAGCAACACTGGCTATATAGCAGAGACCTCATTTAAATCCGTGAAACGTAGGGGTAACATGATTCTGAAATTATATAAGTATGACTCACCTGTCACTATTTAGTACCAGATTCTTTTCTTTTTTGCTACACGTGGATAGTGCTATGTTGAATGCGCTGTATGACCTAGAGATATTTTCTTATTAGTTATCCTGCAATGCAAATCTAGCAAGATAATCAAATCTCTACCACTTGCTGCTGCATTTTGTAAAGAAGTTGAGCGGTTGTGTTATACAATTGCAAAGGAATATATTGATTTAATCATCAACTATATTGTCAGTCAATGCACCTGTTGAATCTGTAGCAGAATATGCTTGCAGTCATGTTGTGAAATGGAGCACTGATTAGTAAAAAAGTTGGAGCTCGACATGACCAGAATAAAAATACATCGTCTAAAGACACAAACAAGTAACATCAAACAAAACCATTAGGTAAATAAATAATGTCCAATTAGCGGGAGCTGTTAGCTAATCTAAGTGTTCCTAAATCATGTCATTCATAGGATTGTATATACACAACCATTGACGGAAACAATGTTTCAAAAGGCGTAGTAGGACAAGTCGTTGGTCTCTGTGATGAGACTTCAGTCATTGACTTCACCTAGGTTCACCTACGGTGGTTGTACTTTTGAAATGTTATTACAAATGAAAAAGGTAGTTATTGACAACCTAATATAGAAAAATAGAGAATAATAAAGAACCTACGTCCTAAGCAAAGTGGTGCCGCTCCTCCTGTCACATAGTTCCGGATTCTTAAACAATATGACAGGGTTTATATACGACAGGATAGTGAGAATATCTGGAGTTATCCTAGTTGAGTTCAGTGTAGTGTAATTCCAAAGAAAAGAAGAAAATGAAGAAATGCCTGCCTGAAATGTACAAGCGAACTCCAGCAAGGACACAGACTTAGGACAGAAACCGATTCATTCAAACTCGGATAGTTTTCCTTCCTGAACAGTATTAATCAATGAAAGAAAGGAACTAAGCCTAATGCAGTTGGTGAGGTGTGGATGGACAACCCCAGCTTATCAAAGGTTCATATTATTTTATTCCATCCACCTATTTCTTATATATAATGTCACCTAGCTTCTTAAAGGTTTGTGTAACACCCAATTTTTCAAAAATTTGAAATCAAGAAAAATGAATTACATGTATGTTTGCATTTGATTGGAAACTTAATTTCAAAATTTCGCTAGAGCTTCGTTTAAAATTTGAAAAGAAATTCAAATTGTAGAAATAAAGGAAAAAGAAAAGAGAAAAGGAAAATAAAAAGCCCTCGTGGGCCAAATCTTTGCCCCGGCCCACCTCCCTTCCCCCCTCCCTTTTTCTTTTCTTCTCCCCCGCCGGCCCAAGGCCTAGCCACCCCTTTCTTTCTCCCCTCTCTTTCTCTGCACGTGGACCCCGACCGTCAGGCCCTTCTCTTTCCTTACGCCGCGCGCGACAGGGAGCCGATGATGCCGCCCCGAATTCAAAATCGCCGGCAAGAAATCCCCTCCATAATGGCCCCGGTCACCTTCCTTCGGGGGGAAAATCACTTTCCATGCTTCGCCGGCCCCGTCCCCCTATAAATACCAGCCGGCGCCCTTGTTTTTCCTCACCCCGAAGCTCAAACCCTAGCTGCCACCGGTGCAAGGAACACGCCGGACACCTCCGTTCGAGAATTGTGTTGCCGTTTCGCCGGTTTCGCCGAAGGCCGACGACCTCCACCGAGCTCCGCCGTCGCCATCGCCTCCCGGCTCCGTTCCAAGCCTCGAAACCACCCTAGGTGAGCGCGCGATGCCCCCCTCCTTCGTCTGGTGTAGAGAACGCTCGAGATTAGGCGTTGGAGTGGTCGATTGGCCATCGCCGGCGAGGCCCCGCCGCCGTGCACCGCCGGGCCTGGCGCGTGCGCCGCGTCTGCTGCCCATGGGGCGACGTGGCCCATCCTCGGTCGTCGATCTGAGGTCGACGAACGAGATTATAACGTGGCATACCACTTCGGGATTTAAAATCCCGACCACTCCGTTTAGATCCAACAGTCACGATTAAACCGACCCATATCCGTTCGCAGATTTGCACATAAGCCCTCGCCTCTTTTAAAAGATTCACAGCTAGGTCCTGGAATTTAGGAAATAGCCCATGTACTTTAATTTAATTCTGTCAGCACTATTAAATTTTTTTTTGACCAGGAACACAGCAGGGGAAAACCCCTCCTGTTGATTTATTAATAACATAGCACAATTACAAAGTGCATTACAAGATCTTCCTGAGAAGGGAAGAACCTATAGACTACTAACCCATACAGAAAGGGACTCCTCACAACTAGACCTAAATCGACATTTTTGCTTATTCAGAGTTGTACAGAAGCTCCTTTTCCAAGCAGATATTGAGGGCCTCTTATTTCGGAAAATCAGCCCATTACGGGCTAACCATATTTCCCAAGCCGCAATGGAGAATATTTCCATGAAACCTTGTCTAGGCCACCTCCTTTTCGCCGTAGCCAAAGAGTCGAAGAATGGGATCTCATGATTCCATTGTATTCCCAGGATTTCCCAACATAACACACTAAACGGGCACTGGAAGAATAGATGATAGGTGAGTTCCTCCATTCCCTGTTCACATAAAACACAAGAATAGTCTGCATCCTGGATCTGCAAGTTCTTCCTTCGGAGCAGGTTTCTAGTATTAAGCCTGTCCAAACAGAGCAGCCACGTGAATATCTTCAGCTTCTTAGTGACCCTTGATTTCCAGATCCACTGCAAGGGATTAGGTATGTGGATATGTGCGTAAAAACTCTTGTAGATTTTAGAGGACGTGAATTTACTAGGATTGAGTCCTTGTGACCAACTATCTTTAACAAGATCCCGCTCCTGGCGAGAGACTATCAGCTGTGTCAGTTCCACTAGCTCCCGAGATGCCTCCTGTGATAACGGTGTGTGAAAGTTATCGTCCACTCTGTCCCCCTCCAAATACTGAGCAATTGAAATGTCCGGATTTTTTGCAAAGG
Organism: Tuctoria greenei; assembly: GCA_036927565.1. Taxonomy (NCBI): domain Eukaryota; kingdom Viridiplantae; phylum Streptophyta; class Magnoliopsida; order Poales; family Poaceae; genus Tuctoria; species Tuctoria greenei. The sequence goes on from JAYESD010000010.1 coordinate 105,904,173, forward strand.
AAAAGAGTCTGCTATATTTTTCATGTAGTATAGTGTGATCAGCCCACCGGTCCTTCCAAAGTAGGATCGTATCTCCTGGACCAATCCTTATCTTCATATTGTTCTGGAAAATCAGCCAGTTAGACAACACGTCCTGCCACCAGAAGGAGCCTCTGCATGTGGCATGTAGGGGCTGGTTATTTTGACCATATCTGCTCCATATTAGTTCCACCCATGGTATATCCATCCTATTATAGGCTTTGTATAGAAATTTTTGTAACAGTGCATTGTTCAGTCGTGTAATAGATATCAGCCCCAAACCGCCTTTGTTAACCGGAGCCGTAACTCTTTCCCATGCTACTAAGGGATGACCTCGTCCCGCCACATCCGTTCCTCTCCATAGAAACGTTCTTCTGATATTATCCAGCTTGTATATCACTGTAGGACGAAGTTTAAGAGTACACATAGCATAAATTGGCGTAGAGGATAGAATTGTGTTAGCCAGCACACATCTTCCAGCCATCGAGAGCCAGCTGGCACAAGCAAAGGCTTTCCTTTCCATACTTATAGTGATGTGCTCGAAGTCTTGCACTTTAGGTTTCACTGGTGTCATCGGAAGACCAAGATATGTGAAGGGAAACGAGCTGACCTGACATCCCAGTGTCCCTGCTAGTATAGTTGCCTCATTGTCCGATACATTAATGGGTACCAGGAAGGATTTATTATAGTTTACTTTTAGTCCCGTAGCCTCACCAAAAGAATACAGAAGAGATCTCATAAAGAATAATTCCTTTTGTGATGCATGGAGTATGAGGAGGGTGTCATCTGCATATTGTACACATGGGAAGTCCAATGTACCTGTGCCTCTTAGTGGAAGAGTGAGAAGACCAATGGAGGCAGCCCAATTGCACATTAGTTGGAGTAGCTCTGCTGCCAGTACAAAGAGAAGGGGTGATAGCGGGTCTCCCTGCCGGACTCCTCTTTTACAATTGAAAGGCTTGCCTGGCACGCCATTGAGTAGCACCGAAGAAGTGGCCGAAGACAGTATGTCACTGCACCAAGTGATCCACTTATGCGGGAAGTTCATAGTCTTCATCATTAGAAGAATTGCTTCATGTTCCATTGTGTCAAATGCTTTTTCAAAGTCAAGTTTAAGGATGATCAGGCCCTGTCTCGAATGTTTACATTGATATATGTACTCGTAAGACCAAGCGAGACAATCTTGTATGGATCTGGACTTTATGAATCCATATTGGTTGCGGTGAATCAATTGTGTGATGCTCTTCTGTAGTTTTTTAGACATCATTTTTGTAATCAACTTAACACTCGTATTCAATAATGATATTGGCCGGAAGTCCCTTACAGAGGTGGGGGTGGGGACCTTAGGGACTAAAGTAATAAGAGACCCATTTACTGGACCCAGGCTGGTTTTACATTGGAAGAAATCGTCACATACCTGGAGTATGTCATCTTTGATGATTGGCCAGCATTTCTTGAAGAATTTATTGTTGAATCCATCCGGCCCAGGTGCCTTGTCATTAGGCATTTCCTTAACTGTTTCTTCAATTTCGTTTGTCGTGAAGGGGGCTATTAGATGATCTAGCCCGTCAATACTAGGTGTGAGATCCTTCATCAGCACCCAGGGATGTATTGGGTTCGATGTCCCCATTCTCTCCTTGAAACAATTCCAGATGTATGCAGCCTTTTCGTCGTGGTCCACTACCTCCCGACCATCCTCCCTTGCTATCATAGTAATGAAGTTTCTCCTATAACGTTCTGTGGCAGCCGAATGAAAGAATCTAGTGGCTTCTTCTCCTACTTTCGTCCACCTTGTTGTATATCTCTGCTTCCAGAAGTCATTCTGATTCAGTAAGACCCTCCCAATGTGATCTTTTAGTATACTTCTTAGGGATCTTTCATTTGGGAAAAGCGGTCTTCCTTCCTCCAATTTGTCCAGAACTGCCAGGGCCATATTAGATTGGGAAAGCATGAGAGACCATCTGTTCTTTCCTCTACTCCATTTCTTAAGAGTTTGTCTTAGAGCCTTGAACTTAGCACTGAGCCTTTTAACACTATCCGAGAGATGTTGGAATTTCCTGCTTTGATGCCAGGTTGAACTTACTGTTTCCATGAAATCATTATGTCTCATCCAGTGATTTTCAAACCTGAAAATGTTAGCCTTCGGTATTCTAGTGCCAATCTGAACCACACAGGGTACATGATCAGAGGTGGTTTTAGCTAGAGGTAATAACATTGTATTAGGAAAGGAGACTGACCATTGAAGGGTAGTAAAACACCAGTCGAGCTGCTCAAGTAACGGATTTCTTTGCATATTACTCCACGTAAATCTTCTCCCTTTCAGAGGAATTTCCACTAGGCTCATTGAATTAATCCACTCATTGAAGAAGATCATGTCTGAAGTGTTAGCCCCCGGACGATTTCTATCATCATGTGATCTGTAGAAATTAAAGTCACCAATGAACATGTGTAATTCTTCCTCCTGCACCGTCAGTTGATTAAGCCAATTCATGAAATTCAGTCTTGCTTCTCCAGAGCAAGGGCCATATATTGTGGTAAGGTGCCAGACCATGTTGTCCAGTCTTGATCGAAATTTCACCGTGATAGCAAAGGGCATTACACATAAAACAGAACCTTCCAACATTTGATTGTTCCAGCCCATTAAGATGCCTCCAGACATACCCAAAGCAGGTGCATAAGCAAAATGACCAAATCTTCTTGGGGCAAATTTCTTAATATAAGACGAGTCAAAGAAATCCCGTTTGGTTTCCTGTAAGCAGTAAATCATACTAGAGCTTTCCTCAAGTTTAGCTCTAACTGCTCTATGTTTTTCAGCATCATTAAGCCCACGAATATTCCAATTAAGAATATTAAATTGGCGAAGACACGTCATCATCAAAAAGATATAAAAAGAGATCATAAGCCAACTGTCGACCTGACATCACGTCAGGGACTTCCCATAACAAAGAGAACAAGTGAAAAATAATGTTCAAAAGGCCATCAACAAGCCGCAACACCCACACAGGGGTCCAACACAATCCACCATCAACAACAACACAAAAGAACCGCATAGCTAAGATTAGCATACATAAAGCAACAAAAGTGAGGTCAGTCCTGCCTCTCCGGCCTTCACACCTTCGGATCGTCATGGAGAACTTGTTTCAGGGTCACCGCTGGCCTCTCCAGCAGTGAGTTTCAGGCGCGCCTCCTCAGGAGGCACGCCACATGTCTCCGCAACCGCTATGAGTTCCTGAACTGGTATTTCCGGGTACGGCTCCCTCCTTTCTTGTAGATCCTCTAGTGTGGGGAACTTGACTGGGCCTTCGAAAGCTGAAGCACCCAAAGACATCTCCATCTCAGCAGGGTCGACAAACCGAACTTTCTTCTTAGATTTTCCTGTTAAGAGCTGGGAACAGCCCTCAGAAATCTGTTTAAACCCACTGCATTTGGATGCTATGCGAGGGCTTCGGCGAACTGACTCCTGCAGCCCTTCCTGCACACTGGTAGGGGGTTTTCCAGTCTTTTTGAACTTCCTAGTGTAGGCCAATCCATATCTCTTGTCAGCACTGAGACGAGTAGACAGCAGTGGTGATCGTTTCAGCCTCTTGGCTGGCCCAGGTTCCATCTCCGGTTGCTTCTCCGGGGACTGCTGATCTTTGACTTCCTCAATTGTGAGCCTGAACTGGGAGCAGGAACTTCCCTCACCCCCGGCAAGCAAGGCTGTCGCAGATGAGCCCTGAATAGAGGTGACCGGACTGATGTGCCACCAAGCACCAGCGAGCTGCTGGAATGAGGTAGCCAGCAACTGACGAAAAGCTTTGGAGTCGAAAGGAGTGATCCACTCCGGCTTCTTGGATAGATTCTCCAAATCCACAAAATGAAGCGGGCTAGACTGCCCATCTAGATTCTTTTCCATGCCATGTTCAGATAAGGTAGTAGAGGAGCCAGACGGCGGTCCATTGGATCCAGACTCGACTTCTGACACGTCCTGCGGGTCCTGTGGAACATTCTGAGGAGCATTATGTTGTGGCCAGGGAGCCCATCCCAGGTGAAGATCCGCCATCTGTTGCTGCTGCTGGACTGCAGCATCCCATTCTGGGTCTCCAGCCGGTGCCTCCGGGGCCCAGTGGTCCCATTGATTAGCTGGAGCTGGTTGCCCCATGCCCGGCATGGGGTGTGGGTTGCCATTGTCTGGGACCTCGTCCTCAAAGTTGGCGAAGATGTCCGGGTGCTGGGAGTTCAGCACCACCACCGGACAGGACCAAGAGATGGCCCTCCCATCCCGAGAGCCGTGTCGGAATACTAGGCTTCGCGGCACCATGTCTGCTCCATGATACAAACACTTGACAAGAACATAACCAAGTGCAGCCGGGTTAGTGTGCCAACTGACCAGCTTGCCAAAAGAAGAAACAGCAATATCAATGTTTTCCATAGTCTGATAATCCAGTGGGAAATCAAGTATAAGAATCCACCCAACCGCGGAAAACTCCCTTTCCCTTCTATTTATGCCAAAGTCATGCCGTACAAAGCGGACATGGATGTCGGCCACCGCAATAGGATTGTTTAGCAGCAGGATATCACGTTGCAGACTGCAGTCAAGGCCAATAAGAGCTATCCCCAACGAGGTAAGGCCAGTGGAGCGTACCGTAAGATTGAGCACATGCTCCAGGTGATGGACAATATGTGGGATGAAACCTGCATACGCGTTCTCATCCAGCACTCGATCCATGTCTTCGGCTATGACGAAGTGTTCATGGTTTGCGACTGGCTCCCCTGGAAGATGGACCACCGCCCTGGCAATGCGATCTTCACCCCCATCCTCAACCTGGAAGATGTCATCCGGGATGAACCTGGCAGGTTCTACTGGAAAGTTTGCCATTTTGGTGGACTGGGTGCTATTGTGGAGGACAAGCGTTTTGCACTGGGGTGTGGCGATATCATTGCACCGAGTGGATGTGATTGATATAGGGTCTCTCTTATGACTCCTGGAAGCCTCCGCCGGTTCATCTTCTTTCTCTGGGTTCATACCCGGGCTCTGAGGCACCAAATGACTAGTGGGACCGGAACGATCCTGCTGACCCTTGGGCTTCCATATCTGTCTCCGCCCTTTCCCCCGCCGTCGGAAACAGATTCGCGCTTTATGGCCGTATCTGTAGCATATCCTGCATCGGACAGGGAAGTGGCACTGTCTGACAAGGTGAGTGGGGCTTAAACATCGATAGCATCTCTTAGATTTTATTCTGCCCTGGGAGTGAATTGGGTCATTTAATGTCCGCATGAAGCTTCGAGAGATAAGCTCTACACCCTGCTCCCTTTTCTTGGGAAGCCACACTCGTTTAGTGACTTCCGACTGAGAGTTATTCCTGATTGCTTCCCCTCTCAGCTCCTTGGCCTGACTCATGGAGGAAGATCCGGGATTTGCTATTAATTTCAACTGTCCAACACCACTCTTCACTGTGTTAAGACCGTTAGGAGTCTTGTGACTAGGCCAATTTGAATTTTGAACCTTGACATCAGAGCTAATCCTGTTTGGTAATTTGTTCCTCGTGCTCAATCTTGTCTGATCAAGTCTGATGGATCGCTGAACAACAGATTTCCAAGAGTTCCGGGTCGTAGTAAAGGCTTGAGAAACCCTAATCGGATTACCTGCAATAGGGGGTGAGGAACTAATGGATCCAAAAGCCATACCTGTGGGGTAGTAAGAGGATTCACTTTGCTGGGGGGATAACAGGGATTTTGATCGACGATGATTCTGAGAGGAGTTTGGATATCCACGAAATTTACGACGACGTGAGACCAATTGCCAAGACTCCCTTTCTTCAGCCTCCCAGATTTTCATTTCCTTTTTCCAATCTGGACCCCCATCTCTCCAGAGATGAAAAGAGATATCAAAGTGTTCTGATGTTATCTTGCCTAAGGAGCAAATCCAAAATCCAACATGTTTGGAAGCAACTGAGAAGCAGAAATGTCAGTCACAGGCGGGTCTTACATGAAATCCATAAGGTGAACCCCCGAGCACCGAATGAAGTACCCAGCCAACTGAGGCCTCTGAGAGCCTAAATGTATGTCGACCAAACACCACTAGAAGAAGGAATGATCCTTCCGGGGAAGAAGAGAGATGACAAACCGGAGTCTTAAGCAGATTAATCACTTTATCCTCAAAATCCCGCCCAGCCTTGAAGTTCCAGCTATGCAAACTTGGCGGGAGATGAACCAAGTTCGCTAGTCTATCACTCATGTTGAGAACACCAGTAACCGGAGCAAGATCTCAAGCCCGAAGAGGTTGATGACAGTCGATAGCCGCCGGGCTAGAGAGAAACCCACTTGCAGACTCTAGGCACGAGTAGTCGTCGAGACCCACGAGGTCACCCGCGCTAGTCAAAACGCTCTCGCTTACTCTCTCTCAGTAGCTCGCTCACAATGATGGTGGCCGCCGGGACCGGGGTGGTCACCGGCGGGGAGGGGCGGACGCTCGCTCTCGCTCTCGCTCTTTCTCAGGCTGTGTACCGTTCGTCAGCACTATTAAATTGAATGAACAATGCATTTTAGCCCCTGTTTTCACCACTAATTATGTTTTTAGCCTCTATAAATTGTAATTAACCCCCTGGTTATGTTATAAAAATATTTTTAAGCCCCTGTTCATGTCTGTTTTACATAAAAGCCCCTGCACTAATGGATATTTACATAAAATCATAAGTTTGCACTCTCTTTTTGCACAAATTAATGAGGGACATTATTTGATTAACATTTACTAATTTTTTTACATCAAAATAATCTATTTAAAATTGTTGTGACATCTGCATAGTATTATTATTTATGTTCTGAGCTAAGGAATTACAATAAACTCATGCAAGGCTCTAAAATGAAGATAAATGACATGAATTGTCAATCAACACCAATGTCCACTAAAACCCAAACTTCAACCCACATCACTAATAAGACATCAACTAGGAAAAATAAATGCCAGAGACGTAATTGCATAGGTTTTTCTTTGGTGATTGCTTATTTGTGATGTGCCTATGTTTGCTTGTTTCTTATTGCGTGTTGCTATTTTCTGCTCCGCGTGCGATGATGTATTTAGAGTCAGTTCTCGAGCCGACTTACAATCTTCAGGACTACCACTTCACCGACCCACACTTCGAAGAAGGCAAGTTCCTTGACCATTTTGCACCTATTTTATTAAGTTTTAGTTAGTTGCATGCTTAATAATGGAATCCTATTTATTGCACCCTTCCATACAATTCCTTGTCACCGGGATGGTTTGGGTAGATGTTATTATTACTTTTACGCTTAGCCATGCTTAGTATTGGGAGGAAATTTCTCTACATACATGTTATACTATTAATTGTTGTGATCATTTACTGTGATATGGTGAAATGAATAGTAGTGGATAGGAATTTGGCGGGTTGGTTTGTTTGGTATGGTGCAGTACGCACGAGACCCGGGTTTTGGGGTATGAACCTTGCCGAATTCCAAGGACCGGTTTATGGAGGAAGTCACTAAGCTTTATAGTATCGCCACAAGACTGAGTATGGGACAGCTTGGTCGATTAATTAGGCATGTCCCAGCATAGTATTAGTGGCTCGATAGTGCGGGAAAATGGTTCAGGGTGTACTGCCTTGGGATCCGCATGGCTCAAGAGGGGGCAACTGGGGTGTTGAGACGTGGTTTAATGGCTCACACTTTTGTACAGGGGTGAAACCTCAGAGGACTAGTACACGTTGGGAGAATCTTTGTAAAGACCTCGTAGTAATCTACTGGCCACACACCAAAGGAAGTGTGCAATGTGGTTCGCGACCACGGTCATCAGGGAGGTTTACCTAGTCCACCTGGCAACAGGGGATGAAATCACGGCTTGTGGGTAAAAAGTACATTATCTGCGGAGATTTAGAAACTGTAATGACAGCCGTGCTCACGGACAAGAGCGGCTTGGTGTCCAATTCATAATTAGTCAATGATTGCGAATGGTGGTTTGGTTGGTTTGGTTTTGGCTTATACATGGATTATGGTTGGGTTCACTCACCTAGAAGTAGGTGCTAATGAAAGTTAAGGATAGGATGTAATGCTATAGTGCTTAAACCAAATTTGGCCTTCCTTTCTAACAACCTACATGTCATCTCTTCCCCACTTGCTGAGTACGGTTGGTACTCAAACTTGCTTGTTGCTTATCTTTCCTCAGTCTACAATGGAGAAGAGGTGGAGAATGAAGACTTCTACGCTGATCCGGACGAGACGTTCTAGGCTAGCGCAACCCCCGGGCAACGCCTGTGCATGGAGCCACACTAGTTTACTTTTCCGCTGCTTTGCTTTGTAATCTTATTTTAGACCTACGGGTCATTATTGTAAAACATTTATGTATTCGAACATGGCTTGTAATAAATGATGTTACACTTTCGTCTACACATGTATGATGTGAACCGATCCTGGTATACATGTAGAAGACATCTGGTTGTCTTGTTGGGACTGGATGTGACAAAGTGGTATCAGAGCCGTGTTGCCCGTAAGACGCAAGCCTAGGTAGAAAAGGAGAACTTGATGACTCTACTATATTCTAAAAAGTAATTTATAAAATTGCTTTGTATTCTCTACCTTGTCTACTTGTTTTATTTACTCTTTTATTTATATGTTTTGTTACTGACACTCTCCTGTTTCAAAATTTGTAGATGGCCCGCACCAAGACGACCCCCCGTAAGTCGACTGGTGGACGTGTGCCCCCGCGTAGGCTGGCCAGTCGCTCTCCAGACATTGATCTTCGCCGCCCCATTGTGACCCGTTCTGACGGCAAGGCCGCTGGACGCCTGCGACTTTGTCTCCTAGCCATACTTCGTGAGGCTGGCTATCATCACCATAGCCTCTCGCTCTCCTACCACACCACTGGAGTGCAGCGCACAGGCAAGGAGTGGAACTGCAAGATCTACATATACTACGGCGACGAGTTGGTGAAGACCCACAGCAGTCCTGCTCCTGCTTGGAGGAGCTCCTGCCGATATGCGGAGCAGGATGCTAGCTGGGAAGCAGCTACCTTTTGGAGTCACGCTTACCATTTCCGTCTGGAGGGCACGGTGCACGCCTTCGTTCCGCAGCGTCCCAGTGGTACTGCAGGCTTCGTCTCCATGCACGTGGCGGGACCTTTGGACCTTCCACAGTCTCGTCAGGCTATTGACGACGTGGCCCAACTCAGTGCCCGACTTCAGAAGGCGCAGCAGGAGATTTAAGATGGTCGTGACCTCGCCTAGCACTACGAGGCGGTGATCAGGAGGTATCGTCGGATCACCGACGAGGACCCGGACGGCTACGCGTCCGACACTTCGACGTGGACCCCAGACTCTCCAAACCGTCGTGACGGTCAGCACGTGTCGTCTTCTAAGGAGTCTTCTGACGAGGAGCCATCCAGTGAGGCGTCTGACGCTCCACCGCCACCTGCTGCCTCACCACCACACGGCCCCGAGGACCCCGACGAGGACCCGGAGGAGTTCCCTCTAGACGACGAGTAGTCCCGATCCCTGCCCACGACTCAAGGATAGGCACACCCCCCTAATTAGTTGAATAAAAGCGATGTAGACGTATCTGTGTGACCTTGAGTTGTGTTTTCTTTCATGATTTCCTCTTAGTGTGTTGTGTGAATTGTGGAACGCCTTGGCGACTTGTCCACGACCGCACCTTTTTGATACTTCCTTAATTAGTGAGCTATTAATAAAGAATTTTCATATATACTCGTGCTTGATTGTGATTTTTGCATATAGTAAGGGTATCGTATAGTAGTCTTCCACTAGTTATAGTAGTACCTAAGACTATACTCTCTTCGTACTCAGATGGCAGGCAGGGGAAGAGGTCGTGGCCCTGGCCGTGGTATGCCCCTCAGTGATGATGAAGCTGGATTCCAGCTACCACAATGGAACGGGAGAGGCGCCCGGGGAGCACCTGCGATGAATCACATGCAGCAAATGATGGCCATGCAGATGCAGATGATGCAGAACTTGATACAAGTGGTGGCTAATATGCAGCAAGCCCAGCAAGCCCCTCCACATCCACTACCAAATCAGATCCAACCATAACCAGCACCAGGACTCCGATCCCATATGAGAGACTTTCTTAACACCCATCCACCCACCTTTGCCACTGCTAGTGAGCCAATGGATGCTGACGATTGGCTGAGAACAGTTGAGAGCAAGCTGAGAATTATCCAATGTGAAGGAAGGGAGAAGGTATTGTTAGCCTCGCACCAACTCCAGGGACCTGTAGCCGATTGGTGGACTGCTTTCACTGAAGCCCGTCAGAACCCAGATAATATCACATGGGATGAGTTCAAGATTTACTTCCGCAGTCATTTCGTGCCCGAAGGAGAGGTCCAGGCGAGACGTCAGGAGTTTCTCATGCTGAAGCAGGGCCGTATGAGTGTGCGAGAGTACTTGAACAAATTCACACAATTGTCTCGCCATGCACCAGAAGATGTGGACACCGACTCAAAGAAACAGTTCCGTTTTAAGAAGGGGCTTCACAAGGAGCTGAAGTTCGCTATGGTTTCCAATGACTACAATAGTTTCCAGAAGTTGGTGGACAAGGCGTTTGAAGTAGAAAGGACCGAGAAAGAACTGGATGATGATGACAGGAAGAGGAAGTTGGCTCAAGGACACAGTTCTCGAAATAATGTGCGCCCTCGCTTTGCCCCTCGGTCTGCGGCACCTATGACTCGTCCTATGAACTCTTACATGGGACAAAGGTTCCCAAACTCCTCCTACAGGCCACCCACACCATACAACTAGCAGATGCGCCAACCACCACAGTCTCCACGCCAACCAATGCAACCACCTCGCCCAGCAGCTCCAGTACCCCGCCCTAGTGGTCAGCCGCAGCAGAACCATCAAGGAGGTAATAGAGCCCAAGGTAACAATGCGGTTGTGCAGTGCTATAATTGTGGTGAGATGGGACATTTCGTCAATCGTTGCCCGAAGAAGCCGCTGCAGCAACCTACACGTGGAAGAGTTAACCACGTGACACTTGAGGAGGCGCACAATGCACCAGATGTGGTTGTTGGTACCTTTCCTGTCGACTCTCATCTAGCTACAGTGTTGTTTGATTCTGGTGCTACGCATTCATTCATATCTAAGGAATTCATGAGGCATGACATGGTAGTGCACTTAATGACTCACCAGCTTATAGTTCACTCCCCTGGGGAGAAATGATAACACGGCAAGTATGCCCTAATGTAAGGCTAGACATAACGGGGGTAGTTTTCCCAACAAACCTTATTGTTCTAGAATCTCAAGGGCTAGATATTATCCTGAGAATAGATTCGTTGACCAAGTACCATGGGGTGATCCACTGCGCCACGAGGACGATCTCCTTGACCTATACCAATGGTACCAAGGTTGAGTTCTCTCCAGATCAAGCTCCAACACAGAGGATCAGGCTCAATCAAATTGAGGTTGTTGAAGGGATTCAAGTTGTTAGTGAATTCCCAGACGTGTTCCCTGAGGAGTTAGCGGGAATGACTCCTGACCGTGAAATTGAATTCATCATTGAGCTAGTGCCTGGAACGGCCCCAATATATAAGAGACCATATAGAATGGATGCAAAACAATTAGCCGAGCTAAAGGATCACATAAGAGAGTTATTGGAGAAAGGATACATCCGCCCTAGCTCATCACCTTGGGGTGCTCCTGTCATATTCGTACCAAAGAAGGATGGCACTCAAAGATTGTGTGTGGATTATCGTGCTTTGAATGCAGTGACCATCAAGAATAAGTACCCACTACCAAGGATTGAAGATTTGTTTATCAGTTGCGGGGAGCATGTGTGTTTTCTAAGATTGATCTTCGTTCGGATTACCACCAGTTAAAGATTCGACCATCAGATATTCCCAAGACTGCATTTGTCTCTCGATATGGTCTTTATGAGTATACTGTTATGTCATTTGGGTTGACCAATGCTCCCGCTTACTTCATGTACCTCATGAACATGGTATTTATGGAGTACCTGGACAAGTTTGTGGTGGTATTCATCGACGACATCTTGATATTCTCCAAGAGTGAAGAATAGCACGAGGAACACCTGAGGTTGGCACTACAGAAGCTTAGAGAGCACCAATTGGATGCTAAGTTCAGTAAGTGTGAGTTTTTATTGAAGCAGGTATCATTCTTGGGACATGTCATATCAGAAGGAGGAATATCAATGGATCCAGGTAAAGTGGCAGATGTTCTCAAGTGGGAGACGCCGGAAAATGTGGGACACATGAAGCTTTTTGGGAATGGCTGGTTATTATCGACGATGTATTGAGGGATTTTCAAAGATCTCTCGGCCGCTAACCAAGCTACTCGAGAAGGGAGCTACATTCAAGTGGACACCGGAGTGTGAGGCGAGCTTTACCGAGTTGAAGAAGAGGTTGACCACTGCTCCAGTGTTGGTCATGCCGAATATGCAAAAGGAGTTCTCGGTCTATTGTGATGCTTCCGGACAAGGATTGGGATGTGTGTTGATGCAAGAGGGACATGTAGTGGCCTATGCTTCGGGACAACTCAAGAAGCATGAGAAGAATTATCCGACACATGATCTGGAATTAACAGTTGTAGTTCACGCACTGAAGATATGAAAACACTACCTGATCGGGAAAAGGACAGAAATCTACACCGACCACAAGAGCTTGAAGTACATCTTCACTCAGTTGGACCTTAATTTTCGCCAACGAAGATGGTTAGAGCTCATTAATGACTTCGATGTTGGGATCAACTATCACCCTGGAAAAGCGAATGTGGTCGCAGATGCTTTAAGTAGGAAGGCACAATGCAACAGTACGATGATCCAGACTTATCAACCACAGCTATGTGAGGAGTTTGCGAGATTAAACCTGTGCATAGTGTCTAATGCAGATGCAGTAGTTATGGAAGTGGACTCCACGTTGGAACAAGACATTAGAGAAGGCCAAAAGGAGGATAAGAAGATCCAGAAACTTAAGAAGCTGATGAAGGTTGGCAAAGCCCCAGATTTCAGAGAACATGAACACGGAACCCTATGGTTAGGAAAGAGGATATGTGTGTCGAATGTCAAGGGGATCCGAGAATTGATATTGAGAGAAGCCCACGACTCGTACTACTCTATTCATCCTGGGAGTATCAAGATGTACCAAGACCTTAAGGATCGATACTGGTGGCTTGATATGAAGCGTGATGTGGCCGAATACGTGGCTCTGTGTGACACGTGTCAGTTAGTCAAGGCAGAACATCAGAGACCGGCTGGACTACTTCAACCACTTAAGATACCTGAGTGGAAATGGAAGAAGATAAGTATGGACTTTATTGTGGGATTGCCAAGGACCCAGTCAGGATACGACTCCATATGGGTTGTCGTGGACCGGTTGACTAAAGTCGCTCACTTCATTCCGGTCAAGGAAAGCTACAATGGTTCGCAGTTGGCAGAATTATACATGGCAAGAATTGTGTGTATGCACGGTGTTCCGAAGAAAATAGTGTCTAATCGAGGTACCCAGTTCACCTCAAGATTCTGGCGGAAGTTGCATGAGTTAATGGACACTCGTCTGAATTTCAGCTCAGCGTATCACCCGCAGACAGATGGTCAGACAGAACGCACCAATCAAATCTTGGAGGACATGCTGTGAGCATGTGCCTTGAAGAATAAAAGAGTTGGGACAAGAATCTGCCCTACGCAGAATTCTCTTACAACAACAGCTACCAAGCCAGTCTCAAGATGTCCCCGTTTGAGGCGCTTTATGGGCGAAAGTGCAGAACACCCTTATTTTGGAATCAGACTGGAGAAAGACAAGTGTTTGGACCGGAGATACTCAGAGAAGCCGAACGACAAGTGCAAGAGATCCGGAATAATCTGAAGACAGCACGGTCAAGGCAGAAAAGTTATGCGGATGCTCGACGACGTGATCTAACTTTTGAGGTCGGAGACTTTGTGTATCTCAAGGTATCACTAATAAGAGGTCTAAGACGGTTCAAAGTGAAGGGAAAACTAGCACCCTGTTACATTGGTCCGTTCAAGATACTGGAGAGAAGAGAAGTAGCTTATCGTCTCGAGCTACCTTCTCAATTCTCAGATGTACACGATGTGTTCCACGTGTCGCAACTAAAGAAATGTTTGAGAATAACAAAGGAACACTTACCCATAGAAACTATAGATGTGCAAGAAGATCTCTCTTATGCAGAACGACCAGTCAAGATCCTAGAGACATCAGAACGTGTCATGAGAAACAAGACAATCCGCATGTGCAAAGTGCAGTGGAAACATCACTCCGAGGCAGAAGCAACCTGGGAGAGAGAAGAAGACTTCAAGGCCGAGTTCCCCGATTTTTTCTCTTAGGACGTCCGAATCTCGGGGGCGAGATTCCTTTTAAGGGGGTAGAGTTGTAACACCCAATTTTTCAAAAATTTGAAATCAAGAAAAATGAATTAGGAATGCATCATGTATGCTTGCATTTGATTGAAAATTTGATTTCAAAATTTCGCTAGAGCTTCGTTTGAAATTTGAAAAGAAATTCAAATTGTAGAAATAAAGGAAAAAGAAAAGAGAAAAGGAAAATAAAAGGCCCTCGTGGGCCAAATCTTCGCCCCGGCCCACCTCCCTTCTCCCCTCCCCTTTTCTTTTCTTCTCCCCTGCCGGCCCAAGCCCCAGCCGCCCCTTTCTTTCTCCCCTCTCTTTCTCTGCGCGTGGACCCCGGCCGTCAGGCCCTTCTCTTTCCTTACGCCGCGCGCGACAGGGAGCCGGTGATGCCGCCCCGAATTCAAAATCGCCGGCAAGAAATCCCCTCCATAATGGCCCCGGTCACCTTCCTTCAGGGGGAAATCACTTTCCATGCTTCGCCGCCCCCGTCCCCTGATAAATACCGGTCGGCGCCCCCGTTTTTCCTCACCCCGAAGCTCAAACCCTAGCCGCCGTGGGTGCAAGGAACTTGTCAGACACCTCCGTTCGAGAATTGCGCCGCCGTTTCGCCGGTTTCGCCGAAGGCCGACGACCTCCATCGAGCTCCGTCATCGCCATCGCCTCCCAGCTCCGTTCCAAGCCTCGAAACCACCCTAGGTGAGCGCGCGATGCCCCCCTCCTTCGTCTGGTGTAGAGAACGCTCGAGATTAGGCGCCAGGGTGGTCGATTGGCCATCGTCGGTGAGGGCCCGCCGCAGTGCGCCGCAGGGCCTGGCGCGCGCGCCGCCACTGCCGCCCATGGGGCGACATGGCCCATCCTCTTTGGGATTTAAAATCCCGACCACTCCTTTTAGATCCAACGGTCATGATTAAACCGCCCCATACCCCTTCGCAGATTTGCACATAAGCCCTCGCCTCTTTTAAAAGATTCACAGCTAGGTCCTAGAATTTAGGAAATAGCCCCTGTACTTTAATTTAATTCTGTCAACACTATTAAATTGAATGAACAATGCATTCTAGCCCCTATTTTCACCATTAATTATGTTTTTAGCCTCTGTAAATTGTAATTAACCTCCTGGTTATGTTATAAAAATATTTTTAAGCCCCTGTTCATGTCTTTTTTACATAAAAGCCCCTGCACTCATAGATATTTACATAAAATCATAAGGTTGCACTCTCTTTTTGCACAAATTAATTAGGGACATTATTTGATTAACATTTACTAATTTGTTTACATCAAAATAATCTATTTAAAATTGTTGTGGCATGCTGCATAGTATTATTATTTATGTTCTGAGCTAAGGATTTACAATAAACTCATGCAAACTCATGCAAGGCTCTAAAATGAAGATAAATGCCATGAATTGTCAATCAACACCAATGTCCACTAAAACCCAAACTTCAACCCACATCACTAATAAGACATCCCGGTTTTATTAAGAATAAAACCAGCTGCAAAATACATGTATGCCAGGATCAGTTTCACCATACATGTACGACAAGTAGTGATAAACAGTTCTATATCGCATGCAAACAACATTTATACCTTTCGAAAGGGTTTTGAATAGCAGCGGAAAAGGAAAAACTCTCTAGAGCAACCACAGGCAAATCGACTGGCAGCAACGCGACCTTCTACACACCGTCTTCAATAGAAACTTGTCTTCGTTGAATCTTCTCTTCACTGAGCAGCATTATAGAAAAAAAAGTACAACAAAGCAAGTGTAAGTACCATCCCTTGGTACTCAGCAAGTGGGAAATAAATGACATTAAGGCCAATCAAAAGAGAAAAGGCTGATAGTGGCTTAAGCACTAAGCATTAAATATATCCTTAGCTTTCATTAGCAACCTACATCTAAGTGAATAATCCCAACCATAACAATAATAATAATATAATAATGCCAATATCATTCCCAACCATCATCTCAACCATCGTCTAATTATGAATTCAGCACCAAGTCGCTCTTGTCCGTGAGCACGGCTGCCATGACAGTTTTCCAATCTCTGCAGAGAATGTATCCTTTACCCACAAGCCGTGATTTCATCCCCTGTTGCCAGGTGGACTAAATAAACCTCCCTGATGCCGGTGGCGGCCAACCACAATACACACTTCCGTAGGTGTGTGGCCAGGAGATCACTACGAGGTCTTTAAAAAGGATTCTCCCGACGCATACTAGCCCTCTGAGGTTTCACCCCTGTACAAAAGTGTGAGCCGCTACACCGCGTCTCAACACCCCAGTTGCCCCCTCTTGAGCCATGCGGATCCCATGGCAGTACACCCTGAACCAATTCCCCGCACTATCCAATTACCAATACTACGCCGGGAGAGGCCTAATTAATCGACCAAGCTGTCCCATACTCAGTCTTGTGACGATACTATAAAGCTTAGTGGCTTCTTCCATAAATTGGTCCTTAGAATCCGGCAAGGTCCAAACCCCAATCCCGGGTCTCGTGCGTACTGCACCATACCATTCAAACCAACCCGCCAGATTCCTATCCACTATAATTCGTTTTCCATATATCAATAAATAATCATAAATCATAGCTGACATATATGATCAATTGTTTCCCCATCTATTATGCATGGCTAAGCGTAAGTCAGTACCCCAAGTACCACCCTTTCCATCCCGAGCGACAAGAAATTATATAGAACGGTAAATAAAATAGGATTCACATTAATTAAGCATGCAACTAACTAGAATCCTTAAAATAGGCACAAGATGGTCAAGAGCACTTGCCTTTTTCTCATATAGCTGCTCAGTCTTCTGTTTCAAGATCTCCGTGTTGCTTCTTCTTCACGTCATGAACTCGTATAAACTACCGTTGAAAGATAAATAGAAGAAACCATTATCAATACACCGTACATGCAAAACGTGTTGCAAAGGCTACTACGCGGACACTTTACGGTGGAACGAGGAACTATGCGCGATAACATCTTAGGTCAGAGTTAAGTGTGTTTTATATGACGGATCAATGTTCCTAGTTTAAATAGTGTAATTATAATAGTTATAAGATGATGAATTATATTATTCCATTATCGTTTTATAGAATTAGGTATCTTTATAAGTTTATACGATTTCATTCTTATTTCTAGGGCTTTTCATTAATTTTAACGAGAACCTACGTGTTTACGTCGTCGTATGCGTAATCAGTTAATACATTATAAGTTATAAATCAGTTGCAATGCACAAGAATGCATTTTTATGTGTTTTAAGCATTTATATGCATTAACAAATATTTTCTACACATTAATTAATTAATTAATTAATTCTATGTCGTAAGTATTTTAAATGTGCTCAAATAATTTATTTATGCCATTTAAGCATTAACATCATGAATAAATATTTTTCTAGAGGTGTTTTAATGCAAAAACAACAACTACTAGGGTTCTATGTGTGAATCCAGCACGCTACAGGGCATTTTGGTGAAAACATCATTGTCCAATGCTTTTCTACAAATATACAAACTATTGCGGGGGCTAAAATGCTAAAACTGTGGGGTACATGGATCTAACATTCGTTCTACAGCAAAAACATCAATTATTAGACTCTACAGGGTCAGTTTTATAAAATCAGGGGCCTGTTTGCATTTAGTATAAAGTATACAGGGGTTTAAGTGCTCAACAGTGAAGGGGTATGTTCACATTTAACGTAGCCGTCGGATATAAAGAGCATGGCTCAGATTTTAAATGACTAAAGGGGTACACGTGTTCTATTCTCAGCCCTAGGATTTAAAGAGGACGGTCAAGATTAAAAAAATGAAGGGGTATGGTCTCTTCTAATCTGGGACGTTGAAGCACGATCTAACGGCCCGGAGCAAATAAAGCCATGTGCTTCTTCCTCCTCTGCCTAGGAGGCAGCACCGCCATTTATGGCGTGCAATGAGCTCGCTGGAGCTCGCGATTCCACAGTACTTCGCATGAAACTCATCACTAACTGCTAAAATCAGTGGAGAGGGTCCTCACGAACTCACCTAGGGCGTCTTCTAGGACTGGAAAGGCACGGAGATGGTGCAGACATGGTGCAGGGTGGCGGGTGTCGCTGCTCCTTGTCGGGACGACGTCGCTACGGCGTTCTCTTGCCTTCCACTTGCTGGGGAGCTTCACTGGTATGTGGCAAGTCTGTTGGAGGGGTTAAAGGAGGGAAACAACGAATGGAAGATTGAACCGAAGGTGAGGGCAACGGGATCTTACCAAGCTCGACGGGATCGGATTTTGAGACGAGGGATCGCGATGGTGAAGGATGGATGAGCTAGGAAGGGGCCTTACGACGTCCTAGGGCGGCCTAGCATCTACTGGAACAAGCAAATGGCGCGGCGGTCAAGTTTGCCGAGGTGAACGGCTGAGGCGAGGCGCCTCACGGAGACGAAGCGCGGCGACGGTTTGCTCGGCTCATGCGGTCGAGGGAAAACCCTAGGCGGGGGCAAAGCTCAAATGTGAGGGCGCCAGTATGATATATGGAAGTGGAGCGCGTGGCTGCGGATCCTTCAGGATCAGTCGCCAATGAGGGCGCGGCGAGAATCACGCGAGGCCTGCGCGTGCATGGTCGCAAGCGTAGAGAGGAAGAAACCAACGCTGATGATGGGGCCCGCACGCAGAGGGAGGAGATGGCGCTGTAGGCTACTGCGCACGCACGTACAAAAACGGTGGTGGCGACATCGTGCGAGTAGGGGCTAGGGTTGGGCAGGCACGAAGCATGCACGAGTTGGGCCTTGGGCTGGTGCAAGCATATGTTTTTTTTATTTTCTTTGTCCATTGATTTTAGGGTGTTACAGGAAAATAAATGCTAGTGACATAATTGTGTAGGTTTTCCTTTGGTGGTTGCTTATTTGTGATGTGCCTATGTTTGCTTGTTTCTTATTGCGTGTTGCTACTTTCTGCTCCGCATGCGATGATGTATTTAGAGTCGGTTCTCGAGCCGACTTACAATCTTTAGGACTACCACTTCACCGACCCACACTTCGAAGAAGGCAAGTTCCTTGACCATTTTGCACCTGTTTTATTAAATTTTAGTTAGTTGCATGCTTAATAATGGAATCCTATTCACTGCACCCTTCTATATAATTCCTTGTCACCGGGATGGTTTGGGTAGATGTTATTATTACTTTTACGCTTAGCCATGCTTAGTATTGGTAGGGAATTTCTCTACATACATGTTATACTATTAATTGTTGTGATCATTTATTGTGATATGGTGAAATGAATAGTAGTGGATATGAATCTGGCGGGTTGGTTTGTTTGGTATGGTGCAGTACGCACGAGACCCGGGTTTTGGAGTATGAACCTTGCCAAATACTAAGGACCGATTTATAGAGGAAGCCACTAAGCTTTATAGTATCGCCACAAGACTGAGTATGGAGCAGCTTGGTCGATTAATTAGGCCTCTCCCGGCGTAGTATTAGTGATTGGATAGTGCGGGGAATTGGTTCAGGGTGTACTGCCTTGGGATCCGCATGGCTCAATAGAGGGCAACTGGGGTGTTGAGACGTGGTTTAACGGCTCACACTTTTGTACAGGGGTGAAACCTCAGAGGGCTAGTACGCGTCGGGAGAACCTTTGTAAAGACCTCGTAGTGATCTCTTGGCCACACACCAAAGGAAGTGTGCAATGTGGTTCGCGACCACGGGCATCAGAGAGGTTTACCTAGTCCACCTGGCAACAGGGGATGAAATCACGGCTTGTGGGTAAAGGGTACATTCTCTGCAGAGATTTAGAAACTGTCATGACAGTCGTGCTCACGGACAAGAGCGGCTTGGTGTCCAATTCATAATTAGTCAATGATTGGGAATGGTGGTTTGGTTTTGGCTTATACATGGGTTATGGTTGGGTTCACTCACCTAGAAGTAGGTGCTAATGAAAGCTAAGGATAGGATGTAATGCTATAGTGCTTAACCCAAATTTGGCCTTCCTTTCTAACAACTTACATGCCATCTCTTCCCCACTTGCTGAGTACCATTGGTACTCAAACTTGTTTGTTGCTTATCTTTCTTCAGTCTACAATAGAGAAGACGTGGAGAATGAAGACTTCTACGCTGATCTGGATGAGACGTTCTAGCATGGCGCAACCCCCGGGCAACGCCTGTGCATGAAGGCACACTAGTTTACTTTCCCGCTGCTTTGCTTTGTAATCTTATTTTAGCCCTACGGGTCACTATTGTAAGACATTTATGTATTCGAACATGGCTTGTAATAAATGATGTTACACTTTCGTCTATACATGTATGATGTGAATCGATCCTGACATACATGTGGAAGCCATCCGATTGTCTTGTTGGGACCGGGTGTGACAGTTTGTCTTACTTTTTTTAGTTAATGGGATGAAAAAGTTGTAAAGCTAGAATTTCATTTTAGCATAAGGTCCCTTTGACTTTGACACGGCTCCACGAAGGTGATTCATACACAAAATTAGAGAAGTTATGTCGAATGTTGTTATTCAAAAGAAGTGATTATTGGTTGATTTTGTAAAGTGATTATCCTAATAAGATGAAAAATGCAGTTTCTCCTAATTCGGCGAAGTGATTCTCTGTACTGATTGAGAATCGCTTTCAGCTATAGAATCACTTCAAGAGAAGCTCTACCAAACAGACCCAATTTGTTGCATAGTTTTAAGCATAGAAGCTACACTTGTAGTATATTCGCATGCATATAGATGCACGACATGTACTACTTTAAACAGCTAGCAGAGGGAAGAAAGCAAACCGTGGGCTCTGGTGCAACTTGAACATGACATATGCTATCAACTAAAGGCAGCTGAGATTTTGAATAAAGTAGGGACTATATGAGAATTGACACAGGGTGATCAGGATTCTGCCTCATGTCACAAAAAAGGTGATGACATTACTCATAGGCAATAGTGAGCAAACCTGGAGACAAATCCTAATCACAAAGCTCTGTACTGAATAACAACTGCATGCTCTGCAACCAGATCAACATACTTATTCTTTAGATCAACCTACTTATTCTTTCTTAAGGAAAAACAATACTCCCTCTATTCTGAAATAAATGATGTTTAGGACAGCTAATTTGTTCAAATTAAACTAGATTTCTTGTTCTAAATGTCATTTATTTCAGAACGGAGGGAGTACAAGTTAAGAGAATGACCTTAACATCACTGGCAATGCTGTCGGAGCAATAGCTCAATTTCTGGCTCCAAGACATGCCCAAACCATTGGTGGCTCTCCTCTGGATCCAACCCTGACACTCTTGGCAGCACTGTCCACAGTCCATTGGTTGCATCAAACATGACCAGCCTTCCATCCACCGCATTGTACAAGCAAACAATCCCCATTCTGTCTGCAGCGTGAAAATGCCAGAAACTACCATGCCGACCAGCTACCAACTCGTCAAACACCTCAGCGGGCATCACACCAACCTCCTTCCACGACAAATCCTCCTCGCCACTGCCCATCTGCCACACCACCACACGTTCCACCTCGCCAAACCTCTCCAGCCCACCTACCAAGAACAGTCGCCCATCGAACATGAACAGATGAGCCGTGCTTAAACCAAGCGGCATCACAACCGGTAGCAGCTCCCACATCCCCATCGCGAGGTCGAACACCAGAAGCGCGTCTGAGCCACGACCAAGCACGTAGAGCCGACTACGGTCACCAGAGACAACAGCGTTTCCCAGAAGCGCGAAGGGTACCGGGAGATCGTGCTGAGACGCCCACCGCGGGGTAGGATCGGCTGTGTTGATGGTGTACGAGCGGACGGCCACGCCAGTAGTCACGGCGACAAGGATGTAGCTCGTGGACGAGGGGGAGGCACCCGGCGGAACGACGACGGAGAGGAGGTACGAACCAGCGGGGGGAGGCGGCAGATGTTGGAGCGTAGCGGGTGTGATGAGTACGGAAGGTGTGGCGCAGGAGACGAGGGGAGGGGAAGGGGGAGCGCCCTCATCTGCGAGCGGGGGCATGGGAAGGATGCAACGTGAGAGTGGGTGGACGGCGAGGCGCGGCGAGAGGAGGAAGAAGGCGTCCAGGCGGTGCGGAGAGAGGAGGGCGTGGAAGTCCGAGGAGCGGATCAGACGGCGTAGCGCGCGGGAGGCAGCGGCGACTGGGAGCAGCTGGGTGAGTGGGAGGAGGGAGAGGATGCGCTCTTGGAGGTGCAACGGGAGGGCGTCCCACGGGCAGGCGGTGGAGGCGGAGGCGGAGGCCATGGCCGGGGATGGAAATAGCTTTGGTGGTAGATCGCGGATTCGGTTCTGAAACGGAAATGGCGAGGGACACAGTGAAGGTGGGATACGGCTTCCCTCGTTTGTACGCATCTTACTTGTTCTAAACGTACGTTAGTTAAAGAGGGGGACAGAGGGGGACGTGTGGGAGGACTGAACTGGAGGAGGAAAGTCGCATCGGGATTCCCTTTTAGGTATTAACTCGCAGTATGTTAGTATCTGTACTGTTTATATTTAGAACGACGGATGTAATAGCTTCAAATATTACTCAACGGAAAAATAGTATCTCAACTCGCAGCCCAGCTAGCCATCCTCTCCTCACCGACGTCTTGTTTAGATAAAGAAAAATACAGAAATATTTGTGAGCTCATATATAATTAATTGTCCTTTCTCAGAGATGTGCATTGTCTTCATACTCAATCAACTTGAGTTTGAGATTGGAAATAATAAAAAGCTAGCTGTTTCTATTGTCAAAAACACAAAAGATGTTGTTCTACTGATTTGTATTATTATGGCTGCCATGATTTGGATATGAAACTGCATGATGCTAGAGAAATGATTTTACCTCAGCAATGCATGAAATTTATTGTTGTTCTAACTTTAATCCAAAGCCAAAACTTCATGTGAAAACGATATAGAACTGTCAAAAAACTAGATGATGTGTATAAGAATATAAACTTACTGTTAAATTCATCTAAGACTTGCAGTGATAAAAAAACGGTTTAGGTTTTATTCTTACGCTTATTCTAAGGCTAATTCATCCATGGTTGTAAAGTCACAGAAAAGAGGTGTTTTAGGTTAGCGGGAGTGTTTGTCTCATTTGGATGCTAGTATAAGTTGTTTGCTCATCTATGCATGAACATAAGATTAATTTTCATTGATTGTAATAGAGATGGTCATATTGTAGATTTTTGTTATATATTAGCTAAGCAACATAAAAAGAATGATAACTAGATCTCATAATATTCCTACGAAGCATGTTGTACATGTGGTACCGAGACATAGAGACACAAACACTTCTGTTTTGAATAAAAATCATGTGAATTCCGGAACTAAGTTTGTTATTTTTCGTGTTTCACATGTCACACAACATAGGTCAGCACTATGACATCTAAACTTACATGTTTTTCGAGCTACATTTTCGGTTCTTAATGTTAAATGCACAAAATCTACTGTATTGAGTTATAAACATGCAAATTTTTTTGCAATCAACTATTTTTCATGCTACATATGTCATAACTCATAGGTCAGTAGTTGAATGTAAGAATTAAAATATTTTAGATGATAAACCTATTGTTTATCCTCAACTTTCTTGTGCTATGCTTGTTGTTCGTCGTGTGATAAAATGTTGGATACCCAAACATTATCCAACTAATCATAGCATAGAGCCAACGTCAAATTGTGTCGCTTTGTAAGATTTTTTTAAGAAAAAAGATAACTTTTGAGCTATAAAAACTCAGGGCTTTGTTCAACATGCATGTGTTCAGGTACAAGAAAAGTGGTTCTTGCAAGTGCATCTCATGCACAACGTGCAACTTTTGAAGATGTTTTATAACTCCAGATGTTATACAATAATTATCCATGGCATCTGGGTTTCATATGTTTTATGAGTAAATTATGTGTTTTGTGCAAAACTTTTTGTGTTGTGATCATCTAACTCCCACTAGGCTTAGGTTATCAAACTAGAAACTAGATGCTTATGTGAGTCACACTACCTTCATGTTATCATGATTTATCCTCTGTCTTTACAATCTCACTAGTATCCTATACTTTAATCATAAGCATCGTAACTCTCTTACCTCACCCCTTTATTTGGGATGAATAAATACAATACTCCAAATACTTCCGGGTGAAAAATACCATAATAATATTATTCGTATCCTTGTGGATTAACCCTGTATTGACCTTAGGGTGTATTAATAAAGTATTTATGGCATCATTGCAATGGGTGTTCTATTAGTGTAGATTAGCAAGTGTCAAGACTCTTATGGCAGATTTGCTCGCATATTTGGGTTACACCAAAGTGATGTATATTGATAAGATTCATGGTGAACTAACACTAAGGAACAATAGGGTGGAGGATGAAGAGGATGAGGAGGACAACAAGGAGGATAATGACTAGAGTGCTAGGTCCTTGCTTTGCCCTTTCTGGTGTCTTGATGCTATATTTGGACATGTACTTGTACTCTGTGTTATGACTCGAATACTAATTTGGACTTGTATTAACATTAATTTGGTTGCTTGTAATCACTTAACTATGATCTTTGTGTTAATTCAGTGTGCCTTATGCTATTTGCTCATGTGTGATCATATTTATGATGAGATGTTATTGTTATTACTCATATGTGTATATGAAGAGCTCTCACGTTGTGTATACGACACAATGCATTTAGGCGTCCCATGATCACAATATTTATAAGAAGAGCCCTAATATTCTCTCTTAGCGTACTTATCCCTTGTTGTTTATTTTTGGATGAATGCACATATTTAGGGGGAGGGGTGGTCTCTTCATATACACATTGTTTTCAAAATCAATTATTTATCTCTTAACATAAACTTTAATAGGCAACAATCACAAAAAAGAAGAGATTGAACGTGCATCTAGGTCCCCCATGTGGGTTTTGGTTTAATGATAAACAATTAAAAATTAACAGTTTTGGATGAGAACAATTGCTGAATTATGAGATGTAAACAATGCTATGGGTCCTTCAGATCCCTCGAATATGGAGTTTGGCTAGAAAAATCGGAGTCTAGGAAATATACGAAATGCACCAGATAAAAAGGAGGTTTAGAGTGAACTTAGACATATCCTAATGGGTCCGAACATGTTTGGGTCCCCAAAAATATCCATGTGACTTAGCGGAGAAAAGGTTATGTGTAAAACTGGACTTAAATGGTCCGGAACCATGGAAAAGTCCAGGTGAACCTACAGAAAAGACCTTCTATGTAGGTTCTAATGATAGCATGCTCATCATCACTGCACACACATGGAAAATATGGTAGCATCGCATCTACCTTGTCATGAATGACTATATCGACATCTTGGTTCCCTTAATATTCGCATCCCCTACAACAACAAGTAACTACAAAATTATTCAGGTTTTGTTCCATCTTTTATTATTTGTTTGTAACCCCAACTCAAGTAGACGTGCGCTCCCATTTAAAGGAGAATGTCAGTAGGGTTCTCTATGTCATCCACCACCTTGGCCTCCTTCTCCTCTATGTCCATCATGCACCCATTTCAATGGTAAGAAGAGGAGCTTGAGTCAAAGATGAATCCAATTCAAGAGGGGGGATAATGAGAACATCACTCCTTTAGATACATAACTCCTCCACTTGACATAAAAGTTTCAATCGCTAGAGTTCGTGTGTGACATTTGCTACCAAATGATTTAATTAGTATTAGGAACAATTGAGAGGAAGGCTTTGAGCCATAAAGGACCTTAAAATACTTACGCATCAAGTTGGAGGTGTTAACGAGAAAGTTTAGAGTCTTTCAAGGTGTTACGCAACAGTGTATTGGCCCATTAAGCCTTTTACAGAGTTTAAATCCAATAGGAATGTGTTTAGGGGTCTTATGGCCAAACCATAGGCTATAAATACAGCAGTCACAAGCCAATGGGTTTTGTTTATATTAATCTATTATACACACTTTTGCCATTCTACGGTTTATGAGATCCTACGTTTAACTATTTCAGATTGCTTCTTCTTTGTTTTTGTCTGTGTTCTCGTTTGCACTTGCACGGATTAGCCTTGTTGGCGAGGTTGATTATGTGCGCACGGTTGACAACCAATATATATATATATATATATATATATATATATATATATATATTGATTGATTGCAAGGGTGGTTGAAGTTTTATTTGCGGTCTCAGATCATAAACGTCAAAATCTCCACCTCAAACGTGCTATTTTTCTGAAGATCGGGCTTTACATTTCCATATGGTTTGGACAAGTCCAGTCCGAACATGTAATCTTTCCATTTAAAATAAAGTTTGGCAAGTATCATAGCGTCCTCTGGTCTCCCACACCAAACTTGTCTGGACTAAGGGTTGGACCTGTTCAGACTTCATTGGTTGGCAAAGGTCACATGTCAGTGAGAGTATAAAATTGTTTAATCCATACCTAGCTTGTGAGAGACAAAACTATAGAGCCACAATCGACCTTCGTAGGACAGTTATCCATCTTTCTCACCTCCATGCTCTTAAAATAAAATCTTGGTGAAGGTTTGTCATATTGAGGGAGGATTTGAGTGGAAACACATTAGGGTTTATGATTTAGACTCCTTTTGTGTTGCCATTTTTAATTTGTGTTTGTTACAATTGGAATTTGATCTAAATATAAGTGGGCATGGCCCTATGTCTCTTAATTCATTTGTGAGATGTGAAAAGTTTGTATTACCTGAGATTTCCAGTGGAGAACTGAGTAGGGTTTTTGTGATTGCATGGTAAGGGTTAAGGTTGAGAAAGGTCCGATCTTTTGTGGACACCTCAATGGAGACGTAGGTTCTTTTGTGTCACCCAACTTCGGTGAAAAATCCGTAACATTACATTTTGTGTGTCACTATTTCATTATATTCATGCAATAGGTTGCTAGTGTAGTTTAGTTACTTTTTGTAAGCTTTATTGCTAATATTTTGCTTAGGATTGTTAGTCTTGTTTCCATTGTGACTAACCCTGAACACATCTGAACCTGACTTATATATCCGAGCAAGTACAGATCAGGCCAGACATATCTGAATTCATCAGAATTTTTTAATTAGGTGTATTTCAAATTTAATTACATATTCCCCACCTCTAGGCAATTTTCATCTATGATGGTGGTGTAAAAACCATCTTTCATGAAAACCTTGATCGAGCAGGTCGGACGATGTTGGCTCTTGCAAGCGTTTGGGTTCTTCCTGAAGACATTGAGAGCTAGTTGTCGGGTGATGCTCAGAGATGTTGTGATGTCTAGAGTGAGAACCAGGTTTTATCTTCAACCAATTGATGACAAGGTTCCTATGTTACTTTCTTATTGGAGATGCTCTTGTGGATGCACACATCCTGACCCGCCCGTTATGTGGCTATACCATACCTTCGAACCTTGAAGATAATGCAAACTAGTATAAACCAATGGTAGTTCTCTCAGGTAGGAAGTGAATGTTGTTTGGTTTTAGTAGTTGTTCATTGGTCTTCTGTGACTGTTTTGTAATGTGGATTCCCATCATTTGTTCTAAACATTCCAAAAAATAAATTGAGAACAAAAAATTACAAAATGTTATGTATGATGCTGCTGCACACAAGAAACACTTGCAAGCATGGTTCTCACACAATTATTGGGGGCATGCGCTCGCTGACACCGTTGTCTATGTCGCCCGTGTCCATCAAACTGTATGGGCCTCAAATTCCTTTATCCATATCTCGTACAACAATGTCAATGATACTATTGGAAACCCCTGGCTAGAATTTCCTCATGCATGCCTGTGAGATTATCTCACGAATCATAATTCATAATGTTTCATGTCTCTCATTCGACAAAAAAAGAATAATGGTTTGTTTGTCTCACGCAGTTCCAAAATAAGTGCATCATAAATGTCTGGCTGAGAACATTCATCATGATGAGATCATGCACATCATCACTGACATACAAGGAAAATATGGCCGGCACACGACTACTTTGTCATGGATGACTGCATCAACATCTTGGTTGCATTAATATCTACTTCCCCTACAAATCACTGCAGAACCTTCCGGGTATTGTGTTATCATATTTCATTAGACGTTGGGCCTTGTATATTTGTTTGGGATCCCGACGAAGTGAATGTTCACCCCCATTCAAAGGAGAATGTCTAGAGGATGCACTAATTCGTCATCTCCCTCTTGAATATGAGTCGTCCTCGACTCAAGCTCATCTTGTATCAAAATATGCAAAGCTAGCAAGTCCTCTAGTAGCAAATGAGTATATTACCACTTAATGGGTATGTTAGGCCCGATCTTTTGATATGTAATTGATAGGACGATTGATGGAGAACCCAATGTTAATGATCTGATCTCCAAGCAATACTCAAAAAAATCTCAATCATTACACCACCACTCCATTGGGTATCACTCTTGCTTCACATGCTTGACCCCACCAACAAGACCAATCAATACAAGTGCAACAGAGAACATGAGTAAGAACAAAGAAGAAACAATAAGAAATCACTGAAGTTGAGGTCTCATAAATTGTTGCACAGTGAAAGTGTTAATAACAGAATAACCTAAGAAAAATCAATGATATATGGCTGGTGTTTTATAATCTAGAGTTCGTCCATAAGACCCTGGATTCATCCCTAATGGACTCGAACTTGATGTAAGGCCCAACAACCCAATATGGTGACACAACATATTGACAGACTTTGAACCCGATTTTGTTTTGATGATTCCAATAGACTATTGTGGTAGTTTCCATGGGACAAGTTCCATTGGAAAGGTTATCCCCTCAACTTTTTGTGCATATGTAGAACTTCCAAAGTGGAGCATGTATGCATCTTGTGCATCCGTTTGAAGGTGGACTGCTCCTAGACTTCGAGTTGGGCTCCATGTCGAACTTGTTGTGGATGTATGTTTGGTCCTACACACTCCAAGTCTCCACCCTAGTACTCCTTGGCACTCTGCATATATCCAAATCATAATTAAATAATTAGGCCCAAGGTCTAATGAATGACGACACACCACCAGTAAGATTTTGTAGTGACTTAATGTACCTGAAGTAGATATTGATATAGCCAATATGTCAATATAGCCATTCATGCAAAGTAATTGTGCGACTACCATATTTTCCTTATACGTGTAGTGATGATATAAATGATCTCATCATCCTCCCCTTCTTCATGACAAGCCATCCTTGGTGATGAGATCATGCATATTATAAATGCACATACAAATATGGTACAATATTTATTTGTTTGGGATCCTGAAAGTGCATCTAGGACTCTCTTGTGGGTTTTGGATGATTTATGACAAGCAATTGAGATCCTAACCTATTTGTTGAGATGAGTGCAGACCTATGATAGGAAAATGAGCAAAATACCAAAAAGAAGGAAGGATGAAAAGCAAAGTGGAGATGAGCTCAAGGAGGAAGAGTAATAGATTATTGAGTATGGAGTGTGTTAAGGAAACTCACCCCAAGAGCTCAATCACAATTAAAC
Source organism: Tuctoria greenei (assembly GCA_036927565.1). Taxonomy (NCBI): domain Eukaryota; kingdom Viridiplantae; phylum Streptophyta; class Magnoliopsida; order Poales; family Poaceae; genus Tuctoria; species Tuctoria greenei. Next base: position 105,933,893 of record JAYESD010000010.1, read on the forward strand.
ACACACATTGCACAAAGTTACACAGGACCGGACTAGTCCGATCTCAATCGGACTAGTCCGATAACCTTTCTGCACCAGATATGACAAATCTTATATCTATCGGACTAGTCCGATATTCTTCTGACTAGAATCGGACTAGTCCCCCCCAGTACGGACTAGTCCTCAAAACACTTCACAAGTCACACAAAATTGAACAAGTCCGATCGCAACCGGACTAGTCCGATATTCCTTCTGATCCATATCGGACAAGTTCGATATTTGCACGGACTAGTCCGAAAAACCCTCTGATCTACATCGGACAAGTCCTCCAAGTGCGAACTTGTCATCTAACTCACTTAGGGTTTCACATGTCCGGACAGGTTCGATGGATATCGGACTAGTCCGAAGATTTCCAGTAGTGAAATCGGACAAGTCCGTTCCTAGCCGAACTAGTCCGATATTTCGGGGTACTTAGGGTTTGCTACACACAGCACACCGGACTAGTCCGGTGACCACCACGGACTAGTCCGAACTTTCTGAACCCTAACGGTCACTTTTAGAAACCCCATATAAATAGAGGTGCACGACCCAATTATGATAACTCTCGAACCCTAGCGCCGTCACACCTCCCAAGAGCCTCAAAAACTACATCTCTCCACGAAATTAAGCGCAACAACGATCAATCCTTTGAGGATTCACTCTAGATCATTGGAGAGACACTTGGAACATCACATTGAGCTCTTGGTTTGATTCTCTAACACACTCCTGCATTTTAATTATAATATTTTGAGTGTGTTTTTGGTGGAAATTTGTGTTATAATCTAAGGGAGCTCTCAACGTGTGAGAAGGCCCCTTGAATTCGGTTATTCACCCCTTTGTGATTAGTGGAAGAGGATTGGCCTTCGTGGCGATCCGACGAGGGTAGGGTTGGGGAAGACCCGATCCTGTTGTGGACTCCTCAACGTGGACGTAGGTTGCCTTTGTGGTAGCCGAACCACGGGATAAAACCTTGTGTCTTATTTTTGGTGTTCATCATTCTAATTCATCAATATAATCTAGGGTTTCATAATCATTACTCATCTTACGTTGGATTGTCAAACATAAGATTTAATTGTGATATAATCTAGAATATAACTGTGAAACCTTCATTTGGTTCTATTTTTCCGCTGCACACATAAAAGAATCAATCTAATCGATCTAGCTGAATCAACTTAGTCCGTGAACACCGGACTAGTCCGCACTTTACCGGACTAGTCCGATATCTCTGGTATTGAGCTTGTTGTTGAGTGTTGCAGGATCCAACAATTTTCAAAAAGGCCTATTCACCCCCCCCCCCTCTAGGCCCACATTCAGATCCTGGTTCAAGTGAATACGCACGCTTGTTTGATGAAGAACATGGGGATGGTGCACTATGTCGTCCACCACATTGACCTCCTCCTTTCATGCATACAAGAGGATTTAAATGTGTTGCACGTTTGGACCCACACATGTGAGAAGATGAACTTGAGTCGAGGACGACTCCAATTTAAGAAGGGGAGGATGATGAGGACATCACTCATATAGATACACACGAGACTATTGATCTTACAAGATACAATCATTAGAGTTCACACGCAACAAATAAATTTAGAAGTGAGCTCGTTCTTACATGTTTCCTTATATGTTTTTGATAATAGATTGCTAACTAATGACTTAATTGTGATTAGGATCTATGGAGACGTTCAAGGAGTACTTGGAGGAAGTCTTAAGGACGTGGAGGGCCAGAGAATACGTTCAAAGATGGAAACCGAGCCCAACTCAAATTCGAGGAAACTCGGACCCAGGAGCACTTCGTACTAAAATGGACGCCCAGGACACATACGAACTCCATTTTGGACGTTCCACATATGCACGAAAAGGGGAGAGGATAACCTTTCCAATGACGCTAGTATCATATCAAAATTTCTCTGGAGTCAGCAGGAATCGTCGAAACAAAACCGGATTCAAAATCTATCAGGGTGCTGCACCACCGTATTGGGCCATTGGGCCTTGTATCAAGTCTACATCTCTTATTTTCGTGTATTAGGGTTAGGGCACGACCCCAACACTCCTTAGACGTCCTCCCACCTATTTATACCCTCTAGATCCCGCTATAAACAATTGGGCTTTGTTTAGATTAATAATTTCGTTGTTTTACGGTTTGTGAGACCCCAACTTCATGATTTCAAATCGCGTCTTCTATTTTCTGACTTGTGTTCTCGGTTGTACTTGCAGGGATTAGCCTTCTTGGCAAGATAAAGTGTGTGAAGTATGGTTGATAACCAACGAAGCAGTGGTATAGTGATTGCAGAGGTATTCGAGCTGCTCGAGTGCCGCAGATCATCAACGTCGAGTTCTCCACCTCAATCGACTTATCCATTACCTATCGAAAGATTGAGCCTAAGCTCCATATAAATTGGTATTAGAGCACCTTCAACAACTTTTTTGGAACATATTCAGATCTAATGCAATTTTGGCCATGATAACTCAGTTTTATGGAAATCTTGTGAATAAGAAGTAGTAAATAACATCTCAAGCTTTCCAAAAAGTACAAGGGCACACAAATCCAAATTCGTGTGAGATATGATCGAAATACTGAACTAGATAGAGATGAATCTAATCTAGAAGTGATTATGTGATTCAAAAGGATGAATCAACACAATGTTAAACTCAAACTAAGACCAAAAACACTTTCTAAGGCAGCAATATGACTCAACCACGGACACAAACTCAACAAAACCAATTTGAAAAGCAAAGTTGCAAAGGCTCAATGGTGGTTTGAACAAAGTGACAAATAGATCTACTAAACTACAAGTATTTTGTGACTTTTTTATGGACTCTAGTTATGAAAAATGAAACTAATCTAATAGATAGATTAATTACCTAATGAGCAACCTGGAAATCTGATACCAATTGATAAGGAGCTTAGGCCCGATCTTCTGATAGGTAATGGATAAGTCGGTTGAGGTGGAGAACTCGATGTTGATGATCCACGAACTCGAGTAGCTCGAATACCTCTGCAATCACTACACCACTGCTCTGTTGGTTATCAATCGTGTTGCACACGCTTGACCTTGCCAAGAAGGCTAATCCCTGCAAGTGCAACCAAGAACACAAGCTAGAATGTAGAAGATGCGATCTGAAATCACAAAGTTGGGGTCCCGCAAACTGTAGAACGACGAAAGTATTAATCTAAACAAAACCCAATTGTTTATGGCGGCAGCTAGGGGGTATAAATAGGTGGCACAATGTCTAAGGGGTGTTGGGATCGTGACCTAACCCTAATACACGAAAATAAGAGATGTAGACTTCATAGAAGGCCCAATGGCCCAATAAGGTGGCGTAACATCCTGACAGATTCTAAACCCGATTTTGTTTTGACGATTCCTGTCGACTCTGAAAGTATTTTGACATGGGACCAACAACATTGGAAAGTTTATCCTCTCACCTTTCCGTGCATACGTATAACATCCAAAATGGAGTTCGTATGCTTCCTGGGCATCCATTTTAGTGCGAAGTGCCACTGGACTCCGAGTTGGACTCAATTTTGAGTTGGGCTCGGTTTCCATCTTCTTTGGAGGCATTTTCTGGTCGTCCACATCCTTAATACTTCCTCCAAATACTCCTTGAACCTCTCTATAGATCTTAATCACAATTAAGTCATTAGGTAGCAATCTATTCTCAAAAACATATAAGAAAACATATAAGAATGAGGTCACCTCTAAAATTAATTGTTGTGTGTGTGAACTCTAATTATTGCATCTTGTAAGATCAATGGAGTGTTGTGTGTATCCATAGGATTGATGTCCTCATCCTCCTCCTCTTCTTGAATTAGAGTTGTCCTCGACTCAAGTTCATCTTCTCTCATGTGTGGGTCCAAACGTGCAACGCCTTCAAATCCTCTTGTATGCATGAAAGGAGGAGGCCAAGGTGGTGGACGACATAGTGCACCATCTCCATGTTCCCCATCAAATAAGCGTGCATATTCACTTGAGCCAGGATCCAAAACAAATAAACATTATACTATGTTTGTATGTGCATTTATAATATGCATTATCTCATCACTTGGCTTGTTTAATGACCATTAAAGATGCTCCCTCTAGGACTGTAACGAGCACTAATCATATCGCGTGATCGCAACAGAATATACTCCTCTTTTATATGTTATCCCTGCTGCATGAAAACAGGAATAGAAAACCTTGACAGGTTACTATTAGCGTTAGGGCACCCATTTCTTTGAACATGTTGTTGCAACATAAAAGGAGATACTAGATAGAACATATATAATCTTGATGCACCACAAACACACCATTATGTTTGTAGTTACCTATATAGGAAAATTATATCCTATCAATAAAGGTAATTCAACTTGGAAAATATTCTCCTCTATACAGTACATACATTACAAGGAATATGAAATTGAATATAACCCAAAGTATTTAGAGACAACAATAATTCTAGCTCATCTTTTTTACAAGTAATGGGAATCAAATGTTGAATTTCATTGCATGTTGGCAAATCAAATATAGAAGTATCAAATTCATTTAGTTGCCGTTGCATAGGAATAATAGAAGTTTCAATGTACAACTCCTTTTTATCCCAAAGACTGGTAGGAAAATCTACTTGTGATAAAGGTAAATTATGAAAAAATTCCACTAGTTGCGGCTCCACAATAGCATGATTTATGGGAAAATGTCAGCACATTCAAAAACTTCTCACCTTCGATAAATGTAGAGTTGTTTTTATTACCTTCATTCACATTTCAACAGTAGTTTTGGTTGCGTTATGAGTTGATGGACCGAAGATTTCACAAGTCATTTAACATCTCATTCTCTTTTACATCGTTTGCATTCTTTTGTCATTATCCTGCAAAAGGTTAGACATAGGAAAAGATACATCAAGGAACTGCCCCTCTTACTGATGCACTTAATCTTTGAAATTAGATAGATTAGCTTTGAAAATTCTGGGTCAAGAATAGAATTACTCCTAATGCATTTTTGACTATGATAATAGTGTTTCCAGGAAATCCAGTAACTACCAAAGTAATATATAACTTCTCGAGCTTTCTAGAAATTATGAGTGCACAAAAGTATGAGTTTGTATAAGTGTGATATGATCAAAATACAAAACTGGAGAGAGATAAATCTGATCTAGATGGAATGATGTGAATGAAAAAGAGAACATGTCGTAATGAAAAACTCAAACTAAACAAGAACACTTTCTAAACCAGCAATATGACTCAACAGCGGATAAAACTCAACAAAAAGATCTGAAAAACATAGTTGTGAAGGCTCAATGGTGGTTTGGGCAAGATAATGAATGGATCTAGTAAATAACACATTTTTTGCTTTTTTTGTTGGACTCTAGGTACAAAATTTACATAACGGGCAACCTGAAAACTAATACCACTTGATAAGTGTATTACCACTTGATGAGTGTATTAGACTTGATATTCTTATAGGTAATTGACAAGTCAATTGATGGGGAAATTGATGTCGATGATCTGAGGCTTCGAGCAGAACTCAAACAACTTTTGCAATCACTGCAACACCACTTATTGGTTATAAATTGCACTTCACACGCTTGACATCAGCAAGAAGGTTAACTATTACAAGTGCAATCCAGAACATGATTACAGACCAAGATCGAAGAAGATGCAATTAGAAATTGCTGAAGTTAGGGTCTCACAAACCATAGAATGGCAAACTGTTTATAATAGATTACTCTAAGAAAAACCGATGAAATATGGTTAGCAGCTGCTGTATTTATAACCTAGGGTTTGACCACAAGACAACTGGGCTGGTCCCTAATGGACTCGAACTCGATACAAGACCCAACCATCCAATATGGTGATGCAACAAACTGGGAGACTCTAAACCCGATGTTTTTTAATATTCCCACAAAACTCTTGTGGAATTTTGACATGAAACTAGTTCCATTGGAAAGGTATCTATCGGAGTGTTCTTGCGACACTTCCCCCGGACCTGCTATGCGAGCAGCCCATGGAGGTTCTTGATCGGCAGGGCTTAGACCTCAATGGAGATTGCACATTTGAGAGATAGTAAGATGGTGGTTTTTACGTGATTTAGGCTGCCGGAGCATAATACCCTACTCCATGTTGAGGCTTGTATTGCTAGTGTGAATGTGTGTGTAACGTGTGTTTGTGTTAGATTGGGGGTTGTTTGTAACAGTGGCGGTCCGATCCTTTTATAGACAAGGTCGGGCGCCTTACAAGTGGGGTCCGAGACCCGATGGGTGGCCCCGTGGTGATCTTATCATAAAGATCTAAGGCTTCTCCACTACGCTGTCTCTGACCTTGGCTTATAGACTTGTCGTCTTGTCGCCTCTGATACCAGTGGCCCACGCGTAGTTGCTGACGCTGGCAGGGGATGTCCCGTCCACCTGTCTTGTCGCCGTAAGCTACCCCCACTTGGCAGAGAGGGGTAGGCCAACAAAATCTTTATTGTGATTCGATTGGGCGTAGCAGTCTCTGACTGTTGGCACGCGCCGTGTTATGCGTCGGGGGTGGGTGCATGTCTATAATGCTTAATTTAGATAGAGCACACCATCCCTTAACTCCTGCAACCCTTCGGCTAGGGAAAGTTGCAGGACACGTCGAGGATGGCCGCTGCGGGGGACGCCAGCCCCAAAATCCTTCAGGGCACGTCGCAGCCCCAATGTCCTTCTTTGCGGGAGATGTCCGGCCTGGCGCTTCAAGCCACATGGTTGCACCCGAGCCCTCTCCTATGGTGGAGTGGGGTCCCGTCCCGCTAAACACGTGGAAGCTTGGGAGTCTGCCTCACCGGGGGATTTGGGTCTCGTCTTTGAGGTCCACGTGCCAGCGCCGGATCCTGTACTCGAGAAAGGCCAAGGTTTGGCGCCTTCTGTATGCGTGGCGCTATTGGATCCTACCTCGGCGGGGAGGCAGGATACATAGGTACTTTCAGCCTGTGTGCGAGGGTACTCCCGTATGCTGGGTACCGATAGTGGCCCTTGGGTCCACCGTGGGGGGAGGTGATGAGGCCGAAGGTGGAGCCCTATCCATGCTTTCCAGCACTGCCTTTTGAATTTTTTTCTTGGTCAACCGAAGCGGATGGCGCCTCTGCCAACGTGACCACGCGTCCTCTCTTGGTCGAGAGATTATGGCGACTTGATCTTTTCTTGCGGTAGTATCTTTGCCTTCTGCTGGGCCTTTAATCACGACGGTTCCCAATGTAGCTATACGACTTACGCTTGTTCTGCCTTTATGGGAACTGCTCCAGCTGTCTTCTCAAGTGGATGACCACTCGAGCCAGCTCTTCTGATAGAGGACCTGTGCCCCATTGTCATGGATGTTGTGAGTTGAGTAGTGCGAGCCGGGCCCTGACGATCTGCACGATGTGCTTAGGCGTTGCGAGGGTGATAAAAAAGGAAACCTTTGCAAGTAGGGGGCGGTTCCTTCCTTACTCACACCCTGCTGCCCGAGCTTGCGCCTCCTTCCTTGAGCGCCCGAGCATTCACCACTTAGCAAAAGCTCCCATTATTGCTTGCTCCGATGGCCTCCACGTTGCCTCCTTCTCATTTCCAGATGGCAGAGGATCTGGTGCTGATGAGGTTACTGCTTGGTTGGGTGGCAGCAGAGCAAGGATGGATGATCCGCTGCGGATCTCCTGCACTTCAAGACTTGCACAAAGACGACACTGTTCTCTTTGTTGCCTACGTGTTTGCAGGGCTTGGTCTCTCGTTGTTGGGGTTCTTCCTCGCATTGCTGGAGGAATACAACCTGCAGCTACACAACCTGTCACCAAACTCCTTCACCGTGGTTGCCGTGTTCATCCACTTCTGTGAGGTGTTCGTGGGTACTCCACCGATGGTGGAGTTGTTCTGGTTCTTCTTTGTGATGAAGACCATCAGAAGGAGCGCGATGAGTCAGGTGGGAGCGTACTACTTCCAGCATCGGGAGAAGACCTCCGAGATCTACATTGCTTCCCTCAAAGGGGGCAAGTGGAGCCGCTGGAGGGAATACTAGGCGATCGTGCAGACCAAGGCCCACAACTTGCTGAAGATGCCCTCTCAAGACCCAACTTCTGATCCCACCACTTGGGAAGCGTACCAGGGGTTGATGAGGGAGTACAAGCCGATGCTGAAGAGGATCCAGTTCCTGGTAGACAAGAACTTGACCTCCGTGATGGTGTTGGCAGACTTCTTGCGCTGCCGCATCGCCCCTCTTCTACGGTGCTTGTACGGGGCCTGGGTCTACTCTGGTGTATACGAACAGTGTCGGCTGGATCAGAATGACCCAACCCCCAAGATGCTAGAGGAGATGCTGAAGGTGGTGACTTGCGATACGATCGATGATGAGCACGTCTCCACCCCAGACGACTGCCAGCCGCTCTTCATGACCCCTGGCCTGAGGGACGAAGTGTGGAACATGATGCCGAAGGTCAACGAGTTCGATCTTACTCGGCTGCACCCTGAAGGGATGACTGGAACTTTAGCGGTCCTGGAGCGGTGCCGTGTTGCAATGCAGCCAGGGTCGAGGTCTACCCCACACCCTTCAGAATGAGTGGAGGTAGGGCTCTCAACAACCTCCGACATGGTGGAGGACAGCCAGCCAACGTCAATTCCTACACCGGGGAAGCGTTCTCGTACCTCGATTGCGGGTCCTACCGCCCCTGTGCCAAAGAGGCGGAAACTGACGCAAAGGGATGGTTCTCTAATATCCCATCGCGAGGGAGCCAGAGCAGCCGAAGCCTCTATCGCTGACCTGGTCTCTGATTCCAGCGATGGCTCTGGAGGTGTCGTGCTCGCGCAACCTTTGACAGACAGACCTCAAGCTGCCGGCGTCCGAGTGATTGATAGAGAGGAGAGCGGTGGCAGTGGTTCCGCAGGAGGCACGGAGGGATCTATGCTGATGGCCATGTCGATGCAAGTCATCCAAGAGCAGGTGCCAGAGGATGTGGTGTTGTCCTTGGCATCGGGTCTAGGGGGCCTCGATCCGCCGTGCGAGCTGGGAGGCTAGGCTCTCTCGAGCAGTCCGGCCCGCCAGTAAGGCTCGGTTTGTTCCTTCGCTATTCTTTCGTAGCTTCTTTGCACTAACGGAGTTGGCTTTGGATTTTCAGGGTGTCGTCGGTCGACATAGTACCCTTGGTGCTTCCGAGGTTGGGCTTGATAGCTCCTGCACCTCCCGGATCTGGAACAGGGCCCGTTGTGCAGCATCCCACGCTTGAGGGTGCACCATCTTTCGGCGATGCCGCTGTCCGTGTAGCTGTTCCTCGTGCTCCTTCATCCGTCGGAGCGTATAGGGCTGAGTCGGTGTCGGGCGAGGAGGTGGCCACCTTGTCCGTCATGGTTACCCCTAGTGATGGGGCGGACCCGCCCACCGCTAACATTGCATCAGTGCTCGATGTCATTGGTGCGCAAAATGGTGACTCGCCATCGGCGGCCGGCGACACCCTTGTGGCAGGGGAGAGTGATTCGACGCCATGTGGCGACGCGCCTGTCGAAGTGTTCTTGCGACGCTTCCACCAAACCTGCTATGAGAGCAACCCGCTGAGGTTCTTGATCGGTAGGGCTTAGTCCTCAATGGAGAGATTGCGCGTATGAGAGTGGTGAGATAGTGGTTTTACGTGGTTTAGGCCACTGGAGCGTAATACCCTACTCGATGATGAGGTTGTATTGTTGATGTGTATGAGTGTGTAGCGTGTGTATGCGTTGAATTGGGGATCCCTTGTAATGGTGGTGGTCCGATCGTTTTATAGACAAGGTCGGATGCCTTACAAGTGGGTGTCTGGGGCCTTGTAGGTGGCACCGGGGCAATCTTATCCTAAATATCTAAGGCTTCTCACATAAGCTTCCTCTCATCGTGGCTTGAAGACCCACTGTCTTGCCACCTCCTATGCCAGTGGCCCATGCGTAGTCACTAACTGTGTCAGGGGATGTCGCGTCCGTCTGTCTTGTCGCCGTAAGCTACCCACTTGGCAGAGTGGTGGGGGGGGGGGGGGTAGGCCTATGTCATCTTCACTGTGATGTGATTGGGTGCAGCGATCACTGACTGTTGGCGTGCTCCGTGTTATCTGCTGGAGGTGGGCGCATGTACTCAATGCTTGATATAGAAAGGGCGCACCATCACTTAACTCCCGCAACCCACTGTCCAGGGCAAGTTGTGGGACACGTGGCAGCTTTAGGGCTGGCCACTATCGGGGATGCCAAGTCTGGTACTTCGAGGCCTGTGGTAGCCCTAGGGCCCCTCGAGGCACGTGGCAGCTCTGGAGCCCTTCTCCCCGGGAGGTGTCCGACTTGGTTCTTCGAGCCACGTGGTTGCACCGGAGCCCACTCCTATAGTGGAGTGAGGTCCCGTCCAGCCAAACACGTGGTAGCTTGAGAGCCCATCTCACCGGAGGAGCTGGGTCCCGTCTTTGAGGTCCGTGTGGCAGTGCTGGATCCCGTACTTGAGAAAGGCTGGGGTTCGGCGCCTTCTGGACACGTGACGTCACTATACATACTTAGGTACTTTCAGTATGTGTGCGATGGTATCCCTTATGCAGGGTACCGACAGTGGCCACTATGTCCACCTTTGGGGGAGGCGATGAGCCCGAGGGTGGAACCCTATCCATGTTTTCTCGCACCGCTCTTTGAATTTTGCCTTGGTCAGCCGAAGCGGTGGGCACTTCTGCCAACGCAGCCACGTGTCCTCTCCTGGTTGAGAGATTATGGCGATGTGATCTTTGCTTGCAGTAGTATCTTTGCCCTCTGCGGCGTCTTTAATTGCAACAGTTCCCAATGTAGATATAGCACCTATGCTTGTTTCACCTTTATGGGAACTGCTCCAACTGTCTTCCCAGGTGGCTGACCGCTCGGGCCAGCTCTTCTGACAGAGGACCTAGGCCCCATTGTCATGGATGTTGTGGGTTGAGTAATGCAAGTCGGGTCCTGGTGATCCGCACAATATGTTCAGGCGTTGCAGGGGTGATAAAAAATGAAACCTTTGCTAGAGGGGTCTGTTCCTTTCTTACTCACAGCCCGCCACCCGGGCTTTCACCTTCTTCCTTGATTGCCCAAAACTTCACTGCTTAGTAAAACCTCATATTCTTGTTTGCTCCGATGGCCTCCACGCTGCCTCCTTCTCGTTTCCAGATGGCAGAGGATCTAATGCCGATCAGGCGACTACTTGGCTGGGCGGCAACAGAGCAAGGATGGATCATTCACTGTGGATCTCCCGCTCTTCAAGATCTGCGCGAAGACGAGACTGTTTTCTTCGTCGCCTACGTGTCCACGGGGCTTGGGCTGCCATTGTAACATCTCAAAATTTTCAAAATTTGGCTAATTCAAATGTAAAAGGGAATTTAGAAATTTTCTTTCCAAATCTCTTCTTCAGCCCATCCGAATCTTGAGGGCGAGATTCATTTTAAGGGAGGGTAGAATTGTAACACCCCGATTTTCGAATTTTGGCAAATTAAAATTCGAATAAGAAGTTAAAATTTAAATACTAGGAATATAATTAATTATAAAAGAAAATATAAAATATATGCATCTCATCTAGCATTTGCATTCGTCCTTAGATATTAAAATTTATTTATCAAAAAATACATTAAAAATAATTAAGTTGGCATAAAAGATATGGAAGAAGAAATAATAATTAATAAGAATACTGAAACGTCTATGCATATGAGTTCACATTTAGGCACAGACTAAGTGACTAGATCTATTAAAATCAAATTGGAAATTTTATACTAAAGAAAAGTAATTAGAAAAGAAGATTATAGAAGAAGATGACTAATAATAATAAAATATGGAGAAAATAATATATATATAAATAAATAAATAATAATAATAATAAATAAAATAATAAAGAACTAAATAAACAAGAAAATTAAACAAAAAATATAAACAAATAAAGAAAAGAAAAATATAATTAAGAAAATATGTAAATGAAAAAAATGAATAAATAAAACGAAATAATAAATAAAAGAAAGAAAGAAAAATAAAAAATTGACAAAAAACACAAATAATAATAAAAAAAAGAAAGAGTCTACTAGCCAAGGCCTGGCCGTACTTGCGCCTGGCCAAAGCTCCAACGGAGTCCATCGGGACTCCCCGCCTTGGACCAAGCCAGGCCCCCATCGATTAAAAAAAGGGGGAAAACGTAACGCTGGCCGCATCACAGAAATAGAAATGAAAAAAAAAGAGAAAAAGTGAACCCAGCCTCCCGGCCACCCCGGAGCAGAGTCCAATCGGGACTCCTCCGCACGCGCGTGCCTATAAAAAGGGCCGCAGCCCCTGCCTACGTGAAGATCGTAGCCACGGTAAAATAGCTACGTCGTTTCGACGTACTGAGTTCCAGCGCCAGGAGAAAAACCCTAGCAGACAAAGGGAAGATAGGAGGGAAAAAAGAAAAGAAGAAGAGGAAGAAAAGGAAGCAGCTGCCGTCTATCGGAGATCGTCGCGCCGCCATCGTTGTGCCGCCGGAAGATCGCGTCGCTGTCTCCTTCATCTACGTCATGCCCTCGTCCACTTCATCTACGTCAAGCCGCCGTCATCTTCATCAACGAAACTCTAGATCTTGAGGACACGCATCACGATGCCGTTCCACGACCGTCCGGGCATGCGCATATAGTAGGTATTACGATATAGATCTAGACAACTATTTTGGTTTTAATACTTGAATTAAATCACGTGTAGAACATGTTTTATTTTAGCGGTCATAAATCATCACCGGATCATCAAAATCAGCCTAAAACTTGAAAGTTAGATTAAATCATACAAGATCAATCTGTTATTTTAGATTTGACTAAATTTATATTTTTAATATTATTTAATCTGTTTTTTCAGATTTAATAAATAAGATCAAAGCCTAACTAATTCATAAATTATCAAAATGAATCTAGAAAACTTCCAGAAAATTTAGAATAAATTCTAGTAAGTTACTAATATTATTTTCAGCATATTTAATGTTCTGAAATAATTATTTTGCCCCTGAATTAATTGTATTAAGTCCAAACTTGCTCAAATAAATAGGAAATCATTATCGAAAATTATTAAAAAGCCATAGAAGTTTATATAACATTAATACAAACATATTTTATGCATGCATCCATATTTTGCATATTGATTAGAGTTTCCAATGCATTTATTGTGTATATTTGTATGTGTATGTGCTTGATTACGAATAAACGGGTATGCTCAAGAAGTTACGATCGAGAGCGATTATGCGAGGATTTTCATGTGCAAGGCCTTGAATTGATTCAGCATTGAAGTGCGGAATATTAAGGCAAGTGTTATTGACCATATTGAACCTATGTTTTTAAATGTTTTGTTTGCAAAATTGCATGCTTGTGTCAACTTGATGGAAAACCTATTTGTAGGAGTTTACTAGTGCTGCTTGCCATCTCTTGTCGCTCGGGTTATGGTGTAGAGAGTCAGGAAGGGTATTTTACATTTTTGCTCTGCTTACTAAAATGGGATTGGAAATAACCAAATGGCTTAGTTATGAACTATTCAACACTTGAATTATGTGGATTAATGATGATGAAATAATGGTGAATCATTTTGGTAACTTGGGATTTGGGTGATCTAAGCAAGCATTGTTGTGTGGGAATGGGTTGGATGATATGGTGGTTTTCTTGCCCTAGATCTAAGGACCGGTTCCTGCGAGAATATGCCAGGACATAGTGCCACCACAAGGCCAAGTATGGGTGCAGCGTAGCTGAATAGTTAGGTGTGCTGCTAGTATTGTATGGACCATTGGATGGTGCAGGGAATGAGAGTCGAGTAGGGCTACCCTGGGATCCGCATGGCACACGAGGGGGCCCGTGGGTGGGAGAATGGAGATTCAAGCCCGCTGGTGAAACCTCAGTGGGTCCGTACACACTAGTATTCCCTTTTGAAAGGCTATTTTCTGATCTCTTGGCCACACATCAACGGAAGGGCGAGATGACATAATGGAGGTTTCTTAGTCATCAAAAGGTGATGAAATCACGATCATGTGGGTAAAGTGTTACAATCTCTACAGAGTGTTAAAAACTATCATGATAGCCGTGCTCTCGGTCACGAGCACCTGGACAACTTTCATGATTAGAGTTGGACTTGAGATTTGGAATAGTTTGGTTATAGTTATAGTTTGGGTTGTGATAAATGGACATGGTTGATGATAATGGTAAGAATCTGGTTTATGAATGGATAAATATTGATGGATGTGATATGATGGTAAATAATGGTGATGGACTCATATTTGGTAATTATTTGGGATATGATGGGCTTAATCCACATAGACATTGTACGATACTTTTATATGTTTTAATGTACTTTTCAGCAAATAGCCATTATTTATTATCATCCTTGTTTTTAGCTACATGTCATACTTTTCCACATTTGCTGACTATGACATGTACTCACTCTTGCTATTCCCTCACTTAATTCAGCCGCATGAGATATTATGGAAGACAACGTGGAGCACTAGGCGTGCGTACTACCGTCGATTGCCTGTGGAGTTGGAGTCGACTACGATAGATTATTTTCTGCTGCATAGAATCAAGGTATATTTATTACTCGTGACTGGTTAAATTCTGATTATCATTTGTGATGTTGATGTCTATGAGTGAAACAACATCCTGAGCACACATACACTTCAGTTGGTTCGTTTTTCAGAACCGTGTGTAACAAATTGGTATCAGAGCCGTGTCGAGCGTAGGACGCAAGCCTAGGTAGAATGGACACCGTAGAACACATAGCAACTATCTTCTAAAAGGTTATTTTCAAAAATCGCTTGCTGCTGCATTTTATTTTGCCAATACGGCCACCATAAGGTGTTGTTTGTTGCTGCTTTTTAAATACAAAGTTAAGCTGCATTTTAACTTTTTTGCTGCTACATTTTGTACATTTCCTCAACTAAAGTTCTTGTAATTTTTTATATACTTTGCTTCTGCATTATTTTGATTAATTGCCTTGTTGTTGCTGCTATTTTCCTCTTTTTTCTCTCCCAATTGCTGCTATGCACTCTCCTTTTTCTCTTACTTTCTGCTGCAATCTTCGGACTATTTCACCTCTCATCTCTACTGATTCCCAGTTAAGAATGTAGGATTTATTCTTGATAACCATTCCTTCAAAATTTTCCATTCTCTTACTTATTTTGACTTCTTTCTTTCCCCCTTTCATATCCAACACTTCTTTTGAAAAAAAAGTTTAGATGACCACACTAGCATTCTTAAGGAAATGGAAGTAGGAGCATTGAAAAGGATTCAAAAGAGTACACATCTAGAGGAGAATACATTCAAGACGCACTTCACATGGAAGAGCAACTGTTTGCTAATGTAAAGAAGATGATGACCCCACCTTTAGCCGAAGCTACGAAAATGTTGTGTCTTGTAATTAGGAATTTGGTCTAGCCTTGAATAAGTTGTAATAAACTCTTAGTTCGTTAGTGCGCTTGCATATATTTGGTGTGATGATTGTATGCTGCTTGCTTGTGTGTGTGCTTGGATGTTAGTTGTGGAACACCTCGACATTTATCCACATCCTCATCTATTATATAGATAATGCAATAATTTAGGATTATATACCTTGACGCATGCATATAGGTTGGAATTCCTTCTATATCTCTTTTCTATCTCGTTCGACCTCTACTTCAATGGAAGATGGACACAATTAGAGGAATCACTACCCCGGAGGAAGCTACATGGGAGTATGAAGATGATATGAAGATAAAGTCTTTCTTATCTATTTTCTAATCTCTCTGAATCTCGAGGGCGAGATTCCTGTTAAGGGGGTAGATTGTAACATCCCGAAATTTTCAAAATTTGGCTAATTAAAATGTAAAAGGGAATTTATAATTTTTATTTCCAAATCTTTTCTTCAGCCCATCCGAATCTCGAGGGCGAGATTCATTTTAAGAGGGTAGAATTGTAACACCCCGATTTTCAGGTTTTGGCAAATTAAAATTCGAATAAGAAGTTGAAATTTAAATACTAGGAAGAAAATTATTTATAAAAGAAAATATAAAATATATGCATCTCATCTAGCATTTGCATTCATCCTTAGATATTAAAATTTATTTAACAAAACAAATACATTAAAAATAATTAAGTTGGCATAACAAATATGGAAGAAAAGAAATAAAAGAAAATAAAAAGTTAATATGGAAGAAGAAATAATAATTAATAAGAATACTAAAATGTCTATGCATATGTGTTCACATTTAGGCATGGACTAAATGACTAGATCTATTAAAATCAAATTAGAAATTGTATACAATAAAAAAGTAATTAGAAAAGAAGATTACAGAAGAAGATGAATATAAAAGATGGAGAAAAGAATATATATATATATATGAAAAATAAATAAATAAAATAATAATATAATAAAGAAATAAATAAACAATAAAATTAAACAAAAAATATAAACAAAAAAACAAATAAAGAAAAGAAAAAATTTAATAAATAAAAATATATAAATGAAAACAAATGAATATATAAATACGAAATAATAAATTAAAGAAAGAAAAATAAAAAATTAACAAAAAACACAAATAATAAAAAAAAGAAAAAAAAAAGAGTCTACTGGCCAAGGCCTGGCCGTACTTGCGCGTGGCCAAAGGTCCAACGGAGTCCATCAGGACTCCCTGCCTTGGACCAAGCCACGCCCCCATCGATCAAAAAAAAAAAAAGGAAAACGTAACGCTGGTCGCATCACAGAAATAGAAACGAAAAAAAAGAGAAACAGTCAACCCCAGCCTTCCGGCCACCCCGTAGCAGAGTCCAATCGGAACTCCTCCGCACGCACGCGCCTATAAAAGGGCCGCAGCCCCTGCCTACGTGAAGTTCGCAGCCACGGTAAAATAGCTACGTAGTTTCCACGTACGTGAGTTCCAGTGCCAGGAGAAAAACCCTATCCGCCAGAGGGAAAAATAGGTGGGAAAAAAGAGAAGAAGAAGAAGAGGAAGAAAAGGAAGAAGCCGCCGTCTGTCGGAGATCGTCGCGCCACCATCGTTGTGCCGTCGGAGGATCGCATCGACGTCTCCGTCATCTACATCATGCTCTGGTCCTCTTCGTCTACGTCAGGCCGCCGTCATCCTCATCAACGAAACTCTAGATCTCGGGGACATGCGTCACGCCGCCGTTCCATGACCGTCCGGATTAGATGCGCACACAGTAGATATTACGGTCTAGATCTAGACAACTATTTTGGTTCTAATACTTAAATTAAATCACGTGTAGGACGTGTTTTATTTCAGCGGTCATAAATCATCACCAGATCATCATAAATCAGCCTAAAACTTGCAAGTTAGATTAAATCATACAAGATCAATATGTTATTCTAGATTTGACTAAATTTATATTTTCAATATCATTTAATCTGTTTTTTCAGATTTTAATAAATAAGATTAAAGGCTAGTTAATTCATAAAGTATCAATATAAATCTAGAAAATTCCTGAAAATTTAGAATAAATTCTAGTAAGTTACTAATATTATTTTCAGCATATTTAATGTTCTGAAATAATTATTTTACCCCTGAATTAATTGTATTAAGTCCAAACTGGCTCAAATAAATAGAAAATCATTATTGAAAATTATTAAAAAGCTATAGAAGTTTATATAACATTAATACAAACATATTTTCTGCATGCAACCATACTTTGCATATTTATTAGCGTTTGAAATGCAATTATTGTGTATATTTGTATGTGTATGTGCTTGATTAGGAATAGACGTGGATACTCAAGAAGTTACGATTGAGAGGCGATTATGCGAGGATCTTCATGTGCAAGACTTTGAATTGATTGAGCATTGAAGTGCGGAATATTAAGACAAGTGTCCTTGACCATATTGAACCTATGTTTTTAAATGTTTTATTTGCAAAATTGCATGCTTGTGTCAACTTGATGGGAAACCTATTCGTAGGAGTTTACTGGTATTGCTTGCCACCCCTTGTCACTCGGGTTATGGTGTAGAGAGTTGGGAAGGATATTTTACACTTTTGCTTCATTTACTAAAATGGGGTTGGAAATAACCAAATGGCTTAATTATGAACTATTGAACACTTGAATTATGTGGATTAATGATTATGGAATAATGGTGAATCATTTTGTTAACATGGGATTTGGGTGATCTAAGCAAGCATTGTTGTGTGGAATGGGTTGGATGATATGGTGGTTTGCTTTCCTTAGATCTAAGGACCGGTTCATGCGAGAATATGTCAGGACAACAGTGCCACCACAAGACCAAGTATGGGTGCGGCGTAGCTGAATAGTTAGGTGTGCTGCTAGTATTGTATGGACCATTGGATGGCGCCGAGAATGGGAGTCGAGTAGGGCTACAGTAGGATCCGCATGACACACGAGGGGGCCTGTGGTTGGGAGAATGAAGATTCAAGCCTGTCGGTGAAACCTTAGTGGGTCCATACACACTAGTAGTCCCTTTTGAAAGGCTATTTTGTGATCTCTTGACCACACATCAACAGAAGTGTGAGACGGCATAATGGAGGTTTCTTAGTCATCGAAAGATGATGAAATTATAAACATGTGGGTAAAGTGGTACAACCTCTGCAGAGTGTTAAAAACTATCATGATAGCCATGCTCTTGGTCACGAGCACCTGGACAACTTCTATGATTAGAGTTGGACTTGGGATATTTTGGTTATGGTTATGGTTTGGGTTGTGATAAATGGACATGGTTGATGATAATAGTAATAATCTGGTTCATGGATGGATAAATATTGATGGATGTGATATGATGGTGATGGACTCATAATTGGTAATTATTTGGGATATGATGGGCTTAATTCACATAGACATTGTAGGATGCTTTTTACATGTTTTAAATGTACTTTTCAGCAAATAGCCATTATTTATTATCATCCTTGTTTTTAGCTACATGCCATACTTTCCCACACTTGGTGAGTACGACATGTACTCACTCTTACTATTCCCCCACTTAATTCAGTTGCATGAGATATTTTGAAAGACAACGTGGAGCACAAGGCGTGTGTACTACTGTCGATTGCCTACGGAGTTGGAGTCGCCTACGCTAGATAATTTTTTGCTGCAATAGAATCAAGGTATATTTATTACTCGTGACATGGTTAAATTTGTATTATCATTTGTGATGTTGATGTGTTTGTGTGAAGCAACATCCTGGGCACACATACAATGTATTTGGTTCGTTTTTCAGAACCGGGTGTCACACCCATAGTCGGGGTTCTTCCTCGCATTGGTGGAGGAATACGGGATGCAGCTGCACCACTTGTCGCCGAACTCCATCGCCATTGTTGCTGTGTTCAACCACTTTTGTGAGGCGTTCGTGGGCATCCCACCAACGGTTGAGCTGTTCCGGTTCTTCTTCGTGATGAAGACCACAAGAAGGAGCGCGACGAGCCAAGTGGGAGCCTAATACTTCCGTCATTGGGACATGACCTCCCGGATCTACATTGCTTCCCTCAAAGGGGGCAAGTGGAGCCACTGGAGGGAAGACTGGACAATCGTGTAGACTGAGACCCACGCCTTGCTGAAGATGGCCTCTCAAGACCCGACCTCCAATCCCACCACCTAGGAAGCGTACCAGAGGTTGACGAAGGAGTACAAGTGAATGTGGCCTAGAGGGGGGGGGGGGGTGAATAGGATTTTTAAAGTTTTCCTGCACACTTAATCAAATCATTAAATACCTGAGGGATCGGACTTGTCCGGTGTCACTGCGGACTAGTCCCATGTGCTGATGTGTTGTGAACTGATAAAGTGTTGATGCAGAGATTGTGAATGTTATAGCAGCGGAATTTAATTACTATTCAACAAACTTGATTGAACTATCAATATTGCATACTTGCACGTGAAACACAAATTACTTGATAGATCAATTCTAATGCCCTAGATGATGGAACTTGCAAAAGTAAAGAAATTAGCACACGGGACACAAACTTTTACCGAGGTTCAATCTCACCAAAGAGATCTACATCCTCATTGAGGAGGCCTACACAAAGCCGGGTCTCTTCAAACCCTTTCCCTCGTCAAGTCACCACACAAGGCCGAATTGATTCCACTATCACGTGTAATCACTGAGTTGATGGGCCAACCTCACACGTTGAGGGCTCCCACAAGAATTACAACAGAAAAAGGATGATCTAATACACTCGAAAAGATTACAAGTAATGGAAGAGTGTAAAGAGATCAAACCCCAAGAGCTCTATGACACGTAGACAACAATCTTACAATCCCAAATCTGAATACAAAGGATTTTCACTTTTGAGGACCTTAGATGTGTGGGGAGATGTGTTTTTGTACTCTTGGGACAAGTGGCAGCGCTAGGGTTTCAGTTCTCGATAGTAGAATATGAGAGTTGTATTTGTGCGGTACTGGATCTCCTATTTATAGTGTTTCCAAAATTATTACAGTTAGGGATCCCGATAGCCGGACTAGTCCGTACTAGGGACCGAACTTGTCCGGTGTGTTGTGTAAAATACTCGTGGAATGTGCAACTCACTAAAAAGCCTAATATGTGAGAGGTATACCGGAATAGTCCGGTAGGAGTCCGGACTTGTCGGGTGCCGTGTGTAATGGAACATCAGAACGTTTCTCGGACTAGTCTGGTCCATGAATGGACTTGTCTGGTGCATAGTGTTGTGAAATATCAGAGAGTTTTTCGGACTAGTCCGATCCTTGAACGGACTTGTTTGATGCACAGTGTTATGAAACATTAGAAAGTTAAATGGACTAGTCCAGTCCAAGAACGGACTAGTCCGGTGCACTGTGAAGTGAGATTACAAAAAGTTGAACGGACTAGTCTGGTTCATGAACGGAATAAACCGGTGCACTGTGAAGTGAGACACCGGAGAGTTGAACGGACTAGTCTAGTTTGGAACGGACTAGTACGGTGCTCAGTGAATTATTAAGGGTGATTTTAAGCCCTGAACCCTACGCAAAGACTTGAGCTCTTGGGATGTGTCTCTCACACACATCCTATACAATTAAGTCTACTTTGCGCTTCATTCATCAATTGGGATTTTCTTTTTCTTCATCGCTTCATTTTTCACTTCTTGAGTGCACCAAACTATCTCATTTGAGTTAACCTGCATTCATCTCAACAAGTTCACTAGGATCTCATTTGTTTGTCATCAATCGTCCAAAACCCACAAGGGAATGCCAATATGCACTTTTAATCTCCCCTTTTTGGTGATTGATGAAAACCAAATGAGATTTCACAATTAAGAGTAAAAATTAATTTTCATAAAGTGTACATATATGAGAATGAAAAATGAGTAATAACAACTTCTCACATATATGCACTCTTTATGGTGGGGTGCCTATAACGTGAGTGTGATCAATTTATGTGTCGGTACCCTGCGTACCATATACCCCTTGGGACTACAAAAAGGCCAAAGAGACTTCACCTGACCAAGTTGAAGACCTGCGAAGGCCCCACTTGTCATACGGGACTGGACATACCTCCCATTTATGGTTAGCTCCAGTATTGCCACATGTACACTGCAGCCGGAGCTATACCCCACACATGGGATGGCTCCGGGCTAAACACTTGTACGGCACCCCCGGACCTAACCTCCAACAGAGGGAAGCTCCAGTACCGACACGTGTACATCTACACCGGACCTACCCGTCCCAGACGGATAGCTCCGGAGCTGCCACATGTCCAAACCGCTGGACCTTCAACCTTGGCAATCAAGCTGGTGAACCACCAACGGCTCGGACCTCCAAGGGGCAATCAAAGACCTCAAGACCCGATTAAGTGTCATTAATACCATATTAATGACACACGATTAGTAGGCCCTTAATACTAGTAACGGCACTGTCAGGTCCCGTTACCACACTATTAAGGGTAATTAATCTCATTGATTATGTATTAAACATTAGTAACCACCGGGGCCACATGTTGGGCCAGGCTAACTGTGTAACGACCAGTCCTTGTACTATAAAAGGACTGGTCGACGAGAGACTCGGGGACAGACTCTCGGACGCCCTCAGACATACATACAATCTTTGACTGAAAGCTCTTAGACGCTCAATACAACAGCTACACATCCCGTGGAGTAGGGTATTACGCTCAGGCGGCCCGAACGACGTAAATCCTTGTGTCCATCTGCCATATTCTTTGGAATCTCTGCGCACCCAATACCGAACTACAAACTCCTTGAGCTACCAACGGTAGTATCGGGAGAATTGCCAGAAAAACACTCCGACATTATGTGATGAGCAAAAGATAAGACCATAAAAATTATAGCAGCAACCATCACATTAACATTAAACTAAGCATCACACATTAAGTAAAGTAGGCACATCCAAAAGAGATTACAATAATTTTAAATTAAGATACATGTCCTCGATCATAAGTCCTTAAGGCTAGAAAATAAACTACTAGTCTCAATCTCTCCCATTTTGGCATCAAGGCACCAAAAAGGAAAAAATTGAGTGGAATCACTCATCGCCACTACCTTCCTCACTCTCAGTTCTCTCTTCATCTTCATCTTCGTTTCCATGTGCTTGCTGAGGAGGAGGAGAGGAGACACCTGCTACTCCAAATGATTCCAGTTCTTGCTTCGAGAGGGGTGCCATCTCAGTGATACCCTCTTCAGAATCCTCTGAGATCTGAGGCGATCCCACTAGCTCAATCTATAGCTTCTCACAAATATCTTTGATTTTGGCCTTCACGTATCTTTAATGTTTCTTCCTGGCCAAACTCTCCTTGTGCTGCTTAATTTCCACTTTGCGGCACGATGCAAAGATGGATGAAAGCATTTTTAGCACACCACTGGAGGACTCTCTAGTAGGTGGAGTAGCAGGGGTAGCAGCTGGAGTCCTTGAGCCTTCATTATCTTGCTTGGATATCTGCTCCACTGCAGGTGAGGCAGGAGCAGAGGGGATGGTGTAAACAGTTGGCTTCTAGGGCATGAGGCCTGTGTGAGGAACATCTTTGAGAAACTCAAGTCCTGTCACCTTCTCAATCATGTGCATAATATAAGGTGCGTAGCCAAAGGACCTGTGTGGAGTAATGGAGATGTTCACAATGTCATTGTAGATGTATTCGAAGACATTGAAGGTCCTTCTCTTGCTTATCACTTTCATCAAGGTCCTTAGAGTCCCTTGGATGGTTCCTGCATCTCCTTCCTTGGGAGCTATGGTCTTCCTCATAATTCTATTCAGGACTGCAAAGAATGGCTTCAAGTACTTGGTAGTTGGAGACTTGTAAGGCATTCTTGTATCATAGAGGAAATCTAGCTCATCTTTGTCCAAAGGCTTTAAGTGATGAATAATGAGCTCATTATCCAAGATATTTTCAATATGAAGTATCCTGGCAAATTCCTCATAAGTGACACTGTACTTTGATCCATGTGTCATCCATATCATCTTATCCCCATCATCACGTGCGAAGTAGAGAGTAGAGTAAAACTGAGTTATGACCTCATTGTTCCAGTCATTCTGGAAGGATATGAGATCCTTCAATACGTGTCTCTCCAATGCCTCCAAGACCTCTTGGTAGGCTTGACACTTCATGGATTGGAGATAGGTGAAATTGACCCATTGACTTTCAATCACCGGGTTCCTCATCTTCATGTAAACATGCTCATAATAGTCAACATGAAAATTGCTCCAGAATTCAGGATCAGCTGACTGTTTAGGTTGCTCATAGACTTCAATCTCTTAGTATCGGTCAGCCAGTTCACTCCCTTTTCCAGTGAAATCATCATCTGAAGGCTGCCTGTTGTGGTGAATATGGGCCTTCATCTTCAACGGACAATAGGACCACTAGCCAGTCCTTTTCCCTCGTTGGCGCTTCTCCTAGGTGCCGATGAGCTTCCAACACCATCCTTGCTTATAGCTTTCTTCACTACCACTCTCCTCTTCTTAGGAAGAGAATCATCGGGAGGACAGGAGTGAACATTGTGATCATGCCTCTTCTTCATGACTCTCTCTTTGGCTTTTTGTACCCTTGCAGGGTCACGCTTGTCTTCATAATCAAATGAGCTGTCCTCAGAAGCTGAAGGCATCGTGCTTGACCAGAGATTTCAAGGATTGAAAAGAATTGATTGTAGAGTTTGGGGAAATGAGAATTTAGAGGTTCAAATATTTAGAGTATCGGACTTGTCCGTTTTCAGAGTGCGGCTTGTCCGGAGGACCGGACTTGTCCGCACTAGAACATCGGACTAGTCCGGAATGACGTATGAACCCTAACTTTCTATTTTCAACAAATCTAGCTCCAATTGATGCACAAAAAGTAGGAATACAGTAGGAATACATCTAGAAAGGTAATGTATGCCCTAGGAATCAAGAAAAATAAGCAAGATTGGAGGAAAGGTGAGAACTAGGGTTAAGAAAGACATTTACCAAAAAATCAACGATTCGAAGAGGAGGTGCAGAGTGAGGTCCAGATTAGTCCGGAGTGGGGAAGCTTCATGCCGAGGAGAAGAGTTCCCATGGAGAAATCTTCGATTTTGGTGGCTAAACACAAAAAATCGCCCTGGGAGCTCAAGCTCGAGGAGAGATGGAGCAAAAGCGATTGTGAGAGGTGGAAGAAAAGGGTCCTTGTGGCGTGCTACGTTTAAGCCCGATAAATACGGACTTGTCCAGTGTAGGACCGAACAAGTCTGGTATGCCGGACCATGGCTAGACTAGTTGCAGCAACGGACTAGTCCGGTGCTGACGCCGGGCTAGTCCGGGTAAACTGGACAGATCAGAACTAGATACCAAGGTCATTTGGGAATTTGATCTATTAGTGATCTAAAGGACAAAATTTCACAAATAATCTTGATGAATATGACCAGTAAGCAATCAATAGTCATACAATGGCCATAATTCACCAAGATTCATGAATTTAAATAGTTTTAAAGAGAAAATCAAGATAAGGGGAAAATTTTCGCAAAAAAGAGTAAATTTTGAAATCACAACCAAATATGCAGTGTTTAAAGCCACATTTCAAGACTCAAGTATATTTAGTTCATTTCTTGGCTCACAAAATCTCTTTTCATCTAAAACCTTGGTAGAAATGTCTGCAAGCTGTTTTCAGTCCTAACATGTGAGATTACTATGTCACCTTTTAATGAATGATCTCTTAAGAAATGATGAAGAATGTCTATGTGCTTAGTTCTTGAGTGTTCTACTGGGTTGTGTGCAATTTTTATGGTGCATTCATTATCACATAGGACTGGAATATGGTTCATATTGTAACCCTTAGAGTTTGTCGCATCCAAAGTAGTTGTGTGCAACAATTACCAGCTGCGACATACTCCGCTTCGGCTGTGGAAAGAGCAATGAAGTTTTGCTTTTTAGATGACCATGAAACTAAGGATCTATCGAGAAATTGGCAGGTTCCTTGTTCCTGATGTGCTCTTTCTATTGACTTTGCATCATGCATAGTCGGCATCGGAATATCCTATTAAGTTAAACCTGGATCCTTTGGGATACCAATGGCCCAAGTTAGGTGTGTGCACAAGATATCTTCAAATTCTTTTTACAGCTATTAAATGGCACTCTTTTGGTGCGTCTTGAAACCTTGCACACATACAAACACTAAGCATGATATCTAGCCTAGATGAACATAAATAAAGTAATGAACCAATCATAGACCGATATACCTTTTGATCCACATTTGGATCATCTTCATTGAGATCGAGATGTCCATTAGTTGCCATGGGTGTCTTGATGGGCTTTGCTTTGTCCATATTGAACTTCTTGAGGATGTCCTGCGTGTAGTTGGTTTGGCTTATGAAAGTGCCTTCTCTTAATTGCTTCACTTGGAATTCCAAGAAGAACTTCAATTCGCCCATCATTGACATCTCGAATCTGTGAGTCATAATTTTGCTAAAGTCTTCACAAAAGGATTTATTAGTAGAACAAAAAATAATATCATCAATGTAGATTTGACATACAAATAGATGATCATCAAAATGTTTTGTAAACAAAGTATAATCAGCTTTTCCAATTTTAAAACCATTTTCAGTTAGAAAATCTCTAATGCACTCATACCAAGCTTGAGGAGCTTGTTTGAGGCCATAGAGAGCCTTACGCAGTTTATACACATGATTGTGGTACTTTAGATCTTCAAATCCCGGTGGCTGCTCCACATACACTTCCTCCTTAATAGGACCATTTAGGAAAGCACTTTTGACGTCCATTTGATACAACTTAAAATTATGGTGAGTAGCATATGCCAATAAAATACGAATGGACTCAAGTCTAGCTACGGGAGCGAATGTTTCGCCGAAGTCCAAACCTTCAATTTGTGAGTAACCTTTCGCCACAAGTCGCGCCTTATTTCTTGTTACCACTCCATGTTCATCTTGCTTGTTCCGAATGACCCATTTGGTTCCTATGATGTTCGCCCTTGTTCTTTCTACAAGCTCCCATATTTCATTTCTCTTGAAGTTGTTCAGCTCTTCTTGCATAGCAATCACCCAATATAGATCCTTTAGTGCTTCTTCTACCTTATATGGTTCCAGAAAAGAGAGAAAAAAGTAATTTTCACATAAATTAGCTATGCGGGATCTAGTGGTTACCCCCTTAGCAATGTCTCCAATGGTGTTGTTGACGGGATGATCTCTTTGTATACTCTGATGTACTCTTGGGTGAGGGACTTGTGAAGTTGCTTGCACTTATTTTCTTCATTGTCTCCCCCTAGATCAATACTTCCATGATTATATTGATCTTCCTGATCTTGATCTTGTGCATGAGCCCCCCCCCCCCCCTTGATTATTGCTTTCCTATTGAGGTTCATCTTGAGCACTTGAGTCTTGTGGTTGCTCTTAAGGTCAAATATCACCAAGTGCTATGCTCCTCATTGCTTGGCATGGGGCTTCTTCTTGATCTAGCACACACTTATCAACTTGGTCCACTTGGGAGCCATTAGTTTCATCGAACACTACGTCACATGCTACTTCAACAACACCAGCGACTTTGTTAAAGACATGATAGGCGTAGGCATTCGAATCATAACCAAGCAAAAACCATTCATCAGATTTTGAAGCGAACTTCAAAGTCCCTAGTTTCTTGTTCAAGATAAAACATTGGCATCCAAATACTTTGAAATATGAAACATTTGGTCTATTCCTGATGAGGAGCTCATATGGCGTTTTCTTCAAAAGTCGATGAAGGTATAGCCGATTTGTGGCATGACAAGCAGTGTTTAGCGCTTCAGCCCAAAATTAGTCCAAAGTCTTGTATTCATCTAGCATTGTCCTCGCCATCTCGATGAGCGTCCTGTTTTTCCTTTCGACCACCCCATTTTGTTCAGGGGAGTAGGGTGCCAAAAATTCATTCTTTATTCCTTCTTCATCTAAGTACTCCTCAACTTGAGTATTCTTGAACTCCGTTCTGTTGTCACTTCTAATGTTCTTGATGGTTGAGGAAAATTCATTTTTTGCCATTTTCAAAAATTTCTTGAGGATTCCTTGAGTTTCTGACTTATCATACAAGAAAAACACCCAAGTAAATCTAGAAAAATGATCAACAATAACCAATCCATATATAATACCGTCGATGGTTATATAAGCAATTGGACCGAAGAGGTCCATGTGAAGAAGTTCCAGCGGTCTTGAGGTAGTCATAACATTCTTGGTGAGGTGTGGTGCTCCAACTTGTTTTCCCGCCTGGCATGCGCTGCACGACCTGTCTTTCTCAAAAACACCATCTTTTAAACCTTGGATGTGACCACCTTTTAGAATTTTCTGCAGATTTCTCATCCCAACATGGGCTAGCCGTCTATGCCACAGCCATCCCATGTTGAAGTCAACAAGATAAAGCTTTCCCTTTAACGTTCCCTTGAATGCAAACGAGTCATCGCTTCTTCTAAAAACAGATACACCCTCATTAATGAACAAAATATTATAACCTTTGGCGCACAACTAAGATATGGACAAAAGATTATAATCTAGAGAATCGACATGTAAAACATTTGAAACGGTATGTTGAGAAGAAATTTCAATTTTACCGTTACCAAGAACTTTTCCTTGGCTGTTGTCTCCAAAGTATATTCCTTCACTTGGATCTGTGTTGCTCTCATACTCAACGAACATACTCCTCTCTCTGGTCATGTGATTAGTGCATCCACTGTCTAGCACCCATTTCGATCCACTGGAGGAGTAGGCCTACAAAAAGAGTTATTTCTTGGTTTTAGGTACCCAAACTTGCTTGGGTCCTCGTTGGTTAGTCACAAGAGTCTTGGGCACCCACACATAAGTTTTTGGGTTCTTGTGGCGTGACCCTGCATATTTAGCAAAGACATGTCCATATTTATCTTTCATAAGTACATATGAAGCATCAAAAGTACGGAATAGTATTTGTAATTCAGATTCATTCCTTAACAAAAGTAATTTGCTTCTTAACTTGAACATTAGTGGACATGTGTTTATTTTTAGTAAACCCAAGACCATCTTTGACGTTAGGAGGTCTAGTGACCATATATGCACTACGTGCATATTTAATCTTTTCCTTGTCAAAGATGCCACTTTGGGATGGATGTTTAGCGTGTGAAACAGAAGAATCATGTTTAACAATATTTTTCTTATTATAGCACATGCAAGTTATAGTTGTTGTCCAATTTACACCATTGGAAGGTGAGCTTTTGGAGGAGGAGTCACTTTGCTTGAGTGACTCAACTTGCACTTCAAGTATTTTGTTAACTTTTGACTAGTTAGCAAGTTCATCCTTGATTGCAATGTGTGAGTCTTCTAGTTTTGAGTAAGTTTCCTTACTCAAGGCTAGCTCATGCTCAAGTGACTTGCTCTTCTCCTTCTCAAGGTCAAGGAGTTTCTCAACCTCTTGATATCTCTTCCTTTCGCGCATGAGCATATCTTATTGTCGGTTGACAAGCTCCTCCTTCTCAAAAATTTCATCTGAAATATTTTTATTTTCTTTAAAGCAGTTTTACTTAAACCTCTAAACATTTACTCATTTTCACTAGAGCTATCAAAATCATCAATGGAGGAATTAAGCGAGGGAGGTGTAAGTCGAACCTTTTTCTTGCCTTCCTTAGCCATGAGGCAAGTATGATTATGAGTCTCCTATCCTCTCATGTTCGGGAAGAGCATAGACTTTTTGGTAGGCTTCTTGATGGCAATGGTAGCCATCTCCTCTTCTTCATCAGAGGAGGACTCGTCGTTTGAGTCCCAGTCCTTGCCAATGTGCGCTTGGTGAGCTTGCCTTCTTTTCTTGAAGGTCTTCTTCTCTTGTGGCTTTGCTTCCTTCTTCTTCTTATTTTCTTCATATGTGCAGTCAACCATAAAGTGACCTTACTCGCCACAGTTGTAGTAGGTACGTCTTGCCTTGGATTTTCCTTTCTCTTTGCTTTTCCCATTACTTGAGTTGCCGCCCTTCCTTCTTCTCATCATTTGCTTGAATTTCTTGATGAATAGGACCATCTCTTTATCATCCATATCAGTGCTCACATCACTTCTGTCTTCATCATCTTGTGCTTCACGAACTTCCCTTCCTTTAGGCTTGCAGGTTGCTTTAAGGGCAACATCCTTGTTCTTGGAGGAAGTAAGTTCAGCTAAGTCTTTTACGTATTGGGCCTCCTTATCCATCGTGTCATGGTTGATAATCTCGCCCAATAGTTCATCCGGAGTCATTTTATGAAACCCTGAGCTTTCATGGATCATGAGCACAAGGTGTCATTCCTTGGCATAAATGCTCTAATCATCCTTTTTACCACCTCATGTTTAGTCCACTTCTTGCCCCCATAGGACCTAATCTTGTTGGTGAGTGCTTTCATTCAGTTGTACATCTTTTGAGGTGATTCACCCTCCTCAATGGCAAACCTCCCCAATTCTCCTTCAAGCATTTCAACTTTCGCTTCACGAACTGAGCGATTTCCTTCATGGGCAATCTTGAGTGTATCCCATATTTCTTTAGCACTCTCCAGTCCATCAATCTTGGTAAACTCTTCTCGGCTCAAGGAAGATGTGATCACTGCAATGGCTTGTGCATTGTGTTGAATCTCTTGCTCTTGCTCCGAAGTGAGTTCATCGTCGGTATCCAGAATGTTTACACCTGTACACACAACATGCCAAAGACTAGGGTTTAAGGAGATAAGATGCATTTTCATATTATATTTCCACGTGGTATAATCATTTCCATTGAAATGAGGAGGCTTTCCCATGGGAATTGAAAGATAATGATCATTAGAATTAAGACGTTTGTAATTAGGCCCCCTTTGGCAGAGCTTCACGGAGCTGATTCTTGAGGAGAATCAGAGAAGCTGTGCCAAACACTATTTTTCAGAAAGAAGTGATTCTTGGCTGATTCTATGAAGTGATTCTCTGAAATGAACTAAGGGGTTGGAAGCTGAAAAAAGTAGCTTCTCCTGATTTTGTGAAGTGATTCTCTGTCCTGATTCTAAGAGTTTATTCTAGAGAATCATGGAGAACCATTTTCAGCCATAGAATCACTTCGCCACAGAATCAGAAGTGAATCTGGAGAATCAGATTTGTGGAGCTGTGCCAAAGGGGGCCTTAGAAGGATATCGGGAGTAGTCATGATGACAACTCCCCGTCGTCTTGTAATCTTCTTCCTTGCCCTTTTTGCTTAGAAGATTTTTTCTCATAAGTGCCTTTAGTTGACACACTTCTTCATCATCGTGTTTGTTCTCCTTCAGTACAATGAATGCCTTTGTGTCATGTTTATCTTCAGAATTGGGTACCTTCGGGATCTCATTGTTCTTCTCTGAGGCCATTTTATCTCTCCAAGAGGTGAGTCTCGTAGATGGAGAGCCTGCTCTGATACCAATTGAATGTGGCCTAGAGGGGGGGGTGAATAGACTTTTAAAGTTTTACTGCACACTTAATCAAATCATTAAATACCTGAGGGACCGAACTTGTCTGGTGTCACTGCGGACTAGTCCGGTGTGCTGATGTGTTGTGAACTGATCAAGTGTTGATGCAGAGATTGTGAATGTTATAGCAGCAGAATTAATTACTATTCAAACAAACTTGATTGAACTATCAATATTGCAAACTTGCACGTGAAACAAAAATTACTTAATAGATCAATTCTAAAGACCTAGATGATGAAACTTGAAAAAGTGAAGAAATGAGCACACATGACACGGATTTTTACCGAGGTTCGTTCTCACCAAAGAGATCTACATCCTCGTTGAGTAGGTCCACACAGAGCCGGGTCTCTTCAAACCCTTTCCTTTGTCAAGTCACCACACAAGGCCGACTTGATTCCACTATCATGGGTAATCACCGAGTTGATGGGGCAACCTCACACGTTGAGGGCTCCCACAAGAATTACAGTAGAAAAAGGATGATCTAATACACTCGAAAATATAACAAGTAATGCAAGAGTGTAACGAGATCAAACCCCAAGAGATCAATGACGCGTAGACAACGATCTCCCAATCCCAAATCTGAATACTCAAAGGATTTTCACTTTTGAGGACCTTTGATGTGTGGGGATATTTGTTATTTTACTCTTGGGACAAGTTGTGATGCTAGGGTTTCAGTTTTTGACAGTAGAATACAAGAGTTGTGTTTGTGGTGTCGTGGATCTCCTATTTATAGTGTTTCCAAAATTATTACTATTAGGGATCCTGACGACAGGACTAGTCCGTACTGGGGACCTGACATGTCCAGTGTGCTGTGTCAAATACGCGTGAAATGTGCAGCACACTAAAACCCCTAATATTTGTGAGGTATACCGGACTAGTCCGATAGGAGTCCAGACTTGTCTAGTGCCCTGTTTAATGGAACATCAGAAAGTATCTCAGACTAGTCCGGTCCATGAACAGACTTGTCCGGTGCATAGTGTTGTCAAACATCAGAGAATTTTTTAGACTAGTCTGATCCTTGAACGGACTTGTCTGGTGCATAGTGTTGTCAAACATCAAAGAGTTTTTTGGACTAGTCCGACCCTTGAATGGACTTGTCTGGTGCATAGTGTTATGAAACATCAGAAATTAAATGGACTAGTCTGGTCCAAGAACGGACTAGTCCGGTGCATTGTGAAGTGAGATTACAGAAAGTTGAACGTACTAGTCCGGTTCATGAATGGACTAGTCTGGTGCACTATGAAGTGAGACACTAGAGAGTTGAACGGATTAGTCTGGTTTGGAACAGGCTAGTCCGATGCTTAGTGAATTATTAAGGTTGATTTTAAGCCTTAAGACTTGAGCTCTTAGGATGTGTCTCTCATGCACATCCTATACAACTAAGTCTACTTTGCACTTCATTCATCAATTGGGCTTTTCTTTTTCTTCATCATTTCATTTTTCACTTTTTTAGTGCACCAAACTATCTCATTTGAGTTAACTTGCATTCATCTCAACAAGTTCACTAGGATCTCATTTGTTTGTCATCAGTCGTCCAAAACCAACAAGGGAATGCCTATATGCACTTTCAACAAGCCGGTGCTGAAGAGGATCCAGTTCCTAGAGGACAAGGGCTTGACATCCCCGATGGTGCTGACAGACTTCTTGCACTGCCGCATCACCCCCCTTCTGGGGTGCCTGTACGGAGCCTGCATCTATTCTGGCAAGTACGACCGGTGGCGACTGGATTAGAGCGATCCAACCCCCAAGATGCTGGAGGAGATGTTGAAGGTGGTGAATTGCATCACTATTGATGATGAGCACGTCTCCATTCCAGATGACTGCCAACTGCTCTTAATGACCCCTGGCCTGAGGGACGAAGTGCAGAGCTTGATGCTGAAGGTCAATGTGTTCATCCTTGCTCGGTTGCATCCTGAAGAGACGACTGAGGCTTCGGTGGTCCTAGAGCAGTGTCAGTCTACGACGCAACAAGGTCAGGGTCTAACCCATGTCCTTCGGAAAGGGTAGAGGTAGGGCCCTCAACAACCTTTGATAGGTTGTAGGACAGCCAACCAGCGCCAGTTCTTGTGATGGGCAAGCATTCCTGTACCCTTGTCGCGGGTGCTGCCACCCCCATGCCGAAGAGGCGGAAGCTAATGTGGGAGGACGGTTCTCTAATCTCCCACTGCAAGGGAGCCAGAGCGGCCGAAGCCTCCGTCGTCAACCTGGTCTCTGATTCTGGCGGCAACTCCGGTTCTGGAGGAGGCGTGGAGAAGTCTATGCTGATGGTTGCGTCTATGCAAGTTGTCCCGGAGCAGGTGCCAGAGGCTGTGGCGCCGGCCTTGTCGTCGGGTCCAGGTGGCATCAATCCGCCATGTGAGCTGGGAGGCCAGGGTCTCAGGAGCAGCTCGGCACGCCAGTAAGGCGCAATTTCTTCCTTTTCTACTTTTTGTTGTTTCTTCGCTCTGATGGAGTCGGTTATGGCTTTTTAGGGTGTCTTCGATTGACATAGTGCCCTTGGCGCTTTTAGGGTTTGCCTTCATAGCTCCTGCACCACCTGGAACTAGAACAAGATTCGTTGTTCAGCATCCTACGCCTGAAGGTGCACCGGCTTCCGTTGATGCTGCTGTTCATGCTCCTTCGTTCGTTGGAGCGGGTGGGGCTGAGGCGGTGCAAGGCGAGGAGGTGGCCACCTTGGCTCTCGCGGTTACCCCTGGTGGGGCGGACCCACCCGCTGCTGATATTGTGACAACGCCCGATGTCATTGGTGCACAAGATGGTGACTCGCCACCAACGGCTGGCGATACCCTTGTGACAAGGGAGAGTGCTTCGGCGCCGGGCAGCGACACGCTGATTCCTGGAGCTGCAACCGGGGAGCCATTTGGTCCACAGGCACTCGCGTCTGCTACAGAGTCGGCAAAAGACGTGGAGAGGCAGCCATCTATGGCAACGGTCGTGCCGATCCCCCTCTCCAATGCTGTTGCCGCCGCCCAATCCATCTTGTGGTAGACTCAGACTCCTCACGCCCGAGAGTGGGACTGGCTTGCTGAAGAGTGGCGCCTAGTGAAGATGGTCGATGCCAAGACGAAGGAGCTCGAGGCGAAGGCCCTGAAGGCCCATGTCGATGCCGACGCTCGCCTTAGGTTGTGCAAGGATAGGCGGATGGACCTGGTCCACCGCGAGGTTGCTGTTGCCGATCGAGAATGAGACTCGGTGGCAAGGGAAGAAGAGGTCTCCTGAAGTCTTGACGTGCTGGAGGAGGGGGCACAAAGACGTGCACGACTCAGAGCTCGCCATCAAATGCCAGGAGGATGACTTGGAGCGTCGTGCTCAGGAGCTCCTAGATCGGGAGGAAGCGACGCAAAGAGAGGTAGAAGACCTCCAAGCCTCCCACGCAGCCGAGGCGCAAGGGATCTGGGACTTCCTGACCCATGCCAGGGTGGTGTTGGAACCCCTCGAACTTGGTCCCATGCCGCGCGGGGAGCTGTCTCATGGGGTGGCCCAGCTGCTTCCAGCCTTGGACTCCTTCTACTCAGCGTTGAAGTTGGTGAACACTATCCTTGCAAGGCGGTTGGAGGTCGAAGGGAGGGAGCTAGAGGAGCAAGTGGCCTCCCATGTCTTGGTGTACTTCTGGAGCTGGTATCCGATGATCCCGCTGGATCCGGTAGAGAAGGGCCCCTTTAATGAGCAGGAGGAGGAGGCGAGGGCCGAAGTCCAAGACCTTGCCAAACAGGTGGCTTCTTCGTTCCAGCAAACATGAGACCGGCGGCCCCAGGCGGAACACCTTTGTAACCAGGGATGTCCCCTTTGTAAAAATAACTCTTAATGAACATGAATTCATGTTTCGCTTCTTGGCTTGTCTTGTGCTTCTCAATCTGTCACTCTGAGTCCTTAGCTGCGTAAGGGCTTGAATTTTTTTGCCGAGTACATTAGTTTTTGAGGAACCAACAACCACCCAGTTGACCTGGCCGATCTGTCATCAGTAGACGTCTTGCCTATGGAACCCCCTTAGAGGCCCCTTGGTAGATGTGGTCAGGTGGCTGGGCACACCTACCACTTGATCGTAGGATGTCTTCGACGGGCCCCTAGCAGAGTGGGGGAGTTTGAGTGGATGGCCTCAGTGGGGCCCTTTCAGGAGTGCCAAGCTTTGTCTGAGTAGAGATGTCGATGGTAGGCCCCCTGGGTGGTGCCGGAGCTCGCTGCTCCAGCGTCGCCGACCATGCTCAAGTGCTTCTCTCTTTTCTTTTTCAAGCTCGAGAGCCTTTTCAACCTCAGAGTATCTATCCTTTTGAAGGATGAACATATCTTATTGTTGGTTGATAAGATAATACTTCTCAAATATTCCATCCGTCCATTTTCATTTTAGCTAACGCAGTTTTACTTAAGCCCTTAAACATGTGTTCATTTTCATCACTGCTATCGAAATCATCATCACTAAGGGAATGTAAAGATGAAGGTCTAGATTTAACCTTTTTCTTACCTTCCTTGGGCACAAGGCAAGTGTGGTTGGGCTCCTTCCATCGTCCCATGTTTGGAAAGAGAGTGGACTTCATGGAGAGCTCTTTCATGGCAATTGTTGCCATCTCATCTTCATCATCCGAGGAGGACTCGTCATTTGAGTCCTACTCCTTGCTGATGTGTGCTTGATGGGATTGCCTTCTTTTGTTTAAGGTTTTATTCTCTTGAGGCTTCACTTCTTTCTTCCTCTTATTTTCTTCATATGGGCAATCAACTATGAAGTGCCCATATTCACCACAGTTATAGCATGAGCGTCTAGATCTGGATTTGTCTTTTTCTTTGTTCTAGTCTTCACTGGAATTGTTGCCTTTTCTTCTTCTCATCATGCGCTTGAATCTTTTCATGAAGAGGATCATTTCTTCTTCGTCCATATTGGTGCTCACATCATCACTGTCTTCGTCGTCTTGCACCTTGTGGATTTTCATGTATTTTGATTCGCTAGTTGCCTTGAGGGCCACCCCTTTATTATTTGATGAAGTCAGCTCGACAAGATCCTTCACATATTTGGCTTCCTTTTCTATCATCTCGTGGTTGATGATTTTGCCCAATAGTTCATCCGGAGTCATTTTATGGAACCCCGGACTTTCTCGGATCACTGAGCATAAAGTGACATTGCGGGGCATGAATGCCCTTATCATCCTCTTGACGACTTCATGATCGGTCCACTTCTTGCTTCCATAGGACCGGATCTTGTTTATGAGAGCCTTCATTTGATCTTACATATCTTGAGGTGATTCACCCTCCTCAATGGCAAACCTCCTCAATTCCCCTTTAATCATTTCTATTTTTGCTTCACGAACTGAGCGATTTCCTTCATGGGCAGTCTTGGATATTTCCTTGGCACTCTCTAGTCCATCAATCTTGGTGAAATCTTCTCGGCTCAAAGAAGAAGTGATCACTGCAACAACTTGTGTGTTGCGGTGAATTTCTTGCTCTTGCTCCGGAGTGAGTTCATCATCTGTGTTCAGGATATCTACACCTGTACACACAACATGCCAAAGACTGGGGTTTAAGGATATAAGATACATTTTCATATTATACTTCCACATTGTATAGTCATTTCCATTGAAATGTGGAGGTCTCCCCATGGTAATAGAAAGATAGTGATTGTTGGAATTAAGATGATCGTAATTATAAGGATACCGGGAGTAGTCATATGATGACCACTCCTGTCGTCTTCTCATCTTCTTCCTTGTCCTTTTTGCTTAGGAGTTTCTTCCTTAGAAGCGCCTTGAGTTGACACACTTCTTCATCATCGTGTTTGTTTTTCTTGAGTACATCGAATGCCTTTCTGTCTTGTTCTTCTTCAGTGTTGGGCACCTTCGAGATCTCGTTGTTCTTCTCTAAGGCCATTTGATTTCTCCAAGAGGTGAGTCTCGTAGATGGAGAGCCTGCTCTGATACCAATTGAATGTGTCCTAGAGGGGGATGAATAGACTTTTAAAGTTTTCTTGCACACTTAATCAAATCGTTAAATTCCTAGTGGACCAGACTTGTCCGGTGTGAATACAGACTAGTCCAGTGTGCTGATGTGTTGTGAACTGATTAAGTGTTGATGAAAAAATTTCAAATGAAATGGCAGCGGAATGTAATTACTATTCTTACAACTTGAATAAGATATATGATTACTTAAATTTCACGAGGAGCACACATTACTTGATTGAGCAAATCTAATGCCCTAGTTGATGAAACTTGCAAAAGTAGAAGAGCAAAGCACGTGAGACACAGATTTTTACCAAGGTTCTGTAAAATCCTAGCTTCTCCTTAATATGAAGTTCAGTTACCAGTTTATTTTCAACCATAGTAAAGATCAATTATGGTTGTACACATGAACTTGATATCATCAAGAATAATTCTTTCCCTCATGATCAAAATTTTATTAACATAAGGGATGGACTTCACCAATGACCCTAGGATAATTCAAGTGACCTTCCTGCAAATTTTGCATTTTATTGAATGGTTTTTGCTAGGGCAAAACACTATGCAGTACTAAATATATTCAAATTAATTTGAATATATCACTATACATTTAGGCCCTGTCAAAATATTTAAATCTAAGGCTATACATGTTTCCATGGCCTCATAATATTCCAAATAGCCTTCCTGCCAAGTTTCAAGGTTTGTGAGTTCCATTTACTATTTTATTTGAGACGCTTAGCAAATTCGAGCCATAATTAAGTACAAACTTTAATTTCTGTTCAAACTTATTTGAACTAAAATTTGAAAACACCATCATGATCAGCATGACTTGCTTGACTTATCCATGAAGTTTCATAATTTTTGAATCTCATTTGCTATTTAATTCAGTGACTCCATTGAATTTCATTCAAATTCAAATTTGAATTTGAATTCCAATTGAAACTGGTCCAAATTTGAAATCCAATTTCAGAATCTGAACCTACACAATTGATTTGGCCTCTCCACAAAAATCTATAATTTGTAAACAGTTCTAGGTAGGAGAATTGAAGTTACACTTCTTATCTCATCGTGTTATTCATTGATTGACCCGTATTTTGAAGTCCTGCCGTCGCCATCGTTGGGACGCCGAGGAGGTCACCCTCTGTCCACCGTCAACAAGCCGGAGGAAACCTTTTCAGTCCCCGACTTCTATAAGAAAAATGTGTGTTATCACGCCTTATGTATGCTCACCAAGTTTCAAGCCATGCCATGCCTTGTAGCATTCTTATTTCCATTTTTTCCGATGATAGTTCATACCTATGTCTCTAGGTTAAGGATTTAATTCGTTTTCTGCGTCTAATAATTCTTGGCAATAGAGAAGGGATAATTTACCTATCTCCCTGCAAACACTCCGGATCAAAAAATTTTGGAAACCATCGTGCATCGACCGAGATAGCTGAGTTTTGGTCGCCGCCGGTGAAAAAGCCGCAGTTCACCGTCGAGCTCATAATTCCTGCCCGTTTCTCCCCTTCCCTAGTCCCGGTTCATGATCCTCACAGCATAAGGAAGCTTTTGGACAAGAAACCAAGGCGTTTGAGCTAGAAAATAGGGAGTTCTACCCAGCCCGAGCTGTCGCCGCCGCCGCCGTCGTCGCACCGCCGGTTGCCGCCGTCGGCGAGCCCCAGAAACACCACCGACGTGTTCAGCATAGTGAAAAACCCCCAAGTGGCAATTTGTCTAAGCTCCTTACACAGGAGATACCAGCAGCGAAGTCGCTGGTGAGCCCTGGCCACGAGCGCCGCCGTCGCACGCCAGATGTCGCGAGGTAGACGAAAGCCTCGTGGGCCCCACCTGTCAGCAACGCTGTCCACCACGCGGATCAGCTGCGGCTCTGGACCCGGTGCGGCTGCGCGGTTGAACCCCGTGGCCCCCGGTGTGACCCAGTTGCGATTGGCCCATTTAAATGAAGTGGGACCGGCTGCTTTATTCAAATATTTTCTATTGTAAAATAATTCCAGGATTTAACCAAACTTCTAAAAATCATTACTCCTAGTAGAATTGCTCAAAAATTTCCAAATAAATTCTGGTAGACTCATATAAATGTCTAATTTGAAGCAATGCAATTTGTTGGACATTAGACTCCTAGAATTTTCATAATTAATTCCTTTGAACTAACTGATGGGAAATTAATTACTCCTGTTATGTTAATTGGAAAATTCCAAATTTTGGTCAGAACATTCGTATTAATACAGTTGATCTCCAGTAAAAATTTCAAGTTTATTGGACTTCAAGTACTGGGTTGATCAGAGTTCCAAATCTCTATATAGTTGAAAATTGAGAAAAATACAAAATCAATTTCAGAAATTCCCCCAAACTTGTAAAATCAGTTTCTCCCTGTAGGAAGCTTAGAAAATTGTTAAACCAATTTTCCTAGAACCATTGAGACCCCCTCTACATGGTACAACCACTGGTAGCCATGATAGACCTGCAGAATTACAACCAAAATTCAGAGAATGTTTATACTTGTAGGAATTTTAAGGACAACAAACTTCCTTGATCATCTCCTGTTCTTTGGAAGAGTCTCCATTATAGTCCCTAGTATCTACCATAAAAGTCCCAAAGCCAATTAAGATCATAATCTTATTTGTTTCACAAGATATTAGCTTGTGACCTTAAACATATTATTTATTTTCAAAG
Organism: Tuctoria greenei; assembly: GCA_036927565.1. Taxonomy (NCBI): domain Eukaryota; kingdom Viridiplantae; phylum Streptophyta; class Magnoliopsida; order Poales; family Poaceae; genus Tuctoria; species Tuctoria greenei. The sequence goes on from JAYESD010000010.1 coordinate 105,973,219, forward strand.
TCATTCATATATAGTATATGCATAATGTGTAGTAACTGAAGTCGAGGAGCAGCCGGAAGCTTTGGAAGTCCAGCTGCCAGAAACTAACATAGCCTCAGACTCGCATTCAGGCAACCCCCGATTTTCATTTAAGTTCCTTACAGTGTCTTTGCAGTTCTCATTCACCTTACGTCTTCAGATGTTTGTGCATTACGTTTAAGGTGTTTGACATCCACTTGCATGACCAAAGAACCCAGGGAGTGGTTAGAATAGCTCATAGACTCGTGTAGTAACTGCCATGCTTATATTCATAAGGATCCGGTAGAAGACGAGTAGTTGGAATCTACTCGCGAGATAGGATTTTATCACACAAGATGAATTGGATCAAGAAATGTTTGATAAATACGAAATTGAGACAGGTCAGAGATGAGTAGGAAGCGATAAGAGGTGGTCTTGGTTGCATAGCTCTGACTGTGTTGATTAAGGCCCGTGCCGTGTGCGGCCCTGCTGCACAAGCTTGAATTGTACCGGCGACATACTGGAGAAATGGGCTCCAGTAAACTAACGTAGCTTGATACTGGTTTGTCGATGCATTCCGTTCTGTTTTATAGGTGTGGTTTGAGGGCAGCGAGGTGTAAATCAGCTAGTGGGCACGTCAGAGTATGCCCCATGCAGGGACCTCCTGCTCGTGACGGATCGACCGATTCGGCAATCGAGTGTTTGGTGAAAGGTGGCCATATACGACTAGTACTGAAGTGCTATGTAGGTACTGCTGTAAGTACTCGCTGGCATTTCCAAAAGTGCGTATGTGTGTGTTGACCAGGTGTGTCCTGACTGCAATCACCGTCCCTCGCAGTAATAGAGTACCACTTGTTCACTGTGTTGTGACATAGTAAATACTGAAGAAGTCAGGAAATACGATGTATTGAGTTATAATTGTTTTGCAAACTTGTATGGCTTAGAGATAGCACAATTAAAAGTTTACAGTTTCTCCATACTTTACCTGTAATAGCATTATGTACTTTGGGCATGTCATATCATCGCAAAGCGTTTCTTGTTTGATTGTGGAGTCTATGATGTGTCGTGCCTAAAGAAGGTCATGTGCTACTTAAAACATGACTATAAGGATCCACTTGTAGGCATGTCCTTTGTGCTATTCCTTACCTATGCTTAGTATTCACCCCTGCATATGTCTAGTGAGACAGGTTAGTCTTGCTGAGCCTTAAGCTCACGTTTGCAGTTAACAAGTTTTTGCAGATTATACGACTGATGACGGGTTCGATGATGAGACTGCACCCCCTCCCAGGTTTACAGCCGAGTGGGAACCCTGCACGCCGCCGTAAGTTGGGTGTTGCTAGTGCGAAGTATCCAGGGCATGGATGACTTTGCTTTTGCATAGCTAGTGCCGAGGGCGTAGCTATGATGTATAGTTCTCTTTCTTTTCCGCTTAGTATTGTAAAACTTCCGCTGTGTTTAGAAATAAAACTTGGTATTGTAATTTGTTCTCTTTCTATTCTCGTATACTGTTGGGTGTCGCATCGCACGACACCACCCAATGAGATCCTTGGATGTCGGGATTCCGGTCCCCACAGCATGGTATCAGAGCATCATTGGGAACAGTGTGCTTGAAAAGAGCATATTTTCAAAACTTAGGATTACTGAGTGAGGAATTAGCTATATGCCCATATAAGGAGTATTATTAGTATATGATATAAAGGTGGTAAACTAACTATGTGTTATTATATTCTATAACGACGCTCCGATGTCAGGTAAGAGGTAAGGTACACCACCGTAAGCGGATCAATTGCGGTAAGCTCACCATGCGAGAGGTAGCATAGAAGTCTTTCCGTGGCTTGGCACGAGAATGTTAATGGGAGTCTCTGGAATTTTCCATGTTTCCGAGAACCTATGACATGCGGAGTAGCTTCAAAGTTAGTGGGAGCCCCCGTCGGGTGGTGAATAACCCGATAGTATGCGTCTCTAGAACTATTGATGTTCTATGGGAGCATGCGAAACACGAATGCACGAGCGTGTATAAGCCGGTTCGTGCGGGAGTCTTTGCTGTACAGACGTAGTACATCCATGTACCTCGAGACATGACATCGCTCGAGGGTGACTCACACTAGAGTCATATGCATTTACTTTCATACATATTATTATTATTATGACTGCCTGTTATGTTTCCCCGTGCCGCCCTTGAGGTGTGAAGGTGTGAAAGCGGATTGTTTGTCTTCTGCAGCACTAACTATGGTAGCGACCTGTGTAGAACATGTTTGCAAGTGAACGATACTAGGGCCACCTATAAACGTATCCGGATATACAGGTTAGAATTTTCTTTGGTAAGGCACGTAGTACCATCAGTATCGACTTTGCTACTTGACCATCCCCAACGATAGAATGGTTGCATTACTTTTTAGAAAGTCTGACTATCTGATGCTGGTAGGTTTGTACTCCGCAAAATGGGTTTCGACTCAACAAAGGGTTAGAACCAAGATTCTTGATTTCTGGCTGAAGTTTGCTCAACTTTGCCAGGTTGTAATCTTGGTTAGTTATGAATAAACTTAGGGGTATTCTATATGGATAGAAATCTCTTGAAGACCTCTACAACTTTTCTGTTGACCATCAAGGCAGAAAAGCTTGATAATCTGTTGAAATTTGGAGTATAATTCAACTGCTCCAGATGATCCTACCATTGTACCAGTCTCTGTATTTTTGCCATAACTCACAGTAGAAGAATCTTCTGCCTTATTGTGACACATATCTGGAAAGGGTAGAAGGATATATACAGTTTTTTCTATTCAAAAGTTTTCCTGATTCGGATTTGAGTCTATTCAAATTTCGAGTTCAAAACAGTGAACTGCAGGGCTGCTGTTAAAAACCAGTCAGTTCACCCGTTAAGTTGGGATAGCTCTATCTTTTAATACAGAATAGTGACTTGGTCACATATATACATTTATGGAAAGTTTTGGAAGTCCTCGATCAACTTCATGTTGCACTCATGGTCTGAACCTTGGTGTAACTATGTTAAATTCTTATTGTCGCAAACTTGGTTCTGGTAGACCAGAACTTGAAACAGTTTGCGCATAGTTTTGAATTTGCACGCTATACCTGTATAAACAATGTTTCAAGGCTGAAATATTTTACTTCTGGGTTGTTAACTTGATGTTATACAATGTTTATTTTATCATTACCTCAATATATTGTTATGATATACCTGTATAAATTGTGGAAATCACCACATATACAGGGGGGGTTCTGACAAAATTCCCAGAAAATTTGGGTCAACTTTAAACCTGTATAGATTCTTCTTCCTAGCTCACCTGGAGCTGTATGAGTACAATATGGAAAGGTTGTAAAGTGTACTACAACTTTTGTATTCAACCCAATATTAGTTTCTGACGTTTCGTGTATGAAAATTTTGAATTTATACAGGAAGGTCAGCTGGAACAGACTGTGACTACAACTCCAGTTTTAAATTTTCTTGAACTGTTGGGAGTTGGAAACCTTCTCATTGTTCAAGTATCTTTTCCACAGATGGCGGATTCGACGTATACTTATCGAATGGATGGGTGTTCACGAAGTGTGCTCTTCTGAAAGGTTTTCCGGATTTGTTGATAGCGCTGCTTCAACGGTTCGGATATCGCGAAATACCGGACTATTGGGGCAAGGAGATCGAGGACGGAGGTGTGACAAGATGCACTGTTTATGTAGATGTACCTGCTGGTCCATCGTATATTGGATGGGCTCCTTTCTCCATCCAGGTGCAAGGGATCTAGTTGGAAGACACGTGGTGTTATGCCGTGAGTGTTGCTATTATGAGGTTTTGCAAGCTTCATTATCGTGCTATGGTGGGCACCCCATTCGCGCTCTTTCCAGTCGACGGTAGAGCTGGTGAAGAGTGGGAAAGTCGAATGGTTGCAGCATATGGCCATTATGAAGAGGTACCCAAAATAATCTTGGTGTCATATGCAGCATCGGTGTGTCAAGGAGCCTGACACAACATGCTAGCATTGGAAGATTGATGAGTGATCTGAAGCAAGCTTTGATTTGAGGAGATCACTTTGAGTGGGCCAATGAATCACTTATAGCCATGATTTCTCCTCTCAACTGACGTTTAAACGTTAGGGAGAATCTGTGGCACCGAGCTGTTCAAGACCTATCGGGAGCTCGCCAGGAAGCGCAATGCGCAGAAAGCGCATTGGAGGCAAGTCAACTTGAGGTACGACTGCTGGATGATCAGTTGGGTACGGTAACTCAAGAACGCGATCAATCCAGGGAGGAGACTCAGAATTGGAGGGCCAGTTGCGAGCAAGCACGAAAGGAATTGGAAGACTATAAGATGTTTCTTCTTGAGGCTGACGTGCAGTCATTAGTTGCCGCGACATCATCGGTGGCGGGTGAGGTCGCAACTCCTGCTCTAGCACCCGCACCTGTGACACCAATTTCTGAGGACGAGGAGGAAGAAGAAGATCCTGAGATACTCGAGTACTTCGAATAGGACGTATCGGAGTAGGATGGGGCAACACTCCTGCCATCATGGGGCAACGTATAGTTTAGTAGTTGCTTGTGTTTATTTTGTGGCCATGTTTGTGTCATATTAAAAATAGTAGTGGGTATGTATAATATGACAAGGTGTGTATGACGTCTCATGCAAACCAAGTATGGTAGAGATGCACTTCTGTAGTGGGAGTTCGTCATTTTGGAGTTCACTACTATAAACTCGGTTATGAGATAATATATCTTGTATAAAGTTTATGATTTATCAATATATGTGGATGTTATGCACTTATTTTCTTGCCAATATTCACACTACTGTAATAGGAAATGGATGAAGGCAAAACAAACATGTTGCTGATTGTTAACATATGGCTGCAGAATGGTGCGTACACGTTCGACGACTGAGATGGGAGGTTCACGTCGTGGTCGTGAGGACGAATCTCCGACCCAGGAGCCAGCTGCGATACCGCAGTAACAAGTTCCACCACCACCACCTCCCGAACTTCTGAGGAGTCTAGCGAAGGTTCTCGCCGCAGTGCTCGGCTCACGTGACGAGCAAACTGAGTTGCTGCGTACTTTAGTTCAACATTCCTCCCGTCAAGGGGGGCGACCAGATGCGGGTCCACGATAGCCCTCTCTGAGTTCATAATCGGACTTCATGTCAACGCACCCGGTCTTCATGGAGGCCGATGAACCATTGGAGGCGGACAACTGGCTCCGCTCCATCGAAGGAAAGTTCGGTTTGCTACGAATGACCGAACATCAGAAGACCATGTTCGCGGACCAACAGTTACAGGGGTCTGCTGGTGCGTGATGGGCAAATTATCTTGCCGCACGACCAACCGACTATGCCGTGAGCTTGGAGGAGTTCCGGGATGCATTCCACGTCTATCATATACCTCCCGGTATTATGAGGAGGAAGCTTCAAGAGTTCTTGGAGCTGAAGCAAGGAGGAAGGAGTGCTTACGAGTACTCCAAGGCATTCAACCACTTGGCCCAGTATGCTCAGGACCAAGTGAGTACGGAAGATAGGAAGCATGAATGCTTCTATCGGGGTTTGAACCCCAAGATGAAGGACAAGTTTGCCTTGTTCAACAGCGGCAACTTCAATAACATGGTCAACGCCGTGATTGTGCAGGAGGACGCTACTAGGGAGCTGTTCTCTGAGAAGAAGAAAAGGAGCGCTCCGCAGAGCAGCGGAGGGGTGCTCCTCAGAAGTACCGAATGGTGTATCGATCACCATCCGACTAGAGGTGGCAGTTGCCATCGCGACCACCGATGTTTTGCTCCTGTCGCTAGATTAGAAGCCATAAGAATTTTGTTAGCTTTTGCAGTATCTAATGTTTTTAAGCTATATCAAATGGATGTTAGAAGTGCTTTTCTTAATGGCTACATAGATGAGGAGGTTTATGTCAAACAACCACCGGGTTTTGAAAATCCAGATTTTCCTAATCATGTTTACAAACTGTCCAAAGCCTTATACGGTCTCAAACAAGCCCCTAGAGCATGGTATGATAGGTTAAAAACATTCTTACTTGAAAAGGGGTTTACCATGGGCAAAGTTGATAAAACTCTTTTTGTGCTTAAGCATGGCAATGACTCATTATTCGTTCAAGTGTATGTGGATGATATTATCTTTGGTTGTGCTTCTCATGATCTTGTGTCCAAGTTTTCAGTAATGATGAGTTCCGAATTTGAAATGAGTATGATGGGTGAACTCACTTACTTTTTGGGGCTGCAAATCAAGCAAACCAAGGAGGGTACCTTTGTGCATCAGACAAAGTATACAAAAGACCTCCTAAGCCGCTTCAACATGGACAAAAGCAAGCCTCTTCGGACACCAATGGGAACAGCAACAACACTTGAACTTGATGAAGATGGTGAATCCGTGGATCAAAAAGAATATAGAAGCATGATCAGATCACTTTTGTACCTCACGACATCAAGACCGGACATACAATTCAGCGTATGTCTTTGTGCACGGTTTCAAGCTTCCCCACGTGTTTCACATCGTCAAGCCGTCAAAAGGATTCTCAGGTACTTACATGGAACTCAAGAATTTGGCATTTTTCTTCCTTCTTCCTCAACCATTACTTTGAAAGCCTTTTCGGATGCTGATTTTGGGGGTTGTAAGATTGATAGGAAAAGTACTTCCGGTGCTTGTCATTTTCTTGGTAATTCTCTTGTTGCTTGGTCCTCTAGAAAACAAAATTCAGTTGCACAATCCACAGCCGAATCTGAATATGTAGCTGCTGCTAGTGCTTGCTCACAAATTCTTTGGATTGTTCAAACACTTAAGGACTATGGGGTTGATCTAGATAGTGTTCCACTATTCTGTGATAACACTAGTGCCATTTGCATTGCTAAAAACCCCGTGCAACATTCTAGAACTAAGCACATTGACATTAGGTATCACTTTCTCCGAGATAAAGTTGAAAAAGGAAACATTGTGCTTCACCATGTAGATATCGAACAACAATTGGCTGACATTTTTACAAAACCTTTGGATTTCACTCGTTTTTGTTACATTCGTAGTGAAATAGGGGTTATGCATCCTCATGGCTTGAATTGAGGGGGAGTTTTTGAAACTTGGGAAGTCTATGTGTGAATCTGAAATTAAAATAATATGAGCATAGTATTTCATACATATATGACTTTGTGATTCCTTTTACATGCTGAAAGTTCTTACTACATTACTCGTGTTATACATTTTGTAGTTTTTGCCATGTCTAGTAATCGGAATAATTACTTACACTAAATCTGGTCATGGTCGAACTTTCTTGCTGTTTGAAATTGTTGCATGCTCACAAATGCTTTTAATCATTAAGAATTCATCAAGTAATCAACTCACATGTTGAATTTTTATGAACAAATATAAATTGAGAAAATATCAAGAGAATATGCATGCATCGCACTTCTTCTTTTGAGATGGCTTGTCATTGCACTTAGATATGAACTTGGAAGAAGTTGTGTATGACTAAAACCATGTCCTTAAGCTTCTGATTGTCAAATGACATAGGCTTGGCTTGGTTGGTTAGAATAAGGCAGATGCGCATATAATCTCTTGCAAATATCATATGATCTAAATTTATGCTTTGAAAAATAACAAAATGCAGCAACTAGTGTCATGCTTTCAGGTTTTGAAATAGTTAAGTTTGTGAGATCATGACTTGCTTAAATTGAAAATTACATTTGATCTCTAGCATGGCTTACACTACTTTATGTATTTCATTGATGTGATAATATAAGGTACTTGATAGTATTACTTGGATGAGCTTTGTTTATATGTATATGTTATAATATGCTCATAACAACTAAAAGTTGGAGAGATAATTTGTTTATATGCTCATGACTTGCTGAATACATTGTCAAAGGGGGAGAGATAGGCATGAAGAGAATATGTGCATAAGGAGAGATAATAAAGGGGGAGAGATTTTCTTCTCATTTTACTTTTGATTTACAAAAGGGGAGAAATTGCCTTCAAAACTTTTATGTGAAGAAATTTCCTTCAAAACTTTTATGTGAATAAGCCAATGTTCGGATGTTAAATGGTGTTGCCAATGCATTCATCAAGGGGGAGATTGTAAGACCTATGTGTGCTGAATACATTAGCTTGTAGTGAATACACTTGGCTTTGATGATAAAAGTTTTTAATATCACCAAAACACCTTTTTATCAAGGTCCGACTCTAGCTTCGAGCTACAGCAAGGTCCGACGGTAGGTCTGGCTTGTTTTGGGTAGCTCTGGCTATGTTCGAAGCTAGGTCCGACTTCTTGGTAAGGTCCGACTAGCTTTGGTTAGCTCCGGTGAGCTTTATCTTTAGCTCCGGCATGTCTTTGATAGTTCCGGCATATAATTGATAGCTCCGGAAAGCTTTTGCTAAGCTCCGACATACTTTGTCTAGCTCCAGTTTTGGGTTGACTAGTTTTGACTAGTTTTTGGTAAGCTCCGGTGCTGGGATCTACTAGTTTTGGTAAGCTCCCGTGCTAGGATCTACTAGTTTTGGTAAGCTCCGGCAGGTGCTTCATTGTACTAGTTTTGGTAAGCTCTGGCGCTAGGTTCTACTAGCTTTTGTTAGCTTCGGCTCAAGCTCCGGGTTGCTCTGGCAAGGTCCGAAACTTGACCGCAGTGCTTTTGCTTTTCATTTGCAATGTTTTGTACTTGCTTTACATTGTTGTAAAGATTGCTTAGTATTCATTTGCTAAGTTTTTGGTGCGTTTTGGTTGATATGGATGATATCGTGTTACTGTGGTTTCGCAACATGCTTATGTGAGGTTCTCACGTAAGGTGTTGTGTTCGGAACTAACTTGAGTCAAGTCGAGGACTTGGGCTCGTATGGATTGGTTGTTTATTCATGTGCAGGTGTTGCTTGAGTTCAAGTCATGGCTGGTGACGGGATCCATTGGACTAGTCTCAGGGAGGAGATGAGGTTCCAACAACCAAGTTCGAAAGGAACTGTGGTTGAACTGATAAGGAGGTCACGTAGGATGATTGAATCAAGGGCAGTGCATATGAAGGTTACTGAACATCGAAGGAAGGTGTTCGCACGTATGCATGCGGTGCATGACGTGGCAACATGGTTCCAAAGATGGGATAAGGAAGGAAAGATCTGGTTGGAAGGATCGGATCGTACCGGTTGATGACTTTGGCTGCGGCGGAGTCGGTTATGGCTCGGTATGGAAAGTATCGAGTTGGTTATGTTAGGATTTCGTGTGTGTCACGAATTTGAGTTGTTTAGGAATGTGGGATACGTTCCTAAGGTGTTTGGAAGTCTTAAAATTGCTTCTATCTGCGTATAGAAGAATCTTGAGCAGTTATGGAAAGTTACGATTCATGATCTGAGTAGGATTGGAGTCCTAGTTGATATTGGGTTGGCCTAAGGGCTGGTTATATTAACAAGGGAGCCCAGAGCTCGTGGTAGACGACTTTGGGGCTGTTCATCTTATGTTCTATTGAATAAAATTCGTAGTTTGAAGGAACTTTTGTGCCTTGTTCGTCCGACTTGTTCCAGACAAGTTTTACTCGTCGAGTTTCTGGACAGCACTACCTTTCGTCGGTGGTTTTATCATAACTCGAGTTTTACAGATCCAATTGACGCGATTCCTTTTGGGTTGTCTTCACAACTTGATTGTCATCATCTGTCAAAATTTCACAGTCATTGGATTTGTGGTTTATGATCTACACGAGTTTCTTTGCAGCATCCCAAAACTGTTTTTTTCTCGGGTAGAGCAGATTGACCTTTGTTTGATCTTTTGATCATAACTTGAGTTTTTCTCGACGGATTAGAGTGATTCTTTTTGTGTTGTATTCGTGACTTGATTCTCTCTGATATCCATCACTTTTGTCACGGTGAAACACGTTTAGATTAGTCTCACACACGATTTCTTTAACAGATCGTTTTTCTGCCGAAAGGGTTTGGGGTTTAATTGTTTCCGCTGCGTAAGATTTTTAAATCTACCATTCACCCTCCCTCTGGTAGCTTTTCACGTGCTCTTCGATCCTATATAAATTGATCAAAGACTATGAGATTGAGATCCACTACCATCCTGGCAAGGCAAATGTAGTTGCACATGCGCTGAGTTGCAAGTCCCATGTCAATAATCTTTCTATCACCTCGATGGAAGAAGAAGAACCGAGTCTTTACTTGGTTCCATATGGGCGCTCTACAATCTAGATCTCATTCCTACCATAAGGGAAGATATTGTCGAGGCTCAGAAGAAAGACAAGGGCATATCACATATTCGCCAAAGAATGAAGAAGGGGGAGATGAACTGTTTTCGATGTGACGATGACGGTACCATCTGGTTCAAAAACCGCATCGTGGTGCCCCACAATGAGGAACTTCGGAAGAAGATATTGGACGAAGCTCATTGGTCCAAGTATTCAATTCATCTGGGAAGTAACAAATTGTACCAAGACTTAAAGAAGAAATTTTGGTGGACTCAGATGAAGAGGGAGATAGCGAAGTACGTATCTGAGTGTGATACGTGTCGGCGGGTGAAGTCGACCATCTGAAGACAGCCGGTCAGCTTCAACCTTTGAGCACACCGGCCTGGAAATGGGAGGACATCAGCATAGATTTCATTGTTGGATTACCTCTCACCTTTCGCAAGCATGACTCGATTTGGGTGATAGTCGACCGACTCACCAAGTCGGCTCACTTTATTCCAGTAAATGTCAATTATGTGGCACGACAATACGCAGAGTTCTATGTTGCCAGGATCCTGTGCCTACACAGAGTACCCCACACTATCATACCAGATCGTGCAACCTTATTTGTTGCTCGGTTTTGGGAGCAGCTCCACGCATCTCTGGGTACCAAGTTGATTCGAAGCTCAGCTTACCATCCTCAGACTGATGGTCAAACAGAGTGAGTAAACCAAGTGCTAGAGGATATGCTCCGTGCCTATGCCATCCATCATGGTAAGAATTGGGATGATCACCTACCATTGGCGGAGTTTTCATACAACAATGGTTATCAGACTAGCATCCTGATGGCACCATATGAAGCTCTTTATGGCTGGAAGTGCCGCACACCCTTGAACTGGTGTGAATCCGGTGAACGAGTGATATACGGTATTGACTTGGTAAATGAAGCCGAAGAACGGGTATGAGTTATTCAAGCCAACCTCAAGGCTGCTCAGTCTCGTCAGAAAAGCTACGCAGACAAACGACATCGACCCCTTCACTTCGATGTCGGGGATCGCGTTTATCTTCGTGTATCCCCAATGAAAGGGATTCATTGCTTAAGAGTAAAAGGGAAGATACCTCCACACTTCATTGGGTCGTTCGCAATAATTGAACAATGCAGACCTGTGGCCTATCGGCTAGAACTGCCAGTGTTGCTTTCAGGGGTCCATAATGTGTTTCACATTTCGCAGTTGCGGAAATGTCTCAAGGCCCCAGCTAACGTCCATATGGAGGATTTGGAAGCTCTCCAACCAGATCTTATTGACTCTGAGCATCCAACCCAGATAATCGATGAGAAGACTCGCACCAGAAGAAGTCGCACCTTGCATTTCTACAAGGTCTTGTGGGGAAACCACACCGCTGAAGAAGCAACGTGGGAAAGCGAGGAATACCTTAGAACGAACTATCCGTACTTGTTAGCGGCATATGTTCATTAGATCTTTTCAGTTATTATTCCTTTTGTAATCTCGAGACGAGATTCTTTTAAGGGGGAGGAATGTAAAATCCTAGCATTTCCTTAATATGAACTTCGGTTACCAGTTTACTTTCAACCATAGTAAAGATCAATTATGGTTGTACACATGAACTTGATATCATCAAGAATAATTCTTTCCTCATACTCAAAGTTTTATTGACATATGGGATGGACATCACCAATGACCCTAGGATACTTCAAGTGACCTTCCTGCAAATTTTAGATTTTATTGAATGGTTTTTGCTAGGGCAAAACACTATGCAATACTAAATATATTCAAATTAATTTGAATATAGCACTGTACATTTAGGCCCTGTCAAAATATTCAAATCTGAGGCTATACATTTTTCCATGGCCTCATAATATTCCAAATAGCCTTCCTGCCAAGTCTCAAGATTTGTGAATTCCGTTTACTATTTTATTTGAGATGCTTAGCAAATTTGAGCCTTAATTAAGTTCAAATTTTGATTTCTTTTCAAACTTATTTGAACATAAATTTTGAACACACCATCATGATCAGCATGACTTGCTTGACTTATCCACAAAGTTTCAAAATTTTTGAAGCTCATTTGCTATTTAATTCAGTGACTCCATTTAATTTCATTCAAATTCAAATTTGAATTTGAATTCCAACTGAAATGGGTCCAAATTTGAAATACAGTTTCAGAATCTGAACCTACAGAATTGATTTGGCCTCTCCAAAAAAATCTAGAATTTTTGGACAGTTCTAGGTAGAAGAATTGAAGTTACAGAGGGGGATTAGGATGAAAGGGGCAGTGGGACCCATCGGCCAGTGAAACACAGCAGTGAGTGCACTGTTTCACGGCTGTCCCCGCCGATTGATGCCGGGAGGGCACGCCGCCGCGACAGGGACATGCAGCGCAAGCAGCTACGTGGCTAGATGACTCCTCCACCTTTTTAAGGGCATGCGGAGCCTCACCGACGGGTACACCACCCTCTGTTTCGCAAAAACCGATTTCCATCGCCATTGCCACCGCCTTCTCTTCCCCACCGTTGAGCACTTTGATCTTACCTCTTCTCTCTTTGATGCCAACAGAAAAGATGGCGCCAAGACTCACTCTATCATCTACACCTCTTATCTCATCGCGTTATTCATTGATTGACCCGTATTTTGAAGTCCCGCCGTCGCCATCGTTGGGCCACCGAGGAGGTCGCCCTCTGTCCACCGTCGACAAGCCGAAGGAAACCTTTTCAGTCCCTGACTTCTATAAGAAAAAGGTGTGTTATCGCAACTTATGTATGCTCATCAAGTTTCAAGCCATGCCATGCCTTTTAGCGTTCTTATTTCCATTTTTTCCGATGATAGTTCATACCTATGTCTCTAGGTTAAGGATTTAATTCATTTTCTAAGTCTAATAATTCTTGGCAATAGAGAAGGGATAGTTTACCTATCTCCCTGCGAACACTCTGGATCAACAAGATTTGGAAACCATCGTGCGTCTATCGAGATAGCCGAGTTTTGGTCGCCGCCGGTGAAAAAGCCACGATTCACCGTCGATCTCATAGTTCTCGGCCGTTTCTCCCCTTCCCTAGTCCCGATTCATGATCCTCACAGCACAAGGAAGATTTTGGAAAAGAAACCAAGGTGTTTGAGCTAGAAAAGAGGGAGTTCTACCCTGCCCGAGCTGTCGCCGCTGCCACCGCCGGTTCTCGCCGTCGGCGAGCCCCGGGAACACCTCCGATGTGTTCAGCATGGTGAAAAACCCCCAGGTGGCAAGTTTGGATAAGCTCGGTGCACGGGAGATACCAGCGGCAAAGTCGCTGGCGAGCCCTGGCCGCGAGCGCCGCCGTCGCGCGCCAGCCATCGCGAGGTAAACGAAAGCCTCGCCGGCCCTGCCTGTCAGCGACGCTGTCCACCGCGTGGATCAGCTGGGGCTCTGGATCTGGTGCGGCTGCGCGGTTGAACCCCGTGACCTCCGGTGTGGCCTAGTTGTGATTGGCCCATTTAAATGAAGTGGGACCGGCTGCTTTATTCAAATATTTTCCATTGGAAAATAATTCTAGAATTTAACCAAAATTCTAAAAATCATTACTCCTCATAGAATTGCTCAAACATTTCCAAATAAATTCTGGTAGACTCATATCAATCTCTACTTTGCAGTGATGCAATTTGTTGGACATGAACTCCCAAACTTTTCATAATTAATTCCTTTGAGCTAACTGCTTGGGAAGTTAATTACTCCTGTTCTGTTAATTTGAAAATTCCCAATTTTGGTCAGAACATTCTTATTAGTACACTTGATCTCCAGTAAAAATTTTAAGTTAATTGGACTTAAATTACTGGGTTGATCAGTGTTTCAAATCTCTATGTAGTTGAAAATTGAGAAAAATACAAAATCAATTTCAGAAATTCCCGAAACTTGTAAAATCAGTTTCTCTCTGTTGGAAGCTTAGAAAATTGTGAAACCAATTTTACTAGAACCAGTGAGACCCCCTCTACATGGTACAACTACTGGTAGCCATGATAGACCTCCAGAATTACAACCAAAATTCAGAGAATGTTTATACTTGTAGGAATTTTAAGGACAACAAACTTCCTTGATCATCTCCTGTTCTTTGCAAGAGTCTCCATTATAGTCCCTAGTATCTACCATAGAAGTTCCAAAGCCAATTAAGATCATAATATTATTTGTTTCACAAGATATTAGCTTGTGACCTTAAACATATTATTTATTTTCAAAGTCATTCATATATAGTATATGCATAACATGCAGTAATTGAAGTCGATAAGCAGCCGGAAGCTTTGGAAGTCCAGCTGCCGGAAACTAACATAGACTCAGACTCGCTTTCAGGCATGCCCCGATTTGCAATTAAGTTCCTTACAGTGTCTTTGCAATTTTCATTCACCTTACGTCTTCAGATGTTTGTGCATTACGTTTAAGGTGTTTGACATCCACTTGCATGACCAAAGAACCAAGGGAGTGGTTAGAATAGCTCACAAACTCGTGTAGTAACTGCCATGCTTATATTCATAGGGATCCGGTAGAAGATGAGTAGTTGGAATCTACTCGCGAAATAGGATTTTATCACACAGAATGAATTGGATCAAGAAATGTTTGATAAATACAAAATTAAGACAGGTCAGAGATGAGTAGGAAGCGACAAGAGGTGGTCTTGGTCGCATAGATCTGACTGTGTCGATTAAGGCCCGTGCTGTGTGCGGCCCTGCTAGACAAGCTTGAATTGTACTGGCGATATACTGGAGAAATGGGCTCTAGTAAACTGACATAGCTTGATACTGGTTTGTCAAGGCATTTCGTTCTGTTTTATAGGTGTGGGTTGAGGGCAGCGAGGTGTAAATCAGCTTGTGGGCACGTTATAGTAAGCCCCACGCAGGGACCTCCTGCTCGTGATGGATCGACCGGTTTGGCAACCGAGTGTTGGGTGAAAGGTGGCCATATACGACTAGTACTGATGTGCTATGTAGGTACTGCTGTAAGTACTCGCTGCCATTTTCCCAAAGTTCGTATGTGTCGTGTTGACCGGGTGTGTCCTGATTGCAATCACCGTCCCTCGCGGTAATAGAGTACCACTTGTTCACTGTGTCGTGACGTAGTAAATACTAAAGAAGTCAGGAGAATACAATGTATTGAGTTATAATTGTTTTGCAAACTTGTATGGCTTAGAGATAGCACAATTAAAAGTTTACAATTTCCCAAGACTTCACCTGTAATAGCATTATGTGCTTTCGGCATGTATCATTGACAAAGCGCTTCTTGTTTGATTGTGGAGTCTATGATGCGCCGTGCCTAAAGAAGGTCATGTGCTACTTAAAACATGACTATAAGGATCCACTTGTAGGCATGTCCTTTATGCTATACCTTACCTATGCTTAGAATTCACCCCCGCATATGCCTAGTGAGACGGGTTAGTCTTGCTGAGCCTTAAGCTCACATTTGCAGTTAACAAGTTTTTGCAGACTATACGACTGATGACAGGTTCGATGACGAGGCTGCACCCCCTCCCGGGTTTACAGCCGAGTGGGAACTCTGCACGCCGCCGTAAGTTGGGTGTTGCTAGTGCGAAGTATCCAGGGCATGAATGACTTTGCTTTTGCATAGCTAGTGCCGAGAGCGTAGCTATGATGTATAGTTTTCTTTCCTTTTCGCTTAGTATCGTAAAACTTCCGCTGTGTTTAGAAATAAAGACTTGGTATTGTAATTTGTTCTCGTTCTTTTCTTGTATACTGTTGGGTGTCGCATCACACGACACCACCCAATGAGATCCTTGGATGTCGGGATTCCGGTCCCCACTAGTTCGATCTCACCAAAGAGATCTACTCCTTGTTTAGGAAGCCCACACAGAGCTGGGTCTCTTCAAACTCTTTTCCCTCATCCAGTCACCACATAAGGCCGACTTGATTCCACAATCACGGGTAATCACTGAGTTGATGGGGCAACCTCACATGTTGATGGCTCCCACAAGAATTATTGTAGAAAAATGATTGAATACACTAAAAAAGATTACATGTAATGCAAGAGTGTATAAGGATCAAACCCAAAGAGCTCAATGACATGTAGAAAATGATCTCCCAATCCCAAATCTGAATACTCAAAGAATTTCACTTTTGAGACCTTTAGATGTGTAAGAAGATGTGTTTTTGTGTTCTTGGGACAAGTGCCAAAGCTAGGGTTTGAGTTATGAACAGTAGAATATGAGAGTTGTCTTTGTGGGGTCGTGGATCTCCTATTTATAGTGTTTTCAAAATTATTACCGTTAGGGATCCCGATGGTCGGACTAGTCCACTCAGAGAACCGTACTTGTCCTATGTGCTGTGAGAAATCCGCGTGGAATGTGTAGCACACTAAAAACCCTAATTTGTGTGAGGTATACCCGACTAGTTCGGTAGGAGTCCGCACTTGTGCTGTGCCCTGAGCATTGGAACATCAAAAAGTTTTTCGGACTAGTCCGATCCACGAATGGACTTGTCTGGTGCATAGTGTTGTGAAACATCAGAGAGTTTTCCGGACCAGTCCAATCCATGAATGGACTTGTCTGGTGCACCGTGGTATGAAACATCAGAAAGCTTAATAGACTAGTCCGGTCCATGAATGGACTAGTCTGATGCACTGTGAAGTGAGATTATAAAAAGTTTAACGAACTAGTCCGATCCATGAGCAGACTAGTTCGGTGCACTGTGAAGTGAGACATCAGTGAGTTGGATGGACTAGTCCAGTTTGGAACGGCTTAGTCCAGCGCTCAGTGAATTATTAAGGTTTATTTTAATCCCTTACTCCTACGCAAAGAATTGAGCTCTTGGGATGTGTCTCTCACACACATACTATACAATTAAGTCTATTTTGCGCTTCGTTCACCAATTGAGATTTTCTTTTGCTACATCACTTCATTTTTCACTTTTTGAGTGCACCAAACTATCTCATCTGAGTTGACCTGGCGTAGCACCCTCATTTTCATGCATGATGCATTGCATACATCCTCATACATGTTTAACATAAAGCAACCTTAAAAGGGACAAGATTAAAATGAATTTAGGTTTAATCAACAATTAAATTTTGTCAGGGTGCAGACTTATCCGACCTCCAACCCGGACTAGTCTGGTATCCCTCTACTGTTTCAAGAATTCAGGTTTTTTCAGAACCCGGACTTGTTCGGCACACTGCACATATTATTCCATTGTTGGTTCTGATGTTCTTCCGGAGTTGTCCGATTTCCAATGGAGTAGTCCGATCTTGTTGAATTTCAGCCTGAAAAACTTTCTATTGCAACCTCGAACTTGTCCGGTTTCATCTCTGTTCCAAAAGGGACTTGTCCGGCCTTTAGAGTCCAACTCGGATTTTTTTTCTACCATGATTAGTTATTGGATAATTGCCTTAATTGGGCCCAAGAACTTCATGGCCAGCATCAGAGGAGCCCAAGTGGACCCCACCACGGCCCCTACTCATCCCCCACCGAAATCCACTTGGAATTCACCCCAAAAATATAGCTCTCCACCCCTACATAAACAACCCAATTCCCCCACACCTCTCCATCATGTTGGAAAACCCTCGCCGCCATGTTCTTGACGTGTGCTGCTATCAAGTGAAGATCCAATGACAAGGAGAAGGAGGAGAATAAGGAGGAGGATCAATCAAGCATGATCTTCATCAACTTCTTGACATCAACGTTCTTCATCACGAAATTGTCCTCATCATCTGTCACCAAACCCTAATCGTCTAGATTCAAGTTTCACACCCAATTCTTGATCCTTGGATCTCTAAAATCACAGTATGCCCTCTACATTCACTTTTCCATGTGAGTTTAGCCCTTGATCTCGCTGTCCAAAAAAATTCTAACTCGCAGTTTCTGGTCACGACAGACTAGTCCAGCCCTGGAACCGGACTTGTCCGGCCTTCTGATCTGTTTTTGGCTGAATTAATCCCAAATTGACTCAAATCAATTCAAAACTTGTTCAAACTTGTTATAAACTATTGTGACTAGTTAGTAAACATTAATAGCAACTAATTAAATAGTTTTACATCACAATTGCATTAATCATGCATATCATGGCATTTTGAGTAATATATGAGCATTATTTGATTGCAATGTTTGTCTTGCATGTTTGTCGCGTGGAATATAAGGTGTCGCTGTAGAGAGTGCTTTCGAGGACCTGCAGAACCAGAGCTTCGATGATTTCGATCCAAACCAAGCTCAAGAGAAAGGCAAGTGTCCTTGATCATTTTTATCCAGGTTTTTAAATGTTTTGTTTGCAAAATTGCATGCTTGTGTCAAATTGATAGGAAAACCCATTTGCAGGAGTTTAATAGTTTTGTATGACCACCCTTGTTGCATGAACACAATGTAGAGAGTAGGGAAGGGTCGTTTGCACTTTTTGCTTTGCTGTGCTCAATTGGGTTTGGAAAACCATCATATTCCTTAATTATGATCCATTGAACACATGAATGATGGAAATTGATAATAATGACCCTTTAGCAACATGGTGCCTAGGGATCTAAGCAAGCCGGTTATGTGGAATGGGTTATACTATTTTGGTGGTTTTGCTTGCTTTAGACCTAAAGACCGGTTTGTGGAGCGACCATCCAAAATTTACTGGGCTAGCACGGGGCCAAGTATGGGTGCCGCTTAGCGGACTAATTAGTGTATTGCCAATACTATTTGGACATTAGAAAAGCTCGTGGAAAGGGTAATCAGATGGGTTTGTCGTGATGGTGGGACTACCCGAGGATTCGAATGGCTCAAGAGGGGGCCCTTGGTTGAATGTGCTCAGTTGAAGATATCATCACCGGTGAAACCTCAGTGGGGTCTAAATATGCTAGTAATCACTTTGTAAAGGCAATTTTGTGATCTCTTGGCCACACACCTAAGGAAGTGTGAGACAGCATGATAGTGGTTTCATTGTCATCGAAAAATGATGAAATCACAAACTTGTTGGTAAGGTGGTACAACCTTTGCAGAGTGTGTTAAAAACTATCATGATAGCCTTGCTCCCGGTTATGAGCAACCTGGACCCTCACATGATTAGAGTTTTGGACCTTGAATTTGATTTAATGACTAGAATTGAATTAGGAGTTGGTAATATGGAATTGATAAAATTGAGACAGATGAGCAGTTATGAGTTGATTATGGATTATTATTGCTGGTATTGGTTAGTAAAGTCAAAATTAAAGTTATTTGGGTTATTTTGGGAAGGACCAAACTTAATGATAATATTATTGCAATTTCAATTGTTTTGAATGTACTTTTATGCAAATAGCCATTATTTATTATCATTCCTTGTTTAAGCTACATGTCATACTTTTACACACTTGCTGAGTACGACATGTGCTCACCCTTGCTGTTCCCCCAACAAATTCTGACGCAGGCGACAATATGGAGTACCCGAATGTATTTGAGGAGTTCTAGGCGTGCGTGTTGCCGTCAAGCTTGCCTGTGGAGTTGGAGTCACTAGTGTTTAGTGTTTTCTGCTGCAGTTGTTTAGAGCTTGTATTCGAGACTATTTTGTTTGTAATAAGGTACTATTATTAGTGCTATTATTCGAGACATGGTTATATCTGTTTATCATTTGTGAATCACTTGTGTATGTGTGTTAAATATCCTGGGCACACATATGCATCACGCTTGGTTCATTTTTGGAACCGGGTGTCACAAATTGGTATCAAAGCCGTGTTTGACTGTAGGACGCAAGCCTAGGTAGAATGGACACCACAAATCACTTAGAACTTCTTCCCTATTCAAACTTTGCCCATTTTATATTATTTTGCCCCCCACCGGCTATATAAAGTGGGAAAATTTGTGCTTGTTGCTGCTGCTTCAATTTTTGCCACTTTTCCATCTTTTTGAGAAAATGCACATCCTCTCATCTTGATTTATGGCTGCTACAATTTCAGAACTGATATTTGCGTTTTCCTCTGATATTCTCATGTTTTCTTACAGATGGCTCACACAAAAATGACAACTCGCAAGAGAGCTCGTTTGCCACTCCTTGGAAGCAAGCTTAGGCCTCACGAGGAGCCGCAAATGGAACCAACCCAAGAGGAGGAAGAAGTGAGTTCTCCCGCAAAGGAAGTTGAGCATGAACACTCCAACATGATGGAGGAAGATCCTAAGGAGGTGGAATCCTACAATGATGATGAGGAGGAAGACCCTGAGATGGTGGAATTCTATGGTAGTGAGGAAGAGGAAGGTGAAGCACATGAGGAGAATGAAGATGAAGCCCAAGATGAGGAGGAACCACAAGAAGAGGAGGAACCTACTGCACAGGAAAAAGTACCCAACGCTCAAAGGAATGCATCACAGCCATGTGAAGTCAGAAAGGAGGACAAATTCCTAGTGTACTGTGATGCCCAAGAATTCCGTTCCGATGACACTAATGGAGGATTTGTAGCTAAGAAATTGAAGGAGTTCCTTGATTTATGCAAAATTCTCCCGGAGTATAATGTCAAGAGGATTTCTCACCATGGACGTGAAGAATGGAGGGCTCAAGTCACTATTCTTGCCAAAGATGAGGTGGTCACCCGACACTTTGCATCCACATGGAGATCTACCAGGGAGCAATCTATTGATGATGTGGCTTGGGATGCACTTACTAGATTGTGCCACATCTACCGAGAGCATGTTGGAGGTACTAGTTTTGCGCTGCACCCGCAACGCAAGAAGGGAACAAGAGAAGTCATAATACCACAAGAAGGAGCTCAAATCAGTTTTCGTGCCATTGATAGATCTCAAGAGGTATTGGTGAGTTTGGGAAATTGCTATGCTGATGCCATGGAAGAGATTTGTTACCTCCATAAGAAGCTGTTCATCATGGAAAAGCAAGAGGAAGTTCATGCCACCGTGGAGGTCAACAGTGCAGCAAACTCTATTGCACCTACATGGACGGCCAACTCACCTTGGCGTGCGCCCATGTATGCCTCGCCGTCGCCTTCGCCCCCTCACGGCCAGGACAACCACAACTCACGCAATTAAGTCTAGGTCTCATGTCCAGAAGTTAGAAAGGCGTTTAGATCATTTTAGTTATATTTGGCGTGGTGTGCTGAATTTTCTTGGTGTGTGCTTGTGCTTGTGCGCTTGGTGCGAGTTGTGGGACGCTTAGCGTTTTGTCCACATCCGCACGTAGTAGAGAATTGTGGGATGCTTGTCCACATCCTATAATAGGGTTTTTAGTTTAATAAGAGAGTTTTTTAGCTACATATACCTTGATGCATATAGTTGGGGCGTTCTTTCCAAATTCTAAATTCTTCCATCTCTACTATTCTTTCACCAACAGATGCCAATGACTCGTAACCAAAGGAATGCCAATGGTGAGGAGGAGAACAATGGAGCACCTCAGAACAAAAATAGACTTGAACATGGGGTTATCAACCTTGAGTAGATGTTGCCTATGCAAAACTAGCTCATGCAGACCTTGATACAGACCATGGGACAGCTGCAAGCTGGCAACAACAATCATCTCCACATGCCTCCACCACCACCACCCCCGCCACCCCACAACCATTTGGGAGAGTTTATGAGGACCAGGCCGCCTACCTTTGCTCAAGACACATATCCTATGGAAGCTGATGATTGGCTGAAATTTATTGAGAAGAAACTTGCCATCTTCTAGTGCAGTGACAAAGAAAAGATTCTTTTTGCCTCACACCAGTTGGTTGGAGCTGCTGTAGATTGGTGGGAATCCCTATGCAATGCCCATGCTAATCATGAAAGAATCACTTGGGCTGAATTCAAGGAAAGTTTTCGTTCTTACTATGTACCTGAGGGAGCCATGATACTGAGAAGACAAGAATTTGAAAACCTCAGGCAAGGAAGGATGAGTGTGAGTGAGTATATCAACAAATTCACTCAAATGTCTAGATATGCTCCAGAGGACATCAACACTGGTAGTACGAAGCAATATTGGTTCATGAGAGGTCTCAACAATGAAATTCAAGTTCAGTTGCTCAATACTGACTATGCAAATTTTCAGAAGCTGGTTGACAAAGCCATTGTGGTTGAGAGCAAGATTCGTGAGATGGAGCTAGATCACAAGAGGAAGATGCCATATCATGGACAGCCTTAAGGGAGCAATGTTCACCCTCGCTGTGCACCGCCTGCTGCACCATATTACAACCCGTCTGCTGCTGCATACCGCCCTGCTTATCCACTGCGACCGCAGCAGCCAATGTAGCCACACCCATTTATGCAAACACCTCACTTACCTATGCATCCTGCACCGCGTCCAAATATGACTGCCTATGCTCAAAATCAGCCTCGCCCTAACTTCTCTGGCGCCACTGGTGCAAAAACATGCTTTAATTGTGGTCAAGTGAGACATTTTGCAAATCAGTGCCCGAAATCAGGTCAAGGTCAGATGAACAATGCTTCAAGGCAAAATCCTTGGCCTAGTGGAGGAGCAACTCAGGGCAATCGAGGACCACAAAATTTCGCTCATGGCAAGGTGAACCATGTATCTGCAGAAGAGGCTCAGCAAGCTGAAGATGTTGTGATTGGTATGTTTCTCGCAAACTCCGATCCTGCTATTATATTATTTGATTCAGGAGCATCCCATTCATTCATCTCATCAAAGTACGTTGCAAAGCATAGCATGCCTATATCATACTTGAAGTGTACTCTGTTGGTTAAATCTCCTGGAGGAGAGATGAGGATGAATATAGTATGTCCAAAAGTAAGTATTTCCATAAGGGGGGTAGATTTACTCACCAAACTTATGGTCCTGAATTCACAAGGCTTGGACATCATACTTGGAGTGGATTGGCTAAGGAAGCATAACGGGGTAATTCAGTGTGCCACTCGAACAATGCAATTGACAAACAAGGAAGGAGTGAGTATAGAATTCAAGGCAGTTCAACTGACAACCGAGAAGGCAATGGTGAATCATGCAGAAGATGTAACTTTGGAGGAAATCCCAGTTGTTATTGAGTACCTAGAAGTTTTTACTGAGGAATTGCCAGGTATGTCACCTGATCGTGACATCGAGTTTGTCATTGATTTAATACCTGGAACTGCACCTATAGCAAAGAGGCCATATAGGATGCCTCCTAAGGAGTTAGTGGAGCTCAAGAAGCAGATTCAAGAGCAGTTAGAGAAGAGTTTTGTATGCCCAAGTTCGTCACCATGGGAAGCTCCAGTGCTTTTCGTAGATAAGAAGGATGGATCCCAGAGAATGTGTGTGGATTACCGGTCTCTCAATGAGGTGACGATCAAGAACAAGTACATGTTGCTCCGCATAGAGGATCTGTTTGACTAGATGAAGGGAGACAAAATATTCTCTAAGATTGATCTCCGGTCGGTATATTTCCAAATGAAGATTAGACCATCAGACATACCCAAAACAGCTTTCAGGACACGGTATGAATCCTATGAGTATTTGGTCATGTCATTTGGATTGACTAATGCACCCGCATACTTCATGTATCTTATGAACAAGGTCTTCACAGAGTATTTTGATAAGTTCGTGGTAGTGTTCATTGATGACATCATGATCTACTCGAAAAGTGAAGAGGAGAACGAAGAGCATCTAAGGCTAACATTGCAGAAATTGCGGGATCACCAGTCGTATGCCAAGTTCAACAAGTGTTGATTCTGATTGAGGGAGTTATCATTCCTAGGCCATGTTACTCTAGAGGAGTGTCAGTTGACCCAGCAAAGGTTAGAGATGTGCTAAAGTGGGAACTGTCGCATAATGTTAAGGAAATAAGGAGTTTTCTTGGAATGGCTGGTTATTACCATCGGTTCATCAAGGACTTTTCCAAGATAGCGAAGCCCATGACTGAACTATTAATGAAGGAGAAGCCTTTCAAGTGGACTCAAGCTTGTTATGGAAATTTTGAGGAGCTAAAGGAGAGGTTAACAACAACACTTGTGTTGGTATTGCCAGATGTGAGCAAGAGTTTTGATATCTATTGCGATGCTTCAGGGCAAGGACTTGGTTGTGTATTGATGCAAGAAGGTCGAGGAGTAGCTTATGCATCCATGCAATTGAAGAAATATGAGCAGAATTATCCTACACATGACCTCGAACTTGCCGCCATAGTGCATGTGTTGAAGATTTGGATACATTACGTTCTTGGCAATAAATGCGAGATTTATACGGATCATAAGAGTCTCAAATACATATTCACGCAAACAGATCTGAATTTGAGGCAACAACGATGGTTGAAACTCATTAAGGATTATGATGTGGAAATCAATTATCATCTAGGAAAAGCCAACATAGTGGCCGATGCTTTGAGTCGAAAGGGAGCAAGACACCAACTCACCGTTAGGGAGTTGCCATCCAAACTATGCAAGGAGTTTGAACGATTAAATCTTGGATTTGTGAAAGAGATGGGAATAATGTAAGTGAATCCAACCCCGGAGCAAGAAATAAGAGAAGGCCAGACCAAGGATGAGGAATCAAGGAAATTAAAGAAAGCATCCGAGAAGGGAGAGAATGCAGATTGGATGAGGATGACCATGGTAGTCTATGGTTTGGAAAATGGATTGTTGTGCCTAATGAGAAGCATCTCTGACAGTTGATATTAAAGGAGGCACATGACTCATTTTACTCCATCCATCCTGGCTGTACAAAGTTGTACAAGGACTTGAACATGTGCTATTGGTGGGATGATATGAAGAGGGACATTGTGTGATGTATGCCAACGAGTCAAGGCTGAACATCAAAGGCCAGCTGGATTATTGCAGCCATTGAAGATTCCAGAATGGAAATGGGAAGAGGTTGGTATGGATTTCATAGTTGGCTTACCTCACACTTTAGCGGGATACAACTCAATATGGGTTATTGTGGATCGGTTGACGAAATCAGCGCATTTCATTCCTGTCAAGACTACCTATAGTGGAGCAAAGTTGGCATAACTATATATGGGAAGAATAGTGTTCTTACACGGAGTACCAAAGAAAATAGTGTCTAATAGAGGTTCTCAATTTACCTCAAGGTTCTCGCAAAAGCTGCACGAGTCTATCGGAACTCAATTGAATTTTCTGCATATCACCCTCAAATAGATGGACAAACTGAGAGGACAAATCATATTTTGGAGGACATGATAATAGCTTGTGACTAAAGTATGGATGAAGTTGGGACAAAAGTCTGCCATATGCTGAATTCTCCTACAACAACAGTCATCAAGCGAGCTTGAAAATGTCACCATATGAAGCATTATACGGGAGAATGTTTAGAACACCCTTGTTTTGGAATGAGATGGGGGAAACTCAAGTATTTGTACCTGATGTAATACAAGATGCTGAAAAGAAAGTTCATACAATCCGCGAGAATTTAAGAGCTGCTCAGTCAAGACAAAAGGGCTAGCGGATAATAGACGAAGAAGCTTATCTTTTGAGGTGGGAGACTTCGTATATCTCAAAGTGTCACCCATGCGAGGTCATAAGCGGTTTAATGTCAAAGGCAAGTTGGCACCTCACTACATTTGACCATTCAAGATTCTGGACAAATGGGGAGAAGTAGCATATAAGTTGGAGATGCCAGCACATCTTTTCGATGTTCATGATGTGTTTCATGTTTCTCATCTCAAGAAGTGCTTGAGGGTACCCAAAGAGCAAGTGCCAATGGAAGAATTGGAGCTTGAAGAAGATCTGACCTATGTTGAGCAACCTGTCCAAATTTTGGAAACCAAGGAGAGGGTCACAAAGAACAAGGTAATTTGATGGTGCAAAGTGCAATGGAAGCATCATAAAGAATCGGAAGCAACTTGGGAGCAAGAAGATGATCTCAAGAAGTAATTTCCCTATCTCCTTCCTCTCACTTTGAATCTCGAGGGCGATATTCATTTTAAGGGGGTAGGTTTGTAGCACCCTAATTTTCATGCATGATGCATTGCATACATCCTCATACATGTTTAACATAAAGCAACCTTAAAAGGGACAAGATTAAAATGAATTTAGGTTTAATAAGTAATTAAATTCTGTCACGGTGCGGACTTGTCCGGTCTCCAACCCGGACTAGTCTGGTATCCCTCTGCTATTTCAGAAATTCAGGTTTCTTCAAAACCCGAACATGTCCGACACACTGCATGTAGTAGTCCGTTGTTGGTTCTGATGTTCTTCCGAATTTGTCTGATTTCCAGCGGACTTGTCTGATCTTGTTGAATTTCAGTTCAGAAACCTTTCTTTTGCAACCGTGGACTTGTCCGGCCCTCTACACCAGACTTGTCCAGTTTCGTCTCTGTTCCAAAACAGACTTGTCCGACCATCCTTGCGGACTAGTCCGGCCTTCAGAGTCCAACTCAAATTTTGTTTTTCTCCCCCAATTAGTTATTGGGTAATTGCCTTAATTGGACCCAAGAACTTTGTGCCCAACATCAGTGGAGCCCAAGTGGACGCCACCACAGCCCCTACTCGTCCCCCACCAAAATCCACATGGAATTCACCCCAAAACCCTACCTCTCCACCCCTATATAAACAACCCAATACCCCCACACCTCTCCATCATGTTGGAAAACCCTCGCTGCCATGTTCTTGACGTGTGCTGCCATCAAGTGAAGGTCCACTAGCAAGGAGAAGGAGGAGAAGGAGGAGGATGATCAATCAAGCACGATCTTCATCAACTTCTCGACATCAATGTTCTTCATCACCAAATTGTCCTTATCACCTCTCACCAAACCCTAATCGTCAAGATTCAAGTTTCACACCCAATTCTTGATCCCTGGATATCGTAACTCAAGATATGCCCCCTGCATTCAATCTTCCACATGACTTTATCCCTTGATCTTGCTATCCAAAAAAACCCTAACTCACAGTTTCTGGTCAGGGCGGACTAGTCCGGCCTTGGAACCGGACTTGTCCGGCCTTCTGATCTATTTTTGGCTGAATTAGTCCCAGATTGACTCAAATCAATTCAAAACTTGTTATAAACTACTATAACTAGTTATTAAGTATTAATAGAACCTCATTAAATAGTTTTACCTCACAATTGTATTAATCATGTATATCATGGAATATTGAGTAATATATGAGCATTATTTGATTCCAATGTTTGTTTTGCATGTTTGTCGCACGGAATAGAAGATGTCACTGTAGAGAGTGCTTTCAAGGACCCGCAGAACCAGAGCTTCGAAGCTTTCGATCGAAACCATACTCAAGAGCAAGCAAGTGTCCTTGATAATTTTGATCCAGGTTTTTAAATGTTTTGTTTGCAAAATTGCATGCTTGTGACAAATTGATGGGAAAACCCAATTGTAGGAGTTTACTAGTTTTGTGTGACCACCCTTGTCGCTTGAACACAATGTAGAGAGTCGGGAAGGGTCTTTTGCACTTTTTGCTTCACTATGCTCAATTGGGTTTGGGAAACCTTCATATTGCTTAATTATGATCCATTGAACACATGAATGATAAAAATTGATAATAATGACCCTTTAGCAACATGGTGCCTAGGGATCTAAGCAAGCTGATTATGTGGAATGGGTTGGACTATTTTGGTGGTTTTGCTTGCTTTATATCTAAGGATTGGTTCGTGGAGCGACCATCCAGGATTTATGGTGCCACCACAAGGCCAAGTATGGGTACGACTTAGCTAACTAATTAGTGTATTGCCAGTACTATTTGCACCATTAGGAAAGCTCGGGGAAGGGGTAGTCAGATGGGTTTGTAGTGATGGTGGGGCTACCCTTCGATCTGAATGGCTCAAGAGGGGGCCCTTGGTTGGATGTGCTTAGTTGGAGACATCACCACCGGTGAAACCTCACTGAGGTCAAAATATGCTAGTAATCACTTTGTAAAGGCTATTTTTTGATCTCTTGGCCACACACCTAAGGAAGCGTTAGACGCCATGATAGAGGTTCCATAGTCATCGAAAGGTGAGGAAATCACAAACTTGTGGGTAAAGTGGTACAACCTCCGCAAAGTGTATTAAAAACTATCATTATAGCCGTGCTCCCGATTATGAGGAACCTGGACCCTCACATGATTAGAGTTATGTACCTTGAATTTAATTTAATGAATGGAATTGAATTATGAGTTGGTATTGATTCAGTAGTTGGCTTTGGTATATGGAATTGATGAAATTGAGACAGATGAGCGGTTATGAGTTGATTATGTATTATTATCGCTGGTATTGGTTACCAAAGTCGAAATTAATATTATTTGGGTTATTTTGTGAAGGACCACACTTAATGATAATATTATTGCAATTTTAACTATTTTGAATGTACTTTTATGCAAATATCCATTATTTATTATCATTCCTTGTTTAAGCTACATGTCATACTTTCCCACACTTGCTGAGTACGACATGTGCTCACCCTTGCTATTCTCCCCAACAAATTCAGAAGCAGGCAACAATGTGGAGTACCAGGAGGTCTTTGAGGAGTTCTAGGCATGCGTGTTACTGTCAAGCTTGGCTGTAGAGTTGGAGTCATTAGTGTTTAGTGTTTTCCGTCAGTTTTTTAGAACTTGTATTCGAGACTATTTGGTTTGTAATAAGGTACTATTATAAGTGCTATTATTCGAGACATGGTTATATCTGTTTATCATTTGTGAATCACTTGTGTATGTGTGTTAAACATCCTGGGCACACATATGCATCACACTTGGTTCATTTTTAGAACCGGGTGTCACACTTACATTCATCTCAACAAGTTCATTAGGATCTCATTTGTTTGACATAAAATGTCCAAAACCCACAAGGGAATGCCTAGATGCACTTTCAGTGCCAGAGCTAGCAGCTCCACCGTCGCCCACCATCATCGCAGAATCGTCGACGGCAGACCCCTTGGGTGGTGTTGGAGGTGGTTACTTCGGCGTTGCCCACCATCATTGTAGAAAACGTCGACGGCAGGTCCCTTTGGTGCTGCCGGAGCTGGCAGCTCTGGCGTCGCCCACCATCATCGCTGAAACATCGACAACAGGCCCTCTGGGTGGTGCCGGAGCTGACTGCTCTGGCGCCGCCCACCATCCGTCGACCGTGGGCCCCTTGCTGGTAGGAAACAAAAGAAACCTTGTTAGCAACAAAAGCGCAATGAGGAAGCATACTCACAAATCAGCACTTGTTGCCATTATGTAGAATAGCGTCGATAATAGGCCCCCTAGGAGGTGCCGGAGCTGGATGCTTCAGCGTCATCTATAATCAACTTGTAGAAACATTGACGATGGGCCCCCTGGTTGATGTGTACCTTACTCAGGGTGTGAGCCTCCTGGCCTTAAGTACTTAGTCGCAACACTAGGAGGAAAAGTGCGCATGCTTACGGTACAGGACCAGTCTAAGCAGGCTACACACCCTGGACCTCTAGCTCGATGTATGCCTTTTTTGGGGGACCATCTGGCACCACAAGGCCCCAAATAAGAGAGCATCCACGAGATCTCGAAACACTTTGCAGGTACCTCAAACAAGTCCGCCTTTAGCTGGGTTGCATAACTCCACCAGGGGTGATATCGAGAAAAAAATCACCAGTTATATGAAGATAATATATGAAAAATGAGAATAGGCGGTTGATCACAAAATTAATGGATAATTAGATAAACATAAGAGAAAGCACAGGGTAAGACAATGATTCTTTCAAATTTGCATTCACAGAGGAGACTGACTTTACAATAAGGCAAGGACCCATTCCTGATGGCAAGGAGGCAGAGTGTTCGTGCATAGGGTACAAGACCAAGCTAATCGGTTAAACAATCTAGACCTTCCCTCTCGGAGCTTGGTTGTCATAAGTGTCGTTCCTTGGCACCATGACACCATACACTGTCCTACCATTATGCTTAGGGGTAGAACTTAAGGAGGTGCTCTATATTCCAAGGGCAGGGGAGGGGCTCTCCTTCTTCCGTGGCCAGGCAGATGCACCTGGCGCGGGATATCTGTGTCACTCGGAAGGGGCCCTCCCAGCTGGGGGAGAGTTTGTGTGACCCTCCTTGAGGAAGTATTCGCCGCAGAACCAGGTCGCCCGTCTGGAGTTCTCTACTCCGCACGAACTGTTCCTGGTAGCGTTGGAGCGCCTGCCGGTACCGTGTGTTTCGGATGGTAGCATGCCACCTTGCTTCATCGACGAGGTCGACATCTTCACGTCGGAGTTGGTTCTATGCGGTTTCATCGAATGTCCGGACTCGGAGGGATCCCACTACGATGTCTAAGGGGAGGACGACCTCGGCCCCATACACTAGGAAGAAAGGTGTTTCCCCCATGGCCCGACTGGGTGATGTCCGGCTCGCCCATACTGCACACAAAAGCTCGTTAACCCACTTGGCACCATGCTTATTCAAGCTTTCATACGTTCGTAACTTGAGGCCCTATGGCTCTCAGTGTTGGCCCTTTCAGCTTGAACGTTGCTCTTTGGGTGAGCAACGAATGCATAACAAACTTGGATGCTGAGGTCTTCGCAGTAGTCATGGAATGCTGCACTTGTGAATTGGGTCCCATTATCGGTGGTGATCCTGTTCGGGACCTTGAACATGCATACGATCGACTTGATGAACTTGACTGCGAACTCCTTGTTGATGTTGATCACTGGGGCTGCCCCCGCCTACTTGGTGCACTTGTCTATAGCGACGTAGAGGAACCAGTACCCTCCGCCTACCTTGGGAAAGGGTCCCAGTATATCCAGCCCCAGACCGCGAACGATCAGGAGGGTGGGATCATCAGCAATGTTTGCGTTGGAGTGTGAATATGTTTGGTGTGGAACTGGCATGCCTTGCACCTTTTCACCAGCTTGATGACGTCTAGGAGTGTTGTTGGCCAATAGAAGCCATGCCGGAAGGCTTTTCCAACCAAAGTGCAGGAGGCAGCATGATTCCCACACTCTTCTTCGTGGATCTATGCGAGCAAGTCGCAGCCCTCCTCCCGAGTTATGCACTGTAATAAGACACCGTTGGCACCATGCTAGCAGAGGTCTCCTTCTACGAGCGTGTAGCGTTTTGCCATCCTCACTATCCGCTCTGCGTATACGTGTTCCACCGGAAGGATGTTGTCCTTCATGTAGTCCCAAATCCCCGTAATCCATGCATCAGGACTCTTCTGAGCTTCTGGATCTTTGGCGCCGGGTGATTCAGGGTTCTTGGTGATGTACAAGAACCTTGATGGGCCCTGTAGTTGCAGTGCCGCCGAGGTTGCCAGCTCCAAAGTGTTGGGCTTGCCTTCATCGTTAGGCATTGCATGCTAGCGGTTGGTCAAATTAATCTCCTGTTGAAGACACCTTCAGGACCTGGGGCCCCGGTGGACACCATTATTGACAAGGCCTCGGCGATGGAGAGGTACAGAGGCTCCCTGGGCTCCTGTGCCACCATGATGGGTGGTCACGTAAGTTCTGCTTCAACTCGCGGAACGCCTTCTCTGCCTCCACAGTCCAGACGAACGGTCCAGACAAATGCAACAGTTTGAAGAATGGGAGGGCCCGTCCAGCTAGTCTAGAAATAAATCGGCTGCGCGCCGCCAAGCAACCTGCAAACTTCTGCACATCCTTGATGTGGGATGGAGGCCGCATCATCTCCAGCGCCTTGATCTTCTCTAGGTTGGCCTCAATCCCTAAGTGTGAGACCAAGAAACCAAGGAGCTTCCCAACTTTGACTTCGAACACACACTTATCTGTGTTGAGCTTTGTGCGTGTGGTCCGCATCCTGTCGAAGACTAGGGCAACGTTGTCTAGCAAGAATGTATATGTTTGGATTTTGACAATGATATCATCGACGTACACCTCTACTAGGTCCTGAATGAGATCCCCAAATGTTTAATGCATGGCACGTACAAAGGTAGGGAGGGCATTCTTAAGACTGTAAGGCATGGAGACATAGCAGTAAAGGCCATCTACGGTTATCATTGCGGTATGTTCTTCGTCCTCTCTAGACATAGGGATTTGGTGGAACCCTGAGTAAGCATCTGGAAAGCAGAGTAGATCGCATCCTGAGGTCGAATCTATGATTTGATCTATCCTAATTAGGGTGAAATGATCTTTAGGACATGTCTTATTAAGGTTGGTGTAGTCGATGCACATCCGAAGCATCTCGCCAGCTTTGGGATGACGAAAGGATTGGCCGGCGACCTGCGATGATGGACTTCCCGAATGAAGCCAACATCGAGCAGCTTCTTGATCTCTTTGTGGATGAAGTTCTGTCGCTCAATGGACTGCTTTCGTGGCCTCTACTGTGCCGACCGGGCATCAGGATAGATCTTCAGATGGTGCTCGATGGACTCCTTTCCCATGGGATGCTAGGCACCTGCGATGGTTGCCAGGCAAACATGTCGACATTAGCCCGCAAGAAAGCAATGAACGCAGATTCCTGCTTGCTGTCTAGACTCCCCGCAATACGGGTGGTCTGGGCAGCATTGGAGCTGATCTGGATAGTCTTGATGGGTACGTCGTCATTGTCGGAGGGCTGCACCCGTGGTGTAGCAGCGTGATCGCACTTGCGTGAGCTTCGCAAGGGCCGACTCAATCCAGCATCGACTGGGGCAGGTGCGAGGGCCACTGCCAGCGCTTAGAGCTTCTCCAAACTGACACCACGGTAGCACGATCTCCGCAGATCATGAGGACGTTAGAGGAAGTCGGCATCTTGAGGACGAGGTAGCCTTAGTGGGCTCTAGCCATGAGTTGGTACAGGGCTGGCCTACTAATGATGGTGTTGTAGGGGAGGCTGACCTTCGTGACGTCGAATAGGATATTCTCTCTCCTAAAGTTTCCGGGTGTCCCGAGGGTCACCTGGAGGTGGATGTTTCCATAGGGGATAACACTCTCTGGCCCTACCCCCAAAAATGGTATCCATAGGGTGAGCTTGGTCACAGAGATCTTAAGAATGTCAAAGTCCGCACAGCAGGTGAGGTTGAGGCCGGCCCCGCCATCTATCAGGACGTGGTAGAACTTGATGTTGGCGATGGTGGGGGTGACAAGGAGGGGCAAAAGCCCAAATCCCGCCATGTTCTCTGGGTAGTCGGAGGCGTCGAAGCTAATCAGTGTCTCCATTCACCTGTGATGCGACGTCAGGACATGAGTAGAAGCTACCGAAGCCTCAACCCGACACAGGGTCTTGATCGCATTCTGGGATGCGGGCTCCCAAGATTCCCCTTAGATGATGTGGAGTGCTTTGTGACACTCGTGGTCACTGTGGAGGTCGAATTCCTCAGCCTGGTCGACCTTTTCACGGTCCGTTCGAGCCTTTGGAACTCCAACTCCATGTCTTCGCTGACCTGCAGGTCGACCTTTTGCGGCTCAATCTTGCCGCTGCTCGTAGGCTTCATGCTTACCATGGCCGTGAAAGCACAACCACTTATTAGATGAAAAAGCCCCCTACTTGGCGTGCCAAATGTCGAAGTGTACTTGTGACACTTTCCCCAGACTTGCTATGAGAGCAGCCCGCAGAGGTTCTTGATCGACAGGGCTTAGTTCTCAATGGAGAGATTGCACGTATGAGAGAGGTGAGACAGTTGTTTTACATGGTTCAAGCCGCCAGAGCGTAATATCCTACTCCACGGTGAGGTTGTATTACTGGTGCGTACGAGTGTGTATCGTGTGTATGCGTTGGACTAGGGATCCCTTGTAACGGTGGCGGTCCGGTCCTTTTATTGACAAGGCCGGATGCCTTACAAGTGGTGTCTAGGGCCCGAAAAGTGGACCCGGGGCGATCTTATCCTAAAGATCTAAGGATTCTTGCATAAGATTCCTCTGGTCGTTGCTTGAAGACCCGCCATCTTTCCGCCTCTTATGCAGGTGGCCCATGCAGAGTCGCTTACGGTGTAAGGGGATGTCTCGTCCGTCTATCTTGTTGCTATAAGCTACGCACTTGGCGGAGCAGGGTAGGCCCGCGGTGTCTTCACAGTGATGTGATTGGCTGCAGCGGTCTCTGACCATTGGCGTGCTCCATGTTATCTGCCGGAGGTGGTTGCATGTCTTCAATGCTTGATTTAGACAGGGCGTACCATCCCTAACTCTCGCACCCCACTCTCCAAGTCAAGGTGTGGGACACGTGGCAGCTTCGGGGCTGGCCACTACTGGGGAGTCCAAGTCCGGTACTTCGAGGCAAGTGGTAGACCTGGGGCCTTTCGAGGCACGTGGTAGCTCCGGAGCCCTTCTCTACGGGAGGAGTCCGACCTGGTGCTTCGAGCCAGGTGGTTGCGCCGGAGCCCACTCCTATAGTGGAGTAAGGTCCCGTCCAGCCAAACATGTGGCAGCTTTGGAGCCTGTGTCACCGAAGGAGCTGGGTCCCGTCTTTGAGGTCCACGTGGGAGTGCAGGATCCCGTACTTGAGCAATTATGGGGTCTGATGCCTTCTGAACACGTGGTGCCATTGGATGTACTTAGGTACTTCCAGCTTGTGTGTGAGTGTGCAGGGTACCGATAGCGCCCATTCTAGAAGCTCCAACCGGGGAGCCATCAAGTCCCCGAGTGCTGGTGTCTACAATGGGGTCGATAGAAGTGGCGGAGAGGCAGTCATCAGTGGCGATGGCGACACCGATCCCCCTCTCCGAGGCTATTGCCGCGACCCAGTCTATCTTGTGCCAAACACAGGCTGCTCTCGCCCAGTAGTGGGATCAACTTGCTGAAGTGCAGCGCCTGATGAAGCTGGTCGACGCAAATATGAAGGTGGTTGAGGCGAAGGCCCTGATGTCCCATACCGATGCCAAAGCCCGCCTTAGGTTGTGCGAGGACGGGTGACTGGAGCTGGTCCGCCACGAGTTTTCCATTGTTGATCAGGAACGGGACTTGGCGGTGAGGGAAGAAGAGGTCTCCCAGAGCCTTAGCGTGCTGGAGGAGAGGCGCCAAGCTGTGCAGGACTCGGAGATCGCCATCAAATGCTGGGAGGGCGAGTTGGAGAGTCATGCTCAGAGGTCACTGATTGAGAGGAAGTGGTGCAGAGAGAGGTAGACGACCTCCAGGTCTCTCGCACAGCTGAGGTGCAAGGGATCTGGGACTTCCTAGCCCATGCTGGGGCGGTGTTGGAACCCCTCAGACTTGGTCCCGTGCCGTGCGGGGAGCTGTCGCATGCGGAGGCCCAGGTGCTCCCAACCTTGGACTCCTTCTGCTCGACATTGGGGTTAGTGAACACTGTCCTTGCAAGAAGGCAGGAGGTTGAAGTAAGGTAGCTAGCGGAGAAGGTGGCCTCCCATGTCTTGGTGTGCTTTCGGAGCTAGTATTCGACGATCCTGCTGGATTTGGTAGAGAAGAGCCCCTTCGATAAGCGAGAGGAGGAAGCGAGGGCCGAAGTCCAGGACCTTGCCAAGAAGGTGGCTCCCTCGTTCCAGCGGATGTGAGACTGGCGGCCCCCACACAAAGCACCTTTGTAACTGGGGCTGGCCCCTTTGTAAAAATAACTCTTGAAGAATTTGAATTCATGTTTCGCTTTTTTGGCTTGTCTTGAGCTTCTCAATCTGTCGCTCCGAGTCCTTAGCTGCGTAAGGGCTTGAAGAATTTTGCTGAGTTTGTTAGTTTTTGAGGAACCAACAATAGCACAGTTGAAGTGGCCAATATGTCGTCAGTTGACGTTCTGCCTATGGAACCCAATTAGATGCCCTCTGGTAGATGTGGTCAGGTGGCTGGGCACACCTACCACTTGATAGCAACATGTCTTTGACGGGCCCTCAGTGGAGCGGGGGAGTTTGAGTAGGTGACCTCAGTGGGACCCTCCAGGGGCGCCAAGCTTTATCTCAGTAGAGACGTCGACAGCAGGCCCCCTAGGTGGTACTGAAGCTGGCTGCCCCGACGTCGCCCACCATCACTGTAGAAACATCGATGCAGGCCCCTTGGGTGGTGCAAGAGCTAGCTACTTTGGTGTCGCCCATAGTCATTGTAGAAATAGAGATGACAGGCCCCTTGGGTGGTGCCGGAGCTGGCTGCTCCAGCGTCGCCCACCATCGCTATAGAAACGCTGATGGTAGGCCTATTGGGGGCTGCCAGAGCTGGCTGCTCTAACACCGCCCACCATCATTGTAGGAATGTCGAAGGCAGGCCCCTTGGGTGTTGTCGGAGCTGGCTGCTCTGGCGTCGCCCACCATCGATGTAGAAACATCGACGACAGGTCCCATGTGTGGTGCCAGAGCTGGTTGTTCCGACGTTTCCCATCATCATTGTAGAAACATCAACTGCATGCCCCTTGGGTGGTGCCGAAGCTGGCTGTTCCAGCCTCGCCCACCATCGTTGTAGAAACGTTAACCCACTTGGCACCATGATTATTCAAGCTGTCATACGTTCGTGTCTTGAGGCCCTATGGATCTCAGTGTTTGCCCTTTCAACTTGACCATTGCTCTTTGGGTGAGCGACGAACGCATAACAAACTTGGATGTTGAGGTCTTCGCAGTAGTCATGGAATGCCGCACTTGTAAATTGGGTCCCGTTGTTGGTGATGATCCTGTTTGGGACCCCGAACATGCATACAACCGACTTGATGAACTTGACTGCGGACTCCTTGTTGATGTTGATCACTTGGGCTGCCTCCAGCTACCTGATGCACTTGTGTACAACGACATAGAGGAATCATTACCCTCTGTCTACCTTGGGAAAGGGTCCCATGATATCCAGCCCCCAGACCGCGAATGACCAGGAGGGTGGGATCATCAGCAATGTTTGCACTGGAGTGTGAATCTGCTTGGCGTGGAACTAGCATGCCTTGCACCTTTTCACTAGCTTGATGACATCTTGGAGTGCTGTTGGCCAATAGAAGCCATGCCGGAACGCTTTTCCAACAAAAGTGCGGGAGGCAGCGTGATTCCCACACTCTTCTTTGTGGATCTATGCGAGCAAGTCGCAACCCTCCTCCCGAGTTATGCACTGTAATAGGACGCCGTTGGCGCCATGGTGGCAAAGGTATCCTTCTACTAGCGTGTAGCGTTTTGCCATCCTCACTATCTGCTCAGCATATACGTGTTCCACCAGAAGGATGTTGTCCTTCATGTAGTCCCAGATCTCCGTAATCCATGCATCAGGACTCTCCTGAAATTCTGGATCTTTGGCACCGGGTGATTTGGGGTTCTTGGTGATGTACAAGAACCTCGATGGGCCATGTAGTTGTAGTGCCGCTGAGGTCGCCAGCTCCAAGGTGTTGGGTTTGCCTTATTTGTTAGGCACTGCATGCCTAGCGGTTGGTCACACTAATCTCCTGCTGAAGACACCTTGGGGACTTGGGGCCCCGGTGGACACCATTGTTGACAAGGCATTGGCGATGGAGAGGTACAGAGGCTCCCTGGGCTCCGGTGCCACTATGATGGGTAGCAACGTAATTTTTGCTTCAACTCGCGGAATGCCTTCTCTACCTCCACAGTCCAGATGAACGGTCCAGATAGACACAACCATTTGAAGAACGGGAGGGCCCATCCAGCTAGTCTAGAGATAAACCGGCTGCGCGCTACCAAGCAATCTGCAAGCTTTTGTAGATCCTTGATGCGGGATGAAGGATGCATCAGCTCCAGTGCCTTGATCTTTTCTAGGTTGGCCTCAATCCATCGGTGTGAGACCAAGAAAACAAGGAGCTTCCCAGCTTTGACTCCGAACACACACTTGTCTGTGTTGAGCTTTGTGCGTGTGGTCCGCAGCCTGTCGAAGACTAGGGCGAGGTTGTCTAGCAATGATGTATGTGTTCAGATTTTGACAATGATATCGTCGATGTACACCTCTACTAGGTCTTGAATGAGATGCCCAAATGTTTTATGCATGGCACGTACAAAGGTAGGGAGGGAATTTTTAAGACTGTAAGGCATGGAGACATAGCAGTAAAGGCCATCTACTATTATAATTGCGATATGTTCTTCGTCCTCTCTAGACATAGGGATTTGGTGGAACCCTGAGTAAGCGTCTGGAAAGCAGAGTAGATCACATCCCGAGGTCGAATCTACAATTTGATTTATCCTAGTTAGGGGGAAATGATCTTTAGGAAATGTCTTATTGATGTGGGTGTAGTCGATGCACATCTGAAGCTTCCCGCCAGCTTTGGGGACGACGAAAGGATTGGCCGACCACCTGGGATGATGGACATCCCGAACGAAGCCAACATCAAGTAGCTTCTTGATCTCTTTGTGGATGAAGTTCTATCGCTCGATGGACTGCTTTCGTGGCCTCTACTGTGCCAGCCGGGCATCGTGATAGATCTTCAGATGGTGCTCGATGGATTGCTTTCCCTTGGGATGGTAGGCATTTGCGATGGTTGCCAGGCAAACATGTCGACATTAGCTCGCAGGAAAGCAATGAACGCTGATTCCTGCTTGCTGTCTAGACTCCCTGCAATACCGGTGGTCTGGGCAGCATCGGAGCTGATCTAGATAGTCTTGATGGGTACATCATTGTTGTCGGAGGGCTACACTTGTGGTGTAGCGGCATGATCGCGCTCGCGTGATCTTGGCAAGGACTGACTCGATCTACCGTCGACTGGGGCAGGTGCTGGGGCTGCTGCCAGCACTTGGAGTTTCTCCATAGCTGACACCACAGCAGCGCGATCTCCGTAAATCATGAGGACGTGAGAGGGAGTCAGCATCTTGAGGAGGAGGCAGCCATAGTGGGCTATAGTTATGAGTCGGTATAGGGCTGGCTTACCAATGATGGTGTTGTAAGGGAGGCTGACCTTCGCGACGTCGAACAGGATATTCTCTATCCTGAAGTTTTTGGGTGTCCCGAGGGTCACCCAGAGGTGGATGTTGCCGTAAGGGATAATACTCTCTGGCCCTACCCCCGAGAATGGTCTCGATTGAGTGAGCATGTTCATGGGAATCTTAAGCTTGTCAAAGGCCGCACGGCTGGTGAGGTTGAGGCTGGCCCCGCCATCTATCAGGACATGGTAGAACTTGATGTTGGTGATGGTGGGGGTGACAAGGAGGGGCAAAAGCCCGACTCCCGCCATGTTCTCAGGGTAGTCGGAGGCGTTTAAGCTAATTAGTGTCTCCATTCATCTGTGATGCGGCGCCGAGACATGAGTAGAAGCTATCGAAGCCTCAGCCCAACGCAGGGTCTTGACTGCATTCTGGGATGCGGGCTCCCATGATTGGCCACAGATGATGTGGAGTGCTTTGCGACACTCGTGGTCGCTGTTGAGGTCGAAGTCCTCAGCCCGGTCGACCGTTTCATAGTCTGTTCGAAACTTTGGAACTCCATCTCCATGTCTTTGCCGACCTGCAGGTCGACCTTTTGCGGCTTGACATTGCTGCTGCTTGCAGGAATTGTGCTTACCATGGCCGTGAAAGCGCAACCACTTTTTAGATAAAAAAGCCCCCTACTTGGCGCGCCAAATGTCGAAGTGTACTTGCGACACTTCCCCCAGACTTTCTATGAGAGCAGCCCGCAGAGGTTCTTGATCGGCAAGGCTTAGTTCTCAATGGAGAGATTGCGCGTATGAGAGTGGTGAGACAGTGGTTTTACATGGTTCAAGCTGCCGAAGCATAATACCCTACTCCACGGTGAGGTTGTATTGCTGGTGCGTACGAGTGTGTATTGTGTGTATGCGTTGGACTAGGGACCCCTTGTAACGGTGGCGGTCCGGTCCTTTTATAGACAAGGCCGGACGTCTTACAAGTGGTGTCTGGGGCCCGACAAGTGGCCCCGGGGCGATCTTACCCTAAAGATCTAAGGCTTCTCGCATAAGATTCCTATGGTCGTGGCTTGAAGACCGGCCGTCTTTCTGCCTCCTATGCCAGTGGCCCATGCAGAGTCGCTAACGGTGTAAGGGGATGCCTTGTCCGTCTATCTTGTCGCCATAAGCTACCCACTTGATTGAGCAGGTTAGGCCCGCGATATCTTCACAGTGATGTGATTGGGTGCAGCGGTCTCCGACCATTGGCGTGCTCCGTGTTATTTGCCGGAGGTGGGTGCATTTCTTCAATGCGCACCATTGTGAGACCTATATGTGTTGAATACATTGGCTTGTAGTGAATATACTTGGCTTTGATGATAAAAGTTTCGAATATCACCAAAACACCTTTTTATCAAAGTCCGACTCTAGCTCCGAGCTACAGCAAGGTCCGACGGTAGGTCCGGCTTGTTTTGGGTAGCTCCAACTATGTTCGAAGCTAGGTCCGACTTCTTGGTAAGGTTCGACTAGCTTTGGTTAGCTCCGGTGAGCTTTATCTTTAGCTCCGGCATGTCTTTGATAGTTCTGGCATATATTTGATAGCTCCGGAATGCTTTTGCTAAGCTCCGACGTACTTTGTCTAGCTCCGGTTTTGGGTTGACTAGTTTTTGGTAAGCTCCGGTGCTAGGATCTACTAGTTTTGGTAAGCTCCGGCAGGTGCTTCATTGTACTAGTTTTGGTAAGCTCCGGCGCTAGGTTGTACTAGCTTTTGTTAGCTCCGGCTCAAGCTCCGGGTTGCTCTGGCAAGGTCCGGAACTTGACCGCAATGCTTTTGCTTTTCATTTGCAATGTTTCGTACTTGCTTTACATGATTGGAAAGATTGCTTAGTATTCATTTGCTAAGTTTTTGGTGCATTTTGGTTAATATGGCTGATATCGTTTTGGTATGCTTTGCAACATGCTTATGTGAGGTTCTCACATAGGGTGATGTGTTCGGAACTAACTTGAGTCAAGTCGAGGACTTGGGCTTGTATGGATTGGTTGTTTATTCATGTGCCGGTGTTGGTTGAGTTCAAGACATGGCTGGTGACGGGATCCATTGGACTAGTCTCATGGAGGAGATGAGGTTCCAACAACCAAGTTCGGAAGGAACTGTGGTTGAGCTGATCAGGAGGTTGCGCAGGATGATTGAATCAAGAACAATGCATATGAAGGTATCGTGGACGTCATTGGAAGATGTTTGCACGTATGCAAGGAGTGCATGGACGTGGCTACATGGTTCCAAGACGTGATGAAGAGATGTGGATGTAAAGAATTGGTCGGAAAGGTCCAACCGACTAGGTTATGGACTCATGCTGCGGCTGAGTCGGGTTTGACTCAAATATGGAAAGATTTGAGTTGGTTATATTAGGATTTCGTGTGGGTCACGAATTTGAGTTGTTTAGGAATGTGGGATACGTTCCTAAGGGGTTTGGAAGTCTTAAGATTGCTTCTATCTGCGTATAGAAGAATCTTGAGCAGCTATGGAAAGTTACGATTCGTGATCTGAGTAGGATTGGAGTCCTAGTTGATATTGGGTTGGCCTAAGGGCTGGTTATATAAGCAAGGGAGCCCAGAGCTCGTGGTAGACGACTTTAGAGGCTGTTCCTCTTGTGTTCTATTGAATAAAATTCGTAGTTTTAAGGAACTTTTGTGCCTTGTTCGTCCGACTTGTTCCAGACAAGTTTTACTCATCGAGTTTCTGGACAGCACTACCTTTCGTCGGTGGTTTTATCGTAACTCGAGTTTTACAGATCCAATTGACGTGATTCTTTTTGGGTTGTCTACACAACTTGATTATCTATCATACATCAAAATTTCACGGTCATTGGATTTGTGGTCTATGATCTACACGAGTTTCTTTGCAGCGTTCCAGAACTGTTTTTTCTCGGGTAGGACAGATTGACCTTTGTTTCATCTTTTGATCATAACTTGAGTTTTTCTTGACGGATTTCAGTGATTCTTTTTGTGTTGTCTTCGTGACTAGACTCTCTCTGATATCCATCACTTTTGTCACGGTGAAACATATTTAGATTAGTCTCACATATGATTTCTTTAATAGATCGTTTTTCTGCTGAAAGAGTTTGGGGTTTAATTGTTTCCGCCGCGAAAGATTTTTAAATCTACCATTCACCCCCCTCTGGTAGCTTTTCACGTGCTCTTCGATCCTACAATTGGTATCAGAGCCACGGTGCTCCAATCTTTGTGAATTGCATGTATTTTTGACTAATCATCATGAAGAAGTACTCTGCCAAACCTTGTGTGTTTGTTGGTATTGATTTTCAGGTTTGGAAGGCACACATGGAGGCTTTCATCCAGGCACAAGGCTTTGCAATATGGGAGAAGGTGTATAAGCCTTATGA
Organism: Tuctoria greenei; assembly: GCA_036927565.1. Lineage (NCBI taxonomy): Eukaryota > Viridiplantae > Streptophyta > Magnoliopsida > Poales > Poaceae > Tuctoria > Tuctoria greenei. The sequence continues at coordinate 106,015,150 of JAYESD010000010.1, forward strand.
AGTGCCACCTAATGATCAAGTCACGGCCACAAACCTACGGGACGTCGACAACAACAACAAAGCCCGAAACTTGATCATCCAAGGACTCACTCAAAGCGACTTTGATCGTGTCACGCACCTCCGGTCAGCATACGATGTTTGGAGAGCTCTCTGTGATTATCATGAAGGCTCCAACACAATCAAGGAGGTAAAACAAGATATGTTCAAAAAGGAATATATGCGCTTTGAGATGCAACCAGGTGAGTCTATCGATGACCTCTTTGCTCGCTTTAATAAAATTCTCAGCAACTTGCGTAGCGTCAATGTTAATTTTTCAGATGCTGAAAATGCTAGGCAATTATTAAGTGCATTAGACATGTCAATTTGGGAGATGAAAGTTACATCTATTTGTGAATCTACTGTCATGAGTACACTTACTTTAGATGTGCTATATTCCAAGCTAAAAACTCATGAAATTGATATAATATCACGTAAGAACCCCAACAAGTATATTGCTTTTGTTTCTCAACGTGATATGCCTAGCTCCGGCCAATCTTCATCTTGCAGTACACTTGCTCTGTTGTCCTCTCTAACCCTTGAACAGATTGAGGAGTTTCCAGAGGAGGAGCTAGCACTTCTCTCTACGAGGTTCTCAAAAGCATTGCAAAATGTGAGAACTAGAAGGAGAGGAAGCTCCGAACCTCAACGGTGCTTCGAATGTGGTAAGACAGGACATTTTCGTTCAGATTGCCCTAACCTTTCAGGTCCTACTTCCCGGGATGAAAAGAAAACAAGAACGAATCACCCCTCTACAAAAGATACGAAGAAAAAGAAGGGTACCATAGGACGCAAGATGATTAACAGCTTCATCACCGCACTTCAAGAACTTAGTTCAAGTGATGTAGACTTTTAAAGTGATGAAGATGACGACGATATGGCCCACTTATGCTTCATGGCGGGCAAAACAAGATCAAGATCAAGTCAGGAGGATGCAGAACACAACAGTGAAGACGATGAGGTATGTTCTACTTGCAATGAAATGTGTGATGCTATTTCTCGTGCAACTATTATTGTCAAGAAAAAGGACAAAAAGCTTAGAGATAATGCTGCTAAAATTGAATCACTAGAATCTGAAATCAACCGTTTAAAAACTTTGATTCCTAGTGATGAGGCATGTTCCTCATGTGATTTAATATATGAACAATTGTCCTCATTAAGAAGTGCGCACTCCTCCACACTTGATAAACTTGAGTTAGAAATTGAAAAGAACAAAGAGCTTGCTACACTTAATATGGGAAACTTAAAAGATGCTTCTTGTTCTACAATTGATTTGCATTGTTCTAGTTGTGATGATCTCGATAAAAAACTGCAAGATGCTATGAATGAAATTTCTATATTGAACAATGCTTTACGTTCTCATGAAGTTAAATTTTGTTCCAATTGCAAACTAAAAGCAAAAACTTCATGTGAAAATTGACTTGATCTGTCCAATAAACTTGACAACATGCATAGAACATTAGATCGGTTTTGTAATGGGAATAAGAACCTAAACTTGCTACTGAATTCTTCCAAGTCTTGCAATGATAAAACTGGTTTAGGTTTTGATTCTCATGCTCATGTTAAGGCACATCCACCTAAAATTGTAAAGTCATTAGGAAGTGCTTTGATTCAAACAGTTCCTAAACAAAAAGAAGTGGTTTTCAAATCTGCAGGAGTGTTGTCTCATTCGGTATCAAATAAAAATGTTGATTGCTCATCTAGACATGAACATAAAGTTAAATTTCATTGTACCTACTGTGGTAGAGATGGTCATGTCATAAATTTTTGTTATAGACTAGCTAAACAACAGAAAAAGGAAAGGATGATTGCTAGGTCTTATAACTTTCATGCAATTAGAAAAACACAACCTGCTTTAATGAGTCAGAAATTTGAAAAGGTAGCTTCCGGAACTTTTGGCAAGAAATCTACAAAGGCAGGTCCGGTAGTTCTGATAGCTCCGAGAGCTCCCAGGTCTTCTGTTGTTCCCTCCAAAGCTTTAGTTTTTGCCTCCGGACCTTCTGCTTTTACCTCCGGAGCTACTGGTTTTCACTCTAAACAAGTAACAACTTCTAAATCAATTGTTAAGAATAGAAAACCTCAATCTTTGACTCATAAACCTGCTGTTTTGTCTCAGCTTTCGCATGTTTTTTCTACTGCACATCGCGTGACTCAGTACTGGATTCCAAAATGCCTTTTGACTAACCCCAGTATTGAGTCATCAACGTATTGTGCTTCTATGTAGGTTCCACGTTTGAGGAAGGAGAACATTTGGATTGTGGATTCAGGTTGCTCACGCCACATGACCGGTAACAAAGATTGGTTCTCCTCCCTCTCTTTTGTGTCACGTGTAGAGAATGTTACTTTTGCCGATAATCTTCAACCCCTATAATTGCAAAGGGTTCGGTAAGAGTAAATGATCACTACACTTTGAAGGATGTGGCACTTGTCAAAAATTTGAAATACAACTTTCTTTCTGTTGCACAATTGCTAGATCAAAATCTAGAAATTATTTTCAATAAAAACTGCTGCAAAGTTGTAGGTTCAAATAGTGAGCTCATTTTTAACATGTCTCAGTTTGGAAGAGTTTTTAAAGCTGATTTTGATATGTCTTCCTCTAAGCATAGGTGTCAAGTTGCTAATGATTCAAAGGACTTATATTTTTGGCATCGTAGACTTGGTCACGTAGGCTTTGATCACCTAACGCGTGTTAGTGCTCTTGATCGCATACGTGGGCTGCCTAAGCTTAAAGGGGACAAAGAAATTGTGTTCTCTTCTTGTAGACATGCTAAGATGGTTGCAGGTTCACATACTCCTCTCACAATGATCATGACAACTGAACCATGTCAACTTTTGCATCTTGACACCGTAGGACCTTCACGTGTTCAATCCTTCGGAGGTAAATGGTATGTTCTTGTTATCGTTGATGATTATTCTAGATACTCTTGGGTTTACTTTATGGCGTCTAAGAATGAAGTTTTTAGTCACTTTAGAACTTTATTTCTTAGATTATCAATTGATCACCCAGGATCATTAAAAGCAATTAGAAGTGATAATGGAACTGAATTTAAAAATCAATCTTTTGATCACTTTTGTGCTGAAAATAGAATAGATCATCAATTCTCTTCACCATATGTACCTCAACAAAACGGTGTTGTAGAAAGAAAGAATAGAACCTTAGTTGAGATGGCTAGGACTATGCTTGATGAATATCAAACTCCTAGGAAATTTTGGGCTGATGTGTTAGCAACCGCTTGTTATGTCTCAAATCGTGTTTTCTTGCGTGCTAAGCTAGGTAAAACACCATATGAGCTTCGGTTTGGACATAGGCCTAGTGTTACACACTTTTGGGTCTTTGGTTGTAAATGCTTTGTTAAGAAACATGGTAATCTTGATAAATTTGAACCTAGATCCATTGATGGCATGTTTCTTGGTTATCCATCTCATACTAGAGGCTACCGTGTGCTTTTACTTGACACTAACAAAATTGTGGAGACTTGTGAAGTGTCTTTTGATGAAGCTAGCCCAGGTACTAGCTCCGGTGTTGCAGGACCAGATCCGTATCCTCAGGGGGAGGGTATTTTCGAAGATGAAGAAGAGCCGGTGATACTGCCTAGTAGTTCTGAAGTTGACATGTGTCCAGCTCCGGACATTGAACAAGATCCGGCTATCACCTATGCTGGTCCTGATCGTCCACAAGTCACAAGCTCATCAATCTACGAGAAACCTAATGAAGAAGAAGCTTGTGAGACATCTGTTCCCCTACGGTTTTACAAAGATCACCCCCACAACAGATGATTGAAAGCTTGCACGAACGAGTCACACGGTCCAGGTTTTACGATCCAAACTCTCATGCTCATTCTGCTTTTGTTGCTTCTTTTGAACCCAAAGATATATCACATGCACTCACTAATGAATCTTGGATTATTGCCATGCAAGAAGAGTTAGAAAATTTTGAAAGAAATAATGTTTGGAAACTTGTACCTCCACCTCAAGGTCACACTTTAATTGGAACTAAATGGGTATTTAAAAATAAACAAAGTGAGGATGGGGTTGTGGATAGGAATAAGGCTAGGTTGGTTGCTCAAGGTTTCACTCAAGTTGAAGGTCTAGATTTTGATGAAACTTTTGCTCCTGTCGCTAGATTAGAAGCCATAAGAATTTTGTTAGCTTTTGCAGCATCTAAAGGTTTTAAGCTATATCAAATGGATGTTAAAAGTGCTTTTCTTAATGGCTACATAGATGAGGAGGTTTATGTCAAACAACCATCGGGTTTTGAAAATCTAGATTTTCCTAATCATGTTTACAGACTGTCCAAAGCCTTATACGGTCTCAAACAAGCCCTTAGAGCATGGTATGATAGGTTAAAAACATTCTTACTTGAAAAGGGGTTTACCATGGGCAAGGTTGATAAAACTCTTTATGTGCTTAAGCATGGCAATGACTCATTATTCGTTCAAGTGTATGTGGATGATATTATCTTTGGTTGTGCTTCTCATGATCTTGTGTCCAAGTTTTCAGCAATGATGAGTTCCGAATTTGAAATGAGTATGATGGGTGAACTCACTTACTTTTTGGGGCTGCAAATCAAGCAAACCAAGGAGGGTACCTTTGTGCATCAAACGAAGTATACCAAAGACCTCCTAAGGCGCTTCAACATGGACAAAAGTAAGCCTCTTCGGACACCAATGGGAACAACAACAACACTTGAACTTGATGAAAATGGTGAATCTGTGAATAAAAAAGAATACAGAAGCATGATCGGATCACTTTTGTACCTCACGGCATCAAGACCGGACATACAATTCAGCGTATGTCTTTGTGCACGGTTTCAAGCTTCCCCACGTGCTTCACATCGTCAAGCCGTCAAAAGGATTCTCAGGTACTTACATGGAACTCAAGAATTTGGCATTTTTCTTCCTTCTTCCTCAAACGTTACTTTGAAAGCATTTTCGGATGCTGATTTTGGGGGTTGTAGGATTGATAGGAAAAGTACTTCCGATGCTTGTAATTTTCTTGGTAATTCTCTTGTTGCTTGGTCCTCTAGAAAACAAAATTCAGTTGCACAATCCACAGCCGAATCTGAATATGTAGCTGCTGCTAGTGCTTGCTCACAAACTCTTTGGATTGTTCAAACACTTAAGGACTATGGGGTTGATCTAGATAGTGTTCCACTGTTTTGTGATAACACTAGTGCTATTTGCATTGCCAAAAACCCCGTGCAACATTCTAGAACTAAGCACATTGACATTAGGTATCACTTTCTCCGAGATAATGTTGAAAAAGGAAACATTGTGCTTCACCATGTAGATACCGAACAACAATTGGCTGACATTTTTACAAAACCTTTGGATTTCACTCGTTTTTGTTACATTCCTAGTGAAATAGGGGTTATGCATCCTCATGGCTTAAATTGAGGGGGAGTTTTTGAAACTTGGAAACTCTATGTGTGAATCTGAAATTAAAATAATATGAGCATAGTATTTCATACATATATGACTTTGTGATTCCTTTTACATGCTGAAAGTTCTTACTACATTACTTGTGCTATACATTTTGTAGTTTTTGCCATGTCTAGTAATTGGAATAATTACTTACACTAAAACTGGCCATGGTCGAACTTTCTTGCTGTTTTGAACTTGTTACATGTTCACAAGTGCTTTTAATCATAAAGAATTAATCAAGTAATCAACTCACATGTTGAGTTTTTATGAACAAATATAAATTGAGAAAAGATCAAGAGAATATGCATGCATCGCACTTCTTCTTTTGAGATGGCTTGTCATTGCACTTAGATATGAACTTGGAAGAAGTTGTGTATGACTAAAACCATGTCCTTAAGCTTCTGATTGTCAAATGACATAGGCTTGGCTTGGTTGGTTAGAATAAGGCAGATGCGCATATAATCTCTTGCAAATATCATATGATATAAATTTATGCTTTGAAAAATAATAAAATGCGTTGCATGCTTTAAATTATTTTTCAAAGCAACTAGTGTCATGCTATCAGGTTTTTAAATAGTTAAGTTTGTGAGATCATGACTTGCTTAAATTGAAAAATTACATTTGATCTCTAGCATGGCTTACACTACCTTATTTATTTCATTGATGTGATAATGTAAGGTACTTGATAGTATGACTTGGATGAGCTCTGTTTATATGTATATGTTATAATATGCTCATAACAACTAAAGAGGGAGAGATAATTTGTTTATATGCTCATGACTTGCTGAATACATTGACAAAGGGGGAGAGATAAGCATGAAGAGAAAGAGAATATGTGCATAAGGAGAGATAATAAAGGGGTGCATAAGGAGATATAATAAAGGGGGAAAGGTAATATGGGATAATTTTTCTTCTCATTTTACTTTTGATTCACAAAGGGGGAGAAATTGCCTTCAAAACTTTTATGTGAATAAGCCAATGTTCGGATTTTAAATGGTGTTGCCAATGCATTCATCAAGGGGGAGATTGTGAGACCTATATGTGCTGAATACATTGGCTTGTAGTGAATATACTTGGCTTTGATGATAAAAGTTTCGAATATCACCAAAACACCTTTTTATCAAGGTCCGACTATAGCTCCGAGCTACAGCAAGGTCCGACGGTAGGTCTGACTTGTTTTGGGTAGCTCCAGCTATGTTTGAAGCTAGGTCCGACTTCTTGGTAAGGTTCGACTAGCTTTGGTTAGCTCCGGTGAGCTTTATCTTTAGCTCCGGCTTGTCTTTGATAGTTCCGGCATATATTTGATAGCTCCGGAAAGCTTTTGCTAAGCTCCGACGTACTTTGTCTAGCTCTGGTTTTGGGTTGACTAGTTTTGACTAGTTTTTGGTAAGCTCCGGTGCTAGGATCTACTAGTTTTGGTAAGCTCCGGCAGGTGCTTCATTGTACTAGTTTCGGTAAGCTCTGGTGCTAGGTTGTACTAGCTTTTGTTAGCTCCGGCTCAAGCTCCGGGTTGCTCTGGCAAGGTTCGGAACTTGACCGCAGTGCTTCTACTTTTCATTTGCAATGTTTCGTACTTGCTTTACATGATTGGAAAGATTGCTTAGTATTCATTTGCTAAGTTTTTGGTGCGTTTTGGTTAATATGGCTGATATCGTTTTGCTATGCTTTGCAACATGCTTATGTGAGGTTCTCACGTAGGGTGTTGTTTTCAGAACTAACTTGAGTCAAGTCGAGGACTTGGGCTCGTAAGGATTGGTTGTTTATTCATGTGAAGGTGTTGCTTGAGTTGAAGACATGGCTGGTGACGGGATCCATTGGACTAGTCTCAGGGAGGAGATGCGGTTCCAACAACCAAGTTCGGAAGGAACTGTGGTTGAGTTGATCAGGAGGTCGCGCAGGATGATTGAATCAAGAACAATGCATATGAAGGTATCGTGGACGTCATTGGAAGATGTTTGCACGTGTGCAAGGAGTGCATGGACGTGGCTACATGGTTCCGAGACATGATGAAGAGATGTGGATGTAAAGAATTGATCGGAAAGGTCCAACCAATTAGGTTATGGACTCAGGCTGCGGCTGAGTCGGGTTTGACTCAAATATGGAAAGATTTGAGTTGGTTATGTTAGGATTTCGTGTGAGTCACGAATTTGAGTTGTTTAGGAATGTGGGATACGTTCCTAAGGGGTTTGGAAGTCTTAAGATTGCTTCTATCTGCGTATAGAAGAATCTTGAGCAGTTATGGAAAGTTACGATTCGTGATCTGAGTAGGATTGGAGTCCTAGTTGATATTGGGTTGGCCTAAGGGCTGGTTATATAAGCAAGGGAGCCCAGAGCTCGTGGTAGACGACTTTGGGGGCTGTTCCTCTTGCGTTCTATTGAATAAAATTCGTAGTTTGAAGGAACTTTTGTGCCTTGTTTGTCCGATTTGTTCCAGACAAGTTTTACTCGTCGAGTTTCTGGACAGCACTACCTTTTGTTGGTGATTTTATCATAACTCGAGTTTTACAGATCCAATTGACGTGATTCTTTTTGGGTTGTCTACACAACTTGATTATCTATCATACATCAAAATTTCACGGTCATTGGATTTGTGGTCTATGATCTACACGAGTTTCTTTGCAGCGTTCCAGAACTGTTTTTTCTCGGGTAGGACAGATTGACCTTTGTTTGATCTTTCGATCATAACTTGAGTTTTTCTCGACGGATTTGAGTGATTCTTTTTGTGTTGTATTCGTGACTAGATTCTCTCTGATATCCATCACTTTTGTCACGGTGAAACACATTTAGATTAGTCTCACACATGATTTCTTTAACAGATCGTTTTTCTGCCGAAAGAGTTTGGGGTTTAATTGTTTCCGCTGCGTAAGATTTTTAAATCTACCATTCCCCCCCTCTGGTAGCTTTTCACGTGCTCTTCGATCCTACAACCATCCCTTAACTCCCGCAGCCCACTCTCCAAGTCAAGGTGCGGGGCACGTGGCAGCTTCGGGGCTGGCCACTACCGGGGAGGCCAAGTCCGGTACTTCGAGCCAAGTGGTAGCCCTAGGGCCCTTCGAGGCACGTGGCAGCTCCGGATCCCTTCTCTGCGCGAGGTGTCTGACCTGGTGCTTCGAGCCACGTGGTTGTACCGAAGCCCACTCCTATAGTGGAGTAAGGTCCTGTCCAGTCAAACATGTGGCAGCTTTGGAGCCCGTCTCATCGGAGGAGCTGGGTCCCATCTTTGAGGTCCACGTGGCAGTGCAGGATCCCGTACTTGTGGAATTCTAGGGTCTGATGCCTTCTAAACATGTGGTGCCACTAGATGTACTTAGGTACTTCCAGCCTGTGTGCGAGGATGCAGGGTACCGACAGCGCCCATTCCAGAATCTCCAACCGGGGAGCCATCAAGTCCCCGAGTGTTGGTGTCTACAACGGGGTCAGCAGAAGTGGCAGAGAGGCAGCCGTCAGCGGCGATGGTGACACCAATCCCCCTCTTTGAGGCTGTTGGCGCGGCCCAGTCTATCTTGTGCCAGACGCAGGCTGCTCTCGCTCGGTAGTGGGATCAGCTTGCTGAAGAGCGGCGCCTAGTGAAGCTGGTCAACGCCAATATGAAGGTGCTCGAGGCGAAGGCCCCGAAGTCCCATATTGATGCCGAAGCCCGCCTTAGGTTGTGCGAGGGCAGGTGACTGGAGCTGGTCCGCCACGAGGTTGCCATTTTTGATCAGGAACGGGACTTGGCGGTGAGGGAAGAAGAGGTCTCCGAGAGCCTCGACGTGCTAGAGGAGAGGTGCCGAGCCGTGCAGGACTCGGAGATCGCCATCAAATGCTGGGAGGGCGACTTGGAGAATCATGCCCAGAGGTCACTAATTGAGAGGAAGCAGCATAGAGAGAGGTAGACGACCTCCAGGTCTCTCGTGCAGCCGAGGTGCAAGGGATCCGGGACATCCTGGCCCATGCTGGGGCGGTGTTGGAACCCCTCAGACTTGGTCCCGTGCCGTGCGGGGAGCCGTCTCATGCGGTGGCCCAGCTGCTCCCAACCTTGGACTCCTTTTGCTAGACATTGGGGTTAGTGAACACTGTTCTTGCAAGAAGGCAGGAGGTTGAAGGAAGGTAGCTAGCGGAGAAGGTGGCCTCTCATGTCTTGGTGTGCTTCCGGAGCTAGTATTCGACGATCCCGCTGGATTTGGTAGAGAAGAGCCCCTTCAATGAGCGAGAGGAGGAGGCAAGGGTCGAAGTCTTGGACCTTGCCACGCAGGTGGCTTCCTCGTTCCAGCGGATTTAAGACCGGCGGCCCCCAGACAGAGCACCTTTGTAACTGGGGCTGGCCCCTTTGTAAAAATAACTCTTAAAGAATTTGAATTCATGTTTCGTTTTTTTGGCTTATCTTGAGCTTCTCAATCTGTCGCCCCGATTCCTTAGCTGCGTAAGGGCTTGAAGAATTTTGCTGAGTTTGTTAGTTTTTGAGGAACCAACGACAACACAGTTGAAGTGGCTAATATGTCATCAGTTGACGTTCTTCCTATGGAACCCAATTAGATGCCCCCTGGTAGATGTGGCCAGGTGGTCGGGCACACCTACCACTCGATCGCAAGATGTCTTCGATGGGCCCTCAATGGAGCGGGGGAGTTTGAGTACGTGACCTCGATGGGCCCCTCCAGGGGCGCCAAGCTTTATCTCAGTAGAGACATCGACAGCAGGCCCCCTGGGTGGTACTAAAGCTAGTTGCCCCGACGTTGCCCACCATCACGATAGAAACATCGATGGCAGGCCCCTTGGGTGGTGCTAGAGCTGGGTGCTTTAGTGTCGCCCATAGTCGTTGTAGAAATAGAGACGACATGCCCCTTGGGTGGTGCCGGAGCTGGCTGCTCCAGTGTCACCCACCATCGCTATAGAAATGCCGACGGCAGGCTCATTGGGTGCTGCCAGAGCTGGCTGCTCTGACTTCGCCCACCATCGTTATAGGAACATCGAAGGTAGGCCCCTTGGGTGTTGCCGGAGCTAGCTGCTCCGGCGTCGCCCACCATCGATGTAGAAACATCGACGACAGGTCCCTTGTGTGGTGCCAGAGCTGGCTGTTCCGGCGTTGCCCATCATCGTTGTAGAAACGTGAATTGCAGGCCCCTTGGGTGGTGTCGAAGCTGGATGCTCCGGCCTCGCCCACCATCGCTGTAGAAACGTCAACCCACTTGGCACCATGATTATTCAAGCTGTCATACGTTCGTGTCTTGAGGCCCTATGGATCTCAGTGTTGGCCCTTTCAACTTGACCCTTGCTCTTTGGGTGAGCGACGAATGCATAACAAACTTGGGTGTTGAGGTCTTTGCAGTAGTCATGGAATGCTGCACTTGTGAATTGGGTCCCGTTGTCAGTGATGATCCTGTTTGGGACCCCGAACATGCATACGATCGACTTGATGAACTTGACGGCGGACTCCTTATTGATGTTGATCACTGAGGCTGCCTCCGGCTACTTGGTGCACTTGTCTACAGCGACATAGAGGAATCAGTACCCTCTATCTGCCTTGGGAAAGGGTCCCGTGATATCCAATCCCCAGACCGCGAATGACCAAGAGGGTGGGATCATCAGCAATGTTTGCACTGGAGTGTGAATATGCTTGGCGTGGAACTGGCATGCCTTGCACCTTTTCACCATCTTGATGACGTATTGGAGTGCTGTTGGCCAATAGAAGCCATGCCGGAAGGCTTTTCCAACAAACGTGCGGGAGGCAGCGTGATTCCCGCACTCTTGTTTGTGGATCTATGCGAGCAAGTCGCAGCCCTCCTCCCAAGTTATGCACTATAATAGGATGCTGTTGGCGCCATGGCGGCAAAGGTCTCCTTCTACTAGCATGTAGAGTTTTGCCATCCTCACTATCTGTTCCACCCGAAGGATGTTGTCCTTCATGTAGTCTTAGATCTCCATAATCCATGCACCAGGACTCTCCTGAGCTTCTGGATCTTTGGCGCCGGGTGATTCGGGGTTCTTGGTGATGTACAAGAACCTCGATGGGCCACGTAGTTGCAGTGCCGCCGAGGTCGCCAGCTCTGAGGTGTTGGGTTTGCCTTCTTTGTTAGGCATTGCATGGCTAGCGGTTGGTCACACTAATCTCCTGCTAAAGATAGCTTCGGGACCTGGGGCCCCGGTGGACACCATTGTTGACAAGGCGTCAGCGATGGAGAGGTACAGAGGCTCCCTGGGCTCTGGTGCCATCATGATGGGTAGCGACGTAAGTTCTGCTTCAACTCGCGGAATGCCTTCTCTGCCTCCACTGTCCAGATGAACGGTCCAGATAGACACAACAGTTTGAAGAACAGGAGGGCCTGTCCAGCTAGTCTAGAGATAAACCGGCTGTGTGCTGCCAAGCAATCTGCAAGCTTTTGCACATCCTTGATGCGGGATGAAGGTCACATCAACTCCAGCGCCTTGATCTTTTCTAGGTTGGCCTCAATCTGTCGGTGTGAGACCAAGAAAACAAGGAGCTTCCCAGCTTTGACTTCGAACACACACTTGTCTCTGTTGAGCTTTGTGCGTGTGGTCCGCAGCCTGTGGAAGACTAGGGCAAGGTTGTCTAGCAATGATGTATGTGTTCGGATTTTGACAATGATATCATCGATGTACACCTCTACTAGGTCCAGAATGAGATGCCCAAATGTTTTATGCATGGCACGTACAAAGGTAGGGAGGGCATTCTTAAGACTGTAAGGCATGGAGACTGTAGGATCAAAGAGCACATTAAAAGCTACCAGAGGGGGGGAGGTGAATGGTAGATTTAAAAATTTTACGCAGCGGAAACAATTAAATCCCAACCCCTTCGGCAGAAAAACGATCTGTTAAAGAAATCGTGTGTGAGACTAATATAAACGTGTTTCATAGGGACAAAAGTGATATATATCATAAAGAATCAATTCAAGAAGAAAACACAAGAAGAATCACTCAAATCCGTCGAGAGAAACTCAAGTTATGATCAAAAGATCGAACAAAGGTCAATCTGTCCTACCCGAGAAAAACAGTTCAGGAACGCTACAAAGAAACTCGTGTAGATCAACCACAAATCCAATGACCGTGAAATTTTGACAGATGATAGATAATCAAGTTTTGAAGAAAACCCAAAAAGAATCACGTCAATTGGATCTTTAAAACTCGAGTTATGATAATACCACCGATAAAAGGTAGTGCTGTCCAGAAACTCGACGAGTAAAACTTGTCTGAAACAAGTAGGATGAACAAGGCACAAAAGTTCCTTTAAATACGAATTTTATTGAATAGAACACAAGAGGAACAGCTCCAAAGTCGTGCACCACGAGCTCTAGCCTCCCTTGCTTATATAACCAGCTCGAAAGCCAACTCAACTCAAATCAGGACTCTAATCCTACTCTGTTCACGAATCGAAACTTTCCATAACTGCTTAGGACTCTTCTATACGCAGATAGAAGCAATATTAAGACTTCCAAACACCTTAGGAACATATCCCACATTCCTAAAACAACTCAAATTCGTGACCCACATGAAATCCTATCATAACCAACTCGATACTTTCCATACTGAGCCATAACCGACTCCACCGTAGCCAAAGTCATCAACCGGTACGATCCGATCCTTCCAACCAGATCTTCCCATCCATAAACCATCTTCGGAACCATGTTGCCATGTCATGCACCGCATGCATACGTGCAAACACCTTCCTTCGACGTCTAGTAACCTTCATATACACTGCCCTTGATTCAATCATCCTGCGCGACCTCCTGACCCGCTCAACCACAATTCCTCCTGAAATTGGTTATTGGAACCTCATCTCCTCCCTGAGACTAGTCCAAATGATCCTGTCACCAGCCATGACTTGAACTCAAGCAACACCTGCACATGAATAAACAACCAATCCGTACGAGCCCAAGTCCGCGACTTGACTCAAGTCAGTTCTGAACACAACACCTTACGTGAGCACCTCACATAAACATGTTGCAAAGCATAGCAAAATGATATCAGCCATATCAACCAAAATGCACCAAAAACTTAGCAAATGAATACTAAGCAAACTTTCTAAGAATATAAAGTAAATTTGAAACATTGCAAGATAAAAGCAGGAACATTGCGATCAAGCTCTGAACCTAGCAAAAGCTAACCAGAGCTTTAGCCGAAGCTTACCAAAGCTAGTACAACCCAGCGCCAGAGCTTACCAAAGCTAATCGGACCTAGCGCTGGAGCTAACCAAAACTAGTCGGAACTAGTCATCCCAAAAGTCAGAGCTAGAAAAACATGTTGGAGCTAACCAACATAAGTCGGACCTAGCAAAACATATCTGAGCTTAACAAAGATATGTCGGAGCTATCAAAGACATGCCGGAGCTAAAGACAAAGCTCACCGGAACTACCCAAAAACATGTCGGAGCTAGACAAAGAACGTCAGACCTATTGTCAGACCTTGCAGAAGCTTGGAGCTAGAGTCGGACCTTGCCAAAAAGATGTTATGGAAGCATTCAAAACTTTTATTGTCAAAACCAATGTATTCAACACAAATAGGTCTCACAATTCCCCCCTTGTTGAATGCATTGGCAACACCACTTAAGATCCGAACATTGGCTTAATCACATTAAAAGTTTTGAAAACAATTTCTCCCCCCTTTGTAAAACAGAAATAAAATGAGACAAATAAATTCTCCCTCTGAGAATAATCGTGCCAAAAACAATTGTGAATATGTGCAATGTGTAATCAATGTCTCCCCCTTGCATATTTGTTTTTTAAAATTCACATATTATCTCTCCCCCTTTGACAATGTATTCAACAAGGTTCAAAAGAGAAATTTTAATTTTTATGAGCATATTATAACATATACATATAAAACAAAGCTCATCCAAGTCATACTATCAAGTAACTTACACTATCACAACAATGAGATACATAAAGTAGTATAAGCCATGCTTGAGATCAAATGTAATTTTCAATTTAAACAGGTCATGATCTCACAAACTTAACTATTTCAATACCTGAAAGCATGACACTTGTTGTTGCATTTTATTATTTTTTAAAGCACAAATTTAGATCATATGATATTTGCAAGAGATTATATGCGCATCTGGCTTATTCTAACCAAAAGCCAAGCCTATGTCATTTGACAATCAGAAGCTTAAGGACATGGTTTTAGTCATACACAACTTCTTCCAAGTTCATATCTAAGTGCAATGATAAGCCATCTCAAAAGAAGAAGTGCGATGCATGCATATTCTCTTGATCTTTTCTCAACTTATATTTGTTCACAAAAACTCAACATGTGAGTTGATTACTTGATTAATTCTTTATGATTAAAAACACTTGTGAGCATGCAACAAGTTCAAAACAGCAAGAAAGTTCAACCATGACCATATTTAGTGTAAGTAATTATTCCAATTACTAGACATGGCAAAAACTACAAAATGTATAACACGAGTAATGTAGTAAGAACTTTTAGCATTTAAAAAGAATCACAAAGTCTTATGTATGAAATACTATGCTCATATTATTTTAATTTCAGATTCACACATAGACTTCTCAAGTTTGAAAAATCCCCCTCAATGTAAGCCATGAGGATGCATAACACCTATTTCACTACGAATGAAACAAAAACGAGTGAAATCCAAAGGTTTTGTAAAAATGTCAGCCAATTGATGTTCGGTATCTACATGGTGAAGCATAATGTTTCCTTTTTCAACATTATCACGGAGAAAGTGATACCTAATATCAATGTGCTTAGTTCTAGAATGTTGCACAGGGTTTTTAGCAATGCAAATGGCACTAGTGTTATCACAAAACAGTGGAACACTATCTAGATCAACCCCATAGTCCTTAAGTGTTTGAACAATCCAAAGAATTTGTGAGCAAGCACTAGCAACAGCTACATATTTAGATTCAGCTGTGGATTGTGCAACTGAATTTTGTTTTCCAGAGGACCAAGCAACAAATGAATTACCAAGAAAATGACAAGCACCGGAAGTACTTTTCCTATCAATCCTACAACCTCCAAATCAGCATCGGAAAAAGCTTTCAAAGTAACGGTTGAGGAAGAAGGAAGAAAAATGCCAAATTCTTGAGTTCCATGTAAGTACCTGAGAATCCTTTTGACGGCTTGATGATGTGAAGCACGTGGGGAGGCTTGAAACCGTGCACAAAGACATATGCTGAATTGTATGTCCGGTCTTGATGTCATGAGGTACAAAAGTGATTCGATCATGCTTCTATATTCTTTTTGATCCACGGGTTCACCATCTTCATCAAGTTCAAGTGTTGTTGCTGTTCCCATTTGTGTACGAAGAGGCTTGCTTTTGTCCATGTTGAAGCGCCTTAGGAGGTCTTTTGTATACTTCGTTTGATGCACAAATGTACCCTCCTTGGTTTGCTTGATTTGCAGCCCCAAAAAGTACGTGAGTTCTCCCACCATACTCATCTCAAATTCTGAACTCATCATAGCTGAAAACTTGGACACAAGATCATGAGAAGCACAACCAAAGATAATATCATCCACATACACTTGAGCGAATAATGAATCATTGCCATGGTTAAGAACAAAAAGAGTTTTATCAACCTTGCCCATGGTAAAACCCTTTTCAAGTAAGAATGTTTTTAACCTATCCTACCATGCTATAGTGTGGGCACCAGAGTCCACACATCCGAGGATCTCATTGGGTGGTGCCGTGCGATGCGGCACCTAACAGCACACACAAAAAGGATACCAAAACATATAAAGTTTTCATTTCATAATAAGAAGAGTTTACAAAAGAGTGTACCATATAAGTACACATGCAACGGAAAATACATACTCATAATCTCACCTAACTAAGCAGGAGAGAAGACGTCCATGCCCTAGGACGATTCTCACTAGCAACAAGAAGAACATGCAGCAGCGGTGTGGTTCACATGAGATTTATCTCGACACCTCGAGTCTCATGTACAACCTGAACAGCAGAAATAAAACTAATACCTGCAAAAATCGTTAAAGCGCAAACGTGAGCATAAGGCTCAGCAAGACTTAACCGTCTCACTAGACATATGCAGGGTTAAGTACTAAGCATAGGTAAGGAATAGCATAAAGGACTCGCCTATAAGTGGATCCTTATAATCATGTTTTAAGTAGAAAATGACATTCTTCAGGCACGACACATCATAGACTCCACAATCAAACAAGAAACGCTTTGCCGATGATATGACATGCCCAAAGCACATAATGCTATTACAGCTAAAGTATGGGGAAACTGTAAACTTTTAATTGTACTATTTCTAAGCCAAACAAGGTTGCATTACAATAATTAAGTAGATCAGAAATATTTAGCACCGTTCCATCACTCTTGTTTACTACGTCACAACTCAGTGAACAAGTGGTACTCTATTACCGCGAGGGACGGTGATTGTAATCAGGACACACCCGGAATACACGACACATATGCCCGCTCGGAAGTACCTTTCACTGTACTCCACTCCCACGTCGTATGTGGCCACCTTTCACCCGTAATCCCGATGTCGAACCAGTTCTACCGTCCCAAAAGTAAGGTCCCTAACTGAGCACGTCGAAGTTGCTCCTTAGAGGTTCCCACCTTACGATCATCTTCCCCCGAAGGACGATGGTATATGTTTCGACACGAGGGTGCCCGAGCTACATCAGTTTAATAGACCCCATTAATCCATTATGTAACCGGTACTATTAAAACTTGCTCAACAGGGCCGCACACGAGACGGTCCTTAACCGACACAGACGGGGCTACAACCAACCTCCACATTTGCCTTACCCTTACCGGCCCAGGCCGAAATGTGGTCGCAAGCATTGTCCCCCTCATCCGGGATCAGACAACCTTGCGCGTCCCGTCCTACAGGAACATCCCCGTCCACATCTCCAATTATTAAGAGTGAACATTTTGGTAACATCTCGCGAGTAGATTCCCCTACTCGACTTCTCTCGCAAGTAGAATTCAACTACTTGACTTGTGATCAATAAAATGTGACCCTCTCGCGAGTAGATTCCAACTACTCGACTTTTATCGGATTTCCTATACATTAGCAAAGCAGTTACTACAGGTCAAACTGTAAACCGTTCCAACTAATCCTTGGGATTTGTGGTCATGCAAGTGGAGTATCAATCACCTTATACGTAATGCGCATATCAAACTTAAGACGTAATGTGAGAAATACTGCAAAACTCTGTAAAGCTTTTAAATGCAAACCGGGGCTTGCCTTAGTTTGCGACTAGAATAAATGTCAATTGTTAGGGCTTAGTCTTCCTCCGGAGAACCTGCCATGGAACTTCAGTAGAAACACCTTGGCCTTCTCCTCCAAGCGAAGTTTCTTGTCGATCACCTATCAGCACGTTCCTATCGACATGATATGCATATAAGTAATGAAGTAATTAAGTAATTTAACAATAGACTCCACGGGGTTGTGTAAACTCTAAGAATGAGGAGTTTGACTAGGAAGGACAGATATGCCTCTGTGGTGTGGATGAACAAAGGATGGAGTCAAGTGGTCATAGTAGTATCGGGATGTGAATTGAAAGGTGCAATGTAAGCACATATTGCAACTTGGCACTCAACAATCGACGCTATGCCACTCAAGGACGATACAGCTGAATGGTGTGGAAGTGTTGGACTGGTAGTGTAAGGATGACCTAAGAGTCAAGGGGAACATCGAAAACTTAAGTATGAGTGGAGTGTACAAGACGAAGGTCGCGATTTAGCAGTCGACCAATGAACTTGACTTAACTCATAAATGAGTAAACCTAGTTAAGTGAGCAGTGCTGTCGTAGGGTCCCGACTTAGGATGAAACATGATGGAACCTAACGACACTTGGGACTGAATTGAGATCAACATGGCTTGGACTTAAGAAGTCATTACAAGCACTGTTAACCTAGCATGAGTACCAAGACAACGTTCAAATGACTTTTAGGTAAACCAGTTGCTACGAGTAACGTCGCAAGCATCGTTCAGGTGCTTACACGACGACACTAATGTAGTGTCTTTTGCAAGATTGTCCAGATGAGCTCGGTGAACTCCTGGAACTCGAACACGATGCGAGACCTTGTCGTGACGGTCATGCTTTGCCATCTCGAGAAGTTCGGATTAGCGAGGTCCACATCGACCCAGACTCATCAATTGGGTGAGCGGAAATCCCGAACACCACGTTGTGAGTCTTAAGGCTAGTGATGTAGACTCGGGTGTTGATAAGCAACTCGACGAACCTGACGTTGATGAAGTGGTACACTTGCTTTGATGATAAAAGTTTTGAATATCACCAAAACACCTTTTTTAATAAGGTCCTGCTAGTTTTGTAAGCTTCAGCGAGAGCTTGGTTATACTAGTTTTGGTAAGTTCCAGCGCTAGGTTCTACTAGCTTTTGTTAGCTTCGGCTCAAGGTCCGGGTTGCTCTGGCAAGGTCCGGAACTTGACCGCAGTGCTTCTGTTTTTTTCATTTGCAATGTTTTGTACTTGCTTTACATCTCTAGAAAGATTGCTTAGTATTCATTTGCTATGTCTTTGGTGCGTTTTTGGTTGATATGGATGATATCATGTTACTGTGGTTTTGCAACATGCTTATGTGAGGTTCTCACGTAAGGTGTTGTGTTTGGAACTAACTTGAGTCAAGTTGAGGACTTGGGCTCGTATGGATTGGTTATTTATTCATGTGCAGGTGTTGCTTGAGTTCAAGACATGGCTGGTGACGAGATCCATTGGACTAGTCTCAGGGAGGAGATGAGGTTCCAACAACCAAATTCAGGAGGAATTGTGGTTGAGCTGATCAGGAGGTTGCGCAGCATGGTTGAATCAAGAACAATGCATGTGAAGGTATTGTGGACGTCATTGGAAGATGTTTGCACATGTGCAAGGAGTGCATGGACGTGGCTACATGGTTCCGAGACGTGATGAAGAGATGTGGACGTAAAGAGTTGGTTGGAAAAGTCCAACCGACTAGGTTATGGACTTAGGCTACGGCTGAGTCAGGTTTGACTCAAATATGAAAAGATTTGAGTTGGTTATGATAGGATTTCGTGTGGGTCACGAATTTGAGTTGTTTAGGAATATGGGATACGTTCCTAAGGTGTTTGGAATTCTTAAGATTGCTTCTATCTGCGTATAGAAGAATCCTAAGCAGTTATGGAAAGTTACGATTCGTGAACAAAGTAGGATTAGGTTCCTGATCTGAGTTGAGTTGGCTTTCGAGCTGGTTATATAAGCAAGGGAGCCCAGAGATCGTGGTGCACAACTTTGGGGATGTTCCTCTTGTGTTGTATTGAATAAAATTCGTATTTTTAAGTAACTTTTGTGCCTTGTTCGTCCGACTTGTTCCAGACAAGTTTTACTCGTCGAGTTTCTGGACAGCACTACCTTTTGTTGGTGGTTTTATCATAACTCGAGTTTTACAGATCCAATTGACGTGATTCTTTTTGGTTGTCTTCACAACTTGATTACTATCATCTGTCAAAATTTCACGGTCATTGGATTTGTGGTCTATGATCTACACGAGTTTCTTTGTAGCGTTCCAGAACTGTTTTTTTTTTTCTCTCGGGTAGGGCAGATTGACCTTTGTTTGATCTTTCGATCATAACTTGAGTTTTTCTCGACGGATTTGAGTGATTCTTGTTGTGTTGTCTTCATGACTCGATTCTCTCTGATATCTATCACTTTTTTCACGGTGAAACACGTTTAGATTAGTCTCACACACGATTATTTAACAGATCGTTTCTATGCCGAAGGGGTTGGGGTTTAATTGTTTCCGCTGCGTAAGATTTTTAAATCTAGAATTCACCCCCTCTCTGGTAGATTTTCACGTGCTCTTCGATCCTACAATGAAGAGAGAGTACAAGCGGGAGCTACAAAGAGATGATCCTGGACCCTGTGGAAGAACTGGGCAACCTCCGATACGCTGACTCGGGCGGCTTCTCCCTCTCCTTCGATGGGGCCTTCAAGCACCGTGTCCAGGGGGGATTGAAGATCCCAGCTGGTGTAGCACGTTAGCACAAACTCAGCGACGTTCTTCGCCAGGGACTGTCCCTCAATTTCCAGCTGGTCCGCGATGACATCGCCCATCTTGGTGAGCTTGTTGCCTGCTGAACTCAGCGCCTCCAATGCCTGGTCCAACTCCAGCTCCGGATCATCCGAACGCACGGGACAAAAGCCCATTGGCGTTAGCGCGTCGTTGGCTTTGTCCAGGAAGTCTCAAACTTGTTGGTACTCTGCAGCACATGTGCTTCGCATCTCCTCCAAGGATCTTTTGGCCGCCGCGAGCTCCGAGTTCTCCCGAGCAAGATGCTCCACCTCTTTGGCATTCTGCTGAATCTTTTTAGCAACCTGCCTTTCAAGTTTTCCGAGCTCCTCCTCCCGGAGGTGGATCTTGTTCCGGCGGTCGACTAGGTCCTTCTCCCAGCACCACACTTTCTTCTCCCTGGTGGCGACGGCATTCTCCTGCTTGTAGAGATCTTGCCCTCGCTCCCATGCCTTCTTCTCCTCTTCCTCGCAACACTCATCCAATTTCTTGGTGCGCTCTTCGAGGCTCTTGTCAGCCAGAGCTGTCTTTTGGACAAGATCTTCCTCCCTCTTCACGACATCGTCCTGGAGCTCCATGAGTTTTTTCTCTTCATCTTCGAGCTTTCTCTCCCGCGTCTCAAGAGCCTTCTCTTGATCGTTCCTTCTCGAACGTAAGCTTGCCGGCACGGACCAAGTGGTTGAAGAAGTCAGGGGACCACCCCATGAGGACCCGGACCTTCTGCAAATCACCGTCGGTCTTTAGTCGGCTATGGCGGAGACCCAACTCCATCGCGGCACAGCGGGGCAAGAGATGGAAAACAAGCAAAAGTTTGCAGGATTTGAGCACAAGTTCGAATGAAAGGCATAAAGAACCCCCAAACGGTGCGCGCTTTCCTTCTTAAGTAAGCCCCCGCAACGCTTGGATGGAAATCATAGAGGAGCCGATGATACCAGTCAAAAACTTCACCCTGCCAATGGCAAGGGGGCCCAGGGCCACCCCGATGATCAAGTCGAGGTCCTTACCCCAGGCGAACGGTCGTCATCATAAAAGGCGGGAAACCCAAAGGCGGCGGCCTGACAGGGCGTGCGGAACTGATACAATTTTTGTATCGGGAACCGGCGACCTTCAATTGCTTGAGATCCGCACGCTAAGATCTCACCTGCCGCATCAAGGATATGCCACGCGGCGGTGGTTTAACTGCGAACCATCACCAACGGCACGTCCGAAGACCCTTGAAGACACGGCTCAAAAACCGAAGAATGGACCCACCTCCACCAGAATGACTTCATCCAAAAGGTCTCTCCCAGAGGTGGGCCCAGGGGGCCACTATCGGTACCCTACGTATCGAATACCCCTTGAGATTGCAAAGATCACAAGGAAACTCCATGTACCAGATTTGAAGACCTCCGAAGGCCCCACATGTCAGTCGTAACCGGACCTGCTTCCCCGACATGGTTAGTCCCAGGGCCGCCACGTGTATCATAAGACCAGAGCTATTACCCACACATGGGAAAGCTCCGGAGTAGATACGGGTATGGCATCCCCGGACCTAACCCCAGACAGAGGGAAGCTCCGGTGGCGACATGTGTCCAACAGCACCGGACCTACCCGTCCACGACAGTAAGCTCCAGAGCTGCCACATGGCCGAACTGTCGGACCTTCAACTTCAACAATCAGGCTGGTGGACCCCCAACGACCCCGGACCTTCAAGGAGCAATCAAAGACTTCAAGACCTGATTAAGTGTCATTAATGCCATATTAATGACACACGATCGAATGACCCTTAATACCGTTAACGGCACTGTTAAGGCCCATTACCGGGCTATTAAGGGTAATTAACCTCATTAATTGTGTATCAAGCATTCGTAACCACCGGGGCCACATGTCGGGCCAGGCTAACGGTATAATGACCAGTCCTTGTACTGTAAAAGGACTGGTCGACGATACACAAGAGACCTCTCCAAACGGTATCTAGACTCCCTGACCTAGGCGAGCTTCGTCTTCTGGAGTTTCTTCTAGACTCACACGCTCAATACAACACCAACACACCTCGTGGAGTAGGGTATTACGCTCAGGCGGCCCGAACCACGTAAATCTCTATGTCCACTTGTCATTCACCTTCTTGAATCTCTGCGCGCCCATTACCGACCTACAACTCCGCCATCTACCAACAGTAGTATCGGGAGATCTGCCAGATCCAAACACCGACATCTTCATTCTTCTGGTTTATGCAGTCCATCTGGGTTGTTAAGCTATGATTTTTTCCTTCCAACTCTTGCACTTGGTGATTAAGGCCTGCATTTCTATCTTGTAAGTTTCGAACTTTGTTGTTGAGGTGTTCAGCCATCTAGATACGCATACGTTCACGTTCAGGACTAGTAGGGTTAGCCATATAACCACGCCCCCAAACCTGTGATCCTGCACAACCGATTGAGCATCTATAACAACGCTGGAAGATGTGGTTTCTCTCATCATTTGGAATTGGGCCTCCCTGCTCAACTTCCATGTCGTCCATTTGGGCACGTGCCTGACTCTATATACTAAAAGAAAAGTCACAGGTACATTGCAAATATTTATTTAATTAGGGATTGTTTGAAGTGTTAGTCATGTGTACAACTTTTGCCTGCTCGTTTGCCCATTCACCATTCTTCAAATGGCCTGCCTCCCACAGTTGTATGTCATCGGGGTCTTCTCCGGTCTTTGGGTCTCGCTACAAAAAATACTAGTAAAATTCAACATGTGGGTATACATATTGATTGCATGGCAATGTAAAAGCATGATTTATTTTTCATACCTTCTCGTAACTAAGTTGGGCGTAGGATTCAGAGACAAGCAAGTGTTTCGTCTTTTGTCTTCTTCAATTTTGAGAATTTGTCCTGCTTATTGACTACAATATTTTTAAGAATTAATTCGAAGAATGAATGTAAATCAAATAGTTTTTGTATGATGTGAAGCTATTAAAAAGTTAGCTGACCTTGAATCGCTCGGACCCAAAATATTCTATTAGGTGCAACCACTCGGACGTCGGTATGTCATCAGGCTTGTTTCATATATGTTCTTTATCGGTCGAATAACTCTTATAGGTGGCATGCAAAGTCGAGCACCACCCCTTGTAGCACTCACCAGAAATTTTCAAATTTTTTCTTGTGCTCTACTGTGTGTCCTCCATGTCCCAGAAATTCTGTACATTATATAACATGTTGTTGTAAACGTACAAAATGGAGATTGTAAGAAAAAATAATACTTGTGTGGGGTGTGACAACACTAACCAGAATGTATCATACTATTTCTCTCTTGTTAGTATCGCCAACCTCTGGCATCTTCTTTACACCGATGAGGGGTGCATATTTCTTTGTTAACATAACCACATCATCGACAAAGTGCCGCTGATTAATACCAACCGCAGCACCCAACCTAGTGGAGAACAGAATTGGTAGCTTCACATTCTCCGTTCTACTAACTTGGGATGCATAGCGTATGCTGGCAACCTTAAGTCCTTTAGCCACACCTCTTCCAAACTTCCTTCCTTCTGTTACATTGATACAAACGGTAAACAATTAAAGCAAATTACCGCCTCACCAAGTTTAGTATCATGTATAAATAGTGTGAAAAGAAGAAAAGTCTGATGTTCGTACCATCTTCAGTACGAGTGCGGCAAATACGAGCGTGGGATGACCACGTCCCAGCAGCATTTTGTTCTGTATTACTCCCTCCTGGTTTATATTAATTGTCGTATCAGACCAACAAATGAATTAAAAATGAACTAGCTAGGACTGTCTGAACGACAATTATTTTGATTGGAGGGGGGGAGTACATTGTTGACTTCTTTGTTTCTGTTCATACCCTAAAATGAGCCATCAAGTACACATGTTAGTGGCGCTACTGCACTCGAAGTACCGCAGAGGATTTTCAGTCCAGTAGCAAAGCACGCAAGACTGAGAGGGCGGACATGCAGTTGGCAACGCTAGACTAAGACAAGATAGGGTTCGCCGGTTTGGTCTGACTGACATCAGTAGGAGCGCGTCTCGAAGAGAATTGGTTGCAGGGCGAGTAATGAACGCCAGTGGTAGCAGGTGGCGAATGCAAGACAGATAAAGCCGACAGCTTGCAGGATTGAAATCCTCTACAATACTACAACTGCAGTAGCTGCCACTGACATGTGGGCCCATGAGACATCAGGTCAACTTGTAAGTGGCAGCTACTGCAGGTGCAATACAATATAGTACCAGATTGTGACGCTTAACAAAGCAAGGGTTCGGTCTAGCCGAGATCACCCAGAGCAGCTCTCGAGGAGGATTGGTGGTAGGGCGAGTAATGGCCAGGGATTTGCGGGTGGTGGGGTCATCATGGCACGCAAAGGATGGGACGTGGCGATGGGCGTGGGAGACGCGTTGGGAAGGACACTGAAGTGACCAGGAGCAGGGCGTGGGCGCCGGTGCCAGCTGGAGTGGCTGACAGCAAGAGAGCACAGTGTGGAGGCATAAAAAAATCACACCATCACACAGTCTGATAAACTACTAACTATAAAGACTAAGAAAGTATAATCGCAAGGCATGCTAAAACAATTAGTAGAGCCTAGTACATACTCCCTCTGTCCCAACTCATCTCTATTCCTAGGATTCAAATATCGTCTCAGCAAAGAATGCAAATGACCAAGATACCTATCATCAATACATTTAAAGGACATAACATAGTCTCTCAAAATGCTCCAAATTCAGTGCCAAAGAGTAAAAAACTAACATGCTCTGCCAAAACAAATGGCACGATAGAGAGGCAGGTAGTAATGTGATGTGATATGGGTGGTTGGAAGCTACCGATAGAGTTAGAGTGGGACATTTTTTAAGCTCCAAAAGTAAATTTACGCTGGGACGGAAGGAATATTTCTTGTTTGTATATATATATATATATATATATATATATATATATATATATATATATATATATATATATAGTCTGTTGGTTCATGCGATGTAGTACCAGGGAGTGAAGAATCTCGAGGTTCCTAAACATCATGTGCTGCAATATTCTCTGCATACCATGCAAAGGAATTAATTTTTTTCTAAAAAATCTTAGTTTTGATAGTAAACACATTTGTAGTTATATCAGGTGCTAGTTGGCCACCATGAATGCTTGTATACGACATCATGGTTTGTTTTCTTGTTCCTAAAGTATAGAGCTCTGTAAGTAGTTGTCGATGTTTGGATCCGGCAGATCTCCCGATACTACTTTTGGTAGATCGCGCAGTTGTAGTTCGGTAATGGGCGCGCAGAGATTCAAGAAGGTGAATGGCAAGTGGACACAGAGATTTACATGGTTCGGCCCGCCTGAGCATAATACCCTACTCCACGGGGTGTGGTGGTGTTGTATTGAGCGTGTGAGTCTAGAAGAAGCTCCAGAAGAAGAAGCTCGCCTAGGTAAGGGAGTCCAGAAGTCATCTGGAGCCGTCTGGAGAGGTCCCTTTTGTATCGTCGACCAATCCTTTTATAGTACAAGGACTGGTCATTACACCGTTAGCCTGGCCCGACATGTGGCCCTGGCGGTTACAAATGCTTGATACACAATTAATGAGGTTAATTACCCTTAATAGCCCGGTAACGGGCCTCAATATAGCCTTTACTGGTGTTAAGAGCCGTCCAATCGTGTGTCATTAATATGGTATTAATGACACTTAATCGGGTCTTGAAGTCTTTGATTGCTCCTTGAAGGTCCGGAGCCGTTGGGGGTCCACCAGCCTGATTGTTGAAGTTGAAGGTCCGGTGGTTCGGCCACGTGGCGGCTTTGGAGCTTACCGTCATGGACGGCTAGGTCCGGTGCTATTGGACACATGTCAGCACCAAAGCTTTCCTCTATCTGGGGTTAGGTCCGTGGATGCCATACCGGTATCTAGTCCGGAGCTTTCCCATGTGTGGGCGATAGCTCCGGTCTTATGATACACGTGGCGCCCCTGGGACTAACCATGTCGGGGAAGCAGGTCCGGTTACGCCTGACATGTGGGGCCTTCGGAGGTCTTCAAATCTGGTAGATGGAGTTTCCTTGTGATCTTTGCAATCTCAAGGGGTATCCGATACGTAGGGTATCGACAGTGGCCCCCTGGGCCCACCTCTGGGAGAGACCTTTCGGATGAAGTCATTTTGCTGGAGGTGGGTCCATTCTTCGGTTTTTGAGCCGTGTCTTCAAGGGTCTTCGGACGTGCCGTTGGCGATAGTTCGCAGTTAAACCACCGCCGCGTGGCATATCCTGGATGTGGCAGGTGAGATCTTAGCGTGCGGATCTCACGCAATTGAAGGTCGCCAGTTCTCGATACAAAAATCGTATCAGTTCCGCGCACCCTATCAGGCCGCCGCCTTCGGGTTTCCCGCCTTTCATGATGACGACCGTTCGCCTGGGGTAAGGACCTCGACTTGATCGTCGAGTGGCCCTGGGCCCCCTTGTCTTTGGCAGGGTGAAGTTTTTGATTGGTATCGTCGGCTCCTCTGTGGTTTCCATCCAAGCGTTGCGGGGGCTTACTTAAGAAGGAAAGCACGCACCGTTTGGGGGTTCTTTACGCCTTTCATTCAAACTTGCGCTCAAATCCTCCAAACTTTTGCTCGTTTTCCATCTCTTGCCCCGCTGTGACGCAATGGAGTTGGGTCTCCGCCAGAGCCGACTGAAGACCGACGGTGATTTGAAGAAGGTCCGGGCCTTCATGGGGTGGTCCCCTAACTTCTTCAACCACTTGGTCCGCGCCGGCAAGCTTCCGTTCGAGAAGGAACATGCTGGCAACATGGTGTACTTCTCCGCATACGCCATGGTGGGACTGATCCCACCTTTCTCCTCTTTCTTCTTGATGCTGCCAGACTTCAATGGTCTGCAGCTGTACCACCTTGGCCCCCACTCCATTCTTTTAGTGTCGATCTTTGTCCACATCTGCGAGATGTGGGTGGGCATTCCTCCCTGCGTTGAGCTCTTCTGCATCTTCTTCACTGTCCACACTACCGGCAGGAGTGACGAGTACCTTGGCTTCTATTATTTTGTGAAGTGCAAGAAGTGCCCATTCAAGTACTTGCGGTCGTTCCCTTCTAGGAAGTGGGACGACTGGAAGATGGATTGGATCGTCATCGGGGTGGAGGAGCACGAGAAGCTGGAGTTGCCCGAAGGCCTCCCCAACATCAACACTGCAGTTTGGAGTGAATCTCCGGTGTTATCGGACACCTTCAACCTTGCTCTGACTAGGATCCGCCAGTGCGTGGAAGGAGGGGTGACTCCTCAGGCGGTGTTTTGCAACTTCCTGACCAGCAGGTGGGCTCTGTTGAATAAGAGGGAGAAGCTTGCTTGGGCTCTCAACAGTGTGCTAGACAACGATCGGATTGAGACCAGTTTGAAGTCCAACATGGAGGGTGCAACTTTGGAGTTTCACCTCAAGAAGTTTCAGCACGACATCGACGTCAACGGTGATGACTTGACTCCGCCAGCAGCTTTTTTCCCTCTGAACATGGAGGCGGAGTTCATCAGAGAGCTCCGGCAGACGATGCCGGTGCTTGATGACCTTGGTGTCGTTGAGAGGCGTTCGATCACTGGGTTGGTGATCTCTGGAGCTCCCGAGGCTGGTCCCCCTTCCGTCCCGGAACAGAGAGTCGAAGTTGTGGGCAAGGGCAAAAAGTTGGCCGAGCCTTCGAGCCGCAAGAGGAAGTTGAAGCATGCCGATGGGAGGTCCGTCAGGCCTGCTCCTTCCGCAGCGACTCCTTCTCCCCCGAGGGGAAGGTCTTCATCGGCGGCAACTACTCCAGCATCAGCATCTCCCCGGGGCGCTAGCTCAGGCCATGCGGCTCCAGTCCCAGGGCAAGCTGAAGGCTCTAGGTCTGGAGGTCCTTCCCGGTCGAGGGGGGCCTCAACCCGAGTGATGCCGACAGCAGCAGCGGGCTTCGGCGAACCTTCTGGAGCCACCACACTAGTGGCGACAGGGTCCGGCTCCGAGCGTCCGGAAAAGAGGTTCCATGCTAACTGGTGTAGAAGCCTTCCGAGATAATTTTGATTTTTTACCTCAGTTGATTGTTTTTTGTTGTAACTGCATTTTGAGTGTCTTCGTCCTTTATTCACAGAGTGCCCAAGAAAGGGACTGAAGCTCCGGTTCCTTTAGCAACAGTTGAAGCTGTGCAGGCGGAAGCTCTGGCTCCAATTCCAGCGCCGCCCCAAGAGGTGGCCGAGGCTGCGACAGCTCCGACGCCGACTGTCGTGGTCTTGGACCTCGACTCATCCCCAGAAGCTCCCGTGGTAGCACCAAACCACGGGAATGAAGATGTATCAGCGGCACCAGCCCCGGAGGTTGAAGCTCTGGGCTTGTATGCTGAAATGATGGATGCTCCAGCCTCAGAGCCGGAGGTAGCTGCAATTCCGGCCCCAGAGCCGGGTGTTGTTGAAGCCCCAGTAGTCGAGCCGGTGGTTGATGAAGTCCCGGTGATGGAGCTGGGTGTTGATGAAGTTCCGGCGCTTGAGCCGATTGTTGAGGAAGCTCCGATGGTAGAGCCAGTTGTTGCAAAAGTTTCGGCTGTAGAGCCGGTCGTCGAAGAGGTTCTGGCATCCGAGCCAGTTGCTGCGGAGGTGTCAGCACCTGAGCCCATGATGGTCGAAGTGCTAGCACCTGAGCCAGCGGTGGAGGAGGCGCCCGCATTGGAGCCAGAAGTAGCTTCTGCTCCAACCAAACCTTCAACACCTGCTCCGGAAGTGGTGATCCCGAAGGTGCCCGTTGCTGAGCCAGGGTGCCAAGATGAAGCTGCTGGCCCCCCGCCTGAGGGGCCAGTTGTTGATGACTTAGCGGCGGGACCTTCGGAGCCAATTCCGGAGGTCGGAACTTTTGCTACAGGACCTTCCTCGGTGGCGGCCGAGGCTATCCCGGAGGACGGCCCTAGTGCCGTGGAAGCTCAGGGGACCGCTCTTGTAGAGTGGGACCAAATTTTTGTCACTAAAGACCTGCTGGAGCCAGCGGAGAGGACCCCGACAGGTCCGAACCTGATCCCCCTATCGTTGTCTATTGACAACGCCTGCTCCAGTCTTCGCCAGGTCCAGCTGGCTTTCTACCACGACAGTAAGGCCCTCGAGGAGGAGCGCCAAACCCTTAGGAGGTGGCGCAATCGGCAACAATTCGAGACCAAGCTGGCGCAGTCGAGGCTGGCTGACGGCAAGGAGTGGGTGTAGAGGGAGATGGTCCACCAGGAGTACTGGGGTAAGCTGTTGGATGAGAGGGAAAGCATGATGCAATCCCTCGACAACCAGTCCCGGGCTATCTATGAACAGGCCAAAGCTACAAATAGCGCAGCGGGCGATCGCCAAGAGAGGCTCGACGCCATTCACGCTAGTCTCATGAAGAGCCGGGAGGCTCTTGAGGAGCGGGAGAAAAAGCTCGATGATGAAGAGCAAAAACTCCTGGAGATGCGGGACGACCTCGTGAAGAGGGAGGAAGAGCTTGTCCAAAAGATAGCTCTGGCTGACAAGAGCCTCGAAGGGTGCACCAAGAAATTGGAGGAGCGTTGCGAGGAAGAGGAGAAGAAGGCCTAGAAGCGAGGGCAAGATCTCTACAAGCAGGAGAATGCCGTCGCCGCCAGGGAGAAGAAAGTGCAGGGCCGGGAGAAGGACCCGATCGACCGCCAGAACAAGATCCACCTCCGGGAGGAGGAGCTCGGAAAACTCGAAAGGCAGGTTGCTAAAAAGATTTAGCAGAATGCCAAAGAGGTGGAGCGTCTTGCTCGGGAGAACTCGGAGCTTGTGGTGGCCAAAAGATCCTTGGAGGAGATGCGAAGCACAAGGGCTGCAGAGTCCCAACAAGTTTGGGACTTCCTGGGCAAAGCCATCGACGCGCTGAAGCTAATGGGCTTTAGTCCTGTGCGTCCGGATGATCTGGAGCCGAAGTTGGACCAGGCGTTGGAGGCGCTGAGTTCAGCAGGCAACAAGCTCACCAAGATGGGTGATGTCATTGCGGACCAGTTGGAAACTGAGGGACAGTCCCTGGCAAAGAATGTCGCAAAGTTCGTGCTGACATGCTACACCAGCCAGGACCCTCAATTCCCTTTGAACCAGGTGCTTGAAGGCCCCATCGAAGGAGAGGGTGAAGCCGCCCGAGCCAGTGTGTCAGAGGTTGCCCAAAAGGTCGCCCAGTTCTTCCACAGGGTCTAGGACCATCTCTTTGTAGCTCCCGCTTGTATTCTCTCTTCTTCTTCTCCAATTTTGTAATCACTTGTCTCTAGATGAATGAAATCCAAATTTTTTTGTGAATTTCATTTTTTGTCTTCAACACCTTTGTCTCACTTGGCCCCCTGGTAGATGTAAACAATTTGATTGTGAATATGTACCAAGAGGATGTAACAGTTGTTGAAGACTTGCGTGCTTCGAACTTGTAGAATGTAGGTCTGAAGTCTTCGATAGTGAAGGCCCCCTGAGGCTGTCGGAGCTTAGTGGCTCCGGCATTGACCATCGTCGGAGCTTAGTAGCTCCGGCAGTAGTCTACATCAACGCGTAGAGCATCGACGGTTAGCCCTCTGGGGTGTCGGAGCTTGGTAGCTCCGGCAGTGACCTATGTCAACACATGGTGTGTCAACGACAGACTCCACTGTAGGGTCTTCCCATCATCTTTTCTTCACGGTAACGGCTGGCCCCCTAGCTTTACATGAGCTGAGTAGCTTTGGTGACGCTCGCTATCAATGTTTTAACATCGACCATAAGCCACCTAGGGGATGTCGGAGCTTTGGTAGCTCCAGTCATTCACCATCACTATGTGATCTTTATTTTTCCTGCACACTGAAGTCAAGAAAAACAGTAAAATCCATTTTCCTATCTATAACTTCATTGCGGCTTACTATTCCCAAGAAAGTTTTAGGTCGAACACAATTCTAAATACAATCAAGAGCCGCGTCTTGTTTCCTTCAGGTCCGATCGTTTCTGGACTCGCCTTACTTTGGCCCGCCAGGGTGTAGGTAGAGTGGCCTACTTAGGGTGCATGACCAGGCTAAGTCGATAGCACACTCCGACCCTAGATTGGCTTGGCGGCATTCAGACGAGTAGACCATCAACAATGTTTGGACCCGAAAGAATAGACAATGCAACTCGAATTGTACATGAACTGGTCGAGCTAAAGTTTCTTAAGAACTGCACAACTTTGTTATAGACAAGAAAGAGAAAAATAAAAATATATTGAGCCTGTACAAAGTAAATGCACGTGGAGTCTGTTTTCACACAATGATGTCTTTCATTATAGGTCCGGGGTACAGGGGAAACAAGTACACTCTTAGGGTACAGAACCAGGCTAAGTGTGTTTTGTTTCTCGTTTGACCCAAGGTAGCTAGCTACACTTTTAGTTCTGAGACTGTGACAAGTGTTGCATGGACGTTGCGGACCTAATGGGGTAGGTCCAGCTGACCTCCCGGAGGAGCTACCCGACTCTGTACAATGACTCTATAACATACATCACATGTAATTACAGACTCACCTCCGTGATATTAAGCGTAGAACTTACGGAGGTGCTCAATGTTCCAAGGATTTGGGAGAGGTGTCCCATCCTCGATTGCCAAGTGAACGCATCCGGGACAGGATACTTTGATCACTCGGAAGGGTCCTTCCCAGCTGGGGGAGAATTTGTTTAACCCTTCTTTGTATTGTATTCTCCGTAGCACTAGATCGCCTTCCTCGAGCTGTCGGTTGTGAACATGCCGTTGGCGATAGCGCCGAAGAGCTTGGCGGTATTGGGCATTCCGAACAGCTGCTCGGCACCTTCCCTCTTCAAGGAGGTCAAGGTATTCACGCCGGAGCTAGTCCTGCATGGCTTCGTCGAAGGTCTGGACCCGGAGTGACCCCAAGGTGATTTTCGGAGGAACGATGACTTCAGCTCCGTACACCAGAAAGAAGGGTGTCTCTCCAGTTGACTAGTTTGGAGTTGTCCTATTGGCCCATAGAGTGGGCGGAAGCTCTTCGATCCAGTTGGCTCCATGTTTTTTCAGGCGCTCATAAGTGCGCGTCTTGAGTCCTTTCAAGATTTCTGCATTTGCTCTCTCGACTTGGCCATTTCTTGCCGGGTGAGCTACAGAAGTGTAGCTGACTTGGATGCCGAGGTCTTCGCAGTATCCTTGGAAGCAGAGCTTGTGAATTGGGTCCCATTATCTGTTATGATTTTGTTTAGGACTCCAAATTTGCATACGATGGACCGCAAGAAGTTGATAGCTGATTGCTTGTTTATCGTCACAACTGGAGTTGCTTCCGGCCATTTGGTGAATTTGTCAATGGCAACATACAGGAACTTGTAACCTCCGACGACTCTTGAGAAAGGTCCCAAGATGTCCATCCCCCACATAGCGAAAGGCCATGTAGGAGGTATCATTTGTAGAGGCTGAGCCAGTGTGTGAATTTGTTTCGCATGAAACTGGCATGCTTCACATTTCTTCACCAGCTCAGTTGCATCCTGGAGCGCTGTAGGCCAGTAAAAGCTATGCCAGAAGGCTTTACCAACCAGCGTGCGGGAAGACGCGTGGTTCCCGGACTCGCCTCCATGGATTTCCGTGAGGAGCTCACGACCTTCTTCCCTTGTGATGCACTGCATTAGAACGCTGTTGGCACCGCACCGATAGAGATCCCCTTCTACCAACATGTATCTTTTAGCCAATCTGACTATCCGGTTAGCGGATACATCATCGTTAGGAAGGATATTGTCTCTCAAGTAGCTCCGGATCTCCGATATCCATGCATCGGAGCTTGCTTGAGCATTTGAGTCTTGCGTGCTGGGTTGCTCGGAGCTTCCGGCAGCACCTACGAACCTTGATGGCTGCCATGGTAACAGGGCCATCGGGACCGCCTGCTTCGGGATGCTGGTCTCGCCCCCTTCGTTCAGTTCAGTGGGCTGAGCTGTGTGTTTTGACAACCTCCGGACGAAGGTTCCTTCGGGAGCCGGAGCTCCGGTTGACACTTTCGTCGAGAGTTCATCAACTTCAGCATTATGGAGACGCTGGACATGGTGGAGGTCCAGGACTTCGAAGTCCTTCTTAAGCCTCTGGACATCAAGGAGGTAAACAGCTAGTTGGGGATTGTTGCAGGAGCATTCACCCTTCACTTGTTTAATGACGAGTTGTGAATCTCCCTTGACCAACAGCTGCTTGACACCATATGATAGTGCCACCTTTAGTCCGTAAATGAGTGCTTCATACTCCGCCATGTTGTTGGTCGCCTTGAAGTCAAGGTGGACCATGTATTTTACCTTCTCCCCGGTTGGAGCGAGGAGAAGGACTCCAGCTCCGGCCCCCTGCTTTTGCATGGAGCCATCAAAGTAGAGAGTCCAGTGAGGCTCGATGAAGACCGGAGCCTTGAGCTCCGGCTTCTGCTCACTACGGCCCCTAGTGTTTTATGGAGAGGGGGTCCATTCCGCCACGAAGTCCGCCAATGCTTGACTCTTGATCGCTTGTCTTGGGACAAATTAAAGATCGAATTCGACCAATTCTGCTACCCACTTTGCAATGTTCCCAGTGGAATTGGGATTATGCAAGATCACACGCAGTGGATAAGAGGTCACCACTGAGATCTTATGAGCTTGGAAGTAATGGCGAAGCTTCTTGGAGGCAATAAGAACTGCATAGAGCAGTTTATGCACCTCTAGGTATCGAGTCTGGGCATCATGGAGTACTTCGCTGATGAAGTACACTGGGCGTTGGACCGTCCGGACCCTCTCGGAGGGGTCCGAAGCTTCCTCCTCATCGACTCGGACCCTCCCGGAGGGGTCCGAAACTTCTTCAGGGACTTCCGGGTCCTTTCTTAAGGAACCCAAAGCTTGTTCTGGAGTGACCCATACATCTCGGAGGGGTCCGAATCCTCTTGTTCGACAAGAGTAACTCCTTGTAGATCCAAGTCTGGGGGCTGGGACCCAGACTCGCCTTCAGGAACCTCCTGAGGGTTCTGGTCTCTCCACAGCCAGGACCATGCTGACAACTTCATCAGTTGCCGAAATATAAAGCAATAAAGGCTCACCAGGATTCGGAGCTACCAAAGTTGGTAGAGTGGTGAGGAGCTGCTTTAGCTCCTGGAACGCCTTTTCTACTTCTTCAGACCATTGGAATGGTTCAATCTTCCTCAATAGCTTGAAGAAGGGTAGTGCCCGTTCTGCCAGTCTTGAGATGAACCGGCTGAGGGCGGCTAGACATCTAGTCAGCTTCTGGACGTCCTTGATGCAGGCTGGTGGCAACATATCTTCAATAGCTTTAATCTTCGCCGGATTCGCCTCTATGCCTCGGTGGTTCACCAAGAATCCAAGAAGCTTTCCGGAGCTAACCCCGAAGACACACTTGTTTGGGTTCAGCTTTGTGCGGGTGACCCACAGCTTGTCGAAGACAGCTTGCAAGGTGTCAAGAAGTGACTCCTTGTCCTTGATTTTGACGACGATGTCATCAACATACACTTCCACTACGTCTCTGATGAGCTCTCCAAAGGTTTTGTACATAGCTTGTACAAATGTTGAGGCTGCATTCTTAAGACCAAATGGCATGGCAGCGTAGCAATACAATCCATCTACTGTGATAAACGAAGTATGTTTTTCATCTTCCCTAGACATTATGATTTGATGGTATCTAGAATATGCGTCTAGGAAACACAGTAATTCACAACCGCTGGTGGAATCCACTATCTGATCTATTCTAGGTAGTGGGAATGGATCTTTTGGACATGCCTTATTTAGTGTTGTGTAGTCGATACACATTCGAAGCTTCCCGCCGGCCTTGGGTACAACGACTGGGTTTGCCAGCCATTTTGGGTGGAAGACTTCTCGGATGAATCCAGCTTCGAGCAACTTCTTCACTTCTTGTCGTATGAAGTTCTGTCGCTCTACTAATTGCTTCTGAGGCTTCTGATGTACAGGCCGAGCGTTAGGATAGATCTTCAGATTATGCTCGATCACTTCCCTAGGGGTCCCAGGCAATTGCGACGGTTGCCTGGCAAACACGTCAACGTTAGCCCAGAGGAAAGTGAAGAGCGTGAGTTCCTATTTGTCATTCAGACCTCCCGATAAACGGGTGGTTTGAGCGGCATCAGAACTGATTTGGATGACTTTGACGGGAATGTCGATGTCGCCGCTTGGTTGCATGCGAGGTGCGGAGGTTGAGCCTCGTTGACGAATGCTCGGGGGTTTCGGAGCTTTTTCCTGCCTGGACTCTTCCTCCTGCGCTGTAGCAAGCGCATGAAGTTCTTCCAAAGTAGTTACTCCAACAAGGCGGTCTCCGCAGATCCAGAGAACACCAGCTAGTGTTGGCATCTTCAACACCAGGTAGCCATAATGAGCAGCAGCCATGAACTTGTACAAGGTGGATCTGCCCAGAATGGCGTTGAAAGGTAAGTTGATCTGAGCGACGTCAAAGATCAACTTCTTAGTGAGATAATTTTCTCGAGTCCCGAAGGTCAAAGGGAGAGTAATGGCACCGAGTGAGGTTATGGCCTCTGGACCTACTCTGGAGAAAGGTCAGGAGGGGAGAAGATCTAAAGGCCAGAGCTGAAGCTTGATGAAAGCTTCGAAGCTTATGAGGTTCAGCCCCGAACCTCCGTCTACCATTACATGGTGGAGTTGGATGTTGTTGATGGCTGGAGATACCATCGATGGGAGTTGGCCTGCTCCAATCATGTTCCGAGGGCAGTCCGAAGCATCAAAAGTGATGGTAATGTCCATCCACT
The DNA here is from genome assembly GCA_036927565.1 of Tuctoria greenei. Taxonomy (NCBI): domain Eukaryota; kingdom Viridiplantae; phylum Streptophyta; class Magnoliopsida; order Poales; family Poaceae; genus Tuctoria; species Tuctoria greenei. Next base: position 106,051,227 of record JAYESD010000010.1, read on the forward strand.
TTCGATGAGGCTCCGCCCTGGCTGTAGGAGCTACTGAGGATATGTCCCGCCGCATGGTCTTGAGGACACGGCGGGAGGTGATGTCCCACGAACCACCAAATATGGTGTTCATGGTTTTCCAATGTTCATTGTCGGAGATGTCGGAATTGTAGACGGAGGTGTATACAGCCTTCATGACCTTTTTAGGGTCCTGAAAACCTAACTCCTCTTCGGCCGGAGCTTTGTTGACTTTCTGTTTTTCTTCCCTTTGTCGGAAAGGAACTTCTTCCCAACGCTTGTTGTAGCGCTCGGCAAGGTTTTGGACCCCCCGGCAGTCTTCCAAGTTGTGTCTGTTCGACTTATGGATATGAAACCACATCTTACGGTTGCCACCATCTTCAGATGAAGGTCGAGGTCGTTTCTCGGGGTGTGGCCCCCGGCCACCTGGAGCCGCAGCAGCTGCAGCAGTAGATGTGCCGGCCAACGGCTTTTTCTTGCCGTTGGACTTTTTCTTCTTTTTGCCACTCCTGGAGGTAGTGGCCTCGCTCTTGGAGGATTTTTTTTATCCTCCGGAGGTGGTTTGGAGTGCATTTCACGGCCCTCCGCAGCTTTGGCGCACTTATCAGCCAAGCTGAAGAGCTCCGTGTTGCTGGTGATCTCCTTGATCGCCAGTTTCTCCAACATCTTCTTGTCTCGTACGCCCTGTCTAAATGCCACAATAACAGAGGCGCTAGAGATATAAGGAATAGTGTTTCGTACCTGGGAGAACCTCTGGATGATGGAACGCAAAGATTCTCCCCCCTTCTACGTTACAGCAAAAAGGTCCAGTTCAGTGCCTGGTCGGGTGTATGAACTCCCGAAATTGGCGATGAACTGTTGGCACAATTCCTCCCAACTATTGATGGAGTTGTGAGGAAGGCTCATGAACCAGGACCTGGTGGTCCCAGTCAAGGCCACTGGGAAGTAGTTGACCATTACGGCCTCGTTACCTCCGGCCACAAGGATTGTGGTGGAGTAAATCTGGAGAAAGTCAGCAGGATTAATAGTCTCGTCAAATTTCTCCGGCAGGTGAGGCCAGAACTTTTGTGGCCACCTGACCATGCGTAGATGCATGGCCAGAGCAGAATAGCCTCCTCCTATTCCCTCGGGAGCAGGACTTTCTCAAGCCTCTCGCCTTTCACGAGCACGCTCGATATAGACGCGGCCGTCCTGTTGACGATAACGGTGATCAAGCTCCGCTCGGAGGTCATGAGTTGAAAGCCTTGTTACTGTATGAGTGCGTCGTGTCTTGGAAGGCAGCCACATTGCTTGTTGGGACGCAGCACGCCTCCTATTTTAGGAAGCGTGCAGACCATGTCTGCCCGACAAAGTCCGAGGCTGCGATGGGGCCCGCCCCAAGGCGGGAGGACCTTGGTTGCTGATTTGGTCGGCTGCTGCTGCAACCAGATGCTCCACGTTAGCCCTCCACTGCTCCATTGCACCCTGAGATGCAACCAGAGGTGGTGGGCGTTGGAGAAGGGCACACACTGCATGGAGCGCGTGTTCGGGGTTGTTGTTATTCGCCGACGCCGTGACCGATGCAGATGCTCCGTCCTGTTGTCCAGCTTGATTTGCTAGTGCAGGCGGTGGGGGCGGTGGCATGACTACTGCTGGAGCCGTGTCTCCCGCTGGTTGCTGCATGTTGGAGGGGTTGCCTCCATCAGGTTGCGCAACAGGGTTGCTGTCGGACGATCCAGCAGCTGAGTTCACCATTCTTGAAATCTTGGGCACCCCTACCTGGCGCGCCAACTGTCGGTGTTTGGATACAACAGATCTCCCGATACTACTGTTGGTAGATCGCGGAGTTGTAGTTCGGTAATGGGCGTGCAGAGATTCAAGAAGGTGAATGGCAAGTGGACATAGAGATTTACGTGGTTCAGGCCGCCTGAGCGTAATACCCAACTCCACGAGGTGTGGTGGTGTTGTATTGAGCTTGTGAGTCTAGAAGAAGCTCCAGAAGAAGAAGCTCGCGTAGGTCAGGGAGTCCAGAAGCCGTCTGGAGCCGTCTGGAGAGGTCCCTTGTGTATCGTCGACCAGTCCTTTTATAGTACAAGGACTGGTCGTTACACCGTTAGCCTGGCCGGACATGTGGCCCCAGTGGTTACAAATGCTTGATACACAATTAATGAGGTTAATTACCTTTAATAGCCTAGTAACAGGCCTTAACAGTGCCGTTACCGGTATTAAGGGCCATCCGATCGTGTATCATTAATATGGCATTAATGACACTTAATCGGGTCTTGAAGTCTTTGATTGCTCCTTGAAGGTCCGGAGCCATTGGGGGTCCACCAGCCTGATTGTTGAAGTTGAAGGTCTGGTTCGGCCACGTGGCAGCTTTGGAGCTTACCGTCGTGGACGGGTAGGTCCGGTGCTGTTGTACACGTGTCGACACTGGAGCTTTCCTCTATCTGGGGTTAGGTCCGGGGATGCCATACCGGTATCTAGTCCGAAGCTTTCCCATGTGTGGGTGATAGCTCCGGTCTTATGATACACGTGGCGGTCCTGGAACTAACCATGTCGGGGAAGCAGGTCCGGTTACGCCTGACATGTGGGGCCTTCGGAGGTCTTCAAATCTGGTAGATGGAGTTTCCTTGTGATCTTTGCAATCTCAAGGGGTATCCGGTACGTAGGGTACCGACAGTAGTCATTCCAAATAACAGTGATAACGTCAGATTACATGACCGATGTAGATTTTGGATCAGATGGTGTGGTTTCGATAAACTGACAGTGTTTGTTTGGAACAGAGGAATTAGAAATGAAGAAATAGGAAACAAAACGTACGATCCGCGAAAGCCACAAGAAAGAAAAAAGTGTAAAAATTATGGGAAATGAAAATCTTAGGAATACAAATTTGTAAAACAGGAATGAGAGTACAACAATTGGAGTGGTTGATTAGATAACCCGTGTGTCATTTACTTCTTAATCTAGAAATTACATACTACCTCCGGTTTTCAATATTTGTCGTTCCCAGCCAGGAAATGAGCTAGAAATACACCAATGTAGCTCTATAAAAAGATGGCATGTATCGTGTAGAACTTACCTAGCACAAAACTAGAATCTGGGATGTCGCAGGGAGGTGTTGGCAACGAAGAGGTTCCGTAGAACCCGTCAAACATGGTTGCCCGACGTTGTACCCACGAGTCAACACCACCAAGAGCTTCAATGTGTCACTGCAAGATCCATGGGGAAAGTTTTGTAAAAACCATGGGAAATGAAAACACAAGAATTTCTTAAGAATACAAGTTTGGAACACAGGACAGAGAGACAACACATTTGGAGTACTGTGAGATCACCGGAAGGGCAGGGCAATGGTATGTCGGGAACGGAGGCTAGTGTTTCCATTTATACTCATCGTGGCTGAAATAGGGTTACAATATGCGGGAGTGAAATCGGAGGTGCAGAGAGTGAAAACTGAGTTGTCAAAATCTCAATTGTAGCGCGCCAAGAAGAACGAAATTTTTTTTGCAGGCGTGGATAATTTGATGCTAGCCATGCCCTTGTGCACGCGTGCAATTGTGATTAATTACATGTCATGTCTTGTCGATTCTTGCACATGGTGCATGTAGCTAGAGGGGTAGAATTCTTCGGACAGCTTGCCCGCTTCATAATTATAGTAAGGCCTAGCTGCTTGCTCGCCATGTGACCACTAGCTCCCCTTCATCTTTGTTACCATGCATGGAGATCAAAATCTAAAAGCAGTCATGTGCTAGCTAGTAGGACATTCCAAATAATAGGAACAAAAATATGAATCGCCAAATGTATGTGTGCTAATGCAAACGACATGCAAATACAGAACACCCAAGTTCACGAAAGGATGATGGCAAATCCATGATATAGTAAAAGGTAAACAATCAGCATTCTATAACATTGTTTACAATGAAATGATAACATATAGTATATACTACTAATAAAAATATATTTTCACATGTGCCATGATTTTTCGTCAATGTATGAGCTATATAAAAAATATTCTCATCAATTATGAAAATTTACCTGATTAGTGTTAACTAAGGTTGCCTGAATTTTTACCGGATTTCAGTCTTTCAAACACATGCAATAAGCAATATAAATGGTCCCTAGTTACAAACAAACAGGAGATTTTTTTTCGATGCAACATAGGACACATTGTTCATGAACAGAAAAGACATTTCTCATTAACATAAAAAACAACACATATATTACAAACAAGAACTATGAAAGCACATAGAAAACAAGAAAAAGAAAAACTACTCCTAATACTACTCTACTCGGAGTCGGAGGAGATCTTCTCCACCTCCTTCTCTGCCCCCACCGCTACCGCAGCCGCCGTTGCCGCCGCTGCCGCTACAGTCGCCGCTGCCACCGCCTCCTCCTTCGGCAATTTAGTTCAAAGCTTCCGGATGACGATCTGCAGAAGTTGTTGGCGACCCTCCACCCCATCCACCTCCCCGATCGTCTCGTGGAGGACGTGGAGACGGTCACGAAGCTTAACTCGAAGCAGTAGTGGCGTGCGGTGGCCATGCTGGTGTAGATGGGAAGTTTCCCAAGACCCAGATGTATAGGAAAATACACCCCGTGCCAAATTGACGAGCTTTTTTGCGCGCTAACGGCGGTGGACAGGTGCTCTGTGGCCTCCTTTAGGCACCGATCAAGTTCTTCGACGCGGTATTGGAGGAGGCAGACAATATCCTAAACTTGAACGGGATGAGGAGGTGTAGACATCGTGGGCAGAGAAGGGGACGGAGGATGTGCGGGCGCCGCCTCCAGTTCCACCAGCATTGGCGTTGACAGAAACAAAGAAGGAGGTTCGGAGGACGTCAATGGCCTGGAGCACTTCGGTGTAGGGCTACCCATTTGTGCAGCGACGGAGGTGTGGAGAAAGAGCGAGTGGTGGTCGATGGTGGTGCGGCGGAGAAGCAAGAGGAGAAGTTTGGAGGCTACGATCGGTAGAGTGGTGTGGGGGAGACGCAAGAGGATGGTGTGCCTTTATTGTGGGTCGTTGTCTAAGTGCGAGAGTGGAGATGATTGGATGCTTCGAAAACTGTGCTTTCAAACCAGTGGGTGGGTCGAAGTTACTCCAAACCGCAGTTTGCCTCCTCTAGGTTATCGCAATGGCTCGACGCGTCCCATCTCGGCTTCACAGGCTGTTTTTTTAATTTGACACGCAAAGGGTCCAGGGTATCAATGGCCCACCTAGCATACTTTGTAGGTCCGTCCCGCGATGTTTCAGTTTTTCAGTTCTAGTTTTTATGTTTGACACGCAAAGGGCCCACGGTATGCAACGTTCCAGTTTTTTCAGTTTGTCACGCAAAAGACCTCGATCTTGTTTCATGACGTTATGTATTTTCTCTTTTTGTTGAAAAATCATCATATATAGTTGAAATATCGTCATAAAACACAAGAAAAAAACAACAAGCACACATAAGAAAAGAAAAACAACAAAAGAAAACCTAAATCCTCCCCCTCCTCCTTAGAGACAACACATCACTGAACTTATAGCACATTCACTTGGTAACTAAATCTTTCATTTGTCCAAAAAATAATCAAATCCTTCCTTATGAAATGTCATTCCTGAGGAACACAGTGAACACACCACACATTCATTCATTAACAAATACATCATGTTTTTCAGTTTGACACGCAAAAGGCCTCGATCATGCATGTTTGATGACGTTAGGTATTTTTTTCTTTTGTTGAAAGATTGTCAAATATATACAGTTTGAGGCTCGTTGATCATATGTTTGGGGTGTAGCATGCATTGTCAACTAACATGCATGTGACAGAGAAGTCGACAATCATGTATGACGATGTTACGCGTATTTTCTTTCTTTTTGTTGAAAGATCATCATGTTCGAGGCTCGTTGATCATGTTTGGGGCGTAGCATGCATGGACAAGTAACATGCACTTGAAAGACCTCGCGATCATGTTTGATGACGGCGTTTCATGTTTTATCTTTTTGTTGATAGATCGTCATATATATAGTTTGAGGCTCGTTGATCATGTTTGGGGCGTAGCATATGCATGACAACTAACATGCATGTCAAAATAATGGCGGACCTAGGATTTAACCGAAGTGTATGCGCATTGAAAATATATACAACTTTTTAATAATTTAATAAAAAATAAAAAGTTTATAATTTGATACACAAGTAGTAAATAACGTCATAAATTTTATAATTTTTCATGATTCAGATTGTGCAATCAATTTTTTTTATCAGTGTGTTAATTGTCCGAATGTTATTCAAATTTTCCATCACAGCATTAGCTAGAATGTTTTGTCATTTTATTGCTTCTATAAGGGAATACAATAAATGTTAGATATATAAACTAAATCCTTGTTCTGTTGAATATGTATTGATCAGAGGAATTCATTTGCGATAACTACAGGAAGCAAGGATTAAACATGTTGGCTAGCTTGTTTAAGAGAACACATGAGTATATTCAAATAAGGCACATTAATTAAGAACAAATAATATTACGTGCTTGAGTTCAGAAAATATTTTAGGTCAAGGGAAAATTTGTGCCTCGCTCCTGGTTTGAAATATTTGTCACCCATTAGTTCAAAAATGAACTATCCGGTGACAAATATTTTGAACCAAGAGACAGTATAATACTATAGAAACTAAATAAATTTCTTGATGAGTGAATAAAATCTAGAGTCTAGGAAAATTCCTTATCCATTCTATTCTTTATTGTTGTAGTTCCATGTTCTTATCCTTGGCTCATCGTCTCTCTCTTCTAACGTGTGCTCCATCAAGAGCACTTGTTTCCTCAAGCTATGTCTGCATAATCACTTCGTCTTCAAGATGCACTCACGAGTTCGATCTCCCGTGTCATGCTCATACTCAAGCCGCGACGTTAAGGGGCATTTGCTGTTTCCAAGCACAAAGTTCATGGCAGGTGAGGCTTTAGCTCTCTTTGAATGGTGGCAGTTTTTTCGACTGAGGGTCACAGAGCCATAGGATACTCTCAGCACCGCTTATTATTGTTGTGTTGTCTGTGTTAGTGCTAATCCTGACTTGTTGGGCTAATGAACACCCGATGAGTTCAGGTTGTGTTTGTGAGTGCGTGCACAAGAGTGGTCTGGTGCTGATTATTAGTTGCCGCATCAGAAGAGCTTGTTTGGCTCATGGACAAGGAAAATACTTCGTACATAGTACAAAGTAAGTTGGTCAGCATTGCCATTCGTACGTGTAGTTGCGGCCAAGTAGTTGCTCTTGTAGGTGTATGCTAATTACAAGAATGTTTGGCCAGGTCATGTGGTTAGTCCACGATGCACCCTAAACCCGGTGTTGAGGTCGTGTATGTGTGTACACTAGTGAGATGTGACAAAGTGCTCAATCAATTGCGTTTGGTTTGATGTCGAAGTTGGATTGGATAGGATCATCCATTTCTTTATGTATTGGATCATCCAAATTAACGTTTGGTAGGATAGTGTTTTTTGTTTCCTCTGTTTATAGTTCGCTCACTCATTCATCATTAGTTCTAACAGTCTGTCGGCTTTTTTTGATGCATGGGTCGCTTCACACTTTGAAATGAAGTTCATTGATTGTTCGATTGTTGTGTTGTGCCCGTGCACACTACAAGATTCGGGGCGTTGGCGTACGTGGCAATCATAAGGGTAGGGTGGCACAGTCGCGGGAACTGTGCAGTGCGCCCTTGGCAATATGGTTGTAAGATTTGGAGTGTAAACGTACATGGCAACCATCTGGGCAGGGTTGCACAGAGACGGTTGTGCTGCCCTGCTGCAGAAAATTCGATTCCCGCACCAAGGGGTTAGACCATCTGCAGTGGTTCACTGTAAAGCTTATTGGACTGTAAATATAGAGTAGATTAATGGAAGTATAGAGTAAGTGTCCAAGTGAAATGCTGGAAGTATAGAGGATATACTGGAAGTATAGAGGGATAGAGGAAACCACTGCGGATGGTCAAAGGCAGGCCCGACTCTGGGCCTAGGCGGGAGGGGCGACCGCCTAGGGCCAGGTCGGGGAAGGGCCCATGATGTCAGCTGTTAAAGAGAAAAGAAATAAAATTAATTTGTATTTGCATCATCCATATGCGATGCACAGTTACAAGGTCTAGCTTTTCATTTTCGTAATTTTTTGAAACATAATACTACGTCCTAATGTGTTTAACATTTATTAGATATAATATTACAAATGTGTTTATTTTCCACATGCGATGTTTTCGATTAAAGGAGGAGTTTTTTGTTAACGCATACCATAGGACACATTGTTCATGAACAAAAAATACATTTTTCATTAACATAAAAACTACACATATATTACAATCAAGAAAAAACACACTGAATGTAGCCTAGAGGGGGGTGAATAGGTTTTTTGCACTTTTGTTGGACCCTGAAAACACTTAACAGATAGATCAAATACGAGTAGGTCGGACTAGTTTGGCGTGCGCAGACTGGAAGATGAAAGTAAACTAATAATTCTACTCCTAGCATACTATGCAGCGGAAATCAAATTACAACTAAAGTGTATTGAGCTAATGAACCAATGCATTGCAATGATCAAGTATGATACAAAGTTTCAAGGTAAATTTTACAATTCTAAGAAAAACCTAGACTATGATGAAGGATAAAACAAGAACACGCAAGACACAAGATTTATCCCGAGGTTCGATTCCACGAGGAACCTACATCCCCATTGTGGAGTCCACGGAGGACCGAGTCTTCACCAACCCTTCCCTTGTTGAATTGCCACAGAGGCCGATTCTCTTTCATTGACCACGAAGGGGCAAATAACTCGTTCAAGAGGGCTTTCTCACACGTTGAGGGCTCCCGAAAGATTACGGCAAATAAACACCACCAAACATACTCAAATGATATACAATAAACAATGAGAATGTGTGAGAGATCAAACCCAAGAGCTCAAGATGTGTAGAACAAGTCTCTCCCTTGTTCAATTGATAACGCTCAAAGAATTGGTCTTTTTAGGATTAGGATGTGTAAAGAGATGTAATTTTTGGGCTCTTGGAAGGTGTGATGGCGCAGGGAGTCGAGAGTATTTGATGTATGGCCGTACATGATAAGGAAGTTTAGGCCTGATCTTCTGAAAGGTATTGGATAAGTCAATTGATGGAGATCTCGACGTTGATGATCTGAGGCTCTCGAGTAGAACATGAAAACCCCTACAATCATTACACCAGTGCTCCTTTGGTTATCAACCGTGCTGCACACGATTGACCTCACCAAGAAGGCTAATCCCTGCAAGTGCAACCGAGAACACAAGCAAGAACATAGAAGACACGATCTGAAATTGCGAAGTTGGGGTTTCACAAACCGTAGAACGGCAATATTATTAATCTAAGCAAAACCCAATTGTTCATGACGGCTACTATGAAGTATATATAGGTGGTAGGACGTCCAAAGGGTATTGGAGTCGTGACCTAACCCTAAGAAACAAAAATAAGGGATATATACTTGATACAAGGCCCAATGGGCCAATACGGTGGCGCAGCACCGGACAGAAATCTGGACTCAAATTATTTCGACAATTCCTAATGACTTCCGAGGAATTTTGACGTAGGACCAAAGACATTAGAAATTTTATCTTCTCCTCTTTCCGTGCATATGTGGAACGTCAAAAACAGAGTCCGTATGCATCCTGGGCGTCCGTTTTAAAGTGGGCTGCTTCTGGACTGCGAGTTGAACTCGAGTCCGAGTTGTAAACTTGATCCATCAACTTGTGGACGTCCCAGCTGGTTCTCCACGTTCCCAAGGCCATCTATCCTCACTTTTTGGTCTCCTCCATGGTTCCTAATAACAATTAAATCATTACATAGCAATCCGTTCTCAAATTCACATGGGTAGGCATGTAGGAAAGAGTTCACCTGTTGATTTAGTAGTCGCACTCGTGCTCTCTTGATTGGTCCCTGTAATTCAACATGTATATCCACTGTTGTGATGTCCTCATCATCCTCCCACTCTTGAATTGGAGTCGTCCTCGACTCAAGTTCATCTTCTTCTTCTTCCATGTATGGCTGCAAATCTGAAATGTTAAATGTCGGACTAACCCCGAAATCGGGAGGCAACTCAAGCTTATATGCATTATAATTAATCTTTTCAATAATCTTAAAAGGACCAGCAGCTCGAAACATAAGTTTAGATTTTCTCAAGTCAGGGAAACGCTCTTTTCTCAAATATAACCATACTAAATCACCCGGTTGAAGTTTTACTTCTTTTCTACCTTTACTACTGTAGGATCGAAGAGGACGTGAAAAGCTACCAGACGGGGGCGAATGGTAGATTAAAAATCTTACACAGCGGAAACAATTAAATCCCAACCCCTTCGGTAGAAAAACAATATGTTAAAGAAATCGTGTGTGAGACTAATCTAAACGTGTTTCACCATGACAAAAGTGATAGATATCAGAGAGAATCAAGTCAGGAAGATGACACAACAAGAATCACTCAAATCCGTTGAGAGAAACTCAAGTTACGATTGAAAGATCAAACAAAGGTCAATCGGTCCTACCCGAGAAAAACAGTTCTGGAACGCTGCAAAGAAACTCGTGTAGATTAAAAACCACAAATCCAATGACCGTACAGATGATACATAATCATGTTTTGAAGACAACCCAAAAAGCATCACATCAATTGGATATGTAAAACTCGAGTTATGATAAAACCACCGAAGAAAGATAGTGCTCTGCAGAAACTCGACGAGAAAAACTTGTCTGGAACAAGTCGGATGAACAAGGCACAAATGTTCCTTTCAACTCGAATTTTATTCAATAGAACACAAGAGGAACAGCCCCAAAGTTGTCTTCCACGAGCTCTGGCCTCCCTTGCTTATATAACCAGCCCTTAGGCCAATCCAATCTCAACTAGGACTCTAATCCTACTCAGTTCACGAATTGAAACTTTCCATAACTGCTTAGGACTCTTCTATACGTATGTAGAAGCAATCTTAAGACTTCCAAACACCTTAGGAATGTATCCCACATTCCTAAAACAACTCAAATTCATGACTCACATGAAATCCTAACATAACCAACGCAAAACTTTCCATATTTGAGTCAAACACGATGCAGCCGCAGCCTGAGTACATAACCTAGTCGATTGGACCTTTCCGTAAAATTCTTTACGTCCACATCTCTTCATCACGCCTCGTAACCATATAGCCACGTCCATGCACTCCTTGCATACGTGCAAACATCTTCCAACGACGTCCACGATACCTCCATATGCGTTGTTCTTGATTCAAACATGTTGTGCAACCTCCCGATCAACTCAACCACAATTCCTCCCGAACTTTGTTGTTGAACCTCATCTTCTCCCTAATACTAGTTCAATGGATCCCGTCACCAGCCATGTCTTGAACTCAAGCAACACCTGCACATGAACAAACAACCAATTCGTACGAGCCCAAGTCCGCGACTTGACTCAAGTTAGTTCCGAACACAACACCTAACGTGAGCACCTCACATAAGCATGTTGCAAAACCACAGTAAAACGATATCAGCCATATCAACAAAAAAACGCACCAAAAACTTAGGAAATGAATACTAAGCAATCTTTCCAACAATGTAAAGCAAGTTTGAAACAATTCACAGTAAAAACAGGAACATTGCGATCAAGCTTCGAATCTTGCCAAAGCTAATCGGAGCTTGAGCCGGAGCTTACCAAAGCTAGTACAACCTAGCGCCGGAGCTTACCAAAGCTAGTACAACCTAGCGCCGGAGCTAGAAAAACATTTCGGAGCTAACCAACATAAGTCGGACCTAGCAAAACATATCGGAGCTTAACAAAGACATGCCAGAGCTATCGAAGACATGTCAGAGCTAAAGACAAAGCTTCAGCGGAGCTACCCAATAATATGTTGGACTTTGACAAAGCAAGTCGGACCTATTGTTGGACCTTGCAGAAGATCGGAGCTAGAGTCGGACTTTGCTAAAAGGGATGTTCTGGCAAAATTGAAGAACTTATATCATCAAAGCGAATGTATTCACTACAAGCCAATGTATTCAGCACACATAGGTCTCACAATCTCCCCCTTGATGAATGCATTAGCAACACCATTTAAAATCCGAACATTGGATTTTTCACATTAAAAGTTTTGAAAACAATTTCTCCCCCGTAAAACAGAAATAAAATGAGAAGAAAAACAAATTCTCCCCCTAAGAAGAATCGTGCCAAAACAATTGTGAATATGTGCAATGTGTAATCAATTTCTCCCCCTTGCATACTTATCTTTAAAAATTCACATATTATCTCTCTCCCTTTTAAAATGTATTCAACAAGGTACAAAAGAGAAATTTTAATTATTATGAGCATATTATAACATATACATATAAAACAGAGCTCATCCAAGTCATACTATCAAGTAAGAGTGCATATTATAAGCAAGTCATGATCTGAAAAACTTAACTATTTCAATACTTGAAAGCATAACACTTGTTGCTGCATTTTATTATTTTTCAAAGCACAAAATTAGATCATATGATATTTTCTAGAGATTATATGCGCATCTGCCTTATTCTAACCAACCAAGTCAAGCCTATGTCATTTGACAATCAGAAGCTTAAGGACATGGTTTTAGTCATACACAACTTCTTCCAAGTTCATATCTAAGAGCAATGATAAGCCATCTCAAAAGAAGTGTGATACATGCATATTCTTTTGATATTTTCTCAATTTATATTTGTTCATAAAAACTCAACATGTGAGTTGATTACTTGATTAATTCTTTATGATTAAAAGCACTTGAAAGCATGGAACAAGTTTAAAACAGTAAGAAAGTTTGATCATGACCAGATTTAGTGTAATTAATTATTCCAATTACTAGTCATGGCAAAAACTACAAAATGTATAACATGAGTAATATAGTAAGAACTTTCAGCATGTAAAAGGAATCACAAAGTCATATATGTATGAAATACTATGCTCATATTATTTTAAGTTCAGATTCACACATAGACTTCCCAAGTTTCAAAACTACCCCTCAATTTAAGCCATGAGGACGCATAACCCCTATTTCACTATGAATAAAACAAAAACGTGTGAAATCTAAAGGTTTTGTAATGTCAGCCAATTGTTGTTCGGTATCTACATGGTGAAGCACAATCTTTCCTTTTTCAGCATTATCACGGAGAAAGTGATACCTAATGTCAATGTGCTTAGTTCTAGAATGTTGCACGGAGTTTTTAGCAATGCAAATGGCACTAATGTTATCACAAAACAGTGGAACACTATGTAGATCAACCCCATAGTCCTTAAGAGTTTGAACAATCCAAATAATTTGTGAGCAAGCACTAGTAGCAACTACATATTCTGATTCAGTTGTGGATTGTGCAACTGACTTTTGTTTTCTAGATGACCAAGCAACAAGTGAATTACCAAGAAAATGACAAGCATCGGAAGTACTTTTCCTATCAATCCTACAACCGCCAAAATTAGCATCGAAAAAAGCTTTCAATGTAACAGTTGAGGAAGAAGGAAGAAAAATGACAAATTCTTGAGTTCCATTTATGTACCTGAGAATTCTTTTGAGGGCTTGACGATGTAAAGCACGTGGAGAGGCTTGAAACCGTGCACAAAGACATACGCTGAGTTGTATGTCCGGTCTTGATGTTGTAAGGTACAAAAGTGATCCGATCATGCTTCTTTTTGATCCACAGGTTCACCATCTTCATCAAGTTCAAGAGTTGTTTCTGTTCCCATTGGTGTCCGAAGAGGCTTGCTTTTGTCCATGTTGAAGCACCTTAGGAGGTCTTTTGTATACTTCGTTTGATGCACAAAGGTACCCTCTTTGGTTTGCTTGATTTGCAGCCCCAAAAAGTACGTGAGTTCTCCCATCATACTCATCTCAAATTCTCAACTGATCATAGCTGAAAACTTGGACACAAGATCATGAGAAGCACAACCAAAGATAATATCATCCACATAGACTTGAACGGATAATGAGTCATTGCCATGCTTAAGAACAAAAAGAGTTTTATCAACCTTGCCCATGGTAAACCCCTTTTCAAGTAAGAACGTTTTTAACCTATCATACCATGCTCTAGGGGCTTGCTTGAGACCGTACAAGGATTTGGACAGTTTGTAAACATGATTAGGAAAATCTGAATTTTCAAAACCCGGTGGTTGCTTCACAGAAACCTCCTCATCTATGTAGTCATTAATAAAAGCACTTTTAACATCCATTTGATAAAGCTTAAAACCTTTAGATGCAGCAAAAGCTAACAAAATTCTTATGGCTTCTAATCTAGCAACATGAGCAAAAGTTTCATTGAAATCTAGACCTTCAACTTGAGTGAAACCTTGAGCAACCAACCTAGCCTTATTCCTAACCACAACCCCATCCTCACTTTGTTTATTTTTAAACACCCATTTAGTTCCAATTAAAGTGTGACCTTGAGGTGGGGATACAAGTTTCCAAACATTTTTCTTTCAAAGTTTTCTAACTCTTCTTGCATGGCAATAATCCAAGATTCATTAGTGAGTGTGTGTGATACATCTTTGGTTTCAAAAGAAGCAACAAAAGCAGAATGAGCATGAGAGTTTGGATCGCAAAACCTGAACCGTGTGACTGGTTCGTGCAAGCTTCCAATAATTTGTTGTGGAGGATGACTTTTGAGAACCCTGAGAGGAGTGGACACGTCACAAACTTCTTCTTCTTCATGTTCATCACAAATCAATGAGCTTGTGACTTGAAGAGGATCTGGACTAGCAATGGTTGTCGCCGGTGCTGGCTGCAAATCAAAATCAGGAGCTGGAACAATGTCATTAGCTGCTGAATTTTCGGGCAGCAGCTCCACCACTTCCTCATCTTCAACGAAAATGCTCCCCCCTGCGGATATGGATCTGGACCTACAATGTTTGAGCTAGTACCTGGGCTAGCTTCATCAAAATACACCTCACAAGTCTCCACAATTTTGTTAGTGTCAAGTAAAAGCACACGGTAGCATCTAGTATGAGATGGATAACCAATAAACATGCCATCAACAGATCTAGGTTCAAATTTATCAAGATTACCATGTTTCTTAACAAAGCATTTGCAACCAAAGACCCGAAAGTGTGTAACACAAGGCCTATGTCCATACCGGAGCTCATATGGTGTTTTAACTAGCTTAGCGCGCAATAAAACACGCTTTGAGACATAACAAGCAGTTGCAATCGCATTAGCCCAAAATTTCCTAGGAGTTTGATATTCATCAAGAATAGTACTAGCCATCTCAACTAAGGTTATGTTCTTTGTTTCTACAACACCATTTTGTTGAGGTACATATGGTGAAGAAAATTGATGATATATTCCATTTTTATCACAAAAGTGATCAAAAGATTGATTTTTAAATTCGGTTCCGTTATCACTTCTGATTGCTTTTAAAGATCTAGGGTGATCAATTGATAATCTAAGAAATAAAGTTCTAAAGTGACTAAAAACTTTATTCTTAGATGCCATAAAGTAAACCCAAGAGTATCTAGAATAATCATCAACAATCACAAGAACATACCATTTACCTCCGAAGGATTGAACGAGTGAAGGTCCTACGGTGTCAAGGTGCAAAAGTTGACCCGGTTCAGTTGCATAATCATTGTAAGAGGAGTATGTGAACCTGCAACCATCTTAGCATGTCTACAAGAAGAGCACACAATTTCTTTGCCCCTTTAAGCTTAGGTAGCCCACGTATGCGATCAAGAGCACTAACACGCGTTAGATGATCAAAGCCTACGTGACCAAGTTTACGATACCAAAAATATAGGTCCTTTGAATCATTAGAAACTAGACACCTATGCTTAGAGGAAGACATATCAAAATCTGCTTTAAAAACTCTTCCAAAGCGAGACATGTTAAAAATAAGCTCACTGTTTGAATTTACAACTTTGCAGCAATTTTTAGTGAAAATAATTTCCTGATTTTCATCTAGCAGTTGCTAAACAGAAAGCAAGTTGTATTTCAAATTTTTAACAAGTGCCACATCCTTCAAAGTGTAGTGATTATTTACTCTAATTGAACCATTAGCAATTATAGAAGTTGAAGAATTATCGGCAAAAGTAACATTCTCTACACGTGACACAAAAAGAGAGGGAGGAGAACCATTCTTTATTACCAGTCATGTGGCGTGAGCAACCTGAATTCACAATCCAAATGTTCTCATTCCTCAAGCATGTAACCTACATAGAAGCACAATACGTCGATGACTCAATACTGGGGTTAGTCAAAAGGCATTTAGGTCCAGTACTGAGTCACACGATGTCCAGCAGGAATAACACGCGAAAGCTAAGATAAAACAGCAAGTTTATGAGCCAAAGCTTGAGTATTTTTGTACCCAACTACTGTCCTACGAGATGTTACATGTGTAGCACAAAAAACAGTAGGTTTGGGAGCAAACTTTGAATGTTTTTGACTCATAACAGCAAATTGCATGTTCCTGACATTCGGTTTAGTATGTGCAGCAAATTTTGCATGAAAGTTATGAGATCTAGCAATCATTCTTTCCTTTTTCTGTTGTTTAGCTAGTCTATAACAAAACTCTATGACATGACCATCTCTACCACAGTAGGTACAACGAAATTTAACTTTGTGTTCTTGTCTAGATGAGCAAGCAACATTTTTATTTGAAACCGAATGAGACAACACCCTTGTAGATTTGAAAACCACTTCTTTTTGTTTAGGAACTATTTGGATCAAACCACTTCCTAATGACTTTACAATTTTAGGTGGATGTGCCTTAGCATGAGCATGAGAATCAAAACATAAACCAGTTTTATCATTGCAAGACTTGGAAGAATTCAGTAGCAAGTTTAGGTTCTTATTCCCATTACAAAACCGATCTAATGTCCTATGCATGTTATCAAGTTTATTGGACAGATCAAGACAATTTTCACACGAAGTTTTTCCTTTTAATTTGAAAGTGGAACAATATTTAACTTCATGAGAACGTAAAGCATTGTTCAATATAGAAATTTCATTCATAGCATATTGTAGTTTCTTATCAAGGTCATCACAAGTAGAACAATGCAAATCAATTGTAGAACAACTAGCATCCTTCAAGTTTTCATCATTAGGTGCAGCAAGATCTTTGTTCTTCTCAATTTCTAACTCAAGTTTATCAAGTGTTGAGATTTGCACACTTCTTAATGAGGACAATTGTTCATATATTAATTCACATGAGGAACACGAATCATCACTAGGAATCAAAGATTTCAAACGATTAATTTCAGGTTCTAGTGACTCAATTTTAACAGCATTGTCCCTAAGCATTTTGTCCATTTTCTTAATTATAACAGTGGCGCGAGAAATAGCATCACACATTTCTTCGCAAGTAGGACATACCTCTTCATTGTCGCTGTTGTGTTTAGCCTCCTCCATACTTGATCTTGACTTGCCCGCCATGAATTACAATTTTGCCAAATCATCTTCATCTTCATCACTTCCAATGTCCACATCGCTTGAGCCAAGTTCTTGAAGTGGGGAGATAAAACCGCTGACCAATTGACGTCCTGTAAAACCCTTCTTTTTCTTCGTATCTTTAGCAGAGGAGTGCTTCGTCCTTGTTTGCTTTTCATCCCGGGAAGTAGGACCTGAAAGGTTAGGGCAATCTGAACGAAAATGTCCTGTCTGGCCACATTCGAAACATCGTTGAGGTCCAGAGCTTCCTCTCCTTCTAGTTCTCACATTTTGCAATGCTTTTGAGACCCTAGTAGAGAGAAGTACTAGCTCCTCCTCTGGAAACTCCTCAATCTGTTCAAGGGTTAGAGAAGACAACAAAGCAAGTGTACCACAAGATGATGATTGTATGGAGCTAGGCATCTCACGTTGAGAAACAAAAGCAATAGACTTGTTTTGGTTCTTACATGATATTATGTCAATTTCATGAGTTTTTAATTTTGAATATAGCACATATAAAGTAAATGTACTCATGACAGCAGATTCATGAATAGATGTGACTTTCATCTCCCAAATTGACATATCTAATGCACTTAACAATTGCCTAGCATTTTCAGCATCTGAAAAATTAACATTGACACTACGCAAGTTGCTGAGAATTTTATTAAAGCAAGCAAAAAGGTCATCAGTAGACTCACCGGGTTGCATCTCGAAGCGCATGTATTCTTTCTTGAATATATCTTGCCTTACCTCCTTGATCGTGTTGCATCCTTCACGGTAGTCACAAAGTGCTTTCCACACATCGTATGCAGATCGGAGGTGTGCAACACGGTCGAAGTCGCTTTGAGTTAATCCTTGTATGATCAAGTACCGAGCCTTGTTGTTGTTGTCGACATCTCTCAGATTTGTAGCTATAACTTGATCATTTGACGACACTTCGTAAGGCTTGTATAGCTTCTCCCATATTGCATAGCCTTGAGCTTGGATGAAGGCTTCCATACGTGCCTTCCAAACCTGAAAATCAATACCACTAAACACACAAGGTTTGGTGGAGTATTTCTCCATGATGATTAGTCGAAAACACGTGCAAATCACAAATATTAGAGCACCGTGGCTCTGATACCAATTGCAGGAACGAAGAGCACATGAAAAGCTACCAGAGGGGGGCGTGAATGGTAGATTAAAAATCTTACGCAGCGGAAACAATTAAATCCCAACCTCTTCGGCAGAAAAACAATCTGTTAAAGAAATCGTGTGTGAGACTAATCTAAACGTGTTTCACCATGACATAAGTGATAGATATCAGAGAGAATCAAGTCACGAAGATGACACAACAAGAATTACTCAAATCCATCAAGAGAAACTCAAGTTACGATTAAAAGATCGAACAAAGGTCAATCTGTCCTACCCGAGAAAAAAACAGTTCTGGAATGCTGCAAAGAAACTCGTGTAGATCAGAAACCACAAATCTAATGACCGTGAAATTTTGATAGATGATATATAATAAAGTTGTGCAGACAACCCAAAAAGAATCACGTCAATTTGATCTGTACAACTCGAGGTATGATAAAACCACCGAAGAAAGGTAGTGCTGTGCAGAAAACTCGACGAGAAAAACTTGTCTGGAACAAGTCAGACGAACAAGGCACAAAAATTCCTTTCAACTATGAATTTTATTCAATGGAACACAAGAGGAACAGCCCAAATTCGTGCACCACGAGCTCTGGCCTCCCTTGCTTATATAACCAGCCCTTAGGCCAACCCAAAACTAACTAGGACCCTGATCCTACTCAGTTCACGAATCGAAACTTTCCATAACTGCTCAAGACTCTTCTATACACAGTAGAAACAATCTTATGACTTCCAAACACCTTCGGAACATATCCCACTTTACTAAAACAACTCAAATTCGTGACCCACACGAAATTCTAACATAACCAACTCAAAACATTCCATATTTGAGTCAAACACAACTCAGCCGCAGTTTGAGTCCATAACCTAGTCGGTTGGACCTTTCCGACCAATTCTTCACGTCCACATCTCTTCATCACACCTCAGAACCATGTAGCCATGTCCATGCACTCCTTGCATATGTGCAAACATTTTCCAACGACGTCCACGATACCTTCATATGCATTGTTCTTGATTCAAACATGCCGCGCAACCTCCCGATCAACTCAACCACAATTCCTCCCGAACTTGGTTGTTGAACCTCATCTTCTCCCTAAGACTAGTTCAATGGATCCCATCACCAGCCATGTCTTGAACTCAAGCAACACCTGCACATGAACAAAAAACCAATTCGTATGAGCCCAAGTCTGCGACTTGACTCAAGTTAGTTCCGAACACAACACCTCACATAAGCATGTTGCAAAACCACAGTAAAACGATATCAGCCATATCAACAAAAAGACGCACCAAAAACTTAGCAAATGAATACTAAGCAATCTTTCCAACAATGCAGAGCAAGTTCGAAACAATTCACAGTAAAAACAGGAACATTGCGATCAAGCTTCGAATCTTGCCAAAGCTAACCAGAGCTTGAGCCGGAGCTTACCAAAGCTAGTACAACCTAGCGCCGGAGCTTACCAAAGCTTGTACAACCTAGCGCCAGAGCTAGAAAAACATGTCGGATCTAACCAACATAAGTCGGACCTAGCAAAACATATCGGAACTTAACAAAGACATGCCAGAGCTATCAAAGACATGCTGGAGCTAAAGACAAAGCTTCAGCGGAGCTACCCAAAAACATGTTGGACTTTGACAATGCAAGTTGTACCTATTATCGGACTTTGTAGAAGCTCGGAGCTAGAGTCGGACTTTGCTAAAAGGGGTGTTTTGGCAGAATTGAAGAACTTATATCATCAAAGCCAATGTATTCACTACAAGCCAATGTATTCAGCACACATAGGTCTCACAACTACCTCCGATCCCATATTTCTCATTCATTATTTCATACTTTTCTTTGTAGTTTCATATATCTTAAGAATGAATTCAGATCGTTGTGAAGCATCCAAATTTATAGTTTCAAAAGGGGGCAAAGGTAGTAAATCAATAGGAGCACGGGGATTAAAACCATACACTACCTGAATGGACTTACCTTCGTTGTGGAGTAAACGGATCTGTTGTAAGCAAATTCAATATGTGGTAAACACTCCTCCCACAACTTTAAATTTATTTTCAAGTCAGCTTGCAATATAGTGGATAGAATACGATTAACTACCTCAGTTTGTCCATCTGTTTGTGGGTGACAAGTAGTTGAAAACAGCAACTTAGTTCTCAATTTATACCACAAAGTTCTCCAAAAATGACTTAAAATTTTTGCATCATGATCGGAAACAATGGTATTTGGCACACCATGTAAACGAACAATTTATGTCATAAACAAATCAGCAATATGTGAGGCGTTATCATTCTTATGACAAGGTATAAAGTGTGCCATTTTGGAGAAACGATCAACAACCACAAAAATACTATCGCTCCCCCTCTTAGTCCTAGGCAATCCTAAAACAAAGTCCATAGAAATATCCTCCAAGGTACACTAGGATTAGGAAGAGGCATATAAAGACCATATGGGTTAAGGCGGGACTTAGCTTTATTGCAAGTAGTGCATCGTGATACATACCGCTCGACATCACGCCTCATCTTCGGCCAAAAGAAGTGTGTGGACAGCACATCCTCAGTTTTCTTCACGCCAAAACATCCCATCAATCCTCCTCTATGTGCTTCCTGTAAAAGTAATAGACGAACGGAGCTAGCTGGAACACATAGCTTGTTAGCACGATAGAAGAGACCCTCTCGCAGCACATATTTATTCCAAGTTCTTCCTTCTATACAATTTTGAAAATCATCTTTGAAGTCCAAACCAGTAGGATATAATGCTTTTATCGTTTGCAACCAAAGATTTTATGATCAAGTTGGGACAGGATAGTATAACGTCTAGATAACGCATTGGCAATGACATTTTCCTTCCCTTTTTTATGCTTAATTATGTAAGAAATGACTCTATGAATTCAATCGACTTAGCATGTTGCTTATTCAGATTGGTTTGACACTTAAGATACTTCAAAGATTTAATCATCGGAATGTATGATAAACTCCTTCTACCAAAGATAATGTTGCCAAGTTTGTAGAACTCGTACTAAGGCATACAATTCTTTATTATAAGTAGAATAATTCAGAGAAGGACCATGCAGTTTTTCACTAAAGAAAGCAACAAGTTTACCTCCTTGTATGAGAACACCTCCAATACCAATGCCCCTTGCATCACATTCTAGCTCAAAGGTCTTGTCAAAATCAAGAAGTTGTAGCAATGGTGCTTGCGTAAGCTTCAATTTGAGAGCATCGAAAGCTTGTCGCTGCTGTTCGCTCCACCGAAATGGCACTCCCATCTTTGTTAGCTCATGTAGAGGTGCTGCAATGGTGCTAAAATTCCGCACAAAGCGGCGATAAAACCCTGCAAGACCAAGAAAACTACGCACCTGTGTGACGGTTGTTGGAGTTGGCCAGCTAGTGATTGTGACAATTTTTGTCTCATCCATCTCAATTCCCTGCGAGGAAACAACATATCCAAGAAACGAGACTTGATTGGTGCAAAAGACACACTTTTCGAGGTTACCAACAAGCGTGCATATCTTAAAACAGCAAAAACAACACGTAAATGATCAAGATGTTCATCACATGACTTGCTGTAAATGAGAATATCATTGAAGTAAACCACCACAAATTTTCCAATGAAAGCACGTAAAACCTCGTTCATTAATCGCATAAAGGTACTAGGTGCATTAGTTAAACCAAAAGGCATGGCCAACCACTCATAAAGTCCAAATTTTTTTTTTAAATGCAGTTTTCCATTCATCTCCGAGTGCCATTCTAATTTGGTGGTAACCACTACACAAGTCAATTTATGTGAAGATGATAGCACCACTTAATTCATCAAACATGTCATCTAAGTGAGGAATAGGATAACGATATAAAATGGTGATGTTATTAATTGCATGACAATCAACACACATGTGCCAACTACCATCTTTCTTAGGAACCAAAAAATAGGAACAAAACAAGGGCTAAGGCTTTCATGAATGTACCCGCGGTCTAAAAGATCTTGGACTTGACGCTGAATTTCTTTAGTCTCCTATGGATTGGCTCTGTACGCTGCACAATTTGGTAAGCTTGCTCCTGGAATTAAGTCGATCATGTGTTCAATGCCCCTCATGGGTGGTAAACCAGAGGGTATCTCATAGGGAAACACATCCTCAAACTCTTGCAAAAGGTTAGCAACAGCAGGGGGCCATGCAATAGACAATTCATGAAGTGAAAACAGGGCTTCTTTGCATACTAAAGCATAGCACATCTCCTCTGCATCAAAAAAATCAGCAAGGTCAGATTTAGTTGCGAGAAATAAAGGTGATTTTAACTTAATGACTTGCTGTTTTTCAGATTCTAGTTTTGTTGCTTTATCATCACAAATTTTACTCTTCTCAAAATGCACAATTTCAGCACGAGTCATAGGAAGCTAAGTGATTTTCTTTCCTTTATGCATGAGGGTGTATTTATTAGTTCTACCATGATGAATAGCATTCGTATCAAATCCCCAAGGACGACCCAACAAAAGAGAACATTCATCCATAGGAACAACATCAAAATCAGCAAAATCATTGTAAGAACCAACTGAAAAATTTATTCTTTCTGTTTTTGTTACTCGAACCTTACCGCTGTTGTTGAACCATTGAATGTGGTATGGATGAGGGTGTGCTCTTGTTGTCAAACCAAGTTTCTGGACTACGTACATGTTCACCAAATTATTGCAGCTACCTCCATCAATTATAGTGTGTACACGGTATTTCTTGACGATGAGAAACATGTGAAACAGGTTGTGTCGTTGTATCTTGTCGTCGGCCTCCAATTTGGTACTCAAGGCACACCGCACAATGATGCTCCTAATGTTGTCCATGGATGCTGTACCAAATACCTCTCCATCAGATTGTTCATCATTTGTATGACCTTTAACGTTAGTAGCAAGAGAATATTCATCTTCAAGATCCAAAGTACTATCATACCCGCCATCATTACGTGCTATGTATGCTCGTTTGCTCGGGCAATCTCTCATCATGTGACCAAGTCCTTGGCAGCGGTGACACTTAATGGCAGAAGTACGACTCGTAGGAGTGGAAGATGAATGTTGGAATGATGTTGACTTGCTGCACTACAGCACCCGAGAAGGTGGAGCAGCAGATGTAGTTCTTTGGCCGCCATTGGATGGTGTAGTGGCTGCTCGGAAATTTGCAGATGGTGCTGTTTTGGATGGTGTAGACGTCGAACGCGGCGTGAAGGTGGTCCTCGTGCGTTTTTGCTGCTGTTGGCGGCCCTGCAATTCTTTTTCTACCAACATAGCAAGCTGAATAATTTGTTAACAATATCATATTCCTTGTAATCAACAATGTCCTGAATTTCGCGTCTCAACCCCCCATAAAAGCGAGCTATTTTATCATCCATGTCCTCTACTACCCCACAACGCAACATACCCTTTTGTAGCTTAGTATTATTCTAAAGACATGTTATCTTGATCTAAACGTTGTAATTTTTTCAAAGGTCTCGCTGAAAAGAAGGAGGCACAAAACGAACACGCATAGCTTTTTTTAATCTATCCCACGCTGGATGATCAGTTCTAGTTTTAACAAGTTCATTCCACCATATGATAGCAAAATCATTAAACTCACTAGTGGCTTGACAAACTCTATGTTGTTTAGGAACAAGATGGGCATAAATTTTTTCTCTACTACCATCTCCCAATTAAGATAAGCCTCAGCATCATAAGCACCAGAAAAGGAGGGTATAGTAAATTGTACCTTAGCAAAAGGGTCATCAGGAGGACGGTTATAATTGTTATGGTGATTATTACTTCCCATACCTCGATGATAGAGCGGAAGTCATGGTTGATGATTATGATCGTCCATATCATCACAAACATCATCTTCATATCCAGCGAGAGGTAGTCGAACCTCAAGATTACCTATCTGAAAAGCAAGGTCATCAAGTTGGCGAGTCAAGTGCGCCAATGACTCCGCTGTTGATGCAGTTGAAAGCATCTAGGCCCCCACGAGGTACGGTTTCGGTGATTAATGACAACCGTTATTTACTACTAATGAGTTTGTGGATGCGAGGTTTCATGTACAATGAATCAAACGTCGATCAATCAATCATAAATGTCATCTACTGCTCATTGGATGCAAAAGGAGACCCCTCAACGAACTAACCTAAGGGGTTAATCGGAAACAAATGAAGAACTCGTACAACGACGCAACCTTATCAAAATTGGCAACACAAGAAGCTTCATATCCATCAGAAGAGCCATACAAACAAGTGTTCAAGAGGTCACAAGTCCAAAATCCAAAGGATCAGTCCAACTCAACTCGAAGGAAACAAATTGTTCACACCGGATCATCCGGTGATCTGAAGAATGACTGCATCGGTTGATTTGGACTCAACAGAAGAAGAAGACCTCAGAATGAAGTACACACCGGATCATCCGATGTGTATCAAGTAAACATCGGATAAATACAACAGTAAGCAAATTTTCTGAAGTGTTCTGAAGGACTGAACACCGGATCATCCGATGGTGAAGGCAGATACACATCGGTCGATTACAACAGAAGCAAATTATCAGCTCAACCAGACTGAAGATCTATTCATCAGATCCTCCGATGATGAAGGAGGTGAAGCATCGGTCTAATAACGGTCATTTCTGACAGAATGACGTCAGCCAATCAAATTAGACCGATGCTCATAAAAGGGGGTCATCGGATCATCCGATGTACACAGAAAAAGTAATCAGCCCACTTTTCCAACGGCTAATTCGGTTGGGCTGAGTATTTAACCCCCTCCCACCAGTCATTTCGAATAGGCTGAACAACAAGAGCACCACTACACATTCCCCAAGTGTCCAAGACTTAGAATACTCATTTTCACACTCTTGTAACCCTTTCACACCTCAAGATATAGGCTAGTTCCTCTTAGAGTTAAGCTTGTGTGCGTCCTCTCTGGGTGAGTGGAGACTCTAGAGTAGGGAGAGCCGTGAGGAAGTGCATTCTTGGTGATTGCACTCACCATTGTATCAAGAGGAGAGTGAAGAGATCGCTCCGGAGCTTGCCGAGACCATTGTGGAAGCCCGGAGGATCGAAGTTGTACAAGGCTTGAGCTCCACCTTGCCAAGGATGGCGAACGGAGGAAGTTAGTGGATTCCCTCGTCTCGGTGACTTGGGAGTGGCGATACCCTTAGGTGGGTGCCACAACGTGGACGTAGGTGGATCCTAGTGATCTCACCGAACCACGGGAAAAATCGACGTGTCCCCGTGTCTTCGAGCGTTTGCATTCCTCCTCCCTACTCCTTTACGATTACGCAATTCTCAATTCCGCACTTAATTCTCTTAATTGCACTGTTGGCTTGCTTAGAGAATTAGATTTCACTTAAGCTTTAAATTGACTTAAAATTTGAAGTAGCCCAATTCACCCCGCCCCCTCTTGGGCATTCGATCCCTACAATTGGTATCAGAGCAAGGTTGCTCATTGGATCATTCTAGCTTCACCGCTAGAGAGCAAAAATGGCCAAGAATGGGGGCTCGGTTCCTACCTTCGAGGGCAAAATTTTTGCTTATTGGAAAGCACGCATGCGCGCTTACCTTGAGGCAATTTCTCCCGAAGTGTGGGAAGCGACCCATGCGGGGTTTGGCAACCATGAATATATTGGTGATCAACTAAAATGGGATGCTAAGGCTAGGAATGCTATTTATGAGTGCATTAGTCAAGATGTATTTGCTAGAATTGCTAGTAAGGAGAAAGCTTGTGAAATTTGGGCTTGCTTGATTGAGATCCATGAGGGTTCCTCTCGTGTCAAAGAGCTCAAATATCACTTGCTTAAATCTAAGTATGATGATTTTAAAATGCTTCCTCATGAGAATGTTAATCAAATGTTTTCTCGCTTAAATGTACTCATTGAGGAAATTAATGCTCTTGACATTGCTTCTCTTGGCAAGGGACTCATCAACCGCAAGATCCTCATGCTACTTCCCAAGCCCAAGTACAACATCATCAACTCAATGCTCCAAAAGGAGTCACTTGACAACATTGAGGTTTCGGAGCTCATTGGAGAGATACATGCTCATGAGATGAGTGTGCTTGGAATGATGGAGGAGTCATCATCATCAAAGACCATTGCTCTCAAGGCCTCAACCAAGAAGACACATACCAAGAAGAAGAAAGTGGTTGAGCCTAGCTCAAGTGAGGAAGAACAAGCTACAAGTGAAGATGATGATGATGAGCTTGCATTGATGATGAGGAAGTTTTCACGTCTCAACTCAAAGATTGCCAAGAAGGGATACTCGTTTGATCCCAAGAAGAAAGCCTTCTTGCCAAGGAGAGATGAAAACAAGACGTGCTACAATTGTGGCGATCAAGGCCACATATCATATGATTGTCCAAGACCGGACAAGAGGAAGGACAAGGGCAAGCATCGCAAGCAAGAAGAGAGTGATGATGATGAAGATGCAAAGCCCAAGCGCACCTTTGGAAAGAAGAAACTTGACAAAGGCAAGAAGACCAAGCTCTTTCCAAAGAAGAGAAGAGGACCTCAAAAGGTCTTCATGTGCGAAGCAAATGAGTGGGTCACCGATGAAGAAACAAGTGATGATAGTGAAGATGAGGAAGAAAACTTGGCAAGCCTCGCTATCGTCAACAAGGATGACTCACCCCTTCCTCCACCGCCTATGTGCCTCATGGCGAAAGGTAACACAAAGGTATGTGATGACTCAAGTGATGATGAACTTTCTCCCGATGAACTAGCATCTATGATTAATGAATATCATGCCATTATCAAAAGGGAAAAGGCTAAGGTTAAGGCACTTGAGCTAACTCGCGCTAAGCTAGAGGGTGCCAACCTCGATTTGCAAGACAAGTATGTCACCATACTTAATGAGCATGAAACACTCAAGTCACATGTCAAGCAAATCGAGGAGGAGAAGGCTCAAATCAAGCTTGAGTTCCATGAGCTTGACTTAGCTAACTCGGCACTATTGGCTAAGCATAACGAGTTAGGTCAAGAGCATGAGACACTTAGTCTTTCCTATGAAGCAATGGAACTAAAATTGAATAACTTAAAGAAAGAAACTCTTGATGGCAAAACACCCGCTAGTTCACATGCCACTAACAATTTGCATGAGTCTTTGCCATTGAAAGCTAATAGGGAGAAGGAGCTAATGGACGAGATCGAAAGTCTCCGCACTAGTGTGGCTAGACTTTCCAAGGGAGAGGACAAGCACAAGGAGATCCTCTTCCAACAAGCTAAAGGCTTCAACAAGAGGGTACTTGGGACCTTCCCTACGCCCAACAAATGGAAGGTGCCCTCACCGGAGCTTAGGACAAGCTTCATCAAGGAAGTGGGATCCTATTGCCAACATTGTGAGGTCACCGGACATCACACTAGGGAGTGCCCTCTTCCCACTCGTCCTTCTCCAAAATTACCTCCTAACTATTCATCTACTTTCAATGATTGTCACTATCTATTGAGCAAAGTAGGTGGAAAGGTGAAGGCGAAGTTCATTGGCAAAAACATCAAGGGCATGAAGGGGAAGCTCCCCAAGCAACTTTGGGTCCCAAAATCACTTGTATCACACATACAAGGACCTAAGTTGGCTTGGGTTCCTAAACTCAAAAACTAACTTCATGTGTGTAGGTGAACTACAAAGCCGGAGGAAAACATTGGGTACTCGATAGTGGGTGCACTCAACACATGACCGGCAATGATGGTATGTTCACCTCCATAGAAGACCCCGGCAATCATGAACAAGTCACCTTTGGTGATAACTCAAAGGGGAAGGTAATTGGTTTAGGTAAAATTGCAATTTCTAATGACTTGTCCATTTCGAACGTGCTTTACGTTAAGTCTCTTAGCTTTAATTTACTCTCTATTGCTCAACTTTGTGATCTTGGACTAACGTGCACATTTGACAAAGATGGTGTTGTGGTGTCTAGTGTAGCTAGCAAAGAGCTAATATTCAAGGGCTTTAGGCATGGTCATCTATATTTGGTGGACTTCTCCAACAAGAGCGCAAGCCTAACCACTTGTCTTTTCACCAAGACAAGTTTGGGGTGGCTATGGCATCGGAGGATTGCTCACATAGGAATGAGCAAGCTCAAGAAGTCCTTCAAGCTAGGGATGGTGACCGGCGTAAAGGACGTGACATTTGAAAAGAACAAGCTATGTAGCGCATGTCAAGCCGGGAAGCAAGTGGCTTCGCACCATCCGATGAAGACAATGGTGTCTACCTCCAAGCCGCTCGAACTACTTCACATGGACCTCTTCGGACCGTCCACCTACCAAAGCCTTGGCGGTAATCTCTATTGTCTCGTTATTGTTGATGATTACTCTCGCTATGCTTGGACTTTGTTTTTAGGTGACAAGGGTGAAACTCCGGAAGTCTTCAAGACCTTTGCAAAACGAACTCAACGGGAATTCCAACTTCCCATCATCAAGGTCCGGAGTGACAACGGCACCGAGTTCAAGAACTACAATATTGGGGAGTGGTGTGACCGTGAAGGAGTCAAGCACGAATTTTCGGCTACATACACCCCTCAACAAAACGGTGTTGTTGAGAGAAAGAACAAGACACTAATCACCCTCGCGAGAGCCATGCTTGATGATTATGGGACGTCGGAGAAGTTTTGGGCGGAAGCGATCAACACGGCATGCCATGCCGCAAATAGAGTCTACCTTCATCGACTTCTCCAAAAGACTCCCTACGAGCTCCTCATTGGGAGAAAGCCCAACATCTCCTACTTCCGGGTCTTCGGATGCAAGTGCTACATCTACCGCAAGAAAAGACTTGGTAAGTTTGAAAGAAGGTGCGATGTTGGTATTTTCCTTGGTTATGCGTCGAACTCAAAGGCATATCGAGTATTCAACCAAACCTCCGGGTTAGTTGAAGAAAGTTGTGACGTTGAGTTTGATGAGACTAATGGCTCCCAAGAGGAGAGTTTTGGTCATGATGATATAGATGATGAGCCTCTACGAGAAGCTATGAAGAACATGACCATAGGAGACATCAAGCCCGAAGTTGAGGAGAGCCATGATCAAGGGGGAGCTTCAAGTCCGAACATCAACACCTCCATGGCGCCTCAAGTGGATGAAGAAGAAGACAAAGATGATCCATTGCCTATGCAAGACCAACAAGCCACACAACACCAAGAAGAAGATGAAGTCCAAGATGAAGTCCAACCACAAGACGAGCAAGATGCTTCACCACCACCAAGTGACTCACAACCGTTGATGAGACATGGGCGCATCTCCAAGGCACATCCAATGGATCAAATCATTGGAAGTCCCTCACGGGGAGTAAGTACTCGTTCACGTCATGTTGCATCTTTTTGTGAGCACTACTCTTTTGTGTCGTGTGTAGAACCCAAAAGCATTGAGGAAGCTCTCCAAGACTCCAATTGGGTGATGGCTATGCAAGAGGAACTCAACAACTTCACCCGCAATGAAGTTTGGGTGTTGGAGGAGCGACCCAAGGACAAGAATGTGATTGGAACGAAGTGGGTCTACCGCAACAAGCAAGATGAGAATGGCGTGGTGGTCCGCAACAAAGCTAGGCTTGTGGCGAAGGGATTTGCTCAAGTTGAAGGTTTGGATTTTGGGGAGACATTCGCCCCGGTAGCACGGTTAGAAGCTATCCGCATACTCCTTGCTTTTGCTTCTCATCATAATATCATGCTTTATCAAATGGATGTTAAGAGTGCATTTCTCAATGGCTATATTAATGAACTTGTGTTTGTTGAGCAACCTCCCGGGTTTGAGGACCCAAGAAACCCTAACCATGTTTATAGGCTAAACAAAGCACTCTATGGACTCAAGCAAGCTCCAAGGGCATGGTACGAGCGCTTAAGGGACTTCCTCGTCATGCAAGGTTTCAAGATTGGGAGGGTGGACACTACACTCTTCACCAAGGACATCGACGGAGACTTATTTCTTTGTCAAATTTATGTCGATGATATTATTTTTGGCTCAACTAACAAAGCTCTTAGCCATGAGTTTGGCAAAATGATGTCTAGGGAATTCGAGATGTCAATGATTGGAGAGCTCAACTTCTTCCTAGGATTTCAAATCAAGCAACTTCAAGAGGGGACTTTCATCCATAAAGAGAAGTACACTAAGGACCTCTTGAAGAAATTTGAGATGGGAGATTGTAGCTCAAGAAGCACTCCAATGGCGACAAATTGTCATCTCGACGCGGATATGGACGGTAAATCTATTGATCAATCTCATTACCGTTCCATGATTGGTTCATTGCTATATCTTACCGCATCTAGGCCCGATATTATGTTTAGTGTGTGCTTGTGTGCTCGCTTTCAAGCGGCACCTAAAGAATCGCACAAGAAGGCGGTCTTTAGGATACTTCGGTATCTCAAGCATACCCCAAGTGTAGGTTTGTGGTACCCCAAGAACGCTAGTTTTCATCTCTTAGGTTACTCGGATTCGGACTTTGCCGGATGCCGTGTAGACCGCAAGAGTACCTCCGGGGGTTGCCACTTACTTGGGCGTTCCCTAGTTTCTTGGTCGAGCAAGAAGCAAAATTCCGTGGCTTTGTCCACCGCGGAGGCGGAGTATATAGCGGCCGGTGCATGTTGTGCCCAAATCCTATATATGAAGCAAACCCTCTTGGACTTTGGAATTAAGTTTGGTTGTGTGCCTCTCCTTTGTGACAATGAAAGTGCGGTTAAGATAGCTAGAAACCCCGTTCAACACTCCCGCACTAAGCACATTGATATTCGCCATCACTTCTTGCGGGACCATGAGGCTAAGGGAGAAATCTCTTTGCAAGGTGTTAGGTCCGAAGAACAATTGGCGGATATCTTCACCAAACCACTTGATGAGAAAACTTTTTCTAGGCTTAGAAGTGAGTTAAATGTGCTAGATGCATCTAACGTCATGTAAATTGCCTTGTTCATGTAAGGTTGCATGTCATATAGGTCTTGCCTAACTCCCAAAGGATAGGGGCGAGCTAGAAATAGTTTTCCCTGAGTAAGCCTTTGGCAGGTTTAAACTTGGCAAGATAGGTTTATTTTATGCCTTGCATGATTCCTGTCATATAAACTTGCATTCATCTAATATTTTGCATTATCTTGTTTGACATTGCATACGGTAGATTGTCACAAAGGGGAACCCACATCATGAGAAGGAGACTTGTTTGAAATGCAATATCTCAACTCATATGATGTGGAAAGAGCAAAATTCTAAAGGAACATGCTTTAATGAGATAGAAGTTTCCATACTCTACCTCACAAAGCATGGGCCTTACATTTTATTTGGATATTTTTCCTCCATTTTTTCTTGGTGTTCCGTTTGTGTTAAGGTCTAAGCCAAGCTATTGGCATATTAGCTTCTTGAGGGGTAAGGAGTTGCCCAAAAAGTCCTAAGACATGTGTTTCTCCTCAAATTGTTTGTTCGGTCGAAGGACATATATGGGATGTTTTCGTTCTGTTGTCATCGGATTATCCGATGCCCCTGTCAATCTCTCATCGGTCAAATAGGTGTTCAATCCTCAAAACCCAACTCTGTCAGAACCTCAAATGATCCGACGCGTTCATCCTGGAAAACATCGGTCCATCCGATGTTCACTCTTCTGGAGCTGTGATCCATTCAACCGATGTCTACCTTCCTATAACGTCGGATCATCCGGTGTCAATATCACTCGGTTGAACACCCTTACTGTGATATTCGACCGATGTTCAAAACCCTAATCATCGGTTCATCCGATGTCGACAGCAATTCTTGAATATCCTTACTGTTGCAATTGACCGATGTTCACTGCATCTATCATCGGTCCATCCGGTGTTTGAAAAACGGCTAGGGTTTGGGCCCCACTATTTAAACCCGCGCGCCGGCCCAACCCTTTCTCTCCCCGACACCCCGTGCTCCCGCCGCCGCCGTCCCCTGCTCGCGCCACCGCCGCCGGCCACCTCTCCCGCGCGCCGCCGCCCTTCCCTCGCGCCGCCGCCGCCGTGCTCCACCCGCAGCACCGCCGCCGCTGCCTCCCCACGCGCCGCCGCCGCCGCCCCTCCAGGGAGCCGCCGCCGCTTCTCCTCTAGTCGCTGCCACCACCTCCTTCACCAGCCTCCACCGCCGGCAGTTCTCCCTGCTAGGGTTTCTCGCCCGAGCCATCCATCGTCGCCGTTCGTCGCCTTTCATCGATCTCGTGTCTTTTCGTCGACGAGGTTTGTTCCGTGCAGCGCGACGTCCTTCATTGTTCCCATCATCTTTTCGCTAACCCTTGCTCTCGAATTTCTTGAAGATGGCCCGTGATCGCAAAGGCAAAGGCAAGGCTATCGCGGAGCCCGCCGCGAAAAAGCGGAAACTTTCGAAGGATGAGAAGAAGGCCTTGATGGCCGCTCGCGCCGCCGAGGAGCGTGAGCGCGGCCGTGGGGGTTCCTTGAGGATCCGTGAGGCCCGTCCGAGGCCGCCTCCAGTGGTCGACGACTCCGACGCCGAAGAGGAGCCAGTCGAGCCTCTCGTCCGCCGGCGCTCAGCCCGGACTCGAGGAGGTCACATCGAGGCTGCTCCTCGTCCGAGACCGACGGCCGCCGACCGTCGTGAGGACAGGGAGGCTGAGAGGGACATCCATGAGATGGACACGGCCGTCCTGGTCCGTGAAGGAGTCCGTCTTGTGGACTACCGGAAGATGAAGGCGAAGCAACTCAGGAAGCTCAGATGGAGTGTTCTTCTTGAGGAGTGGTTCCCACAGCCCCGAGAGCTGCTTGTTGACAGTCGCTTCTGGACTGTCACCCAGGCGTCTCTCTATGAGACCTACAAGCGCCGGGGGCACAAGCTCTTTCAGCACAACCACCTGGACTGGAGGCAGCTTGCAGTGGCCGCAGAAACTGAGATCCGCCCCTTCTTTG
This sequence comes from Tuctoria greenei, assembly GCA_036927565.1. Classification (NCBI taxonomy): domain Eukaryota; kingdom Viridiplantae; phylum Streptophyta; class Magnoliopsida; order Poales; family Poaceae; genus Tuctoria; species Tuctoria greenei. The sequence continues at coordinate 106,084,521 of JAYESD010000010.1, forward strand.
AAAGGTACAGAGGCTTGGTAGAGCTACTGGACTATGAGAGGAGTGCCTATGTGGAAGAGTGGGTCCGTGTCTTCTACGCGACCCTATACATCTCAGAGGGCAGAAGATCCATTGCATTCATGTTCAATGGTCAGTACTACCATCTCACGAGGCAGACTTTGGGGCACATCCTTGGCTTGGACCTGCACGACACTAGCATACACGAGAAGGTCTATGGGCAGGCAGATCCACCGAGGAGGCCACTCACTGGAGGGGTAGCACCTCAGCTGGACGAGATCCGCTCCTTGTTTGGCCCCACATTCTCTCCAGATCAGCCGAGAGCCCCAGCACTCCTGACCCCAGCTGCGCGCATTGTGCACCTCGCCTTGCGCCGCACGCTCCTGCCAAGGTTAGGATACTTGGAGGGGTTCACGAGTCTCCAGCAGACCCTCCTGTTCTACATAATGAACGGGATGGATTTTGATATCATAGACATACTTCTCTGCGAGATGGAGGACGTTATTACAGATGGAGTGGGCATGATGAGGCAGATGGTCTATGGGCACTGGATCAGCTTTATTTGCTCTATGGTGGTGCCAGAGGGACATTCAGCACAGGCCCGGCTTGCTGACGAGAGCGTGACCCGCTTCGGCCACTACCGTGCGTCCGCTCCTGGAGACCGCCGCCTTGGCCGTCCAGTTGAGCGCCAGGTCAGGGCGCGCTTGACTGAGGAGGATTGGTCTGACCTCGAGAAGGAAGATGAGCGTCTGGCTGAGGCAGAAGCTCAAGGTGGAGACTTACAGCACGTCTGGTCCGAGAGCGACACAGACGACAGTGTCGAGGAGTACTTCCCTCCTCCTCCACCTTCACCGAGGCAGCACGACGCCGAGGCCGGAGGATCAGCTGCTCCGCCACCGACACCACCTCCTGTGTCCGAGGCGCAGGTGACGCAGCCGTCTGAGCTGACGTCGCTTCTTCAGCAGATGATCGAGCAGCAGCGCCAGGACAGGCTCGCTGCTGAGCAGGCCAGAGCAGAGCAGGCTGCGCGGCTCGCAGAGCTTCAGAGGCAGCAGACAGAGATGCAGCTAGAGATGGCCCGCCAGAGGCGCGAGGACACGGACCGGTTCACGAGTCTGGTGGACCAGATGCACCGGAGGACACTGGACCAGCAGCAGCAGACCCAACAGGCGATGATGGGTATCCTGGGGTTGATCACCAACCTCTACCAGCAGACCGGGATAGCCCTTCCGCCACAGCACACCGGTCTCAGTCAGCCTCCAGCAGCACCTCCTCTGGCTCCAGCTTCAGTTCCAGCACCGGCGTCGCCGATCCCGAGCTACAGCATGTCTCCACTGCTGGCTTCGCCGGTGCCGTTCCAGTTCTCGCCTCTCCCGGCCGTGCCTTCTCCACCAGCAGTTCCAGCTCCAGCGGGCCCTCCAGCAGCTCCAGCTCCAGCCACGTCAGCACCTCCGGCTCCTCCCGCTCCAGCACCAGCTCCGGCGACGTCTACCTCGAGCAGCTCCGACACCGCCGACGTCGTCCGCTTCACCGTCGCCCCGAGTGCTCCGGAGTCCTAGGTACTCCTCTTCCCTTTTTTGGTGTCTTGATGCCAAAGGGGGAGAAGAGTTAGAGTTAGGGGGAGTGTCTTGGGCTTAGGGGGAGTGCTAGTTATCTATTTGCTTTCAGACTTGTTATTGCTTCTATTTGAAACTTGATTGTTATCATTTGCTACTATTTGTAATTCAGTATGCTACTTCACTCTTATGATTTATATTTGATCACTGTTTGAGCCTTCGAGCTCCTTGTGTTGCATGTTGTTCCGATTACATTTCTTTATGAGCATTGCGTTTGCATTTCAAATTCCATTACTTTTATGCTCTACTCGTTGTGTTGTCATCAATCACCAAAAAGGGGGAGATTGAAAGCATCTAGGCCCCCACGAGGTACGGTTTCGGTGATTAATGACAACCGTTATTTACTACTAATGAGTTTGTGGATGCGAGGTTTCATGTACAATGAATCAAACGTCGATCAATCAATCATAAATGTCATCTACTGCTCATTGGATGCAAAAGGAGACCCCTCAACGAACTAACCTAAGGGGTTAATCGGAAACAAATGAAGAACTCGTACAACGACGCAACCTTATCAAAATTGGCAACACAAGAAGCTTCATATCCATCAGAAGAGCCATACAAACAAGTGTTCAAGAGGTCACAAGTCCAAAATCCAAAGGATCAGTCCAACTCAACTCGAAGGAAACAAATTGTTCACACCGGATCATCCGGTGATCTGAAGAATGACTGCATCGGTTGATTTGGACTCAACAGAAGAAGAAGACCTCAGAATGAAGTACACACCGGATCATCCGATGTGTATCAAGTAAACATCGGATAAATACAACAGTAAGCAAATTTTCTGAAGTGTTCTGAAGGACTGAACACCGGATCATCCGATGGTGAAGGCAGATACACATCGGTCGATTACAACAGAAGCAAATTATCAGCTCAACCAGACTAAAGATCTATTCATCAGATCCTCCGATGATGAAGGAGGTGAAGCATCGGTCTAATAACGGTCATTTCTGACAGAATGACGTCAGCCAATCAAATTAGACCGATGCTCATAAAAGGGGGTCATCGGATCATCCGATGTACACAGAAAAAGTAATCAGCCCACTTTTCCAACGGCTAATTCGGTTGGGCTGAGTATTTAACCCCCTCCCACCAGTCATTTCGAATAGGCTGAACAACAAGAGCACCACTACACATTCCCCAAGTGTCCAAGACTTAGAATACTCATTTTCACACTCTTGTAACCCTTTCACACCTCAAGATATAGGCTAGTTCCTCTTAGAGTTAAGCTTGTGTGCGTCCTCTCTGGGTGAGTGGAGACTCTAGAGTAGGGAGAGCCGTGAGGAAGTGCATTCTTGGTGATTGCACTCACCATTGTATCAAGAGGAGAGTGAAGAGATCGCTCCGGAGCTTGCCGAGACCATTGTGGAAGCCCGGAGGATCGAAGTTGTACAAGGCTTGAGCTCCACCTTGCCAAGGATGGCGAACGGAGGAAGTTAGTGGATTCCCTCGTCTCGGTGACTTGGGAGTGGCGATACCCTTAGGTGGGTGCCACAACGTGGACGTAGGTGGATCCTAGTGATCTCACCGAACCACGGGAAAAATCGACGTGTCCCCGTGTCTTCGAGCGTTTGCATTCCTCCTCCCTACTCCTTTACGATTACGCAATTCTCAATTCCGCACTTAATTCTCTTAATTGCACTGTTGGCTTGCTTAGAGAATTAGATTTCACTTAAGCTTTAAATTGACTTAAAATTTGAAGTAGCCCAATTCACCCCCCCTCTTGGGCATTCGATCCCTACAGCAGTGTTTTTGGTAAATACTTCTGCCATATCATTCATCATGTTACGCAACTCAGCATTTGAAATGCCATCACCACTATTTTATGAGATCGTTAGTAGTAAAAAAAGACAACAAGAAAATATTATCCCTAACAACTACAAAGGATAATGACAAAGTGGAAGTAGAATAACAAACTCTCAAGCATCTTACCACGCTCTAACAAGTGTTCTTACCAACACTACAAATGGCAAACGGTGACTGGTGTGAAAAACCAATGAAGCGTGAGGTGATTGCAAAGGTAACCTGTCCTTCTCAAGAGGAACTGGAGCTTGGATGGCACTTTTCATTTAGCAAGGATTAGCAACAATGCAATCAGATCGTAAAATTGAATAAGTGTCCAAAGTACTTGTCAAAGTTGCTGGCCTAAATGTGTTCCTAGTAGTTCAAGCTAGCAACACAGGAAACAAAATTGTAGGACACAAGGATGCAAGCACTTTCTTTTTTTATTTTTCTTTGTTTTTCTTTTATTTTTTTGTGTGGCTTTTGTATCTTTTTTTTTGCACTTGCCTTTTTCTTTTGTCTTCTTTGTTTTATTCTTCAGAATGTGCTGCAGAAGAAGAACGCAAGTTCTATTGGTATTGGCATTGGCTCGAGAGCAAGGACCTTATTTGATCGCTTAGGCGACATCACCAAAGCCCACTTCGTTCTCTCGCTCTCCTCGCGGCGCTCCTTGCTCGCGGAGCGTCCAACTGACGTAACGGACGGGGTTAAAAGAATCGACATCTTTCCCTGCAACCAGAAGAATAAGAGTTTCAAGCCCCTTCTTTAGAAACGAACCTTCTTTAGTACTACTGTAATTTTGCAGATTTTCTTCTCAGTCTTTAAGGACAATTAAGCACCTTCATAGGCCCCAAATCTAAAAACTTTGAAGAACAAGATTATAGATATATCTCTCCTCTTTAATTTTAGTATATGGAAGACCTATTTTGGATCAGAACAATAGGAGATATTGCCCCCAAAATACAGATTGTTCCGAATTTCTAGGTCGATAACAGATTCAGATCTAATGCAATTTTGACCTTAATAACTTTATTTATGGGAAACTAATGAATATAAAAGTTATAGAGTAATTCTTAAGCTTCACATAAAGTACAAGAACACCAAAACCAGAGTTTGTATGAGCGATATATGATTAAAATACTGAGCTGGATAGAGATGAATCTAATATGTACATGATGACGTGATTCAAAAGGATGAATCAACACAATGCAAAACTTAAACTAAAGCCAAAAACACTTTCTAAACCAGCAATATGACTCAACCAGGGACACAAACTCAACAAAACCAAATTGAAAACAAAAGTTGCAAAGGCTCAATGTGGTTTGGACAAAGTAATGAACAGATCTACTAAACTGTAAGGTTTTTTTGTAGCTTTTTTTTGTGGACTATAGGTATTAAAATAAAAACTAATGTAATGGATAGATGAATTACCTAACGCGGAACATGGAAATCTGATACCAATTGATAAGAAGGTTTAGGCCTGATCTTCCGAAAGGTAATGGATAAGTCGATTGATGGAGATCTCGACGTTGATGATCTGAGGCTCTCGAGCAGAACACAAAAACCCCTGCAATCACTACACCACTGCTCTGTTGGTTATCAACTGTGCTTCACACGATTGACCTCGCCGAGAAGGCTAATCCCTGCAAGTGCAACCGAGAACACAAGCAAGAATGTAGAAGACAAGATCTGAAATCGCAAATTTGGGGTTTCACAAACCGTAGAACGGTGATATTATTAATCTAAGCAAAACGAAATTGTTCATGATGGCTACTATGAAGTATATATAGGTGGGAGGAAGTACAAATGGTGTTGGAGTCGTGAACTAACCCTAAGACACAAAAATAAGGGATGTATACTTGATACAAGGCCCAATGGGCCAATACAGTGGCGCAACACCAGACAGAAATCTGGACTCAACTTGTTTCGACGATTCCTGAAGACTCCAGAAGAATGTTGATGTGGGACCAAATCCATTAGAAAGTTAATATTCTCTCTTTCAGTGCATATGTGGAACGTCAAAAACGGAGTCCGTATGCATCCTGGGCGTCGTCCGTTTTAAGGTGGGCTGCTTCTGGACTCTGAGTTGAACTCGAGTCCGAGTTGTAAACTTGTTCCATCAACTTGTGGACGTCCCAGCTGGTTCTCCATGTTCCCAAGGTCTTATCTCCTCACTTGTTGATCTCCTCCATGGTTCCTAATAACAATTAAATCATTACATAGCAATCCATTCTCAAATTCACATGGGTAGGCATTTAGGAAAGAGTTCACCTGTTGATTTAGTAGCCGCGCTCGTGCTCTCGTGATTGGTCCCTGTAGTTCAACATGTGTATCCACTATTGTGATGTACTTATCAGTACACCTCTATTTATATTAGGGTTTCCAAAGGAAACCGTTAGGGTTTGCGAAGTCCGGACTAGTCCGTGCTGGACACCATACAAGTCCGGTGTGTGGTGTGTGGAAAACCCTAAGTGTTGATATATACCAGACTAGTCTGTTAAGCTGCGGACTAGTCCGATCTTAGTCAAAGAGTTTTCAGACTAGTCCGGTCAATATCGGATTTGTCCGGTGTTGTGGAAAACTGTTCAACTGAGGACAAGTCCGCACTTGGAGGACTTGTCTGATTTTTAGTGAGAGGATTATTGGATTAGTCCGGTTGATATCGAACTTGTCCGATGTTGTGCAAATGTGAAGGGTTGCACACAAGTCCGCACTGGGAGAACTTGTTCATTTTTAGTCAGAGAGATATCAGACTAGTCCGGTTGATATCGAACTTGTCCGCTCTTCCTGTGAAATATAGTTGAATTATTTGTTCACTTGAGCTCTTGGGGTGTTTTTCTCCAACACACTCCATACAAAATAATGTAATCTTTTCAGCTCTTGAGCTCTTTTCCCTTTAAATCATCATTCTCTTTCCTTATTGTCCTTTCTTCCACATTTCTTTAAAACCTGCTCATCTCAATAATTTTGTTAGGATCTCATTGGTTTGTCATTAATCAACCAAAACACACAAGGGATTCCTAGATGCACTTTCAATCTCCCCCTTTTTGGTGATTGATGACAACCAATTGAGATTACACAAATATGACGAAAAATTCAGATTTTCATAAAGTGTGCACATATGAATTTTGAGCAAAAATAGCAAATGTAAGAGTAATACATATGCACACTATTTATGGTGGGGTGCAAAGCTATGTGTGTGAGCAATAATATTGATGTGGATATCATAAGAGGCATAATCATAATAACATCAAGAATACCAATCATACATAGCAGTTTTAAACAGAAACCATTGATCATAAGCATAACATAGTCATCATTTCACAACACATGTCCAAAAGCATGATGAGAGCATAATTAAAGTTTTACAAGCCCAAAAGCATGATAGAGTAGCAACAAAAAATACAAAAGAGGAATGGAGCTCTCTCTCTCTCTCTCAAACTAATGCTACGACCTAAGACTGCCCCTCAATCTCCCCCCCTTTGGCATCAAGGCTCAAAAAAGGAGGAGAAGGAGGTATCTACTCATCGTCGCCACCTTCATCCGCGTTGTTGGTCCTTTCTTCATCTTCTTCATCAGGCTGAGGAGGAGGATGAGAAAAACCACTCTTCGTGCCCCGAAGGCCAAAGTAGGCAAGCTCGAAAGGAGAGAGAGGTGGAAGCTCCGAAAAGTCAGAGTCAGAGTCTTCAGAGATAACTGGAGATCCAACTGGCTCAATCTCTAGTTTTTGGCATATTGCTTTGACATTGTCCTTCATGTATCTCATTTGCTCTTTTCTTGCATTTTTCACCTTATGAACCTTCACCTCAGTTTTGCGGCAAGAACCAAATATGGCAGCCAAGTATTTCATAATCCTACTAGCACCCTTTGTGAGATGGAGGGGCCCTTGTGCTAGGGGAAGGTCTTGCCTCTCCTAGGGCTCTCCTAGGAGCCTCTTCACTTGATGCAGGGGATGGAGCAGTTGGAAGAGCAGCTTGAGGCGGCTTCTGAGGCCTCAAAACTATATGCTCAACATCCTTCACAAATTCAATGCCAGTGACCTTCTCTATCATGTACATGATGTACGGTGCATAGACACATGAGAAATTAGGTGTGCAGGAGATATTTACCATGTCATTCCAGATGTAATTGAAGATATCAAACTTCCTCTTCCTGCTAATCACTTTCATAAAGGTTCTTAAGTAACCTTGGATACTCCCGACATCTCCATCTTTTGGAGCAATAGTCTTCCGGAGCACTCTTTTAAGAATAATGAAGAAATGATTCCTGTTCTTAGTTGAGGTAGGATTGTATTTGAGGCGACTGTCATAAAGAAAATCCATCTTGTCCCTATCCAAAACACCAATATTGTGAATCACAATCTCATTGCTGTCGATGTCCTCAAGGTGCAGCAGCCTGGCAAACTCAGCATAAGTAACTGTGTACTTGGATCCATGTGTCATCCAAGTCACTCTCCCTTCTTCAGAGCTGGCAAAATAGCAAGTTGAAAAGAACTGAGCAATGGCTTCATCATTCCAGTTATATCTGAAAGAAAATAAGTCCTTGAGACCATGTCTCTCTGCAACCTTTATCACCTCCTCAAAGGCATCACATCTCTTCCTTTCAAAATAGGTCCAGTCAATCCATTGGCTGTGAACCACTAGAGTCTTCATTTGGAGGTACACGGTGCTGTAGTAGTCCAAGTGGAAATGACTCCAGAATCTCGGGTCGGCTACCTTTTTCCCACTGCTATAGGGATCAATCTTCCTTAGCTTCCATGCTACATCACTTCCCTTGCCATTGAACTTCTATTCTGAGGGGTTCTTATTCCCTTGTCTTGGAGATGTCATCCTCAGGGGATCAATCGGGCCGGAGGCATTTCCTTTGCCCTCGCCCTTAACTTGGCGAGGAGACACCGAGCTGGGTCCAACCACATCTTTCACTTTGGAGGTTGGTTTCTTGGCTGGGACTTTTCTTCGCACTCGAGGTGGAGTGGGAAGGATTCAACATCACGCTCTTGCCTTTTGTTGGAGCGAGACTCCGAAACACGAGGCAACACTTCTTGATCTATCTCGGCTTCAAAGTCGAAGAGATTCTCATCCGAGCCCGACGTGGTCCTGACAAGGAAGATATAAAGGATATGGATAAGGAAGGATGACAAGGAATTGCATTGAATTGATGTAAGCTAGGGTATTCATCAGGGCATACCGGACTTGTCTGTTGTTCAGGGACAGACTAGTTTGGAGTACCAAACTTGTCCGCCCTGAGAACGGACTAGTCCATTATGCGACTGTTCAGACTCGAACTTAGCAAAATTTGAGGTTACTCAATGCAAAAGCGACCTAGGATAAATGAAATACATCAATAGAGTATGTATTGACATGAAGTACTAAGCTTTTGAGCAAAAACAAGGAGAATCGAAGGTTCTAGGGTTTGGAAAGAGATTTACCAAATCCTTCGATTCGAGGCGTTAAAGTGGTTCTTGGTGCGGATTAGTCTGGGGTTGTCGATCCCCTAGTGGTGGAGGTGGATTCCCACGGAGTTTTGGGAGGATTTGATGGAGATTTTGCGAAATCGCCTTGGGAGCACTCGAGTGAAGAGAGAGAATGTGAGATGAGTTGTGAGGTAGGAGAAGATTAGTTCTCCACCGGTCCTTAGGGGTTATGGAGTCAACAAATTGGACTAGTCCGTGGTAGTACCGGACTAGTCTGGACTAGCGAACACTTTGCGGACTAGTCTGCAATGTGTGGACTAGTCCAGGGTAACCACGGACTTGTCCGTGGTCAGCAGGATAGAAATGAACATAAACCTTTCGTATATATTTGAGGGTGCTTAAAAAGAAAAAAGGGAGCAAAAACATACAAATAATCTTCATGAATATGATCTGTAAACATACAAAAATCAAACTATGACCATAATTCACCAAGATCAAGTAATCAACATAGTTTTTCGGAGAAAATTGGGAGAGATGATTTTTCAACACAATCAACATGATCTTGAAGATGGCATACAGGTATGCAAGTTTTCAAGCCACGTTCCGAGCATCAAGGATATGTAGTTCATTTCGGAGCTCACAAAAGAGTTTTTCATCAAGTGGCTTGGTAAAGATATCGGGCAGTTGTTTTTCAGTGTTGTCATGGGAAATGGCTATGTCTTCTCTCAAAAAGTGATGCCGAATGTTTATGTGTTTGGTTCTAGAGTACTCAATAGGGTTATGGGCAATCTTAGTTGCACTCTCATTATTACAAAGGAGCGGAATAAAATTCATATTGTTACCGTAGTCCCTTAGAGTTTGTCGCATCCAAAGGAGTTGTGCACAACAACTCCCGTCTACAACATACTTTCCTTCAGCCGTGGATAAGGCAATTGAATTTTGTTTCTTGGAGGACCAAGAAACTAGGGATCCACCTAGTAATTGGCAAGTACCAGAGGTACTTTTTCTATGTACCTTGCATCCGGCATAATCTGCATTGGAGTATCCAGTGAGATTGAATTTTGAACCTTTGGGATACCAAAGACCTAGGTTGGGTGTATGAACTAAATATCTCAAGATCCTTTTAACGGCTATCAAATGACATTCCTTAGGATTGGCTTGAAACCTTCCCCACAAACATACACTAACCATAATATTTGGCCTAGATGCACATGAATATAGTAAATAGCCAATCATGGAACGATATACCTTTTGATCCACGTTTGGTCCGTCTTCATTGAGATCCAAGTGTCCTTTTGTTTCCATGGGAGTCTTTATGGGCTTCGCTTTGTCCGTTCCAAAAGTTTTGAGAATGTCTTGAGTGTACTTTGTTTGGCTTATGAACGTCCCTTCCTTTTGTTGCTTCACTTGGAATCCCAAAAAGTATCTCAACTCTCCCATCATGGACATCTCAAATCTATCTGTCATAATCTTACTAAATTCTTGACAAAAAGATTTGTTAGTCGAACAAAATATGATATCATCAACATAGATTTTGCAAAGGAAGAGATCATCATCAAAGTGTTTGGTAAACAAAGTGTAATCAACTTTACCAATTTTGAAGCCATTTTCAACCAAAAAATCTCTAAGGCACTCATACCAAGCTCTAGGAGCTAGTTTGAGGCCATACAGAGCCTTAAGCAGTTTGTACACATGGTCGTGGTACTCTTGATCTTCAAAACCAGGTTGTTGCTCCATGTACACCTCCTCCTTGATCAGTCCGTTGAGGAAGGCGCTTTTTACGTCCATTTGATAAAGCTTGAAATCATGGTGAGTAGCATATGCAAGTAATATATGAATCGATTCAAGCCTAGCTACGAGAGGAAAAGTCTTATCAAAATCCAAATCTTCGACCTGTGAATACCCTTTGTCCACAAGTCGTGCCTTGTTCCTTGTTACCACTCAATGTTCGTCTTGCTTGTTATGGAAGACCCATTTAGTGCCGACGACGTTGGACTTGGGTCTTTCAACAAGCTCCCACAATTTGTTCCTTCTGAAGTTGTTCAATTCTTCTTGCATCGCCATCACCCAATCCGGATCTTCTAATGCATCTTCAACCCTGTATGGTTCCAAAGAGGATACAAAAGATTAGTGTTCACAAAAATTAGCTCTGCGAGATCGAGTTATTACTCCCTTTTGGATGTCACCAATTATGTTGTTGACGGGGTGATCTCTTTGGATACTTTGGTGTACTCTTAGATGTGGCACTTGTGGTCTTGGATCTTCATGATTATCATCTTATTCTCCCCCTCGATAGTTTCCCTCATTGATGTTTTGATCACCTTGATCTTCTTGAGGTTGATCATGTGTGGAAGCTCCCTGTTGATCATTTTCCTCCACTTGTGGTTCATCTTCTTCATTCGCATTTGGAGGTGGCACATGAGGTCGAACATCGCCCAACGCCATTCCTCTCAATTCTTCACATGGAGCTTCTTCTTGATCTAGCACAAATTGATCAACTTGCTCTTCTTGAGAGCCGTTAGTTTCATAGAACACTACGCCACGTGCCACTTCAACAAGTCTGGAGGCCTTGTTGAAGACACAATAGGCGTATGAGTTCGAATCATAGCCAAGTAAGAAACCTTCATCGGACTTCAAAGAGAACTTCGAAACCCTAGGCTTCTTGTTTAAAATATGACATTTTGAACCAAAGACTCGAAAATATGAAATATTTGGTTTGTTACCCGTGAGTAGTTCATATGAAGTTTTCTTGAGCAACCGATGATAATATAGTCGGTTTATGGCATGACAAGCGGTGTTAACCACTTCAGCCCAAAACCTGTCCGAAGTCTTGTATCATCGAGCATTGTCCTTGCCATGTCAATGAGTGTTCGGTTCTTCCTTTCGGCTACTCCGTTTTGTTGAGGAGAGTACGGTGCTAAAAATTCATGCCATATTCATTCCTCATCTAGATACTGTTCAACTTGAGTATTCTTGAATTCTGTCCAATTGCCACTTCGTTCTTGATCTTCACTAAGAATTCATTTTGGGCATGCTTGATGAACTTCTTGAGGGTTCCTTGAGTTTCTGTCTTATCATGCAAAAAGAAAACCCACGTGAAGTGTGAAAAATCATCGACAATGACTAAACCATATTTATTACCGCTGATGCTTATGTAAGCAATTGGGCAGAAAAGATCCATGTGGAGGAGCACAAGCGGTCTTGTTGTAGTCATGACATTCTTCACGGGATGTGGTGCTCCTACTTGCTTCCCGGCTTGGCACGCACTACAAGACCTGTTTTTTCTCAAAAATGACATACTTTAAACCTCGGATGTGATCGTCTTTAAGGAGTTTTTGATGATTCCTCATACCAACATGTGCTAGCCGTCTATGCCATAGCCAACCCATGTTGGTCTTTGCAATCATGCATGTGTCAAGTTCGACTTTATCTTTGTTGAAGTCAACTAGATAATGTTTTCCCTTTAACACACCCTTGACTGCAACTGAGTTATCACTCCCTCTAGAGACGGTCACACCCTCATTAATGAATAAACAGTTATAACCTTTGTCACATAATTGAGATATGGACAAAAGATTATAATCCAATGAGTCAACATGTAAAACATGAGAAAGAGTATGTTGTGATGAAATTGCAATTTTACCGGTACCAAGCACCCTTCCATGACTATTATCACCAAAATAAATGCCTTCGCTTGGGTCTTCATTTTCTTCATATTCAACGAACATTCTTCTTTCTCCAGTCATGTGATTGATGCATCCACTATCTAGCACCAATTTTGCTCCACCGAATGAATAAGCCTGCAAAAACAGATTATGTCTTAATCTTAGGTACCCAAGGTTTCTTGGGTCCCTTGAGGTTAGTCACAAGTGATTTGGGCACCCACACACGGGACTTGGTGTTCTCATGGCGCGGCCCTACATATTTCGCATGAAATTTTCCATAAGCATTTTTTCGTAAGTACATATGAAGCATCAAAGGTTCTAAATAAAACCATTTGTTCATATGAGTTTACAATGTTCATTTTATCAAAGTTACTATGTTTTCCAACTTGAGAAGAAGTTCCTTTGATAAAAGCAATGCGATCCTTGTTATTCTCGTGGCTTCTAGCATTTTGCTTTTCACCATAAGAATACCCAATACCATATTTAACATTTGGAGGTCTTGTGACCAAGTATGCACTACGTGCATACTTGACTTTCCCATTATCAAATATGCCACTTTGGGAGGGATGCTTTTCTTTTGTCAATTTGGAATTTTCTTCCAAGTTGATATCATTTTTAGCACAAGTGAAAGTAAAAACAGCTTCGGACTTGATGTATTGACAAGGTGTGCTTGAAAAGGATGAAGACCCACATTGCTTGAGTGACTCAACCTGTGTTTCAAGGATCTTGTTAACTTTGGTTAGCAAGTTCTTTCTTGATGGACACATTTGAGTATTTTAACTTCAAACAAGTTTCCTTGCTTGAAGCTAACTCAAGTTCTAGTGATTCACTTTGCTTCTTTTCAAGTTAAAGGAGCTTTTCAATCTTAAGACATTTCTCCTTTTGGAGAATGATCATATCTTCTTGGCGATTGACTAGCTCCTCCTTATCAACAATCTTATCCATTAAAAATTTCATTTTAGAAGCTATTTTTCTATCTAGACCACTAAGCATGTTTTCTTCATCATTATGATCATCAATATCACTATCAAAATAAAGCGAGTAGGAAGGTTTAGTTGTGACCTTTCTTTTTCCTTCCTTGGCCATTAGACACGTGTGGTCGGTGTCCTTCCATGCGCCCATGGTTGGGAAGAGGGTGGATTTCTTCATAGCCTTCTTGATGGCTATGGTGGCCATCTCCTCTTCTTCTTCGGATGAGGACTCATCATTGGAGTCCCACTCCTTTCCTAGATGCGCTTGGCCATATTGCTACTTCTTCTTGAACATTTTCTTTGGTTGAGACTTGTAGTCTTTACTCTTCTTCTTGGTATCTTCATTTGGGCAATCGACTATGAAGTGGTCATATTATCCTCAATTGTAGCATGCCCGCCTTATCTTGGGTCTTTGTTTGTCCCTTTGTCTTCCTTCGTTTGAGCTATTACCTTTTCTTCTTCTCGTCATCTTCTTGAACCTTTTCATGAACAATATCATGTCTTCATCATTGACATCACTGCTATCATCATCATTATTATCTTCTTCAATAGCTTCTCGAGCTTCTTTTGATGTGGGCTTACAAGTTGACTTCAAAGCAGCTCCTTTCTTCTTTGCCGAGGTAAGGTCGACAATTTCCTTGACGTGCTTGGCTTGCTTCTCCATCATTTCAAAGTTGATAATCTTGCCAAGAAGTTCGTCCGGGGTCATTTTTTGATACCCGAGCTTTCTCTAATCATAGAGCAAAGAGTCACATTGTGAGGTATGAATTCTCCAAGAGTCAATTTCACAACCTCATGATCATTCCATTTCTTGCTACCATAAGCTCGGACTTTGTTGACAAGATTCTTGAGTCTATTGTACATGTCTTGAGGAGATTCACCATCTTCTATAGCAAATCTACCCAATTCAACTTCAATCGTATCTATCTTTGCTTCGTGTACATGACGGTCATGTTCATGTGTGATTTGTAGAGTGTCCCATATCTCTTTGGTAATTTTGAGTCCATCCATCTTGGTGAACTCGTCTCGGCTCAATGATGAAGTGATCACAGCTGCAGCTTGAGCATTCCGACGAATTGCTTGTTCTTGACTTGGTGTCAACTCTTCATCATTGTCTAGAATATCTATCCCTGTACAAACTATGATAAGAAAGTTTAGGCCCGATCTTCTGAAAGGTAATGGATAAGTCGATTGATGGAGATCTTAACAATAATGATCCGAGGCTCTCAAGTAGTTCATGAAAAACCCCTGCACTCACTACACCACCGCTCCATTGGTTATCAACCATTATGCACATGTTTGACCTCGCCAAGAAGGCTAATCCCTGCAAGTGCAACCGAGAACACAGGCAAAAACGTAGAAGACACAATGTGAAATCATGAAGTTTGGGTTTCACAAACTGTAGAATGGTGATATTATTAATCTAAGCAAAACCCAATTGGTTATGGCGGCTACTATGGATTATATATAGGTTGGAGGACGTCCAAAGGGTGTTGGAGTCGTGACCTAACCCTAAGACACGAAAATAAGGGATGTAGACTTCATACAAGGCCCAATAGCCTAATACGGTGGTGTAGCACCCTGACAGATTATAAACTTGATTTTGTTTCAATTATTCCGGTCGACTCCGAAGGAATATTGATATGGTATCTGCTTCATTGGAATGTTTATCCTTTCTCCTTTCCGTGAATATGTAGAAAGTCCAAAACGGAGATCGTATGCATTCTGGACGTCTGTTTTAGTGCGAAGACTCCGAGTTGGATACGATTTTAAGTTGGGCTCGGTTTCCATTTCTTTGAACAAATTCTCTGGCCCTTCACGTCCCTAAGACTTCCTCAAAGTACTCCTTGAACCTCTCCATGGATCCTAATCATATTTAAATCATTAGGTAGCAATCTGTGCTCAAAAACATACAAAGAAACATATAAGAACGAGCTCACCCCTGAAATTAATTGTTGCGTGTGAACTCTATTGATTGCGTCTTGCATGTTCAATGGAGTGTAGTTTGTATCCATAGAAGTGATGTCCTCATAATCCTCCCCTTCTTGAATTGGAGTCGTCCTCGACTCAAGTTCATCTTCTCTCATGTGTGGGTTGATATGTGCAACGCCATTAAATCCTCTTGTGTGCATCAAAGGAGGAGGCTAAGGTGGTGGACGATATAGTGCACCATCTCAATGTTCTCCATCAAATAAGCATGACCATTCACTTGAGCCAGGATCCCAAACAAATAAACATTGTGCTACATTTATTTGTGCAATGATAATGTGTCTGATCTCATCATTCCCCCCTTATTATTGACAAGCCGTCCTCGACTTGCTCGTATGTCCAGCAAAAAGGCTTGCTTTGCGGGTAGAATGAGCACTGCCCATATTGCTCAACCGCAGCAAACAATGCTCCTCTATTATAAGTTGTCTCCGCTGCAAGAAAAAAAATACTAGAAAAACTTGACAAAGAATTATTAGTGTTAGTGCATCCATTCATTCCACCATGTTGTTGCAGCACAAAATGGGATTTCTCATTTGAGCAGATGTAAACTATATGCACCATAAATTCACCACTATCTTCATAGTCGCCTATAGCATGAAAAATATTTCTACTTAACAAAGTTAATCCAGATTGGGAAAACATTCTACTCTCTGCAATATCTCCCAAGGTATTTAGAGAAGACAACAATTTTAGTTTATCAATTTCACAAGTAATGCAAATCAAATGCTTAATTTCAGCATATGTGGGTGATAACATATCAAACTCATTGACTTGTTCTAGCATAGGTATAACAACATTATCAACACCCAACTTCTCTTTACCACAAAGACTAGTAGGAAAATTAACTTGTGACAAAGGTACATCTATAAAAGCTTTCATAAGTTTGAGCTCTACAATAGTCTAATTGGTCAAAACATTCAGCACATCCCAAAACTTCTCACGTTCTGTATTTGTAGAATGTTGTGTGTTACCTTTATCGTTATTTTCAGCCGTGGTTTTGAGTGCATTATGAGTTGATCCATCTAAAATTTCACAAGTGTTGTCAAAAGCCTCGTTTTCTTTTGCATCATCTACATTATTTTCTATATTGTCTTGCAAAACGTTAGACACAGAAGGAGGTACAACAAGAAATTTTTCCTCAAATTGATGCACTTCATCTTTGTAATTAGATACATTCGCAAAAGTTTCTCGCATGCAGATTTTCATACCCTTCCATGTTTGAGGTTTTTATAAATCATTTAAATTGTTCCACCAAGTTAATGCACAATCTACTAATGCGCTTACAACATTTCTAATCTTTCTCCTCTCGCACATATGACATTGTTCAAAAAATTTATCCAACTCGATTTCCCATATAATATATTCATCGTAACCAAAACCATCATAGGAGGGAAGAGATTGGAAAATGTAATTACTTATTGTGAAAGGAGTTGTAAAGGTGGTCTAAATGTCATGTGAAACCTTGGTTGATGTTTGATTCTTAGTGCGCAACTCCATCACCGTCTTCATCATGTCAATCATCTCAGCATATAATGCATGATTCTTGTTTTTACTTGACATTATTAGTAGCAAACAAAAGACAACAAATATATGTTATCCCTATCAACTACAAAGTATAATGGCAAAGTGGTAGTGGAATCACACACTCTCAAGCGTCTTACCACACTCTTACAAGTGTTCTTACCAACACTGCAGATGGTAAACAGCGGACGGTATGAAGAAACCAATGAAGTGTGGGATGATTGCAAAAGGTGTATTGATTTTGCTCAAGAGTAAGGTGTAGCTTGAATGACACTTTATATATAGCAAGGATTAGCAACAATATAAACCAGATAGTAAGGTTGAATAAGTGTCCAAAGTACTTGTCAAAGTTGCTGGTCTAAATGTGTTCCTAGTAGTACAAGCTAGCAAGACATGAAACAAAAACTATAGGACACAAATGATGCAAGCACTTCTGTTTTCTTTTTTTCACCTTTTTTGTGCGTCTTTTTTATATTTTTATTTTTGCACTTGCCTTTTTTCTTATGTCTTTTTTTTTTCTAGAATGTGCTGCAAAACAAGAACACAATGCAAGGCAATCAAAGATATCTCAGAGGTCTGTCACAGATTTTTTGCTCAATCTTCCAAGGAGAATTAGGCACACTTAGAAGCTCAAAATAGAAACACTTACAACAGAAAGATTGTAGATATATCTCTACACTATAATTTCATTATATGGAAGACCTATTTTTGACAAGAACAATAGGAGATATTGCACCTGAAATACAGACTATTCAGAAATTCTAGGTCGAGAACAGATTCAGAACTAATGCACTTTTGACCACGATAACTACGTTTTCTGGGAATACTATGAATACAAAAGTTGTAGAGAACTTCTTTAGCTTTCCATAAAGTATAAGAACTCTAAATCCGAGTTCGTATGAGTGAGATATCATGAAAATACCGAACTGGATTGAAATGAATCTAATCTGGATGTGATGACGTGATTCAAAAGAATGAATCAACACAACACAAAACTCAAACTAAATCCAAAAACACTTTCTAAACCAGCAATATGACTCAACCACGGACACAAAATCACCAAAACCAAACTGAATAACAATGTTGCAAAGGCTCAATGTTGGTTTGGACAAAGTGATGAACATATCTACTAAACTGCAAGTTTTTTTGTAGCTTTTTTGTGGACTCTAGGCATGAAAAACAAAACTAATGTAATGGATAGATGAATTACCTAACGGGCAACCTGGAAATCTGATACCAATTGATAAGAAAGTTTAGGCCCGATCTTCCGAAGGTAATGGATAAGTCGATTGATGGAGATCTCGACGTTGACGATCCGAGGCTCTCGAGTAGAACAGAAAAACCTCTATAATCAGTACACCACCGCTCCATTGGTTATCAACCATGCTGTAAACGATTGATCTCGCCAAGAAGGCTAATCCCTTCAAGTGCAACCGAGAACACAAGAAAGAACATAGAAGCCACGATCTGAAATCTCGATGTTGGAGTTTCACAAACCATAGAACGGCGATATTATTAATCTAAGCAAAACCCGATTGATTATGGCGGCTACTATGGATTATATATAGGTGGGAGGACGTCCAGAGGGTGTTGGAGTTGTGACCTAACCCTAAGACACGAAAATAAGGGATGTAGACTTGATACAAGGCCCAATAGCCTAATACGGTGGCGCAGCACCCTGATAGATTATGAACTCGATTTTGCTTCAATTATCCCCGTTGACTCCGATGAAATTTTGATGTGGGATCTGCAGCATTAGAATTTTCATCCTCTCCCCTTTCCGTGAATATGTAGAACGTCCAAAACGGAGATCGTATGCGTTCTGGACATCCGTTTTAGTGCGTACTACTCCTGGACTCCGAGTTGGATACAATTTTAAGTTGGGCTCGGTTTTCCATCTTTTCTGAATGAATTCTCTGGCCCTTCATGTCCCTGGGACTTCCTCAAAGTACTCATTTAACCTCTCTATGGATACTATTCATAATTAAATCATTAGGTAGCAATCTATTCTCGAAAACTTATAAGGAAACATATAAGAACGAGCTCACCTCGGAAATTAATTGTTGCGTGTGAACTCTATTGATTGCATCTTGTATGTTCAATGGATTGTTGTCTGTATCCATAGAAGTGATGTCCTCATCAAACTATATGCCACAAACTTGGGTTAAGAGATATAAGTTGCAATTTCATATTTTGTCTCCACATTGAATAGTCATTTCTATCAAAGTAAGGTGCTTTGCCTAAAGGAATTGATAAGTAATGACTATTATTAGAATTTATGCGTTCATAGTCAAAAGGCTATCGGGAGTAGTCTGTGTGACTACCCCCATCTTCTTTTCATCGTCGATCTTCTTCTTACCTTTTGAGGAGAGTGCCTTCTTCCGTAGAAGAGCCTTGAGTTCAAGCATCTCCTCATCATCATCCTCACAGACTTGAATGACATCGAGGAGCTTTTCTAGCTTTTGGTTTCTTTCCTCATCACCCTTTTCATTGTTGAGGCCCTTGTGTACATCCTTGATGTCCGACATGGTCTCTTCGAGCGGTGAGTCTCTTTTGAAGAGTTTGGCTCTGATACCAATTGAATGTAGCACTTTTATTGGACCCTAAAAACACTTAACAAATAGATCAAATACGAGTAGGTGAGACTAGTCCGTTACTGTGCGGACTAGTCTGGTGTGCGCGTACTAGAAGATACAAGTAAATTGATAATTCTACTTCTAGCACACTATGCAGTGGAAATCATATTACAAGTAAAGTGTATTGAGCTAATGAACCATTGTATTACAATGATCAAGTATGATACTGTCGACTGTTGGAGTCGGCAGATCCCCTGACACTACTAAAGTGTTGAAGGAGTTTGTAGTTCGGTTTGGGCGCGCGGAGACTCAAGAAGGTGAAACACGATTGGACACGAGTGACACAGTGGTTTACGTGGTTCGGGCCGCCTGAGCGTAATACCCTACTCCACGGGTGTGTGTGTGTTGTATTAACTTGTGAGCTTGAGAGCCTTCGAGAGTTCTCTCCCTCGTGTATCGTCGGTTTGTCCTTTTATAGTACAAGGACAAACTGTTACAAGTCAGCCTGGCCCGACATGTGGCCCTGGCGGTTACTAGTATTGATACACGAGATTAATTGTTGTTAATAACCCTGTACCGGCTCCGACAGTGCCGTTACAGGTGTTAAGATCGTCCGATTAAGTGTCATTAAAGTGGAATTAATGATAATTAATCAGGTCTTGAAGTCCGCGCCTGTCCTTTGAAGATCCGGAGCCGTTACAATGTCTCCCGGAGGTTTGAAGCGGCCAGCTCCGACGTATGGACACGTGGCAGCTCCGGAGCTTGCTTGTGGGAAGCGGGAAGCTCCGGGGTGGCCTGGCACGTGTCAGGTCCGGAGCTTCTCTCGGTCAGGGGTTAAGTCCGGAGGTGCCGTTTCGGTACCTAGCCCGGAGCTTCACCCTTGCGGGTGGTAGCTCCGGTCTGACAGTACACGTGGCAACCTAGGGGTTAACCATGTTGGAGAAGCAGGTCCGGTTATGTCTGACAAGTGGGCCTCCGAGGGTCTTCAATTTGAGTATACGTCCTTCTCTTGAGATCTTTGTAACCTCAGGGGGTATATGGTTTTTAGGGTACCGACAGTGGCCCCCTGGACCTACCTCCGGGGAAAGTCACCGGGGTGAAGTCATTCCGTCGGAGGTGGGTCCATACTCGCGACTCTTGAACTGGGTCTTCAAGGGTCTTCGGAGGTGCCGTTGGCGGGGCTTTACGGTTAAATCCCGACGCGTGGCGCACCTCAGGCGGCAGATAGGATCTTTGGCGTGCGGATCTCTCGCAATTGAAGGTCGCCAGTTCCCGATACGAAAACCGTATCGGTTCCGCGCGCCTTGTCAGGTCGCCGCCTTTGGGTTTCCCGCCTCGTGATGACAACTGTTCGCCTGGGTAAGAACCTCGACTTGATCGTCAGGGTGGTCCCTGGCCCTCTTGTCATCGGCAGGGTTGAATTCTTGAGTAGTATCCTTGACTCCCCTGCAGTTTCCATCCAAGCGTTGCGAGGGCTTACTTAAGAAGGAAAGCGCACCGTCGGGAGTTCTTTACGCTTCCCATCTGTTCTTGCGCTCAAACTCCCAACTTGTGCTTTGCTCCTCTTCTCTTGCCTAGCTTTGCTGCGATGGAGTTAGGTCTGCGTGAGAGTCGCTTGAAGACAGACGGCGATCTGAAGAAGGTCCGGGCCCTCATGGGGTGGTCTTCGGACTTCTTCAACCACTCGGTCCGCGCCGGCGGAGAGCTTCCCTTTAAAAAGGAGCACTCCGGCGAGATGGTGTACTTTTCATCGTACGCCATGGTGGGGCTGATCCCACCGTTTTCTTCTTTCTTCTTGATGCTGCTGGACTTCTATGGTCTGCAGCTGTACCACCTTGGCCCTCACTCCATTCTCCTTGTGTCCATCTTTGTCCACTTCTGCGAGATGTGGGTGGGCATCCCTCCCTGCATCGAGCTCTTCCGAACCTTTTTCACCGTCCAAACCACCGGCCGAAGCGACGAGTATCTTGGCTTCTACTACTTCGTGAAGCGCAAGAAGTGCCCGTTCAAGTACCTCCGGTCATTCCCTTCCGGGAAGTGGGATGACTGGAAGAAAGATTGGGTAGTCGTCCGGGTGGAGGAGCATGAGCGGTTGGAGTTGCCAGACGGTCTGCCCGGCATTGACACGTCGGTGTGGAGCGAAGTTCCGGTGCTGGCGGCAGCTTTCGACCCCGTCCTGACCAGGATCCGCCAATGTGTGGAGGGAGGATTGACTCCCCAGGCGGTGTTCTGTAACTTCCTGTCCAACAGGTGGGCGCCGCTGAAGAGGAGGGAGAAGCTCGCCTGGGCCCTCAACAGCGTGATGGACGAGGACCGGGTTGAGACCGGGTTGAAGTCCAGCATGGTGGGGAAGTCCTTGGAGTTTCATCTCAAGAAATTCCAGCACGGCATCGATGTTGACGGAGAGTACTTGACTCCGCCGCCGGCTTTCCTCCCCCTGAACGTGGAAGTTGAGTTCAGCAGGGAGCTGCGGCGGAAGATGCCCGCGCTTGACGACCTTGGCGTCGTCGAGAGAAGATCAACCGCCCGGTTGGCGATCCCCGGGTTGCCCGAAGGCGGCTCCGCCCCTGTCTCTCAGCCAAGAGCTGAGGTCATCGGCAAGGGCAAGGAGCTGGCGGAGGAGCCGGAGAGCCGGAAGAGAAAGCTGCGACATGCTGATGGAAGGTCCGTCGGGCTTGCCACCTCCCCCCCCGTCCCCCGTCCTCAGGAAGGAAGATCCCCCGCCGCCGTGGCGGCTGTCCCCGTGGTGGGGTCTTTCCGGAGCGCTACTGTTCCGGCGGTGGGATCCTCCCGGAGTGCGACTGTCCCCGTGGTGGATCCCTCCGGAGGTGCCAGCTCCGGGCACGCGACCCCGGCACCAGAAGCGGTGAGGGCCTCCAGGTCCAGGAGTTCCTCTCGATCAAGGAGAGCTCCGACCCGGGAAACGCCCGCGGCTACGGCAAGTCCTGGGAGTCCTCCGGAGCTCCTACGCCGACCGTGGCCAGCCCGGAATGTCCGGGAAAGAGGTTTCGCGCAAGCTGGTGCGTGAGCCTCCCAAGGTAATTTTTCTTGCTTACCTCGATTAACTTTTAATTGTAGCATCTGTTTGCTCAATTTCTTCGTTCTTTATCTGCAGCGTTTCTAAGAAGGGGAGTGAAGCTCCGCCCTCAGCCACAGTGTCTGAGGCTGCGAGGGCTTCTGCTCCAGCCCCAGTGCCGCCCCAAGCGGAGGCTGCGACAGCTCCGGCGCCGGCTGTCGTGGTCATGGACCTCGACTCGTCTCCAGAAGTTCCCGTGGTAGCGCCGGACCACGGGATTGAAGATGTGCCAGCGGCACCCGTTCCGGAGGTGGAAGCTTCGGGTCCTGGCGCTGCAGAAGTAGAAGCTCCGGCTGTTGAGTCGGAGGAAGTAGCGGTCCCGGCTTCGGAGCCGGAAAGTGCTGAAGCCCCGGCGGTTGAGCCGGAGGTAGTTGAAGCCCCGGCATGCGAGCCGGAAGTTGAAGTAGTTCCGGTAGTTGAGCCGGTTACTTCCGAAACTCCGGTCGCAGAGCCGGTGATTGTTGGAGTGCCGGCCGCAGAGCCGGTGATTGTTGGAGCGTCGGCCGCAGAGCCGGAGGCTGAAAAGGCGAGGGAGCTTGAGCCTCCCTCAGAAGAAGTGTCCCGGCCGGAGCCAGTGGAGGCGACGACGTCGATGGTACCCGTGGCAGAGCCAGAGTGCCTGAACGAAGTCGCCGGCCCCCAGCCTGAGGGGGCAAATGAAGACTTGGTGGCAGGACCTCCTTCGATGGCGACTGAGGCCATCCCGGAGGAAGGCCCTAGCGCTTTGGAAGCTCAGGGTTCCGCTCTTGTAGAGTGGGACCCAATTTTTGTAAATGAAGACCCGCTGGAACCAGCGAAAGAGACCCCAGCAGGTCCGGAGCCCATCTCTCTGTCGATGTCCATCGACAACGCCTGCTCCAGTCTTCGTCAGGTCCAACTGGCCTTCTTCCACGACAGCAAGGCTCTTGAAGAGGAGCGCCAAACCCTTAGGCGGTGGCGTAATCGGCTCCAATTCGAGACTAAGCTGGCGCAGTCGAGGCTTGCGGATGACAAGGAACGGATTAGGCGGGAGAAGATCCGCCTGGAGCTCTGGGGTGAGCTGCTGGACGAGAGGGAGAGCATGACTCACGCCCTTGATGCTCAATCCCGGGAGTTCCATGACCAAGCAAAGGCTGCTAACGACGCGACCAATGCTCGGTTTGATCAGCTCGAGGCCATCAGTACCGCACTCATCAAGCGCCGAGAGGCACTTGAAGGAAGGGAAAGACGGCTTGAGGATGAGGAGCAAAAACTCCTGGAGCTACGGGATGACGTCTTGCGACGGGAAGAAGAGCTCGCCGAGAAAACAGCTCTGGCGGACAAGGGCCTCGAGGAGCGCGCTAAGAAATTGGAAGAGCGTTGCCTCGAGGAGGAGGAGAAGACCTGGGTGCAGGGGCAGGAACTCTACGAGTACGAGTGTGCCCTCGTCGCCCGGGAGAAGAAAGTGGAGGCTAGGGAGAAGGACCTGGTCGATCGCCGGAACAAGATCCACCTCCGGGAGGAGGAGCTCGGAAGACTTGAGAAGCGGGTTGCTGCGAAGATCCAGCAAAACGCCAAAGAAGTTGAGCTCCTCGCCCGCGAGAATTCAGAGCTGACGGCGGCCCGGAGATCCCTGGAGGAGCTGAAGAACTTGAGGAAGGCGGACTCCCTACAGATTTGGGAGTTCCTGGGTAAGGCCGACGATGCGTTGGCGCCGATGGGTTTCAGCCCCGTGCTCCCGGATGATCCGGAGCCGGAGCCGGACCTTGCGCTGCAAGCGTTGAGCGCCGCAGGCAGCAAGCTCTCCAAGGTGGGCGACGTCATCGCGGACCAACTGGAGGTCGAGGGGCAATCCCTGGCTAGGAACGTCACAGAGTATGTGTTGACGTGCTACACCAGCCGGAACCCTCGATTTCCTCTGGACCCGATGCTTGAAGGCCCCGTCGAAGGAGAAGGCGAAGCTACCCGAGCCAACGTGTCGGAGGTCGCCCACAAGGTCGCCGAGTTCTTCCATAGGGTCTAGGACCGTCTCTTTTAGCCTTTACTTGTATCTTCTCTTCTTCCTCAATTTTGTAATCCCTTGTCTCCAGATGTAATCTCCGGTCTTCAAATGAAATGAAATCCCCACTTTTTTGCGAATTTCATTTTTTGTCTTCAACATCTTTATCTTCACTTGGCCCCCTGGTAGATGTGCACAATTTGATTGTGGACATGTACCAAAAGGATGTTGAGTTTTGTTGAAG
This sequence comes from Tuctoria greenei, assembly GCA_036927565.1. Lineage (NCBI taxonomy): Eukaryota > Viridiplantae > Streptophyta > Magnoliopsida > Poales > Poaceae > Tuctoria > Tuctoria greenei. The sequence continues at coordinate 106,109,328 of JAYESD010000010.1, forward strand.
ACGAATTTGCTTCGAACTTGTGGAATTTAGGTCCGAAGTTTTTGATAGTGAAGGTCCCCTGAAGTTGTCGGAGCTTAGAAGCTCCGGCACTGTCCATAGCTGGAGCTTAGTAGCTCCGGCAATAGCCTCTATCAACACATTGAGCGTCGATAGTTAATACTCCAAGGTGTCGGAGCTTAGTAGCTCCGGCAATGACCTTTGCCACACTTGATTTGTTGGCAACAGACTTCAGTGATGGGGTCTTCTCACCATCTTTTAGTCAACGCCGACGGTTGACGCTCTGGTGGGAGTCGGAGCTTGGTTATCTCCGGTTTTTCTCCCTCAACGTAGGGTTCATTTTTCCTGCACACTTAAGCCAAGAAAAATAGTAAAATTCGTTCCTTGTCTATAACTTCGTCGCAGCTTACGGTTCTCAAGAGAATTTTAAGTTGAACACGATTTTTAGCACGACTGGATGAATTGTCTTTTCTTTTAGATCCAACTCTCCATGGACCCACCTTACTTTGGCCTGCTGGTATGTAGGTAGAGTGGCGTACTTAGGGTGCTTGACCAGGCTAAGTCGATAGCGCACTCCGGCCCTAGAATGGCTTGGCGGCTTTCAGGCGAGTTGACCACAGACGATACTTAAATCCAAAAAATCTGACAATTCAACTCGAATCGTATGCAAACCGGTCAAACTAGAACTTCTTAAGAATTGCACGTTTATGTTATAGACAAGAAAGAGAAAAATAAAAATGTCGAGCCTATGCAAAAATGACTGCACGTGGAGTCTATTTCACATGAAGATGTCTTTCATTATAGGTCCGGGGTACAGGGGAAACAAGTACACTCTTAGGGTACGGAACCAGGCTAAGTGTGTTTGGTTTCTCGTTTGACCCAGGGTAGTTAGCCACACTTCTAGTCCGGAGACTGTATCAAGTGTTGCATGAGCTCTTCAAACCTTTCGGGAAAGGTCCGGCTGCTCTCCCGGAGGAACTACCCGACTCTGTACAATGACTCTATAACATACATTTCAAGTTACTTAAGACTCACCTCCGTGGAATTAAGTGTAGAACTTACGGAGGTGCTCGATGTTCCAAGGATTTGGGAGAGGTGTCCCATCCTCGGTAGCCAAGCGAACGCTTCCGGGACGGGATACTTTGATCACTCGGAAGGGCCCTTCCCAGCCGGGGAAAGGTTTGTTTTGCCCTTCTCTGGATAGTATTCTCCGTAGCACCAGATCGCCTTCCTCGAGCTGTCGGTTGTGTACATGCCGCTGGTGATAGCGCCGTAGAGCTTGGCGGTATCGGGCATTCCGAACAGCTGCTTGGCACCTTCCCTCCTCGAGGAGGTCTAGGTCTTCACGCCGGAGCTGGTCCTGCGCGGCTTCGTCGAAGGTCCGGACTCGGAGGGAACCCAAGGTGATTTCCGGAGGAAGGATCGCTTCAGCTCCGTACACCAGAAAGAAGGGTGTTTCTCCGGTTGCCCGACTTGGAGAAGTCCTGTTGGCCCATAGAGTGGGCGGAAGCTCTTCGATCCAATTGGCTCCGTGCTTTTTCAAGCGCTCATAAGTGCGTGTTTTGAGTCCTTTAAGGATCTCTGCATTTGCTCTCTCGGCTTGTCCATTGCTGGCAGGATGAGCTACAGAAGCGTAGCAAACTTGTATGCCGAGGTCTTCGCAATATCCTTGAAATGCGGAGCTTGTGAACTGAGTCCCATTATCAGTGATGATCTTATTTGGGACTCCGAATCTGCTCACGATGGATTGTAGAAAATTGATTGCAGATTGTTTGTTGATCGTCACAACGGGAGTAGCTTCCGGCCACTTGGTGAACTTGTCGATGGCGACGTACAGGAACTTGTAACCTCTGACGGCTCTTGGGAAGGGTCCCAAGATGTCCATCCCCCACACAGCGAAAGGCCATGTAGGAGGTATCATTTGTAAGGACTGAGCAGGTGTATGAATTTGCTTTGCATGAAATTGGCATGCTTTGCATTTCTTCACTAGCTCAGTGGCATCCTGGAGCGCTGTAGGCCAGTAGAAGCCGTGCCGAAAGGCTTTTCCGACCAGCGTGCGGGAAGATGCGTGGTTCCCACACTCGCCTCCATGGATTTCTGCGAGGAGCTCGCAGCCTTCTTCCCTTGTGATGCACCGCATTAGGATGCCGTTGGCACCGCGCCGGTAGAGATCCCCTTCTACCAACGTGTATCTTTTAGCCAATCTGACTACCCGGTCAGCGGATACATCATCGTCAGGAAGGATGTTGTCTTTCAAGTAGTTCCGGATCTCCGAGATCCATGCATCGGAACTGACTTGAGCATTTGAGTCTTGCGTGCTGGGTTGCTCGGAGCTTCCGGCAGCACCTACGACCCTTGATGGCTGCCATGGTAACAGGGCCATCGGGACCGTCAGCTTCGGGATGCTGATCTCGCCCCCTTCGTTCAGTTCGGCAGGCTGAACTGTGGGTTTTGACAACCTCCGAACAAAGGTTCCGTCAGGAGCCGGAGCTCCAGTTGACGCCTTGGTCGAGAGTTCGTCAGCTTCAGCGTTGTGAGCACGCTGAACATGGTGAAGGTCTAGGACTTCGAAGTCCTTCTGAAGCCTCTGGACTTCAAGGAGGTAAGCAGCCAGCTGGAGATTATTGCAGGAGCATTCACCCTTCACCTGCTTGATGACGAGTTGTGAATCTCCTTTGACCAGCAACTGCTTAACACCGTATGATAGTGCCACCTTTAATCCATAGATGAGTGCTTCGTACTCCGCCATGTTGTTGGTTGCCTTGAAGTCAAGGTGTACCATGTATTTCACCTTCTCCCCGGTTGGTGCAAGGAGAAGGATTCCAGCTCCGGCTCCCTGCTTCTGCATGGAGCCGTCGAAGTTAAGGGTCCAATGAGGCTTTGTGAAGATTGGAACTTGAGGTTCCGTCTTCTGCTCGCTGGGGCCCCCAGGGTTTATTGGAGAGGGAGTCCATTCTGCCACGAAATCTGCCAACGCTTGACTCTTGATTGCTTGTCTCGGAATGAATTCAAGATCGAATTCAGCCAATTCCGCTGCCCACTTTGCAATATTCCCAGTTGAATTGGGATTATGCAGGATCGCTCGAAGTGGATATGAGGTCACCACCGAGACTTTGTGAGCTTGGAAATAATGTCGAAGCTTCCTTGAGGCAATAAGAACTGCATAAAGCAGTTTATGCACCTCTAGGTATCGAGTCTTGGCATCATGTAACACTTCACTGATGAAGTATACCGGGCGTTGAATGGTCCGGACCCTCCCGGAGGGGTCCGGAGCTTCCTCTTCATTGATCCGGACCCTCTCGGAGGGGTCCAGACTCTCTTCGGGGACCTCCGGGTTCTGAGTGGAGGAACCCGGAGCTTCTTCAGGAATGACCTGGATCCTCTCGGAGGGATCCGGGTCCTCTGAAGTGGCTTCTTGTGGGTTCAAGTCTGGGAGCTGGGACCCAGACCCGCTTTTAGGAACCTCCGGACCCTCCCGAAGGGGTCTGGATTCCTGAGTATTGGGTAGTTCCGGTCTCTCCGCAACCAGAACCATACTGACGACTTCGTCAGTAGCTGAAATGTAAAGCAATAAAGGCTCACCAGGGTTCGGAGCTACCAAGACTGGTAGGGTGGTGAGGAACTGTTTCAGCTCCTGGAATGCCTTCTCTGCTTCTTCAGACCATTGGAATGGTCCGGACTTCCTCAGTAACTTGAAGAAGGGAAGTGCCCTTTCCGCCAGTCTTGAATTGAACCGGCTGAGGGCTGCTAGACATCCAGTTAATTTTTGGACGTCTTTGATGCGGGTTGGTGGCCGCATGTCTTCAATGGCTTTTATCTTCGCCGGATTAGCCTCTATGCCCCGGTGACTTACCAGGAAACCAAGAAGCTTTCCGGAACTAACCCCGAAGACGCACTTGTCTGGGTTTAGCTTCGTGCGGGTGGCCCACAGCTTGTCGAAGACAGCCTGCAAGGTGTCCAAGAGGGACTCCTTGTTCTTGACTTTGACCACGATGTCATCGACGTACACTTCCACTATGTCTCTGATGAGTTCTTCGAAAGTTTTGTACATAGCTCGTACAAAAGTTGAAGCTGCATTCTTGAGACCAAACGGCATGGCCGTGTAACAATATAATCCATCTACTGTGATGAATGAAGTATGCTCTTCATCCTCTCTAGACATCCTGATTTGATGATATCCAGAATATGCGTCTAGAAAACACAGTAACTCGCACCCGGAGGTGGAATCCACTATCTGATCTATTCTAGGTAGTGCGAATGGATCTTTTGGACATGCCTTATTCAGTGTGGTGTAGTCGATGCACATCCGAAGTTTCCCGCCGGCCTTGGGCACAACGACTGGGTTTGCCAGCCATTTTGGATGGTAGACTTCTCGGATAAATCCAGCTTCGAGCAACTTCTTCACTTCTTGTCGGATGAAGTTTTGTCGCTCTATAGATTGCTTCCGAGGCTTCTGATGCACAGGCCGAGCGTCGGGGCAAATCTTCAGATTGTGCTCAATCACTTCCCTGGGGATCCCAGGCATTTGTGACGGTTGCCAAGCAAACACGTCAACGTTAGCCCGGAGGAAAGTGATGAGCGCGAGTTCCTATTTGTCATTCAATCCACCCGATATGCGGGTGGTTTGAGTGACATCGGAACCAATTTGGACGACTTTGACGGGAATGTCGGTGTCGCCGCTTGGCTGCACACGGGGTGCAGAGGTCGAGCCTCGTTGCCGAATGCTCGGAGGTTGTGGAGCTTGCTTCTGTCTGGAGTCCTCCTCTTGCGCTGTGGTGAGTGCGTGGAGTTCCTCCAGAGCAGTTACTCCGGCAGTGCGATCTCCGCGGATCCGGAGAACGCCTACTGGTGTTGGCATCTTCAACACCAGGTATCCATAATGAGCAGCTGCCATGAATTTGTACGGGGCAGGTCTACCCAAGATGGCGTTGAATGGTAAGTTGATCTGAGCGACATCGAAGACCAACTTCTCGGTGCGATACTTCTCCCGGGTCCCGAAGGTAACGGGGAGAGTAATAGCTCCGAGTGGGGTAATGGCCCCCGGACCTACTCCGGAGAAAGGTCGAGAGGGTTGGAGGTCCGAAGGTCGGAGCTGAAGCTTAGTGAAAGCTTCAAAGCTGATGAGGTTAAGCCCCGAACCTCCGTCTACCATGACATGATGGAGCTGGATGTTGTTGATGGTGGGAGATACCATCAAGGGTAATTGGCCAGCTCCGACCATGCTTTGAGGACAGTCCGAAGCATCAAAAGTGATGGGTGTGTCCATCCACTTTCGATGTGGCTCCGGTCTAGCTGTAGGAGCTACAGCAGCCATATCCCGTCGCATAGTCTTGATGACACGACGAGAAGTGATGTCCCATGATCCACCAAAGATGGTGTTCATGGTTTTCCGATGCTCGTTGTCGGAGACGTCGGAGTCATCGTCGACGGAGGTGTAGACGGCTTTTAGAACCTTTTTGGGGTCCTGAAACCCTAACTCCTCTTCAGCCGGAGCTTCATCGACCTTTTGTTTTCCCTCCCTCTGTCGGAAGGGGGACCCTTCCCGGCGCTTGTGGTAGCGCTCAGCAAGGTTTTGGACCTCCCGGCAGTCTTCCAGCCTGTGGCTGCCCATTTTGTGAATGGGGCACCACATCTTGGATTTGCAACCATCTTCAGAAGACGGTCGAGGTCGCTTCTCGGGGCGTGGCCCCCAGCCACCAGGAGTTGCAGTGGCTGCAACGTTGGATGTGCCGGCCGACGGCTTCTTCTTGCCGTTGGTCTTCTTTTTCTTCTTGCCACTCCCGGAGGTAGCGGCTTCTTCTTTGGAGGATTTTTTATGATCCTCCAAGGCTGGTTTGGAGTGCATTTCACGGCCCTCCGCAGCTCTGGCACATTTGTCAGCCAAGCTGAAGAGCTCCGTGACGCTGGTGATCTCTTTGATCGCCAGCTTCTCCAACATCTTCTTGTCTCGCACACCCTGTCTGAATGCCACAATGACAGAAGTGCTTGAGATAGAAGGGATTGTGTTACGTACCTGAGAGAACCTCTGGATGAATGACCGCAAAGATTCTCCTCCTTTTTGCACGACCGCAAAAAGGTCCAGTTCAGTGCCCGGTCGGGTGTATGAACTCCCAAAGTTGGCAGTGAACTGACGGCACAGCTCCTCCCAACTGTCAATAGAGTTGGGTGGAAGGCTCATAAACCAGGACCTGGCAGTCCCAGTTAAGGCCACTGGAAAGTAGTTGGCCATTACGGCCTCGTTCCCTCCAGCTGCCAAGATTGCAGTGGAGTATATCTGCAAAAATTCTACGGGGTTGACAATTCCGTCGAATTTTTCCAGCAAATGTGGCCGGAACTTCTGTGGCCATCTAACCATGCGTAGGTGCATGGCTAGGGCGGAACAGCCTCCTCCTACTCCTTCCAGAGTAGAAAGGTCTTGAGCATCCCGTCTTTCTCGAGCTCGCTCGATGTGGACATGGCCATCCTGTTGGCGGTATCGGCGATCAAGCTCCGCCCGGAGGTCGTGTGTCGAAAGCCGAGATGCAGTATGGGTGCGTCGTGCCCCAGAGGGCAACGATGTCACTTGCTGTGACGCAGCTCGTCTTCGGTTGTTGGAGACATGCGGACCAAGTCTTCCAGACAACGTCCGTCGCTGCGACGGGGCCCGCCCTGAAGGAGGTGGACCCTGGTTGTTGAGGCGTTCGGCCGCCGCTGCGACCAAATGCTCAACATCAGCCCTCCATTTCTCCATGGCACCTTGAGATGCATCCGGAGGTGGTGGTCGCTGGAGAAGAGCACGCGCTGCATGGAGCGCGTGTTCTGGGTTGTCACGACTTGCCGGCGCAGAATGTGACGCCGGTGCACCATCATGTTGTCCGGCATGTCTTGCCGGAGAAGATGGTGGTGGTGGGAGTGTGACTCCTGCTGGTGCTGAGGCTCCTGCCGGTGGCTGCATGTTGGAGGGATTGTCTCCGACAGCCTGAGCAGCAGGTTGCCCGTTGGATGATCCAGCCGCAGAATTCACCATTCTTGAAGATCTCAGGCGCCCCTACCTGGCGCGCCAACTGTCGACTGTTGGAGTCAGCAGATCCCCTGACACTACTAAAGTGTTGAAGGAGTTTGTAGTTCGGTTTCGGCGCGCGGAGACTCAAGAAGGTGAAACACGATTGGACACGAGTGACACAGTGGTTTACGTGGTTCGGGCCGCCTGAGCGTAATACCCTACTCCACGGGTGTGTGTGTGTTGTATTAACTTGTGAGCTTGAGAGCCTTCGAGAGTTCTCTCCCTCGTGTATCGTCGGTTTGTCCTTTTATAGTACAAGGACAAACCATTACAAGTCAGCCTGGCCCGACATGTGGCCCTGGCGGTTACTAGTATTGATACACGAGATTAATTGTTGTTAATAAACCTGTAACGGCTCCGACAGTGCCGTTACAGGTGTTAAGATCGTCCGATTAAGTGTCATTAACGTGGAATTAATGATAATTAATCGGGTCTTGAAGTCCGCGCCTGTCCTTTGAAGATCCGGAGCCGTTACAATGTCTCCCGGAGGTTTGAAGCGGCCAGCTCCGACGTATGGACACGTGGCAGCTCCGGAGCTTGCTTGTGGGAAGCGGGAAGCTCCGGGGTGGCCTGGCACGTGTCAGGTCCGGAGCTTCTCTCGGTCAGGGGTTAAGTCCGGAGGTGCCGTTTCGGTACCTAGCCCGGAGCTTCACCCTTGCGGGTGGTAGCTCCGGTCTGACAGTACACGTGGCAACCTAGGGGTTAACCATGTTGGAGAAGCAGGTCCGGTTATGTCTGACAAGTGGGCCTCCGAGGGTCTTCAATTTGAGTAGACGTCCTTCTCTTGAGATCTTTGTAACCTCAGGGGGTATATGGTTTTTAGGGTACCGACAGATACAAAGTTTCAAGGCAAATTTTAAAATACTAAAAAAAAACCTAGACTATGATGAAGGATAAAACAAGAACACGCAAGACACAATATTTATCCCCGAGGTTCGATTCCATGGAGGAACCTAAATCCCTGTTGAGGAGTCCACGGAGGACCGGATCTTCACCGACCCTTCCCTCGTTGAATCACCATGGAGGGCGGTTTTCTTTCACTAACCACGAAGGGGCAAATAACTCGTTCAAGGGGGCTTTATCACTGTTGAGGGCTCCCTAAAGATTACAACAGATAAACACCACCAAACACACTCAAACGATATACAGTAAACAATGAGAGTGTGCAAGCGATCAAACCCAAGATCTCAAGATGTGTAGAACAAGTATCTCCTTTGTTCAATTGCTAATCCTCAAAGAATTGATCTTTTTAGGCTTAGAATGTGTGGAGAGATGTAAACTTTGGGCTCTTGGAAGGTGTGATGGCGCAGAGAGACGAGAGTGTTTGATGTATGGCCGTACACCTCTATTTATATAAGGGTTTCTAAAGGTTACCGTTATGGTTTGCAATGTCCAGACTAGTCTATGGTGGACACCGAACTAGTCCAGTGTGGGGTGTGTGCAAAACCCTAAGTGTTAATAGATACCAGACTAGTCTGTTGAGGTGTGTACTAGTCCGATCTTAGTCAGAGAGTTTTTGGACTAGTCCGATCAATATCAGATTTGTTCGGTGTTGTGGAAAACTGTTCAACCGAGGACAAGTCCACACTTGGAGGACTTGTCTGATTTTTAGTCAGAGGGTTATCGGACTAGTCCGATTCATATCGGACTTGTCCGGTGTTGTGCAAATGTGAAGGGTTGCGGACAAGTCCGCACTACAGGAACTTGTCCGTTCTTAGTTAGAGAGATATCAGACTAGTCCGGTAGATATCGGACTTGTCTGTTCTTCATGTGAAATGTGCAATGAGTTGAATTATTTTTTCACTTTGAGCTCCTAAGGTGTTTTTATCCAACAAACTCCATACAAAATATTCTAATCTTTTGAGCTCTTGATCTCATTTCCCTTTAAATCCTCATTCTCTTTCCTTTTTGTCCTTTCTTCCTCATTTCTTTAAAACCTGCGCTCATCTCAACAATTTTGTTAAGATCTCTTTGGTTTGTCATTAATCGACCAAAACCCACAAGGGATTCCTAGATGCACTTTCACACACATAGAAAAAAAAAGAAAAAAACTACTACTAATCCTACTCTATTCGGAGGAGGATTTGTCTGCCTCCTCCGCCCCCGCATCCGCCAGTGCCGCCTCCGCCGCCGCATCCGCCGCAACTGTCAGCGCCGCCTCCTCCAACACCAGACTGAACTTCCAGACGACGGTGTCCACCAGTTGCTCGCAAAACTCCTCCCAAGACTCCTCACCGATCGTCTCATAGAGGAAGTTGATACGAGCGGCCACAAAGCCTATCCCGAAGACGTAGGAGCTGGCAGAGTCCATGGTGGTGTGGTGGGGAAGGATCCCAAGTCCCAGATGGCGACACTAGCGAGATGCATTGTCAAATACAACCCGCACCATTGTTTCGAGCACGCTTGCTTGCACGTCGGCAGTAGACAAGTCGCCAGTGACCCGCTTAAGCTGGCCCTCCAGTTTGGTGATGCGGTTCTCGAAGAGGCGGACAATATCAACATAGTTAGTCGGAGGAGGTGCGGGCACCGCGGGCGGAGACGGGGGCAGAGGAGGTGCGGGCACCACCTCCAGTTCCACTGGCATTGGCAGCAACCAAAACAGAGAAGGAGGTTCGGAGGACGTTGATGGCCTGGATCGCTTCGGTGCGGAGCTACCCATTTGTGCGGTGTTGGAAGTGCGGAGAAAGAGCGATAGGTGGTCAATGGTGGTGCGGCAGAGAAGCAAGAGGAGATGTTTGGAGGCTAAGATCGATGGAGAGATGCGACGGAGAAGAAGAGGACAATGTGCCTTTATAGTGGGTTGTCGTCTAAGCGCACGAGTGGAGATGATCAGACACCTCGAAAATTGTGCTTTTAAATTGACGGTTGGAGTTACTCCAAACCGCGGTTTACCTCCTCTCGGTTATTGCATGGCTCGAGACGTCCCATCGGCCGGTTATTTAATTTGACCCACAAAGGGCCCAGGGTATGCAATGGCCCACCTGGCATACTTTGTATGTCTGTCCCGTGGTGTTCGTAACATTTTGTGCAAATGATTTCAACAAGGTGCGGAAGACTGACGTGAACGCGCATGGCAATCGATTGAGAGTCCATATTTTTTTTGAAGGATCTGACCATTGCCGACCGAGAGTCCATATCGAACCGTTGATAATTGTCGTGATCATATATGATGGTGGACATGAATATAAAGCATGTGAAAGAGACTCGCAATCAAGCATGTTTGATCAAGTGTTAAGGATTATTGTGCCCCCTTGTTGAGGATCATGTTAATTTGATGACATTGATGATCGGATGTGGCGTACGTGTTTTCACAAGTGTGTTCAATTGATCCTAAAATCAGAACACGTAGCGGCTAGCATCTACGACTGTCGTTTCTTCAAAAGGTGAGTACATCGCATACATGTTAGAACATATACTATATACACGGCAGCATGCGATCGATTAATTTGATGAACCACGTACGTAGTGAAAGTTGTGTGCTTATTAGATGGTAGTACAGATTTTACCCTCGTACCCTCGAGGGAACATCCTTCCTGTCAAACATAGTTTGTTATCTCTATTGATGACAGGATAATATTCTTTGTTACCGTGGTAGATAAACAGCCATATAGGTTGAGAGATACACATGCATGGTAGAGAATATGATAAATATAGAAATATATATCAATACATGGTAGGAAATATTACGTTCTTCGAATACATGTTTAACGCGTAGCATGCATATGGACATCTAACATCCATGTGAAAGATCTCGACCATATTTGATAACTTTACGTGTTTTCTCTTTTTGTTGATAGATTGTCATGTTTGAGGCTCGTTGATCATGTTTGAGGCGTAACATGCATGGACAACTAACATGCATGTGAAAGACAATGATCGATCATGTGAAAGACCTCGATGCATGTGAAATAACATGCATGTTTTCAACTGCCCCCGCCTCGGCCCGTGCCACTGATCTAACGACGGTGGCGGCACAGAGGATGAAGGCATGCCGAGGCGACGGCGAGGCGGAGGCTGGGCCGATGGTGCATGGCGCAGACCTTTTCGCTTCCAGTTTGCAGCCTCACAGTGGAACGCGGAGGCGGGGCACAGCACGCGGTGGCGCGTGGAGCTCAGGGTGTAAGTGCTCGAAGCTCGCAGAGGTGGCGCCGCCGCTAGGTGACTAGCCGGAATTGAAGAACGGTGAAGTAAGTTTCTTACTTATTCGAAATTAATAATATGTACTCCCTCCATCTCCCAAATTACATGTTGCTCTTTAATTAATTAGTTCATTTTTGAACTAAAAAGAGTGACAAGTAATTTGGGATGGAGGGATTAGTTGTAATTCTGTAATTGTAAGGACTATGTTAATTTGTAATTGCTTAACCTATAAAATTAATGGTTAATGATTAATTGCAAAATAAGTGACTAATGACAGTAATTATTACCTTCTAATTATTTGTTGCATAAAATTTTCTCAAATTTCAGACACCATGACAAATAGACTCCAACTAATTCTTCCATCACAAACCTATTCTTTTTTTTGAACAATCATCACAAAAGCTACTAACACATTAACTTAAATGCCAAGACAACGGCGATGAAATCTTCTGCCCTGCAGTTATTAGTGTAGCTGACATGTGGACCCGACAACAGTGGGGCACACATGTGATATGAACCCAAGATAGTGTTCCCTCAAGAAAAAATAATTTTATGAGATTGAGCGCACAAGCAGAAAAGCTAGAACTTGAGCACTGCACTTGCGAATTCCATGTCGGGATGATCGACGACAGCCGATCCGCAAACTTGGTGGTTAGATCAGTAGTCGCCGTAGAGCATCTTGAGGCCAACCTCGAAGGAGATGAAGATGTCGATGTAGGCATAGTTGATATACTCGTCGGAGAGATTGTACATGTCCCAGTGGCTCGTACTCACCCAGTAAGGCTTCTCCATGTCGGCACCCAACACGGCGCTCGTGATGTCCATCAGTCTCACCCGACGAAGGCTTGGGCGATCCATCTACTTTGCCACAAGCTCGGCCAGGTCCACTGTTTTGGCCACCTTCAGCTGCCAGTCCTTCCAAAGTCAGTAGGCATCACCGTCCATGCCCACGCTGACAAAGCGGTAGTCGAAATCACCGAGGAAATCTTCCAACTCATCAGGGAAGTAGTCAGTGTGGATGAACTTGAAGATGAGGTAGAGGTGGCCGACGCAGAGCTGCAAAACGGTGATGGAGTTTTGATCGGCGGAGTTGTTGGGGCGCCACTCGATGTCAAGCTCGATGACGAGCTTGTGAAGGCACTGATGGTCCATGGAGAGGACCTCGTTGAGCCAGTCCTCAACGGCCTCGCCGGAGGACGTCACGGTGGTGGTGATCACGTCGTCCTCGAATTTCATGTTTTACACTAGAGTCTCCGCCCTTGGGTCCTCTCCTTGTCCCTATGGTTGCGGTTTGCGGCGGCGCGACACAACTTCTCTCTCGTGTGAACCTTCCTCTACCTCTAGTTTGGATTTTTGAAATGGACATGGATATATAATTGATACAGTTACAATATAAGTGGAGGAGTTTCTGAATTTGACGGGCCCAAGCCCCATGTAAAGAAAGTAATGAAGATTTTTGAATCTGATATACTCTTTCTATTTTATTTCTTTAGAAAGCTCTGAGCTGACGCTCAACCATTATGATAAGCAAGGAATGAAAGGTACAAAGTCAGACTTATACGAAAACAAATTGATGCACAAGTTGAGCACCGAAAAAGAAAATGAAAGACACCTAAAACAGAACCAAAGAAAAATAGGAATCCAAGACAACCCCTCAAGAGATCAAGACGGGGGCTCCCGCAAAATTCCAAGTACGGGCCATCTCCTTTATCTCAAAAAATAGTTGTTGTTCAGTCTTCTACTTCCCATCGAAAAAACCCTTTCCATTTTTTAATTCTTATCATTATGATCGCAAGTTGCATTGTCTCAACTAAACACCACGTACAACAACAACAGCTTTTCTCAGGGGCGCACCCACTGGGTATGCTGGGTGGGCCACAAGATACCCTAGATCCAGCCACCAGAGAGTAGCTAGTGTGAATGCATGCTGGAGAGATCAGCGGAATTGGGAACTGGCCAATGAAGATGAATGTCAGCAGTCTCATGGTTCATGGATCAAGACGCACGCCATCCTTTTTCTTCTTATTTTTTTCTTATATTATTCTTCCACCAATCTTTTAGCCTCCTTTTTTTTGAAGTTGTTACGATTGGATCAGAATACATTCCCGAATGAGGCGAGAGCTGTGTGTGCAACACCAGGCGGAACGTCGTGGAGAGAAGTTGCTCCCCTTGTTGAGGATCATGTTAATTTGATGACGTTGAGGATCGGATGTGGCCTACCACTACTACAATAAGCCTCATCACAGGCGGCTCCAAACCTATTATCACAAATGGCTTTTAAAACTGCCTGAAACGAAGAGCCTGTGATAATCCGCAATTTCACAGGCGGAGAAGTGATACCGCCTGTGAAGACACATTATCATAGGTGGTTCTTTACTTAGGCTAGCCGCCTGTGAAGACACATTATCATAGGCAGTTCTTTAATTAGGCTAGCCGCTTGTGAAGATATTTTATCACAGGCGGGTCGTGCAGCATATATAACAGCCTATGATAAATGTCTTATCAGAGGCGGGCATTGAAGCATAACTAACCGCCTATGATAATGGTGTTATCACAGGCGGACGTTTACCTACATTAGCCGTCTGTGAAGACCTTTTAACGCAGCCGGTTTCTACCATATCAGTCACCGCCTGTGAAAATTAGGTTATCACAGATGGTTCTTTACTTGTATCTAGCCGCATGTGATAATTGTTTTTCACAAGCATGCCTAGCCGTTGGTTAATAACCGCCTGTGATAAGGTATAACCTATGCAGTACTACTGTTGTTATTTCTAATTTCCAGGTCAATTCAATATAATCAAAGAACAAAAAACAACAATAACATCACAGAACAAAAGTCAACAATATTATCATCACAGAAGTCAATTTCACTAAAACAATATACATATGTACAAGTTACAAATACAATTCATCTCAAAGTTTACAAGTTTTCACTAAAAATTGTTTGTATTGGCATAGTCGCAAAGTTCTGGCACATCAGCTGCTGCACAATTCTCATCAAAGAACTTCCCTTTTTTTGTGCAAAATTTCATGACGAATGAACTGACAGAGTTCAGCAGCAATCCTGTCGGCTCCTCCACTAGGAATACTTCTACAAACCGGCCATTCTTGGTTCAGATTCTTCGTGTGCTGCAATATAACACATAACAAGGTTTAGAATGTATTGGTTTGAACAATCTCAAAGTATAGATCAAAATGAGAGTATACAGGAATTTATTTGATATTTTTAGAGCAGTTGTACTATGAGCAATTGAATTTTGAAGTTGGAATCAAAATATGAAAATAATGTTTCTGGTAATATTGAACAACAGAGAATATAAGCATTAAACTATGCTAGTTACAATGAAAATGAAACACAAAAGTAAAAAAATAAGGTATCGACATTAAGGATAACTTACATCCTCACGATTCACTCTATATACGCCGGCGGTCCGAAGATACTCGCATACATAATACCCGCATAAGAAACTCCCAGCAGGCTGCTTCGGACAAGCATAATATGTTTTAATGTCCAATGCATTCGTATTAGGAGGTCTCTGACCACCAAGCTGTTCTGCGTAAAACCGCCAAGCGCTGTAATACAAGAAATGTCATATAAAACTTGTCAACACATTCTAAATGTACGTAAATTAAAATTATTAAATAAATGTACAGTTTCAAAATGGAAAGGAAATCTTTGTAACGATCTGGTGAGAAATCGGCCGAGTCCAAGACTGTTGCCATTCCCTGCGTTGGCTTGATGAAGATCATTATATAGTGATTACTACAAACATACAAACACACGTCTTAACAATTACCAATAATTGCTATTTCAATGTCATGTGTCGAACTTACTCGAAGTGGTACGGAGCCTTTACGAGGTCCTTGCCGTCTCTGACAAAGTTAAACATCGCATGTCCTATGTAAGCTGCAACTTCTGTCTTTCTATCCTTCTTAAGTTTTGCGATTAATTTGTCAAAATCTTTTTTTTTCATGTGTTTGTACTGTGTTGAGTCTTGATTCGCCTGGACGTCGAATAGCGACTTTGCAATCCTAGTAGGGTCAAGGATACCTGTCTTGCGCTCCAACTTTTTATTATCCATGTATTACATCCTATTGAAGAAATCCAAAATTGTTATAATCTCATGAAATGTATATGCGTGTAGTAAGAAAAGCAAATACAAAATATTAGAGCACTTACAAGCACTAGACGAGCAGCAGGTTGATTTCGAGCATGCCCCGATGGAAAAGGGCATGCAGCTCTTCAAATAAAATGACTCGTCTATCCACTCCAGTGCTCCAGAATGCTTCATATGGAATACGAAATGTGACGCAATTAAGACCATATTTTGTGCTGGCAGTGATGTACCACTCATGCATTCTTCTGAGTTGGACGGGTTGTTTGCTAAGTTGTACGGATGTCATGAACGGCTTCCCATTCTTAAATTCAGCAGGAACATCCTCAAGCTTGTATATTGGAACTCCTGGTTTAACTAAAGCCTCCCGCCGATTATACATGACACCGTCTTCTTTCCACTCCTCGATATCTCCTAATGATGGCTCATGAGAAGAACGAGATGCACTCGATTTTATAATATTTTCCTTCATAGTTTCCAAATATTTTGACATTTCTGATGAAGGTTTCTTTTTTTCGTATGGGGTAACTTTGATAGGCACTAATGATCGAGGAGTAGTCGTCCGAAGTTGGACACTGGCTTGTTGTTGAACCTGTTGTTCAACTGATTGCTCTTTACTCCCAGCAGTTGGCTCTAGTACTACTTCAAGCTGTTGCTCAACTGGTTGCTCTTTACTAGCAACAGCTTGCTCTGGTACTGCTTGAAGTTGTTGTCCAACTTGTTGCTCTTGGATATCATCATTGCTGAGACATAGGGGGAGTGGATCTTCCTGGACTGGGAGTGGATCTTCATGCACTTTCACCTTAGAATATGGGGTTTCAGTATTTGAGATGCGACGGGGCCAGAAATTGGCTCATCGTCCAACACGATATCGCGTCGGTGCCAAAGGATTAATTGGTTGATAGCCTGCCCCAGAGTCGCAATCCCCTCAGGTGTGACGTGGTCTATTTCATAATCTTCATAATCATTATCAATGATCTGAAGAACTTGCACCACAGCATAATACAACGGAAGTGGATTCCCGTTGAAATCACGATTAGGCTTTGCCATAGCAGTGGAAACCTATTTGGTTTTGTTCCCTGCTCTGCCTATCGGGACAAGAAGATGACAATATTTGTCGTTAGCAATATCATCGACAGGGAACTTATGGGTTGACCCTGAGCCTGGCACGGAACCAACGCTGCTAGGGTAGGCAGTTGGAGATACTAATTGCTCCTTTTGCACCGGAACCATCACTGTACTCGGTGCCACTAATTGTCCTGATTGTCTAAGTTGTTCCATTATTTCTTGCATATTTTCTTTGACCTTTTGAGCAATCGTTTCATCAAGTGGTTTCTTAAACTTCTCACGTCTTCTATATGTGTCTTTATCTTTAGGGAAACCATCTAGCCAAGACATTTGAGAAGAGACCGCTCTAACCCGTCCGCTGTGTTCAGGGTTTCCTAAGATAGCGGTAAGTTGCTCATTCTCCCTCTTCGGCTTGAAGAGACCCTTCTGTTGCTTTTCAATTACTTCTTTCATTTTATCCTCTACTTAATTCAGAGAGTTGGGCTTTTCAAGTTTGCCCTCTCTAGTCAAACCTGACCGAGCAAAGACCCAACGTTGAGTTCGCTCATCGCACCCTTCTAATGGGTGAGGATTGCCCTTACTGGTAATTTCGTCTAATATCTTATTCCATTTCTGGACTTTGGGGGCATATCCGGCAGACCCCAAGCGATGATGGTATTTGTTCTTTTTTGCAAGCTCTGACCTAGTTGCACTTAGAGCTTTAGCATCAGGTGTGCTCTTTTGACGAACAAACTCTTACCACTGAGCTTGTGTGATTTTTCCCATCTTCCTCGGGCTAGGGACCTTATCGGCCTTAACATAAGCATTCATTTCACTCTTCCAGCATCGAAACTTCTTGCCGCAAGAGACCAATGTTGCTTTCTTTACAGCTTCTTCTGTGCCTTTCGGGAACTTGAATTGTTTCTTTATCTTTTCCCACAACTCATTTTTGGTCTGCTTGGGTAATTTCCTCCAATTCTCAGTTGTGATCGGCACAACCTCCCTAACAAGAAACCGCATGCATTACGGTACTTGGTAACTGAATCTAGTGGTTCTTGGGGAAGCCCACCTGCACCGACCCTTGTTATGTACATGATGCGGTCCAATGGACCCTTATTGGGACCTCGTTGCCCTCGTTTCCGCTTGAGTGAAGTTGAGGATTCATCCATTGGAGAACCTTCTGCGGTTTTAGGAGCCGATGTCACCTCATTGTCTTCGTGATTAATCTAGGTATAAAAAAATATAAGACTTCATATATTTGACAACCAACATTAACTTGAACTGCTGAAGTTAAGATTCGTGATCCATACCTCGTCGGCAGGATCATATTCGGGGTCTGGATCCACTGAAGTCTTTTTAATTTTTATATTCGGAAAAGGATGCGATGGACTGTGATAGGAGCCTAAACTGCTGGAGTCAGTAAAATCCATATTGTCTTCTTTGTTGTTACTACCAGGACCAGTCTTCTTAGGGCTTTCCATGCTAGATCTAATAAGACAAAATATCTAATAAGTGGCATATTAACTCTACATGAATTTTTGCATGAAGAAAAAGATGGAAGCATTCAAGGATTTGATAAGGCATTCTAGGGTTTAAGGCGACTGACCAAAAGGTTCCTATACATTGCGAGGGTGACAAGCATGTTAAAGTTGATCAATAGCAATGGCAATTTTACCTTTTTATTCTAAATAGGCTAGCTTCGTTCAGAGTGGCGACCACGTTATTGAGGTTTACTAGGCGGCGCCTAGCTCCGGACCTATAACTGA
This sequence comes from Tuctoria greenei, assembly GCA_036927565.1. Classification (NCBI taxonomy): domain Eukaryota; kingdom Viridiplantae; phylum Streptophyta; class Magnoliopsida; order Poales; family Poaceae; genus Tuctoria; species Tuctoria greenei. The sequence continues at coordinate 106,127,435 of JAYESD010000010.1, forward strand.
TCAAGCAAGGGACAAAAAGCAAATCCTCTAGCCTTTTTCTAGTATCAAGAATCGCAAAGTGTGGCACTTGGATTTGGATGGTGAGGTGAGGCGAGGCGAGGTAGCTGCAGGCGAGAAGAGACACTCTTTTTTAGCGATCATCTCTACAACCGTGGGATTTGCACGGTAAAAAGAGATAAAAGACCCACATTCTCAAATGAATCAGGAATCCATAAACATTCGCCAAAATCTAATCTCGGTGTGCCCGACCGCACCAAATGGGCTCATCATGGCAGCAGGTTCAGCCATCATGACAGGCATTACGTACCCCACATATGATGGCACCAAGGATTTCTGGGATGGTCAATTGTCCTGGCAGTTTAGAAAACAGGACAGGGAAGTCGGCGCCTCCTATAGTGATAAACTTGGTGAGTTCTATAGGTTCACGAGGTTTAGGTGACTTGATCAAGTCTGGGCATATGAAACCTTTGGTGGAATATTTCTGATAGGATGGGATTAACCAGGTCGAGGGGTTGGGGGCTTATTTTTGAAATCCCCCTTCATGTGACTCCAAATCCTATATGGATTGTAACTCCATTTGTACTAGGACTAGGACTGGTTCCTAAACTAAATTTGACTCCTAACTCTATTCAGAGTAGGACTCTACTAATATCATTAAGGACGAAATCTGCTTTATCTAGAACAATCATATACCCCTAGACTGGTGTTTCCGCAACTTTGTCCAAAGTCCAAGTTCGACTCCTCTACTGGGTGCACCAGATACCCAGATCATCCAACAAAAATGAAGTCCCAATATATCTAGTTTGATACAAATGGTGGTAACAAATCATAAATGGGTACATAAACTTTTTTCCGGTGAAATGCCTTAATATTAAGCTGAGTTCAATAATGGGATACATAATTGTTTTAACGCATGCAATCCTTCTGTAATTCTTCACATTATCATGTTTGAATAAGCTATTCAATAAACAAACTCATAGTCATATAACAGCTACACTATCAGCAAGAATTATTCAACATAGTAATATATCATTCTCCAAAGGATAAGATACATATATGTTTATTGTACGTGTTCATGTATTTCAATTTGACCATTGTACTAAAAAATGCAAATCGTAGCCACTAATTTCGTTCAATTGTGCCAATATGGCCATTATCATCACAATCCTACATATTTGAGTGACACATCATATGTTTTAGCATCCAGCACCGCTAGAAGATGGACACACCTACTTCCAATAGAGTTCTCATTGCAGTTACCCCCTCAACCTAACTCATTTTGTGTATCGAGTGTGAGTCACCATGAATATTCCAGTTCATTACGTATTCAAATTCCGGTCAGGTGAGGACATTGGGTTGCTGGAACTACTGCTGCGTAGAATTGATGGAAGTACACTGACAACCCAAGGATGCCTACCCACCAAACCCTAACCAAAGATGCCACCAAACTTGACAGTTTTTCGAATTCCACCGAACCCTAAACAAAGATGCCTACCATTTTCCAATTCTCGAACCCTAACCAAGGATATGCAAGGCGGCGGCGAGGGCGGGGAGGGAGGCGGCAGGGCGAAGGAGGATGGAAGGTCGAAGGGTTTAGGGTTTACCTTGAAGCTCGATGGCGACGTAATGGCTTCGCTTGACATACCTGGAAGTGACGAGGGCGAAGCTCGGCGGCGACGGCGAAGCTCGGCGACGGCGAAGCTCGGTGACGTACATGGAAGTGACGAGGGCGAACACTTGGCGGCAAACGAAATTTTGGCAGCCTAACGGCGTCTAAGTGTTTCGCCCGGGTTAGGTTTTCCAACGCTGCCGAGGGGTATATATAGACTCCCATTTTCTCAGGCGGATTTTAAGTACCGAACGCCTGAGAAGATTGTTACCTCAGGCGGGTTTTACTTACAAACTGCCTGAGAAGATACAATTATCTCAGGCGGTTGGTAAGTAATACCCGCCTGAGATAAACATCATCTCAGGCGGTTATTAAGTACCAACCGCCTGTGAAGACGTGTCGACATCCGTGCGCGACCTTTCTTTTCCCCGAGACGTGACCTTTCTTTTCCCCGAGGCGCGACCTTTCAATGCGCGGTAAACCAACTGCTCCACGCGGCCTTAAAGACGCGCTATCACCCTTTAGTTCTCCACAAGCGTGTCGCTCACTTTGAATCCTCTTGTTTTCTTCGTCTTCCTCTGCTTCGACGACGCAACACCACTATGGCCGACCTTCTGCCGCCAAGCCCACCGAGGGAGCCACCTTGCAAGAAACTATATTGCAGCTCCCCCGAGAAGATCAACACCCAGCAGCGCCTCCTCATGGCGCGAGAGGCGTACAACAATACATCTCGCGCCATGAGTGCCTTGGGGTTGGGTACCCTTCCAGAGTATCCTGGAATGGGTACCATGGGACACTACCTCTACGCCCTCACGGGGGTGGCTGATCGTCTCGACAATCTGTTCGCGACGATGGCCCAGGTTCTTGGCCTCGAGGGCCATAGAACGCTGGTGGAGGTGACGGCTAGCAACCTCGGGGTTGCACCGCCGATGCAGCCGGTGCAGCCAGTGCAACCGGCCCTGTCTCCTATTGCACCGGCGCCGGAGTCTCCGCCGGAGGACGAGGAGGAGGAGGAGGAGGAGGAGGAGGAGGAGGAGGAGGAGGAGGAGGAGGAGGAGGAGGAAGAGGAGTAGGAGTAGGATTTAATTAGTTTTTCTCTTTGTTGTTTTAGTTGCTTCTGTTTTGTAAATATTGTTAATGAATGAAATCTATCTTTGTTCATCTATGTGATTGAATATTACTTGTGTATCTTGTGTGTTCTTGTGTAAATATTGTGCATCTTGTGTGTTCTTTTGTGAGATGTGTGATTGAATATTGTTAATGAATGAGTATCTTGTGTGTTCTTCAACTGTGTGAATGAATGAATGTGTAGTGTGTTCATCATTAATTAAAACACGTGTGAGAAGAAGATTATCTCAGACGGTTGGTAAGTAATACCCGCCTGAGATAAACATCTTCTCAGGCGGTTATTAAGTACCAACCGCCGCCTGTGAAGATATTTACTTCTTCTTAATTAATATTCTTGATTAAATGTGTTCCTTTAAAAAGACAAAAATCCACTTTCTTGTAATATTATTCATAAGTAAAGGTTACCATTAAATTTCACATCATAAATCCTTTGAAATTGGTCAGAACATAAAAAACATACAACAAATGCTATTTTTCATTTTTCTATCTTGATGAATATAAAGCTTTTTTCATTTATTTTTTCAATGGACATTTTTACTCATCATACCAAACTCTATGAATTTTTTCAGATTTTTTTTAAATTTTTTTGAATCGATGTGTGTTCATAATTTGATGAATGCCTCATATATATATGAGCATTTAGTTAGAATGGTGGATAATTTGAAGTTTGACATGTTGGAATGCTTTTAAAAAAATTAAAAAAATTCATACATGTATAAATTATACAAATATGTTCATACCAATAATTTTGAGTGAAGGAACTTTTTTTATGAGATACACAAATGTGAATAATATGTGAGTAGAAATTAATTTGATATTTACCAAAACATTACAATGTCATCTATACAAGTTTTAAAAATATTTTGTTCAGGTGGTAGATGTTAATTTTATACAAATGTAGAAGAAAGAATCATCGAATTTGGACACAATTTGTAAAATCTAAACATGTTTGAGTATTTATATTGGAATCTAAATAAAAAAGAAGCAAGGGATAAGGAAACTGAAGAACAGTATCGGGCATTATCTCAGACGGTTGGTAAGTAATACCCGCCTAAGATAAACATCTTCTCAGGCGGTTATTAAGTACCAACCGCCTGTGAAGATATTTACTTCTTCTTAATTAATATTCTTGATTAAATGTGGTCCTTTAAAAATGCAAAAAACAACTTTCTTGTAATATTATTGATAAGTAAAGGTTACCATTAAATTTCACTTCATAAATCCTTTGAAATTGGTCAGAACATAAAAAACATACAACAAATGCTCTTTTTCATTTTTCTATCTTGATGAATATAATGCTTTTTTCATATATTTTTCAGTGGACATTTTTAATCATCATACCAACCTCTATGAATTTTTTCAGATTTTTTTAAATTTTTTTGAATCAATGTGTGTTCATAATTTGATGAATGCCTCATATGTATATGAGCATTTAGTAAGAATGATGGATAATTTGAAGTTTGACATGTTGGAATGCTTTTAAAAAAAATTAACAAAATTCATACATGTTTAAATGATACAAATATGTTCTGTCAAATGTAGAAGAAAGAATCATCGAATGCACCTGTGAAAGTCTGTGTGCGACCTTTTTTTCCCGAGGTGCGACCTTTCAATGCGCGGTAAACCAACTGCTCCATCTACCACTCCGCGCGACCCCCTTAGTAAAGAACAGTATTGGGCATTATCTCAGACAGTTGGTTAGTAACACCTTCCTGAGATAAACATCTTCTCAGGCGGTTATTAAGTACCAACAGCCTGTGAAGATATTTAATTCTTTTAATTAATATTCTTGATTAAATATCTTTTCAGGTGGTTGGTAAGTAAAACCCGCCTGAGATAAAGTTAAAAACCGACGTCTATATAAGGACCCCTCACCGCAGTCAAAATGCAACCCTGGAGAATTTATATCGACGCTGCAAGGTTGTTGAATTACCCCTGCGCTGCGCCGCCGCTCCGCCGCCCAGCCCATTCCGCGCGCCGCCGCTCAACCCCGCACCGCCACTTCTCCACCCAGCCGGCCCACCGTGCTGACGCCTCCCCACCGTGCTGACGCCTCTGCAAGGTAAATGTAGTTTCCTTACTTTTTCTTTGTATATTTTCATTAGCTGATAAGCTGTTAGTTTTGTGTGTTCTGGTAGATGGATTCTGTCCTTTTGCATGTGTAAGTTGTATCGATTGTGTTCTGGTATATTGGTGTATGGACTATATGGATTGTTTCCTTTTTGTGTGTTCTGCTAGTTTGGTCTTTTATATATTGATGTATGGACTATATTGTAATAAGCTTATTGTAGTTTGTACCTATTATGTGACATGAATATGATGTTTAATTAACAGATCCTATTGTAATATATCTAAGATGCTGTTGTTTAATTAACAGATGCAAGGTAAATGTAGTATCCTTACTTTTTCTTTGTATATTTTCATTAGCTGATAAGCTGTTAGTTTTATGTGTTCTGGTATACGGATTATGTCCTTTTGCATGTGTAAGGACTGTATGGATTGTGTTCTGGTATGTTGGATGGGATCCGACGTCAAGATATAACGGACCGGATCCCACCCAGACCTAGCCCATGCTGCTGGGCCTGTTTCCCCCATGACTTCAATCCTTCACCCCCGATTGTTGCTCCCGGCGCCTTCGACTCCGTCCACCTCAAGCTGCAGTAGGGTTGGGCGTTGGCAACCATACCTCCTCGTTGCTAGGTGACATCAATGGTGGCAGGGTGCAGAAGCTAGCGAAGTGGAGCCGTGCCACGCTCCAGCAGCGCGCCTCTCCATCGCGTCAGGTCGGGGGCGTCGGCAAAAATCCACCCATACCCGTGAGTATAATTGCCATCCCTAGATCCCACCCAAACCTAGCCCATGCCACTGGGCTTGTTTGCCCCATGACTTCAATCCTTCACCCCCGCTTGCTGCTCCCGACGCCTTTGACTCCGTCCGCCTCAAGATGTCGCCCGTCTCCTATGCCCTAATCATACTTGTTATGTCTCTGTAAATTCATTTTATAGAAGACCTTTAGAGAATATTTGTGGCCAAATTTTGTAAATCTGACAAAAATTTTATTATTGAAGCATGGACCGTCAAGCGTGGATGTATAACATGCCCATACCCGATTCTATGTACATTCATAATGTTGCAAATTTTATTGAAGCATCCAAGAGACATGTGAAGTTGCAAAAGATAGATGACATATTATGTCCATGTATCGACTGCGAAAATATGATTGCTTGGACAGATACTATAGTAATCCAATCTCATTTGGTGAAAAGAGGTTTCAAAAATAACTACACAATATGGACACAGCATGGTGAGTTAGATACACATGATGAGGATAAAGATGATGAGAGAGGTTCAGATGATGATAATGTTCATATCGATGATGGTAGTGACAATCAAGCTGGTGATGATGATGATGAGTTCGATTGTGAGGAGATTTTGCGTCACATTGAACCATATGTACTGACTTCTATGGGAGCAAGCAAAGGTTTAAGTAAAATGGAGACATTGCAGAATGCGGTGACAGAGCTTTTATAGGATGAATCAAATGGTTGTGATAAAGAGTTTACTACATTGCGTGCAGTCTTAGAACTACTAAAGTTGAAAGCTACGCACGGATGGTCCGATTGTTGTTTTTCTGATCTTTTGAATCTTCTGGCAGAAATTCTTCCAAATCCAAATAAACTGCCCAGAAGCACTTATAAAGCGAAGAAACTTTTTTGCCCGATGGCACTAGGTGTGACAAAAATACACGCTTGTGTGAACCATTGTATTCTGTATCGCAAAGAGCATGAGCTCGCAACTAGATGCCCCTTTGTGGTGTTAGTAGATATAAAAAGGACTACAATCACCAGTATGTTACCAACATGAAAAAGACTCAGAAGAATAAGAAGTTTATTATTGGTCCTGAAGGTGATGATGACGATACTTCTAGCGATGCAGACGGGAAGAATAAGAGAAAAATTCCTGCCTTGGTGATGTGGTACCTTCTGGTAATTGATCGCTTGATGCGTTTGTTCTCAAACCCTAGGGAGGCTGAACTTATGCGTTGGCATTCCGAGCAACACAAGAAGAATGAAAAACATATACGACACCCTGGTGATGCAACGCAGTGGAAAAATTTTGATATTCAGTATCTAGAATTTGCGAAGGAAATCAGAAATGTGAGGTTTGCCTTGGGTACAGATGGAATGAATCAGTTTGGTGAAAAAAGGAGCATACACAGCACATGGCCCGTGGTCTTAACGATGTACAACCTACCGACGTGGTTGTGTCACAAAAGGAAATATATCTTATTATCTGTTCTTATCCAAGGTCCGAAACAACCCGGCATCGAAATTGACGTGTTCTTGGAACCTTTAATGGAAGATATGGGAAAATTGTGGAATGAAGGTGTACGTACATGGGATGAGTACAAGCGGGAGTATTTCACGCTAAGAGCAATGATATTCGTTATCGTGCATGATTATCTTGGACTGTTTACATTATCGGGACAAATGAAAGCGAAGAAAGGTTGCATTAGGTGCGTGGATAGAACTGGATTTCTATACCTCACTTCATCCAGAAAGACAATGTACATGAGAGATCGACGGTTCTTGACAGATACACACAACTATAGGAAGATGAAAGAACAATTTGATAGCAAAATCGAAAAAGATACTGCACCGAAACCTTACAGTGGAAAACTTGTGTTTGAAATGATCAAGAACATTCATATTGCTTTCGGTAAGGGAAAAATAGTAAAGGAATTAAGAGAAAGAAAAGTACATCTTCGAATGATACAACTGACATGGCTTTCAAGAAACAATCAATTGTTTTTCAAATATCTTCCGTATTGGAAGAATCTGGAATTTTGCCATAGTATTGATTTGATGCACGTTACAAAGAATGTATTTGACAGCATCATTGGGACCTTGCTGGACATGCCGAGGAAAACAAAGGACGAATTAAATTCACGTATGGACCTAGTAAATCTTGGTTTAAGACCAGAGCTTCATCCAGTAGAAAAGGTGAACGGGAAGCATTACCTTCCCTTAACCAGCTACAACTTGATGCTAGAAGAGAAAAAAAAGCAATTTGCGAATGCTTGCGTGGGATCAATGTGCCCACGAGTTTCTCATCCAATATCCGCAAACTAGTCTCGAATAAAGACTTGTCTTTATTCGGTTATAATTCTCACGATTGTCACATGATGATGACAGTTTTCCTTGCCATTGCAATAAGAGTAATCAAACCTGAGCATATAAAAGTTGTCATCACACATTTGTGTTACTTCTTCAATGCAGTATCGCAAAAGGTGATAGCACGTGAAGATTTAGACTATCTGAAAACATACATCGTTGAGACAATGTGCAAGCTTGAGATGTGTTTCCCACCATCCTTTTTTGATATGCAAGTACACCTAATCATACATCTTGTTGATCAGATAAAAGCATTGGGGCCACTATATTTACATCATATGTTTTCGTTGGAGAGATATTTAGGAGTATTAAAAGGTTATGTGCGGAACCGTGCTCACCCAGAGGGTTCAATTATGGAAGGATACACCACTGAAGAAGTGATTAAGGGTTGCACTGATTACATCAAGGATGGAAAATCGATAGGTGTGCCTATACCGGTACATGAGGGTAGACTACGTGGGAGAGGCAAAGTGGGTAAGAAAACTTTTATTGTTCAAGATTACAAGAATGTACACCGTGCACATTTTGGTGTACTACAACAGCTCGCAATAGCTGAGCCGTACATCGAGGAACACCAAATTGAGCTTTGTGATAAAAACCAAGACCGCACAGAGGACTGGATCATGAAAGAGCACATAAGATGTTTCACTGAATGGTTAATGGACAAAAATATATCATACGAAAACACTATAGAAGAGGCAACAATGAAGAAGTTAGCTTCTGGCCCATCTGCTTTGGTGACATCATGGCAAGCATATGACATCAATGGTTACACATTTTACACTAAAGAATAAGACGGTAAGAGTGTGGCACAAAATAGTGGTGTTCGTATTGAGGCTTATGATTCACAAGGGCAGAAGACCACATACTTCAGGTTGATAGAGGAAATATGGGAACTCGATTATGGCGAAAGAATGGTAATGCCCGTATTCAAGTGCCAATGGGTCAAACATCCTGATGGTTTGAAAGTGGACAATTACAGGCTGACACTGGTAGACTTGAATAAAGTGGGTTACAAAGATGACCTGTGGGTTCTCGCCGATAATGTTGCACAAGTTTTTTATGTTCAAGATCAAGAAACTGAGAAGTTGCACGTAGTTGTTTATGGAAAGCAAAATATTGTTGGGGTTGAGAATGTGGCAGATAATGGAGAGGAATATAATCAGTATGAAGAGATGTACCTTTTCACCGAACCAGAAAACATCAAGCGCGTAGAGAGAAACATTAAAAAGAATTTGAAACTCTATATGCGAGAAGATGTCAATGCTGGAAAAAATGTATATAGCAATGCGAGATGATATATATTGTATATATTTGTATCTTCTGAAATCAACTTTGAACAATGTTCTATTTCAGCTTTAGATAGCATGTTTCGAACATTATTAAATTCAGCTTCTATTTCAAGCTCCTGTCAAGCTAATCCCTTCACAGCAAGCTCTTGTAGATGCAAGTAACACCCGAGACTCATCATTTGGATTGTTAAAAGCTTCAATTGATGTCTGACGATACTTCCAGTCCATTTGAGGACTTGTTTGGATAGGAGTACACCCAAACAAGCCCTGCAAGATTTCTTTCTCTTCTCTCCATTTTGACAACTTACGAAGATGCTACTTTATTAGTTCTAATGGCTGAATATATTGGCTACAAATCAGTACCATCTCTCTTAGTGCTTTACACAAGCGACGAAATGTACAACTTCAATTACAAATCTTGTTTGTACCATTTTCATAGGAATTTGACCTTAATCTTTCAAGCATAGATTTATCAATAATTGAAGTTTCCTCATCAGACATGTTAATGACAGTTACAAGGGAAGGGTGTGTCAAAGCTAACGAAATCTCAACGGCACTGAAGACAGAGAGATGCTGCATATGATTGACAATGTCCAGGTTAGACAACATGAAGTTATGATGACAGCCTTCAACAACATGAAAAGTGATGCCAAGGTTATGCTTGCATCAACCAAGACATGTTGTGAGGGTATAAAACTTCTTGGGGCAAGCATAACCTTGGCGGAAATCAGAAATCACGCCACTGTTGATTACTCTGAAGGCGCCATGGATTACTCTGAAGTTTACCGAGTACTCACAGAGAAAACTTTAGAGTAATCCATGGCGGCTTTAGAGTAATCCACGGTGGCGTTATTTCTGATTTTGGCCAAGGTTATGCTTGCTCTAACAAGTGTTATACCCTCACAACATGCCTTGGTTGATGCAAGCATAACTTTGGCATCACTTTTCATGTTGTTGAAGGTGTCATCATAGCTTCACGCTGTTTAACTTGGACATTGCCACTCATGCAGGATCTCTCTATCTTCAGTCCGATTCAGATTTCGTTAGCTTCAACACATTCTTCACTTATAACTGCCATTAACATGTGTGATAAGGAAGCTTCACTTATTTGATAAATCTATGCTTGAAAGATTAAGATTAAATCCCTATGAAAGTGTAAAAACAAGATTTGTGATTAAAGTTGTTCGCTTACTCGCTTGTGTGAAGTACTAAGAAAGTGGGTACTGATTTTTAGTCAATATATTTAGGCATTAAAACTAAGAAAGGAGCATCTTCCTAAGTATTCAAATGGACATGAGGGAAAGAAATCATTCAAATGGATGGGAAAATTCTTCCAAGGATCTTCAGGCTTCAAATTGATGCTTTCAACAATTCAAATGATGAGCCACGGGTGTTACATGCATCTACAATAGCTTGTTGTGTAGGGATTAGCTTGACAGGAGCTTAGCAGCATCAGAGGCGGTTATTAAGTACCAACCGCCTGTGAAAAATTTAAAAAGCGCCTATGAAAAACTGACGCCTATATAAAGACCCCGCGGAGGCACGCCTCTGCCTAGTCCCACATCTTGCCACGAGGTACCTATGTAAATTCGCATAGTTTCCTTACTATGCATTGCATGCTACCTTTTTCTTTGTATACTTTTATAAGCTGCCAGTTTTGTGTGTTGGTATATGGATTGTGTCCTTTTGCATTTGTGTACATATGCGTTTGGACTCAATAATTTGGAAGTTTTGAAGTTTGGTCTTTCAGATAATGATGTCTCGAGCGTGTAGCCGATTGAAGGAGGAGTGCTTGGCGTGGCGCAAGAACCATCCCCATGTATGTACATATGGCACACCAGTCGCATGGTTGTATATACATATGTATCTGTAATGGATTGATGAACTTAACTGTAGTTTGTTTTTCCGTCTTGTTTGTTTTTGGTATTTTCAATTTCTCCGCGTAGGGTTTCTCTACGAAGCCTGAATCGGGAGATTTATTGAAGTGGCAGTGCATCATCTTTGGTAAATAAGGGGTAATTCATGAAGAACAAGCACAATATGAGTTTAACCATCGTCCTCCTATTAATAAATTTCTTTTGCAGACTGAATGGGAAGATGGTTACTACCCCCTGACAATCTCCTTCTCTGAGGACTATCCCTTGGTGCCTCCAAGATGCGCCTTTCCAATTGGGTTCTTCCACCCAAATGTCCATCGTTCAGGAGCACTCTGCATCGGGATTCTTGATCCAGAGACTATAAGATAGACCTATTTTGTTCATGTAATTATTACTTATAATTGTTGTCGAACTTATTTGAATTGGTTTCTTATGTTGCTTAAATTATATTTCGTAGGGGTGGTGCAGTGCTTTTACAATCAAAACTATACTACTTGAAGTTCAGCGTTTGCTGCATCAGCCAAATGTGCCTGATGTTGAAAATGATTGCTATAATCTACTTATCAAGGTTAGATGACACTTTGACTTAGTGACCAATGTAGGTTATTCATTCCTCCTTCGATATTTGTTAATTTAAATAATGACAATATTTTCAGGATCCAGCGGAATATAAGAGACGTGTTCGGGAGCAAGCAGGACGGTACAATTTAGATTGATCGATGGGAGATTCATCGTCGATCTACAATGAATTTAGCATGATTTTTGTTCAGTGTGTAAAGAAATTATCTTTTAACAATTGTAAAGCCTCTAATGGTGTATTATCACAATTAAGCCAGCCTCACTGGTGATCGAGCATTTCCTATAATGCATTACTGTACTAGTATCCGTTCATCTGTGTTTTTTTTCCTGATACAATTTTCCTTGCAACGACAACATACGATTATGATAATTGCAACGACTACATCCCTATAATTTCAATGAAAACCGCTTGTGATAATTGAACAACTACATACAATTCTTAAACAATGACCGCCGCTGAAAATACATGATGTTCTCATGCCGTTGTTAATTAAGAACTGACTGTGAAGTTCATTACATTACAGGCGGCCTATGAAGATCATGTATTTACCTAGGCGGTTGTTTCTTAAAATCCGCCTGTGAAATTCATTGCATTACAGACGGTTAAATTAAGAACCGCCTGTGAAGATCATGTATTTACCCAGACGGTTGTTCTTTAAAATCTGCCTGTGTTGTTCTTTCATCACAGGCGGTTATTATATCATTCGTCATCACAGTCGCATATTTTTAAGGACCGCCCGTGTTTGAAAATTTGAGGTGCCTGTAAAAATGCTTTTGGTAGTAGTGTACGTGTTTTCACAAGTGTGTTCATTTGTTCCTAAATCAGAACACGTAGCGGCTAGTGCCTACGACCGTTGTTTCTTCGAAAAGATGAGTACAACATGTTGGAAATTATACTGTACAAGGCATGCAATTAATTTAATGAACCTCGTAGTGAGCTGTGCCTAGATGGTACATTCTATCCTCGAACCCCTCGAGGGAACATCCTTCATGTCAAACATGCATGACGACAGTGAGGACGATGCTCAGTGGACGGCAACAACGAGGGTGAGAACGATGCTCGGCGGCGATGCCGAGGGTGTGGAAGGCGCTCGACGTTGACTGTGACGGCGAGGGTGAGGACGGCGAGGGTGGGGGTTTAGGAGCGGCGGGGGAGGGCTTGGTAGAAAAAAGGAAATGTTAGGGTTACGGGGTGTAACACCCTCATTTTTCATGCATCATGCCTTGCATGCACTCATATACATGTTTAACATTAACCCACATAAAGAGGAACGAGTTTAAAATTGATTTGGAGCATTTAAATTTGATTTGGAGCAAAACCGCACTTAAAAAACAGGAAAGTGCGGACTAGTCCGATTTTACTGAGGACTAGTCTGATTTCTCTCTGACTAAAAACGGACTTGTCCGTTTATGCTGCGGACTAGTCCGATTTTGCCTCGGGAAACCTTCGGACTTGTCCGATTTTATGCGGACTAGTCCGATATTACAAGAATCCTTGAAAATTTGCTAAGTCCCTGGACTTTTCTGGAGTAGTCCGGTGTTCCAGCGGACTTGTCCGTTTTCCACTCTGACTAAAGTCGAACTTGTCCGATTTTTGGCCAGACTTGTCCGATTTTCTCTCTGGACGACTTCGGACTAGTCCGGCCCTTTTCGGACATGTCCAATATTTCGTGACTCCCAGTTGATCTTTTCTTTTACGACTTGTTTCTTGGGTTTCACGTTAAGTGGGCCTAGGGATGTCGTGCCTAACTCTTTTAGAGCCCATGAGGGACTCTAAACCGGCCTTTACTGCTCCCAAACTAGAAATCCATCTAACCCTAGCCTCCACCTCTATATAAACAGCCCCACCCCTTGGCTTGACATCTATTTGCCACTTTTCCACCCCACCCAAACCCTAGTTCGTGGAGAGCCACCACCAAGGAGGGAGGAGAAGATCCCAATCACGAAGGAGAAGAGGAGGAAACGAAAGAAGATCAAGATCTCCACCAAGCTTTCGTTCTTCATCATCAATTCATCTCCAAGTTCATCACCAACCCTAGATCACCAAGATCCAAGTGTTGCCTCCAAGTTTCTTGATTCATTGGAGTCCTAAACACCTGGTATACCTTCTATTATATTTTCCTTACATGAAATCAACCCCTAATCTCCAAATTTACATCGATCTAGAAAACCCTAATCTGCTGATCTCGCAAAGTGCGGACTTGTCCGGTCCCTGGCGGACTAGTCCGATTTCCCTGGATAAATTATGTTGAATTGAATCTAAAGTTTGATCTAATCACATCCAAACCTGTATAAACTTGTTAAAGTATATTAGAACTAGTTAGTGATCATTAAAAGCAATCTAGTAACAAGTTCTACCTTGCATTTGCATCAATCATGCATGTCATGTCATATTGAGTAATATTTGTGCACTCTTTGACTGTGTTTCTTGTCTTGTATGTTTATTGTGTGGATTAGACGGATTTGCGCTAGAGAGTGCCGCGGAGGATCTACAGCACCAAGAGTTTGAAGGCTTTGACCCTAATCAACCGCAAGAGCAAGTAGGAAAGTGTCCTTGAAGCATATTGATCCTGTTTTAAAATAAATGTTTTGTTTGCAAAATTGCATGCTTGTGTAAATTTGATGGGAATCCTATGGTAGGAAGTTTACTAGAATTGTTAAACCACCCTTGTCACCTGGGATTATGGTAGAGAGTCGGGATGGGCTTTTTACCTTTTGCTCCGCTTAATCAATTGGGATGGGAAACAACTATACCACTCAATTTAATTATGCATGGATGAGATTATGGTTAACATGAACTGGTTAAATATGATATGGTGATGGATGATCTAAGCAAGCCTGGTATGTGGATGGGTTGGGTGTATGGTGGTTTGCTTGCTTTAGATCTAAGGACCGGTTCATGCGAGAATAAGCCAGGACTACAGTGCCACTACGAGGCCAAGTATGGGTGCGGCGTAGCTGATTAATTAGGGCTTTGCCAGTGCTATTTGGACCATTGTGGATGCTAGGGGAAGGGGTAGTCGGATTGGTTTTGTTGATGATTGGTGGGACTACCCTAGGATCCGAATGGCTCAAGAGGGGGCCCTTGGTTGAAGATGTGCTCTGTAGGAGACATCGCCACCGGTGAAACCTCAGTGGGGTCTAAATAGGCTAGTAATCCCTTTGTAAAGGCTATTTTGTGATCTCTTGGCCACACACCGATGGAAGTGTGAGACGGCATAATAGAGGTTCTAGTCATCGAAAGGTTATGAAATCACAAACACGTGGGTAAAGAGGTAAAAAATTTCCAGAGTGTGTCTAAAACTATCATGATAGCCGTGCTCCCGGTTATGAGATCCTGGACAACATCCATGATTAGAGGGAACTCAGTATTGGGATGGTATTTTGGATGGGTATGGTTGGTAATGGTTATGGAGGGTTATGAATTAAATTCTGGTATTGAATATGGATATTGGTATATGATGATGGATATGGAATATGGATTGGTTCTATGTTATTAATTATGGTTTATGATGGGATTACTTCACATACATGTAATACATTGCTTTTCAAATGTTTTAATGTACTTTTCAGCACTTAACCATTATTATTGTTGTCATTTGAATAAGCCACATGTCATACTTTCCACACTTGCTGAGTACGACATGTACTCACTCTTGCAATCCCCCCACAACAGTTGCAGGTCAGGATTGGGAGTTTAATGGCGATAATGCGGAGTTCTAGGCCGTGTCTACCGTCAGCTTGCCTGTGGTGTTGATTGGAGCTGCGCTATACCCTATTGCTTATGCTACCTAGTTGTTTAGTCTGCTTAATTAGAGTATTTCGACTGCATTAGTTGAACTTGTCATTAATATTCATTAGAGCTTGTATTCAAGGATAATATGGTTTATTTAATAAAATTTGGTTAATTAATCTTGTTCTGTGGTAATTTTCTGTATACTCTTTTGTGAATGCACTCGTGTATGTGTGTTGAACATCCTGGGCATACATATGCGTTAGCTTGGTTCATTTTTTCGGAACCGGGCATCACACGGGGCGTGGCCGACGCATTTATAATCGCCTGAGAAGATACATATCTATAATGAATTTCTACATCAACAATGTGTAACACATCCATAAAAGAGATTATATAAATAGTTTTTTAGCTAAATTTCCAATGCCTTTTGAATTCTGTGATGACTCAAACATCACTGTGGCGCAAGGTTGTGCACAGAGATGGGTTATCCATTTTAGATCTCTGCCATTAAAACTTCACCACCAATGGTATGAGTTGGCAGTTAGCCTGAATGAGCATAGGTTAACTAATCAAGTTGATCAGGTGATTTGGAAATGGACTAAAACAGGTTCCTTCACCGTCAATTCGGTGTATAAACAATTGTCTACTAGACACTCGTATGCAAGTTTTAATAGGATATGGAAAGCCAAGATTCCTCCCAAGATTAAAACATTCCTCTGGCCCATGGAGCACTGATCCATCCTAACTAAAGACTTGATGAAAAGGAAGAATTGGGGATGATCAATTACATGCTACTTTTGTAATGAGGATGAGTTGATGAACCATTTGATGTTCGAATCCAAAGTGATGAAAGTTTTATGGGGGATCATTGCTACCTGTTTTCAGTCCTCCAGTAGGCCAACTAATTTGCAGCGGTACTGGAATTGGATTGTGGAGGCCCTACTCGGAGGAGAGGATGTTTATGTCCTCGGCCTGGGAGCAATTGTATGGGCTACATGGAAAGCACAAAACAAAGAGGGTTTTGCTATAAAAACCGTAAAAATCCAATGGAGATTATGGGTCATGCCTTTTTATTTGTTATCCTTTTGGGCAGGTCTGTATGGCGAAGACATGCCAGAGATGATTCGTCGAGGGGCAGACACTATGCTTCGAATGGCCATCAGGCTCCAAAAGGAACAGAGGGCTCTGGTTGATGTTACCAGCACATGGAGCGAGTGGTGATCCGAGGGGTGCTGCGGACCATAAGTGATGCACTGGAGAGAAGTGAAAAGCGCTCCAAAAAATGATCGTGAATGGAGTCGATGCTATTTTGCTATGATGCTTCTAGGACCTGTGGTCTGTTATGTTTAGCTTTGTTAATCTGGGCTAAAGTTGATACTCCAGAAACTGTTCTAGCATCTTTTGTTATTTACTACGTACTTTGCTTAACTTGATGTAGTCGGCTGTGACTGTTTGATCGCTCATTATGTTGGATCCGTGTTGGGTTTCAACTTAGAGAGTGGGCACAGGGTGAGAGGGAAGGTTCTCCCTGGTGCTGTCAGAGAACTAGGTGTAAGTCACTTACGAGATCTCCAGCTTAGTAGAGTTGGAAGTGGAAATATATTCCATTCTAAAAAATGAAAGAGATAAATTGTCCACTAGTTTATCGTTAGAACATCAACATTCGAACTATTTTTGCGCGCCAATGAACAGCAAAATAAATTTCATTACCTTAAGACGATATCTTACAAACAAGAAAAAAGAAAAAAAATACAAACTAGAAAAAAGAAAAAAAAACAACACAACTAAAAACAAGAAACAACTACTTCTCCTCCTCCTCCTCCTCCTCCTCCTCCTCCTCCTCCTCCTCCTCTGCCTCCTCCTCCTTCTTGGGCTCCTGGCAAGGCAGGGGCACCTCCCGCAGCAGAGACAACAAGTCCAATTTCCGGGACGTCGCCGCCACCAGGTTGCCGCGGCCAGCGACACCGAGCTCGACCGCCAGCATGTCCCAAAGGACGTCAAGGTGACCGGCCAAGTGCGTCATGCCGAAGATGTAGTGGCCCGTGGTCCCCATTCCAGTATGCTATGGAAAGGGAACCAAGCTCAAGGCGGCGCATGGAGTGCGATGTATTGTCAAATACATCAAGCACTATCTTCCAGAGAGCCCACTCCATGTCTGAGGGGGAGTCTGGTTGGGGGCGCTTCCCCTTGGCATCCTTTTGCGGGCTTGGCGGCGGTGTTTTCTTGTCAGCCATGGTGTTCTTGGTGCGGTTTTGGAAAGACTAGAAGAGTGGCTATGTGGAGAAGACGATGGCATGCACGGGTGATCTTATAGCATAGTAGCAGCCTGGCGGTTTGTGTCTCGACGCGCGCAGTACTGGTGATGGGATGCAGGGCGGTTCGAATTAAATTCAAAGATGTGCATGCGTTGCGTGCGTTTAAGGCACCTCAGTAACTGGCGCGCACGTAAGATCGGTGCGCCTGATCGCATCAGCCGCCTGTACAAATGGCTACTGCTTCAAGGACCAAGCCTTATGCGGCAAACGGCTACATAATACTTCCTCCGTCCCAGCTCAACTCAATTTCTAGTTTTGGTCAACTTACCTTCGATCAATGATTTATATGAATTTTATTAACTTCAATAACTTGTAAAATGTATATTATGGAAATATTTTTCATGGTGAATCTAAAAGTAAAATTCTTGTATTGTTAGAACTGATCAAAAATACGTAAATCATTGGTCAAAGTTAGATTTTACCAAACCTAAAAATAGAGTTGAGATGGGATAGAGGTAGCTTATGTGGAATGCCAATGTGGATGTCCAACTCAGACTAAGGATGAAAGTGAAATGCTTGTGTGAAGTTGAGGGACTAAATTGACCCATTTGAAAGTTCAAGGACAAACTATGTTTTGATTGAAAGTTTGAGGATGAAGTTAAGTATTGTGCCAATTCCAAATGAGCCAAGCTTGAGCTTGCAAGCTTCATGAGCTCAAGCTCGAAAAGCTCGAGTAAGCTCATTTATTGTTGTCATCTATGATATGTACGTATGATTAACTAAACAATACAATTCTATTAAAAAGGTTTTATGGGAAATAATTTTTATATATGATAGCAACAAATAATGTGCAACAGCGTCCACCTTCCTACTCCATCAGTTATGAATCCTAAATTTAGTAGATTCTACTGTATATACATGAATTCTGGGCTCAACTTGAGATTGACTCAGTGTTTTATTAAAATCAAGCTTAGAATGACAATCTCGCTCGAGTTCGACTCATTGACATCCGTAGATGCAATTAAAGTTTTGGTGCAATCGTGTAATCAACAATTTTCATCTGTTGGATCTACATCTTACGGTTATTACATCTTTTCATTTCACACCTTCCACCATGCCGATTGACGAATCGGTAATCGAAATCGCCGAGGAAATATTCCAGCTCGTCGGGGAAGTAGTCAGCATGGATGACCTGGAAGATTAGGCAGCGGCGACCAACGCAGAGCTGCAAAGCGGTGATGGGGTTCTAGTCAACGGAGTAGCTGGGGCGCCACTCAACAGCGAGCCCAACGACGAGCTTGTGAAGGCGCCGATGGTGGACGGAGAGGACCTCGTCGAGCCAATCCTCCACGGCCTCACTGGAGGACGTCATGGTGGTGGTGATCACATCGTCCTCGAAAGTTACATTGTACACCGAGTCCCAGCCATTGGGTCCTCTCTTTGTCGTCCCTACGGCTGCCATCTGAGGCGGCGCGGCACAACTTCTCTCTTGTGCAAATCTTCGTCTACACCTCTAGTTTGGATTTTGGAAACTGTTGTGGATATATAACAGATGCAGTTACAATATGAGTGGAGGAGTTTCCAAATTTTATGTGACAGAGCCCCGAGTAAAGAAAGTAATGAAGATTTTTGAATCTGATTTACTCTTTCTATTTTTCAATTCTTATCGTTATGACCACAAGTTGCATTGTCTCAACCAAATACCACGTACAGTAACAACAACTTTTTTCCAGGGCTCACCCACTAGGTATGTCAGGTGGGCCACGGCATACCCTGGGTCTACCCAGTAGAGAGTAGCTAGTGTAAGTGCATGCTGGAGAGATCAGCGGAATCGAAAACTGAACAATTAAGATTGAAGTCAGCAGTCTCACAGTTCATGGGCGCGCCATCCTTTTTCTTCTCCCTTTCTTCTATCCTTGAATCGTGAGATTGCTGAGATCCATCTTCACCGGCACACTTACGGTCCGAGTGTGCCGGTGTACCTTAACCTCCATCATGCATCCTCGACCGGTGGTGGTTGGAAGACCCCTGTAGGTATGCCCTAACTCTTGTCCTCCAACTCCATCTAGGTTTGTGATGATGCAGTCAGTTCACCACAAAAAAAAATAGCAAAGCCTCGGTGATAAGCAGCATGCAAGTTTCTTGATGAGAAACTGACTGCGAGCGCGGCCCGCGGCATGCATGTATGACACGAAAGATGTTCCTCGAGGAGTTGAGGATAAAAGGTACACCATCGTCTAGGCAACCAAACGGAGGTTCGAACGAAGATACACGAAGCTACATTCGAATCTCCGGCTGGCTGCCTAGATGGTATACCTTTTATCATCAAACCCTTGAGGGAACATCCTTCCTGTCAAACATGCATGCCGGGGGCCGCACGCGCAGTCAGTTTCTCATCAAGAAACTTGCATGTTGCTTATCACCGAGCCATTGCTGGTTTGTCTGGTGGTGAACTGCCTGTGTCATCAGAAACCAAGATGGAGTTGGAGGACAGGAATCGAAGCATACCTGCAAGGATCTTTCCAACCACCGTCGGGGACGCATGACAAGGGTTAACATACACCGACACACCCGGACCGTACGCGTACCCAACCACCCGTGTCTAGCATCGTTCGAACCTCCAGCTGGCTGCCTAGACGATGGTATACCTTTTGTCCTGAATCCCTCGAGGGAACATCCTTCCTGTCAAACATGCATGCCGGCACCGCCCCTGCAGTCAATTTCTCATCAAGAAACTTGCATGCTGCTCATCACCAAGACTTTGCTGGTTTGTCTAGTGATGAACTGTCTGTATCATCAAAAACCCAAATGGAGTTGGAGGACAAGAATCAGAGCATACCTGCAAGGATCTTCCCAACCACCACCGGGGATGCACGATGGGGGTTAAGGTACAGTGACACACCCGAACAGTACATGTACCCGACCAACCGCGTAGCTTCCTTCGAACCTCCAGCTAGCTGCCTATACAATGGTATAACTTTTATCCTCAAAACCTCAAGGGAACATCCTTCCTGCTAAACATGCATGCCAAGGGATGCCCCCGCAGTCAGTTTCTCATCAAGAAACTTGCATGCCACTCATCACCGAGGCTTTGCTGGTTTATCTGGTGGTGAACCGCCTGGGTCATCGCAAACCTAGATGGAGTTGGAGGACAGGAATCGGAGCATACATACCTGCAAGGCTCTTTCCAACCACCACCAGGGACGCACATCAGGGGTTAAGGTACATCGAAACACACGGACGGTACGTGTACTCGACCAGCCGTGTAGCTTCCTTTGAACCTCCGGCTGACTGCCTAGATGTTATACCTTTTATCCTCAAACCCTCGAGGGAACATCCTTCCTGTCAAACATCCATATCGGGGGCTGCCCCCGCAGTTAGTTTCTCATCACGAAACTTGCATACCGCTCATCACCAAGCCTTTGCTAGTTTTGGAGTCGATACCACGACAGAAGAAAGCGAAAGCTTGCAGGGAAAGATTATCGTGTTCTCGTGATACCATATAGAGAATGGTTACTAGACTATTCTGTATGGATAATGTTTGTTGTGTATTCATCAAGGAACACATGTACACTTGATGTAGGATAGCTAGTGTAGTGTGAAACCAAAACTAAACTCTTTCACACTACACAGATTCAAAGGCTAGCGTTAATGACTAAACATAGGCTAACACAGTCAAACAATGACACATAGAGCAACACAGTCAACAATGATTGTTACATGTGTGCGTGCTTATCCTTTCTACAGTCTGGTGGTGAACCGCTTGCGTCATCGGAAGCCTAGATGGAGTTGGAGGACATGAATCGGAGCATTCCTGCAAGGGTCTTTCCAACAACCACCGGGGATGCATGACGGGGGTTAAGGTGCACTGGCACACTGGCCCGGACCGTACATGTACTTGGGAAGCCATGTAGCTTCATTTTATATTTTATTCCCTAGTCTTAAAAGTTTGCTCTTCCCCTCTATTTGCTCTTCCCTAGGCTTAGAAGTTTTACATTTTACAACATTTTTACATATGTAATATGACATAGGATATATCACTTGATAGTTTTGTAAAAAAAAAATGGAGGAGAAATGTGTATATCCCACGCAGCTACGTAAACCCACACCAATTAATTAGCTAGTTATTCTATAAGATGAGAAAAAATATTATTTTTTTTCTATGTGAGGTGGCCGGGGTAGATGATGTGGCATAATATCTTATGTGGCATGCCAATGTGGATGTCCAACTCAGACTAAGGATGCAAGTGAAACGGTTGTGTGAAGTTGAGGGACTAAATAATTGACCCATTTGAAAGTTCAAGGACCAAACTGAGTTTTTATTGAAAGTTTGATGATGAAGTTGAGTATTGTGCCAATTCTAAACGAGCCAAGCTTGAACTTGCAAGCTTGACGAGGTCAAGCTCGAAAAGCTCGAGTAAGCTCATTTATCGTTGTCATCTATGATATGTACGTATAATTAACTAAACAATATAATTCTATTTAAAAATTTTATGGGACACAATTTTTATATATGATAGAAACAAATAATGTGCAACATCGTCCACCTTCCTACTCTATTAGTTGTGAAACTAAATTTAGTAGGTTCTATTGTATATACATGAATTCTTGGCTCGACTCGAGATCGACTCAGTGTTTTATCAAACTCAAGCTTAGAAGGAGAAGCTTGCTCGAGTTCGACTCATTGACAGCCCTATTGCAATTAAAGTTTTGGTGCAATCGTGTAATCAATAATTTTCATCCGTTGGATCTACATCTTACGATTATTACATCTTTTCATTTAAGCCCTTTCACCACCACCACCCCTCCACCTGGTGGAGGGGGTTAAATAAAAAGATTCAGCGACCGTAATGTAGATCGATCCAACAGTTGAAGATGGTTGATTGCACGATTGCACCAAACATCTGATTACATTCTTGTTGAACCCAACTTTAAAACAGAAAATCTTTTGACACAGATTAATCCAGTCGTGATGTTTTTCTCTTCTTGTTTTGCGATATTTTATTTTTTTATCATTTCGTGATGTTTTTCTTGTTTTTTACTTCCTCATTCCCATATTACTTGTCGTTAATAACTAGGACAAGTTTTCTAGTTTAAAAATGAAATAAAAAACTTGTTCTAATGACAAGTAATATAGGAAGGAGGGAGTAATGTTTGATGATAATGAACTCAATGTTGTCCATCTGTTCTATCTATTATTTTGTTTTCTATCTGCTATTTAGTGAACTATCTGTTCTATCTGTATTCTCTGTTAATGAACGACCCTCCACACCGTCGGTACCTCTAAATTGGCCTGTACGATACTTTAGCCGCTGGAGGTGCCAGGAGATTGCCCTCAGTGGGCTTGCAAAGCAATTTGTAATGTAATATTGTAGGATCAAAGAGCACGTGAAAAGTAACCAGAGGGGGGTGAATGGTAGATTAAAAATCTTACGCAGTGGAAACAATTAAATCCCAACCCCTTCGGCAGAAAAACGATATGTTAAAGAAATCATGTGTGAGACTAATCTAAACGTGTTTCACCGTGACAAAATTGACAGATATCAAAGAGAATCAAGTCACGCAGATGACACAACAAGAATTACTGAAATCCGTTGAGAGAAACTCAAGTTACGATTGAAAGATCGAACAAAGGTCAATCTGTCCTACCCGAGAAAAACAGTTCTGGAACGCTGCAAAGAAACTCGTGTAGATTAAAAACCACAAATCCAATGACCGTGAAATTTTGACAGATGATAGATAATCAAGTTTTGAAGACAACCCAAAAAGCATCACGTCAATTGGATCCGTAAAACTCGAGTTATGATAAAACCACCGAAGAAAGATAGTGCTACGCAGAAACTCGACGAGAAAAACTTGTCTGGAACAAGTCGGACGAACAAGGCACAAAAGTTCCTTTCAACCACGAATTTTATTCAATAGAACACAAGAGGAACAGCCCCAAAGTAGTCTTCCTCGAGCTCTGGCCTCCCTTGCTTATATAACCAGCCCTTAGGCCAACCCAATCTCAACTAAGACTCTAATCCTACTGAGTTAACGAATCGAAACTTTCCATAACTGCTTAGGACTCTTCTATACGCAAGTAGAAGCAATCTTAAGACTTCCAAACACCTTAGGAACATATCCCACATTCCTAAAACAACTCAAATTCGTGACCCACACAAAATCCTAACATAACCAACCCAGAACTTTCCATATTTGAATCAAACACGATTCAGCTGCAGCCTGAGTTCATAACCTAGTTGGTTGGACCTTTTCAACATATTCTTTACGTCCAAATCTCTTAATCACACCTTAGAACCATGTAGCCACGTCCATGCACTCATTGCATATGTGCAAACATCTTGCAACGACGTCCATGATACCTTTATATGCATTGTTCTTGATTCATACATGTTGCGCGACCTCCTCATCAACTCAACCACAATTCCTCCCGAACTTGGTTGTCGAACCTCATCTTCTCCCTAAGACTAGTTCAATGGATCCCGTCACCAGCCATGTCTTGAACTCAAGCAACACCTGCACATGAATAAACAACTAATCCGTACGAGCCAAAGTCCGCGACTTGACTCAAGTTAGTTCCAAACACAACACCTTACGTGAACACCTCACACAAGCATGTTACAAAACATAGAAAAATAATATCAACCATAACCACCAAAACACACCAAAAACATAGCAAATGAATACTAAGCAATCTTTCCATCAATGTAAAACAAGTACGAATCATTGCAAGATAAATGCAGAACCACTGCGATCAAGCTCCAAACCTTGTCAAAGCCGACCGGACCTTGAACCGGAGCATACCAAAGCTAGTACAACCTAGCGCCGGAGCTTACCAAAGCTAGTACAACCTAGCGTCGGAGCTTTCTAAAGCTAGTCGGAACTAGTCAACCCAAATGCCGGAGCTAGAAAAACATGTCGGAGCTAACCAACATAAGTCGGACCTAGCAAAACATATCGAAGCTTAACAAAGACATGTCAGAGCTATCAAAGACATGCCCGAGCTAAGGACAAAGCTCACTGGAGCTACCCAAAAACATGTGAGACCTAGACAAATAAAGTCGGACCTATTGTTGGACCTTGCAAAAGCTCGGAGCTAGAGTCAGACCTTGCTAAAAAGATGTTTTGGTAGAATTTTAGAACTTATATCATCAAAGCCAATGTATTTAGTACAAGCCAATGTATTCAGCACATAGGTCTAACAATCTCCCCCTTGATGAATTCATTGGCAACACCACTTAAGATCCAAACATTGGCTTATTCACATTAAAAGTTTTGAAAACAATTTCTCCCCCTTTGTAAAACACAAATAAAATGAGAAAAACAAATTATCCGCCTGAGAAGAATGGTTTCAAAAACAATTGTGGATATGTGCAATGTGTAATCCATTTCTCCCCCTTTCATACTTATCTTTAAAAATTCACATATTGTCTCTCCCCCTGTAACAATGTATTCAACAAGGTTTATAAGACAAATTTTAATTGTCATGAGCATATTATAACATATACATATAAAACAAAGCTCATCCAAGTCATACTATCAAGTAACTTACACTATAACATCAATGAAATACATAAAGTAGTGTAAGCCATGCTAGAGATCAAATGTAATTTCCAATTTAGCATGTCATGATCTCACAAACTTAACTATTTCAAAACCTGAAAGCATGACACTTGTTGCTGCATTTTATTATTTTCCAAAGCAAAAATTTAGATCATATGATATTTGTAAGAGATTATATGTGCATCTGCCTTATACCAACCAAGCCGAGCCTTTGTCATTTGACAATCAGAAGCTTAAGGACATGGTTTTAGTCATACACAACTTCTTCCAAGTTCATATCTAATTGCAATGATAAGCCATCTCAAAAGAAGTGTGATGCATGCATATTCTCTTGATCTTTTCTCAATTTATATTTGTTCATAAAAACTCAACATGTGAGTTGATTACTTGATTAATTCTTTATTATTAAAAGCACTTGTGAGCATGCAACAAGTTCAAAACAACAAAGAAGTTCGACCATGACCAGATTTAGTGTAAGTAATTATTCCAATTACTAGACATGTCAAAATCTACAAAATGTATAACACGAGTAATGTAGTAAGAACTTTCAGCATGTAAAAGGAATCACGAAGTCATATATGTATGAAATACTATGCTCATATTTTTTTAATTTCAGATTCACACATAGACTCTCAACTTGAAAACTCCCCCTCAATTTAAGCCATGAGGATGCATAACCCCTATTTCACTACGAATGTAACAAAAACGAGTGAAATCCAAATGTTTTGTAAAAATGTCAGCCAATTGTTGTTCGGTACCTACATGGTGAAGCACAATGTTTCCTTTTTCAACATTATCACGGAGAAAGTCATACCTAATGTCAATATGCTTCGTTCTAGAATGTTGCATGGGGTTTTTAGCAATGGAGATGGCACTAGTGTTATCACAAAACAGTGGAAAACTATGTAGATCGACCCCATAGTCCTTAAGTGTTTGAACAATCCAAAGAATTTGTGAGCAGACACTAGTAGCAGCTACATATTCAGATTCAGCTATGGATTGTGCAACTGAGTTTTGTTTTCTAGAGGACCAAGCAACAAGTGAATTAACAAGAAAATGACAAGCATCAGAAGTACTTTACCTATCAATCCAACAACCCCTAAAATTAGCATTCGAAAAAACTTTCAAAGTAACGGTTGAGGAAAAAATGTCAAATTCTTGAGTTCCATGTAAGTACCTGAGAATACTTTTGAGGCTTGACAATGTGAAGCACGTGGGGAGGCTTGAAACCGTGCACAAAGACATACGATGAATTGTATGTCCCGTCTTGATGCCGTGAGGTGCAAAAGTGATCCAATCATGCTTCTATATTCTTTTTGATCCACGGGTTCACCATCTCCATCAAGTTCAAGTGTTTTTGCTATTCCCATTGGTGTCCGAAGAGGCTTGCTTTTGTCCATGTTGAAGCGCCTTAGGAGGTCTTTTGTATACTTCATTTGATGCACAAAGGTACCCTCCTTGGTTTGCTTGATTTGTAGCCCAAAAAAGTACGTGAGTTCGCCCATCATACTCATCTCAAATTCTGAATTGAAAACTTGGACACAAGATCATGAGAAGCACAACCAGAGATAATATCATCCACATACACTTGAACGAATAATGAGTCATTGCCATGCTTAAGCACAAAAAGAGTTTTATCAACCTTTCCCATGGTAATCCCCTTTTCAAGTAAGAATGTTTTTAACCTATCATACCATGCTCTAGGGGCTTGTTTGAGACCGTACAAGGCTTTGGACAGTTTGTAAACATGATTAGGAAAATTTGGATTTTCAAAACCCGGTGGTTGTTAGACATAAACATCCTCATCTATGTAGCCATTAAGAAAAGCACTTTTAACATCCATTTGATATAGCTTAAAATCTATAGATGCAGCAAAAGCAAACAAAATTCTTATGGCTTCTAATCTAGCAACAGGAGCAAAAGTTTCAACAAAATCTAGGCATTCAACTTGAGTGAAACCTTGAGCAACCAACCTAGCCTTATTCCTAACCACAACCCCATCCTCACTTTGTTTATTTTAAACACCCATTTAGTTCCAATTAAAGTGTGACCTTGAGGTGGAGGTACAAGTTTCCAAACATTATTTCCTTCAAAATTTTCTAACTCTTCTTGCATGGCAATAATCCAAGATTCATTAGTGAGTGCGTGTGATATATCTTTGGGTTCAAAGGAAGCAACAAAAGCAGAACGAGCATGAGAGTTTGGATCGCAAAACCTGGACCGAGTGACTCGTTCGTGCAAGCTTCCAATAATTTGCAGTGGAGGATGACTTTTGAGAACCCGAAGGGGAGTGGACACTTCAGAAGCTTCTTCTTCTTCATGTTCATCACAAATTGATGAGCTTGTGACTTGAGGAGGATCTGGACCAGCAATGGTGGTCGTCAGTGCTGGCTGTGAATCAAAATCATGAGTTGGAACAATGTCATTAGCTGCTGAATTTTCGGGGAGCAGCACCACTTCTTCCTCATCTTAAACGAAAATGCTCTCCCCCTGCGGATATGGATCCGAACCTGCAATGTTTGAGCTAGTACCTGTGCTAGCTTCATCAAAAGACACCTCACAAGTCTCCAAAATTTTGTTATTGTCAAGTAAAAGCACACGGTAGCCTCTAGTATGAGACGGATAACCAAGGAACATGCCATCAATGGATCTAGGTTCAAACTTATCAAGATTACCATGTTTCTTAACAAAGCATTTGCAACCAAAGACCGAAAATGTGTAACACTAGTCCTATGTCCAAACCGGAGCTCATATGGTGTTTTACCTAGCTTAGCGCGCAAGAAAACACAATTTGAGACATAACAAGCAGTTTCAATCAAATCAGCCCAAAATCTCCTAGGAGTTTGATATTCATCAAGCATAGTCCTAGCCATCTCAACTAAGGTTCTGTTCTTTCTTTCTACAACACCATTTTGTTGAGGTACATATGGTGAAGAAAATTGATGATCTATTCCATTTTCAGCACAAAAGTGATCAAAAGATTGATTTTTAAATTCGGTTCCGTTATCACTTCTAATTGCTTTTAAAGATCATGGGTGATCAATTGATATTCTAAGAAACAAAGTTCTAAAGTGACTAAAAGCTTCATTCTTTGATGCCATAAAGTAAACCCGAGAGTATCAAGAATAATCATCAACAATCACAAGAACATACCATTTACCTCCGAAGGATTGAACGCGTGATGGTCCTACGGTGTCAAGGTGCAAAAGTTGACCCGGTTTAGTTGTCATGATCATTGTGAGACGAGTATGTGAACCTGCAACCATCTTAGCATGTCTACAAGAAGAGCACACAATTTCTTTGTACCCTTTAAGCTTAGGCAACCAACGTATGCGATCAAGAGAACTAACACGCGTGAGATGATCAAAGCCTACGTGACCAAGTCTACGATGCCAAAAATTTAAATCTTTGGAATCATTAGCAACTAGACACCTATACTTAGAGGAAGACATATCAAAATCAGCTTTAAAAACTCTTCCAAACCGAGACATGTTAAAAATAAGCTCACTATTTGAATTTACAACTTTGTAGCAATTTTTAGTGAAAATAATTTCTAAATTTTCATCTAGAAGTTGTGAAACAAAAAGCAAGTTGTATTTCAAATTTTTCACAAGTGCCACATCTGTCAAAGTGTAGTGATTATTTATTCTAACTAAACCTGTAGCAATTATAGGAGTTGAAGAATTATCGGCAAAAGTAACATTCTCTACACGTGACACAACAGAGAGGGAGGAGAACCATTCTTTATTACCGGTCATGTGGCGTGAGCAACCTGAATCCACAATCCAAATGTTATCCTTCCTCAAGTGTGTAACCTACATGGAAGCACAATACGTCAATGACTTAGTACTGGGGTTAGTCAAACGGCATTTAGGAATCCAGTACTGAGTCACACGATGTCCAGCAGGAATAACACGTGAAAGCTGAGACAAAACAGCAGGTTTATGAGCCAAAGTTCGAGGATTTTTGTACCCAACTACTGACTTATGAGGTGTTACATGTATCGCATGAAAAACAGTAGGTTTGAGAGCAAACTTTGCATGTTTTTGACTCATTACAGCAGGTTGAATGTTCCTATCATTCGGTTTAGCATGTGTAGCAAATTCATCATGAAAGTTATGAGATCTAGCAATCATTCTTTCCTTCTTCTGTTGTTTAGCTAGTATATAACAAAAATCTATGACATGAACAGCTCTACCACAGTAGGTACAATGAAATTTAACTTTGTGTTCATGTCTAGATGAGCAAGCATTATTTTTATTTGAAACCGAATGAGACAACACTCCTGCAGATTTGAAAACCACTTCTTTTTGTTTTGGAACTGTTTGAATCAAACCACTTCCTAATGACTTTACAATTTTTGCTGGATGTGCCTTAGCATGAGCATGAGAATCAAAACCTAAACCAGTTTTATCATTGCAAGACCTGGAAGAATTCAGCAGCAAGTTTAGGTTCTTATTCCCATTACAAAACCGATCTATTGTCCTATGCATGTTATCAAGTTTATTGGACGGGTCAAGGCAATTTTCACATGAAGTTTTTCCTTTTAATTTGCAATTGGAACAAAATTTAACTTCATGAGAAAGTAAAGCATTGTTCAATATAGAAATTTCATTCATAGCATCTTGTAGTTTCTTATCAAGATCATCACAAGTAGAACAATGCAAATCAAATGTAGAACAACTAGCATCTTTCAAGTTTTTATCATTAAGTGCAGCAAGCTCTCTATTCTTTTCAATTTCTAACTCAAGTTTATCATGTGTGGAGGTGTGCGCACTTCTTAAGGAGGACAATTGTTCATATATTAAATCACATGAGGGACATGCATCATCACTAGGAATCAAAGTTTTTAAACGGTTGATTTCAGATTCTAGTGATTCAATCTTAGCAGCACTATCCCTAAGTTTTTTGTCCTTTTTCTTACCAATAATAGTGGCACGAGAAATAGCATCACAATTTCTTCGCAAGTAGGACATACCTCTTCATTTTCACTGTTGTATTCGGAATCCTCCATACTTGATCTTGACTTGCCCGCCATGAAGCACAAGTTTGCCAAATCATCTTTATCTTCCTCACTTCCAATATCCACATCGCTTGAGCCAAGTTCTTGAAGTGCGGAGCTTGCCAAAGCTAGTCGGAACTAGTCAACCAAAAGTCGGAGCTAGAAAAACATGTCGGAGCTAACCAACATAAGTCGGACCTAGCAAAACATATCAGAGCTTAACAAAGACATGCCAGAGCTATCAAAGACATGCCGGATCTAAAGACAAAGCTCACCGAAGCTACCCAAAAACATGTCGGACCTAGACAAAGAAAATCGGACCTATTGTCGGACCTTGCAAAAGCTCGGAGCTAGAGTCGGACCTTGCTAAAAAGATGTTTTGGCAGAATTTTAGAACTTATATCATCAGAGCCAATGTATCAGTACAAGCCAATGTATTCAGCACATATAGGTCTCACAAATATAGTAACAAGAAAATGCAACAAGTAGCAACGACTGGAATGAAAAGTGGAGACAATGAATAGAGAGAAAAGAAAAGAAAGGATGAGAAAAATGTTAGAAAAAGATAGGTAGTACTCCAACATACCACTCACTGGCTTTATGCCCCTATACGCGGTGCCATCATTACCAATACTCCTATACGTGGCCAGAAGTTATTATCACTGCTTGAAGGGAAGTGTTGCAGACTAGATGTGCTAATTAGTTTATTTTGTGTTTATTGAGGATTATGTAACAGCTAGTTCTGTCAATTAGCGGCGACTGGAATGAAAAGTGGAGACAATGAACAAAGAGAAAACAAAAGAAAGGACGAGAAAAATGTTAGAAAAATATAGGTAGTACGTACGAATTAAGGTGAAAGAGCGAGGAGAACAAAACTGTAAAACTGAAAATGTTTGGCGCAGATTACTGCCAAACATAGTATGTTATCTCTTTTAGTGACATGATATTATTCTTGTGCTGATGTTGAAAACAGAGAGGTTCCATTACTTCATGTGTCCCATCAGTGCATGGAGAGAGGCATGGGTCCCATAGGTTGTGGTGTTCACATGTCAGCCACCCTTAATGCACCAGCAGTACTGCAGAGGACGTGAATCCACTACCGCTAGAAGCCGAACCATCACTGCGCGTGACCACTATCAGTATGTGAGAAGACGACGATGGCGTGTGTCTTTATATAATGTCTCCATCGTCTTCTCTGCACGTACTCTATAAAGACACACCACCGACTTCTTTGCATGTACTCTAGCTTCCTCTTTGTCTTCATCATGCAGCACGATGACGAAGCCTATGGAGTTGCCATTCATGCATAATTGCGGTCGAGATCGCAGGGCGCCTCATCGCAATCCCCCTACGACCCTTGGACGACCTCTCTAATCTGTGTGCCACCTGCAAGGCCATGCATGCGGCATGCTAGGATGGCACCGTGGGCAGGCGTGTGGTGCTGAAGTGGGAGACCCGAAGGATGTGGTTCAACTCGGGGCGCTACGAAGCCCTCATGGAGAACATGGCCATCGTTAGCCACCCTCGTGCGTGCTACATCACCGGGCTCAAGATCGTCTCCTCGATCGATCACGCGCAGCAGGGCGCCCTGTTTATGTGTGAACTTGAATTTAAAATAAACTGAGCATAGTATTTCATACATATATGACTTTGTGATTCCTTTTACATGCTGAAAGTTCTTACTACAGTACTCATGTTATACATTTTGTAGTTTTTGCCATGACTAGTAATTGGAATAATTACTTATACTAAATCTGGTCATGATCGAACTTTCTTGCTGTTTTGAACTTGTTGCATGCTCACAAGTGCTTTTAATAATAAAAAATTAATCAATAACCTATTCACATGTTGAGCTTTTATGTTTAAATGAAAAAGTAAGAAAAGATCAAGAGAATATGCATGCATTGCACTTCTTCTTTTGATATGGCTTATCATTGGACTTAGATATGAACTTGGAAGAAGTTGTGTATGACTAAAACCATATCCTTAAGCTTCTGATTGTCAAATGACATAGGCTTGGCTTGGTTGTTTAGAATAAGGCAGATGCGCATATAGTCTCTTGCAAATTTCATATGATCAAAATTTGTGCTTAAAAAAAAAGAAAATTGCAGCAACAGGTATCATGCCTTCAGGTTTTGAAATAGTTAAGTTTGTGTGATCATGACTTGCTTAAATTGAAAATTACATTTGATCTCTAGCATGGCTTACACTACTTTATGTATCTCATTATTGTGATAGTGTAATATACTTGATATATGACTTGGATGAGCTTTGTTCTATATGTATATGTTATAATGTGCTCATAACAAATTAAAATTTCTCTTTTGTACCTTGTTGAATACATTGTCAAAGGGGGAGAAGTATGCAAGGGAGAGAAATAAGTATAGGGGGAGAAATTTATTTCTATCGATTTTCAAAAATGGGGAGAAATTGTTTTCAAAACTTTTCATGTGAATAAGCCAATGTTTGGATTTTAAGTGGTGTTGCCAATGCATTCATCAAGAGGGATATTGTGAGACCTATGTATATTGAATACATTGGCTATGGCGATAAAAGTTTTGAATACTACCAAAACACCTTTATCATCATGGTCTGACTCTAGGTCCGAGCTCCAACATGGTCCGACGATAGGTCCGGCTTGTTTTCAATAGCTCCAGTAAGGTCCGACGTAAGGTCCGACTTGCTTTGCCTAGGTCCGACTTCTTTGTCTAGGTCCGACTATCTTTGGTAAGCTCCGACGCTAGGTTCGACTAGCTTTGGTTAGCTCCGGCGCTAGGTTCTGCTACCTTCAGTAAGTTCCAGCACTAGATCCTGTTAGTTTTGGTAAGCTCTGGTTCAAGGTCCGGTTAGCTTTGGCAAGGTTCGGAGCTTGATCGCAGTGGTTATGCTTTTAATTTGCAATATTTCAAACTTGCTTTTGGATTATGGAAAGTTTGCTTAGTTTTCTTTTACCAAGTTTTTGGTGTGTTTTGGTGGTTACGGTTGATATCTTTTTGCTAAGGTTTGCAACATACTTATGTGAGGTGCTCACATAAGGCGTTGTGGTTATCAGAACTAATGAGAGTCAAGTCGAGGACTTATGAGAAGTATTGGTTGTTTATTCATGTGCAGGTGTTGCCTGAGTTCAAGACATGGCTGGTGACGAGATCCATTGAACTAGTCTTAGGGAGAAGATGAGGTTCAACAACCAAGTTCAGGAGGAATTGTGTCTGAGTTGATCGCGTGGTTGCGCAACATGTTTGAATCAAGAACAATGCATATGAAGGTATTGTGGATGTTGTTGAAAGGTGTTCGCACAGGTGCAAGGAGTGCATGGATGTGACTACACGGTTCCGAGGCGTGATGAAGATATGTGGACGTAAAAATTGGTTAGAAAGGTCCAATCGACTAGGTTATAGACTAAGGCTGCGGGTGAGTCGTGTTTGACTCAAATATGGGAAGTTTTGACTTTGGTTACGATAGGATTTAGTATGGGTCACGAATTTGAGTTGTTTTAGGAATGTGGGATACGTTCCTAAGGTGTTTAGAAGTCTTAAGATTGCTTCTATCTGCGTGTAGAAGAATCTTGAGCAGTTATGGAAAGTTTCGATTCGTGAATTGAGTAGGATTAGAGTCCTAGTTAGGTTTGGATTGGCTTAAGGGCTGCTTATATAAGCAAGGGAGGCCAGAGCTCGTGGGGCATGACTTTGGGGATGTTCCTCTTGTGTTTTGATCAATAAAATTCGTAGTTGAAGGAACTTTTGTGCCTTGCTCGTCTGACTTGTTTTCGTCAGGTTTTTCTCATCGAGTTTTTGTGCAGCACTACCTTTCTTTGGTGGTTTTATCATAACTCGAGTTTTACATATCCGATTGACGTGATTCTTTTTGGGTTGTCTTAAAAACTTGATTTTCTATCATATGTGAAAATTTCACGGTCATTGGATTTGTGGTTTCTGATTTACACGAGTTTCTTTGCAGTGTTCTATAACTGTTTTTATCGGGAAGAACAGATTGACTTTTGTTTGATCTATCGATCGTAACTTGAGTTTCTCTCAACGGATTTTCGTGATATTTGTTGTGACGTCTTCATGACTTGATTCTCTATAATCTATACTAGTTTTTTCCACAGTTGAACACGTTTAGATTAGTCACACACACAGTTTCTTTAACAGATATGTTTTCTACCGGGGGTTGTTTTGTTGATTCCGATGAAATGTTTTAATCTATCATTCACCCCCCTCTAGTAGCTTTACATGTGCTCTATGATCCTACACAAGTCCGCACTCTTACAGTTTTAAATTGCTGTTTTGTCATAAATTCATTTTAATTTTGTTCTTTTTTTGTTGCTTAAGGTTAAACATGTATTAGAATGTATGCAATGCATGGTGGATGAAAATGAGGGTATTACAAACCTACTCCCCTTAAAATAAATCTCGCCCTCGAGATTCGACGAATAAGGAAAGAGATAGGGAATTTTTTTCTTGAGTTCATATTCCAGCTCCCAAGTTGCTTCGGATTCGGTATGATGCTTCCATTGTACTTTGCACCATAGAATCACCTTGTTTCCTGTGACACTCTCCTTGGTTTCCAAAATTTTGACAAGTTGCTCCACATAAGTCAAATCTGCGACTAATTCCAAATCCTCCATTGGCACTTGTTCTTCTGGTACCCTTAAGCACTTCTTGAGCTACGAAACGTGAAACACATTATGAATATCGGAAATATGCGCAGGCATCTCCAACTTATTTGCCACTTCTCCACGTTTAGCAAAAATTTTCAATGGCCCAATATAGCGAGGTGCCAACTTGCCTCTGACATTAAACTGCTTATGACCTTGCATAGGTGACACTTTGAGATATACGACGTCTCCCACTTCAAAGGCTAAGTTTCTCCGCCTATTATTCACATAGCCCTTTTGACTTGTTTGAGTGGCCCTCAAATTCTTGCGGATTATCTAAACTTGCCTTTTCAGCCTCTTGCAACACATCCGGTCCAAACACTTGGTTCTCTCCTGTCTCATTCCAAAATAAAGGTGTCTCACACTCCCTTCCATACAATGCTTCATATGGCAACATCTTCAAGCTGGCTTGGTACATGATATTGTAGGAAAACTCAGGGTAAGACAAGCTTTTGTCCAAGCTGTGTCCATGTTTCAAGGCACAAGCTCTCGACATATCCTCCAATATTTGATTTGTCCTCCCGGTTTGTCCATCGGTTTGTGGATGATATGCTGAACTGAAATTTAAACTCGTACACATAGCTTCATGCAGTTTCTCCCAAAACCTAGAGGTAAATTCAGAATCTCAGTCAGACACTGTTTTCTTGGGTACTCCATGTTTGCATACAATTTTCTCCATATACAACCCATCTAACTGTGCAACAATATACTTAGTCTTTACAGGAATGAAATGAGCCGATTTGGTCAACCGATCCACAATAACCCATATTGAGTCATAACCGGATTGGGTTCACAGTAAACCAACTATGAAGTCCATACATATTTCTTCCCACTTCCATTTTGGAATCTTAAATGACTGCAATAATCTAGATGGTCTTTTATGTTCAACTTTGACTCGTTGGCATACATAACATAGTGAAACGTACTCTGCTGTGTCCTTTTTCATGCTGGCCCACCAATAACATGTCTTCAAGTCCTTGTACATCTTTATACAACCGGGATGGATTGAGTAAGGTGAGTCATGTGCCTCTTTCAATATCGTTTCCCGAATATGTTTAATATTAGGCACAACAATCTGTTTCCCAAGCCATAGAGTACCTTGGTCATCCTCATCAAATCTGAATTCTCTCCCTTCTTGGGTCCTTTCTTTCGTATCCTGAATTTCCTCATCATTGGTCTGACCTTCTCGAATTTCTCGCTCCAAGGTCAGATTTAACTCCATCATCCCCATCTTATTCACAAATCCAAGATTCAACTGTTCAAACTCCTTGCATAGCTCGGGTGGTAAATCTCGAACTGTGAGTTGGTGGCTTACTCCTTTGCGACTCAAAGCATTGACCACTATATTAGCCTTCACTGGATTATAGTTGATTCCCATGTCATAATCCTTGATGAGCTCCAACCATCTTTTTTGCTTCAAATTAAGATCCGTGTGTGTTGAAATGTACTTGAGGCTCTTATGATTTGTATAAATCTCACACCTGTGACCAAGAATGTAGTGCCTCCATATCTTCAAGGCATGCACTATGGCTGCAAGTTCGAGATCAGGCGTAGGATAGTTCTGTTCATGTTTCTTCAACTGTCTTGATGCATAGGATACCACTTGACCTTCTTGCATGAGAACACATCAAACTCTTTGTCTTGATGCGTCACAGTAGATATCAAAACTTTTGCTCACATCTGACAATACCAATAGAGGTGCTGTTGTCAACCTCTTCTTAAGCTTCTCAAAGCTGTCCTGACAAGCTTGGGTCCATTGAAATGCCTTCCCCTTTATTAGTAACTCAGTCATGGGCTTGGCTATTTTGGGGAAGTCCTTGATGAACCGATGATAATATCCGGCCATACCAAGACAACTCCGGATTTGCTTCACATTATGGGGCAGTTTCAACTTTAGCACATCTCTCACTTTTCCTGGGTCAACCGATTTTCCTCCTCCCGAGATGATATCACCCAAAAATTACACTTCCCTTAACCAAAACCTGCACTTGCTGAATTTTGCATATAACTGGTATTCCATCCATTTATGTAATGTGAGCCTTAGATGCTCTTCGTGTTCCTCTTCACCTTTTGAGTAGATCATGATGTTATCAATGAACACTACCACAAACTTATCCAAATACTCCATGAAGACCTTATTCATGAGGTACATGAAGTACGCAAGGGCATTCGTCAATTTGAAAGACATCACAGTGTAGTCATTGGATCCATACCATGTCCAAAAAGCTGTTTTAGGTATGTCTGACGGTCTAATCTTCATTTGGAAGTAACCTGAACTCAAGTCAATCTTGCAAAAAACACAAGCACCCTTCATCTGGTCAAACAAATCCTCTATTCGAGGCAACGTGTACTTGTTGTTAATCTTCACCTCGTTGAGAGCTAGGTAACCACACACATCCTTTGGGATCCATCATTCTTATCCACGAATAGCACTGGCGCTCCCCAAGGTGAAGAGCTTGGGCGAACGAAACCCTTTTCTAGCTGCTCTTGAATTTGCTTCTTGAGATTCGCTAATTTCGTAAGAGGCATCCTATATGGCCTCTTAGCTATAGGCGCAATACCATGTATTAATTCAATAACAAACTCTATGTCACGGCGGCATACCTAGAAACTCATCCGGAAACACATCCAAAAATTCGCACACCATCGGAATTTCCTTAATTGTTGCATCGTCCGTTTGATTCAGCTCCACTTGCCTTGGTGGGTGTTGAGATGCTTCAAACTCTATGTTGACCCCTTCTTCATTTGTCAACTGCACCGTCTTTGTGGCACACTGAATTATCCCATTGTGCTTCCTTAACAAGTCCATACCAAGTATTATGTCCAGTCATTGAGAATCCAAAACAATGAGGTTGGCGAAGAAGTCTACTCCCTTATTATAAGGCTTACTTTTGGACATACTATATTCGTCCTCATCTCTCCTCCATGTGTAAGACCTATATGTGCTGAATACATTGGCTTGTAGTGAATACACTTGACTTTGATGATAAAAGATTTAAATATCACCAAAACACCTTTTTATCAAGGTCCGACTCTAGCTCTGAGCTACAACAAGGTCTGACGGTAGGTCCGGCTTGTTTTGGGTAGCTCCGGTTACGTTAGATGCTAGGTCCGGCCTCTTGGTAAGGTTCGACTAGCTTTGGTTAGCTCCGGAGAGCTTTATCTTTAGCTCCGGCATGTCCTTGTTAGCTCCGGCATGTCTTTGTTAGCTCCGGCATGTCTTTGATAGCTCCGGCATATACTTGATAGCTCTGGCATGCTTTTGCTAAGCTCTGACGTACTTTGTCTAGCTCCGGTTTTGGGTTGACTAGTTTTGACTAGTTTTTGGTAAGCTCCGGTGCTAGGATCTACTAGTTTTGGAAAGCTCTGACGCTAGGTTCTACTATCTTTTGTTAGCTCCGGCTCAAGCTTCGGGTTGCTCTGGCAAGGTCCGGAACTTGACCGCAGTGCTTCTGCTTTTCATTTGCATTGTTTCATACTTGCTTTGCATGATTGGAAAGATTGCTAAGTATTCATTTGCTAAGTTTTTGGTGCGTTTTGGTTGAATACGGTTGATATCGTTTCTACTGTGGTTTTGCAACATGCTTATGTGAGGTGCTCACATAAGGTGTTGTGTTCGGAATTAACTTGAGTCAAGTCGAGGACTTGGGCTCGTATGGATTGTTTGTTTGTTCATGTGCAGGTGTTGCTTGAGTTCAAGTCATGGCTGGTGACAGGATCCATTGGACTAGTCTCAGGAGGAGATGAGGTTCCAACAACCAAGTTCGGGAGGAACTGTGGTTGAGCGGGTCAGGAGGTCGCACAGGATGATTGAATCAAGGGCAGTGCATATGAAGGTCGAAGGAAGGTGTTCGCACGTATGCATGAGGTGCATGACGTGGCAATATGCTTCTAGAGACGGTTTATGGAAGGAAGATCTGATCGGAAGGATCGGATCGTATCGGTTGAAGACTTAGGCTGCTAGCTGAGTCGGTTATGGCTCGGTATGGAAATATCGAGTTGGTTATGTTAGGATTTCGTGTGGGTCACGAATTGAGTTGTTT
The DNA here is from genome assembly GCA_036927565.1 of Tuctoria greenei. Taxonomy (NCBI): domain Eukaryota; kingdom Viridiplantae; phylum Streptophyta; class Magnoliopsida; order Poales; family Poaceae; genus Tuctoria; species Tuctoria greenei. Next base: position 106,166,353 of record JAYESD010000010.1, read on the forward strand.
AGGAATGTGGGATACATTCCTAAGGTGTTTGGAAGTCTTAAGATTGCTTCTATCTGCGTATAGAAGAGTCCTAAGCAGTTATGGAAAGTTCCGATTGTGATCGGATTAGGATTGGAGTCCTAGTTGAGATTGGGATGGCCTAAGGGCTGGTTATATAAGAAAGGGAAGGCCAAAGCTCGTGCAAGACGACTTTGGGTGCTGTTCCTCTTGTGTTCTATTGAATAAAATTCATAGTTTGAAGGAACTTTTGTGCCTTGTTCGTCCGACTTGTTCCAGACAAGTTTTACTCGTCGAGTTTTTGGACAGCACTACCTTTTGTCGGTGGTTTTATCATAACTGGAGGTTTACAGATCCAATTGACGTGATTCTTTTTGGGTTGTCTTCACAACTTGATTGTCTATGATTGTCTATCATCTTTCAAAATTTCACGGTCATTGGATTTGTGGTTTCTGAGCTACACGAGTTTCTTTGCAGCATTCCAGAAACTGTTTTTCTCGGGTAGGTCAGATTGACCATAGTCTGATCTTTCGATCATAACTTGAGTTTTTCTCGACGGATTTGAGTGATTCTTCTTGTGTTGACTTCGTGACTTGATTCTCTCTTATATCTATCACTTTTTTCACTGTGAAACACGTTTAGATTAGTCTCATACACGATTTCTTTAACAGATCGTTTTCCTGCTGAAAGGGTTTGGGGTTTTATTGTTTCCGCTGCGTAAGATTTTTAAATCTACCATTCACCCCCCCTCTGGTAGCTTTTCACGTGCTCTTCTATCCTACAATTGGTATCAGAGCCACGGTGCTCTAATCTTTGTGATTTGCACGTGTTTTTGACTAATCATCATGGAGAAGTACTCCGCCAAACCTTGTGTGTTTTCTGGTATTGATTTCCAGGTTTGGAAGGCACGCATGGAGGCTTTCATCCAGGCACAAGGCTTTGCAATATGGGAGAAGGTGTATAAGACTTATGAAGTGCCACCCAATGATCAAGTCACGGCCACAAACCTAAGGGACGTCGACAACAACAACAAAGCCCGAAACTTGATCATCCGAGGACTCACTCAGAGTGACTTTGATCGTGTCGTGCACCTCCGGTCAGCATACGATGTTTGGAGAGCTCTCTGTGATTACCATGAAGGCTCCAACACAATCAAGGAGGTAAAACAAGATATGTTCAAAAAGGAATATATGCGTTTTGAGATGCAACCAGGTGAGTCTATTGATGACCTTTTTGCTTGCTTTAATAAAATTCTCAGCAACTTGCGCAGTGTCAATGTTAATTTTTCAGATGCTGAAAATGCTAGGCAATTGTTAGTGCATTAGACATGTCAATCTGGGAGATGAAAGTAACATCTATTCGTGAATCAACTGTCATGAGTTCTCTTACATTAGATGTACTTTATTCTAAACTAAAAACTCATGAAACTGACATCCTAGCTTGTAAGAACCCAAACAAGTCTATTGCATTTGTCTCACAACGTGATATGTCTAGCTCCGGCCAATCATCATCCTGCAATACTCTTGCTTTGTTGTCCTCACTAACCCTGGAGCAGATCGAAGAATTTCCATAAGAGGAGCTAGCACTTCTCTCTACGAGATTCTCAAAAGCATTGCAAAATGTGAGAACTAGAAGGAGAGGAAGCTCCGGACCTCAACGCTGTTTTGAATGTGGTAAAATAGGACACTTTCGTACAGAATGCCCTAACCTTTCAGGTCCGACCACCAGGGAAGAAAAACAAAGCAAGGTCCGAACCTCCTCTGGAAACTCCAACAAGAAGAAGAAGGGTACCATAGGACGCAAGATGATTAACAATTTCATCACCGCACTTCAAGAACTTAGTTCAAGTGATGTATACTTTGAAAGTGATGAAGATGATGACGATTTGGCCAACTTATGCTTCATGGAAGGCAAAACAAGATCAAGATCAAGTCAGGAGGATGCAGAACACAGCAGTGAAGACGATGAGGTATGTTCTACCTGCAATGAAATGTGTGATGCTATTTCTCGTGCAACTATTATTGTCAAGAAAAAGGACAAAAAGCTTAGGAATAATGCTGCTAAAATTGAATCACTAGAATCTGAAATTAACCGTTTAAAAACTTTGATTCCTAGTGATGATGCATGTCCCTCATGTGACTTAATCTATGAACAATTGTCCACATTAAGAAGTGCACACTCCTCCACTCTAGATAGACTTGATGAAGAAATTAAAAAGAACAAAGAGCTTGCTGCACTTAATGATAAAAACTTGAAAGATGCTAGCTGTTCTACAATTGACTTGCATTGTTCTACTTGTGATGATCTTGATAAGAAACTACAGGATGCTATGAATGAAATTTCTATATTGAACAATGCTTAACGTTCTCATGAAGTTAAATTTTGTTCCAATTGCAAACTAAAAGGAAAAACTTCATGTGAAAATTTCCTTGATCTGTCCAATAAACTTGACAACATGCATAGGACATTAGATCGGTTTTGTAATGGGAATAAGAACCTAAACTTGCTGCTGGATTCTTCCAAGTCTTGCAATAATAAAACTGGTTTAGGTTTTGATTCTCATGCTCATGCTAAGGCACATCCACCTAAAATTGTGAAGTCATTAGGAAGTGGTTTGATTCAAACAGTTCCTAAAAAAAGGAGTGGTTTTCAAATCTGCAGGAATGTTGCTTCATTCGGTTTCAACTAAAAATATTGCTTGCTCATCTAGACATGAACACAAAGTTAAATTTCATTGTACCTTCTGTGGTACAGATGGTCATGTCATAGATTTTTGTTATAGACTAGCTAAACAACAGAAAAAGGAAAGAAAAATTGCTAGATCTTATAACTTTCATGCAATTAGAAAAACACAACCTGCTTTAGTGAGTCAGAAATTTGAAAAGGTAGCTTCCGGACCTTCTGGTAACAAATCCGCAAAAGCAGCTCTGATAGTTCCGATAGCTCCGAGAGCTCCCGGACCTTCTGTTGTTTCCTTCGGAACTTCAGCTTTTGCTTCCGAAGCTTCAGCCTTGTCTTTTGGAACTGCTGCTTTTACCTCCGGAGCTATTGGTTCTTGTGCTAAAAGAGTTAAGAATAGAAAACCTCAAACTTTGACTCATAAACCTGCTGTTTTATCTCAGCTTTCGCGTGTTTTTCCTACTGCACGTCGTGTGACTCAGTACTGGATACCTAAATGCCTTTTGACTAACCCCAGTATTGAGTCATCGACGTATTGTGCTTCTATGTAGGTTAACGTTTGAGGAAGGAGAACATTTGGATTGTGGATTCAGGTTACTCACGCCACATGACCTGTAACAAAGATTGGTTCTCCTCCCTCTCTTTTGTGTCACGTGTAGAGAATGTTACTTTTGCCGATAATTCTTCAACTCCTATAATTGCTAAGGGTTCGGTTAAAGTAAATGATCACTACACTTTGAAAAATGTGGCACTTGTCAAAAATTTGAAATACAACTTGCTTTCTGTTTCACAATTGCTAGATGAAAATTTAGAAATTATTTTCAATAAAAACTGCTGCAAAGTTGTAGGTTCAAACAGTGAGCTTATTTTTAACATGTCTCGATTTGGAAGAGTTTTTAAAGCTGATTTTGATATGTCTTCCTTTATGCATAGGTGTCTAGTTGCTAATGATTCAAAGGACTTATATTTTTGGCATCGTAGACTTGGTCATGTAGGCTTTGATCACCTAACGCGTGTTAGTGCTCTTGATCGCATACGTGGGCTGCCTAAGCTTAAAGGGGACAAAGAAATTGTGTGATCTTCTTGTAGACATGCTAAGATGGTTGCAGGTTCACATACTCCTCTGACAATGATCATGACAACTGAACCATGTCAACTTTTGCATCTTGACACCGTAGGACCTTCACGTGTTCAATCCTTCGGAGGTAAATGGTATGTTCTTGTTATCGTTGATGATTACTCTAGATACTCTTGGGTTTACATTATGGCATCTAAGAATGAAGCTTTTAGTCACTTTAGGACTTTATTTCTTAGATTATCAATTGATCACCCAGGATCTTTAAAGGCAATTAGAAGTGATAACGGAACGGAATTTGAAAATCAATCTTTTGATCACTTTTGTGCTGAAAATAGAATAGATCATCAATTCTCTTCACCATATGTACCTCAACAAAACGGTGTTGTAGAAAGAAAGAACAGAACCTTAGTTGAGATGGCTAGGACTATGCTTGATGAATATCAAACTCCTAGGAAATTTTGGACTGATGCGTTGGCAACCGCTTGTTATGTCTCAAATCGTGTTTTCTTGCGTGCTAAGATAGGTAAAACACCATATGAGCTCCGGTTTGGACATAGGCCTAGTGTTACACACTTTCGGGTCTTTGGTTGCAAATGCTTTGTTAAGAAACATGGTAACCTTGATAAATTTTAACCTAGATCCATTGATGGTATGTTTCTTGGTTATCCATCTCATACTAGAGGCTATCGTGTGCTATTACTTGACACTAACAAAATTGTGGAGACTTTTGAAGTGTCTTTTGATGAAGCTAGCCCAGGTACTAGCTCCGGTGTTGCAGGACCAGATCCGTATCCTCTGGGGGAGGGTATTTTCGAAGATGAAGAAGAGCCAGTGATACTGCCTGGTAGTTCCGAAGCTGACACGTATCCAGCTCCGGACATTGAACAAGCTCCGGCTATCGCCTCTGCTGGTCCTGATCGTCCACAAGTCACAAGCTCATCAATCTACGATGAACCTAATGAAGAAGAAGCTTGTGAGACATCTGTTCCCCTACGGCTTTACAAAGATCATCCCCCACAACAGATGATTGGAAGCTTGCACGAACGAGTCACACGGTCCAGGTTTTGCGATCCAAACTCTCATGCTCATTCTGCTTTTGTTGCTTCTTTTGAACCTAAAGATATATCACACGCACTCACCAATGAATCTTGGATTATTGCCATGCAAGAAGAGTTAGAAAATTTTGAAAGAAATAATGTTTGGAAACTTGTACCTCCACCTCAAGGTCACACTTTAATTGGAACTAAATGGGTATTTAAAAATAAACAAAGTGAGGATGGGGTTGTGGTTAGGAATAAGGCTAGGTTGGTTTCTCAAGGTTTCACTCAAGTTGAAGGTCTAGATTTTGATGAAACTTTTGCTCCTGTCGCTAGATTAGAAGCCATAAGAATTTTGTTAGCTTTTGCAGCATCTAAAGGTTTTAAGCTATATCAAATGGATGTTAAAAGTGCTTTTCTTAATGGCTACATAGATGAGGAGGTTTATGTCAAACAACCACCGGGTTTTGAAAATCCAGATTTTCCTAATCATGTTTACAAACTGTCCAAAGCCTTACATGGTCTCAAACAAGCCCCTAGAGCATGGTATGATAGGTTAAAAACATTCTTACTTGAAAAGGGGTTTACAATGGGCAAGGTTGATAAAACTCTTTTTGTGCTTAGACATGGCAATGACTCATTATTCGTTCAAGTGTATGTGGATGATATTATCTTTGGTTGTGCTTCTCATGATCTTGTGTCCAAGTTTTCAGCAATGATGAGTTCCGAATTTGAAATGAGTATGATGGGTGAACTCACTTACTTTTTGGGGCTGCAAATCAAGCAAACCAAGGAGGGTACCTTTGTGCATCAAACGAAGTATACCAATGACCTCCTAAGGCGCTTCAACATGGACAAAAGCAAGTCTCTTCGGACACCAATGGGAACATCAACAACACTTGAACTTGATGAAGATGGTGAATCCGTGGATCAAAAAGAATATAGAAGCATGATCGGATCACTTTTGTACCTCACGACATCAAGACCGGACATACAATTCAGCGTATGTCTTTGTGCACGGTTTCAAGCTTCCCCACGTGTTTCACATCGTCAAGCCGTCAAAAGGATTCTCAGGTACTTACATGGAACTCAAGAATTTGGCATTTTTCTTCCTTCTTCCTCAACCGTTACTTTGAAAGCTTTTTCGGATGCTGATTTTGGGGGTTGTAGGATTGATAGGAAAAGTACTTCCGGTGCTTGTAATTTTCTTGGTAATTCTCTTGTTGCTTGGTCCTCTAGAAAACAAAATTCAGTTGCACAATCCACAGCTGAATCTGAATATATAGCTGCTGCTAGTGCTTGCTCACAAATTCTTTGGATTGTTCAAACACTTAAGGATTATGGGGTTGATCTAGATAGTGTTCCACTGTTCTGTGATAACACTAGTGCCATTTGCATTGCCAAAAACCCCGTGCAACATTCTAGAACTAAGCACATTGATATTAGGTATCACTTTCTCCGAGATAATGTTGAAAAAGGAAACATTGTGCTTCACCATGTAGATACCGAACATCAATTGGCTGACATTTTTACAAAACCTTTGAATTTCACTCGTTTTTGTTTCATTCGTAGTGAAATAGGGGTTATGCATCTTCATAGCTTAAATTGAGGGGGAGTTTTTGAAACTTGGGAAGTCTATGTGTGAATCTGAAATTAAAATAATATGAGCATAGTATTTTATACATATATGACTTTGTGATTCCTTTTACATGCTGAAAGTTCTTACTACATTACTCGTGTTATACATTTTGTAGTTTTTGCCATGTCTAGTAATTGGAATAATCACTTACACTAAAACTGGTCATGGTCGAACCTTCTTGCTGTTTTTAATTTGTTACATGTTCACAAGTGCTTTTAATCATAAAGAATTAATCAAGTAATCAACTCACATGTTGAGTTTTTATGAACAAATATAAATTGAGAAAAGATCAAGAGAATATGCATGCATCACACTTCTTCTTTTGAGATGGCTTGTCATTGCACTTGGATTTGAACTTGGAAGAAGTTGTGTATGACTAAAACCATGTCCTTAAGCTTCTGATTGTCAAATGACATAGGCTTGGCTTGGTTGGTTAGAATAAGGCAGATGCGCATATAATCTCTTGCTAATATCATATGATCTAAATTTATGCTTTGAAAAATGATAAAATGCAGCAACTAGTGTCATGCTTTCAGGTTTTGAAATAGTTAAGTTTGTGAGATCATGACATGCCTAAATTGAAAATTACATTTGATCTCTAGCATGGCTTACACTACTTTATGTATCTAATTGATGTGATAGTGTAAGTTACTTGATAGTATGACTTGGATGATCTTTGTTTATATGTATCTGTTATAATATGCTCATAACAACTAAAGTTGGAGAGAGAATATGACTTGCTGAATACATTGTCAAAGGGGGAGAGATAAGCATGAAGAGAAAGAGAATATGTGCATAAGGAGAGATAATAAAGGGGGAGAGATAATATGGGATAATTTCTCTTCTCATTTTACTTTTGATTTACAAAGGGGGAGAAATTGCTTTCAAAACTTTTATGTAAATAAGCCAATGTTCGGATTTTAAATGGTGTTGCCAATGCATTCATCAAGGGGGAGATTGTAAGACCTATATGTGCTGAATACATTGGCTTGTAGTGAATACACTTGACTTTGATGATAAAAGTTTTAAATATCACCAAAACACCTTTTATCAAGGTCCGACTCTAGCTCTGAGCTACAGCAAGGTCCGACGGTAGGTCCGGCTTGTTTTGGGTAGCTCCGGTTACGTTAGATGCTAGGTCCGGCTTCTTGGTAAGGTCCGACTAGCTTTGGTTAGCTCCGGAGAGCTTTATCTTTAGCTCCAGCATGTCCTTGTTAGCTCCGGCATGTCTTTATTAGCTCCGGCATGTCTTTGATAGCTCCGGCATATACTTGATAGCTCCGGCATACTTTTGCTAAGCTCCGACGTACTTTGTCTAGCTCCGGTTTTGGGTTGACTAGTTTTGACTAGTTTTTGGTAAGCTCCGGTGCTAGGATCTACTAGTTTTGGAAAGCTCCGACGCTAGGTTCTACTAGCTTTTGTTAGCTCCGGCTCAAGCTCCGGGTTGCTCTGGCAAGGTCCGGAACTTGACCGCAGTGCTTCTGCTTTTCATTTGCATTGTTTCATACTTGCTTTACATGATTGGAAAGATTTCTTAGTATTCATTTGCTAAGTTTTTGGTGCGTTTTGGTTGAATACGGTTGATATCGTTTCTACTGTGGTTTTGCAACGTGCTTATGTGAGGTGCTCACATAAGGTGTTGTGTTCGGAATTAACTTGAGTCAAGTCGAGGACTTGGGCTCGTATGGATTGTTTGTTTGTTCATGTGCAGGTGTTGCTTGTGTTCAAGTCATGGCTGGTGACAGGATCCATTGGACTAGTCTCAGGAGGACATGAGGTTCCAACAACCATGTTCGGGAGGAACTGTGGTTGAGCGGGTCAGGAGGTCGCGCAGGATGATTGAATCAAGGGCAGTGCATATGAAGGTCGAAGGAAGGTGTTCACACGTATGCATGAGGTGCATGACGTGGCAATATGCTTCTAGAGACGGTTTATGGAAGGAAGATCTGATCGGAAGGATCGGATCGTATCGGTTGAAGACTTAGGCTGCTAGCTGAGTCGGTTATGGCTCGGTATGGAAATATCGAGTTGGTTATGTTAGGATTTCGTGTGGGTCACGAATTTGAGTTGTTTAGGAATGTGGGATACGTTCCTAAGGTGTTTGGAAGTCTTAAGATTGCTTCTATCTACGTATAGAAGAGTCCTAAGCATTTATGGAAAGTTCCGATTGTGATCGGATTAGGATTGGAGTCCTAGTTGAGATTGGGATGGCCTAAGGGCTGGTTATATAAGCAAGGGAAGGCCAAAGCTCGTGCAATACGACTTTGGGGGCTGTTCCTCTTGTGTTCTGTTGAATAAAATTCATAGTTTGAAGGAACTTTTGTGCCTTGTTCGTCCGACTTGTTCCAGACAAGTTTTACTCGTCGAGTTTCTGGACAGCACTACCTTTCGTCGGTGGTTTTATCATAACTCGAGTTTTACAGATCCAATTGACGTGATTCTTTTTGGGTTGTCTTCACAACTTGATTGTCTATCATCTATCAAAATTTCACGGTCATTGGATTTGTGGTTTCTGAGCTACACGAGTTTCTTTGCAGCATTCCAGAAACTGTTTTTCTCGGGTAGGTCAGATTGACCATAGTCTGATCTTTCGATCATAACTTGAGTTTTTCTCGATGGATTTGAGTGATTCTTCTTGTGTTGACTTAGTGACTTGATTCTCTCTGATATCTATCACTTTTGTCACTGTGAAACACGTTTAGATTAGTCTCATATACGATTTCTTTAACAGATCGTTTTTCTGCCGAAAGGGTTTGGGGTTTTATTGTTTCCGCTGCGTAAGATTTTTAAATCTACCATTCACCCCCCCCCCCCCCCCCCTATGGTAGATTTTCACGTGCTCATCGATCCTACACCAGGATATTTAACCAACAAGGTATACTTTATATGAGATATGGGCAAACTATAGTTGGCAACATACTTTGATTCAATGAATGAATGCTATGCTCCAGAATCAAATAACATGGTGGTCGGGTTGGAGTTTGCAAGAAACATACCAATCACCACGTCATCCGCTTGTTGAGCTTCCTCCGTAGAGACATGGTTCACCTTGCCACGAACAAAATTATGCGGTCCACAATTGCCTTGTGACGCTCCTCCATTTGGTCTTGGGTTCTGTCTTGGAGCATTGTTCCCTTGACCAAGGCCTGACTTATGACATTGAGATGCAAAGTGTCCCACCTCACCACAAGTATAGCATGACCTTGGTGCACCAAAATTGTTTGGACGAACTTGATTTTGAGCATTAGCAAGAAAGTTGGCGCGGGGTGCATGAGGCATTGGAGGGTGAGGTGCTTGCATGGCGGGGCGTTGTTGCATAGGCTGAGCTGGGCGCGATGGAATAGAAGCACGATATGCAGGAGCAGAGGGGTTGTACTATAATGCATTTTGTGGTGCAAGGCAGGGGCGAACATTGCTTCCTTGTGGCTGTCCTTGATATGACACATTCCTCTTGTTATCTTGCTCCATCTCGCGAACCTTGTTCTCAACCAAAATTGCCTTGTCCACAAGCTTTTGGAAATTTGCATAGTCATAATTGAGTAATTAGACTTGAATTTCATTATTTATGCCCCTCATGAATAAATATTGCTTGCGGCTGTCCCGGTTGACATCCTCTGGAGCATATCTTGAGAGTTGAATGAATTTATTGAGATACTCACTCACACTTGACTTTCCCTGCCTTAGATTCTCAAAGTCCTACCTCTTTAGGATCATAACACCTTCTGGAACAAAGTGAGAACAAAATTTCTCTTTGAATTAAGCCCAAGTGATCCTCTCTTGATTCTCATGGCATTGCAAAGAGAGTCCCACCAATCCGCAACCACTCCAACTAGCTGATGGGAAGCAAAGAGGACTTCTCCGTGTCATTGCACTAGACAATAGAGAGCTTCTACTCCACAGATTTCAACCAATCATCAGCTTCCATAGGATCAGTGGCTTAAGCAAAAGTAGGTAGTCTAGTCCTCATAAACTCTCCCAATCTGTTATGAGGCGGTGGGGGTGGTGGCGGTGGAGGCATATGGGGCTGGTTTTGATTATTGGCCTGTAGCTGTCCCAAGGTCTACCTGCATCAGCTGATTTTGCATAGCCAACAGCTGCTGAAGGTTGGTAGCCTGAGGTCCAGGTCCATTGTTGTTGTTTTGAGGTGACCCATTGTTCTCCTCATTAACATTGGCATCCCTTTGGTTGTGAGTCCCCGACATTTGGAGAAAGAGCAAGAGAGAAGAATTTGGAAAACGTCCCCAACTATATGCATCAAGGGATATGAAACTAAGAAACTACCTATACTAGCCTATATGGATGTGGCAAACGCTAGAGCATCCCACAATCCTCTATTAAGCACACAAGAAAACATTACATAGCAAACAGCACACCGTACAAAGCGCAGCGTTTCCTGCGTGTTTTTATATGCTCTAAAGTGTCCATTCTATCTACGCTGCATCCTACAGTCAACTTGTGGCTCTGATACCAATTTGTGACACCCGGTTCCAAAAATGAACCAAGTGCAGTATATGTGGGCCCAAGATATTTAACACACATACAGAACTGATTCACATATGATAACAGATAATTACCACAACACAAATTAGGAAAATAAGTACTTTTATTGCAATATTCAAATAATCCTCAAATTACAGCTCTAATGATCAATATTGAACTATAACTGCAGCGGAAATAATCTAATTAAGCAACTAAGCAAACTAAGCAAAAAGGGTAGCGCGACTCCATGCAACACCACAGACAAGTCAACGGCAGCACACAACCTAGTACTCCGCATTATCCTTAGGATACTCCCAAACATCACCAGAAACAGTTGGTGGGGGAATTGCAGGAATCAGTACATATCGTACTCGGCAAGTGCGAGAAATAATGACATGTATCTTAAAAAAGGAATTGATAATAAATAATGGCTATTTGTTGAAAAGTACATTTAAAACATATGAAAGGCATCATACTATGTCTATGTGAAATTTATCCCATCATAACCCTAAAAATTACCAATAAGAGTCCATTAATATCAAATACAATTATATCACATCCAAAAATGATTATTCATCCAAATACCAAGTTCATACCATTATCATCGACGATATTCAATTTTCACAACTCAACCCATAACCATGACCAATACTGAACCATAACCAAACCATAACCATCCCAGATCCCAATTTTCCACTGATCAGGGAAGTTGTCCTCGTGCTCTTAACCGCGAGCACGGCTATCATGATAGTTTTTAACACTATGTAGAATTTGTACCACTTTACCCACAAGTTCGAGATTTCATCACCCGTCGACGACTAAAGAAACCTCCCTTATGCCAATTACACTTCCTTAGGTGTATATCCAAGAGATCACAAAATAGCCTTTACAAAGGGACTACCAGCATATTCAAACCCACTAAGGTTTCACCGGTGGTGATGCCTCTAACTGAGCACATCCAACCAAGGGCCCCCTCTTGTGCCGTTCAGATCTTAGGGCAGTCCCGCCACTATTGCAAACCCAACTGACTCCCATTCCCCGCTCCTCCAAATGATCCAAAATGATGCTGGTAATACTCGTAGTTAATTGGCTAAGCCGCACCCATACTTGGCCTTGTGGTGGCACTGTTGTCCTGGCTTATTCTCGCATGAACCGGTCCTTAGATCCAAGGCAAACCAACCACCATATCAACCAACCCAATCCACAAACCATGCTTGCTTAGATCTCCCAAGTCCCATGTTACCAATTCACCATGTTCATCAATGTTCATCATACACATGCTCATTAATTCATGGTTAAGCCATTTGGTTGGTTTTCCCATTCCAATTAATTAGAGCGAAGCAAAAAGGTAAAAAGCTCTACCCGACACTCTACAATGTATTCCAAGCGACAAGGATGGTCAAACAAGACTAGTAAACTCCTATCTTGGTTTTCCCATCAATTTGACACAAGCGTGCAGTTTTGCAAACAAAATGTTTAAAAATAGGATCAAAACGATCAAGGACATTGCCTTGCTCGTGAGCTTGATTAGGGTCAAAAGCTTCAAAGTGCTAGTATTGGAGGTCCTCGACAGCACCCTATAGAATAACAACCGCTATTCTGCGCAATAAACATACAAAAGAGACAGTACATTCAATAAGTGCTCATATATTACTCAATATGCCATGACATGGATGATTAATGCAATTATGAGGTGAAACTTGTTATTAAGCTTCTATTAATGTTTACTAACTAGTTACAATAGTTTCTAACAAGTTTGGAAAGGTTTGGAATTGATTTCAATCGAATTGGGATTAATTCAACCTGAAACAGATTTAGACACTAGACTAGTTCGTTGTCAGGGCCGCACTAGTCTGCCCTCTACAGAATCTGCAATTTAGGGTTTTCTTGATCAGCGAGAATTGGGATTGAATTCACATGGAAAAGTGAAAGTAGAGGGTGTATCATGTGCTTAGAGCTTCTAGGTTCAAGAATTGGACGTGAAACTCGAATCTTGACGATTACGGTTGATGGTGGAGAGTTGAGGGTGAATAGGTGATAAAGAACGAAAAGTTGCTAAAGATCTTGCTTGATGGATCCTCCTTCATGTTCTCTTCCTCCTCCTTGCTGCTGGACCCTCTCTTGATGGCGGCCCCCATGAACTAGGGTTTGGAGTTTCTCAATTGTGGCAAAGAGATGAAAAGTCAAGGTTGTGGGTTGTTTATATAGAGGTGGAGGTGGTAGGGTTTGATGTATTTCGAGTTTAAGGTGGTGGAGATCGTGTAGGTGTCCCACATGGGCTCTGTAGGGGTTGGGCATGACGTTCTTTGGCCCAATTAAGGTAAATACCAATGACCATTCATGGAGGAAAAGATTGAATCCGACTCGGGCACATCGGACAAGTCTGCTAGGGGCCGAACTAGTCCCATATTGAACAGAGACATCAATGGACATGTCTAGTGGGGTGGTACGGACAAGTCCATTTTGGAACAGAGACATTTTCGGACAAGTCAGTTCTGACTCCGGACAAGTCCCATCTGGAACAGAGAAGAAATCGGACAAGTCCGGGGTAATACGCCGGATAAGCTCGGGATGGCAAAGAAAAGGTTTTCTGAACTAAATTTCAACAAGGAACAGACTAGTCCGCTTGTACCACGATCAAGTCCGAACAAACATTAGAGACCAAACCGAACTAGTCCGTGCAATGTGCAGGACAAGTCCAGGCTCTGAAAGAAACTGATTTTTTTGGAGAAGAACAGGGTAAGCGGACTAGTCCGGTGTTATGGCTGGACATTTAAATTGCTGTTTTGTCCTGAATTAATTTTAATCTTGTTCCTTTTATGTTGCTTAAGGTTGAACATGTATAAGAATGTATGCAATGCATGATGGATGAAAATGAGGGTGTTACAACTCCATCCATCCCGATTGTACGAAAATGCATAAGGACCTGAAGACACGCTATTGGTGGGATGGTATGAAAAGGGACATAGCTGAATATGTCACATTATGTGATGTATGCCAACGAGTCAAGGCTGATCATCAAAGGTCCGCTGGATTGTTGCAGCCACTAAAGATTCTGGAATGGAAGTGGGAAGATGTTGGTATGGAGTCCATAGTCTGGTTACCTCGCACTTCAGCAGGTTATGATTCAATATGGGTTATTGTGGATCGATTGACAAAATCATCGCATTTCAATCCTGACAATACTACCTATAGTGGAGCGAAGTTGGTAGAATTGTATATGGGGAGAATGGTGTGTTTACACAGAGTTCCAAAGAAAATAGTATCCGATAGAGGTTCTCAATTGACCTCAAGCTTCTGGCAAAAGTTGCACGAGTTAATGGAAACTCAATTGAATTTTAGTTCTGCTTATCCCACTCAAATGGATGGACAGACCGAGAGGACAAACCAAATATTGGACGATATGCTAAGAGCTTGTGCATTAATGTATGGAGGAAGTCGGGACAAGAGTTCGCCATATGCTGAATTTTCCTATAACAACAGTTATCAAGCAAGTTTGAGGATGTCACCCTATGAAGCATTGTATGGGAGAAGATGTAGAACACCCTTGTTTTGGAATGAGACTGTGGAGACTAAAGTGTTTGGACCTGATGTAATCCAAGATGACGAAAAGCAAGTTCAGACAATCCGTGAAAATTTGAGAGCTGCTTAGTCGAGACAAAAGGGTTACGCAGATAATAGACGAAGAAGCCTGTCTTTTGAGGTGGGAGACTTCGTATACCTCAAAGTGTCACCTATGCGAGGTCACAAGTGGTTTAGTGTCAAAAGCAAGTTAGCACCTCGCTATATTGGACCATTCAAGATTTTAGACAAACGAGGAGAAGTAGCATATAAGTTGGAGATGCTTGCACATCTTTCCGATGTCCACGATGTGTTTCATGTTTCTCAACTCAAGAAGTGCTTGAGGGTTCCAAAAGAGCAAGTGCCAATGGAGTAATTGGAGCTTGAAGAATATTTAACCTATGTCGAGCAACCTATCAAAATTTTGGACACCAAGGAAAGGGTCACGAGGAACAAGGTTATTAGATGGTGCAAGGTACAATGGAAGCACCATATAGAATCAGAAGCGACTTGGGAGGTAGAAGAAGATCTCAAGAAGGAATTTCCCTATCTCTTTCCTTCCACGTTGAATCTCGAGGGCGAGATTCATTTTAAGGAGGGTAGGTTTGTAACACTCTCATTTTCATGCATAATACATCACATGCATCCTCATACATGTTAACATAAAGCAACCTTAAAAGGAACAAGATTTAAAATAAATTTAGGCTTAATCAGGAATTTAAGTCTGTTAGAGTGTAGACTTGTCTGGCCATAACCCCGGACTAGTCCGTAATTCCCTTTATACTCATAAAATTCAGTCTTCTTCAGAGCTCGGACTTGTGTGACACACTGCACGGACTAGTCCGTTTGAGGTTCTAATGCTTGTCTGGACTTGTCCGATTTTGAGTGGACTAGTCCGATCTGGTCCAATTTTAAGTCTGGAAGCTTTTTATTTGCATCTCCAGACTTGTGCGGCCCATAGAAATGTACTTGTCCGAAATATTCTCTGTTCTGAAACAGACTTGTCTGGTCCCATTGCGGACTAGTCCGGCCTGCTAAATTCCACTCAGATTCTGTTATTCTTCCACGATTGGTTATTGGATAGTTGCCTTAATTGGGCCCAAGAACTTCGTGCCCAGTCTCAGAGGAGCCCAAGTAGACCCCACCTCAGCCCCTACTCGTCCCCCACCAAAATTCACTTGGAATTCACCCCCAAACCCTACCTCTCCACCCCTATATAAACAACCCAATACCCACACCTCTCCATCACCATTGAAAACCCTCGTTGCCACATTTTGCGTTGCACCGACGTCAAGAAGAGGTCCAAAAGCAAGGAGGAGGGGGAGAAGGATCAATCAAGATCGATCTTCATCAACTCTTTGACAATTGACGTTATTCGTCACAAAATCTTCATCAACCCATCTTCATGAAGCCCTAATCATCAAGAATCAAGTGTTGCAACCAATTCTTGACCTTTGGATCTCTAAACACGTGATACACCCCTTATATCCACTTTTCCACGAGAAATCAACCTTAAATTCCGACTGATCTGAAAACCCTAAAATTCACAGTTCTGATGAGGGCGGACTAGTTCGGCCCTGATACCGGACTTGTCTAGCCTGTGAATCTGTATTCTGGTGAATTGAACCCAAATTGACTCAAATCAATTCCAAACTTGTTAGAAATCATTGTAACTAGTTAGTAAACATTAATATAAACTCATTAAATAGTTTTACTTCACAATTGTGTTAATCACGCATATTGAGTAATATATGAGCATTTTTGAGTCGATTATGGATTTTTATTGCTGGTATTCGTTATTTAAGTTGAAATTAATGTTATTTGGGTTATTTTGGGAAGGACCTCACTTAACGATAATATAATTGCATTTTCAACTGTTTTCAAAGTACTTTTATGCAATTAGCCTCTTTAATTATCATTCCTTGTTTAAGCTACATATCATACTTTTCCACACTTGCTGAGTATGATATGTGCTCACTCTTTCTATTCCGCCTACAAATTCAGACACAGGAAAAAACGTGCAGTACCAGAAGGTCTTTGAGGAGTTCTAAGCGTGCGTTTTACTATCAAGCTTGCCTGTGGAGTTTGGAGTCATTAGTGTTTAGAGTTTTCTGCTGCAATTGTTTACAGTCTGTATTCAAGACTATTTGGTTTGTAATAAGGTACTATTATTAGTGTTATGATTCAAGACATGGTTATAATTTGTTTATCGTTTGTGAATCACTTGTGTATGTGTGTTAAACATCCTGGGCACACATATAGATTACGCTCTGTTCATTTTCGGAACCGGGTGTCACATGCTCGAGGTAGAACTTACGGAGGTGCTCTATGCTCCAAGGATTGCGGAGGGGCTCTCCTTCCTCTGTGGCCAAGCGGACGCAACCGGGGTGCAATACCTGCATCATTCGAAAGGGGCCCTCCCAGCTACGGGAGATTTTGTGTGACCCTTTGTTGGTATTTCTTAACACCACAGAGTTATCCGCAAGCGCACGGAAATACCGTTGTAGCACTTCCCCTTAAAGACTATTCCCAAGGGTATCGATCCAAAGAACGTGTGTGCTAATCTTTGGAACTAGCTCACCCAAGGACACAAAGTTGTTCGGTAGGCAAGGAACAGAGAGGAATTCAAAATATTGATCCTAATTCAAGGTAGTTTGCAGAAGATGATTGCTTCGGGCTTGGGCTTACTCCTAGCAATACTAGGACGACTCCCGCCAAGAGCCTATGGCATTGTCGAATGTGGAGGATTACGTAGGATAGATAGGGTTGCCACCACCTACTGCCTACCTCTTCAATCCGTGGGTCTACGAGATATCCACTGATGATTTACAACCTAAGCACCACGCTTACATTATAAATCACTACTCTAGTTGTTTTGAACACAAAGCTACAACTAGAGCCTCTAATGAATTATAGCAGTGAACCCACAAGTAACTACTTGTGCAGACTACTAAGAATAAAAGATCAAACTTGTATTGAATTCATAAAGGCTTACTTGATTGAGTAAAACTTTTGTAGGGGTACAAGTGTAGAAGAGGGACTTGACAAGCCCAAGCCTCCTTCTCCTAGACTCTTCACCACACTCTCGTTCTACTTTGGTATCCTCTAGGACTACTATAATCCTTTGGAGTGTAGCACTATTCTCAACTTTTGGTGTGTGTGAGAAGTGAGGTGAGAGGGTCTATTTATAGGTGGAGAAACATCGGTTCCCGCCACAATTAACGCGCGAATCAGTCACCATTGACTCCAAGGAGTCGGGAGGAGCCAACACATGTCATTTGACCGAGTTTGGCGCCAGGAAGAGGTTGGCCAAACCCCTAGTTCGGCTGACCTAGTCAAGGCTCCCCTCAGGGAGTGCTTCCTCCAGGTGGCTTCCAGGTGGGCCCCCTTGATATATATGGGTGCAACACCGTTGGATCTCCTCGTATTTTTCTGTTTGTGGGCCATTTGATCCATGTGTTGCCACGTGTCATCGCCTGATTCGTTGAAATCCATTTTCATGGATTCATCCCTGCATGTTTTGGTATTTTGGGTAATAATTCACTTGCATACAAATAAACGCCAACACTTGTGGAATTGGGTTAGTGTATAACCCTACCACTATGTTTTGTGTTTCTTTTATGCACATCATGAGGTGAATTGACGGTAAAAATGTGGTAGTTAAGGACCGTCAACAAACTCCCCCACACTTAGTCCTTTGCTCGTCCTCAAGTGAAGGCAAGAAGAACTAGAGTGTTGTCATGAATTTGCTATAAGGTAGAAAATAAGGATACTAGATATTTCAACTTATACCTGAATTCATGGATCCCCTTTGTGTATGTGGCTACCACATCAATCTTGGGTATTTGAAAAGTGGAACAGTTAGAATGAAGTTCCCTTCGGTCATTCTCTGCTGAAATGATTTGGCAATTGCTATATTTGAAAGTCATAGGAACTTTTGCCCTTGCCTTCTCGATTGGAATCTCTCAAATCTCTCAAAGTGTTCGAGTCCTCATCATGGCATGCTTTGCCAATTCTTGTCCCTATAATGAAAGTGGCTATATCCGGAGCTTGGTAGGGATGAATGTGGCACACATTTGCAATTCATATGTTACTAAGTCAAAAACTTGATCCTATGAGAGACTTATGCAATGAACAAAGTGAAGGGAATATTCTTGTGCACATGAATGAGATGGAGGGGTGAGGTGATAACTCCCATGAAATTGCTCTCTCTTAAGGATGAAACATGGCTACTCTTTTTTTTAGCACTCTTACTCTTTTTCAAGAGTGGATGCTTTTTTTTTCTTGTAGCCATGTCTTCTACTCCTTTTTATTTTTAGAGAGGATTTTATTTGTATTGTATGGAGTTTGTTTTTGGCGGATGGGTGATCGATGGATGCAAACTCTCAATGTGAGAAATTTTGCATGAATGGAGTGCACAAGAGTTTTCAATTCAAAAATTTCATGCATGTCACTCAATTGGGTCACGGGTTTGACAAAGTTCAATGAAAAGCAAAGTGGCATATGCTTGTGGTTTTCAATGAATATATCATATGGCCTTGGTGGGTATAAATTTCCAATGAGAGATTTAGGCAAAGTTCAAGACTTCAAATAGTTACAAATGTCAAAATAAATTTCAAGCAAAAGGATGATTTCTAAAGAACTCATTTACCATATCACACTAGTCAAATACCTAGATGATGTGTTTTTCCTATTGAATTATGGGAATCATAAACAAGGTAATGAATTGAAGTATAAAGTATTCAAATTTTCAACTTAAGCAAATCCTTGACTACCAAATTTTATTTCAAACTGTTGAGTTGATTCATTTTAGATATGCAATGAAAAATATGAAATCAACTCAAACAACAGGGTAGCGCATAAAAGTGGGGATAGGAAATCCAAACCGATTTTCTGGAGTGAAACGGAGTCGTACGTGCAGTAAACAAGTCGGCCGACTAGGGGTTTCAGCCGACCTCCTGGTGGCTTTTCTATGCCTCTGTTTCATCGGGTAGTTTTGCTCATTCGGTCGCGATGTGTTTTGATATGCAACGTTAATTTTTCACGTCGGTATTTCGTGACTTGGGGACATGTTTCCCCCACACATGTTTCCTGAATTCTTTATTCAACAAAATAAACTAAAGGGGGAACTTTACCGGTTTTAGATGAACCGGTAAGTTCGCTTTATTGAAATCAAAATATGGGATGCTTACATTATTTAACCTAGCTTTAGAAAACAAATGTTTTTTTTAAAATAAAATCCTAAGTAGTAAGCATCCTATGCTGTCGGGCGAGGGAAGTTTTGTTGTTGGCCGGTGTAATGTCCCCGCTCAGGTTGAAGGTTGAGCTGGAGGAGGCATGAGGCACAATCTTCTTGTCGGCCATGACGAGGACGGGAGGAAGATGATGATTCAATGAGGTGTAAAACTTTCTTCTCTGTTTCTGTCCTTTAAGTAGGCGGGGAACGACGCATTTCACTGAGGATTATGTGGAGGATATCGAGAAGGATCAACACGAGAAAACAGAACACGAACAGCGCGAAGGGAGAGTCGGCCAACCCTAGGGTTCGGTCGACCCCCTTCTGGCTCCGTTCGGGCCACATTTTCTCGGGTCCATTAAATGGGCCTCATAGATGAAGAATTGGATGGGCCCATTAGTTGGACGTGGAGAATATAAACAGAATTGAAAGAAATTGCATGGAAGTCGATTAGATTTACCACGTCAAATTCCTTTTCTGTATCCTTTTGGGAATCGAGAAATGATTTGAGTCGGTGCCCATTCACTTTGAATAGTTGACCATCATCACCTTGGAGTGTGATTGCTCCATGGGATGAAGTCTCTACTACAGTGAAGGGTCCTTCCCATTTACTTCTAAGCTTTCCATGTACAAAGAGTTTAACCCTAGAGTTAAAGAGTGAAACTTTATCTCCAGGTTTGAACTCTTTCGGCGTAATCCTCTTATCGTGCCATCTTTTGGTTCTCTCTTTATAAATTCTGGCACTGTGGTACGCCTTATCTCTCCATTCCTCCAACTCAGAGATTTGCTTCAATCGGTGATTTCCAGCTTCGTTAAGATTCATGTTCCACCACTTGATGGCCCAATATGTTGTATGTTCCAAGTCTACGGGAAGATGGCAAGTCTTCCCATAGACAAGTTGGAAAGGAGACATGCCGATATGTGTCTTGTAGGCAGTACGATATGCCCACAATGCATCGAGTAGCTTTTGCTTCCATCCCGTTCCCATTTCCATGACAGTCTTTTGCAGAATATTCTTAATTTGCATATTAGATGTTTCTGCTTGACCACTTGTCTGTGGGTGGTATGGGGTAGCAATTTTATGCTGGACTCCAAGTTCCCTTAAAAAGTTTCGAAAGGTCTTATCTATGAAATGAGACCCTCCATCATTTATGACCATACGGGGAGCTCCAAAGCGTGGGAAAATGATCTCATGGAACATTTTCCTTGCTTGCTTGGAATCAACATTTTTGCATGGCAATGCTTCTACCCATTTTGACACTTAATCGACGACAACCAGAATATACTCGCAATCATAAGACCTAGGAAAAGGTCCCATGAAATCAATACCCCATACATCAAATAATTCCACTTGGAGATTGTATGTTAGGGGCATCGCATTGCGAGCAGAGATTCCTCCATGCTTCTGGCATTTCCAACATCTGCGAATGAATTCCTTGGTATATTCATACATTGAAGGCCAATAGAATCCACTTTGCCAGATCTTTGTCTGAGTACGATAAACACCGTAATGACCACCTTAGGGGCCAGCATGGCATTTCTCTATAATTTTGGTGCCTTCGATTGATGGGATGCACCTTCTATGAAGCCCATCGACACATACTCTATAGAGGTAAGGGTCATCCCAAAGGTGTCTACGACTCTCATAAATGAGTTTCTTTTTGTTCTCTCCTGGTGGTACGTATCCCGTGACTATAAAGTTCACGATATCCGCATACCAAGGGTGAGAGTCTGTCATCTTGAGGAGCATATCATCTCGTAGGAAGTAGTTGATAGGTATGTCCATGGTTTGTGTGACTTCCATACGTGAAAGATGATCTGCTACTGAATTCTCTACTCCTTTCTTATCTCTTATTTCCAGATCAAATTCTTGGAGTAGAAGAATCCATCGAATTAGCCTGGGTTTAGCATCCTTTTTGGTAAGCAGATATTTCAAAGCAGCATGGTCTGTGTAGACTATGACCTTTGCTCCAACCAAATAGGATCTAAACTTGTCGATAGCAGAAACTACTGCTAGGAGCTCTTTCTCAGTTGTGGCATAATTGAGTTGGCCTCCTGTCAGAGTTTTGCTAGAGTAGGATATTGCGTGATGCTTTTTACCTTTGGTTTGGCCTAAGACTGCACCAACAGCAAAGTCATTGGCATCACACATGATTTCGAATGGCAGCGTCCAATCTGGAGGTTGGATAATTGGAGCTGAGATGAGTGCCTTTTTGAGTATATCAAATGGTTTAAGGCATTCATCATCGAAATCAAAGGGAGCTTCTTTAGCTAATAGGTTGGTTAGGGGTCTAGCAATTTTGGAGAAATCCTTGATAAATCGTCGGTAGAACCCTGCATGACCTAAAAAGCTGCGGATTCCCTTAACATTGATAGGAGGTGGAAGTTTTTTAATAACTTCAATTTAGCTTTGTCCACCTCTGTCCCTCTCTCGGACACCAAGTGTCCAAGAACGATGCCTTCCCGGACCATGAAATGGCACTTTTCCCAATTAAGCATACGTTCCTTCTCCTCGCGTCTTTTTAAGACCTTGTCTAAATTTTCTAGACAATGATCAAATGTTTTTCCATAGACGGAGAAATCGTCCATGCAAACTTCCATGATATCCTCGATCATGTCTGAAAATATAGACATAATGCACCACTGGAAAGAGGCAGGAGCATTACACAGCCCAAAGGACATACGAAGGTAGGCATAGGTCCCATAAGGACATGTGAACATGGTCATACTTTGATCATCGGGATGGATAGGAATTTGATGATATCCCGAATACCCATCAAGGAAACAGAAGTAGGAGTGTTTTGCCAATCGCTCTAACATCTCATCGATGAAGGGCAATGGAAAATGGTCTTTCCTTGTTGCCTTGTTAAGTTTTCGGTAGTCAATGCACATCCTCCATCCCGTGACGGCCCATTGAGGAATTAATTCATTCCTCTCGTTTTGAACGACCGTCATACCTCCCTTCTTAGGCACTACTTGAACTGGACTTACCCATTCACTATGAGGAACATGGTAAATAATCCTGGCATGCAGAAGTTTCAAGACTTCTTTCTTGACAACTTCCCGCATCGCTAATTCCCTTGAGATCCTGAAGTGAATATCCAAAAACGGCTCTACGCCTTTCTAACATGGCTATGAGTTTGAGCATTTCATCATCTGAAAGCTCGTCACTTATGATGACAGGGGTTTCCAAATTGCCATTTAGAAAGGCATAACATAGGCCAAGAGGTAGAATCTTGAGCTAAACAGGAGGTATTGGGGAGGGCTCTTCTTTTAGCAATTCAATTTCCTCCTAAAATTCATCCTCCTCTTGGACGAAGTCTTCTTCTCCTTCAATTTCAGGGGGTTCTAAAAATTGTAGAGTCCTAACCTCCTCCATTGGCTCATCTTGGATGGGAGATTCTGCATATGTGTTCTTTGAACGCAGAATAGGCAGGGAGAAATTTCTCCCTCCAAGATTGATATTGAGGCTTCCTTCCAAAGGAACTTCCATGAGAAATTTCTCTATGGGAATCCCTATCATGATGTCAAAATCTTGGATTTCGAACATGTGAAAATCAAGGAGAGCCTCAACATCTTTGTGTCTAACAGACACTTGTTGCAGAATCCCACATCCTTCGATAATGGTTCCAAATGAATCTCAGAAGGATTTGAGTGTTGGTGCCAATGGCACATCGCCAAGAATGGCGAGAGCACAAGAATCGGAAATGAGATTTGCTCCAACTGTAGGGTTGTATAGGATTCTCATTGATGTCCCTCTAATAGAAAATAAAATGGTAGCCAAAGGTGAGGTCATCCGAAGAATTTCGGGTGAATTCTCGACTTCAGTTGTCCACTCTCTGCTTAGGATAGAGGTCAACTCCTTGACCGTCTGACGAACGAAAACCCCGTGAGGTGGTTCAGGTGGAGGTTGTGGAAATGAAGGTTTCCTATAGCAACAATACTTCGAGGTATTTCCATAATCTTCAAAAATATCTTCCTCAAAGTAAAATGGAAACTGCGAGGGTTGAATTTCTTCTACCTTCGTAGTTGCAGGTTCGGGAGAGGATTCCTCTGGCAAGGATTGGGGTAAACAAGAAATGGGTTCATCCTTGTCCAAGGGTGTATCCTCCGTTCTTGATACGACTTCCTCTTTGGGAGGCTCATTAAGACCCATAATGAAGGAAGAATTTTCTAGAATTTTGTCCAGAAGATCTTTGCCTTCTTCTGGAGTCTAATGGAGGAAAGATCCTCCAGCCGTAATATCAATATATAGGGCAGACTCTTTGTTTAATCCCATGAAGAAATGTTGCAAAAGCATTGGATCGTGGATTAACAAATCTGGGCCAGAATTTTTCAAAAGAGAAAATCTGTCCCAAGCTGCACCTATGGATTCCTTCTCCATCTGCTGGAAGCATAGTACTTCTTTTCGTAAGGAAACAATTCTGGCAATTGGAAAGAAAGCAAGACAAAACTTGTCTCATAATTCACTCCAATCACCGTTTGTCTTCCCAACGTAGTGGTTGTACCATTGTTTGGCTTTTTCCTTAAGGGAAAAGGGAAACAACTTCCATTTGAGAGTTTCCTGTGTCATACTGGATCAATACCAGCAAAAACATCTCGGAACAGGGTTCGAGCGCCATGCCAAATGTGTCCGACTTTAATTAGAAGGCATGAACACAGTTGTTCGAACTCTAGTAGATGGTGGTAATGGTTTTCACAATCCGTTCATGAGAAGGATTGTTCCCGTACCATGGCTATAAAGCCAGGGCGAAGTTCATAGCTGGTTGAACAAATAGGTTCCACTGAAGGCGATGGCTCAAAAAACTTGCCCTTTGGACCAGAGTAAGAAAGAATGGTGGGTTGCTCCATTTATATGGTGGTGGTAATGTAAGAATAAGAAAGGTAAGATGATAGATAAGGGGGACATGATATGAGGGTGATCTTGGTTCGAAGATTAACATCAACCATTCCATGGCAACGACGCCAGAAATGCTTGTTGGTATTTTTTAACACCACAGAGTTATCCGCAAGTGCACGGAAATACCGTTGTAGCACTTCCCCTTAAAGAGTATTCCCAAGGGTATCGAATCCAAAGAACGTGTGTGCTAATATTTGGAACTAGCTCACCCAAGGACACAAAGTTGTTTGGTAGGCAAGGAACAGAGAGGAATTCAAAGTATTGATCCTAATTCAAGGTAGTTTGTAGTAGATGCTTGCTTCGGGCACGGGCTTACTCCTAGCAATACTAGGACGACTCCCCCCAAGAGCCTATGGCATAGCCGAACGTGGAGGATTACGAAGGACAGATAGGGCTGTCACCACCTACTGCCTACCTCTTCAATCTGTGGGTCTACGAGATATCCACTGATGATTTACAACCTAAGCACCATGCTTACGTTCTAAATCACTACTCTAGTTGTTTTGAACACAAAGCTACAACTAGAGCCTCTAATGAATTAAAGCAGTGAACCCACAAGTAACTACTTGTGCAAACTACTAAGAATAAAAGATCAAACTTGTATTGAATTCACAAAGGCTTACTTGATTGAGTAAAACTTTTTTAGGGGTAAAAGTGTAGAAGAGGGACTTGACAAGCCCAAGCCTCCTTCTCCTAGACTCTTCACCACACTCTCTTTCTACTTTGGTAGCCTCTAGGACTACTCTAAACCTTTGGAGTGTAGCACTATTCTCAACTTTTGGTGTGTGTGATAAGTGAGGTGAGGGGGTCTATTTATAGGTGGAGAA
Organism: Tuctoria greenei; assembly: GCA_036927565.1. Classification (NCBI taxonomy): domain Eukaryota; kingdom Viridiplantae; phylum Streptophyta; class Magnoliopsida; order Poales; family Poaceae; genus Tuctoria; species Tuctoria greenei. The sequence continues at coordinate 106,191,786 of JAYESD010000010.1, forward strand.
GGGTCGGATCCCGCCACAATTAACGCATGAATCAGTCACCATTGACTCTAGGGAGTCGGGAGGAGCCAACACGTGTCATTTGACCGAGTTTGGCGCTAGGAAGAGGTCGGTCGAACCCCTGGTTCGGCCGACCTGGTCAAAGCTCCCCTTGCATAGTGCTTCCTCCAGGTGGCTTCCAGGTGGGCCCCCTTGATATATATGGGTGCAACACTATTGGATCTCCTCATATTCTTCTGTTTGTGGGCCATTTGATCCATGTGTTGCCACGTGTCATCGCCTGATTTTTTGAAATCCATTTTCATGGATTCATCCCTGCATGTTTTGGTATTTTGGGTAATAATTCACCTGCGTACAAATAAACGCCAACACTTGTGGAATTGGGTTAGTGTATACCCTACCACTATGTTTTGTGTTTCTTTTATGCACATTATGAGGTGAATTAACGGTCAAAATGTGGTACGTAAGGATCGTCAACTCCCTTCTCGAGAAAGTATTCGGCACATCACTAGGTCCCCTGTCTGGAGTTCTCTACTCCGCACGAACCGTTATTGGTAGCGCCAGAGCGGCCGTCGTTATCGTGCATTTCAGATGGCGGCATGCCACCTTGCTTTGTTGACGAGGTTGACATCTTCACGACGGAGTTGGTCCTGCTCGATTTTGTCAAATGTCCAGACCAAGAGGGAGCCCACGGCGATCTCTAGGGGAGGACAGCCTTGGCCCATATACAAGGAACAAAGGTGTTTCCCACGTGGCCCAACTGGGTGATGTTCGGCTCGCCTATAGAGCGCACAGAAGTTCGTCGACCCAATTGGCACCATGCTTATCCAAGCTGTCATACGTGTGTGTCTTGAGGCCCCTGAGGATCTCAGTGTTGGCCCTTTCAACTTTATTGTTACTCTTTGGGTGCGCCATAGACGCGTAACAAACATGGACACCGAGGTCTTCGTAGTAGTTTCAGAATGCTGCACTGGCGAATTGGGTCCCGTTGTTAGTGATGATCATGTTCGGGACCCCGAACTTGCAGACGGTCGAATTGATGAAGTTGAATGCTGACTCCTTGTTGATGGTGATCACTAGGGCTGCTTCTGACCAGTTGGTAAACTTGTTTACGGCGACATAGAGGAATCAATACCCGCTGACGGCACTAGGGAAGGGCCCCAGGATATCCAGCCCCCAGATCGCGAATAGCCAGGAGGGAGGGATCATCTGCAGTGTTTGCGCTGGTGTGTGAATTTGCTTGGCGTGGAACAGGCACACCTTGCACCCTATCACATGCTTGATAGCGTCTTGGAGTGCTGTCGGCCAGTAGAAGCCATGTCGGAAGGCCTTACCAACCAGCGTGTGGGAAGCCGCGTGATTCCCGCACTCTCCTTCGTGTATCTCTGCCAGCAAGTCGCAGCCCTCCTCCCGGGTTATGAACCGTAATAGAATGTCGTTGGCACCACACTGGTAGAGGTCTCCCTCAAACAGCTCGTAGCATTTTGCCATCCTCACGATCCGCCCAGCGAATACATGTTCCTCTGGAAGGATGTTGTCCTTCAGTTTGTCCCGGATCTCTGTGATCCATGCATCAGGTCCCTCCTGAACTTCTAGATCTTGGGCGTCGGGTGATCTGGGGTCCCGGTGATGCAAAAGAACATCGACGGGCCCCACGGTTGTAGGGTCATTGAGACTGCCCTAGGAACTACAGGCCTAGCAGTTGGTCGCACCAATCTCCTGCCGAAGACACCTTCAAGAACCGGAACCCCAGTGGATGCCATTGTTGACAAGGCATAAGCAATGGAGTTGTTGGCGCATGATATGTGGCAGGGGTCTAAGGCCTCGAAGCAAGCCTCCAGCATTTTGATGTACACCAGGCACGTTGGGAGCTGAGGATCGTTGCAACAGCATTCTCTTCGGACCTGCTTGATGATCATCTGGGAGTATCCCTTGACCAACATGTGCTTGACACCGAGACCCTGCACAGCTGTTAGTCCGAAGAGGAGGGCTTCATACTTCGCGATGTTGTTGGTCGCCTTGAAGTCAAGGCGCACCGCGTACTTGGACTGCTCTGCTGTTTGCGAGGTGAGCAGTGCGCCAGCTCTGGCCCCTTACTTCCACGAGGAACCGTCAAAGAAGAGTGTCCAGTGGGGTTCGGTGAGCACCGGTGCCCTAGGCTCCAGCTCGATGATTTCATGGCACCCTAGGTTGCTCGGTGAGGGAGTCCACTCAGCAACGAAATCAACCAGTGCTTGGCTCTTGATCTCATGCCGCGACAAGAAGTTGAGTTCGAACTCCGCCAGTTCCGCTACCCATGTGGCGATGTTGCCGATCGTGTTGGGCTGTGGAGCACTATCCCCAGTTGCAATGATGTCATCACTGGAAACCTGTGTGCTTGAAAGTAATGGTGGAACTTCCTCGACGCGATTAGCACTGCATATAGCAACTTGTGTACTTTAAGGTACCTTTTTTTTGCTTCATGCATGACTTTGCTGATGAAGTAAACTGGGCATTGGATTGTTCGTACCCTCATTGGGGAATCCAGTGCATCTTCTTCCATCTGTTTTGGGCCTAGAGACTCCCCGTTCTCCAAACCCAGTGCTTCCTCTGAGGGCTGGGACCCAGAGGCATCATGATCTCCGATGCCCCCTGGGTTGACCGGGTGCACTCCAGGGGCTGGTACCTGGAGGCAACTTGGTTATCGGGGCCCCATGTGCGTTCCAAGCCCTTGAGCTCAGACTTAGTGGCAAGGGCCCCATCCATCCGCTGGGGCTACTAGAGACCAGGTCATTTTGCAACCAATACCATGCTTACCACTTCCGTCGTGGCGGCGATGTAGAGGTACAGAGGCTCCCTGGGCTCCAGGGCCACCATGATGGGTTGTAATGTATGTTGTTGCTTAAGCTCTTGAAACTCCTTCTCTGCCTCCTCAATCCAGACGAACGGTCTGGACTGACGCAACAGCTTGAAGAACAGGAGTGCCTGCTCAGCCAGTCTAGAGATAAACCGGTTGAGCGCTGGCTGACAACTTGCATGTTTCTACACATCCTTGATGCGAGCTTGAGGCCGCATCAGCTCCACTGCCTTGATCTTCTCTGGGATGGCCTCAATCCCTCGGTGTGAGACAAAGAAAACATGGAGCTTCCTAGCTTTGACTCTGAACACACACTTGTTTGGGTTGAGCTTTGTGCGTGTAGTTCACAACCTGTCGAAGACTAGGGCGAGGTTGTCTAGCAATAATGTATGTGCCTGGATTCGGACAACGATATCGTTGACGTACACCTCTACTAGGTCCCGAATGAGATCCCCAAATGTTTTATGCACGACACGTACAAAGGTAGAAAGGGCATTTTTAAGACCGTAAGGCATGGAGACATAGCAGTAGAGGTCATCTACAGTTATAAATGTGGTATGTTCTTCGTCCCCTCTAGGCATGGGGATTTGGTGGAACCCTTAGTAAGCGTCTAGAAAGCAAAGTAGATCGCAACCTGAGGTTGAGTCTATGATTTGAACTATCCTAGGGAGAGGGTAAGTATCTTTAGAACATGCTTTTTGAGGTTGGTGTATTCGATGCACATCTGAAGCTTCTCGACTGCCTTGGGGATGACAACAGGGTTGGCTAGGCACATGGGATGGTGGACTTCCCGAATGAAGCTAGCATCGACCAGCTTCTTGATCTCTTCACGGATGAAGTTCTGCCGCTCGATAGACTGCTTATGTGGCCTCTACTGTGCTGGCCAGGAGTCAGGATAGATCATCAGATGGTGCTCTATCACTTCCCTGGGGATGCCGAGCATCTACGACGGTTGCCAGGCAAATACATCGACATAGCTCACATTAAAGCGATGAGCGTGAATTCCTACTCACTACCTGCACTCCCAGCAATGCCGGTGGTCTAGGAAGCATCGGTGCCGATCTGGATAATTTTGATGGGTACGTCGTCGCTGTCGGAGGGCTGCACCCAGGGTGCAGCGGCGTAGTCGCGCTCATGCGAGCTCAGCGAGAGCTGACTTGGTCCAGCATCGCCCGGGGCAGATGCTGGGGCTCCTGCCAATGCTTGGAGCTTCTCCAAAGCAAACATCACTGCAGCGTTATCTCTGTCCTAAAGTTCTCGCGTGTCCCGAGGGTCACCCGGAGGTGGATGTTGCCGTACGGGATAATACTCCCTGGACCTACCCCCGAGAACAGTCTCGATGGGGCGAGCCTTGACACATGGCACTTCAGCTTGTCGAAGGCCTCCTCGCTCAGGGATCATACACCTCGGTGGTGATTCCATGGTATCCATCTTGGCCGCACGACTAATGAGGTTGAGGCTTGCCCCACCATCTACCAAGACGTGGTAGAACTTGATGTTGGCGATGGTGGGGGCGACGAGGAGGGGCAGAAGCCCCACTCCTGCCATGTTCTCGGGGTAGTCGGAGGCCTCGAAGCTAATCAATGTCTCCATCCATCTGTGATGCGGCATCAGGTCGTGAGTAGGAGCTACCGAAGCTACCACCCTACGCAGGGTCTTGATCGCATTCTGGGATGGGGGCTCCCAATATCCCTCACAAATGATGTGGAGTGTTTTGCGACGCTCGTGGTCGCTGTTGGGGACGGAGTCCTCAGCCTAGTGGACTATTTCAACGGACCACTCGGGCTTTTGGAACTCCATCTCCCCGTCTTCGCCGCCCTGCAGGTTGACCTTCTGCGGCTCGATCTTGCCGTTGCTTGCAAGCTTGATGCTTACCATTGCGATGAAAGCGCAACCATTTTTTATAGGAAAAAGCCCCTACCTGGCGCGCCAAATGTCGAAGTGTTCTTGCGACACTTCCCCCGAACCTGCTATGCGAGCATCCCGCAGAGGTTCTTGATCGGCAGGGCTTAGACCTCAATTGAGATTGTGCGTATGAGAGATCGTAAGACAGTGGTTTTTACGTGGTTCGGGTCGCCCGTAATACCCTATGTTGACAATTCTTAACACCACATATCATTTCTAGTAAGAGATGAGGTCCGCAAGTGCACAGAAAATACCGTTGTAGCATTTCACCCATGAGTATTCCCAAGGGTACCGTATTTATCCCAAAGGAAGGCAATGGAGTAAAGTAAACACTTCTCTTATGATCAAGCTATGGGTACTAATCAATTATCAGGGCAGGGGTATGTGGATACTATGGGTAGTGTGACACACGACTAAGCAATCTATTCTAGAGGTTAGATGGGTCCTAATGGAGATTAGACTAAGAGTTGGGGAGTTGCTCCTACAATGCTTCTAGTATACATATACATAGCCTAGGTTAGGTACTAATGAGTATGTCAATGGTGAATCCTTGTGCTAAGTTGTTCAACACATCGGACACGAGTTTACCCCTAAAAATACTAGGACGACTCCCGCCAAGAGCCTGTGGCATAGGCCAACATGGAGGATCACAAAGAACAGATTTGGCTGTCACCACCTACTGCCTACCTCTTCAATCCGTGGGTCCACGAGACATCCAACGCTACTTACTATCCTAGCACCATGCTAGCATACTAAGTAAATACCTTAGAGACTCCAGTACAAGTACCTCTCTCAGGCAATGACTAACCTAAACATCATTGAACCAATGTTGAGACATAGCATAAGTTATTCATATCAACATGACCATATCATAACTAATTAGAATTGTGGGGGTTTTTAGTGTTTATGATGATAAGTTAGGATCATTATAACATAATCATAAAGACTACTCCTACCACATACATGGAATCCGCAATCAAACAAGAAACGCTTCATTCAAGTATATGAATACAGGAAGACTAAAGATAATATATTTGCTATGCATAAAGTTACAAAGACAATAAAAGATACATGAGCCATACCTTTCCCAATTTGTACTTGGGACTATAGGCTCCTGTCTACAGCCTAACCTCCACTAAGCAACTAGGAGAACGAGTGCATACAATAGAATGATGCTCAAGTGGTGTGTGTTGAAATGAGGGGTGAGGGGTCCTATTTATAGCTTGGAGAAGGGTCGGTTCCCGCAACCAAAAGCGCGTGAATCAGTCATCAACGAATTCTTCAAGCTGGGAGGAGCCAACACGTGGAAGCTGACGGAGTTTGGAGGAGATACCAGGTCGGCCGACTAGGGGGGTCGACCGACCTGGTAAGTCCTCCAAGCGGTCTATGCTTTATTGGGGTGACTTACAGGTGGTCCCCTTTACTGATATAGGGTGTACACTGTTAGATGGCCTCGGATATTTCTGTTTGTGGGCCATTTGATCTATGTTGTGTCACATGTCGACGCTTGATTTGTCGGGATAATATTTCATAGGATCCATCCCCTTGTTTCACTTCAGTTGTGTATAAAATACCTGCATGCACCTATTTCTCCAAGAACAAGTAGAAATAGGTTAAATAGAAAGGTGATGTGTGCAAGAAATGATAATTCCTTCACATGATTGAGTTATATTGTCGGGTGAAGTTGGTATATAACAACCGTCAGCAACCTCCCCCAAGCTTATCCTTTGCTCGTCCCGAGCAAAGTCAAGACTTTAGGTTGATGATCAAGAGTTGCTACAATGTTCTACTTTTCAGAAGTACCATATGCACAACAAAATACTCTACCTTGTATTGCAAAAATTGGCATGGTACTTCACCCATCTTAAGTCATTATGGGGCTTATGCCATCTCCTATTCATGGGTGGTTGAAAGATAGAACAACAAATGGAGCATACATACCCTAGAAATCAAGTTCCACTCAAATTCTCGAGAGTTCAATTTAGATTTGAAGTACCTTAATTTGAATCTCTCGGTCTCTCCTTGGTGTGTAGTCGAAATATTTCTTCACCAAGGCATTTTGCCTATACTTATCTGTAACACCCTGATTTTCGAGTTTTGAAAACTAAAAACTTAAATGGGAATTTAGAGTTAGTATTAGAAAGAAATAGTTTTTATAAAGAAATTTATAAAATATATGCATCTCATATTGCATTTCGCATTCATCCTTAGGCATTGAAAATTTGTTACCAAAATAAATAGGCCAAAAGTAATCTATTTTCCATAATAAATATGAGATAAAAGAACTAAATGAAACTAAATGTATATATATAATTATAATAGTTTAATTCTATGATGAATTCATGCAAAAATAATTAAGTAGGATAAAAAGGAACAAACCTAGAAGAATTTGAAATAAAGAAGCAAATAAAAATTGAGCCAGACACTGCAATAGTCCGAAAAATAGCGGACTAGTCCAAATACTCTCACTGGACATTAACGGACTTATCCGGATCAATACCGGATTAGTCCGGTATGCACGGTATGCACATACTTAATCAAATTTCCCCCCACCACGGACTAGTCCGTTACAACAACAGACTAGTCCGAAATCCCTTACTGTACAAATCCCGGACTTGTCTGACACCATAACGTACTTGTCCGATATACCTCTCTGTACCGGAACGGACTTGTCCGGTATTAGACGGCCTAGTCCGTTACTCTACAGTTTGGTGTATTTTAACACTTCACCACACCATGTATATATAAATAATAAACATAAGTCAACTACTAGTCGGATCACGAATCGCACCAAAAAACCTGACCGCACCACCAAATAAATAAAAATAAGTAAGTAAAATAAATAAATAAATGAACAAATAAAATAATACAGAAAAAAGAAACAAAAAGAAAAAAATCAACCAAACCCTGATCGTACCGCACGCAGAAGCCTCCTGCACAATAAAAAGAAAAGAAGAAAAAAACCACCGCAATGCAAAAAGAAAATATAGAAAAAAGGGAAACAAAAACAAAATAAAGTCAACCCAGCCAACTGTTAGCAGTCCTAGCCGCTACATTACCTTTTCCACGGGAGGCTCCCAATCGTGCTTCCCACCGAAGGGCAAGTCACGTCAAACACACAAAGAAAAAAAAAAAGAGGAGGGAAAAAAAATCTGCCGCTCGGCCAGAGCTAGTCCCGCTCTGTTGGGACTCTCCCGTGCGCTCGTGGTGGAGACGCATCCACCAAGCCCGATCTGTACTTCAAGTCCTATGGCCTTTGGCTGCGGCCCCTATAAAAAGAAACGAGACCCCAGTATGCCCTGCCAAGGTAAAAAAAATAATAAACCTAGCCGCCAGGGATCAAAGGAGAGAACACGGCCAGAGAAGAAATGCGCCAGCAGCCACCTGTCAGAAAAAGAAGGGAGAAGAAGAGAAGGAAAAAGAAAGAAGCCATCGTCGTCGTGCAGATCACGTTGTCGTCTCTTTCATTTACGTCGTGTTTTCGTCCTCTTCATCTACGTCAGAACGTTGACATCTTCATCAACGAAACTCTAGATCTCGAAGACATACGTCGCGCCACCGTTCCACGACCGTTCAGACTAGACGCGCACACGGTAGGTATTACGATTTAAATCTACACAATTATTTTAATTATAATATTGAACTGAAATACGTGCATGACATATTTTTTTGCGCAGTCATTAATCATTTTCAGATCATCTTAAATCACTTGGAACTCACAAGTTAGATTAAATCATGCAAAATCCTTATATTATTCTAGATTTACTAAATTTTATATTTTCAGTATTATTTAATCTGTTTTTCAGATTTAATAAAAAAGATTAAAGCCTAGTTAATTCATAAAGTAACAAAATAAATCCAGAAAAAATCCTAAAAATTTAAGATAAATTCTAGTAAGTTATTAATAATAATTTGAGCATAGTTAATGTTCTGAAATAATTATTCTTCCTCTGAATAAATTCTAATTAATTCCAAACTTGCTCAAATAAATAGGAAATCATTATCAAAAATTGTTAAAAAGCCATAGAAATTTATATAACATTAATACGAACATATTTTGTGCATGTATCCATATTTTGCATATTGATTAGTGGTTGCAATGCATTTATTATGTATGTTTGCTTGCGTATGTGGTTGATTGCAAGTAGACTAGTACACTCAAGAGGTTACGATCGAGAAGCGATTATGCATGGATCTTCGTGTGCAAGACGTTGAATTGCTTGACCATTGATTTTCGAGATATAAAGGCAAGTGTCCTTGAAGCATATTGATCCTGTTTTAAAAGAAATGTTTTGTTTGCAAAACTGCATGCTTGTGTCAATTTGTTGGGAATCCTATGATAGGAAGTTTACTAGATTTGTTTAACCACACTTGTCACTTGGAATTCATGGTAGAGAGTCGGAATGAGTTTTTTACCTTTTTGTTTCGCTTAATTAATTGGGATGGGAAAACAACTATACCACTTACCTTAATTATGTAATTATGAGATTATGATTAACGTGAACTGGTTAATATGATATGGTAATGAGTGATCTAAACAAGCCCGGTATGCGGATGGGTTCGATGATATGGTGGTTTGCTTGCTTTAGGTCTAAGGACCGGTTCATGCGAGAATAAGCCTGGACTACAATGCCACCATGAGGCCAAGTATGGGTGTGGCGTAGCTGATTAATTAGGGCTTTGCTAGTGCTGTTTGGACCATTAAGGATGCTCTAGGAAGGGGTTGTCAGATTGGGTTTGTTCATGATTGGTAGGACTACCCTGGGATCTGAATTGCACAAGAGGGGGCCTTGGTTGAAGATATGCTCTGTAGGAGACATCGCCACTGGTGAAACCTCAATGGGGTCTAAATAGGCTAGTAATCCCTTTGTAAAGGCTATTTTGTGATCTCTTAGCCACACATCAATAGAAGTGTGTAATGTGACCGACGGGTCATGGGCATAAGGGAGGTTCTTAATCACAGAAAGGTGATAAAATCACGAACACGTGGGTAAAGTGGTACAACCTCTGCAGAGTGTTAAAAACTATCATGATAGCCATGCTCTCGGTCATGAGCACCTGAACAACTTCCATGATTAGAGGAAACCTGGGAATTGGGATGGTTGGTTATGGTTATTGTTATGGTTATGGTTATGGTTATGGATCGAGTTATGATAAATAACATGGATGATGATGATGGTAATAATTTGGCATATGGATCGATAATTGATTATGGTTTCGTATCAAGTTAATTATGTGGGATATGATGAGATGAATTCACATAGACATAGTGTAATGCTTTTTACATGTTATAAATGTACTTTTCAGAAATTAGCCTTTGTTTATTACCATGCCTTATTTAAGCTACGTGTCATACTTTCCCACACTTGTTGAGTACGACTTGTACTCAACCTTGCAATCCTCCCACCAACAGTTGTAGGTCAGTATTGGGAGTATAACGATGATAATGAAGAGTTCTAGGCCGTGTCTACCGTCAGCTTTGCATGTGGAGTGTTGGAGCTGCACTATCCCTTTTTCTTAGTCTGCTCAGTTTAGTCTATTTCTACTGCATTAGTTGAACTTGTCATTAATATTCATTAGAGCTTGTATTCAAGGATATAGTGAATTATGTAATTAAATTACTTATTTATTAACTTGTGTTGTGGTAATTATCTGTATACCGTTTGTGATGCACTTGTGTATGTGTGTTGAACATCCTGGGCACACATACACTACACTTGGTTCATTTTTCAGAATCGGGTGTCACATCATCCTACCACTAGAGAGGGCTTGTATGTGGAGCTTCGTAGGAATATGGTAGGCATATTTGCAACACATGATATTGCTAAGTAAAAAAAGCAAGCCTTAGGAGAAAAAAATTCAAAACTATTTGATTCAAGACATGTGCATGTGTGATGGAGTAGAAGTGGATGTGGATATTTGAGATGACTCCTTTTTATGTAGACTCTCTTATTTTGCAGGGATGAAACATGGCTACTTTTCTCTCTCTCTCTCTCTCTCTCTCTCTCTTTTTCATATGCTTTTTATGTAAGCATGCATTTTCTTTTTTTTTTCTTTTTCTTGTAGCCTTGTCTTCTACTCCCTTTTTATGCAATAAATTTGGAGATAGTACTAAGCATAAATGGTATGAAGTTTCTCTTTTTATTGTGGAATGGTGGTATGATGGGAATTTGCTTACTTCTAGTGTAGAAGTATAGCATGTGTAAGTTAAGTCTTGAATTCAAAAAGTAATGAATGAAATCTCACATAGGTATATACTAGTTGACAAAGCTCAATGTGAAGACAAATAGCATATGCATAAGGTCTATCAATGTAATGTATAATATGGCTTTGGTAGGTATTTCCAATCAAATGAGAGTAACTTAAATATTTTTAGAATTTCTCCGAAAATCTATGTTTCACTTTCAAACTAGGAATAACAGTCCTATCACTATTGAAGCACCCAAAGATGGCTTGCTCTTGCTCCCGCTCCTCCGTACCCCGCGCCTCAGCCACCTCCACCACCTCCCCTTGCTCGGTGCCATGGACGCGCTGATAGCCTCTAGTGCTGCGGGGGACTGGTCGACTTGCTCAACATGGGTGATGATCGACCCCTGCCGACCAGTGGTGACTGGGATCTTCGTCCCGGCGAGATATTCCAACAAGAAGTTCACCGCCAGCTCCGCTCCACGGTTCTTCACTTGGGGTCCTCGCCCAAGGTTCCTTCCTCATGATTGCAGTCATTCGAAGGTACACTTTTTGTCTCTCGGAAAGTGCCGTTGGATGGGCTCTTTGCTTTGTGTTGGGTGGTTCTCCTTGGGATTTTCATGTCCAACAACTGCAAGAGCGTTCGTTTCGCTTCTCCGTGGCGAGCAAGCAAGTGGGACTGCTGATCAATGCAAAGCGAAGGATCACCACATCAACCTTTGAGGTGTACATTCATTTATGGTGCATGGGTGGACGGGATTGGATCTTTGAATACAAGAAGAGGGAGCAGGAACAGAAGGAAAGCTGGACATTGGTCTCACGCAAGAAGCCAGCAAACAGGCGGGTCTCCTTCGCCTCCCCATTCCGGCAAGTCCTCCAGCAAAAAAGGCAACCCCAACGGTAAAAGGGTTGTGGTTGGGAAAAATTTTCCGCAATCTTCTTCAAGCCCCAACAAGTGCCGCCGGACTCTGCTTTCCGGCTAATCCGAAGATCGTCGGAGCTCATTCACCGACCACTGCGAATGAAGGTACGTGGCACAATAAACAATACAACATTTTGAATTCGCGGGTGGACAAAGGGAAGTCTGGTCCCACTACATTCATGTCTCACTGGCCTCCGGTTCAATGGAGCGTCAACAACTCGGTGCATGCCTCTGATGCGACCGCTTTGAGCAGTAGCCACCCTAGGCTTAACTCCACTAAGTGGGAGGTCAGCGAGTGTTCTCGCCTGAAGGGAGATAGAGCTCCTAAGGCCACAGTCTCGCAAGGTCCCAAGGGAACCCTCCGTCAACAAGAAAGCGATCAGAGCAGGGAGCTGACCCGGCCAGGCGATCATGGCGCTCGGCAGCCTGATGGGAAACGCTGCTATAAATGCCTCAGTCCATTTCATCTGAAATTCCAATGCCGCAATAATATTTGTTGCAATCTTTGCTTTAGATACGGGCATATTAGACGGAACTGCCTCTCGGCCCCCAGAATTTCTCGGGTCCGGCGCAAGAGAAGCACGCCCCCCCCCCCATTAAGGCCTCTGGCCTTTTCACGGAACCGTCATCCGCCATCATCATTCACAACCACAACTGCCCCCCTCAACTTCCACTCCGCCCCTCCCTCTTCCTGGCTCCTCCGCATCCTTCACTCCACATCCGTCTCCACCGCTCTTACGCCGGCCAACTCTCTTCGCCTCATGGCCAACTTCCCGGTTGATCCACTGAGGTTCTTGGCCAACCAGCACTTCGACTTCACTGACGGAGGCCCGGACCGGCTGCCTAGGATGGTGGTGCACCTTCCTGGTCACCATCACTCGACACATGAAGAATTTGTTGTGGCGGTGGACACTGACCGCGTGCTGCAGGAAGATCAGTACGATGATTTCAGGCTACGGATCCGAGACTTCTACAAGACATGTGTATCGCCGTTACTCACTCCTGTCTCACTCCACTGCGCATAGCTCTTTTTGCATTCCAGACCAGCTTGTTTAGAGACTTGCTTGTGATGAGAGAGCCAATCGTGGTAGATGGAGTCCATGTGTCCTTCATCAGGCACGACTTTGGCAGAAACTGCCGGACTCATGACTTTGGTTGTGTTGGTTGGTTTATGATCTTGGGCTTCCCACTGGACTACAGGACGGTTGAAACTATTGAGTTAGCAATTTCTGGTTTTGGCAAGTTACTTCAGTGGCACACAAGCCCGAGGGCTCTGGGCTTCATCTTGGTTAAATGTCTCTACACCAATGCAAGGTTAGTCCCCAGAAGTTTAGTCCTGCGTCAAGGCACCAGGGATGGGGTCGGGTGTTCCTGGTCTTGCCTGGTGTACATTCTCAACTGGATTGCCCCGAATGGCTTTGGGGAAGTAGATGGTTGGGGCATCCCCCCAGAAGATGACCTGCCACCGAATGGAAACCCTCATCCTCTTCAAGAACCACCTGAGGAACAGCCAGAAGATGATGATGAATGGCCAGTGCCTGATGAGCAGCACCAGCAGCAGGACAATGATGGTTGGGAACCATGGGGGCCGCCGCCGCCCCCACCGCACCAGGAGATGGACGTCCTCTCTGACGCCCCACCTCAAGAGGAAGCTTCAAGCGACATGAACACGACTGAACCGGCTGTCAGAGCTTCAAGGATGGAGCAACAGAACTTCTCACTGGTCAACCTGGAGGATGTTACGCAGCAACTAGACTGGCTTCACCCCCTGGACTCAGTGGGGCTGAGAAGAATGCTCTAGGTGGCCTTCCCGAACTCCCCCTTTGCATGGTGGAACGTCCTGTTCAATGAACCCAATGGGCAAGGGGGGTTCAATAATGTCATCACCATGTCGCTCTCTAACTCCACTGATCAGTAGACAAGGGAGCAGAGTTCTGGCCACTCCTCAATGGTTATCGAAGATATCACTACCGAGCCCATTGCTGCTGCAGATAAGATAAAAGGAAAACAAAGCAAGGCCCTAAAACCGGCAGTAGCGGAGATGGTTGGACCCTCTTACTCCAACCGATCACTGGAACCCAGCAAACCAAGGAGGAGCCCTCGGCTCCAAATGCTCATGCAGGGACATCGGACCACGCCGCCACCTGCTCAGGAGGATGGCCCTGATGCTGGTACATCTGAGGATACACCAGCACTCAATCTCTTTCCAGGTCCGATCAAATTCCAATGTCTTGACTCTCTTGACTCCTGCCGTCCCTACCCTGAACTCTCCACTGATGTGCTGCAGGCGACAACGGTAAATGAGTGCGGCATTCCCCTTGAGGTGGTGCGCCAGATGATGTCCCTTGTGGAGCTCAATGACGATGTCGTACATCAAGCTTGACTTGCTGGGAGTGGAGGGCACCGGGCACACTGTAGGCTGCTATGTTGCCGATGGGTTCGTCTTTTGGGAAGCTGTTGTTTGGAATTGTAGTGTGGTTGTTTCAAATAGTATTGGTTGTTGTTTGTGGTATGCTCTGTTGGGAACATGCGCTGTTGGGAACACTTCTGCATTTTGATCGGCCGGTGGCCGAAACCTCAGTTTATGGCAGTTAGTCTTTTCTGGAGTTTGTTGGCTGTGACTTATTTCTATGTTGCTTGGATCATCTGTATCCTCATTCACTCGGTCGGGATTACTTCCCGGACTGCTCGGCCTTCCCTGACTATTATTTATGGCGCACAACATAAACCGTAACTGTAATGTCTTCAACTGGAACATTCGTGGTCTTAATAACACTGCTAAGCAGCAAGCAGTCAGATCCAAAATAGAGGAGGTCCAGGAGTGCAATATCTTCTGTATACAAGAGACCAAAATGGAACATATTGGCATTTCTTTCCTTAAATGACTGGCGCCCAGAAGATTCAATAAATTCGCCTTTGCACCATCCAGGGGTGCCTCAGGAGGTATACTGGTCGCCTGGAATGATATCTTACTTCAGGGGGAAGCTCTGGATATCATGGACTTTGCCATATTCATGCGGTTCACATCCCGACAGAATGGGGTCGTCTAGCACCTGATCTCAGTCTATGGACCTTGTCAGGGACCTCGCTGGCAGGAGTTCATCGACTGGCTCTGGAATCTCTCGTTGCAACCGCAGGAGCTCTACATGATATTGGGGGACTTCGACTTTTATCGCCACGCCAGTGATCGCAACCGCACGGGAGCGAATATAGGGGACATGCAGATGTTCAATGACATCATCCAACACTTGGGACTTATTGAAATCCCTGTCCAAGGTAGGAATTATACCTGGAGCAACATGCAACAATCGCCTCTACTTGAGCAACTGGATTGGTGCTTTACCTCAGCGCAATGGTCCCTATCATTTCCCGGCTCCTCACATCGGCCACTGGCCAGGGACACATCAGACCATGTCCCACTAGTAGCTCAGATATGCACCACCATACCTAAATCAAAATGCTTTCGTTTTGAAAACTACTGGCTCAGACATCCACATTTTCTCACCATTGTCAAGGACTCGTGGGACCAGCCTCTGCCAACAGTTGGTAGTGCAAGGAGAGTTTCTGCTAAATTAAAACGTCTGAGATACAAGCTACGCAAGTGGAGCAGATCACTAGGTGGGCTGAAAAAACTGATCAAATGATGCAATGAAGTTATTCTGATCATGGACACAATGGAAGAGCAGAGGACACTATACTTGCAGGAAAGTTGTTTCAGAAACATGATCAAACGTCAACTCACTCAGCTCTTAAAGCAACAGAATGACTACTGGAGACAACGTTATACAGAGCGTTGGGACAAGTTTGGTGATGAGCCAACCAAATTCTTCTTGGCTGCAACAACAGAAAGATATAGGAGAAACAATATATCAGTCATTCAAGATGACCATGGAGTGGAGCTGGTGGGTCATGGGCACAAGGCCTCAGCCCTCTAGAAGGAATTTTCTGAAAGGTTAGGGCAATCTGCCCCGACTCAGCAATGGCCACAAATCCGCCATTGGGTGCTACCTGGACAACACTTACATACATTATGCAACTCGGTCACCAGGGAGGAAATTGATGCCACACTCAAAAACATGCCAACTGACAAAGCC
Source organism: Tuctoria greenei (assembly GCA_036927565.1). NCBI lineage: Eukaryota > Viridiplantae > Streptophyta > Magnoliopsida > Poales > Poaceae > Tuctoria > Tuctoria greenei. The sequence goes on from JAYESD010000010.1 coordinate 106,207,726, forward strand.
CCAGGTCCAGATGGGTTCAACACAAAATTCTTTCAGGCATGTTGGCACATCATTAAGGGAGACATTTATTTGTTGTGCTCAGACTTCTTTAATGGCAACATCAGTATCCAGCCTCTGAACAGTTCCTTAATCACTCTCATCCCAAAGATCAATAATCCCTGCAGGGTTACAGATTACAGGCCCATATCACTGTTGAACTCCATTATTAAACTGATCACTAAGATACCCTCAGTTAGATTGCAGGAAGTCATCCCAACCATTATCCACAAAAATCAATATGGTTTCATCAAGAAAAGAACCATCCAGGACTGCATGGCTTGGGTCTATGAGTACCTCTATCATTGCAAAAAAACCAACACTGGTGTCATAGTACTCAAACTGGACTTCGAAAAAGCCTTTGACATGTGTCGACTGTTGGAGTCGGCAGATCCCCTGACACTACTAAAGTGTTGAAGGAGTTTGTAGTTCGGTTTGGGCGCGCGGAGACTCAAGAAGGTGAAACACGATTGGACACGAGTGACACAGTGGTTTACGTGGTTCGGGCCGCCTGAGCGTAATACCCTACTCCACGGGTGTGTGTGTGTTGTATTAACTTGTGAGCTTGAGAGCCTTCGAGAGTTCTCTCCCTCGTGTATCGTCGGTTTGTCCTTTTATAGTACAAGGACAAACCGTTACAAGTTAGCCTGGCCCGACATGTGGCCCTGGCGGTTACTAGTATTGATACACGAGATTAATTGTTGTTAATAACCCTGTAACGGCTCCGACAGTGCCGTTACAGGTGTTAAGATCGTCCGATTAAGTGTCATTAACGTGGAATTAATGATAATTAATCGGGTCTTGAAGTCCGCGCCTGTCCTTTGAAGATCCGGGGCCGTTACAATGTCTCCCGGAGGTTTGAAGCGGCCAGCTCCGACGTATGGACACGTGGCAGCTCCGGAGCTTGCTTGTGGGAAGCGGGAAGCTCCGGGGTGGCCTGGCACTTGTCAGGTCCGGAGCTTCTCTCGGTCAGGGGTTAAGTCCGGAGGTGCCGTTTCGGTACCTAGCCCGGAGCTTCACCCTTGCGGGTGGTAGCTCCGGTCTGACAGTACACGTGGCAACCTAGGGGTTAACCATGTTGGAGAAGCAGGTCCGGTTATGTCTGACAAGTGGGCCTCCGAGGGTCTTCAATTTGAGTAGACGTCCTTCTCTTGAGATCTTTGTAACCTCAGGGGGTATATGGTTTTTAGGGTACCGACAGTGGCCCCCTGGACCTACCTCCGGGGAAAGTCACCGGGGTGAAGTCATTCCGTCGGAGGTGGGTCCATACTCGCGACTCTTGAACTGGGTCTTCAAGGGTCTTCGGAGGTGCCGTTGGCGGGGCTTTACGGTTAAATCCCGACGCGTGGCGCACCTCAGGCAGCAGATAGGATCTTTGGCGTGCGGATCTCTCGCAATTGAAGGTCGCCAGTTCCCGATACGAAAACCGTATCGGTTCCGCGCGCCTTGTCAGGTCGCCGCCTTTGGGTTTCCCGCCTCGTGATGACAACTGTTCGCCTGGGTAAGAACCTCGACTTGATCGTCAGGGTGGTCCCGGGCCCTCTTGTCATCGGCAGGGTTGAATTCTTGAGTAGTATCCTTGACTCCCCTGCAGTTTCCATCCAAGCGTTGCGAGGGCTTACTTAAGAAGGAAAGCGCACCGTCGGGAATTCTTTACGCTTCCCATCTGTTCTTGCACTCAAACTCCCAACTTGTGCTTTGCTCCTCTTCTCTTGGCTAGCTTTGCTGCGATGGAGTTGGGTCTGCGTGAGAGTCGCTTGAAGACAGACGGCGATCTGAAGAAGGTCCGGGCCCTCATGGGGTGGTCTTCGGACTTCTTCAACCGCTCGGTCCGCGCCGGCGGAGAGCTTCCCTTTAAAAAGGAGCACTCCGGCGAGATGGTGTACTTTTCATCGTACGCCATGGTGGGGCTGATCCCACCATTTTCTTCTTTCTTCTTGATGCTGCTGGACTTCTATGGTCTGCATCTGTACCACCTTGGCCCTCACTACATTCTCCTTGTGTCCATCTTTGTCCACTTCTGCGAGATGTGGGTGGGCATCCCTCCCTGCATCGAGCTCTTCCGAACCTTTTTCACCGTCCAAACCACCGGCCGAAGTGACGAGTATCTTGGCTTCTACTACTTCGTGAAGCGCAAGAAGTGCCCGTTCAAGTACCTCCGGTCATTCCCTTCCGGGAAGTGGGATGACTGGAAGAAAGATTGGGTAGTCGTCCGGGTGGAGGAGCATGAGCGGTTGGAGTTGCCAGACGGTCTGCCCGGCATTGACACGTCGGTGTGGAGCGAAGTTCCGGTGCTGGCGGCAGCTTTCGACCCCGTCCTGACCAGGATCCGCCAATGTGTGGAGGGAGGATTGACTCCCCAGGCGGTGTTCTGTAACTTCCTGTCCAACAGGTGGGCGCCGCTGAAGAGGAGGGAGAAGCTCGCCTGGGCCCTCAACAGCGTGATGGACGAGGACCGGGTTGAGACCGGGTCGAAGTCCAGCATGGTGGGGAAGTCCTTGGAGTTTCATCTCAAGAAATTCCAGCACGGCATCGATGTTGACGGAGAGTACTTGACTCCGCCGCCGGCTTTCCTCCCCCTGAACGTGGAAGTTGAGTTCAGCAGGGAGCTCCGGCGGAAGATGCCCGCGCTTGACGACCTTGGCGTCGTCGAGAGAAGATCAACCGCCCGGTTGGCGATCCCCGGGTTGTCCGAAGGCGGCTCCGCCCCTGTATCTCAGCCAAGAGCTGAGGTCATCGGCAAGGGCAAGGAGCTGGCGGAGGAGCCGGAGAGCTGGAAGAGAAAGCTGCGACATGCTGACGGAAGGTCCGTCAGGCTTGCCACCTCCCCCCCCGTTCCCCGTCCTCAGGAAGGAAGATCCTCCGCCGCCGTGGCGGCTGTCCCCGTGGTGGGGTCTTTCCGGAGCGCTACTGTTCCGGCGGTGGGATCCTCCCGGAGTGCGACTGTCCCCGTGGTGGATCCCTCCGGAGGTGCCAGCTCCGGGCACGCGACCCCGGCACCAGAAGCGGTGAGGGCCTCCAGGTCCAGGAGTTCCTCTCGATCAAGGAGAGCTCCGACCCGGGAAACGCCCGCGGCTACGGCAAGTCCTGGGAGTCCTCCCGGAGCTCCTACGCCGACCGTGGCCAGCCCGGAACGTCCGGGAAAGAGGTTTCGCGCAAGCTGGTGCGTGAGCCTCCCAAGGTAATTTTTCTTGCTTACCTTGATTAACTTTATATTGTAGCATCTGTTTGCTCAATTTCTTCGTTCTTTATCTGCAGCGTTTCTAAGAAGGGGAGTGAAGCTCCGCCCTCAGCCACAGTGTCTGAGGCTGCGAGGGCTTCTGCTCCAGCCCCGGTGCCGCCCCAAGCGGAGGCTGCGACAGCTCCGGCGCCGGCTGTCGTGGTCATGGACCTCGACTCGTCTCCAGAAGTTCCCGTGGTAGCGCCGGACCACGGGATTGAAGATGCGCCAGCGGCACCCGTTCCGGAGGTGGAAGCTCCGGGTCCTGGCGCTGCAGAAGTAGAAGCTCCGACTGTTGAGTCGGAGGAAGTAGCGGTCCCGGCTTCGGAGCCGGAAAGTGCTGAAGCCCCAGCGGTTGAGCCGAAGGTAGTTGAAGCCCCGGCATGCGAGCCGGAAGTTGAAGTAGTTCCGGTAGTTGAGCCGGTTACTTCCGAAACTCCGGTCGCAGAGCCGGTGATTGTTGGAGCACCGGCCGCAGAGCCGGTGATTGTTGAAGCGCCGGCCGCAGAGCCGGAGGCTGAAAAGGCGAGGGAGCTTGAGCCTCCCTCAGAAGAAGTGTCCCGGCCGGAGCCAGTGGAGGCGACGACGTCGATGGTACCCGTGGCAGAGCCAGAGTGCCTGAACGAAGTCGCCGGCCCCCAGCCTGAGGGGGCAAATGAAGACTTGGTGGCGGGACCTCCTTCGATGGCGACTGAGGCCATCCCGGAGGAAGGCCCTAGCGCTTTGGAAGCTCAGGGTTCCGCTCTTGTAGAGTGGGACCCAATTTTTGTAAATGAAGACCCGCTGGAACCAGCGGAAGAGACCCCAGCAGGTCTGGAGCCCATCTCTCTGTCGATGTCCATCGACAACGCCTGCTCCAGTCTTCGTCAGGTCCAACTGGCCTTCTTCCACGACAGCAAGGCTCTTGAAGAGGAGCGCCAAACCCTTAGGCGGTGGCGTAATCGGCTCCAATTCGAGACTAAGCTGGCGCAGTCGAGGCTTGTGGATGACAAGGAATGGATTAGGCGGGAGAAGATCCGCCTGGAGCTCTGGGGTGAGCTGCTGGACGAGAGGGAGAGCATGACTCACGCCCTTGATGCTCAATCCCGGGAGTTCCACGACCAAGCAAAGGCTGCTAACGACGCGGCCAATGCTCGGGTTGATCAGCTCGAGGCCATCAGTACCGCACTCATCAAGCGCCGAGAGGCACTTGAAGGAAGGGAAAGACGGCTTGAGGATGAGGAGCAAAAACTCCTGGAGCTACGGGATGACGTCTTGCGACGGGAAGAAGAGCTCGCCGAGAAAACAGCTCTGGCGGACAAGGGCCTCGAGGAGCGCGCTAAGAAATTGGAAGAGCGTTGCCTCGAGGAGGAGGAGAAGACCTGGGTGCGGGGGCAGGAACTCTATGAGTACGAGTGTGCCCTCGTCGCCCGGGAGAAGAAAGTGGAGGCTAGGGAGAAGGACCTGGTCGACCGCCGGAACAAGATCCACCTCCGGGAGGAGGAGCTCGGAAGACTTGAGAAGCGGGTTGCTACGAAGATCCAGCAAAACTCCAAAGAAGTTGAGCGCCTCGCCCGCGAGAATTCGGAGCTGACGGCGGCCCGGAGATCCCTGGAGGAGCTGAAGAACTTGAGGAAGGCGGACTCCCTACAGATTTGGGAGTTCCTGGGTAAGGCCGACGATGCGTTGGCGCCGATGGGTTTCAGCCCCGTGCTCTCGGATGATCCGGAGCCGGAGCCGGACCTTGCGCTGCAAGCGTTGAGCGCCGCGGGCAGCAAGCTCTCCAAGGTGGGCGACGTCATCGCGAACCAACTGGAGGTCGAGGGGCAATCCCTGGCTAGGAACGTCACAGAGTATGTGTTGACGTGCTACACCAGCCGGAACCCTCGATTTCCTCTGGACCCGGTGCTTGAAGGCCCCGTCGAAGGAGAAGGCGAAGCTACCTGAGCCAACGTGTCGGAGGTCGCCCACAAGGTCGCCGAGTTCTTCCATAGGGTCTAGGACCGTCTCTTTTAGCCTTTACTTGTATCTTCTCTTCTTCCTCAATTTTGTAATCCCTTGTCTCCAGATGTAATCTCTGGTCTTCAAATGAAATGAAATCCCCACTTTTTTGCGAATTTCATTTTTTGTCTTCAACATCTTTATCTTCACTTGGCCCCCTGGTAGATGTGCACAATTTGATTGTGGACATGTACCAAAAGGATGTTGAGTTTTGTTGAAGACGAATTTGCTTCGAACTTGTGGAATTTAGGTCCGAAGTTTTTGATAGTGAAGGTCCCCTGAAGTTGTCGGAGCTTAGAAGCTCCAGCACTGTCCATCGCTGGAGCTTAGTAGCTCCGGCAATAGCCTCTATCAACACATTGAGCGTCGATAGTTAATACTCCAAGGTGTCGGAGCTTAGTAGCTCCGACAATGACCTTTGCCACACTTGATTTGTTGGCAACAGACTTCAGTGATGGGGTCTTCTCACCATCTTTTAGTCAACGCCGACGGTTGACGCTCTGGTGGGAGTCGAAGCTTGGTTAGCTCCGGTTTTTCTCCCTCAACGTAGGGTTCATTTTTCCTGCACACTTAAGCCAAGAAAAATAGTAAAATTCGTTCCTTGTCTATAACTTCGTCGCGGCTTACGGTTCTCAAGAGAATTTTAAGTTGAACACGATTTTTAGTACGACTGGATGAATTGTCTATTCTTTTAGATCCAACTCTCCATGGACCCACCTTACTTTGGCCTGCCGGGATGTAGGTAGAGTGGCGTACTTAGGGTGCTTGACCAGGCTAAGTCGATAGCGCACTCCAGCCCTAGAATGGCTTGGCGGCTTTCAGGCGAGTTGACCAAAGACGATACTTAAATCCAAAAAATCTGACAATTCAACTCGAATCGTATGCAAACCGGTCAAACTAGAACTTCTTAAGAATTGCACGTTTCTGTTATAGACAAGAAAGAGAAAAATAAAAATGTCGAGCCTATGCAAAAATGACTGCACGTGGAGTCTATTTCACATGAAGATGTCTTTCATTATAGGTCCGGGGTACAGGGGAAACAAGTACACTCTTAGGGTACGGAACCAGGCTAAGTGTGTTTGGTTTCTCGTTTGACCCAGGGTAGTTAGCCACACTTCTAGTTCGGAGACTGTATCAAGTGTTGCATGAGCTCTTCAAACCTTTCGGGAAAGGTCCGGCTGCTCTCCCGGAGGAACTACCCGACTCTGTACAATGACTCTATAACATACATTTCAAGTTACTTAAGACTCACCTCCGTGGAATTAAGTGTAGAACTTACGGAGGTGCTCGATGTTCCAAGGATTTGGGAGAGGTGTCCCATCCTCCGTAGCCAAGCGAATGCTTCCGGGACGGGATACTTTGATCACTCGGAAGGGCCCTTCCCAGCCGGGGGAAAGTTTGTTTTGCCCTTCTCTGGATAGTATTCTCCGTAGCACCAGATCGCCTTCCTCGAGCTGTCGGTTGTGTACATGCCGCTAGTGATAGCGCCATAGAGCTTGGCAGTATCGGGCATTCCGAACAGCTGCTTGGCACCTTCCCTCCTCGAGGAGGTCTAGGTCTTCACGCCGGAGCTGGTCCTGCGCGGCTTCGTCAAAGGTCCGGACTCGGAGGGAACCCAAGGTGATTTCCGGAGGAAGGATCGCTTCAGCTCCGTACACCAGAAAGAAGGGTGTTTCTCCGGTTGCCCGACTTGGAGAAGTCCTGTTGGCCCATAGAGTGGGCGGAAGCTCTTCGATCCAATTGGCTCCGTGCTTTTTCAAGCGCTCATAAGTGCGTGTTTTGAGTCCTTTAAGGATCTCTGCATTTGCTCTCTCGGCTTGTCCATTGCTGGCAGGATGAGCTACAGAAGCGTAGCAAACTTGTATGCTGAGGTCTTCGCAATATCCTTGAAATGCGGAGCTTGTGAACTGAATCCCATTATCAGTGATGATCTTATTTGGGACTCCGAATCTGCTCACGATGGATTGTAGAAAATTGATTGCAGATTGTTTGTTGATCGTCACAACGGGAGTAGCTTCCGGCCACTTGGTGAACTTGTCGATGGCGACGTACAGGAACTTGTAACCTCCGACGGCTCTTGGGAAGGGTCCCAAGATGTCCATCCCCCACACAGCGAAAGGCCATGTAGGAGGTATCATTTGTAAGGACTGAGCAGGTGTATGAATTTGCTTTGCATGAAATTGGCATGCTTTGCATTTCTTCACTAGCTCAGTGGCATCCTGGAGCGCTGTAGGCCAGTAGAAGCCGTGCCGAAAGGCTTTTCCGACCAGCGTGCGGGAAGATGCATGGTTCCCACACTCGCCTCCATGGATTTCTGCGAGGAGCTCGCAGCCTTCTTCCCTTGTGATGCACCGCATTAGGATGCCGTTGGCACCACGCCGGTAGAGATCCCCTTCTACCAACGTGTATCTTTTAGCCAATCTGACTACCCGGTCAGCGGATACATCATCGTCAGGAAGGATGTTGTCTTTCAAGTAGTTCCGGATCTCCGAGATCCATCCATCGGAACTGACTTGAGCATTTGAGTCTTGCGTGCTGGGTTGCTCGGAGCTTCCGGCAGCACCTACGACCCTTGATGGCTGCCATGGTAACAGGGCCATCGGGACCGTCAGCTTCGGGATGCTGATCTCGCCCCCTTCGTTCAGTTCGGCAGGCTGAACTGTGGGTTTTGACAACCTCCGAACAAAGGTTCCGTCAGGAGCCAGAGCTCCAGTTGACGCCTTGGTCGAGAGTTCGTCAGCTTCAGCGTTGTGAGCACGCTGAACATGGTGAAGGTCTAGGACTTCGAAGTCCTTCTGAAGCCTCTGGACTTCAAGGAGGTAAGCAGCCAGCTGGAGATTATTGCAGGAGCATTCACCCTTCACCTGCTTGATGACGAGTTGTGAATCTCCTTTGACCAGCAACTGCTTAACACCGTATGATAGTGCCACCTTTAATCCATAGATGAGTGCTTCGTACTCCGCCATGTTGTTGGTTGCCTTGAAGTCAAGGTGTACCATGTATTTCACCTTCTCCCCGGTTGGTGCAAGGAGAAGGATTCCAGCTCCGGCTCCCTGCTTCTGCATGGAGCCGTCGAAGTTAAGGGTCCAATGAGGCTTAGTGAAGATTGGAACTTGAGGTTCCGTCTTCTGCTCGCTGGGGCCCCCAGGGTTTAATGGAGAGGGAGTCCATTCTGCCACGAAATCTGCCAACGCTTGACTCTTGATTGCTTGTCTCGGAATGAATTCAAGATCGAATTCAGCCAATTCCGCTGCCCACTTTGCAATATTCCCAGTTGAATTGGGATTATGCAGGATCGCTCGAAGTGGATATGAGGTCACCACCGAGACTTTGTGAGCTTGGAAATAATGTCGAAGCTTCCTTGAGGCAATAAGAACTGCATAAAGCAGTTTATGCACCTCTAGGTATCGAGTCTTGGCATCATGTAACACTTCACTGATGAAGTATACCGGGCGTTGAATGGTCCGGACCCTCCCGGAGGGGTCCGGAGCTTCCTCTTCATTGATCCAGACCCTCTCGGAGGGGTCCAGACTCTCTTCGGGGACCTCCGGGTTCTGAGTGGAGGAACCCGGAGCTTCTTCAGGAATGACCTGGATCCTCTCGGAGGGATCCGGGTCCTCTGAAGTGGCTTCTTGTGGGTTCAAGTCTGGGAGCTGGGACCCAGACCCGCTTTCAGGAACCTCCGGACCCTCCCGAAGGGGTCTGGATTCCTGAGTATTGGGTAGTTCCGGTCTCTCCGCAACCAGAACCATACTGACGACTTCGTCAGTAGCTGAAATGTAAAGCAATAAAGGCTCACCAGGGTTCGGAGCTACCAAGACTGGTAGGGTGGTGAGGAACTGTTTCAGCTCCTGGAATGCCTTCTCTGCTTCTTCAGACCATTGGAATGGTCCGGACTTCCTCAGTAACTTGAAGAAGGGAAGTGCCCTTTCCGCCAGTCTTGAAATGAACCGGCTGAGGGCTGCTAGACATCCAGTTAATTTTTGGACGTCTTTGATGCGGGTTGGTGGCCGCATGTCTTCAATGGCTTTTATCTTCGCCGGATTAGCCTCTATGCCCCGGTGACTTACCAGGAAACCAAGAAGCTTTCCGGAACTAACCCCGAAGACGCACTTGTCTGGGTTTAGCTTCGTGCGGGTGGCACGCAGCTTGTCGAAGACAGCCTGCAAGGTGTCCAAGAGGGACTCCTTGTTCTTGACTTTGACCACGATGTCATCGACGTACACTTCCACTATGTCTCTGATGAGTTCTTCGAAAGTTTTGTACATAGCTCGTACAAAAGTTGAAGCTGTATTCTTGAGACCAAACGGCATGGCCGTGTAACAATATAATCCATCTACTGTGATGAATGAAGTATGCTCTTCATCCTCTCTAGACATCCTGATTTGATGATATCCAGAATATGCGTCTAGAAAACACATTAACTCGCACCCGGAGGTGGAATCCACTATCTGATCTATTCTAGGTAGTGGGAATGGATCTTTTGGACATGCCTTATTCAGTGTGGTGTAGTTGATGCACATCCGAAGTTTCCCGCCGGCCTTGGGCACAACGACTGGGTTTGCCAGCCATTTTGGATGGTAGACTTCTCGGATAAATCCAGCTTCGAGCAACTTCTTCACTTCTTGTCGGATGAAGTTTTGTCGCTCTATAGATTGCTTCCGAGGCTTCTGATGCACAGGCCGAGCGTCGGGGCAAATCTTCAGATTGTGCTCAATCACTTCCCTGGGGATCCCAGGCATTTGTGACGGTTGCCAAGCAAACACGTCAACGTTAGCCCGGAGGAAAGTGATGAGCGCGAGTTCCTATTTGTCATTCAATCCACCCGATATGCGGGTGGTTTGAGTGACATCGGAACCAATTTGGACGACTTTGACGGGAATGTCGGTGTCGCCGCTTGGCTGCACACGGGGTGCAGAGGTCGAGCCTCGTTGCTGAATGCTCGGAGGTTGTGGAGCTTGCTTCTGTCTGGAGTCCTCCTCTTGCGCCGTGGTGAGTGCGTGGAGTTCCTCCAGAGCAGTTACTCCGGCAGTGCGATCTCCGCGGATCCGGAGAACGCCTACTGGTGTTGGCATCTTCAACACCAGGTATCCATAATTAGCAGCTGCCATGAATTTGTACAGGGCAGGTCTACCCAAGATGGCGTTGAATGGTAAGTTGATCTGAGCGACGTCGAAGACCAACTTCTCGGTGCGATACTTCTCCCGGGTCCCGAATGTAACGGGGAGAGTAATAGCTCCGAGTGGGGTAATGGCCCCCGGACCTACTCCGGAGAAAGGTCGAGAGGGCTGGAGGTCCGAAGGTCGGAGCTGAAGCTTAGTGAAAGCTTCGAAGCTGATGAGGTTAAGCCCCGAACCTCCGTCTACCATGACATGATGGAGCTGGATGTTGTTGATGGTGGGAGATACCATCAAGGGTAATTGGCCAGCTCCGACCATGCTTTGAGGACAGTCCGAAGCATCAAAAGTGATGGGTGTGTCCATCCACTTTCGATGTGGCTCCGGTCTAGCTGTAGGAGCTACAGCAGCCATATCCCGTCGCATAGTCTTGATGACACGACGAGAAGTGATGTCCCATGATCCACCAAAGATGGTGTTCATGGTTTTCCAACGCTCGTTGTCGGAGACGTCGGAGTCATCGTCGACGGAGGTGTAGACGGCTTTCAGAACCTTTTTGGGGTCCTGAAACCCTAACTCCTCTTCAGCCGGAGCTTCATCGACCTTTTGTTTTCCCTCCCTCTGTCGGAAGGGAGACCCTTCCCGGCGCTTGTGGTAGCGCTCGGCAAGGTTTTGGACCTCCCGGCAGTCTTCCAGCCTGTGGCTGCCCGTTTTGTGAATGGGGCACCACATCTTGGATTTGCCACCGTCTTCAGAAGACGGTCGAGGTCGCTTCTCGGGGCGTGGCCCCCGGCCACCAGGAGTTGCAGTGGCTGCAACGTTGGATGTGCCGGCCGATGGCTTCTTCTTGCCGTTGGTCTTCTTTTTCTTCTTGCCACTCCCGGAGGTAGCGGCTTCTTCTTTGGAGGATTTTTTATGATCCTCCAAGGCTGGTTTGGAGTGCATTTCACGGCCCTCCGCAGCTCTGGCACATTTGTCAGCCAAGCTGAAGAGCTCCGTGACGCTGGTGATCTCTTTGATCGCCAGCTTCTCCAACATCTTCTTGTCTCGCACACCCTGTCTGAATGCCACAATGACAGAAGCGCTTGAGACAGAAGGGATTGTGTTACGTACCTGAGAGAACCTCTGGATGAATGACCGCAAAGATTCTCCTCCTTTTTGCACGACCGCAAAAAGGTCCAGTTCAGTGCCCGGTCGGGTGTATGAACTCCGGAAGTTGGCAGTGAACTGACGGCACAGCTCCTCCCAACTGTCAATAGAGTTGGGTGGAAGGCTCATAAACCAGGACCTGGCAGTCCCAGTTAAGGCCACTGGAAAGTAGTTGGCCATTACGGCCTCGTTCCCTCCAGCTGCCAAGATTGCAGTGGAGTATATCTGCAAAAATTCTACGGGGTTGACAGTCCCGTCGAATTTTTCCGGCAAATGTGGCCGGAACTTCTGTGGCCATCTAACCATGCGTAGGTGCATGGCTAGGGCGGAACAGCCTCCTCCTACTCCTTCCAGAGTAGAAAGGTCTTGAGCATCCCGTCTTTCTCGAGCTCGCTCGATGTGGACACGGCCATCCTATTGGCGGTATCGGCGATCAAGCTCCGCCCGGAGGTCGTGTGTCGAAAGCCGAGATGCGGTATGGGTGCGTCGTGCCCCAGAGGGCAACGACGTCACTTGCTGTGACGCAGCTCGTCTTTGGTTGTTGGAGACATGCGGACCAAGTCTTCCAGACAACGTCCGTCGCTGCGACGGGGCCTGCCCTGAAGGAGGTGGACCCTGGTTGTTGAGGCATTCGGCCGCTGCTGCGACCAAATGCTCAACATCAGCCCTCCATTGCTCCATGGCACCTTGAGATGCATCCGGAGGTGGTGGTCGCTGGAGAAGAGCACGCGCTGCATGGAGCGCGTGTTCTGGGTTGTCACGACTTGCCGGCGCAGAATGTGACGCCGGTGCACCATCATGTTGTCCGGCATGTCTTGCCGGAGAAGATGGTGGTGGTGGGAGTGTGACTCCTGCTGGTGCTGAGGCTCCTGCCGGTGGCTGCATGTTGGAGGGATTGTCTCCGACAGCCTGAGCAGCAGGTTGCCCGTTGGATGATCCAGCCGCAGAATTCACCATTCTTGAAGATCTCAGGCGCCCCTACCTGGCGCGCCAACTGTCGACTGTTGGAGTCGGCAGATCCCCTGACACTACTAAAGTGTTGAAGGAGTTTGTAGTTCGGTTTGGGCACGCGAAGACTCAAGAAGGTGAAACACGATTGGACACGAGTGACACAGTGGTTTACGTGGTTCGGGCCGCCTGAGCGTAATACCCTACTCCACGGGTGTGTGTGTGTTGTATTAACTTGTGAGCTTGAGAGCCTTCGAGAGTTCTCTCCCTCGTGTATCGTCGGTTTGTCCTTTTATAGTACAAGGACAAACCGTTACAAGTCAGCCTGGCCCGACATGTGGCCCTGGCGGTTACTAGTATTGATACACGAGATTAATTGTTGTTAATAACCCTGTAACGGCTCCGACAGTGCCGTTACAGGTGTTAAGATCGTCCGATTAAGTGTCATTAACGTGGAATTAATGATAATTAATCGGGTCTTGAAGTCCGCGCCTGTCCTTTGAAGATCCGGAGCCGTTACAATGTCTCCCGGAGGTTTGAAGCGGCCAGCTCCGACGTATGGACATGTGGCAGCTCCGGAGCTTGCTTGTGGGAAGCGGGAAGCTCCGGGGTGGCCTGGCACGTGTCAGGTCCGGAGCTTCTCTCGGTCAGGGGTTAAGTCCGGAGGTGCCGTTTCGGTACCTAGCCCGGAGCTTCACCCTTGCGGGTGGTAGCTCCGGTCTGACAGTACACGTGGCAACCTAGGGGTTAACCATGTTGGAGAAGCAGGTCCGGTTATGTCTGACAAGTGGGCCTCCGAGGGTCTTCAATTTGAGTAGACGTCCTTCTCTTGATATCTTTGTAACCTCAGGGGGTATATGGTTTTTAGGGTACCGACAACAGGGTTGAACATGACTTCATCATACACATGCTGAGAGCTTTGGGTTTTCCTGAACACTGGATCACATGGGTAACAGATATTCTATCTACTGCCACCTCCTAAGTTCTTCTCAATGGGGTGCCAGGAAAGACTTTTCAGTGCAAAAGAGGTGTTCGGCAGGGGGACCCATTAGCCCCCCTGCTATTTGTACTAGCAACAGATCTTCTACAAATTTTAATCAACAAAGCAGTGGAGCTGGGGCTTCTATCATTGCCACTGCATCAAGAAAGGAATGAGGGCTTCCCGGTAGTACAATATGCAGATGACACTATTCTAATCCTCAAGGCCAACCAGAGACAGCTCTTCTTTCTGAAAAACATACTACAATCCTTTGGGGGAGCTACAGGGCTAAGAGTGAACTGGGCAAAATCAAGCTTAACACCAATAAACACTGATGAAGAGGAGGCCACAATTCTAGCAGCCACACTGGGTTGCACTATTGGTTCATTCCAATTTACTTACTTAGGTCTGATGATGAGCCTCGACAGACCCAAAGCAGACGCCTTTTAAGGGATTGTCTTAAGGGTGCAAAAAACGCTAACTGGAGCAGCAACATGGTTATCAATGGCTGGTCGATGCACACTCATCAACAGCGTTCTATCCGCCATCCATATTTATGTGATGTGTACCATCAAATTGAGATAGTCAGTTATTCAAGCTATTGACAAAGCCAGGTAACAATGCTTATGGAGAGGCTCGGACATCACTGGCAAGGGCTGGCCCCTGGTGGCCTGGAACCAAGTTACAATACCTAAGGAAAATGGAGGCCTGGGTCTGACAAACCTCACTGCAATGAATGGAACCTTGCTCATGAAATTCCTCTGGAAAATCTATAACAAAGCAGACATCCCTTGGCTTCACCTCATCCATCAGCGCTATTGCAGAAATGGTAACCCCCCCCCCCCCACAGCACAAAAGGAAAAGGATCCTTCTGGTGGAGGGATGTTGTGAGCCTATCTGATTCTTTTCTCAGGAATTATGAAGTCAAAACTGCCGCAGGGGACACAATTCGACTATGGCAGGATCAGTGGGAAGGCCACCTCCTCAGAAGGGACATGCCTCATTTATACTCCTTTGCAAAAAGAACCAACATCTCAATGGCCCAATACCTTAGCAGCTCATACCATCACAATCACTTTTTTCAACCATTGTCAGAGGAAGCACTGTTGGAACTGGCCAATCTGGAGGCCATGCTGGAGGAAATTTCACACAAGGAACCTGCACAGGATGAGTGGACTCCAATCGGGGGAACAAGAACTTTCAGCTCCAAGCTTATTTACAACAACTATTACGAACACATCAACCCACCAACACCCTTTAGCTGGATTTGGGCCTCAAAGGTGCTAAAGAAAATAAAGATCTTCATGTGGCTGATGTTTCGGGACCAGCTCAACTCACACAACCTCCTGAAGAGAAAAAACATCACGGTTGAGGGGAACGACTACACCTGCGTGCTCTGTGCTGACAATGTGGAGGAACTCACGTACCATCTCTTCTTTACCTGCTCCTTCAGCATGGCATGCTGGAATGTCCTTGGGATTCACTAGAACCACGACATCCCCTTCTTTCATACCCTGCAAAAAGCCAAGCTCAGCTGGGGTAATCGCGCCCTCATGGAAACCTTCTCCATAGCGGTCTGGGGGATCTGGATTGCTCGTAACAATGTCATTTTCAGAAACTCTACTCCCTCTGTAAACGTCTGGAAACGATCCTTCATTGCTTCTACAAGGCTTCAGGCCTGCCGTTTTAAACTGGAGGATAGGGCCAGTGTGCTCTTGTGGCTTCAGAGTTTCTAAATGACGTTCCTCCCTCTGGAACACCTAGTCAAGCTCTGCTGAGCTATTGTAACTCCCTGTTACCTCGTCTCTTTTAATATATGTTTTATGGCTGCCGGGGTTCTCCCTTGCAGTTTTTCACCGGTCAAAAAAAAAAACAGCCCTATCACTATATCATATCTCACAACAACATAGAATTGGATAAGTTTTTGCTACCCACAAATTCTAAATGAAGGAAAAAGTAATTCTAGCCAATGAAAGCAATATTTTTGAGAGTAGTAAGTTGCAAACTAGGGACTTAGGAAAATTAAAACAGAGCAACTATTCATCATTTCATTTATATGAGTTCCAAATCATTCTCACCGCACATCTTTTATTATATTTTGAAAGCAAATGTACTCTACTTTTTTAAGTTTTTATATATGCAAGGTGGATGATGGGTGAATGGAAATAAATATGCAAGGGGTGTGATACAAGTTACCTCTGAATGCATCTAGGCCCCCATGAGGTATGGTTTCGGTGATTAATAACAACCGTTGGATATCACTAATGAGTTTGTGGATGCAAGGTCTCTCATATCATTCATCACACTTAATGAACTCTACATGTATATCATCTACTGCGCATTGGATATAATTGAAGACCCCTTAACAAATCACTCTATAAGGTCAATCGATTTTTATGAAGATTAGAAGAAAAAGCTGATATGTCAAAATCATTCAACCGAAATTGACAACACCCAAGACTTGGTTATCATCACAAGAATGTTTCAAACCAATGTAGAAGAGGTCACTCGAGAAAATTCCAAAAGAATCACTTAGAACAACTCGAAGCAGACAAAATCAACTCACCGGATCAACCGACGTCTCCAGAAAACAATACATCAGCCGAGTTGGTTTAGCAGAAGAAGAAGACCTCAAAATTAAGTACTCACCAGATCATCCGATGATAAAGGGAATGTTACATTGGTCCATTAGTACAGTAAGCAATATCCCTGGACCAAGTGTCACATCGGACCATCTGATGTACAACTATAAACACATCGGTCAATCACTCCAGTAAGCATTAATTCTTAACCAATTCTGGATGAAGTGCCACCGGATCATCCGATGATGAGACAAGTGTCACATCGGTCTATCAATGGTCATATCTGACACAGCGACATCAGCTAATTTGGATTCGATCGATGACAACTGAATGGGGAACATCGGATCATCTGGTGTTCGCAGAATAGTGATGTTAGCCTACTTTTCCAACGGCTATTTCGGGGAGGCTGGCTATTTATACCCCTTCAACGAGTCTATTCGATAAGTCTTGACAACCAGAACAACTCTACATATTCTAAAGCATTCAAGACATTGAGCTACCACTTCTACATCATTTACACCACTTGTACACCAAGAGATAGGCTAGACCTTGCTAGAGATAGTGCTTGTGTGCCTCCATTCTTGGTGATTGGAGTCTCTAGTGTAGTGAGAGCTGTAAGAGAGTGTCTCTTGGTGATTGTATTGGAGAGAACCTTCCGGAGCTTGCCAAGACGGTTGTGAAAGCCCGGAGGATCCAACTTGTACAAGGCTTGAGCTCCACCTTTCCGAGGTTGGCGAACGGAGAAGTTTACTGAAGATCCCTGGTCTCGGTGACTTGGGAGTGGCTATACCCTTTGGTGGGTGCCACAACGTGGATGTAGGAAGATCTTCACGATCTTGCCGAACCACGGGATAAATCTCTGTGTCTTCGTGTCTCCTCAGGAGTTTGCGCTTTCTTCCTCTCCCCTTACACTTATGCATTTCATCTACCGCAAAGTTACTATTCACTTGAATGCATAGGGTGTTTGCATAGGGAATCTGGCTTTTAGTAGTTAAGTTTTTATTGCTTTGATTTTTGAAAAAAAAAAGCCCAATTCACCCCGCCTCTTGGGCATTCAATCCTTACAATTTGTATCAGAGCGAGGTTGCTCATTGGATCATTCTAGCTTCACCACTAGAGAGCTAAAATGGCCAAGATTGGGGGTTCGGTTCCCATCTTCTAGGGCAACAACTGTGCCTATTGGAAAGCACGCATGCGTGCTTATCTAGAGGCTATTGCTCCCTAGGTATGGGAAGCGACCCATGCTGGGTTTGGTGAGCATAACTATGTTGGTGATCAAATCAAGTGGGATGATAAAGCTAGAAATGCTATTTATGAATGCATTAGTCAAGATGTGTTTGCTAGGATTGCTAGCAAAGAAAAAGCTTGTGAAATTTGGGCTTGCTTGATTGAAATTCATGAGGGTTCTTCTCGTGCCAAAGAACTAAAATATCATATGCTTAAAGCGACATATGATGAGTTCAAAATGATACCTCATGAAAATGTCAATGAAATGTTTTCTAGCTTGAATGTGCTTATTGAGGAAATTAATGCTCTTGACATTGCTTCTCTTGGCAAGGGTCTCATCAATCGCAAGATTCTTATGCTCCTTCCTAAGCCAAAGTACAACATCATCAACTCCATGCTTCAAAAGGAATCTCTTGATCACATTGAAGTGTTGGAACTTATTGGAGAGATTCACGCTCATGAGATGTGTACTTGGGATGATGGAGGAATCATCTTCAAAGACAATTGCTCTATAGGCTTCTACCAAGAAAACAAATCCCAAGAAAAAGAAAGTGGTTGAGCCTAGCTCAAGTGAAGAAGAGCAAGCATCATGTGAAGATGACGATGATGAGCTTCCATTAATGATGAGAAAGTTCTCTCGCTTGAACTCCAAGATTGCCAAGAAGGGATACACCTTTGATCCCAAGAAGAAAGCTTTTCTACCAAGGAGAGATGACAACAAGACTTGCTACAATTGTGGTGATCAAGGCCACATCTCCTATGATTGTCCAAAACCGGACAAAAGAAGAGAGAACCACAAGGGCAAGCATCGCAATCTTGAAGATAGTGAGGATGATGAAGAGGACAAGCCCAAACAAAGATCCTTTCGGAAGAAGAAACATGACAAAGGAAAGAAGGAGCAGCTCTTCCTAGAGAAGAGAAATTTCCACAAAAGGTGTTCATGTGTGAGGCAAATGAATGGATCAGCGACGAAGAATCAAGTGATGAAGAGAGTGAAGCGGAAGAAGAAAGCTTGGCCGGCCTTGCCATTGCCAACAATGATGATTCATATCTTCATCCACCTCCCATGTGACTCATGGCTAAAGGTAACACCAAGGTATGTGATGACTCTAGCGATGATGAGCTTTCCCCCGATGACTTATCTTCATTGATAAATGAATACCACACTATCATTAAGAGGGAAAGGAGTAAGGTTAAGGCTCTTGAAAAAAACTCCTGCTAAGCTTGAGAGTGCTAAACCCGATTTGCTTGACAAGTATGAAAGCATACTTAAGGAGCATGACACGCTCAAATCTCATGTCAAGCAAGTTGAGGAGGATAAGGCTCAAATCAAGCTAGATCATCATGAGCTTGACATAGCACACCAAGCACTCTTGGGAAAGCACAATGAGTTAATTCAAGAGCATCAAGTACTTAACCTTGCTTATGAAGTTCATGATCAATAATTGAAAAATATAAAGAAAGAAACCCTTAATGATAAGGTATCTATTACTTATCATTCCACTAATGTCTTGCACAAGTCTTTGCCTTTGAAAGAGAATGCTAGGGAGAAGGACTTGTTGGAAGAAATTGAAAGTCTCTGCACTAGTGTGGCAAGACTATATAAAGGAGAAGTCAAGCACAAGGAAATCCTCTTCCAACAAGCAAAGGCCTTCAACAATAGAGGACTTGGATCCTTCCCGGTGCCTAACAAAGGAAAGGTGCCCTCACCGGAGATTAGAACAAGCTTCATCAAGGAAGTTGGTTCCTATTGCCAACATTGTGAGGTCACCGGTCACCATACAAGGGATTGTCCTCTTCCTAACCGGCCTTCTCCAAAATTGCCTACTAACTACAAGTCTACTTTCAATGATCATTATTATCTCTTGAGTATAGTAGATGGCAAGGTGAAGGCAAGGTTCATTGGCAAGGACATAAAGGGCATGAAGGGGAAGCTCCCCAAGCAACTTTGGGTCCCAAAAACACTTGTATCACACATACAAGGACCTAATTTGGCTTGGGTGCCTAAAATCAAAAATTGAATTCATGTGTGTAGGTGAACTACAAAGCTGGAGGAAAGCATTGGGTACTCGATAGCGGGTGCACTCAACGTATGACCGGCAACGATGGTATGTTCACCACCATAGAGAACCCTGACAATCATGAACAAGTCACCTTTGGTGATAACTCTAAGGGGAAGGTAATTGGGTTAGGTAAAATTGCAATTTCAAGTGATTTATCTATTTCCAATGTATTGTATGTTAAGTCACTTAGTTTCAATTTGCTTTCTATTGCACAATTATGTGATCTTGGACTAACGTGCATCTTTAGCAAAAATGATGTTGTTGTGACTAGTGAAACAAACCAAGAACTAATTTTCAAAAGGTTTCAGCATGGACATCTCTATCTAGTAGACTTCTCCAACAAGGATGCTAGCTTGACCACTTACATTTTCACCAAGACGATTTTGGGTTGGCTATGGCATTGACGCATAGCTCATATAGGAATGAGCAAGCTCAAGAAGTCATTCAAGCCCGGGATGGTGACCGGCGTGAAGGATGTCACATTTGAGAAGAACAAGCTTTGTAGCGCTTGTCAAGTCGGGAAGCAAGTTGCTTCTCACCACCCGATGAAGACAATGGTGTCAACCTCCAAGCCACTTGAGTTGCTCCACATGGACCTCTTCGCACTGTCCACATATCAAAGTCTTGGCGGTAACCTCTATTGTCTTGTTATAGTTGATGGCTACTCTCGCTATGCTTGGACTTTGTTTCTAGGTGACAAGAGTGAGACTCCGGAAGTATTCAAGACCTTTGCTAACTGTGCTCAAAGGAATTTCAACTTCCCATCATCAAGGTCCGGAGTGACAATGGCACCGAATTCAAGAACTACAACATTGGGGAGTGGTGTGATCGTGAAGGTGTGAAGCATGAGTTCTCGGCCACATACACTCCTCAACAGAATGGTGTCGTTGAAAGGAAGAACAAGACTCTCATCACTCTTGCACGAGCAAGGCTTGATGACTATGGCACGTCCGAGAAGTTTTGGGCCGAAGCAATCAACACGGCGTGCCATGCCGCAAATCGGGTCTACCTACATCAACTACTTCAAAAGAGCCCGTACAAACTTCTCATTGGGAGAAAGCTCAACATCTCCTATTTCCGAGTCTTTGGGTGCAAGTGCTACATCTACCGCAAGAAAAGGCTCGGTAAGTTTGAAAGAAGATGTGATGTTGGTATATTTCTTGGTTATGCATCAAACTCAAAAGCATATCGAGTATTCAACCAAACTTCCGGTTTAGTTGAGGAAAGTTGTGATGTTGAGTTTGATGAAACTAATGGCTCCCAAGAGGAGAGTTGTGGTCATGATGAAATAGATGATGAGCCTCTACGAGAAGATATGAAGAACATGACCATTGGAGACATCAAGCCTAAATTTGAGGAGAGCCATGATCAAGGGGGAGCTTCAAGTTCCAACATCAATACATCTATGTCACCTCAAGTTGATGAAGAAGAAAAGGATGATCTATTGCCGACACAAGATTCACAAGCCACACGACATCAAGAAGAAGAACAAGTCCATGATCAAGTCCAACCACAAGAAGAGCAACACGCATCACCACCGACAAGTGCTTCACAACAACTTATGAGGCATGGACGCATCTCCAAGGCGCATCCGATTGACCAAATTATCGGAAGTCCGCAAAGGGGAGTAAGTACACGTTGTCGCCATTTCGCTACATTTTGTGAGCACTACTCGTTTGTTTCATGTGTAGAACCCACTAACATTGAGGAAGCACTCCAAGATCCAAATTAGGTGATGGCCATGCAAGAAGAACTTAACAACTTCATCCGCAATGAAGTTTGGGTGTTGGAGGAGCGACCCAAGGACAAGAACATCATCGGAACAAAGTGGGTGTACCGCAACAAACAAGACGAGAACGGTGTTGTGGTCCGCAACAAGGCAAGACTTGTGGCCAAGGGTTTCTCGCAAGTTGAAGGACTAGACTTTGGAGAAACATTTGCTCTGGTCGCTCGACTAGAATCCATCTGTATACTTCTTGCCTTTGCATCACATCATAACATAAAGCTTTATCGAATGGATGTGAAAAGCGCCTTTCATAATGGTTATATTAACGAGCTTGTCTATGTTGAAAAACCTCCTGGGTTTGAAGATCCAAGGAATCCTAATCATGTGTTTAGGTTGCACAAGGCGCTCTACGGGCTCAAGCAAGCACCTAGGGCGTGGTATGAACGACTACGGGATTTCTTGATCATGCAAGGATTCAAGATCGGGAGGGTGGACACTACACTCTTCACCAAATACATTGACGGAGAATTATTTATTTGTCAAATTTATGTCAATGATATTATTTTTGGTTCAACTAATGAAGCTCTTAGCCATGAGTTTGGCAAAATGATGTCTAGGGAATTCGAGATGTCGATGATTGGAGAGCTCAGCTTCTTCCTTGGATTTCAAATCAAGCAACTTCAAGAGGGAACCTTCATCTATCAAGAAAAGTATACCAAGGACCTCTTGAAGAAATTTGAGATGGGAGATTGTAGCTCAAGAAGTACTCTAATGGCAACAAATTGTCATCTCGACGTGGATAAGGACGGTAAACCTATTGACCAATCTAATTACCGTTCTATGATTGGTTCATTGCTTTATCTTAGCGCATCTAGGCCCGATATCATGTTTAGTGTATGCTTGTGTGCTCGCTTTCAAGCGGCACCTAAAGAATCGCATCGAAATGCGGTCTTTAGGATACTTCGGTATCTCAAGCATACCCCTAGTGTTGGCCTGTGGTACCCTAAAGGTGCAAAATTCCATCTCTTGGGTTACTCGGATTCGGACTTTGCCGTATGCCGTGTGGATCGCAAAAGTACCTCTGGTGGGTTCCACTTGCTTGGGCGTTCCCTAGTATCTTGGTCTAGCAAGAAGCAAAATTCCGTTGCTTTGTCCACGGCGGAAGCGGAATATATAGCGGCCGGTGTATGTTGTGCCCAAATTCTTTATATGAAGCAAACCCTTTTGTACTTTGGTATTAAACTTGGTTGTGTGCCTCTCCTTTGTGACAATGAAAGTGCGATTAAAATTGCTAAAAACCCCGTTCAACGCTCCTGCACTAAGAACATTGATATTCGTCATCATTTCTTGCGAGACCATGAAGCTAAGAGAGACATCTCCTTGCGAGGTGTTAGGTCCGAAGAACAATTGGCAGATATCTTCACTAAACACTATAGGAATATCGATCAATTACGTCGGCCAAAGCCGACGTAAGTAAGGCCTAAACCGACGTAAGTCACTTAATTACGTCAGTTTTCTCTTAATTACATCGGCGGTTGGATGACGTAGCGGTTTGGACATAATTAAGCTAACTTACGTCGGCCACCGACGTAAGTTATCATAATTACGTCGGTCTATAGCAGCCGACGTAAGTCACGCACCGGGATGGGCCGCGGGCTGGGTCGGAGTACTTACGTCGGTTGCTGCAGACCGACGTAAGTTAAGTGCTCTAACTTACGTCGGTTGTTCCAAACCGACGTAAGTTAAGTGGTTTAACTTACGTCGGTATGGTCTGACCGACGTAATTTAAACTGGGCTAACTTACATCGGCAATTCCATAGCCGACGTAAGTTAAGTTTTTGAATTTTTTTTAAAAACAGAAACTTACTACCTCGCTTGATGGCGAGAACACAGAACAGTATACAGATATACACAGGTATACAGAACAGTATACAGAATGCAAAACAGTTGCAAATTAAGTTCCAAAACATCAAAAACAACAAAACATCCACCGGGCTACACGCTAGCCCCTCCACTGCCTCCGGGATCTTCTCGGCGCGTTCCCGAACCCTGCAAAAGACATATAATCACTAGTAAGCATCAATGTCAACTCAGTGATAACATAAGAGGCCAAGAACATCAGTGACAAAAGAAGGAAGCATGCTGTAGTTTCAAATGAAGTAATGTTTCATATATAAATAGAAAACTAGCAGGTATCAGAGTTGGAGACTTTAGGTAACAGGTCAAGCTTATGAACCACTAGCCCTTTGTTAAATGGAAGCACTGAGAACTTATTAACTATATACTAATCATTTCTACCATGGTCAAAAACTACTAAATCTTGATTAGATACACTTAACTTCTTCACCACTATAGGAATCAATATCTGACAAGTAATCAAGATCTACCTCTATGTTCTACCTCCTTATCTCTCTATGTAAAATACTAAAATGGATACAACAATATTAAAGACAGAGTTTATCACCTGCTCCGGTGTCTGCTGCGGCGGGTAGGAATCTCGATATCCTGACCGCTGTGTCGAGCAAGAGCCTGCCATTGCAAAATATTAGAAGATATATGTTATTGAAGTGCTATGAAATTTAACTACGGTACTTTAAATTACATACCGCCACTGCTGCTTGCATCTGGGCCATCATTAAGGCCGTCCTCTGCTGCTCCTCCCTTGCCTCCGCTCTCGTCCTCTCCAGCTCTGCCTGGGTTTGCGTCAGCGTCTCCCTCATGGCCTGGAGCTCCAGCTGGGTCTGCGAGAGACGACCACTGGTCCCAACGGTCGAAGCCTGCGACGATGAAGCGCCTCTCAAAGGTCGCGTCGACCTCGAGTCGACAACTCCATCAAAAATGGCAAACCTGCAAAACAATGAAAACACTAAGTAGAAGAAAATTAATTGAAAAATAAATGAAACACACGAAGAACTCACCGTTCGTGGGCCTTCCCGCCCTCGCTTGCGTACGCGGCTTGCGGGTCGATCGGCGCACTTTCCCAATCGTAATCCGTACTTTGTCTACAAAACAAATAAATCTTGTAAGCATGTCAATAATAGTATTAGTTATAATGAAATTGATGAATTTTGAAAACTTACTAGTCGGTCGGCTGCGACCTGACTACACTGCCCTGGCTGAGAAGGGTCACTTCCCTTGTGACCTCTCTTCCAAACCTGGGTCTGGGTCGGCTCATGACCCATCTCTCGCTCCTGTACAGCCGTGTTAGTGAGATAAATAGTATATTAGGAACACATAAATAAAATGAAAAGGTACTTACCACGCGTTTAGCCAAACGCAAGTAGCCGTCGCCGCCATAGTTGTGCTTGCCCTCGGACCCCATGCGGCACTGTCTAGCCTTTGTGGACTTATTGATGAAAGCGTCGCTAGCCCAGTACCGACAGAGAGCTAAGTACGCCTTGATGTTACCCTGTAACCAAGAAATGCTAACCTGCACATATTTCATTTTTCATCAACGCAGTTAACATACATAGATATTGTAAATATTTAACAATATTAAAAAACTTACCTCTGCGTACTGCTCCTCTGTGAAGTACGAGTCGGAGTCCTTCCTAAATACACCCCTTTGCTGCTCCTGCTCCTGCTCCCGGGGGTGCCGCTTGTAGTATGCGTTGACGGCCTGAATCCGAGTGTATGACAACGCCGCCGTTGTGAGCTTCTGAGCGTTGTAATGGAACACGCGTCTCGCGTGGTCCTCCATGCCCGGTTCCTCTACTTGGTACCTCAGCTTTAAGCAAACAAAAATTTAAGTGATATGCATTAACAATTCAAATGAGTTGAAAAATGAAACAGTTAAACATACCATAAAATCGTGCGACACGGCTCCCTGAACCGTGCCTTGGACCGGGTGAGAGACACGAGCGTAGTCATCCCACGAAAGGGCAGGAAAACCGTCAATTACACCATGGTAGTGCAACTTGACAATAGCACCCAAGACACTGTTAACCTGCCTGTGGTGCTTCTCGGCCCCCGTGAACAAAAAGTCGTACCAACATCTACAAAATATATTAAATCATTAAGTAAAGGAAAACAACATCTAATATTTAATATACAATATACAATATTTATACCTGTCTCCAACAGGACGGATCGTGGTCCGCTGAGTAGTAATCGGTGGAGGATCCGCAAAGTGGGTCCTCCTCGTCCGTCGCCTCTGCTGCGACGCTGCCGCGTCCTGTGACCCTGAAGGCTCTGCGGAACCACCGGAGCCTCCAAGAAGGCTAGTGGTAGCCCGCTGCACAGGGAGGATAGCACTAGGCAGCTCCGAAGGGAGGCCAACGCTAGAGGGCTCCTGTAGTGGCCCCCTAGCCTCTGAGTCGGGCTCCTGTAGCGGCCCCCTAGCCTCTGACTCTGACTCTAACTCGGAAGTCTTTGAGTCTGACTGCAAAAAAGGAAAAGATTGACAGTTAATAATTAATAACAATTGCAATTTCAAAAATAACTTTATTGTAACAAAAATTTACCTCCGTCTGCTGAAAGCACAAGACAGCTGAGGGTGGAGCGTGTGCTAGAAAAAGGGAACGTCGGCTAGAAAGGAACGAGCTCTCTGAGCAAGGGTCTTTTGGCGGCTCAAACCCTCTCACTGGCTTCCCCTTCCCCTTCCCCTTCCCCTTTGACGACATCTTGTTGAAAGTAATAAATGATTAATATGCAAAGATAATATACAAAATTAATGTTAAATTAGTGAATAAAACATTACTTCAAAATTCATCAACATCACGATCATGCACCCTACTCCTTAAACCAGCTCATCGATCTTCTTCTTCCGCATATAGTTTTCGTTTGCACAAATCAGCAGGTTCGACTATGTCATTGATATCTTCAGTTTCTGATTCTGATTCTGTTTCCGCTTCCGTGCCAGCCTTGATATCTTGAGCGTCTCCAACTAAGTTATCGAGTCCTACACCGGGCTCGACTGAGAAAAATTCTGGCAACTCTTCCTCTTGGTAGACCCAATCAACAGCTTCGTCATGGTAATCATCATCTCCTGGAGCGTATAACCGCTCACGGGGATTCACTTTATGCACCACCCACCATGCTTTGAATTTATTGCATGGATAAGGTAGATAGTACACTTGCTCTACTTGGTGTGCAAGAAATAGCCTCGAAACATAACAGGCAGATGTCTTTCCATGATTATGTGATAATCATGACTCTCCAACCCAATGAGCTTTCCCGTTTTCACATTCATGGCTCGTCTCAGACTAGCTGCATAACTATCTGGGAATTTCAAACTTTGCAACCATACGAGAACTTCTTTTTTTCTTTAGGTCGAAGACAGAAAGGAGCGTGTGGTTTACCACCATTTTCGGAGAGCTCAAGAGTTTGACGGTTACAAAGCTCGGCAAGATCCTTTCGAGCCTTTAAATTGTCTTTTGTTTTGCCCGTCATGTCCATGCATGTGCTTATGATACATTTGTCCATGTTACGCTCTTGATGCATAACATCAATGTTGTGCCTTAGAATCAACGACTTCACATACGGTAACTCTCAAAGTCCACATATGTGAGTCCAATTGTGTTTGTCTCTGTAACCTTCAAAATATCCAGGACGACCTTCATCTGGCACCAATTTGTCCAACATATCAGATATTTTTGACCCGTCAAGACGTTTCAGTGGTCCTTTAGTGAAAACGATGTTCTTTCTGAAGACATTCCTCTGTTGTCTAAACAAGTGATTCGGAGGTAGCCAACATCTATGACAATCGAAGTAAGATATCTTGCCTCCATGGGTAAGTCGAAAGCAATCGGTATCCGAGGCACATATCGGACACGTCAACCGACCATGAGCGCTCCATCCAGAAAACATGCTGTATGCCGTAAAATCATGAACGGACCACAAATAAGCAGCTCGGAGGTTGAATTTCTGTTTCTTGTAATAGTCATACGCTTCGACTCCTGCCCACAACATTTTAACCTCTTGGATCAACGGTTTCAACATCACGTTGAGACGTGACCCAGGATGATCTGGCCCAGGTACAACGAGGCTAAGAACATAAACTCATTCTTCATGCAAAAAGCTGGTGGAAGATTGTACGAAATGACAAATACGGGCCAACAGGAGTATGGTGCGGCGTTTGTGCTGAACGGCGTGAACCCATCTGTCGCCAACCCGATGCGAACATTTCTCACTTCATGAGCGAATTCTAGGTCGAACCGGTCCAGCGCCTTCCATGCCTCACCATCAGACGGGTGCGTCATGACTCCATTGTTCTCACGCTCACCTTCTTTGTGCCATCTCATGTGTCTGGCCGTTTTTTTTTAAGGAACAACCGCTTCAACCTCGGTGTCACAGGTAAGTAACGAAGCTGCTTACGTGCGACTTCCGCCATCACAGTATTACCATCGTTATTAACAACTTTGACAAACCTCGGTTGACCACATTTCAAACATTTTTTCTCATTGGCATGCTCTCTCCAGAAAAGCATGCAGTTGTCCGGACACACATCAATCTTTTTGTGCTTCATCCCGAGACCGGAAAGAATTTTCTCAGAGTTGTACATATCGTTAGGAACTTTGTTGGGTTGTAGAAGGGCATCTTTGAACAAATCGATGAGCATGTTGTAACAATTGTTAGAAAAGAAAAACATAGACTTAATTGCCATAAGTCTAGTCACAAAATTGAGGATTGACATTTTAGTGTGTTCATGCAGAGCCTCTTCTGAATCTTTGAGACGTTTGAAGAACTCTTTAACCTCTTCTGTTTGAGTATCTTCTGTAAGCTCTGGTCGTATAGCTTCCAACATCTCATCCATCATATCAACCTCTTGAGCATCATCATTGTCCGCTTCCACTTCTTGTACAGCTTGAGAAGCTGTCTCGCCGTGGACGTTTCACAACTCATAATGTGACACGTAACCGTTTCAACACAAGTGCAACGTAAGGTCCACTTTGTCCAAAAACGTTCCGTTTAGGCATTTCGTACATGGGCATCGAGCCTTATCGCTATTTGACAATGAAAACGCTCGTTCCACAAAAGCTTCTATCTTGGCGTACCACTCATCTGAGAGACCACCAGTTCTGCTCTTCCAACCAGTGTACATCCAACTATGATCTTCGCCCATATTTGACTCTGTAGTTTAACGCGAAATTAATTGTTGTTAATGTATTGTTATGTTATGTGTCATGGCCCTACAACCTAGGTAGATAGATCCTAAACCCACCCAAGAGTGACCGAGCGGAGCGTGCTCATGACGAGACGCGTGATCCGGATTCGAACGAAATTTCGGCAGCATAACCCCGCTATTCTCCACTGCACGCCCAAAAATGGTGCAGCAGAGAACAACAGGGTTACGCCACCGAAATCTCGTCCAAATCCGGACCCGCGTCTCTTCACAAGCCACGCCCCCTCGGTCACTCCGAGGCTGTCCAAAAAGGGACAATTCCAAACCTGCAGGTCTCACATGCCAATGGCATGTGAGACGTGCCGATCCAAAACGGGTAATACATTGCTATAGGTTACGTTGCTCATTTTCAATTTGAGATCATTTAAGAGAGAGGAAAGAACTAGAGAAAGACTGAGAGTAAAGTTGGTCTTAGATGACAATTCCATGACAGCTTTAGGGTTAGCTGCTGTAAATAGATCAGAGATGAAACCACTTCATCGGAGTATGCCATCCACGCGCAGGTGCTTGCCATCCTCACCGTCGTCGTTCGCCTTCATGCCCGTCTACACGCATACTTTACCATACCACTAAATGGGCCTCGTCGGGCCTTGTCAAGCCTGTCCGAAGCCCATTTATGTATATATAGTACTTAAACACTCAAGCAATCAAAATTAAAATTTTAACCATAATTCAAAAAACCAAGCAATTCAAATAAACCTAAACATAACAATTATCCATTGTAATTCATCAATTTATCAACTCAATTCTAACATAAGCAATTCAATTCGAATGAGAGCAAGTCAATTCAAATGAGAGCAATTCAATTCAAATGAGAGCAAATCAATAAACCTAAACATAACCATAATTCAAATGAGAGCAATTCAATAAACCTAAACATAACCATAATTCAAATGAGAGCAATTCAATTCAAATGAGAGCAATTCAATAAACCTAAACATAACCATAATTCAAATGAGATCAATTCAAACCTAAACATAAGCAATTCAAGTAAATGCATGTGCAATAATTCAAAACAATGAGAGCAAAGGGAGAGATGAGGAAATACTTGTAACGAAGATCGGCGGCGGGGTCGGGGGCGCAGGGGCGGCGAAGGCGGGCCGGTGGCGTGGCAGTCGGGGCGGCTCGGGGTCGGGGCGGCACCACGGGGGCGGGGCTGGGGGCGGGAGGAGGGGCGGCGGCGGGCCGGCGGCGGGGCGGCGATGGCGGGCAGGCGGCAGGGCGTCGGTCGGCGGCGGCGGTTGGGAAAGGAAGCAGCGCAGGGAGAATGAAACAGGCGCGCGTGCGTGCGCCACTCGCGCGGTTAGGTTAAATACACAACTTACGTGGGTCGTAGGTACTTACGTCGGCCGACGTCAAGACCGACGTAAGTAAATGTTAACTTACATCGGTCGCTGAACTTACGTCGGCTATGGGCCGAGGCCGACGTCAGTACCGGTAATTACCATAGGTTCTTTTACTTACGTCGGCTAGCCGATGTAATTTATTTAACTTACGTCGGCTACCAGGCACCGACATAAGTTACTTAATTACGTCGGCGGGCGCACGTAAGTTGCGGTGGCCGACGTAATTGTTCACCTTTCCTGTAGAGAAACCACTTGATGAGAAAACTTTTTCTAGACTAAGAAGTGAATTAAATGTGCTAGATGCATCGAACATCATGTAAGTTGCCATGGTCATGTAAGAATGCATCTCATATCGGTCTTGTCTCTCTTTTAAAGGATAGGGGTGAGCAAGGGTTAGCTTTGGATGGAGGTTCTTTTGGGTTTCCCCAAGGCTTGGAGAGTGGCTCTCCCTGAAGAAGCCTTTGAAAGGTTCAAACTTGGCAAGATAGATTTAAATTTATGTCTTGCATGATGCCTGCCATATAGACTTGCACTCACGTTTAATTTCCTGCATTATAAATTGTTTGGCATTGCATACGGTAGACTGTCACAAAGGGGAACCCACTTCATGAAAAAGAGACTTGTTTGAAATTCAATATCTCAACTCATATGATGTGGAAAGAACAAAATGTTAGGTGCGTTAATGCCTAAAGGAATATGCTTTAAAGAGATAGAAGTCTTCATCCTCTAGCTCACAAAGCATGGGCCTTACATTTTATTTGGATGTTTTCTTCCTTGATTTTTTGGTGTTCTATTTGCTTTAGGGTTTAGCCAAGTCATTGGCAATTAGTCTTTTTGAGGGGTAAGGGGTTGCCCAAAAGGTCCTGAGATATGTGTTTCTCATTGTTTGTTTGAGTCAAAGGACATATATGGGATGTTGCTGTTTTGTAGTCATGGGATTATCTGATGCTTAGGGCAGAAGCATCATTGGCTCAGTTTGTGCTCAAGTGCCAAGGGCCAGCTCAGTCAGAAAGCCAAATCAACCGATGAGTTCATTCCGAGAAACATCAGAGCATCCGATGTTCACATTTCTGGAGTTGTGCCAAAATCAACCGATGCTAATCCTTTCATCGTTGGATCATCCGGTGTCAATGGTGCCTCTGGAATACCCTTAATGACCATTCGACCGATGCAGCCCTCATCCTAACGTCGGATCATCCGATGTTAAATTTTGAGCTAGGGTTTGGGCACCACCTTTTTAGTGTGCCCCTTCACTCTCCTTTCTCTCTTCCAGACTCAGCCGCTCTGAGCTCAGCGCCCTCCATCCACCGCCTCCCCACGCCTCGCCGCCGCAGCCCCAGGCAGCGCTGCCACCGTCGCTCCACACAACGCCGCCACTGCCGCTGCACACAGCGCCGCCGCCGCCGCCCCACGCAGCACCGCCGCCGCCCTGCGCCACCGTCCTAGGCGCCACACGGTCGCACTCTGTGCCACCGTGCTGCCGCCATGCTCTCCGCCGCACCGTCGCTAGGGTTCCCCGGCCATGTCGATCTTTACGTTGTCGTCTCGTGCGCCCGAGCTCGTTGTCCCGCGTGCTCATCTTCATCGTCGTCATGGGCCGTGACAAGAAGGGAAAAGGCAAGGCCATTGAGGAGCTAGCCGCTAAGAAGCAGAAGCTGTCGAAGGAGGAAAAGAAAGTCCTTATGGCCGTTCGCGCCGCTGAGGAGCGAGAGCGTAGCTGAGGAGGATCGTTGAGGAAGAAGAGCCTGAGGTGCCGCTAGTTCGTCGGCGCTCAGTCAGGACGTGTGGGGGTCATCCAGCTGCAGCCCCGAGACCGAGACCATCAGCAGCTGACCTTCGGGAGGACAGGACGGCCCAGAGAGCCGTCTATGAGATGGACACCAACGTCCATGTTGGTGAGGGTGTCCGCCTGACAGATTATAGGAAGTTGAAGGCCAAGCAGCTCAGGAAGCTCAGGTGGAGTATTTTACTTGAGGAGTGGTTCCCGCAGCCCAGAGAGTCACTTGTGGATAGCCGCTTCTGGACCCTGACACAGGCATCGCTGTACGAGACTTACAGACATCGGGGCCATAAGCTCTTACAACATAACTTTCTTGACTGGGATCAGCTTGCACTTGTAGCCGGTACAGAGATTTGCCCTTACTTTGAGAGGTACAGAGGGCTAGTGGAGCTGATGTCTTACGAGAGGGGTGCCTATGTCGAGGACTGGGTCCGAGTATTCTATGCCACACTTTACATTTCTAAGGGCCGCAGATCCATTGACTTCATGTCCGTGGGCCAGCATCATCACTTGACTCGACAAACATTGGGACAGCTGCTAGGAGTGGATCTCCACGACACCTACCTGCACAAGAGAGTGTATGGACAGGCTGACCCACCGAGGAGGCCACTCACTGGAGGTGTGACACGACCTTATGAGGAGATACACTCACTGTTTGCTCAACCTTTCTCTCCAGACCAGCCGAGAGTACTGGCTCTACTCACTCCAGCTGCGCGCATTGTGCACCTTGCCTTGCGCCACACACTTCTGTCGAGGTCCGGATACCTTGAGGGGTTCACCAGCTTGCAGCAGACTCTCCTGTTCTATGTCATGAACGGGATGGAGTTTGATATTGTAGATATCCTTATTTGTGAGATGGAGGACATCATCACTGATGGAGTTGGGATGATGAGGCAACTTGTGTTTGGTCACTGGATCAGTCATTTGCTCTACTTGATAGCTCCAGAGGGGTCCGCCATGCGTGACAGTCTCACCAACGAGAGCGTCACACGGTTCGGGCACTACCGTGCTCCAGCTCTGGAGACCGCCGCCTTGGCCGTCCAGTTGAGCGTCAGGTCCGTGCTCGTCTATCTGAGGAAGATTGGTCAGACCTAGAGAAGGAAGACGAGAGACTAGCACAGGCTGAGGCTCAGGGTGGGGATCTGTAGCACATTTGGTCCGAGAGCGACACCAGTGACAGTGTCGAGGAGTACTTCCCACCTCCTCCCTCACCCAGGCAGCACGACGCGGCGGCTGGAGGCTCGACTGTGCCACCACCTACTCCACCCCCAGTGTCAGAGGCAGAGGTCTCTCAGCCATCTGAGCTCACTTCTCTACTCTAGCAGATGGTTGAGCAGCAGCGTCTGGATAGGCTTGCAGCTGAGCAGGCCCGAGCGGAGCAGGCTGCGCATCTCTTGAAGCTCCAGCACCAGCAGGAGGAGATACAGCGATAGATAGCCCGTGAGAGGCGAGAGGACACTAACAGGCTCACTGGGCTGATTGATCAGATGCACCAGCGGTCTCTCGACCAGCAGCAGCAGACGCAACAGGCTATGATGGGCATCCTGGGGTTGATCACCAACCTCTACACGCAAACCGGGATTGCCCAACCGTCGCATCTTCCAGGCCTAGCTCCAGTTCCGCCTGTCCTGGCACCAGTTTCAGCACCAGTGCCGACTACGCTGATCCCGATGATCAATATGTCACCACTGCTTGCTCTAGGCGCACCTATCCACTCCCCCCTGCTAGTTGCGATGCTCTTCCAGCAGACTCCGGCGTCCATTATCAGTGCCCCGCTACCTGCAGTCCAGACTCAGCAGGCACTGACAGCAGCTCCTGCAGCCCCCGTCACCTCCACTCCATCTTCGGCAGCAGCAGGCAGCAGCTTGACGATAGCACCCCCGACAGCGACCAGTTCGTCATCGCCCTGAGCACTCAGGATCCTTAGGCATTCGGCTTCCTTTTTGGTGTCTTGATGCCAAAGGGGAGAAGAGTCAGGGGGAGGGTTAGCTTAAGAGTTAGGGGGAGGGTTAGCTCAGTCCCAGGGGGAGTCCTAGCTGTAGGGCGAGTTTATCTTTTTGGAAGTCCTTTTGTAATTTGGGAGATTTGCTACTCTTTTGCTATTTATTGAGTATTCGTGTGCCTCTTAATTCTCTCATGTGTTATTGATCGTTGAGCTTTCGAGTTATTGATCATTTTTGAGTCTTCAAGTTTAAGTGTCTTAAATCTTGTACTTATTGAATATTCTCATGAGTTTCGTATTCTTAAATTCATTACTATTATGATTTACTTGTTGTGTTGTCATCAATCACCAAAAAGAGGGAGATTGAAAGCATCTAGGCCCCCATGAGGTATGGTTTCGGTGATTAATGACAACCGTTGGATATCACTAATGAGTTTGTGGATGCAAGGTCTCTCATATCATTCAACACACTTAATGAAATCTACATGTATATCATCTACTGTGCATTGGATATAATTGGAGACACCTTAACAAATCACTCTATAAGGTCAGTCGATTATTATGAAGATTAGAAGAAAAAGCTCATATGTCAAAATCATTCAACCAGAATTGACAACACCCAAGACTTGGTTATCATCAGAAGAATGTTTCAAACTAATGTAGAAGAGGTCACTCGAGAAAATTCCAAAAGAATCACTTAGAACAACTCGAAGCAGAAAAAACAACTCACTGGATCAACCGAAGTCTCCAGAAAACAATACATCGGTCGAGTTGGTTTAGCAGACGAAGAAGACCTCAGAACTAAGTACTCGCCGGATCATCCGATGATGAAGGGAATGTTACATCGGTCTATCAGTACAGTAAGCAATCTCCCTGGACCAAGTGTCACACCAGACCATCCGATGTACAACTATAAACACATCGATCAATCACTCCAGTAAGCATTAATTTTGAACCAATTCTGGATGAAGTGCCACCAGATCATCCGATGATGAGACAAGTGTCACATCGGTCTATCAACGGTCATATCTGACACAGTGACATCAACTAATCTGGATTCGACCGATGACAATTGAAGGGGGAACATTGGATCATCCGGTGTTCGTAGAAAAGTGATGTCAGCCTACTTTTCCAACGACTATTTCGTGGAGGCTGGCTATTTATCCCCTTCAACCAGTCTATTCGATAAATCTTGACAACCAGAACAACTCTACACATTCTAAAGCATTCAAGACATTGAGCTACCACTTCTACATCATTTACACACTTGTACACCAAAAGATAGGCTAGAACTTGCTAGAGATAGTGCTTGTGTGCCTCCATTCTTGGTGATTGGAGTCTCTAGTGTAGTGAGAGCTGTAAGAGAGTGTCTCTTGGTGATTGTATTGGATAGAACCTTCCGGAGCTTGCCAAGACGGTTGTGGAAGCCCAGAGGATCCAACTTGTACAAGGCTTGAGCTCCACCTTGCTGAGGTTGGCGAACAGAGAAGTTTAGTGAAGATCCCTGGTCTCGGTGACTTGGGAGTGGCTATACCCTTTGGTGGGTGCCACAATGTGGATGTAGGAAGACCTTGACAATCTTGCCGAACCACGGGATAAATCTCCGTGTCTTCGTGTCTCCTCGGGAGTTTGCGCTTTCTTCCTCTCCCCTTACACTTATGCATTTCATCTACCGCAAAGTTACTATTCACTTGAATGCATAGGGTGTTTGCATAGGGAATTGGGCTTTTAGTAGTTAAGTTTTTATTGCTTTGATTTTTGAAAAAAAATCCCAATTCACACCCCCTCTTGGGCATTCGATCCTTACAACCTCAAGTGGGGGTCCTCCCCCAAGCTTGGTCTTGTTCAAGGCCCGTGATAGGGGGTGAAACCCTAACGACCGATGTAGGCCATGAGGTCGGCCTAACCTTGTTATAGCATGGTTTTGGCATTGGAGGGTTGAGTGTCGATGTTGTATTGACTTCCATGGGTTTCATGGGTGCGGTCGAGAAGAGTGTTGTCGATGTCGCTCATCCACACCTCAAGGTTTTCATAGGTTTGATGTACCTCATTATTTCTTGGCTAAGATTATGATAACCCTTGGCTATAAAGAAATGACGTGAACTCAACATGCGTTCATTGTGTTTCATCATTCTTTGGATAAGGTGTATCATACCTTCTCTCCATAGAGGAATAACTTGTACCCCTCATGCATTAGGTTTGATCTGTCACTCCTTGCCAAAGTTAATGATAACCTTTAGCCAAAAAAGAGTGACATGTACCCAACACATGTCAAGAATGATCTTTTATTCCTTGGCTAAGGTACAACATACCTATAACCACAAAGGGATGATGTGCACTCAACATGGGTTGAGTGTGATCCATTGTTCCTTAGCTAAGGTATACTTTCTAGCCACATAGGAACAACTTGCACCCAATACACATTGGATGTGATCTTGTCATTGCTAGGTTAAGGTATATCATACCTTTTAGCCACAAAGGAATAACTTACACCCAATGATGGTGGAAATTTCCTTGAGCTTGAATGAGTGCTTTGAATAGTTGAGAGCATAATGCTCTCACATATTCGTAGCATCCCATTGGTTGTTCATGGAGGATTTTCATGTCAAATCTCCGGCCTCGTACAATTGTGGTTGACCTTCGGGCTTAATTTCCGATAGGTAGCAACCATACTAATTTACTCCTTGGGCAAGAGATATGAAATGGAATTCTCTTAGGGTTTCCAACAATCGGGTCTTTGAATGCCTGCATAGTAATATTACTCTTGCAAACTTACCTTTTATGATAGGGGGGATGGTTAGCTCCCAATACTTGTACAAATGAATTTTCGGGTTAGGTAATCGAATCTTCATTTGTACGTACGAGGAAGAACAAAATCAAAGATGCATTGGGTCCAGCTTCTAGTATTTCCATGAACAATGTATGAATCATGGATAGTAGTTGGGCTTTGTGGATAAATCAATTTGCATATTTTCTAAAGTTCCTACTCATAGCAATGCAAGTGAAATGAATACACTATATGGATCCCTTCATCTTGTAGAATTTCTATCAATCATAGTTTTTTACATAAGAGTAAATGTTATCAATTGGATCATGGCAAACAAGATTCTCAATTTTATCCTCTTGAACATTTTTCATTTCTTGCCTAGAAATTTGAAATTTAGTGATCCATGAATGAATGAGTTTCAAACAAAATTATGGATATCACTATTCCTAGGTTGCTACATACTGAATGTGGCCTAGAGGGGGGGGGGTGAATAGGCTTTTGGAAGTTTTCCTGAAATACTTAGTAAAATTGTTAAAACCAAGAAGATCGGACTAGTCTTGTTTGAGTAAGGACTAGTCCGGTGTGTATAAGTACAACTATCAAATTGAGATCTCTTTTATGTTTTCTTTGAATCTTTCGAAGCGGAATGTAGTAAACTGTCCAACAACTATAGAAAGTGTTAATTGTAAATTATTTGCACGTGGAATACAAGATTAACACAAGTTGTAAGTACGATCAAGTTTATGCCCTAGATAGTGATGATAATGAAAAGTATAGATCAAAAGCACATGAGACAAACGATTTTTACTGAGGTTCTATCTTACCAAAGAGATCTACTCCTCGTTGAGGAAGCCCACACGGAGCCAGTTCTCTTCATAACTTTTCCCTCGTCATGTCACCACACAAGCCGACTTTATTCCACTATCACGGGTAATCACCAAGTTGATGGGGCAACCTCACACGTTGAGGACTCCCAAAAAATTACATACGAAACGAGCAATCAACACACCCAAATAATTACACAATAATTAACAAGAGTGTGTGAGAAATGAAACCCAAGAGCTCAATGTCGATAGGATAATCACTCTCCCTTTCCCAGTTGCCAACTCCCAAGGTTTTGATTCTTAGAGCCTTAGAATGTGTGGAGAGGAGTGTTTTTGTGCTCTTGGATGCAGTAGCGGTGCTAGGGTTCTTGGTTGGCTGTTATGGGGTCGTGGATCACCTATTTATAGACATTCAGAAAAAGTTACCGTTTGGATCCTGTCGATACCCTAAGTACCGGATACCCTTTGGGAATGCAAAGAGCTCAAAGGAACATCTCTTGTCTGAGTTGAAGACCTCCAAAGGCCCCACGTGTCATACGAAACCAGACCTGCCTCCCTTCTATGGTTAGTCCCAGTGCCGCCACATGTATCGTAAAACTGGAGCTACATTCCACACATGGGAAAGCTCCAGACTAGATACATGTGTGGCACCACCGGACCTAACCCCCGACAGAGGGAAGCTCCAGTACCGACACGTGTATAACAACACCGGACCTACTCGTCCAAGACAGTAAGCTCCGGAGCTGCCGCACGTCCAACCGACGGACCTTCAACCTCAACAGGCAGAGTGGTGGACTTCCAATGGCTCGGACCTTCAAGGAACATTATAGACCTCAAGACCCGATTAAGTGTCATTAATGCTATCTTAATGACACACGATCGGAGGGCCCTTAATACAAGTAACACCAATGTCAAGTCATGTTACCACACTATTAAGGGTAATTAAGCTCATTAATTGTGTATTAAACATCAGTAACTGCCAAGGCCACATGTCGGGCCAGGCTAATGATGTAACGACACGTCCTTGTACTATAAAAGGACTAGTCGAGCGATACACGGGGGGACACGTCCACATTTGCTCAAGACACTCTAGTCTCTAAACTCAAGCGCTGAGACACTCAATACAACAACAACACTCATCCGTGGAGTAGGGTATCACGCTCAGGCGGCCCGAACAATGTAAATACTCATGTCAACTCATCATCTTTTTCTGAATCTCTGCGCGCCCACAACCGAACTACAAACTCCGCGAGCTGCTAATGGTAGTACCGGGAGAATTGCCGGAATCAACCTTTGATAGTTGGCGCGCCAGGTAGGGGCTGCCCGAGATTCAAACATGGTGAACTCTGCTGCTGGATCATCCAACGGTAACCATGCTGAGCAACCTGCTGGAGGCAATCCCTAGAACATGAAGCAGCCAACAGGTGCCATGGCTCCAGTAGGAGTCATGCCACCGCCGCCACCATCTGCTCCTGCGAATCAAGATGGACGTCGAGATGGGGCGTCCGCGTCGATCACTGCATCGGCGAACAACAACCCTGAACACGCGATTAATGCCGCACATGCTCTTCTCTAACGTCCACCGCCTCCTGGAGCACCCCAGGGTGTGATGGAGTAGTGGAGAGCTGATGTGGAACATCTGGTTGCGGCAGCAGCCGATGGCATCAGAAATCAAGGTCTTCCCCCCTCGGGGCGGGCCCCATCGCAGCATCGGACCGTGTCGGGTAGACTTGGTCCGCACGCTTCGCAGCACAGGAGGCATGCTGCATCTCAACAAGCAACATCGCTGCCTTCTGGGCGCGACATACCCACACGGTAACTAGGCTTTCGACTCACGACCTCCGGGTGGAGCTCGATCGTCGTTACCGGCAACAAGACGGCCGCGTCCACATCGAGCGTGCTCGCGAGAGGCAAGAGGCTCGGAACAGTCCTGCTCCTGAGGGAGTTGGAGGAGGCTGTTCTGCCTTGGCCATGCACCTACGCATGGTCAGATGGCCCGCAGAAGTTCCGGCCTCACCTACCGGAGAAATTTGACGGGACTGTCAATCCTGCTGAATTTCTCCAAATCTACTCCACCGCTATCCTTGCGACTGGAGGAAATGAGACCGTGATGGCCAATTATTTCCCTGTGGCTTTAATGGGACTGCCAGGTCTTGGCTCATGAGCCTTCTGTCTGACTCCATCAACAGTTGGGCGGAGTTGTGCCAACAGTTCACTGCCAACTTCGGAAGCTCATACACCTGACCAGGCACCGAGCTGGACCTTTTTGCTGTCAAGCAAAAAGGGGGAGAGTCCCTGCGATCTTCCATCCAGAGGTTCTCCCAGGTACGAAATACCATTCCTTCTATCTCATGCACTTCTGTTATTGTGGCATTCAGACAGGGTGTGCGAGACAAGAAGATGCTGGAGAAGCAGGCAACCAAGGAAGTCACCAGCATCACGAAACTCTTCAGCTTGGCAGACAAGTGTGCCAAGGCTGCGGAGGGCCGTGAAATGCACTCCCAACCACCTCCGGAGGACAACAAAAAGTCCTCCAAGGGTGAAGCCACTACCTCCGGGAGTGGCAAGAAGAAAAAAAGTCCAACGGCAAGAAGAAGCCATCGGCCAGCACACCTACTGCCGCTGCTGCCGCAGCTCTGGGTGGCCGGGGGACACGCCCCGAGAAACGACCTCGGCCATTGTCCGAAGACGGTGGCAGCTCCAAGATGTGGTGTCCCATACACAAGATGAACAGCCACAACCTGGAAGGCTGCCAAGAGGTCCAGAACCTCGTCGAGCGCCACAAAAAGTGCCGACAAGAAACTCCTTTCCGTCAAAGGGAAGGAAAACAAAAAGTTGACGAAGCTCTGGCTGAAGAGGAGTTAGGCTTTCAGGACCCCAAAAAGGTCTTGAAGGCTCTTTACACCTCCGTTGACGACGACTCCAATGTCTCAGATGACGAGCATTGGAAAACCATGAACACCATCTTTGGTGGTTCGTGGGACATCACCTCCCACCGTGTCCTCAAGACAATGCGGCGGGACATGGCCTCTGTAGCTCCCACCGCCAGGGCGGAGCCTCACTAGAAGTGTATGGACACTGCCATCACTTTCGATGCTTCGGACTGCCCTCGGAACATGATTGGAGCTGGCCAACTTCCACTAATGTTATCTCCGACCATCAACAACATCCTTCTCAACCACGTGATGGTGGACGGAGGTTCGGGGCTAAACCTCATAAGCTTCGAAGCCTTTGTCAAGCTTTAGCTCCGACCTTCGGAACTTCACCCCTCACGACCTTTCTCCAGAGTAGGTCCGAGGGCCATAACTCCACTCAATGCAATTACTCTCTTGGTGACCTTCGGGACCCGGGAGAATTACCGCACTGAGAAGTTGATCTTCGACATGGCGCAGATCAACTTGCCATTCAACGCCATTCTCGGCAGGCCAGCCTCGTACAAATTTATGGCTGTTGCTCATTATGGTTACTCGGTGTTGAAGATGCCAACACCCTCAGGCGTTCTCCAGATCTGCGGAGATCGCACCGTCGGAGTTACTGCTCTGGAAGAACTCCACGTGCTTGCTACAGCGCAGGAGGAAGAATCCGGAAAGGAGCAAGCTCCAAATCCTCCGAGCATTCGTCATTGAGGCTCAACCTCCGCACCTCGCGTGCAACCAAGTGGCGACACCGACATTCCTGTCAAACTCGTCCAAATTGGTTCCGACACCACTCAGACCACCCGTATATCGGAAGGTCTGAACGACAAATAGAAACTCGCGCTCATCACTTTCCTCCGGGCTAATGTCGACGTGTTTGCCTGGCAACCGTCAAAAATGCCTGGGATCCCTAGGGAAGTGATTGAGCACAATCTGTAGATTTATCCCGACGCTCGGCCTGTACATCAGAAGCCTCGAAAGCAATCAGTAGAGCGACAAAACTTCATACGTCAAGAAGTGAAGAAGTTGCTTGAAGCTGGATTCATCCGAGAAGTCTTCCAACCAAAATGGCTGGCAAACCCAATCGTTGTACCTAAGGCCGGCAGGAAGCTTCAGATGTGTATCGACTACACTACACTGTAACACCCTATCTGAAGAAGGGTGATCTCAAGAATTGAAGGATGATCTCAAGAAGGAATTTCCCTATCTCTTCTCTTCTGCGTCGAATCTCGAGGGCAAGATTCATTTTAATATGGGTAGGTTTGTAACACCCTCATTTTCATGCATCATGCCTTGCGTGCACTCATATACATGTTTAACATTAACCCACAAGAGGAATGAGTTTAAAATTGATTTGGAGCAAAACCGCACTTAAAATGCAGGAAAGTGCGGACTAGTCCGATTTTACTGAGGACTAGTCCGATTTCTCTCTAACTAAAAATGGACTTGTCCGTTTTTGCTGTGGACTAGTCCGATTTTGCCTCTGGAAACCTTCGGACTTGTCTGATTTTGTGCGGACTAGTCCGATATTCCATGAATCCTTGAAAATTTGCTAAGTCCTTGGACTTTTCCGGACTAGTCCGGTGTTCCAACAGACTTGTCCGATTTCCTCTCTGTTTAAAGTCGGACTTGTCCGATTTTTGGCCAGACTTGTCCGATTTTCTCTCTGGACGACTTCAGACTAGCCGGGTCCTTTTAGGACTTGTCCGATATTTCGTGACTCCGAGTTGGTCTTTTGTTTTACG
Organism: Tuctoria greenei; assembly: GCA_036927565.1. NCBI lineage: Eukaryota > Viridiplantae > Streptophyta > Magnoliopsida > Poales > Poaceae > Tuctoria > Tuctoria greenei. The sequence continues at coordinate 106,249,195 of JAYESD010000010.1, forward strand.
ACTTGTTTCTTGGGTTTCACGTTAAGTGGGCCTAGAGATGTCATGCCTAACTCTTTTAGAGCCCATGTAGGACCCTAAACTGGTCTCTACTCCTCTCAAGCTCGAAATCCATCTAACCCTAGCCTCCACCTCTATATAAACAACCCCACTCCTTGGATTGACATCTATTTGCCACTTTTCCACCCCACCCAAACCCTAGTTCGTGGAGAGCCACCATCAAGGAGGGAGGAGAAGATCCCAAGCAAGAAGAAGAAGAGGAGGAAACGAAAGAGGATCAAGATCTCCACCAAGCTTTCGATCTTCATCACCAATTCATCCCCAAGTTCATCACCAACCCTAGATCACCAAGATCCAAGTGCTACCTCCATGTTTCTTGATTCATTGGAGTCCTAAACACCTGGTATACCCTCTATTATCTTTTTCTTACGTGAATTCAACCCCTAATCTCCAAATTTACGTCGATCTAGAAAACCCTAATATGTTGATCTCGCAAAGTGCGGACTTGTCCGGTCCCTAGCAGACTAGTACGGTCTTCCTGGCTAAATTGTGTTGAATTGATTCTAAAATTTTATATAATCAACTCCAAACCTGTATAAACTTATTAAAAGCTATTAGAACTAGTTATTGATCATTAAGAGCAATCTATTAACAAGTTCTACCTTGCATTTGCATTAATCATGCATGTCATGTCATATTGAGTAATATTTGTGCACTCTTTGATTGTGTTTCTTGTCTTGTATGTTTATTGTGTGGATTAGATGGATTTGCACTAGAAAGAGCCGCGGAGGATCTACAGCACCAAGAGTTTGAAGGCTTCGACCCTAATCAACAGCAAGAGCAAGGCAAGTGTCCTTGAAGCATATTGATCCTGTTTTTAAAGGTTTTTAAAGTAAATATTTTGTTTGCAACATTGCATGCTTGTGTCAAATTGATGGTAATCCTATGATATGAAGTTTACTAGCTTTGCTAAACCACCCTTGTCACCTGGAATTTACGGTAGAGAGTCGGGATGGGCTTTTTACCTTTTTGCTTCGCTTAATCAACTGGGATGGGAAAGAACTATACCACTCAACTTAGTTATGCATGGATGAGATTATGGTTAACATGAACTGGTTAATATGATATGGTAATGGGTGATCTAAGCAAGCCTGGTATGTGGATGGGTTGGATGTATAGTGGTTTGCTTGCTTTAGATCTATGGACCGGTTCATGCGAGAATAAGCCAGGACTACAGTGCCACCACGAGGCCAAGTATGGGTGCAGCGTAGCTGATTAATTAGGGCTTTGTCAGTGCTATTTGGACCATTATGGATGCTCGGGGAAGGGGTAGTCGGATTGGGTTTGTTGATGATTGGTGGGACTACCTTGGGATCCGAATGGCTCAAGAGGGGGCCCTTGGTTGAAGATGTGCTCTGTAGGAGACATCGCCACTGGTGAAACCTCAGTGGGGTCTAAATAGGCTAGTAATCCCTTTGTAAAGGCTATTTTGTGATCTCTTGTCCACACACCGACGGAAGTGTGAGACGGCATAATAGAGGTTCTAGTCATCGAAAGGTGATGAAATCACAAACACGTGGGTAAAGCGGTACAACCTCTGCAGAGTGTGTCTAAAACTATCATGATAGCCGTGCTCCCGGTTATGAGCACCTAGGAAACTTCCATGATTAGAGGGAACTCGGTATTGGGATGGTATTTGGGATGGTTATGGTTTGGTAATGGTTATGGCTGGTTATGGATTTATTTCTGGTATTGAATATGGTTATTGGCAATGGTGAAATATGGAATTATTGATGATGGTAGTGAATTCAGATTGGTATTATGATATACATATGATTATGATGGGTTTACTTCACATACATATAATATATTGCTTTTCAAATGTTATAATGTACTTTTCAGCACTTTGCCATTATTATTGTCGTCATTTGAATCAGCCACATGTCATACTTTCCACACTTGCTGAGTACGACATGACTCACTCTTGCAACCCCCCCCTGCAGTTGCAGGTCAGGATCGGGAGTTTAATGGCGATGCGGAGTTCTACGCCGTGTCTACCGTCAGCTTTGCCTGTGGTGTTGATTGGAGCTGGGCTATACCCTATCGCTTATGCTGCCTAGTTGTTTAGTTTGATTACTTAGTTTATTTCCGTTGCATTATTTGAACTTGTCATTAATATTCATTAGATCTTGTATTCGAGGATAATATGGTTTGTTTAATAAAATTTGGTTAATTAATCTTGTTCTGTGGTAATTTTCTGTAGACTCTTTTGTGATGCACTCGTGTATGTGTGTTGAACATCCTGGGCACACATATGCGTTAGCTTGGTTCATTTTTCGGAACCGGGCATCACAGATTGGTATCAGAGCCACATGATGACCGTAGGATGCAGCCTAGATAGAATGGACACTTTAGAGCACATAGGAGCACTCAGGAATCGATGTATTTTGGATGGTGTGCTGTTTGCTATATATATTGGTTGCTTGTGTGCTTAATAGAGGATTTTGGGATGCTTTAGCATTGCCATGTCCACGTATGCTAGTTAGTTGCCTAGTTTCATATCCCTTGATGCATATAGTTGCGGACGTTTTCTAAATCTTACTTATTGCTTTTCTTCAGATGGTGAGCACTCGCAACCAGAGGGATGGCAATGATGAGAAGGAGAACAATGGAGTGCCTCAAAACAACATTGGACAAGGATCTACTCAGGGAGCTATCAACATTGAGCAGTTTTTGGCCATGCAAAACTAGCTCATGCAGACCATGATACAGACTATGGGACAGCTGTAGGCTGGCAACATCAACAATCAGCCCCACATGCCTCCACCCCCACCCCCTCATAACTGATTTTGAGAGTTTATGAGGACTAGGCCGCCGACCTTTGCTCAAGCCGGTAACCCTATGGATGCGGATTATTGGCTCAAGTCCGTGGAGAAGAAGTTAGCTATTGTCCAATGCAATGACCGGGAGAAGGTGCTATTTGCTTCTCATCAACTCGTTGGAGCAGCTGCGGATTGGTGGGATGCTTATTGCAATGCTCACGAGAATCAAGAGAGGATTACTTGGGCCGAATTCAAGGAGAGTTTTCGTTCTCATTATGTGCCCGAGGGTGTTATGATCTTGAAGAGGTAAGAATTTCAGAACTTAAGGCAAGGAAGATCAAGCGTGAGTGAATATCTCAATAAGTTCACTCAACTCTCAAGATATGCCCCTGAGGATGTTAGTCGGGACAGCCGGAAGCAATATTTGTTCATGAGAGGCCTCAACAATGAAATCCAAGTGCAACTACTCAACTGTGACTATGCAAATTTTCAGAAGGTTGTGGACAAAGCAATTGTGGTTGAGAACAGGATTTGTGAGATGGAGCAAGAGAATAAGAGAAAGGCGCCATATCAAGGATAGCAACAAGGAAGTAATGTGCGCCCTCACCTTCGCCGCCCAATGCGCGTTATTTCATCTCTTCTATTCCGGCTCAGCGCCCTGGTTATGCACCGCGCCCAGCTCAGTTTGTGCAGCAGCGCTCTGTAATGCAAGCACCTAGGCCTTCGATGCCTTATGCGCCTCATACTAATTTTCTTGGCACCAATGTTCAAAACAAAGCTCGTCCCAATACTTCAGGTGGAGTTAAGAAGTGCTATACTTGTAGAGAAGCTGGACACTTTGTGCATCAATGTCCTAAGTCAGGCCTTGGTCAAGGAAGCAATGCGCCGAGGCAAAACCCAAGACCCAATGGAGGACAGCCACAAGGGAACTGTGGACAACAGAATTTTGCTCGTGGCAACGTGAACCATGTCTCTACGGAGGATGCTCAACAAGCGGATGACGTGGTCATTGGTATGTTTCTCGCAAACTCCAACCCCACGACTATGTTATTTGATTCTGGAGCATCGCATTCATTCATTGCATCGAAGTACGTTGCCAAGTATAGTTTGCCTATCTCTCATATGAAGTTTACTCTATTGGTTAAGTCTCCTGGAGGAGAGATGAGGATAAATATAGTATGTCCAAAAGTAAGCCTTAGAATAAGGGGGGTAGACTTCTCCACCAACCTCATTGTTTTGGATTCTCAAGGATTGGACATTGTACTTGGTATGGACTGGTTGAGGAAGCACAATGGAGTTATTGAGTGTGCCACGAAGACGGTGAAGTTGACCAATGAGGAAGGGATCCCAGTAGAATTTGAAGCATCTCAAACCACACCGAAGCAATTGGAGCTGAATCATATGGACGGTGCCGCAATTGAGGAGATTCCAGTGGTGTGTGAATTTTTGGATGTTTTTCCAGAAGAGTTGCCAGGTATGCCACCTGATCGAGACATTGAGTTTGTTATTGATTTAATACCTGGAACTGAACCTATAGCTAAGAGGCCGTATAGGATGCCTCCTTTGGAATTAGCGGAGCTCAAGAAGCAAATTCAAGAGCAACTAGAGAAAGGTTTTATTCGCCCTAGTTCTTCACCTTGGGGAGCGCCCGTGCTATTTGTGGACAAGAAGGATGGAACCCAAAGGACGTGTGTGGATTACCGAGATCTCAACAAGGTAACAATCAAGAACAAGTACACCTTGCCACACATAGAAGACTTGTTTGATCAGATGAAGGGTGTTTGTATCTTCTCTAAGATTGATTTGAGGTCGGGATATTTTCAAATGAAAATTAGACCATCAGACATACCCAAGACAGCTTTTAGGACACGGTATGCATCTTATGAGTACACTGTGATGTCTTTTGGATTGACAAATGCGTCTGCCTACTTTATGTACCTCATGAATAAGGTCTTCATGGAGTACTTGGATAGATTCGTCGTGGTGTTTATTGATGATATTATGATCTACTCGAAGGATGAGAAGGAACATGAGGAACACTTGAGGCTTACGCTACAGAAATTGAGGGAGCATCAATTATATGCCAAGTTCAACGAGTGTCAGTTTTGGTTGAGAGAAGTATTGTTTTTGGGTCATATCATCTCAGGAGGAGGAGTATCGGTTGACCCCCGGAAAAGTGAGAGACGTGTTGAAGTGGGAACCACCACGAACTGTCAAGGAAATAAGAGGTTTTCTTGGGATGGCTGGATATTACCGTCGATTCATCAAGGACTTTTCTAGGATAGCCAAGCCAATGACGGAGTTGCTAATGAAGGGAAAGGCTTTCCAATGGACTCAAGCTTGTCAAAACAGTCTTGAGGAGTTGAAGAAGAGGTTAACGACAGCTCCAGTTTTGGTATTGCCAGATGTAAGCAAGAGTTTTGATTTTTATTGCGACGCCTCGAGACAAGGACTTGGATGTGTGCTCATGCAAGAAGGCCAAGTGGTTGCCTATGCAATGAGACAATTGAAGAAACATGAGCAGAATTATCCTACACATGATCTTGAACTTGCAGCCATGGTACATGCATTGAAAATTTGGAGACACTACATTTTTGGACATAGGTGTGAATTTTATACGGATCATAAGAGTTTGAAGTATATTTTCACACAAATGGATTTGAACTTGAGGCAACGAAAATGGTTGGATCTCATCAAAGATTATGATTTGTGGATCAACTATCATCCGGGAAAAGCCAACGTAGTAGCCGATGCTTTGAGTAGAAAAGGAGTAAGTCATCAACTCACAGTTTGAGAGTTACCATTCGAGTTATGTAAGGAGTTTGAAAGGTTGAACCTCGGATTTGTAAATGAGATGGAGATGATGGAGTTAAATCCAACCTTGGAGCAAGAAATCCGAGAAGCACAAACCACAGATGAAGAGATCAAGGAAATCAAGGACAAGACCGAAGAAGGGAGAGAATTCAGATTTGATGAAGACGAACATGGTACCTTATGGCTTGGAAAAAGGATTGTCGTGCCCAATGTGAAGCATATTCGGGAGACAGTATTAAAAGAGGCACATGACTCACCTTACTCAATTCACCCCGGTTGCACGAAAATGTACAAAGACTTGAAGACTTGCTATTGGTGGGATAGCATGAAAAAGAACATAGTTGAATATGTGGCATTGTGTGATGTGTGTCAACGAGTCAAGGCGAAACATCAAAGGCCAGCTGGATTATTGCAACCATTGAAGATCTAGGAATGGAAGTGGGAAAAATTGGAATGTATATCATAGTTGGTTACCACGTACTCAGTCCGGGCATGACTCAATTTGGGTAATTGTGGATCGCTTAACCAAGTCAGCTCATTTTGTCCCTGTGAAGACCAAATATACAGCTGCACGATTGGCTGAAATATACATGGAGCATATTGTGTGTCGACATGGAGTCCCTAAGAAGATAGTCTCGGATAGAGGTTCTCAATTCACTTCCAGGTTTTGGCAAAAATTGCATGAAGCACTGGGAACAAGGTTGAATTTTAGTTCAGCGTATCATCCTCAAACGGATGGACAAACCGAGAGGACCAATCAAATTTTGGAGGACATGTTAAGAGCTTGCGCTTTAAAGCAAGGGAAAAGTTGGGACAAAAGCTTGCCATACGCAGAATTTTGATACAACAATAGCTACCAAGCAAGTTTGAAGATGTAACCATATGAAGCGCTTTATGGAAGGAAGTGTAGGACACCTTTATTCTGGAATGAGGCAGGAGAAACTCAAGTATTTGGTTCGGATGTGTTGCAAGAAGCCGAAAAGCAAGTCCAAAATATTCGTGAAAACTTGAGGGCTGCCCAATCAAGACAAAAAGGCTATGCGGACAATAGGAGAAGAAAATTAGCCTTTGAAATAGGAGATTTTGTTTACCTCAAGGTGTCACCAATGAGAGGTCATAAGAGGTTTAACATAAGAGGCAAGCTCGCACCTCGTTATATTGGACCATTCAAGATTTTGGACAAAAGAGGAGAAGTAGCGTATAAGTTGGAGATGCCAGCTCATCTTTCAGACGTCCATGATGTCTTCCATGTTTCCCAGCTCAAGAAGTGTTTGAGAGTACCGAAAGAACAAGCGCCAATGGAAGAATTGGAACTAGAGGAAGATTTGACTTATGTCGAGCAACCGGTTAAGATCTTGGAAACTAAGGAAAGGGTCACAAGGAACAAGGTTATTAGATGGTATAAAGTTCAATGGAAGCACCACATAGAAAAAGAAGCGACGTGGGAATTGGAGGATGATCTCAAGAAGGAATTTACCTATCTCTTCTCTTTCATGTCGAATCTCGAGGGCGAGATTCATTTTAAGGGGGGTAGGTTTGTAACACCCTCATTTTCATGCATCATGCCTTGCATGCACTCATATACATGTTTAACATTAACCCACAACAAGAGGAACGAGTTTAAAATTGATTTGGAGCAAAACCACACTTAAAATGCAGGAAAGTGCGGACTAGTCCGATTTTACTGAGGACTAGTCCGATTTCTCTCTGACTAAAAACGGACTTGTCCGTTTTTGCTGCGGACTAGTCCGATTTTACCTCTGGAAACCTTCGGAATTGTCCGATTTTGTGCGGACTAGTCCGATATTCCATGAATCTTTGAAAATTTGCTAAGTCCTTGGACTTTTCCGGACTAGTCCGGTGTTCCAGCGGACTTGTCCGATTCCCTCTCTGTTTAAAGTCGGACTTGTCCGATTTTTGGCCAGACTTGTCCGATTTTCTCTCTGGACGACTTCGGACTAGTCCGGTCCTTTTTGGACTTGTCCGATATTTCGTGACTCCGAGTTAATCTTTTGTTTTACGACTTGTTTCATGGGTTTCACGTTAAGTGGGACTAGGGATGTCGTGCCTAACTCTTTTAGAGCCCAAGTAGGACCCTAAACCGGTCTCTACTCCTCTCAAGCTCGAAATCCATCTAACCCTAGCCTCCACCTCTATATAAACAACCCCACCCCTTGGCTTGACATCTATTTGCCACTTTTCCACCCCACCCAAACCCTAGTTCACGGAGAGCCACCATCAAGGAGGGAGGAGAAGATCCCAAGCAAGAAGAAGAAGAGGAGGAAACGAAAGAGGATCAAGATCTCCACCAAGCTTTTGATCTTCATCACCAATTCATCCCCAAGTTCATCACCAACCCTAGATCACCAAGATCCAAGTGCTACCTCCATGTTTCTTAATTCATTGGAGTCCTAAACACCTGGTATACCCTCTATTATCTTTTTCTTATGTGAATTCAACCCCTAATCTCCAAATTTACATCGATCTAGAAAACCCTAATATGCTGATCTCACAAAGTGCGGACTTGTCCGGTCCCTAGCGGACTAGTCCGATCTTCCTGGCTAAATTGTGTTGAATTGATTCTAAAATTTGATTAATCAACTCCAAACCTGTATAAACTTGTTAAAAGCTATTAGAACTAGTTATTGACCATTAAAAGCAATCTATTAACAATTTCTACCTTGCTTTTGCATTAATCATGCATGTCGTGTCATATTGAGTAATATTTGTGCACTCTTTAATTGTGTTTCTTGTCTTGTATGTTTATTGTGTGGATTAGACGGATTTGCGCTAGAAAGTGCCGTGGAGGATCTACAACACCAAGAGTTTGAAGGCTTCGACCCTAATCAACAGCAAGAGCAAGGCAAGTGTCCTTGAAGCATATTGATCTTGTTTTTAAAGTAAATATTTTGTTGGCAAAATTGCATGCTTGTGTCAAATTGATGGGAATCCTATGATAGGAAGTTTACTAGCTTTGCTAAACCACCCTTGTCACCTGGAATTTATGGTAGAGAGTCGGGATGGGCTTTTTATCTTTTTGCTTCGCTTAATCAACTGGGATGGGAAACAACTATACCACTCAATTTAGTTATGCATGGATGAGATTATGGTTAACATGAACTGGTTAATGTGATATGGTAATGGTTGATCTAAGCAAGCCTGGTTTGTGGATGGGTTGGATGTATGGTGGTTTGCTTGCTTTAGATCTAAGGACCGGTTCATGCGAGAATAAGCCAGGACTACAGTGCCACCACGAGGCCAAGTATGGGTGCGGTGTAGATGATTAATTAGGGCTTTGCCAGTGCTATTTGGACCATTATGGATGCTTGGGGAAGGGGTAGTCGGATTGGGTTTGTTGATGATTGGTGGGACTACCCTGGGATCCGAATGGCTCAAGAGGGGGGCCCTTGGTTGAAGATGTGCTCTGTAGGAGAGATCGGCACCGGTGAAACCTCAGTGGGGTCTAAATAGGCAAGTAATCCCTTTGTAAAGGCTATTTTGTGATCTCTTGGCCACACACCGACGGAAGTGTGAGACGGTATAATAGAGGTTCTATTCATCAAAAGGTGATGAAATCACAAGCACGTGGGTAAAGCGGTACAACCTCTGCAGAGTGTGTCTAAAACTATCATGATAGCTGTGCTCCCGGTTATGAGCACCTGGACAAATTCCATGATTAGAGGGAACTCGGTATTGAGATGGTATTTGGGATGGTTATGGTTTGGTAATGGTTATGGCTGGTTATGGATTTATTTCTGGTATGAATATGGTTATTGGCAATGGTGAAATCTGGAATTATTGATGATGGTAGTGAATTCAGTTTGGTATTATGATATTACTTATGATTATGATGGGTTTACTTCACGTACATATAATATATTTCTTTTCAAATGTTTTAATGTACTTTTCAGCACTTTGCCATTATTATTGTCGTCATTTGAATCAGCCACATGTCATACTTTCCACACTTGCTGAGTACGACATGTACTCACTCTTGCAATCCCCCCCCCAACAGTTGCAGGTCAGGATTGGGAGTTTAATGGCGATAATGCGGAGTTCTAGGCCGTGTCTACTGTCAGCTTTGCCTGTGGTGTTGATTGGAGCTGCGCTATACCCTATCGCTTATGCTGTCTAGTTGTTTAGTTTGCTTACTTAGTTTATTTTCGCTGCATTAGTTGAACTTGTCATTAATATTCATTAGAGCTTGTATTCGAGGATAATATGGTTTGTTTAATAAAATTTGGTTAATTAATCTTGTTCTGTGGTAATTTTCTGTATACTCTTTTGTGATGCACTCGTGTATGTGTGTTGAACATCTTGGGCACACATATGCGTTAGCTTGGTTCATTTTTCGGAACCGGGCGTCACATACACTGAATAAGGCATGTCCAAAAGATCCATTCCCACTACCTAGAATAGATCAGATAGTGGATTCCACCTCTGGGTGTGAATTACTATGTTTCCTAGATGCATATTCTGTGTATCATCAAATCAGAATGTTTAGGGAAGATGAGGAGCATACTGCCTTCATCACAGTGGATGGATTATACTGTTACACTGCCATGTCATTCGATCTCCAAAACGTTGCTTCAACGTTTGTACGAGCTATGTACAAAACTTTTGGAGAGCTTATCGAAGATGTAGTGAAAGTGTACGTCAATGACATCGTCATCAAGATCAAGAACAATAAGTCATTCTTTGACACCTTGCAAGCTGTCTTTGACAAGTTGCGAATCACACGCACAAAGCTGAACCCAGAAAAGTGTGTCTTTGGGGTTAGCTCCGGAAAGCTTCTTGGATTCTTGGTGAACCACCGAGCAAAAGAAGCAAATCCGGTGAAGATTAAAGCTATTGAAGACATGCGACCCCAGCTCGCATCAAGGATGTCCAGAAGCTGACTGGATGTCTTGCTGCCCTTAGCCAGTTCATCTCAAGACTGGTAGAATGGGCGCTACCCTTCTTCAAATTATTGAGGAAGTCTGGACCATTCCAATGGTCCGAAGAAGCAGAAAAGGCTTTCCAAGAACTAAAGCAGCTCCTCACCACTCTACAACCTTTGGTAGCTCCGAATCCTGGTGAGACACTTATGCTTTACATTTTGGCAACTGACGAAGTTGTCATCATGGTCCTGGTTGCGGAAAGACTAGAACCGTCTCCAGTTCAGGGAGCCAGACCCCTCCGGGAGGGTCCGGAGCTATCTGAAGGCAAGTCTGGGTCCCATCTCCCAGACCTGGATCCTCAAGGTGAGGCACCAGAGGATCAACCTCCTTCAAGTGGAGGAGTTACTATTGCCAAACCAGAAGATCCGGATTCTTCCAGGAAGGTCCGGGTCACTTCAGAAGAAGCTCCGGGTTCTTTTGACAAGAACCTGGAGGTCCCCGAAAAAGGTCCGGACCCCTATGGGAGGGTCCGGGTTGATGAGGAGGAAGCTCGAGGCCCCTCCGGGAGGGTCCGGACAGTCCAGCGCCCAGTGTACTTCATTAGTGAAGTACTCCATGACGCCAAGACTCGGTACCTGGAGGTGCATAAGCTGCTTTTCGCAGTTCTTATTGCCTCTAGGAAACTTCGACACTACTTCCAAGCTCACAAGATTTCAATGGTAACCTCTTATCCACTATGTGCAATCTTGCATAACCCCAACTCTACTGGGAACATTGCAAAGTGGGCAGCCGAATTGGCCGAGTTCGATCTTGAATTCGTCCCAAGACAAGCGATCAAGAGTCAAGCATTGGCGGACTTCGTGGCAGAATGGACCCCCTCTCCATCAAATCCTGGGGGGCCCAGTGAGCAGAAGCCGGAACCTAAGGTTCCGGTCTTCACTGAGCCTCACTGTACTCTCTACTTCAACGGCTCCGTGCAGAAGCAGGAGGCCAGAGCTGGAGTCCTTCTCCTCGCTCCGACCGAGGAGAAGGTCAAATGCATGGTTCACCTTGACTTCAAGGCGACCAACAACATGGCGGAGTATGAAGCACTAATCTATGGGCTCAAGGTGGCACTATCATATGGTGTCAAGGAGCTGTTGGTAAAGGGTCACTCGCAACTCATAATAAAACAAGTCAAAGGTGAATGCTGCTCCAACAACTCTCAACTAGCTACATATCTACTTGAAGTCCAGAAGCTTCAGAAGGACTTCGAAGTCCTGGATCTTTGCCATGTCCATCGTCTCAACAACGCTGAAGCTGACAAACTCTCAACGAAAGCCTCAATCGGAGCTCTGGTTCTCGACGGAACCTTCGTCTGGAGATTGTTAATACCAACAGCTCAGCCTACCGAACTGAGCGAAGGGGGCATGACCAGCATCTCGAAGCTGGCGGTCCCGATGGCCCTGTTATCATGACGTCCATCAAGGGTCGTAGGTGCTGCAGGAAGCTCCGAGCAACCAAGCACTCAAGACTCAAATGCTCAAGTTAGCTCCGATGCATGGATCTCTGAGATCCGGAGCTACTTGAAATACAACATCCTTCCTATAGACAATGTATCCGCTGATCAGATAGTCAGGTTGGCTAAAAGATACACACTTGTAGAAGGGGATCTCTACCGGCGTGGTGCCAACGACGTCCTAATGCGGTGCATTACAAGAGAAGAAGGTCGCGAGCTTCTCGCGGAAATCCATGGAGGTGAGTGTAGGAACCATGCATCTTCCCGCACGTTGGTCGGTAAAGCCTTCCGGCATGGTTTTTACTGGCCTACAGCACTCCAGGATGCAACTAAGCTAGTGAAGAAATGCGAAGCATGCCAGTTCCATGCAAAGCAAATTCACACACCAGCTCATCCCCTACAAATGATACCTCCTACATGGCCATTCATTGTGTGGGGGATGGATATCTTGGGACCTTTCCCAAGAGCCATCAAAGGTTACAAGTTCCTGCATGTTTCCATAGACAAGTTCACCAACTAGCCGGAAGCAACTCTAGTTGTGACAATAAACAAGCAATCATGTATCGATTTCCTGCAGTCCATAGTATGCAAATTTGGAGTCCCAAACAAGATCATAACTGATAACGGGACCCAATTCACAAGCTCTGCATTCCAAGGATATTGCGAAGACCTCGGCATCCAAGTCAGCTATGCTTCCCTAGCTCACCCGACAAGCAATGGCCAAGCTGAGAGAGCAAATGCAGAAATCCTAAAAGGACTCAAGACGTGCACATATGAGCGCCTGAAAAAACATAGAGCCAACTGGATTGAAGAGCTTCCGCCCACCCTGTGGGCCAACAGGACAACTCCAAACCGGTCAACTAGAGAGACACCCTTCTTCCTGGTGTACGGAGCTGAAGCAGTTCTTCCTCCGGAAATCACCTTGGGGTCACTCTAGGTCCGAACCTTCGACGAAGCTACGCAGGACCATCTTCGGCGTGAAGACCTTGACCTCGTCAAAGAGGGAAGGTGTCGAGCAGCTTTTCGAAATGCACGATACCGCCAAGCGCTCCGGCACTATCACCAAAGGCCTGTGCATAATCGATAGCTTGAGGAAGGCGATCTGGTGCTACGGAGAATACAAACTCGAGAAGGGTTAAAGAAAAACTTTCCCCCAGCTGGGAAGGACCCTTTTGAGTGATCAAAGTATCCCGTCCCGGATGCGTTTGCTTGGCAACCGAGGATGGGACACCGCTCCCTAATCCTTGGAACATTGAGCACCCCTGTAAGTTCTACGCTTAATATCACGGAGGTGAGTCTGTAATTACATATGAAGTATGTTATAGCGTCATTGTACATAGTCGGTAGCTCCGCCGGGAGAACAACCAAACCTTTCCCGGAAGGTCGGCAAGGTTCAGGCAACACTTGACAGAGTCTCAGAACTAAAAGTGTAGCTAGTTACCCTGGGTCAAACAAGAAATGTAACACACTTAGCCTGGTTCCGTACCCTAAGAGTGTACTTGTTTCCCCTGTATCCCGGACCTATAATGAAAGACATCATTATGTGAAAACAGATTCCACGTGCATTTATTTTGTACAGGCTCAATCTTTTTTATTTTTCTCTTTCTTGTCCATAACAAAGTTGTGCAATTCTCAAGAAACTTTAGATCAAACAATTCAAATATAATTCAAGTTGCATTGTTAAAATCTTTCAGGTCTTAACATTGTTGAATGGCCTACTCGGCTGAATGCTGCCAAGCCAATCTACGTCTGGAGTGTGCTATCGACTTAGCCTGGTCCTGCACCCTAAGTATGCCACTGTACCTACACCCCAGTTGGCCGAAGTAAGGCGAGTCCAGGAACAATTGGACCTGAAGAAAACAAACAAATGCGATTGATTGTATACAGAATTGTTGTCGATCTAAAATTTCTTTCAGGAATAGTAAGCCGCAATTGAGTTATAGATAGGAAATGGATTTTACTGTTTTTCTTGACTTCAGTGTGCAGCAAAAATAAAGATCTCATCATGATTGTGGATGAATCCGGAGCTATCAAAGCTACGCCACCCCCTAAGGTGGTCCACTGTCGATGTTTCAAACATTGATAGTAGGCGTTGCCGGAGCTACCAAGTTCTGGCAAATCCAGTGGGCCAGCTGTCAAAGTGAAGAAAAGATGATAGAAGGACACCCTTATGGGGTCTGCTGTCGATGCTCTACGTGTTGACAGTGGACGCTGCCGGAGCTACTAAGCTCCGACAACCTCAGGGGGCCCTACTATCAATGACTCCAGACCTACAAACTACAAGTTCGAAGCACGCAAGTCTTCAACAAAATGCTACATCCTCTTGGTAGATGTTCACAATCAAAATGTGTACATCTACCTGGGGACCAAGTGAGACAAACGTGTTGAAGACAAAAAATGAAATTCATAAATTTGTATTTCATTCATCTGAGGACAAGAGATTACAAAATTGGAGAAAAGAAGAGAAGATACAAGTGGGAGCTACAAAGAGAAAGTCCTAAATCCTATGGAAGAACAAGGCGATCTTCTGGGCAACCTCCGACACGCTAGCCTTGGCGGCATCTCCCTCTTCGTCGATGGGACCTTCAAGCACCGGATCTAATGGAAAGTGAGGATCTCGACTTGTGTAGCACGTCAGCATGTACTCTACAAAGTTCAACGCAAGGGATTTACCTTCAGTCTCCAATTGATCCGCGATAACATCGCCCATCTTGTTGAGTTTGCTGTTAGCTGAACTCAACGCCTTCAACGCCAGGTCCAGGTCCGGCTCCGGGTCGTCTGGATGCACGGGACTCAAACCCAGCGGCGTCAGCGTGTCATTGGCTTTGCCCAAGATGTCCCAAACTTGTTGGGACTCCAAAGCCCTTGAGCCTCGCACCTCTTCCAAGGACCTCTTGGTCGCCGCAAGCTCCGAATCCTCCCGGCAAGGCGCTCGACCTCTTTGGAGTTCTGCTGAATCTTTTCAGCAACTTGCCTTTCGAGTTTAGCAAGTTCCTCCTCCCGGAAGTGGATCTTGTTCCGGCAGTCGACTAGGTCTCTCTCCCGGCCCCGCACTTTCTTCTCCCTAGCAGCAATTTCATTCTCCCTCTTGGTGAGGTCCTATCCCCGCTGCCAGACTTTCTTCTCCTCTTTCTCACAGAGCTCCTCCAACTTCTTGGTGCGCTCTGCGCGGCTCTTGTCACCAAGAGTCAGCCTCTGAGTAAGCTCCTCCTCCCTGTTCACGAGGTCATCCTGCAGCTCCAAGAGTTTTTTCTCTTCATCTTCGAGCTTTTTCTCCCGCTCCTCAAGAGCCTCCTGGCGCTTGAAGAGGCTATCGTGGTTGGCGCTGGGCTTCTCTTGGTCGTCATTTGCTACTTCATTAGCAGCCACGGCCTGTTCGTGGATGGCCTAGGACTGGTTGTCAAGGGATCGCACCATGCTTTCCCTCTCATCCAGTAGCTGACCCCAGTACTCCAACTGGACCTTCTCCCTTTTTACCCACTCCTTGTCGTTGGCTAGCCTCGTCTGTGCCAGCTTGGTCTCGAATTGGAGCTGGTTGCACCTCCTCCTAAGGGTTTGGTGCTCCTCCTCGAGTGCCTTGCTGTCGTGCTAAGGCCAGCTGAACCTGACGAAGGCTGGAGCAAGCGTTGTCGATTGACAACGACAGGGGTATTGGCTCCGTACCTGCTGGGGTCCTCTCCGTTGGCTCCAACGGGTTCTCCATAACAAAAATCGGTTCCCACTCTACAAAAGCAGTCCCCTGAGCTTCCGCGGCGCTAGGGCCGCCCACTGGGATAGCCACGTTTGTCATCGAGGAAGGTCCTGCAACGGAAGTGTCTACCTCCGAAGTCAGCTCTGAAGGTCCCGCCGCCAGATCGTCAGCAACCAGTCCCTCAGGCGGAGGAACGGTTGCTTCATCTTGGCACCCTGGCTTAGGTGCGGGCACCTCCGGAACCACCACCTCCAGGGCAAGGGTTGAAGATTCAGCCGGAGCTGTGGCTACTTCCGGCTCCAACGCTGGTGCCTCCTCCACCGCCGGTTCAGGCGTTGGCGCTTCGACCTCTACTGGCTTGGGTGCCGGCACCTCCGGGACAACTGGCTCAGGTGCTGGAACTTCATCAACCACTAGCTCCACCGCCGGGGCTTCAACAACTTCTGGCTCTAAGGCCGGAACAGCAAATACCTTCGGCTCTGAGGCTGGAGTATCCATCATCACAGCATCCAAAACCGGAGCTTCAACCTCCAGAGCTGGTGCTGCTGGTACATCTTCATTCCCGTGGTCTAGCTCTACCACGGGAGCTTCAGGGGATGACTCGAGGTCAAGGACCACGACAGCTGGCGCTGGAACTGCCGCGGCCTCAGCCACCTCCTGGGGCGGCGCTGGGATTGGAGCCGGAGCCTCCGCCTGCACAGCATCAGCCGGTGTTGCAGGAACCGGAGCTTCAGCTCCTTTTTTTGGTACCCTGTGGATGAAGGACTAAGAAACTCAAAATATGATTACAACAAAAACAATCGACTGAGGTAAAAAATCAAACTTACCTTGGGATGCTTCTGCTCTAGCTAGCGCGGAACCTCTTCACCAGAAGCTCAGGACCGGACCCTTTCGTCACTGGCATAGTAGCTCTGGAAGGCTCCCCGGAGCTTGCTGCCACCGTCAGCGACGTCTTGGTTGAGGCCCCCCTCGACTGAGAAGGACCCTTGGACCTAGAGCCCCTAGCAGGCCCTGGTACCGGAAACACATGGCCGGAGCTGGCATCCTAGGGAGACGCCGATGCTGGAGTAGGTGTCGCCGTTGAAGACCTCCCCCATCGGGGAGAAGGAGCTATTGCGGAAGGAGCAGGTCTGACGGATCTCCCATCTGTAGGATTGAAGAGCACGTTAAAAGCTACCAGAGAGGGGTGAATGGTAGATTTAAAAATCTTACGCAGCGGAAACAATTAAACCCCAAACCCTTTTGGCAGAAAAACGATCTGTTAAAGAAATCGTGTGTGAGAGTAATCTAAACGTGTTTCACCGTGAATAAAGTGATAGATATCAGAGAGAATAAAGTCACAAAGACAACACAAAAAGAATCACTCAAATCCGACGATAAAAACTCAAGTTATGATCGAAAGATCAAACAATGGTCAATCTGTCCTACCCGAGAAAAAACAGGTCTGGAACGCTGCAAAGAAACTCGTGTAGATCATAAACCACAAATCCAATGACCGTGAAATAATTTTGACATATGATAGATAATCAAGTTGTGAAGACAACCCAAAAAGAATCACGTCAATTGGATCTGTAAAACTCGAGTTATGATAAAACCACCGACGAAAGGTAGTGCTGTCCAGAAACTCGACGAGTAAAACTTATCTGGAACAAGTCGGACGAACAAGGCACAAAAGTTCCTTCAAACTACGAATTTTATTCAATAGAACACAAGAGGAACAGCCCCAAAGTCGTGCACCACGAGCTCTGGGCTCCCTTTCTTTTATAACCAGCTCGAAAGCCAACTCAACTCAGATCAGGAACCTAATCCTACTCTGTTCACGAATCGTAACTTTCCATAACTGCTTAGGATTCTTCTATACGCAGATAGAAACAATCTTAAGACTTCCAAACACCTTAGGAACGTATCCCACATTCCTAAACAACTCGAATTCGTGACCCACACGAAATCCTATCATAACCAACTCAAATCTTTCCATATTTGAGTCAAACCCGACTCAGCCGCAGCCTGAGTCCATAACCTAGTCGGTTGGACCTTTCCGACCAACTCTTTACGTCCACATCTCTTCATCACGTCTCGGAACCATGTAGCCATGACCATGCACTCCTTGCACAAGTTCAAACATCTTCCAATGACGTCCAGTAACCTTCATATGCACCGCCCTTGATTCAATCATCCTGCGCGACCTCCTGATCAGCTCAACCACAGTTCCTTCCGAACTTGGTTGTTGGAACCTCATCTCCTCCCTGAGACTAGTCCAATGGATCCCGTCACCAGCCATGTCTTGAACTCAAGCAACACCTGCACATGAATAACCACCAATCCATACGAGCCCAAGTCCTCGACTTGACTTAAGTTAGTTTCGAACACAACACCCTACGTGAGAACCTCACATAAGCATGTTGCAAAACCACAGCAACACGATATCATCCATATCAACCAAAACGCACCAAAAACTTAGTAAAAGAATACTAAGCAAACTTTCCTACAATGTAAAGCAAGTACGAAACATTGCAAATGAAAAGAAGAAGCACTTCGGTCAAGTTCCGTACCTTGCCAGAGCAACCCAGACCTTGAGCCGAAGCTAACAAAAGCTAGTAGAACCTAGCGCCGGAGCTTACCAAAACTTAGTACAACCAAGCTCCCGCCGGAGCTTACAAAACTAGCAGGACCTAGCGCCGGAGCTAACCAGAACTAGTCGGAACTAGTAATCCCAAAAGCTGGAGCTAGAAAAAATCAACTTTGGAGCTTAGCAAAAACATGTCGGAGCTATCAAAGACATAACTTCACCGGAACTGACCAAAGCTAGTCGGACCTAGCATCGAACGTAACCGGAGCTACCCAAACCAAGCCGGACCTACCGTCGGACCTTGCTGTAGCTCAAAGCTAGAGTCGGACCTTGATAAAAAGGTGTTTTGGTGATATTTAAAACTTTTATCATCAAAGCCAAGTGTATTCACTACAAGCCAATGTATTCAGCACATATAGGTCTTACAATCTCTCCCTTGATGAATGCATTGACAACACCATTTAAAATCCGAACATTGAATTATTCACATAAAAGTTTTGAAGGCAATTTCTCCCCCTTTGTAAATCAAAAGTAAAATGAGAAGAAAAATTATCCCATATTATCTTTCCCCCTTTATTATCTCTCCTTATGCACATATTCTCTTTCTCTTCATGCTTATCTCTCCCCCTTTGACAATGTATTCAGCAAGTCATGAGCATATAAACAAATTATCTCTCCCTCTTTAGTTGTTATGAGCATATTATAACATATGCATATAAACAAAGCTCATCCAAGTCATACTATCAAGTACCTTACATTATCACATCAATGAAATACATAAAGTAGTGTAAGCCATGCTAGAGATCAAATGTAATTTTCAATTTAAGCAAGTCATGATCTCACAAACTTAACTATTTCAAGACCTGAAAGCATGACACTAGTTGCTGCATTTTATTATTTTTCAAAGCATAAATTTAGATAATATGATATTTGCAAGAGATTATATGCGCATCTGCCTTATTCTAACCAAACAAGCCAAGCCTATGTCATTTGACAATCAGAAGCTTAAGGACATGGTTTTAGTCATACACAACTTCTTCCAAGTTCATATCTAAGTGCAATGATAAGCCATCTCAAAAAAAGAAGTGCGATGCATGCATATTCTCTTGATCTTTTCTCAATTATATTTGTTCATAAAAACTCAACATGTGAGTTGATTACTTGATTAATTCTTTATGATTAAAAGCATTTGTGAGCATGCAACAAGTTCAAAACAGCAAGAAAGTTCGACCATGACCAGATTTAGTGTAAGTAATTATTCCAATTACTAGACATGGCAAAAACCACAAAATGTATAACACGAGTAATGTAGTAAGAACTTTCAGCATGTAAAAGGAATCACAGAGTCATATATGTATGAAATACTGTGCTCATATTATTTTAATTTCAGATTCACACATAGACTTCCCAAGTTTCAAAACCCCCCCCTCAATTTAAGCCACGAGGATGCATAACCCCTATTTCACTACGAATGTAACAAAAACGAGTGAAATCCAAAGGTTTTGTAAAAATGTCAGCCAATTGTTGTTCGGTATCTACATGGTGAAGCACAATGTTTCCTTTTTCAACATTATCTCAGAGAAAGTGATACCTAATGTCAATGGGCTTAGTTCTAGAATGTTGCACGGGGTTTTTAGCAATGCAAATGGCACTAGTGTTATCAAAGAACAGTGGAACACTATCTAGATCAACCCCATAGTCCTTAAGTGTTTGAACAATCCAAAGAGTTTGTGAGCAAGCACTAGCAGCAGCTACATATTCAGATTCGGCTGTGGATTGTGCAACTGAATTTTGCTTTCTAGAGGACCAAGCAACAAGAGAATTACCAAGAAAATGACAAGCACCGGAGGTACTTTTCCTATCAATCCTACAACCCCCAAAATCAGCATCCGAAAAAGCTTTCAAAGTAACGGTTGAGGAAGAAGGATGAAAAATGCCAAATTCTTGGGTTAGATGTAAGTACCTGAGAATCCTTTTGACGGCTTGACGATGTGAAACACGTGGGGAAGCTTGAAACCATGCACAAAGACATACGCTGAATTGTATGTTTGGTCTTGATGTCGTGAGGTACAAAAGTGATCTGATCATGCTTCTATATTCTTTTTGATTCACAGGTTCACCATCTTCATCAAGTTCATGTGTTGTTGCTGTTCCCATTGTGTCCGAAGTGGCTTGCTTTTGTCCATGTTGAAGCGCCTTAGGAGGTCTTTGGTATACTTCGTTTGATGCACAAAGGTACCCTCCTTGGTTTGCTTGATTTGCAGCCCCAAAAAGTAAGTGAGTTCACCCATCATACTCATTTCAAATTCGGAACTCATCATTGCTGAAAACTTGGACACAAGATCATGAGAAGCACAACCAAAGATAATATCATCCACATACACTTGAACGAATAGTGAGTCATTGCCATGTTTAAGCACAAAAAGAGTTTTATCAACCTTGCCCATGGTAAACCCCTTTTCAAGTAAGAATGTTTTTAACCTATCATACCATGCTCTAGGGGCTTGTTTGAGACCGTATAAGGCTTTGGACAGTTTGTAAACATGATTAGGAAAATCTGGATTTTCAAAACCCGGTGGTTGTTTGACATAAACCTCCTCGTCTATGTAGCCATTAAGAAAAGCACTTTTAACATCCATTTGATATAGCTTAAAACCTTTAGATGCTGCAAAAGCTAACAAAATTCTTATGGCTTCTAATCTAGCGACAGAAGCAAAAGTTTCATCAAAATCTAGACCTTCAACTTGAGTGAAACCTTGAGCAACCAACCTAGCCTTATTCCTAACCACAACCCTATCCTCACTTTGTTTATTTTTAAATACCCATTTAGTTCCAATTAAAGTGTGACCTTGAGGTGGAGGTACAAGTTTCCAAACATTATTTCATTCAAAATTTTCTAACTCTTCTTGCATGGCAATAATCCAAGATTCATTAGTGAGTGCGTGTGATATATCTTTGGGTTCAAAAGAAGCAACAAAAGCAGAATGAGCATGAGAGCTTGGATCGCAAAACCTGGACCGTGTGACTCGTTTGTGCAAGCTTCCAATCATCTGTTGTGGGGGATGATCTTTGTAAAACCGTAGGGAACAGATGTCTCACAAGCTTCTTCTTCATTAGGTTCATCGTAGATTGATGAGCTTGTGACTTGTGGACGATCAGGACCAGCATAGGTGATAGCCGGAGCTTGTTCAATGTCCGGAGCTGGACACGTGTCAACTTCGGAACTACCAGGCAGTATCACTAGCTCTTCTTCATCTTCGAAAATACCGTCCCCCCTGAGGATACGGATCTGGTCCTGCAACACCGGAGCTAGTACCTAGGCTAGCTTCATCAAAAGACACTTCACAAGTCTCCACAATTTTGTTAGTGTTAAGTAAAAGCACACGGTAGCCTCTAGTATGAGATGGATAACCAAGAAAAATGCCATCAATGGATCTAGGTTCAAATTTATCAAGATTACCATGTTTCTTAACAAAGCATTTGCAACCAAAGACCCGAAAGTGTGTAACACTAGGCCTATGTCCAAACCGGAGCTCATATCATGTTTTACCTAGCTTAGCACGCAAGAAAACACGATTTGAGACATAACAAGCGGTTGCTAAGGCATCAGCCCAAAATTTCCTAGGAGTTTGATATTCATCAAGCATAGTCCTAGCCATCTCAACTAAGGTTCTTTTCTTTCTTTCTACAACACCATTTTGTTGAGGTACATATGGTGAAGAGAATTGATGATCTATTCTATTTTCAGCACAAAAGTGATCAGAAGATTGATTTTTAAATTCAGTTCCATTATCACTTCTAATTTCTTTTAATGATCCTTGGTGATCAATTGATAATCTAAGAAATAATGTTCTAAAGTGACTAAAAACTTCATTCTTAGACGCCATAAAGTAAACCCAAGAGTATCTAGAATAATCATAAACGATAACAAGAACATACCATTTACCTCCGAAGGATTGAACACGTGAAGGTCCTACGGTGTCAAGATGCAAAAGTTGACATGGTTCAATTGTCATGATCATTGTGAGAGGAGTATGTGAACCTGCAACCATCTTAGCATGTCTACAGGAAGAGCACACAATTTCTTTGTCCCCTTTAAGCTTAGGCAGCCCACGTATGCGATCAAGAGCACTAACACGTGTTAGGTGATCAAAGCCTACGTGACCAAGTCTACGATGCCAAAAATATAAGTCATTTGAATCATTAGCAACTAGACACCTATGCTTAGAGGAAGACATATCAAAATCAGCTTTAAAAACTCTTCCAAACCGAGACATGTTAAAAATAAGCTCACTATTTGAACTTACAACTTTGCAGCAGTTTTTATTGAAAATAATTTCCAGATTTTCATCTAGCAATTGTGAAACAGAAAGCAAGTTGTATTTCAAATTTTTGACAAGTGCCACATCCTTCAAAGTGTAGTGATCATTTACTCTAATCGAACCCTTAGCAATTATAGGAGTTGAAGAATTATCGGCAAAAGTAACATTCTCTACATGTGACACAAAAGAGAGGGAGGAGAACCAATCTTTGTTACCGGTCATGTGGCGTGAGAAACCTGAATCCACAATCCAGATGTTCTCCTTCCTCAAACGTGTAACCTACATAGAAGCACAATACGTCGATGACTCAATACTGGGGTTAGTCAAAAGGCATTTAGGAATCCAGTACTGAGTCACGCGACGTGCAGCAGGAAAAACACACGAAAGCTGAGACAAAACAGCAGGTTTATGAGTCAAAGTTTGAGATTTTTTATTCTTAACTACTGACCTATAAGGTGTTACTTGTGTAGCACAAAAATCAGTAGCTCCGGAGTCAAAAACAGAAGATCCGGAGGTAAACTTTGAATGTTTTTGACTCAAAACAGCAGGTTGTACATTCGGTTCAATGTGTGCAGCAAATTTTGTATGAAAGTTATGAGATCTAAAACCATTCTTTCCCTTTTCTATTGTTTAGCTAGTCTATAACAAAAATCTATGACATGACCATCTCTACCACAGAAGGTACAATGAAATTTAACTTTGTATTCATGTCTAGATGAGCAAGCAATACTTTTATTTGAAACCGAATGAGGCAGCACTCTTGCAGATTTGAAAACCACTCCTTTTTGTTTAGGAACTGTTTGAATCAAACCACTTCCTAATGACTTTACAATTTTAGGTGGATGTGCCTTAGCATGAGCATGAGAATCAAAACCTAAACCAGTTTTATCATTGCAAAACTTGAAAGAATTCAGCAGTAAGTTTAGGTTCTTATTCCCATTACAAAACCGATCTAATGTCCTATGCATGTCATCAAGTTTATTGGACAGATCAAGGCAATTTTCACATGTAGTTTTTCCTTTTAGTTTGCAATTTGAACAAAATTTAACTTCATGAGAACGTAAAACATTGTTCAATATAGAAATTTCATTCATAGCATCCTGTAGTTTCTTATCAAGATCATCACAAGTAGAACAATGCAAAACAATTGTAGAACAGCTAGCATCTTTCAAGTTTTTATCATTAAGTGCAGCAAGCTCTTTGTTCTTTTCAATTTCTAACTCAAGTTTATCAAGTGTGGAGGTGTGCGCACTTCTTAATGAGGACAATTGTTCATATATTAAAGCACACGAGGAACATGCATCATCACTAGGAATCAAAGTTTTTAAACGGTTGATTTCAGATTCTAGTGATTCAATTTTAGCAGCACAATCCCTAAGCTTTTTGTCTTTTTTCTTAACAATAATAGTGGCACGAGAAATAGCATCACACATTTCTTCGCAAGTAGGACATACCTCTTCATTGTCGCTGTTGTGTTCTGCCTCCTCCATATTTGATCTTGACTTGCCCGCCATGGAGCACAAGTTTGCCAAATCATCTTCATCTTCATCACTTCCAATGTCCACGTCGCTTGAACTGAACTCTTGAAGCGCGGTGATGAAACTGTTGATCATCTTGAGTCCTATGGTACCTTTCTTCTTCTTGTTGGAATTTCCAGAGGAGGTCCGAACCTTGCTTTTTTTTTTCTTCCCGGGTGGTCGGACATGAAAGGTTAGGGCATTCTGTACAAAAGTGTCCTGTTTTACAACATTCAAAACAACATTGAGGTCCGGAGCTTCCTCTCCTTCTAGTTCTCACATTTTGCAATGCTTTTGAGAATCTACTAGAGATGAGTGCCAACTCCTCTTCTGGAAATTCTTCGATCTGCTCCACGGTTAGTGAGGACAACAAAGCAAGAGTATTGCAAGATGATGATTGGCCGGAGCTAGACATATCACGTTGTGAAACAAATGCAATAGACTTATTGGGGTTCTTACGTGAGATTCTGTCAATTTCATGAGTTTTTAACTTGGAATATAGCACATCTAAAAGTAAGTGAACTCATGAAAGTAGATTCACGAATAGATGTGACTTTCATCTCCCAAATTGACATATCTAATGCACTTAGCAATTGCCTAGCATTTTCAGCATCTGAAAAATTGACATTGACACTACGCAAGTTGCTGAGAATCTTATTAAAGCGAGCAAAAAGGTCATCAATAGACTCACCAGGTTGCATCTCGAAGCGCATGTATTCTTTCTTGAACATATCTTGCCTTACCTCTTTGATTGTTTTAGATCCTTCGTGGTAGTCACAAAGTGCTTTCCACACATCGTATGCAGATCGGAGGTGTGCAACACGGTCAAAGTTGCTTTGTGTTAATCCCTGTATGATCAAGTTCCGAGCCTTGTTGTTGTTGTCGACATCTCTCAGATTTGTAGCTGTAACTTGATCATTTGATGGCACTTCGTAAGGCTTGTATACCTTATCCCATATTGCAAAGCCTTGTGCCTGGATGAAAGCCTCCATGCGTGCCTTCCAAACCTGAAAATCAATACCAGCGAACACACAAGGTTTGGCAGAGTACTTCTCCATGATGATTAGTCAAAAACACGCGCAAATCACAAAGATTAGAGCACCGTGGCTCTGATACCAATTGTAGGATCGAAGAGCACGTGAAAAGCTACCATAGGGGGGGGGTGAATGGTAAATTTAAAAATCTTACGCAGCGGAAACAATTAAACCTCAAACCTTTTGGCAGAAAAACAATCTGTTAAAGAAATCGTGTGTGAGACTAATCTAAACGTGTTTCACCGTGACAAAAGTTATAGATATCAGAGAGAATCAAGTCACGAAGACAACACAAAAAGAATCACTCAAATCCGACGAGAAAAACTCAAGTTATGATCGAAAGATCAAACAATGGTCAATCTGTCCTACCCGAGAAAAAACAGTTCTGGAACGCTGCAAAGAAACTTGTTTATATCATAAACCACAAATCCAATGACCGTGAAATTTTTACATATGATAGCTAATAAAGTTGTGAAGACAACCCAGAAAGAATCACGTCAATTGGATCTGTAAAACTCAAGTTATGATAAAACCACCGACGAAAGGTAGTGATGTCCAGAAACTCGACGAGTAAAACTTGTCTGGAACAAGTCGGACGAACAAGGCACAAAAGTTCCTTCAAACTACGAATTTTATTCAATAGAACACAAGAGGAACAGCCCCAAAGTCGTGCACCACGAGCTCTGGGCTCCCTTGCTTTTATAACCAGCTCAAAAGCCAACTCAACTCAGATCAGGAACCTAATCCTACTCTGTTCACGAATCGTAACTTTCCATAACTGCTTAGGATTCTTCTATACGCAGATAGAAACAATCTTAAGACTTCCAAACACCTTAGGAACGTATCCCACATTCCTAAACAACTCGAATTCGTGACCCACACAAAATTCTATCATAACCAACTCAAATCTTTCCATATTTGAGTCAAACCCGACTCAGCCGCAGCCTGAGTCCATAACCTAGTCAGTTGGACCTTTCCGACCAACTCTTTACGTCCACATCTCTTCATCACGTCTCGGAACCATGTAGCCACGTCCATGCACTCCTTGCACACGTGCAAACATCTTCCAATGACGTCGAGTAACCTTCATATGCACCGCCCTTGATTCAATCATCCTGCGCGACCTCCTGATCAGCTCAACCATAGTTCCTTCCGAACTTGGTTGTTGGAACCTCATCTCCTCCCTGACACTAGTCCAATGGATCCCGTCACCAGCCATGTCTTGAACTCAAGCAACACCTGCACATGAATAAACCACCAATCCATACGAGCCCATGTCCTCGACATGACTCAAGTTAGTTTCGAACACAACACCCTACGTGAGAACCTCACATAAGCATGTTGCAAAACCACAGCAACACGATATCATCCATATCAACCAAAATGCACCAAAAACTTAGTAAAAGAATACTAAGCAAACTTTCCAACAATGTAAAGCAAGTACGAAACATTGCAAATGAAAAGCAGAAGCACTTCGGTCAAGTTCCGAATCTTGCCAGAGCAACCCGGACATTGAGCCGGAGCTAACAAAAGCTAGTAGAACCTAGCGCCGGAGCTTACCAAAACTTAGTACAACCAAGCTCCCACTGGAGCTTACAAAACTAGCAGGACCTAGCGCCGGAGCTAACCAGAACTAGTCAGAACTAGTAATCTCAAAAGCCGGAGCTAGAAAAATCAACTTTGGAGATTAGCAAAAACATGTCGGAGCTATCAAAGACATAACTTCACCGGAACTGACCAAAGCTAGTCGGACCTAGCATCGAACGTAACCGCAGCTACCCAAACCAAGCCGGACCTACCGTCGGACCTTGCTGTAGCTCAGATCTAGAGTCGGACCTTGATAAAAAGGTGTTTTGGTGATATTTAAAACTTTTATCATCAAAGCCAAGTGTATTCACTACAAGCCAATGTATTCAGCACATATAGGTCTTACACCATCAGAGTGCTTCAACTTCCTCTTGCGGCTGGAGGGCTCGGCCAACTCCTTGCCCTTGCCTACGACTTCATCTCTCTGTCTCGGGGCGGAAGGGGGACCACCCTCGGAAGCTCCGGGGGTCGCCAACCCGGTGATCGAATGCCTCTCAACTTCACTGAGGTCGTCATGCACCGGCATCTTCCGCCGTAGCTCCTTGCTGAACTCCGCCTCCATGTTTAGAGGGAGGAAAGCCGCCGACAGAGTCAAGTCATCACCTTCGATGTCGTTGTCGTGCTGGAACTTCTTGAGATGAAGCTCCAAAGCTGCGCCTTCCAGATTGAACTTCAAACCGGTCTCAATCTGGTCATCGTCCATTGCACTGTTGAAGGCCCAGGCGAGCTTCTCCCTATTCTTCAGTGGAGCCCACCTGTTGACCAGGAAGTTGCAGAAGACCGCCTGGGGAGTCACCCCTCCTTCCACACATTGGTGGATCCTGGTCAGGGCAGGGTTGAAGGCGCCCGACAGCACTAGAACTTCGCTCCAGGCTTCAGTGTCGACGTTGGGAAGGCCTTCGGGCAGTTCCAGGTTCTCGTGCTCCTCTGCCATGACGACAATCCAATCCTTCTTCCAATCGTCCCACTTGCCGGAAGGGAACGACCTCAATTACTTGTACGTGCACTTCTTGCGCTTCACAAAGTAGTAGAAGCCAAGATACTCGTCGCACTTGCCAGTAGTGTGGATGGTGAAGAAGGTGCGGAAGAGCTCGACGCATGGGGGAATACCCACCCACATCTCGCAGAAGTGGACGAAGGTTGACACCAGAAGAAAGGAGTGGGGGCCAAGGTGGTACAACTGCAGACCGTAGAAGTCTAACAACATCAAGAGAAAGGTGGAGAAAGGTGGGATAAGTCCTACCATGGCGTACGCGGAGAAGTACACCATGTCACCAGCGTGCTCCTTCTTGAACGGGAGCTTGTCGGCGCGGACCAGGTGGTTGAAGGAGTCACTGGACCATCCCATGTAGGTCCGGACCTTCTGCAAATCACCGTCAGTCATCAGACGGCTCCCGCGGAGACTCAATTCCATTGCAGCACGGCGGGGCGAGAGAGGAAAAGCAAAAGAAAGTTTGAAGGATTCAAGCACAAGTTCAAATGAAGGCATAAGGAATCCCCAAACGGTGCATGCTTTCCTTCTTAGGTAAGCCCCCGCAACGCTTGGATGGAAACCATAGAGGGGCCGACGATACAATTCAAAAACTTCACCCTGCCAGTGACAAGGGGGCCCAGGGCCACCTTGACGATCAAGTCGAGGTCCTTACCCCAGGCGAACAGTTTTCATCATGAGAGGCGGGAAACCCGAAGGCGGCGGCCTGACAGGGCGCGCGGAACCGATACAGTTTTTGTATTGGGAACCGGCGACCTTCAATTGCGTGAGATCCGCACGCGCAGATCTCACCTGCCGCATCCTGAAGGCGTCACGCGGCGGTAGTTTAACTGCGAACCACCACCTCAACGGCACATCCAAAGACCCTTGAAGACACGGCTCAAAAATTGAAGGATGGACCCACCTCCGGCAAAAGGACATAATCCAAAAAGTCTCTCCTAGAGGTGGGCCCAGGGGGCCACTGTCGGTACCCTGAGTACCGGATACCCTTTGGAAATGCAAAGAGCTCAAAGGAACTTCACCTGGCTGAGTTGAAGACCTCCAAAGGCCCCACGTGTCATATGGAACCGGACCTGCCTCCCTTCTATTGTTAGTCCCAGTGCCGCCACGTGTATTGTAAAACCGGAGCTACATTCCATACATGGGAAAGCTCCGGACTAGATACCTGTGTGGCACCCCTGGACCTAACCCCTGAGAGAGGGAAGCTCTGGTACCGACATGTGTACAACAGCACCGGACCTACTCGGCCAAGACTGTAAGCTCAGGAGTTGCCGCGCGTCCAACCGCCAGACCTTCAACCTCAACAGGCAGAGTGGTGGAATTCCAACGGCTCGGACCTTCAAGGAACAATAAAGACCTCAAGACCCGATTAAGTGTCATTAATGCTATCTTAATGACACACGATTGGAGGGCCCTTAATACCAGTAACGCCAATATCAAGGCGCGTTACCACACTATTAAGGGTAATTAAGCTCATTAATTTTGTATTAAACATCAATAACCGCCATGGCTACATGTCGGGCCAGGCTAACGATGTAACGACCAGTCCTTGTACTATAAAAGGACTGGTCGAGCGATACACGAGGGGACACGTCCCGACGCGCTCAAGACACTCTAGTCTCTTACACTCAAGCGCTGAGACACTCAATACAACAACAACACTCACCCGTGGAGTAGGGTATTACGCTTAGGCGGCCCGAACTACGTAAATACTCGTGTCAACTCATCATCTTGTTCTGAATCTCTACGCGTCCACAACCGAACTACAAACTCCGCGGGCTGCTAACGGTAGTACTGGGAGAATCGCTAGAATCAACCTTCGACAGATCCCGATGACCGGACTAGTCTGTTATGGACCGGACAAGTCCGGTGTGCTGAGTGATTTATGTGTGGACAAGTGCATCACTCTAGGAAACCCTAATTTATGTGAGTGAACCGGACTAGTTCATTTAGGACTGGACTAGTCCATTTTTGTCCAAAAAGGTAATCGGACTAGTCCTCTTTTGGAACTATGAGAAAACAGACTAGTATGCTATGAATCCGGACTAGTCCTGTACGAGGTACTGTGATAGAGCGGACTAGTCCTCTATGAAACTGGACTAGTCCTATTGTGATACTGTCAGAGACCGGACTAGTCCTCTCTGAAGCCGGACTAGTCCTCTATTCCTGCAACTAGAATTGTGTTGTAGCCCTAATTCTTTCCGCAACAACTTCAACTCTTGGGGGTGTGTCTCTCACACATACCCTACACATTTAGGACTACTTTTTGCATCTTTTCCTCACTCGTGCTCTTCCATTTCTTGATATTCAATTTTCACCTTTTTGCACCTTTAGTTCACTTGTGCTCTTCCCTTTCTTGATATTCATTTTCCACATTTTTGTACCTTTAGTTCTATTCTCCGAAAAATGCTCTCATCTCAACAAACTTGATTAGGATCTCACTTGTTTGTCATCAATCATCTAAAACCCACAAGTGCATGCCTAGATGCACTTTCACTTTCCCCCTTTTGTGTGATTGATGACAACCATTTTGGGATTACACAGATAAGAGTAAAAGCTTGATTGTCATAAAGTGTGCACATATGAGTAACAAAAGTTGTGAGCATTAATTACTTCTCATATGTGCACTCTTTATAGTGGGGTGCCTATCAAGTGTGTCTGAGCAATAATTGCGATGAACATAAATAACAATATGATGAGCTTAATCAACAATTATTATGGAGACATGATAATAAGCATCACACATGAATGTTAAAGTCTTACACAAAGCAAAATAGGTCTTAGATAAATCATAATAGGATTCAACATAAAACATTACAAGTTTTTAAAGATAGTCCTATATGACCAAGTAACTATAAGGATAACGGCTATGACAACCTACTCACCCTAAATCTCTCCCCCTTTGGCATCAAGACACCAAGAAGGGAAAAACTAAGAAAAGCTACTCGTCGTCTTCATCTTCTTGTTCCCCATTTTCCTCACTCTGTGTCCTCTCGCTCTCTTGCTCCTCATAAAAATTATCATCACTGTCACTTGCTTGAGAAGCAGTAGATTGAATGGAGGGAGCATTACCAAAGAAAGATAGCTCATCATCTATAAGTGTTGACATCTCAATGAAATCTTCATTTTTATCTTCTAAAACTTCTGAAGACCCAATAGGTGACATTTTGAGCTTTTGGCATATGGTAGTCCCATTCTCCTTCACGTATCGAGAGTTCCTCTTCCTTGCCTTCCTCTCATTATGTTACTTAACCTTCACTTTGCGACAAGAGGTGACTATGGCATGTAGCATCTACAAATTGCCGCTGTTGGAGCCTCCGGTGGATGAGCGAGCTGCGGTAGATGAGGCACCTGCTGGAGCGGCATGAGTGGACCGCTTTCTTGTAGAGGTGGATAGTGAAGGAGGAGCTATAGGATCCTGAGGTCCGAGCTTGGCGTGAGGAACATCATTGAAAAAATCCAATCCCGTGACTTTCTCAGTCATGAACAAAATGTAGGTGGCATATCCACGGGACCAATGTGGAGTGTGAGCAATGTTGAATATAACATTGTAGATATAATAAAACACATCGAACTCTTCATCTCCACTTATGATTTGCATCAAGTTGCGGAGGAAGCCCTGAATGCTTCCCGCATCACCATCTTTGGGTGCAATAGTCTTCCTTAGCACCCGGTTCAAAACAGCAAAGAAAGGCTTCAAATAGTTGGTGGAGGGAGCCTTGAACAGATAGGCAGTGTCATACACTGCTAAAATAAGCCTCATCTCAAGCGGCTCCAAACGTATTATCACACGCGGTTTCTAAAACTGCTTGAAACGAAGAGCATGTGATAATATTCAATTTCATACGAGGAAAAGTGAAACCGCCTATGATAATGGTATTATCGCAGGCGGTTCTTTACTTACGACTAGCCGCCTGTGAAGACACATTATCACAAGTAGGTCGTACAGTATATATAACCGCCTATGGTAATTGTGTTATCACAGGCGGATCTTTACCTATGACAAACCGCCTGTGGAGATAATTTATCGCAACCAGTTTGTACTATAATAGCAACCGCCTGTGATAATGGAGTTATCACAGGTTGTTCTTTACTTATTTCTAGCCGCCTGTGGTAATATAATTTCACAGACATGTCTAGCCGTAGGTAAAGAACCGCTTGTGATAAAGCATACCCTACGCAGTACTACCTGCTATTATGTCTAATTTCCAGGTCAATTCAATATAATTACAGCAATCAATAATGTAATCACAAAAATAAAAAATATAATCACAGAAGTCATCTTATAGAAGTCAATTTCACTAAAAAAATATACATTTGTACAAGTTACACATACAAGTCATCTCATAGTTTACAAGTTTCACTAAAAACTGTTTCTATTGTCATAGTGCCAAAGTTCTGGCACATCAGCTATTACACCATTCTCATCAAAGAACACACCTCTTTTGTGCAAAATTTAGCGACACATGAACTGACACAGTTCACTGGCAATCTTGTCGGCTCCTCCACCAGGCATACTTCTAGAAACCGACCATTCTTGGTTCACATTCTTCGTGTGCTGCAATGAAACACATAACAAGGTTTAGAATGTGTTGGTTCAAACAATCTCAACATATAGATCAAAGTGAGTATACAAGAATTTATTTGGTATGAGCAGTTGTATTATGAGCAATTGAATTTTGAAGTTGGAATTAAAATCTGAAAATAATGTTTCTTGTAATATTGAACAATAAAGAATATAAGTATTAAAATACACTAGTTACAATGAAAATGAAACTCAATAGTAAGAAAACAAGATATCGACATTAAGAATAACTTACATCCTCACGATTCACTCTATATTCGCTGGCGGTCCGAATATGCTTGCATACATAATACCAGCATAAGATGCTACCAACAGGATGCTTGGGACAAGGATAATATGTTTTAATGTCTAATGCATCCGTATTAGGAGGTCTCTGACCGCCAAGTTGTTTCGCGTAAAACCGCCAAGCGCTGTAATACAAGAAATGTCATATAAAGCATGTCAACACATTCTAAATGTGTGTCAATTAAAAGTATCGAATAAACGTACAATTTTAAAATGGAAAGGAAATCTTTGTAACGATCTCGTGGGTAATCGGCTGAGTCTAAGACTGTTGGCAAACCCTGCGTTGGCTTGATGAAGATCATTATGTAGTGTTTACTTCACACGTACAAACACGCGTGTTAAGTTAACAATTAGAAATAATTGCTATTTCAATGTCATGTGTTGAAGTTACTCGAAGTGGTACAGAGCCTTTACGAGGTCCTTGCCATCTCTGACAAAGTTAAACATGGCATGTCCTATGTAACTTGCAACTTCTGTCCTTTTATCCTTCTTTTGTTTTACGATTGATTTATCAAATTCTTTTATTTTTCATGTCCTTGTACTGTTCTGAGTCTTGACCCACCTTAAAGTTGAATAGCATCTTTGCAATCCGTATAGGGCCAAGGATATCTATCTTGCATTTCATCTTTTCATTATCCATGTATTGCATCCTATTGAAGAAGTCCAAAATTTTTATAATCTCATGAAATGTGTATGCGTATAGTAAGAAAAGCAAATACAAAATATTAGAGGCACTTACAAGCACCAGATGAGTAGCAGATTGATTTCGAGCATGCCTTAATGGAAAAGGATATGTAGATCTTCAAGGAAAAGGGCTCGTTTATCTGCTCCAGTGCTCCAGAATGCATCTTTTGGAACATGAAATGTAATGTAAGAAGTTCATATTTTGTGCTGACAGTGATGTACAACTTGTGCATTCTTTTAAGTGGGACAGGTTGTTTGCTAAGTTGTATGGATGTCATGAATGACTTCCCATTCTCATATCCAGAAGAACAATGTCAAGCTTGTATATTGGAACTTCTGGTTTAACTAAAGCCGTCCGCCGCCTATACATGACACCGTCTTCTTCCCACTCCTCAATATATTCTAATGCTGGCTCATGTGAAGAACGAGATGCACTTAATTTTCTAATATTTTCTTTCAGATTTTCCAAATATTTTGACACTTCCTTAGAAGGTTTCTTATTTTTGTATGAGCTAACTTCCATAGGCACTGATGACCGAGGAGTAGTCGTCGGAAGTTGGGCACTAGCTTCTTGAACTTGTTGTTCAACTGATTGCTCTTTACTACAAGCAGCTTGCTCTAGTACTACTTCAAGCTATTGCTCAACTGGTTGCTCTTTAGCAACAACAGCTTGCTCTGGTACTGCTTGAAGCTGTTGTTCAATGGTTGCTCTTGGTTATCTTTACTAGCAAGATTACTATCATCCTTGCTGAGACGTAGTGGGAGTGGATCTTCTTGGACTGGGAGTGGATCTTCCTGGACTTTTGCCTTAGAAGACGGGGTTGCCGTATTTTGAGATGCGGTGGGGCTAAAAATCGGCTCATCATCCAACACGATATCGCGTTGGTGCCAAAGGAATAATTGGTTGACAGCCTGCCCCAGAGTCGTGATCCCCTCATGTGTGATGTGGTCTATTACATAATCTTCATAATAATTATCAATGATCTGAAGAACTTGCACCGCATCATAATACAACGGAAGTGAATTGCCATTGAAGTCACGATGAGGCTTTGCCATAGCAGCGGCAACATATTTTGTTTTGTTCCCTGCTCTGCCAATCGTGACAAGAAGACGACAAGATCTATCCTTAACTATATCATCGACAGTGAACTGATGGGTTGACCCTGAGCCTGGCACATAACCTATGCTGCTAGGGTAGACAGTTGGAGATACCAAATTCTCCTTTGGCACGGGAACCATCATTGTACTCGGTGCCACTAATTGTCTCGATTCTCTAAGTTGTTCCATTATTTCTTGCACATTTTCCTTTACCTTTTGAGCAATCATTTCATCAAGTGTTTTCTTGAACTTCTCACGTCTTCTACATGTCTCTTTATCTTTCGCGAAACCATATAGCCAAGAAATTTGAGAAGAGATTGCTCGAACTCGTCCACTGTGTTCAGGTTATCCTAGGATAGCGATAAGTTGGTCATTCTCCCCCCTCAGCTTGAAGATACCCTTCTATTGCTTTTCAATTACTTCTTTCTTTTTTCGCTCTACTTCGTTCACAGAGTCGGGGTTTTCTTGTTTGCCCTCGCTGGTCAAACTGGACCGAGCAAAGATCCACCACTGAGTTCTCTCATCGCAACCTTCTAGCGGGTGAGGATTGCCCTTACTGGTAATTTCCTCTAATATCTTATTCCATATCTGGACTTTGGGGGCATATCAGACAGACCCCAAGCGATGATGGTATTTGTTCTTTTTGGCAAGCTATGACCTAGTTGCACTTAGGGCTTTATCATCAGGTGTGGTCTTTTGACGAACAAATTCTTGGCACTGAGCTTTTGTGATTTTCCCATCTTCCTCGGGCTAGGGACCTTATTGGCCTTAACAAAAGCATTCATGTCAGTCTTCCAGCCACGAAAGTTCTTGCCGCAAGAGACCAATGTTGCTTTCTTTACAGCTTCTTCTGTGCCTTTTGGGAACTTGAATTGTTTCTTTATCCTCTCCAACAACTCTTTCTTGTTCTCCTCAGGTAATTTTCTCCAATTCTTGGTTGTGATCGGCACGAGCTCCGCAACATGAAAACCGCATGCATTTCGGTACTTTGTAACTGAATCTACTGGTTCTTGAGGAAGCCCACCTGGACTGACCCTTGTTATGTATATGATGCAGTTCAATGGACCCTTATTGGGACCTCGTTGCCCTCGTTTTCGCTTTAGTGAACCTGAGGATTCATCCATTGGAGAACCTTCTGCGATTTTAGGAGCCGAAGACACCTCGTTGTCTTCGCAATTAATCTTGGTAGAAAAGAACTATAAAACTTTGATACTTGACGACCAACATTAACATGAACCGCTGAAGTTAAGATTTGTGATCCATACCTCGTCGGCAGGATCATATTCCGGGTCGAGATCCTCTGAAGTCTTTTCAATTTTTAGATTCGGAAAAGGATCGGATGGATTGCGAAAGGAGTCTGAATTGCTGGAGTCACAAAACTCCATATTGCCTTCTTCATTGCTACCACCATCAACAATCTTCTTAGGTCTTTCCATGCTAGAACTAATAAGACAAAAATATGCCTCACTTTAATGAAAGCTAAAAAATAAAGGCTCTCAAAATCCTGAATTTCTCAAAAAGGTTGAAGAGATCTCGTCTGAGCCAACTAGAGATAGAGAGGCTTTGAGTGTATTCATGTTTAGATTAAGAAAAATTAAAAAATTCTTAAACATTTGGGGTTATAATCAAGCACGTAATGATTTTTATGAATGGATGCTGGATATGATGAGTAGGTTTAGGCCCGATCTTCCGAAAGGTAAGTCGATTGGGGTGGAGAACTCGACGTTGATGATCTGCGGCACTCGAGCAGTTCGAATACTCCTGCAATCACTACACTGCTGCTCCGTTGGTTATCAACCGTGCGGCACACACTTGACCTCACCAAGAAGGCTAATCCCTGCAAGTGAACCAAGAATACGAGCAAGAACGTAAAAGACACGATCTGAAATTGAGAAGTTGGGGTCTCACAAACCGTAGAACGGCGAAATTATTATTCTAAGAAAAACCCACCGAATATGACCGGCGGCTCAGTATTTAAAGGCTAGGGTTCAACCAAAACACGATTAGACACGTCCCTAATGGACTCTTACGGGATACAAGGCCCAAAGGCCTGATTCGGTGGCGCAGCACCGAACAGAAATCTGGACTCGACTTGTTTCGAAGATTCCCAATGACTCCGGAAAAATTTTGAGGTGGGACCAGAACCATTGGAAATTTTATCTTCTCCTCTTGTTGTGCATATGTAGAACGTCGAAAGCGGAGTCCGTATGCCTACTGGGCGTCCGTTTTAAGGTGGACTACTCCTGGACTCCAAGTTGAACTCGAGTCCGAGTTGTAAACTGTTTCCATCAACTTGTGGACGTTCCAGCTGGTTCTCCACGCTCCCAAGGCCTCTTTCCTTCACTTGTTGATCTTCTGCATTATTCCTAATAACAATTAAATCATCACATAGCAATCTATTCTCAAACTCACATGCAAAAGAAGATAGGAACGAGTTCACCTGCTGATTTATTAACCGTGCTCGTGCTCTTGTGATTGGTCATTGCACTTCAGTGTGTGTCTCCGCTGTTGTGATGTCCTCATCAGGAAATCAAAAGGTTGAAATAGATACAGACCAATATGACTCCTAAACTGTATTTTTAAATGGTTTACAAATATATTAACACTGAGAATAGAGAATGTGGCAGATAAAATAATTCACAAGGTTCAATTTGCATTCTAGGGTTGCAAAAATGGCATATTCAAGAGTTTCAATCTGCAGATACCCAATAGAAATATAATGAATGGCATATTAACTCTAGATGAAGTGTTGCATGAAATAAAAAGATGAAAGAATTCTTGAATGTAGCCTAGAGGGGGGGTGAATAGGCTTTATTAACTTTTGTCGATCCTTAAAACACTTAACAGATTTATTAAATATAGGAAGATCGGACTAGTCCGGTACTGCGCGGACTAGTCCGGTACGCATGGATTAGAAAGATCAAAATTGATCGATAAATTTACTTTTAGTACCCTATGCAGCAGAATGTAATTTGCAACTTGGATGTATTACAACAATGAAACAATTTATGGAAAAGATCAACTTTAGTTTCAATGTTTCAACGTGAATTACACAAGATTATGTAAACCCTAGAATATAATGAACAATGAAACAAAAGTGTGCAAGACAAGATTTTATCCCGTGGTTCGATTCCCACAGAGGAAACCTACATCCACGTTGAGGAGTCCATGGAGGGTCGGGTCTTCACCAACCCTACCCTCGTCGAATCGCCACAGAGGCTGATTCTCTTCCACTAACCACAAAGGGGAAAATATCTCATTCAAGGGGCCTTCTCACAAGTTGAGGGCTCCCAAATAATTACAATGAAGAACACCACCAAACACACTCAAAAGATATACAATAAACAAAAAGAGTGTGCAAGATGTCAAACCCAAGAGCTCAAGATGTTTAGAACAAGTCTCTTCTTTGATCAATTGCTAATCCTCAAAATTTGATCTTCTTAGGGTTAGAATGTGTAGAGAGATGTGTATTTTGGGCTCTTGGATGGTGTGACGGTGCAGGGGGTCGAGAGAGTTGGTTGTATGGCCGTACACCTCTATTTATACTAGGGTTTCTAAAAGTTACCGTTAGGGTTTGCGATGTCCGAACTAGTCCGTGTTGGACTCCGAACTAGTCCGGTGTGCGGTGTGTGGAAAACACTAAGTGTTGAGATATTCCAAACTAGTTCGTTATTGGTGCAGACTAGTCCGTTTTTAGTCAGAAACTTTTTGGACTAGTCCGGTTGATATCGGACTAGTCTGGTGTAGTGAACACCGTGACAAACTGAGGACAAGTCTGCACTTGGAGCGACTTGTCCGATTTTAGTCAGAGAGTTTTTGGACTAGTCCGGTCAATATCAGACGTGTCTCGTGTGGTGAAAAATTTTAGGACTAAGGACAAGTCCGAACATGGAGGACTTGTCCAATTTTAGTCAGAGGATTATTGGACTATTCCGATGGATATTGGACTTGTCCGGTGTTGTGCAAATGTGAAGTGTTGAGGACTAGTCCGCAACTAGGGGGGACTAGTCCGGTCTTAGTCATGGAGATATCGGACTAGTCCGGTGTATATCGGACTAGTCCGGTTTTCCTATGAATTGTGCAGTGCGTTGAATTATTTGTTCATTCGAACTCTTGGGGTGTGTTTCTCCAACACACTCCATACAAAACAATCTATCTTGAGCTCTTTTTGCTTTAGATCCTCATTCTCCTTCCTTTTTGCGATTTCTTCCTAATTTTTTTAAAACCTGCGCTCATCTCAACAATTTTGTTAGGATCTCATTTGTTTGTCATAAATCAACCAAAACCCACAAGTGATGCCTAGATGCACTTTCAATGCCCCCCTTTTTGGTGATTGATGACAACCAATTGAGATTTACACAAATATGATTAAAATTCAGATTTTCATAAAGTGTGCACGTATGAGCTTGGAGCAAAATAACCAATGTAGACATAAGACATATGTGCACTATTTATGGTGGGGTGCAAAACTATGTGTGTGAGCAATAATATTGATGTGTATACCATTAGATACATAATCATAATAACATCAAGAATCTCAAGCATACATAGCAATTTTAGACAAAAACCATTGACCATAGGCATAACATAGTCAAATAGCATGAGAGAGAATAATTAAAGTTTTACAATACCAAAAGCATGACAGAGTCACAACAAAAACACAAATAGAGCTCTCTCTCTCATACTAAAGCTACAACCTAAGACTCCCCCTCAATCTCTCCCCGTTTGGCATTAAGGCACCAGAAAGGAGAGGAGGGATCTACTTGTCGACGCCGGCTGATTCCTCACTGTTGGTCCTTTCGTCATCTTCGTCATTAGGGTGAGGAGGAGGAGGATAGGAACCACTCGTCGTTCCCCAGTTTACAAAGTAGGCAAGCTCGAAAGGTGAAAGAGGAGGAAGCTCTGAGAAGTCAGAGGCGGAGTCCTCTGAGATGACTGGAGACCCAATAGGCTCAATCTCCAGTTTTTGACAAATAGATTTAACATTGTCCTTCATGCATATCATTTGCTCTTTTCTCGCCTTTTTCATCTTCTGAACCTTCACCTCAGTCTCGCGACAAGAGCCAAAGATAGCAGCCAAGTACTTCATGATCCCACTAGAAGACCCTCTGTTAGATGGAGGGGCCCTAGCGCAAGTGGAAGGCCTTGCATCTTCTTGAGCTTTCTCAAGGTGTTCCTCACTGGGCAGGTGAGGGAGCAGCTGGGAATGAGGCTTGAGGAGGATTATGATGCCTTAGAGGAGTGTGCTCTACATCCTTCACAACCTCAATTCCTGTGACTTTTTCAATCATGAACATCAAGTATGGTGCATAGCAACAGGAGCGGTTTGGTGTGCTGAAGATGTTCACCATGTCATTCCATATGTAGTCAAAGATATCAAACTTCCTCTTCTTCCTAATCACATTCATCAAGGTCCTCAAGTAACCTTGGACACTCCTGGCATCTCCATCCTTTGGACCAATTGTCTTTCGAAGCACTCTATTAAGAACCATGAAGAAGGGCTTCATGTTCCTTGTTGAGGGAGGATTGTATTAGAGGCGAGTATCATAGAGAAAGTCCATCTCATCCTTATCCAAAACACCAAGA
Organism: Tuctoria greenei; assembly: GCA_036927565.1. Lineage (NCBI taxonomy): Eukaryota > Viridiplantae > Streptophyta > Magnoliopsida > Poales > Poaceae > Tuctoria > Tuctoria greenei. The sequence goes on from JAYESD010000010.1 coordinate 106,289,155, forward strand.
TTGTGAATCACAATTTCATTATTGTTGGTATCCTTAAGGTCCAGCAGCCTGGCAAACTCAACATAAGTAATTGTGTAATTGGATCCATGTGTCATCCAAGTCACTCTATCTCCTTTACCGCTGGCAAAATAGCAAGTTGCAAAGAACTAAAGAATGACTTCATCGTTCCAGTTGTATATGAAAGCAAAAAAAGTCCTTTAAACCATGCCTCTCTGTAGCCTCTACCACTTCATCAAAAGCACCACAAATTTTTCTTTCAAAATGGCTCTAGTCAATCCATTGGTTGCGGACTACTGAAGTCTTCATATGAAGGTACACGGTACTATAGTAGTTCGAATGAAAGTGACTCCAAAATCATCGATCAGCCACCTTCTTGCCACTGCTATAGGCATCAATCTTCCTGAGATGCCATGCTACATCACTCCCCTTGCCATTGAACTTCTCTTCCGAGGGGTTTCTATTCCCTTTCCTTGGAGTAGTCATCTCCAAGGGACGAATTGGGCCGAAAGAAAGTCCCTTTGCTTTGACCTTGGTTTGGCATGGAGCCGACGAGCTAGGACCAGCTGTATCTTTCCCTATGGAAGCTGGTTTCTTGGCCGGAACCTTTCGATGCACCCTAGGTGGAGTAGGCGAAGGCTCGGCAGTAGCTCTTGTCTTTTGTTGGAGCAAGACTCCGAGACACGAGGCAACACTTCTTGATCCATCTCGGTCTCAAAGTCGGAGATATCTTCGTTTAAGTTCGACGTGATTCTGCCAAAAAAGATATAATGGATATGGATAATCAAGGATGACAAGGAATTGCATTGAATTGATATAAGTTAGGGTTTGATCAGGGCATACCAGACTTGTCCGTGTTGAGGGCCGGATTAGTCCAGAGTACCGGACCTGTCCGCCCTTAGAACAGACTAGTCCATTATGCGGCTGTTCAAAACTTAACTTGATGAAATTTTAGATTACTCAATGCAAAAGTGTTCTAGGGTAAATGGAATACATAACTAGAGCATGTATTGGCCAGCAGTGCCAAGCTTTTTTATCAAGAACGAAGAAAATCGAAGATTCTAGGGTTTGTAGATGATTTTACCAAATCCTTCGATTTGAGGCATTGAGGAGGTTTTTGATGCAGACAAGTCCGTGGTCTTCGATCCCCTTGCAATGGAGACCAAATTCCACCAAAACTTGAGTGGATTTGATGGATATTTTGCGAAATCGCCTTGGGAGCACTCGAGTGAAGATAGATAATGTGAGAGTAGTTGTGAGGAGAAAGAAGATTAGGGTTGCACTGGCCCTATGGTTATGGATTCGAAAAATTGGACTAGTCTGTGGTAGGACCGGACTAGTCCAGACTACCAGAAAACTCAGCGGACTAGTCTGCAATGTGCGGACTAGTCCGGGGTAACCACGGACTAGTCCATGGTCACCTGGACAGAAAAATATAGGCCTTTCGTATATATTCGAAGGTGCTTAAAGAGAAAAATAGGGGGGAAAAGACACAAATAATCTTGATGAATATGATCAGTAAACATACAACAATCAAGCTATGACCATAATTCACCAAGATCAAGTAATTAACATAGTTTTTCAGAGAAAATAGAGAGAGATAATTTTTCAACACAATCAACATGATTTTGAAGATGGCATACAAGTATGCAAGTTTTCAAGCCACGTTCTGAGCATCAAGGATATTTAGTTCATTTCAGAGCTCAAAAAAGCATTTTTCATCATGTGGCTTGGTAAAGATGCCGGCAAATTATTTTTCAGTGTTGACATGGGAAATGGCTAGGTCTCCTTTCATTGAGTGATCTCTCAAAAAGTGATGCCGGATGTCTATGTGTATGGTTCTAAAGTGCTCAACAGGGTTATGGACAATTTTAATGGCACTGTCGTTATCACAATAGAGTGGAATACGGCTCATATTGTAACCATAATCTCTTAGAGTTTTCCGCATCCAAAGGAGTTGTGCACAACAACTCCCGGCTGCAACATACTCCGCTTCGGCTGTGGATAAGGCAACGGAATTTTGTTTCTTGGAGGACCAAGAAACTAGGGATCTACCTAGGAATTGGCAAGTGCTAGAGGTACTTTTTCTATCTACCTTGCAACTGGCATAATCTGCATCGGAGTATCCAATGAGATTGAATTTTGAACCTTTAGGATACCAAAGGCCTAGGATGGGTGTATGAACTAAATATCGCGAGATCTTTTACGGCTGTCAAATGGCATTCCTTAGGATTTGCTTGGCATCTTGCATACAAACATACCTCAACATGATATCAGGCCTATATGCATATAAATAAAGTAAGGAACCAATCATGGAGCGTTATACCTTTTGATCCACGTTTGGTCCGTTTTCATTTAGATCCAAGTGTCCATTTGTTGCCATGGGAGTCTTTATGGGCTTTGCTTTGTCCTTCCGAACTTCTTGAGAATGTCTTTAGTGTACTTTGTTTGGCTTATGAACGTCCCGTCTTTTTGTTGCTTCACCTAGAATCCCAAAAAGTATCTCAACTCTCCCATCATCCATCTATCATAATCTTACTAAATTCTTGACAAGAAGATTTGTTAGCCGAACCAAATATAATATGTCAACATAGGTTTGCCAAATGAAGAGATCATCATCAAAGTGTTTAGTAAACAAAGTGTAATTAGCTTTACCAATCTTGAAGCCATTTTCAATCAAAAAATCTCTAAGGCACTCATACCAAGCTCTAGGAGCTTGTTTGAGGCCATAGAGAGCCTTACGTAGCTTGTACACATAGTTGGGGTACTCTTGATGTTCAAAACCTGGTGGTTGTTCCATGTACACCTCCTCCTTGATCGGTCCATTGAGGAATGCGCTTTTCACGTGCATTTGATAAATCTTGAAATCATGGTGAGTAGCATATGCAAGTAATATATGAATTGATTCAAGCCTAGCTACGGGAACAAAAGTCTCGTCGAAATCCAAACCTTTGACTTGTGAGTACCCTTTGGCCACAAGTCAAGCCTTGTTCCTTGTTATCACTCCATGTTCGTCTTGCTTGTTGCGGAAGACCCATTTAGTGTCGACGACATTGAACTTGGGTCTTTCGACAAGCTCCCGCCCTTTGTTCCTTTTGAAGTTGTTCAAATCTTCTTGCATCGCCATCATCTAGTTCGGATATTTTAATGCATCTTCAACCCTATATTGTTCCAAAGAGGATACAAAAGAATAGTGTTCACAAAAATTAGCTATGCGAGATCGAGTCATTACTCCCTTTTGGATGTCACCGATTATGTTGTCGACAGGGTGATCTATTTGGATGCTTTGGTGTACTCTTGGATGTGGCACTTGTTGTCTTGAATCTTCATGATTACCATCATCTTCTTCGTCTCCCCCTGGATGGTTGCCCTCATTGCTGTTTTGATTATCTTGATCTCCTTGTTGTTGATCTTGTGTGGAAGCTCCCCATTGATCATTTTCCTCCACTTGTAGTTCATCTTATTGATTTGCATTTGGAGGTGGCACTTGTGGTTGAACATCACCCAACGCCATTCTTCTCAATGCTTGACATGGAGCTTCTCCTTGATCTAGCACACATTGATCAACTTTCTTTGCTTGAGAGTCGTTAGTTTCATCGAACACTACATCACGTGCTACTTCAACAAGTCCAGAGGCCTTGTTGAAGACACGATAGGTGTAGGAGTTGGAATCATAGCCAAGTATGAAACCTTCATCGCTTCTTGTTGAGAATATAGCATTTCGATCCGAAAACTCGAAAGTAAGAAATGTTTGGTTTGTTACTGGTGAGTAGTTCATACGAGGTTTTCTTGAGTAGACGATGAAGATAGAGTCGGTTTATGGCGTGACAGGCGGTGTTAATCGCTTCAGCCCAAAACCTGTCTGAAATCTTGTATTCATCGAGCATTGTCCTCACCATCTCAATGAGTGTTCAGTTCTTCCTTTCGGCTACTCCGTTTTGTTGAGGAGAGTATGGTGCTGAAAACTCATGCTTTATCCCTTCTTCGTCTAGATACTCCTCAACTTCGGTATTCTTGAATTATGTCCCATTGTCACTTTTTATGTTCTTGATCTTTAATGAGAATTCATTTTTGGGCATGCTTGATGAACTTCATGAGTGTTCCTTGAGTTTCTGTCATATCAAGCAGAAAGAAAACCCACGTGAAGCGCAAAAAATCATCAACAATGACTAAACTGTATTTGTTACCATTGATGCTTATGTAAGCAATTGGACCAAATAGATCCATGTGGAGGAGCTCGAGTGGTCTTGTTGTAGTCATGACATTCTTCGCGGGATGGGGTGCTCCTACTTGCTTTTCGGCTTGGCATGCTCTACAAGGTTTGTCTTTCTCAAAAACAACATCCTTTAAACCTCTGATTTGATCGCCTTTAAGGAGTTTTTGAAGATGCCTCCTACCAACATGTGCTAGCCATCAATGCCACAGTCAACCCATGTTATTTTTTGCAATCAAGCTTGTGTCAAGTTCGACTCTATCTTTGTTGAAGTCAACTAGATAAGGTTTTCCCTTTGACACACCCTTGAATGAAACCGAGTTATCACTCCTTTCAGAGACGGTCACACCCTCATTAGTGAATAAACAATTATAACCCTTGTCAGATAATTGAGATATGGACAAAAGATTATAATCCAAGGAGTCAACGTGTAATACATGAGAAAGAGTATGTTGTGATGAAATTGTAATTTTACTGGTACCAAGCACTCTTCCTTGACTATTATCACCAAAGTAAATGCCTTCGCTTGGATCTTCATTTTCTTCATATTCCACGAAGATTCTTCTTTCTTCGGTCATATGATTGGTGCATCCACTATCTAGCACCCATTTAGTTCCACCGGATGAATATGCCTGCAAAAGACAAATTATGCTTTGGTCTTAGGTACCCAAGCTTGCTTGGGTCCTTTGAGGTTAGTCACAAGTGATTTGGGCACCAACACATGAGACTTGGTGTTCCCATGGCGTGGCCCAACATATTTAGTATAAACTCTACCAAGATTACTTTTCATGAGTACATATGAAGCATCAAATGTTCTAAATAAAACTTGTTGTTCATATGAGTTAACAATGTTAAATTTATCAAGGTTATCTTGTTTTCCAACTTGAGAAGAGTTTCCTTAACAAAAGCAATGTGTTCCTTGTTATTCTTGTGACTTCTAGCATTTTGCTTTTCACCATAAGAATACCCAATACCATATTTGACATTAGGAGGTCTTGTGACCGAGTATGCACTGCGTGCATACTTGACCTTCTCCTTGTCAAATATGCCACTTTGGGAAGGTTGCTTGTGCTTTGTCAAGTTTGCCTTTTTCTTCAAGTTAGTGTCACTTTTAGCACAAGTACAAGTAATAACAGTTTCATATTTGATTTGTTGGGAAGGTGAGCTTGAAGAGGATGAAGAACCACTTTGTTTGAGTGACTTGACTTGTACCTAAAGGATCTTGTTAACTTTGGTTAAGTTGACAACTTCATCCTTGATAGCCACGT